>CM024598.1:15878666-17189916 GCA_014182555.1 Eucalyptus erythrocorys | reverse complement strand
TTGGATATGGAAAAGTTACTTTTGTGCATGAAGAATTTTTGTTTGGTTAATGATTTTGTTAAGTGGGACTTAATTGTCTGCGGAAGTTGGATGCCAAGAAAGAGTGCAAATTCAAATTTTATCAAAAGCGGTTGTTTGGGCTCTAATAATCTCACACTTCTGCCATAATTGGGGAACTTTCATTCTTCTAACATGGATGCCCACGTACTACAACCAGGTATTCGAGTTCAACTCCTGTAGTTGTAACGTATGCACTCTTTATTAGCTTTGATCATTATCTAATAGTAGACTTTTGTGGCTGATCTGCATACTCTTACACTTGCAACATCAAAGCTTGGATATGTTTTGGCTTTGAACAGTAACATATTACCCAGCCTCCCTGTTGCCTCTACTACATCTTCCAAATATATAATTTACAAATTTTACAAGAAAATGTACTTGGGCATTTCCTTTACTAAGTGCATATTTCAATCACCCACAGTATTTCTCTCTCTCATTGTGTACATTAAGACCGGTTCTATAGATCCACCCGGGAACCGGACCGGACCGGCGGTCCGATTCTCAAGTGGATCCATGCAACAAACGGGTGGATCCCAGTTCCAATTTTTCGGAACCGGTCCTTAGCGGGCGGTTCCCGGTTCTAGGTCGGGAACCGCCCGCCCGGACCATGCACACCCCTAATCTATATACCTCAAAAAAATCAAATCCTCCTCTTTTATCTTCTTTGGAGAGCTCTCTTCAGCGGAGCTCTGCCATGGCCGACGACTTCTATTAGCACCTCAAAACCAACAAGCCCCCTTCAGCTCAGTTTCTTCTACAAATTTTGGGGCTACTCTTGTCACTCAACTTTCCCTCACAAACGCGCACACGGTCTCTTCTTTTGCTCAGTTACAGTCACGTTATCCTTACTTCTCCCCAGACACGTTTTTCTATCGCTAGTCTTTATTGAAGAAACACTAAAGGAAGGCTGGGTCAGACTTTTCTTTTTTGGGTTCTGATGAGCTATGAAAACATAAAGAGTAAAATAGATGGGCTAAAGAAAGGAAACAAAAAGATGGGCCAAGGGAATTAAAATATGGGCTGGACTTGTGAAGTGGGCTGTATATATGAACGATCGGGCTTTTATTTTCTTATTTTTATATATATATTTTTTTTGCCATTTCTACCTTCTTTCTTTTTTTTTTTTTTTTTTTTTTTTTTTTTTTGCAAAAATGAAAGGAAAGATTGAGGTGTCAACAAGACTTGTACAAGCTAGTACAAGAGGTAATTGGAAATAGAGGAAGCTAGTATATGGTAGTTAAGTAGTAGAGAGCATTCGAAATTGGGAAAAAAAGCCAAGGAGTGGCGTGGCGAAGATATAGTCTTTCTTCTGAATTTGAAGAAGGAAAAGTGAAGCTTTTCTAAAATGCAAATCCCTAGTAGAATTCCTTTAAGTTTTCAATTTACAGACTTTGATAAAGGTGGGAATTTTACTACTGGGCTACAAACGAATCTTATAATGAAAGCTAACTTCTATTAAAGTTTCATTCTTTCTGCAAGTTGGTGCTCCAAGCAAGGTATACAACAATAATTTACATTTTTTTCCCTTCCATAGAGTTGTTAAGTTCTTTTGGCCATTTATTTAGATCTCGTGCCCTATCGCTTGCTCACCTAGATCATAGAAAAAGAAGCTTAGAGAGAATGCTTTTTATTGTTGAATTCCTTGGATGGATACAAAAGAGGGAGAGAGACCCTTATTTATACAAGAGGTCCTCTCATTACATCCATTCATCGAGGTTAGATCTAATGGACGAGATTGCATCTTCCCATTTAACAACTGTTGGCATCTAAGTCAAGACTCATCCATCTCTAAGAATATTCCAAAAACCCTAAGCAACTTTGGAAGGTTTCTTCGATCAAGCATGGCCTTTTGGTCACGAGAAACCTCGAAACCGTGACAATAAGCAAAATAAACGCTAATTTAAATTTTAGGATGTCTTATGAAGGTTTATGACTTCTTGTCATTGCCTTAGTTTTAACACGTTGTAAATATTTGTTGGTTCTAGTTTCTAAAAATTTTCAAAGTCTTATAAAGATCAACAAATGGTTTTCCATACCCAAGAATAATATATATTCAATAACTATTAGGCTCCATTTATTTCACATAAAATGAATAAATTAGAAAATATTTTTCTGAGAGTGATCGGTTATATCACTTGAAAGAATTAATTAATGAAAACTATTTTTACTATCAAACAATAATTTATGCGCAAACATATTCATAGATAATGAAAATATTTTTTTCATCCATTTTCATAAGTGATGCTAATGATCATCTTTAAAAAGAAAGTCTTTTCAATCATTCATTTTCACGAAACAAATGTACTTACTACTTCATGACGTTTTATATGCAAGTTACAATGATAGCTCCTAATGAAGTGCAAAATACTTTTTTCAGTTTTAATATTTTCTTCAACTTTTTATGTTGGCACACGGAAAACAAAACGATCTGCTAAGGTTATTTGTGCAATATGTTACTAAAATTTTCTACATACGTTAGATTCACAAATATTTCATCTGGATATGCGAACACAAAATTGCTGCCGCTTATTATAGAAAAGGCACTTAATAATAAATAAATATCTTGTAAAAGAAAAAAGGACAACTTAAAAATAGAGGCATCTTGTTATTGCTTGTTAAAGTGACCTCCGCGTATCAGGAGTAGAAGTGGGAAAACTTGTCATTCGGGCACAACATACGTAATTTTATTGGCACATGCAAATCATCACACCTATAATTTTCAATAAGGCTCCACTCGTAAGATAGTGGATATGTGTCCGAGATTAGTTTAAGTGAGAAATCTTGCAATTCAAGCACAATAATATAGCACCAATAGAGCACTCAAACGACTCGATTCATGCTCAATGGATATGCACATAATCAACACCCGGAAGCAACCACCGGGATTCGCCCCAATGACCACCCGAGGTGGGAGTTTGAATCCCCACATTCTCAAAGGGAATGGGATGGGGACAAGTAAGTTTTAGAAGTAGGTTTCGACTTCCACACCCTATAAGAGGTAGGGCAAAAGTCTTAGAGTAAATGTTAAAATAAGAATAGAATAAGACTGACCAAAAAAAAAAAAAAAAAAACACTGGAAAGCAAATCAATCTCACATTCAAGTCAAACCACTTGGCTAGTAGCTGGTCCCGAAGCAAATCCTGCACCGGCTTTTCTTTATATATTCTTTATATCGTGCAGCTCATGCGCTTCAACTTTCTTTCGAATCCGGAACTTTTTTGAAAATTTTCACAATGCTCGGATATTGAATATGCAGTTTCGTTTATGATTTTTTTTTTCTCGTAATTTTCTGAAATTCGGATAATATCGTAATTTGAGGGAAAGAAAACACTATTTGTCTATTTTTGAAGTATAAAGAAGACAGAGACAAGGGGGTCCATGGAAAACTTAAAAAGTCAAGCCATCGGCTTTGGGCCGAATGTAGTCACCACATCGTCCGAAGGGGCCAGATGGACGAGACGGAGAGAAAGAGACCCCGATCGCCTCCAAACAAAAATTGACTCCCGACAATAGAAAAGATGGGGACACGATAATAATACTAATAACAATTTAATAAATAAATCCATAATGGCAAACCAAATAAAGAGCAAAGAAACTCATCGATGTACTGATGGGAAAGAAAATGGCAAACACCATTAAAAAAAAAAAATACTAAACTATGTATACTATAACACAAATACTATCCTAAACTTGTCCATGATAACGCAAATATCTCTTAACTCTTTTTTATATCCTCTGTTGTAGTCCCATCCCAAGTACATTTGTTACACTGACATAAATTCGAAATTTTTTTATAATAAGAAAATATTGGAAAGTAATCGTGTCACAAGTGACAAGTTCAAGGTTTTTGATAATGCAAAAAAAGTTTGGGATTTTTGTATTGCAGTGGACATAGTTTAAAATTTTTTTATATTGTTAATCATAATAATAATAATAATAATAAACCAAATAAAGAGCAAAAAAATCACCCTTCGCTTCAAAGGGTGGAAAAAATCTTGAAAAAGCGCCCACTTGTGGCCAACATCCGTCCCCAAAGTCAAAGCAACCCACATTTCACTTTCCCACCTGATGACCGGCTGCTCCTGCTTGCTGCCCTTCTCTCCACGTTACCCCACCATGATATTAATAACCCTTTGCTCTTCTGCTGACACGTGTCAACACTTTTAGATAGGGATCTTCTTGACATTTTAAAAATTCAGCTTTCTGAATATATACATATATATATATATATATATTGGGTATTTTATGTAATTAGTTTTTTTTTTTTTTAGCATAAAAACGGCTTGCAAGATTACTATTGCTGATTAAAGAAGTCTGCACCAAGAACATCAATGAATAGTAGATCAACTAGTGTAGGGGTTGGACAACCAATTAAAGGGAAGAGTGTTCACTCGGCACGCCTTTGAAATCTAGTCTGCAACTCGATTTTCGCTTCGGCTACAATGGGTCAAGCCAAGACCTGGAAGACAAGTAAGTTTAGCTTTGGCTCAGCCCACAATCGCTTGCACTTCCCAAGTGAGTTTAGTTGAAGTCTTCAAAGCGTGTACCAAAGAGAAGCAGTCAAAGTGTACTTGAGGAGAGAGAAATCGTCGGTTTTCGATGAAGATTAGGGTTTCCTCCATCACTAGCGCCTCCGCCTGAAGAGCCGAAGCGGCGTCGACTTGCTTGTTTGTTTACAAGGTGAATTTTGTGCCTTCCCACCAATTATTTCACGCTTATTTGTGCTCCGTAAAAGTTCAAGAAACCTTCATTTTTTGCCATATTTGCTTTACATTATGATGGGGGTGCTTGATTTAAGTTATGAAGGAAGTAATAAATTCTTTTATAAGAAAAACGACCTAATTTGATTTTTTTCTCATCGAGCGGCACCGCAAGAGTAAAATCGCTAGTCGCATACTATTTCCTCAACATATTTCTCCGAATCATTGCCTACGAACACGAAAAAGGAATTTAACAAGTGTCCTTTAAAAAAATCCTATTTAAATTACATTTCTCTTTCATGTCTTAAGCATGACCAATATATGTGCCAATTATTTCATACATCCTTTAGCTCCATAAAAATTCAAGAAACCTTCAAATATTCATCATATTTACTTTACATTACCACAAGAGTTGATTAAATTTTAAAAAATAGTAAATTCTTTAATTGCAAAAATACCCGATCTAATTCTTACCATCGAGGAGCACCGCATGAGTAAAATCACTAGTTGCATCCTATTTCCTTGTCGTATTTCTCCGAATCATTGCCTATGAACACGAAAAAAAATACAAAAGGAAAGGAATATTAACGAGTGATTTAAAAAAATAATAATTAAATTATATGTCTCTTTCATGTCTCGAGCGTGAGCATTATTATAATAATTTTTTGGGACTCGAATTATCATTCCCTCTGGTGGGCCCCAAAACCGACTCCTGCCCACACGCCACCGGCTCGCCCACCGGTTACCGGCTCGACCGGTCACTTTTGATCCCCACGATCGGCTGCGCTGTGCTTTGTGCCCGAATTTCAAAATGCATTTCCGAACTTTTCACCGACCGCCGCGAGGTCAACGTCATTCCCACTTCAGCGGAGGACCGACGCCGACACTCGGGATCTCGGCCGTCCCGTACCTTGTGAATAGAGGGCATCGTCGCCGTCGATTTATTGAGCTTAAAAAAGAGCCCATGCCCATGCAAGGGGGGACCGATATAATTTTATCCCCAAAATTTGTATAAAATATTTTTCGCCCGTGAAATATGTTTATAATGTTTTAATTATGAACTTACAAAAAAATAATATGTTGCATTTCACCACACAAACATCTCAAAACCTTTTCTAATCTAGCTATATAAAGGTAGCTCATCTGCTTTGATATTAGATAATTAAAATAGTCGAAGATATTGTATCAAGTGTAACCGGATAAGTTTAATCGATTATTTATAAAACAAAAGTTTAAGTTTGTTTGATTGCGAATTGCATTACTATAGATGATATTAACATGTGTTTAGGAAAATGTCAACATGCTTGCTATGGTAATTTTGTTATAAGTGCTATGCTATAGGTAAGATCGTTGATCCAAGAGTCATTATATTTTAGGATCAAGTAGGGATAATTATTGAAAAAGTCCTAAGTGCATTGTACGACAACCAATTTAATTTTTAAACTTTTTCATAAATATTTTGATGATTCCCTAATATAGTTACTCCAATCCCATGAATTTTGGCCAAAGTCACTAATGTAAACGCTAGTCATCATTTGATTAGTGTTAATGTAGATAATTTCACAATTTTAAAAAAATTTATGAATTTTCTTTAATTTTTTTTCACCATCCGTCTTTCCAATGAAAGGCAAGCAAGGGCCACGAAGCCCTTGCCAACCATTAGGTAGGAAACACGATCCCCTCCACTTGTGATTGGCGATCAATCATCCGTCAACCATGTATATTTCCTCATTATTTAGGAAAAAAATTTAAAAATCAAAAAATTTAAGATAAAAAATCATGAAAATCATCTACGAGCACCCGTCTCGCTTTGGTGGTTAGCACTAACTGAACAATCAGGTCAGTTGTTTGATGCGAAAATTATCTAGAATAACTTAATTGATAAATTATCAAAGGATTTGAAATTAAATTAATTCAATATAAAATTTTAAAATTAAATTCACTATCATACAATAAATTTAGAACCTTTTAAATAATTTTCTCACATCAAACAATAGGATGTGCTAACCCCTAATTTAGATTCATGGGAAATGACATTTCTGGATTTTATGTCATGCTCATCGTGGTTTGCTCGCCACCCAGTCCACTAACACGCACCTCTTTCAAGGAGAGATGCCACGCTCACCTCTTCGCGCGTGCGCGCGTGCAATGCATACGCACTTCTTTCGCGCGAAGCACTCAAACAAAAGTTCTAGGGAGGCATTGAGATTTTTTCGCTTTTCTGTTTTTCGTTTTACTTTTAGTTTTATCGTTAAAATTACAATATATTTTCCACGAAACTTACAAAAAAAATAAAAAAACATAGAAATATAACATTTAAAATGCATTTGTTTTCCCAAAAATGAACGATTTATAAAATAAAAGATTTTTCTTAAAAAATGATTAATTACATTTTTTTTTTTAAAAACAAGTGGTCGTGATTGACCTCTGATCAAAGCCGTTGGGTCGCCACTCAACATCAACCTTATTCCGAGGTCCAATCAATGTGGATAACCTCGGTTAAGGCCATCCTTGCCTTCTTTGGACTCAATCCGATATCTTAAATGCCGTGGCGATCTCATGTCTGAGGTTGTTATGGCCGTCCTCATCCTTGGCAGCATTATATGAGAGAGAGAGAGAGAGAGAGAGAGAGAGATGGAATGGGATGTGTGTAGGACAATGCACAATGAGGGGAGTTGCAACGAATAACAAGATTGAGATTAACATGACGATAATCAATGACGATACTTGTTATGGTAGCTGAGTCAAAATTATGATATGTGAATATAAAATATGAACAAAAGTATTTTAGAAACGAAAATTACAATTTTTCAAATAGACACAATAGAATATGGTGTCAGGGTGCAAATTAGTATTTGTAATTATAAAGTCACGAGAATAATTATAAAATAAAAAATGAGATATAATTTTAGTATTTGCCCTTGTAAGTTTTCTCCCTCTGTAAGTTTTATCCGGAGTAATTGTCATGTTGAATATAGTAATATGACGTCGGAGGTCCGATGGACATTTTTGACTGCTCAACGTTTCGAATTGGAATTCAAAGTCTTATCATTATCCTCGAAAAATCAGAGGACCATGTTCCTTCTCTTCTAGCCGTTTTTGACAAGTTAGACCTGGTCAAACTAGAATTTTAGCCTATGAACCTAAGACTTGACCTAAAGGGCTTCTTTTGAATATTATTTTTTCCATGCTCATTGAACCATCATTATTTTAATGCAATTACTTTTAGGAAGCTACAATAAAAACTATATCGGAAAAATTGTAGTGCCTCCATTTCGAATAATTTGTGTAATTCACACTTCTCGTTGATCTAGATATATAATAAAATTAGACGCTGTATCAGGTGTGACATGCAACTCAAGTCAAAACACTCGTGATAAAATAAAATATAAAGGCATTAAATAATTGCAAAGTTACATTTTTCTCCTATACGGATACTAATTTTTCTAGTAAAAGTTGTCAATTGAATATATACACCCACACACATTGTAGAATTGCTGCCCATTGAACCAATTCATCCTTTACTTAAACTCGATCTTTATAACTTTATAACAAAAGTTACTGAATACGAACACTACATTTGTTTCACAAAATATAAATGATTTGAAAAATACTTTTTTAAAGACAATGTCTCGTATTTCTTACAAAAATGAAGGAATGAAAAATATTTTTATCCTATACGAAAATACTTAGACCTAATTTATTGTCGATAATAAAAAAAAAATTCCATCTACTAATTACTTCAAGCAATGCAAGATACTATCTTAAAAAAATACTTTTTAATATATTCATTTTTTGTGAAACTAACAGGAGAGCAAATGTGATTATAAAGAATAGAAGTAATGAATCTTGTTAATAAGGAAATACTGCGTATAAAAGTATAACCACATGTTCAACACACTCCAACTACTAACATGACGACCACTTCGAGAGTCTTATGAAAGAATTTATAAAGATATGAATATAAATTTGAGCAAAAGCTATAAAAAAAATATAAAATTATACTCATCGTGATAAATTTATCCAAAAGTTTTTTTTTTTTTTTTTTTTTTTTGTGGCACAAAACATCTCAAACTTGTAATTTTTGTCACATTACCCTTTTGTTTGTGAGTATTGTTAAATATCTGCTTACATGGACTCAAGAAAGCAAATAAGGTCGAAGTGGTATAAAATTATTTTGGCTAATAAATCTTCTGATGGAATTTTTATAGAAAGTAAATATGTTACATAAATATGAGTTTTGAAAATTTTATGTCACAAGAAAAAAGAATATGTTAAAGTAAGTATAGTTTGGGATCTGTGATGTCAAAAAAGAATTCATTGATATAATTTGGAGTTATATGTGGCTTTTTACTTATAAATTTTGGCCTAGATCTCTCAAAGAAATTATTGGTCAATGATTTCTACTTTTGGCCACAATGGTCAAAAAGAGTCAAGGACTTGGGGAAATGCAATCTGTCTTACCCCAAGACTGGCCCATGACGAGAGACTTTTCCCTATTTAAAAACAAAAATAAAAAGCAAAAATAATGGAAGAGCTTACATGTCGGATGGTTATTGGTCAAGAATCAGACAGGGGTTCCGCCGGCAGTCAGCATCCAATTGTTTCGTTCGTATTCCACCGACCGAAAAGAAGAGGAAAGAATCTGGACAAAAAAAAAAAAAAAAAGAAAAGAAGAGAAGAATCCAATCGTTTTGTTTGTCGGATTGTTATATGTTTTTTTTTTTTTTTTTCCCAATTTTCGGTTTTCGGGGTTCGATTAATCTTGGCATGTCTTCGGGGAATACTAGGCTGCCATAGTTAAACCCAATCCTAAGTAACACTGCTGATGCATAATATTTTAAAGATGTTATATAATTTTTATGAAGTGTGGTATCACACTAATACCTATTCATCGACACTTTCTAAGAATTTCTGTGGTATGTCATGTTCTATGAGAATATAGTAGCACGATAGAGGCAATGGCAACAACAACAATAAAAGAAAAAAGTAGATAGGACACACTACATTTGAAAATCGGTCCCACACATAAGCTATGAAGATTAACACGTGTAGAGTATGAGATTTTTCAAACAATAGGTCATATTTCCTACATCGCTTGTTGGAGAATAACTCCTCAAATTAGGTTTTGGTTATTCGTGGGTGATGGATCACAGAGATAGATAACCTTCTCTCTATGGCTCTGTATATTTTATGAAAAATGAATGATTAGAAAAATATTTACCTAATAATGATCACTTATATTACTTTAAAAAATGAATAAATGACAAATATTTTAATCATCCAAAATAGTTGGAGATAATTTTTTTTATCTATGATGAAAACATTTTTAAGTATGCATAGGCTCTATTAATTTTGGAAAAAATAAATGATTGGGAAAACATTTTTCTAAAAATGGTCATTGTATTGCTCTTTAAAATAGTTAGTCAACGAAACATATCTTCATTACTAAACAATAATTTATATCTCAACACTTTCGTTCATTGTTTTTAAGCGATGCGAGCACTCAATTTAAAAAAAAAAAAATTTTCAAATATTTTATTTTCTGTAAAACAAACAGAGCCATAATATCTACTTGTACTATAATAAATAACCACCGTAAATCTCTTTAAAGAGGTTTGACTACTCAAACTATCATATCATGATAGTCCTTGATGTACCTTGCATTGTTGTTGATTAATACAATTGAATACAATATTTTTCTCGCCAACCGTTTTCATTCTTGCTAATTCACAAATGAACCACAAATCATGCATGCACCTCCGTACCAAGGCATTGGGCTTGAATCGACTGATGTACAATCATGACTGAGCATAGTAAACTCAAAACAATCCTTTGAATTGTGTCCATGGGTTAGGCTGTCATACCTAGGCACTTTGCTAAATGAGAAAATATTAAGTGGTTTTATAATGTCACATCAATAGCTAACATGACGAGTATTTTTAACTTACATTAATTCATAAATTGATACATCTCAATTGATGAGAAATATGATAACAGAACTAAAAATTTGTTCTTCTTCCTTCTCCAACTACAAGCTCCTTCCTCTTCAACTGGCCATGGACGGGCAAGGCATCGACCATGGATGATGAATGGTCAAGCCAGATTTGGAGGCACAGTCGTGTCGTGTCGTGGCATGGACAAACTTCTAGATCTGGAGCTTTGGCTGCGAGCCCTTACCATGGCTGTAGAACAATGGCTGGCTGTGTATGCCGCGAGTGAAGACCGTTCCCAAACCAGATTCAGAGGCACCCGCCATGGATGAACAGAAGAAGACAAAAGTCATCCACGGCCTGGTCGCAACTCCTTGAAACAAATAAATTCCTTATCTGTTTTTCTTATAATTTAATTCAAGACACATGTCAATTATTAAGTGGACATGAACTGCAGAATGCTCGCTGACATGGCTCTATGAGACCATCGAATATTTTCTCCTACCAATGACCTAAACACTTAGCAACTAGCTTTAGGAAAAGCGCAAAAAAAAAAAAAAAATTCATAAATCTATTATATTGATACTAATTCAATCTTAAATCTTTTAATTGGATCAATTTAATTTTAAATATTTTCATGTTGATGCCAACTGAATCAATTTGGCCAATTTATGTTAAAAATTGCTGACATGGAAGTGGGTTGTCCTACGTGGCACAATCAACACTTACGTTGGCATTTTCCTATGATTAATTTTTTTCCTTGGCCTTTTTTCTCCTTTATTCTTTTGTCTTTTTCCTTTATATCCTCCGCTAGCTGTTGGCAAGGGCAAGGGCTGGGATGACTTGCCAGCAACAGGCAAGACCAACCTGAGGGTGTCCTTTGCCAAAGGCCAATGAGGGCATCCTAGCCTTGCCCATTGCTTGCGACCGGCGACCTCCGTAGGCCATGATGGAGGCTGGTGGAGGAAAATAAGGAACAAAAGGGGAAAAAGAGAAGAAGAAAAGAAGGAAAAAGGAAAAAAAATTCAAAACAAATCAAAAAAATAATTAAATACTATATAAAAAGGTCAACGTTAGTACCTTGGATATGCCACTTAGGATAACTGACATCCATGTCGCAATTTCCAACATAAATTATCCGAATGAACTTAATTGGCACCAATTTACAAAAAGTTATGATTAAATTGATTCAAGTAAAATGTTTATGATTGAATTTATACTAACACAATAAATTTAAGACTTTTTAAATACTTTTCCTACTAGCCTTGGCCACAAGCCTTGGCAGTGGCCTAGACATTAGGTTAGGTGCTTGGTTCATCGAGGGATTGCCTAGGCCGCCATTTGTGACCTTTGATCTTCCATGCTAATGCTAACGCTTCGGGCGTCCTCGAAACCCTTCAAATTTGTGTCCAAGGGATAAACTTCAAGGCACATCAACCATTGGCATTGCAAGGTTTGCCTACATGGATGAAAGGATATTGCATGGCTAGCCTAACGTTTGCATCACGAGTGAGAGTGCATAGTGGATTATTTAGATCTCAAATGCAAGTCGTGGCATTGGACCTCGCATCGATGGTACGGGATATTGACGTAGGATTTACATAGCCTTTGCTCTCCAACTTCAATATAGCTATTTTTGGGATGTGACTCCTTCAGGTTCATATAAGTTGATACCGGAGCAACTCAACACGTCTCCTAGTTGCAATCGACTGGCAAGGATGGTGACATTCATGCTGTGGCCCTAGATCCAGCCTAGTGGCTAGTGCACAATTGGCCCCATAGAGACATACAAGATGTGAAAACATGGTGGAACTTTGTTCCAACTCCAATCACAGAACACAGGCATAGGATCTTGCCATAGAACTTATATGTTGTTGGGCTCTTTCACCTTGATAGCTAATTTTTGCATCATGGTTTTCCCGAATCCATGAAGTTTCTTAGCTCATCTATCGTATTTTCCTTTCACCCACTATGTATGAGATCATGGTGCATCATTCTAAGTCAATTCTCATATCATGAATTGCAGGACCTTATTCATTTTCATTATCGGGCATAGGATATTGCTGTAGAATTTATATGGCGTTGGGCTCTTTCACCTTGATAGCTAATTTCTGGACCATGGTTTTCCCAAATCTCTAAACTTTCTTAGCACTCTATCACATATCCCCTTCACCCACTATCTATGAGATCATCGTGCGTCACTCTAATTCAATTATCATATCATGAGCTATAGTACCTTATTCATTTTTCTTACCATGGCTTTTTCCAATTCTCCTCCTCCTTCTCTAATTTTTTAAAAATGTGTAATCAAGTCTTAAATTTTTTTAAATTAATCAAATCAAATCATTCCGTTGATTGTGCTTTTTTAAAGTTTTAAGATTCAATTGTATTTTCTCGACAGATTTTTAGAATTTGATTGTAATTTTTAAAAATGTTAGGACTCCATTATATTTGGTGATGAGTTTTATGATTTGATTATACTTTTTGAACGTTTTAAAATCCAATTGCACTTTCGAAACTAGTTTTTCAGACTTCTAATGCAATTATCCCATTTTCCCCCTACTTTTCTTTATGGAAACTCCAAAAATAAATGTCACCCTCCATCTTTTTCATAATCAATGAGCTGTCTCTGAAAACATTCCCTAGGTCTATATTTGTGCATGAAGAATGACCCTCGAACGGTTTTCCACGTTAAACATGAGTGAGACATCCACGAGTGCACTTACCTCATGCCATTAAGGTCGACACCGACGGATTAATTAACATTTAAAACCCACTTCCTTCTTAATAAAAAAAAGGAAGAGCCACATACATTTCATGCCCATCTGAGGATATAACGCAAGAAATATAATATACTAAGCTCCAACTTGCATTATTTAATTATTATGACCAAAACCCATCAAAATTCCCCAACTTTTAATCAAAGATGAAGCCACGCGAATTTTGTTTCCATTACAATTTTATAATTTCCACCCCAAAAAGTCAAAAAATTGGAAGACTGTAGGATCGGTCTTTCTTCCTCAGATCTTCCCCATATATATTTTATTTTGAAAAGCCTAGATACTCCAAAAGGTGGCCCCTTTTTCAACACTTGATAAAATACTGAAAAAAAAGTTTAATTTATTGGATCTCCTTTATGGAATAAGAATAAAATCTGAGCACATGCGTACAAAAGCATGGCACTATCTCCAATTCGAAGCTATCCCTTTCCATTTTCGCAGGGAGATCTTTCTTGTCACGTTATGGTATCTTTCTGTATTAAAGTATTCGGTCTATTTCCCCTGGAAAAAATCAAAAGAATATATCGTATTATAAATTTACCGCAGACGTAAAAAGAAAATTCTCCGGATGCGGTCTTCGTCATCGTTATGTAATCCTTATAATTGCTATAAATGGATTAATTTTTTTATATGTCCTTATTAATTAAACAAAAAAGTACTTAATTAGTCTAATCAAATCGCTGGGGACCACTACAATTCATTAAACAATGACGGCAGTTTATTTATTTTTTTATTTCTTCCATACGAACATGTGTCCAAATACGAGGTTATTTAAAGACATTTAAGCACCGTTGATCCAGAGGAGTCAAGAGGTGCCAAGGAATTGAAAAAAAAAAAAAAAAAGAGGAGGAAAAAATTATAGCTGACTTTTGAATTTGGCGGTGTCCATTATCAGAGAACAAATTTTAGTAATTGTACAATCATGAATGATGGACTGTGAAAATAGTCATCAATTATTTTTAATTTGAACTTGGAGGGTAATGTAACTATGAATTACAAGCACAATCTATTCTAAAGATTCGCAAGTCGAGCAATATTATTGATAAATTATCCATATTAAAGTTTCTATGGAGTTAATTTAATTTAGTGTAAAGTAGTGTTTCATAAAAAAAGAATAAACTTAGTATAATTTTCTGTCAAAGTCAAGTCAGAATATTTCTCGTATTGCTAACTTAATTATTATTATTTTTTTTTTTTTTTGCTAATATTGGGCGATTTGCAAGCAAAACGTTTGACTTGAAGACTTGCAAGATCTCAACATTCATAAATTTAATAATACAATAGCAATTTGATGTTTTCTGAAAATACCAACAGTGATGCTGATTGTTGCATTTTCAAAACATGAACCCATAAAGTTCATCTTGGAAGAGCGTCAAATTGTGGATAACGGGAGATATTTCATTCTACGATTTTTAATTTGTATTTTTCAGATTTTATTAATTTCTTGCAATACACATTTGATATGGTCGAATTGAACTCTCTGAAAATAAATAAGAACCGGCAACTAGATACAATTCTTTCAAAGTATGGAGCTCTTTTGTATATTTCCCAAAATGCCAACTCCTGACAAACATGTATTCAATTAGAATAACCTGTTATACCAAACCGGATTTTCAAAATTAATTTTTTATCGAGATATTACAAAAGAAATCCGAGTTTTTTAATTTTTTAATCCAATGTAATTATTAGCTTTTCTCGGAACTATCAATCAATGAAATAATTACTTTTATACAAAATCAAATGAATTAAAAATTGTTAAACTCTTTGAAATTAGCGTGTCGAGCACCACGAGCATTTTTTATCGGACTCCCCACAAATACTCAAATGCATTCTGGAATACTTATTTTCTTAGTCACATATTCGTTTTCTTCATCTTTTTATTTAATTAATTAGTAATAATTAGGGGGAGGATATTAGTTGGTCGAGAACTCAGACAAAAGTCAAACTTCCTAATTAAAAGCTCCTGCTGGTGGCCCTTTTCCGACAAGCCGGAAGCCCACGCGCGCTCACGTGGACGCGGCCGCATTGGATCGCTCCCCGAAGTTCGCTGAACTCCTCCTGCTAACTTCGATATTTGGCGCGTACAGAAACCCCACCTTCACCTCATAAAAAAAAAAAAAAAAAAAAGAGGGTCAAAACAAATTTAAAAAAAAAGAAACTCCAAAAAATGAAAAAAAAAGGAAGAAGAAGCAAAATCCCACATACATTCCCCCAAATAGAGCAAAGAGGAAAAAAAAAAATTTAAAAATTAAAAAAGGAAAAAAAAAAAAGGAACGGTAGCAAAAAAAAAAAAAAAAAAAAAAAAAAAAAAGAAAGAGCAAAGCAAGCACAAAGAGTGAAGAAGAAACATCTCCTCTCTCTTTCTCTCTCTTCTCTCTCTCTCTCTCTCGCTTAATCGCGCCCGACCAGCTCGAGCTCCGTCCCTCCGCAACTCGGCGCCACCGTCGCCCGATCGGACCTCATTGCCGCCGCCGCCGCCGTCCCCGCTCCGCCGCTCCGCCGCGCCGCGATCGCCTGATCGTCATTCCGCCGCCGTTCCCGGCGACCACCCCGGGGTTCCCGTCCCCACCACAGCCCCACTCCCCACCCCCACCCCACCCTCCTCCTCCTGCCCGTACGATGGAGCCGTACGGTGCGCCCGGCGAGGAGCCGCGCCCCGATCCCGGCGCCGAGACCGGCCTCGAAGGTGAGTGACGCGCCTCGCTCGGCTCTGCATTTTCCGGCTTTCCTTTTACTCCTTTCCGGTTTCGGGAGTCGCGCCTTTGTCCTTCCCCCCCGTCCCGTCGCGGCGCCCACGCGACGGTTTTGCGGCGGCGACGGGGAGGGGGAGGGGCGGGCGCGCCGGGAATGCGAATCGTGAGCTCGTTTGTTTGTTTGTTTGTTTTTTTTTTTTTGCGCGGTGTTTGCAGAGAACTTGCGGTGGTTGGATTTGGGAGGCGCGAAATCGTACCCGTTGAGGCCCGGCGAGGCCGATTGCATCTACTATTTGCGGACAGGGTTTTGCGGGTACGGCCCGCGGTGTCGTTTCAATCATCCGCCCGACCGCAACAGCGCGGTAAAGTTTCTCTGGCCTCCTCCGGTTTTGCGAATCCGATCGTCATTTAATCGGTGTGTTGGCCGGATGCTTGTTTGATCCTTTTGATCTTGTTTTGGACGGGCGTGATCTTGTCGTTTTAGGTTAGTTAAATAGGTGTCGGGTTTTGATTTGGTAAATATTATTTGGACAGCGAGTGATGATGCTGCTATGACAATCTTGTTGATTAAGGATCTCAAATTGGTTTGGCTTAGAGTAACTATGTTCTGAATAGACTGACGGCGATCTTTCTAGTTGCCATTTCTGGGTGTCAACTCAGATGTCATTTGCCAGACAATGTAAGATTTTTGTACGCTTCTCAGGGGCTTGGGGCTGCACGAGCTGGTGCAGTTGAGTATCCTGAACGCTTTGGCCAGCCAGTATGCCAGGTAAATACATTTGGTCTTCTTTTTCTTTAAGCCTGCGTAAGTATGCTCGATGCTGGATGTGCTGGGGTGTGCTCTCTGTTTTTCATAGGTATTGTATGACGGAGGTTTTCTGTTCCTTTCTAATGGGTCCTGGTTTGGATGTGTAATGCATTCTCTAAACTGCAGTACTACATGAGGACGGGCACGTGTAAATTTGGCGTGTCCTGTAAATTTGACCATCCTAAGCAGGGAGTTGGTTCTGCTATCCCTGTCACGCTCAATTATTATGGTTTCCCATTACGCCCGGTTCGTATAGCATTTACTTCCAGAGTTTAATAAATAGATGCCTTGTTAAGTATCGTTATCAGATTTGTTCCACGTCTAATTTTACAAAAAATGAACTTTTAATGATGTCAGGGCGAGAGAGAGTGTTCCTATTATATAAAGACAGGGCAATGTAAGTATGGTGCCACGTGTAAATTTCACCATCCTCAGCCAGCTGGAATCCAGTTTCCAACGCCAGGAGCAGCACCACAGATTGCTCCGGTGGCTGCTCCGATGGTGGCATCTGCAGTGTACCCTACTGGGCAATCCCCTGCTGTTCATTCATCTCAACAGTTTGGTGTTGTAGTTGCAAGGTCTCCTGTATTGTCATCATATGGCCCCTACGGTTCTGTTCTGCTTCCCCCCAGCATGGTTCCTTATCATGGTTGGAGTCCTTATCCGGTAGGTGAATCAAAATTCACTATTTCCAGCTTCATGCCCTATAAGTGCGTGCGCTCTTCAATTGAATGATGTCTTCCTCAGGCAACGCTTGGTCCGGTGGCCTCTTCAAGTACTCAACCCTCCACGGGGTCGACTTCAGTGTATGGAGTAACTCAACTATCCCCACCAGTGTCAGGTTTCCCGGGACAATATCAACCTTTACTTCCCTCTTTCGGTGCTTCAAGTGGTAACCAAAAAGAACAGTCACTTCCAGATAGGCCTGACCAACCTGAGTGTCAATTTTACATGAGAACAGGATATTGTAAATATGGATCTTCGTGTAGATACCATCATCCGACAGATCCAGTTCCTCAAGAAGCAAGTGTTTGGCTTAGCCCCATTGGCTTGCCAGTGCGTCCAGTAAGCATCTTTCCCTTGCCCTTTATTTTCCTTGAATACTGGTTCTTTAGAAACTCTATGCTGGTACTAAGTTCTTGGGCAATCTTGCTCGTCTACTTAATTAGCACACTTTTAAGAATGGGATTAAGCTGGCGTTTGGTGTGGGGTTTAATGTGTGTTACTCTCTTTCTATCTTCTCCACATGTTCTTCGGAGAATTTTCGCAATGCGTGACTAGTGGTTGACAGTAATTCTCCATGATGTTGCCTTTGATGATTTGTGATCCAACTGCAACTTATATGGTTGTGAGAAGAGGAATTTATGGACTCAGTTGAGCTTCCCATCCCGGGGGGATGCATTTATCTCACAACTTAGAGATTTTAGAGACCATAATCTTTCTGGCATACTACTTGAGAGGCTTATTTTCATGACCGATGAAAAGATGTCTTTGAGCAATGCTCTGTTGGTTACAGGACATGATATATTCATGGACAACGAGCTCCAAACTGCAATCTTCAGGATTTAACGGCTTTAAAGTTCAGCCATGATGTGATCTCCCTGGAGTCTTCCCTACCAATGTCCATAATTTAACTTGTAATACCCACTTGGATTTTCTATTTCCAAGCATCTGCTATCCTTTCCATAGTTCTTCCCTGTTCTGGGTTTTCTCAGATGTGTTTGAGTGGCAGTCGATGATACTATCAATTTGTCACTATTTTGTTGCTATGGATCATGATTTTTCAAGTGGAAGGAAGATGGAAACTTGTTTTTTCTATCCTGCCAACTTTGTGATGTTAGTGCTAGTGTATACAAAGATATTTATTTGGTCCACTCTCTTCCCTCTCAATTACAACAAACTAGCAAGAGACAGTCGTATCTTGAAGAGTCCTAGAGTCTGTAGTCTAAGAGTTTCCTTTCTCTGCAATTATGAAGGGTGATACTGCTCCATTAACCATATCTACTTCTTGAGGTATTTGTGTAAATCATCTCTGCTAATCATATCCTTTAGGGAAGGCATTGTGTTTTTGTGTGATAAACGCTGTAGAAAGAACTACCAGCCAAATAACGTGCAATAATATACAAAATCATCATCTTCCCAAGAACTCAGAAAATTTATGGCATGAGTTAGCGTGTTATTTTTGGACCGCGTAACCATAAATAGAAGTCAAATCGCGTGTTATTTTTTCAGTGTTATTGGCAGCTAATGATGGTAGCAGAGGTCTTTTGTCCCTAGACTAGTATAGGAGATTCACATTTTCTGGAAACTTTTCTCCAATACCTAGTGAATAGTTTGCTGAGATGAAGATAATTTTACTGTTTACAATTTAGACTTTACTGTGAATTTTGGGAGAAGTTTCTCTCTTTCGAAATTGAAAATCAAGAGTAAAATCTTTCACAAGAGTTGCATTACTCCAGTTAAGCTCAGAGAATGTTAAGTGATAAGTTGTTCCCATAATTCTTTTCTTAACTTTCAGATTTTTAGCTTTTTACAGCAATATGAATTCTTATGTTCTGCTTTTTTTTGATGATTCAGAAGTCTAGGAAAGCTAAACTGAGAGTCCTATGTGTTCCTCTGTTATTGGATATTGCCATTCTTTGCTTAAATGGAGTGTATCTGGACTTATCATCAATGTGTTATATGGAAAATGTCCATTTAGGGATCTGAGAATAACAAAAATAGCAGATATAGAACTGAGAAGGTATTGCTTATTCTGTTGACTTAGCTTATTGTGGCAAGTGAGAAGATGGACTATTTAGCATTCTTAGGGAAGGCAATGATAGATCTGATTCGGTATGCAGAGTGCAAATATTAACATCTGACATTGTGAAAACCCTTTATTTTTTTCTTAAATATTTGGTTGGCTGCTTGCTTGGCATCAGTGTTTGTTTATGTCTGTTTCTGTGTGATGTCTGCATTTAGTTTGAATACTCAGTCTACACCTCTTCTGGGCTTGATTATCATATGCAGTAAGCATCTTGCATTCCACTGGGTATTGAGTCTTACCACAAAGGTGCTTATCTAAGATAAAAGCTAGAGAGTTTCAGAGTACAATCTAATGCTGGATGACATATCATGCCTCCTGAGCAGTGATAATACCCCTACGCTGGCCCCAAAGGAGTCTCATAACTATACCTTATTTTGCATCTTCTCACTATTTATCCTTCTAAAAGATAGCTGAATCAGCTCAAGTATGGCTAGTCTAAATTGAAAAAGCACATTTCGCCACGTGAAGCTTGTCCTCTGTATCAATCTGCCCATCTAATTTTTATTTACGTACTACACTATTGAACTGTAGGAGTTTGCCTCAAGTTCTTGCTGCTGGTGAAGTTTTTGTCCAATCTGATGCATGAAGCATGTAATCCACAATGACTAATGGATATGTAAGAGATTGTTCGATGTGAATCTTGGTGATTAAATTATGAAACTTCAGCCAGGAGTTTCTGTATTTGCCGTCCCAATCAAAGATTACTATTTAATAATGGCAAATATTGATTCTATGCCATTGTTTTTGAAATTATATCAAATTGGTTTGAATGTCGCATGCTTAAAAGCGTGACTCAATAGAAATTTGCTAGTGAAAAGAACTTCAGGCAAACTAATGTAAATTCTGAAACTTGTTGGGCCAAAGTAAAGGAAAAAGAGATTTTAGGGAAGAAAAATGATTCAGATTGTGCATACTTCATGAAATGAAGTGTGCTCTTTTTTTTCTAAACTAAATTCCAGTCATGTTGTAGGTGTTTGCTTCTTTCTTCTTAGATGGATTGCAGTGTGCATGAGATCTGCATCCTTCAACATGGAAATATATTGCAAATGAGAAAGTTCTCGTGATGCTTGTCAGCATGTTTTGTATTAAGCATAGGTGATTTTCTCAGATCATGGTTAATTTGTTTGAATAAAAGTATGCCTATATCGATGCATAGCATCGTGTCTCATTGTCTTGTAGGTTTTATAATCTAGACAAATTTTCCTCAGTTGGATCTTCTCTTCAGTAGACATGTCCCCCCCTCTTTTATAATTATTTAACGCTGATGCTAATTGCTGACTTGTTGATTGTTATCCTGGATTTCATTCCCACTACTGCTATGACAGGGAACAGAATATAGCTAATGTCTTTTCCTCTGAAAAAGCAGATTTATGTTATTGTATTCTTTCTGTCAAGTGGTATCCACCAAAAACGACCATTCATCGCGTAAATGCCCAAAGAAAATGTTCCATTATGGAATCCAATAAGAGCTCTATCTCCAGTTCAATACCTATTCCAACTTTCTTATTTGACTTGTGATACATCAAATATGCGATTTACCTGCAGGTTTAAGTTGTCTCATTCAACTTGTGTTTGCATTTGTTTATGAGACTGGAGTATGAAAATATTGAGATTGCAAGTTTACTATTTCAAGCTCTTTTAGAAAGGATAATCTTCCTACATGATAGTGATGCTGATGCTGATGCACACTGCTTGTGACTTGCCTTTGGAGTCAATATAAAACTTCAATAGGAAGTGCGATCCCTGGAGTCAGTGGAGTTTTTTAATATGCCTTGCTTATTGCTAACCTGGTTATGTGTAGATGCTCCCTGATTGGTTAGGGTGCAGAAGGTATGCGCTTCCCTAATTAAGACAGGCATAACTGCAAGCTCAATAAGCACTTTTGCCTGCTCATACGCAATTTATTGACACTAGCTTCTCTCATTTAGGGTGAATTTTATCACTCTATATTCTATGACTTTGCCATCTTCTGCAGTCCCTCATGACATCCTAGGCAATTCTTTTTAACATACTTCAAAAAAGAAGTCTTGCAGACACATGATAAGCCCCAACACTTAGTTACTCTTCGTAAAGAGAGCACTCAAATTGGCCTCTGTTGCTGCTAAATGGTACACTGGGGACTTGATGGTTAAGACTCGGAAGCAGATTTTTTGACATGGGTGGGGCATGCATATAGGTTCACTAGTCTTTCAAATTTGCATCATCTCTAATTTCATTACTCTTACATCCCATAGTCGTTTAGCTTTTCTCCTAATTTTCTATTCTCCCTCCATTTTTACACAATAATATGGGATCTTTTACTTTGATAGACTTATCATGGTTGTATTGCAACTTTCAAGTCCATGATGTGTGATTGGGCATCTCAAGTTACCTTTTCCTCATTGTCTACATGGAAGTTTCGGCTTTTGCAAAGCTACTTTTTTTCATTCATGCTTGAGCTCAGCTTTACATGATTAATTTGAGTAACCCTACCATAACTTCTTATTTTGGCCTTTTTTTTTTGTCAAGGGTGCGCCAAACTGTACTTATTTTGCACTACATGGAGTATGCAAGTATGGACGAGCATGCAAATATAATCACCCAATGGGAATGCTGAGTTACAGCCCATCCGCATCTTCTCTGGCAGACATGCCTGTGGCACCCTACCCAGTGGGATCTTCCATTGGCACACTAGCTCCATCTTCTTCTTCTTCAGAATTGCGGCCTGACCTTATTTCGGGGTCTCTCAGGGAGGCATCATCTACAAGGTCATCCTCATCAACGAGCGCATCCAGTGCATCAATTGGTTCAGTTCTTTCGAAGAGCGAAAACGCTTCTCATTCTAAGTCCCAAAAGTCTTAGTCAAACTCCTGGCTCTTCACCTAGCAACAATAGCAGGACTACAGAAGATTGGAGTTCATTCTAAATTACTGGAACAAAAGCTTTTCATCATACATAGTTAGCCCAATTTTTGATGAACCCAAAACATCACATTTTTTGCCAAAACACTCTCAAAGGAGACGCGTTCTCAGACTCTGGTGCCAACATTCAGATCCCGCTGCAGCTCCTGTCAGCTCCACTCTAATACAATTTTTAGTTGGCCATATCTTTTATCTTTTGAATAAGCATGGCCAATCGACAAAGGATTAGCACAAGCAATATAATTTTCCTTCATTGCTTTGAATATGGGCAGGGGAGTCTGCAGTCTGAAACATACAACCGTCTGCACCAAATTTTGAAGGTTGTGTTTATTTATGACTAATGGTGAAGATTGCTGGTACTGTCCATCCTCATTAGACATGCCATGTTGCATTTATCATCAATTTTGGGAACGAGCTTCCTGTTCAACTGAGGGAAACTCGAAGTCCTTCCCCTCCCTTCTTTTTGTGCAGGGTGTATTATTGAATAAAAAGAAGTTGACAAAAGACTCCGAGGACTCATTTGGGGTTCCTTTACCTGATAATTAGATATATCATCCTCTTGATACAATGACTACTTGACTTGGTCTTTAAAATTATACACAATACAAATACATGAACCATTCTCACTAACTTCTTCGTTAATTTCAGTCACATCCCTCTCTTCCGAGTGTGAACCTTGCTTCTCTTGTGATTAGTTCAGATTATCATTGATTGGCAAAATTGCTGAGTTACTTTGCCGGAAACTAATTAGCTCGCTCAAGTAGTTATTATGTTTCTCTGGTACTAAAGATAGAGATACGCAGTTTTTAGTGGGTTTATGTATGACAACTGCTTGCTAGAAAGAACAAGGAAATCCTTGATTCATCTACATAAGCTGGCTACTTCCAGAAGACTGCTGGCATTAGTTGTTACGATAAGGTTTTTTGTGCGAAAGATGCCATTCATTAAGCATTCTACTAGAATGTTGGCGTCATGAAAGCTTTAGTACAATAGGCACTTGTTATGCAGGCATTCTATAGAAATTCCAAATTTTTTTGCCTGTTCTTCTTATATGCAGGTTTTCGCCTTGTTTAGTTTCGGTTGTGTTCAGTGTTAATGCTACGTTGGGGTTCAGTGTTAATGCTTCGTTGGGGTTTTACATGAACGAGGAGGATGGGCATATATATGCTTGAATGATTAGATTCATTTGGATTTTCATATTGTCGTAATCTATGTACAAGAAAGCATCTCCTGTATCAGTAAACGCTCAGATTGATTGCTTGCTTGCTCACCGGATCATGGAGATAGAGTTTTAGAGAAAACCTTTAGGAGAGAATGCTTTGTATCTTGAAATGTTTAGGTCGATACGAATGAGAAGAGAATGCCCTTATTTATGCAAGAGGTCTTTTCATTATTGACTTTAGATTAAACTGACGAGATCATATTTCCCATCTACCAACTAGTAGCATTTAAGCTGAAAACGCTCTAGAACTCGGCATATTTACTGTATCATCTGTTCCTAAAATTGTTCTAGAAACTTTAGGTGACTTTGGATGGTCTTCTTCAATCGGGTAAAGTCCTTTGGTTATGGGGAATCTCGAGACTATGACATTATACTATTTGGGTAGGCTAATCTCTAACAGTGCTATGATTAATGCGATCTCTCTTGCTGCCATGTGGCTGTGACGATCCAATCATCCGAGGGCAGAGAGCCATTGTATTGAGTTGAGGGTTTGGTTAAGGTGCAGCTAATGTCCCAAACCCAAACCCCAGATGTCCAGACTTAAAACTCGAACCATTACTGAGTCCCGCGAAGGTTTTTGGAACGGTACCCCAGATGCGTTTCGATCAAATCAACAACAGACTCAAATTTTGTCTGATACTATCGATGTAATAGAGATTTGAGGTACTTCAGAAAATCATAGCGGTGATTATGAAATATTGAATAATACGATTTCTGTTTATATTTTCACAGGAAAAAATATATCGAGAACCTTTTGTTTTCTAACATACTGTAAGTGCAAGGTCTTATGACTTATCTAGAGTGTCTGAAAAGGCAAAAACGTGTAATGAGAAATTACGAGTTTTTTTTTTAAAATTATTTTTTTCCCTAAAAACTAAGAAAATAAAGGCAGTGGGGTTGCCTTAAAATCTTCGTGGGTCCCTTGCAAAATTTCTAGGGATCTTCGAGGGTCATGATGTGAAGGGACAAGCGAATCCGGTGGAGGGACAAGTGTATCATTACTACTTTAGGTTTTTAACCGGTCATTATCATGAGTAGAGGAGAGCACCGGCTCCGATTTAATTTGATAGCTCGATTGAACTGAACAACTGAACTAGTTTTTAGTGGCAGAAAATTAACATTTTCGCTAGAACCGAACTATAATTTTTAACATGGAAAAGCAACAATATAATCACATGACAAACATATATATTTTTATGATGAAATAATTCAATGTTTATACTTTGTTATAATTTTCTTTTTGTGTGTTTATACTAAAATCACATGACAAACATATATTTTTATAATGAAATGGTTCAACGTTTATACTTTGTTATAGAAATTTAATTTTTTTCCGTGCTTACACTAAAAAAATAACAAACTTCTGTTTTTTTTTTTTTTTTTTTTTTTTTTTTTTTTTTTTTATCGACATGTAATAGACTTAATTGATCAAAGTAGAGTTTAACCATTTATGAATAGAATTTGAGTAACTTGAAGAGAATCGACAACTCGCTAATGAAGTCACTAATAACACACAACATGAAGTTATGACACTAGCTTTGAAATTGATCAACGAAGTCATCGATATTGACAACGAGCAATCCATACAAGGGTAGTTGTTGGGTGGTTCTTTTTATTGCTTTTATTCTAGGATGGTTGTAACCTCTTATTTGCAAGTGTTGCTAGATAATAGGAGACTTTGGGGTAATTTCTTGTGATTAATGTAATTTTCCGTAACCACTAGGAAGTTTTTTATATATTTGGATTTAGTCTGTTGTATGTAACCATTTGTAGAGTATTATAAATACTTCAAGTGTGTTCATTGTGGACTCCCTGAACAAACAATAGAATTAATCTATCAATTCCTTTACTTTGACTGTAATTTCCAGATTTTTAGTTGTTGATTAAATTTCGGCATGGTATCTTTATGTCATATCACTTTGCCGTTGATTAAATTCTAACAAAACTTTTTATGCCATCGCACTTCATCGTTGATTGAAATTCATTGAAACATATATGTATTTATGCTCCATTGATAAGACTCATATTTGGAATCATCACAAAATCCGTCCTCTTAATAAAACTAAAGGATAAATTTTGGTGAAAGCTATTTTATTTTTTATTAAATTTCAGCGAAACATGCCTTTGGCAAGCCTAGTAGGACAACTTGTAATTCAATTTTTAGAAATTCAATGCCAAGAACTAGGAATCATCTAGAGACTGATGATGCCGTGGGTAATAATCCCAATGGCCATGACAGGTCTACCCACTTTGAACCTTCGATCATTAACTGAGTAGTAGAAGAAGGCTGACGTAAGGGGGCAGACCTTCCTTGGTGCCTCATCGAAGAACAATTGAGAAAAGTTGGACCAAATCCTTATATGTCAATCGGAATGATACAAGTAATTACTTTGTGAGTCATATGTCAGGCCTGAGTAAATTGATTGCCATCAATGCCGCGAAAGATGTTCTCTCAGGGCTAGGATTGTCCAATCGAACACCCGTTTCCAATCCAATGGTAACTGAATACATTCATAATTCCTCTCCATTTATCATGCCAATAATGTTGATCAAAGTAGTTAACCCCTAGAAGAATTATGCAAGGGCCCGAATCTTTTAATCAAGGTCACAATGATAAGAACAATTAGGCTGATGTTGGTCAAAATAACCAAATTTGTGACATAATTTGTCAAATCAAATTGGTCAACAAGTTGGTTAATTGCCAAATGTTGAGAATATAGACTGTAATGACCCCAGCTCCATCCTTAGGATTTCGAGTGGCAGGGTTATTTTCGCAAAGTTCCAAGCACGTTGCCAGCCCATTTATTTTATTTTATTTTTTCATTAAGAGCATGCAAAAGCGTACATACAATACTCATGCAACAACAAATAGCCAGGAAAACAACTATTTGCAAACACAAAATTACATTAGTTACATTTACAAGCCCTTCTATCACGGACCATTATATTTATAACCATTATATGTTCTATGCTCAAAAGGTTGAGATAAACCTTAGCTCCTTTAGCGAGACTACAACTCAAGAACTAGTATGAGTCCTCCATGCCTATAACTTTGAAAAACAATGGGATGAATGATAAACTCTGTAAGTAAAACTCACTAATTTTTGGGTAGGAGAATGCCTTGTCTATCAACAAGCATGTAACTCATCCCAAGCAATTGTCAATGAAAAATTAATAACAAAAAAAAAGCTTTATCTTGATTAGAACATGAAAATTCCTCATTCATAATATGCAAGCATTAGTCAAGATCCATTACATAACATGAGGAACTCATTCCTCACTCAATAATATGCAAGTATAAATCAAAATTCATCCCACAACATGAGGAACTTATCCCTTACTCAATATTATGCAAGCATAATTCGAGATCCATTCGATGATATAAGGAATCCATGCACATGAGATTCATTTATTAATCAACCGAAATCCATCGATTCTTCTGGAATTTATCGGGCATTTGAAACCCATTGGGTAATGTCTCCTAATCCAAGGGTGACAACGATCCACCAACTATGCATCCATCATACATTTGAACTTAATTGAGCAATGTCCCCTAATTCAAGGGTGACGGCGATCCTGCAACAATGAGTTCGTTGGGCATCATTGTTGAAATTCATCGGTTGATGGCTAGAAATTAGTCACTCTTGTGACCATGTATTAAGTATCACAATCCGGTTCTTATCTTCATCTTTAATCTAAGGCTTGAAGGCGTACCATGCATAAGTGTGTGAAATACTTTATTGAATTTGAGTCGTCAAACATGCTGAGCGCGAATCAAGGATCGCGGTTTGATCCGACAAATTTGAGTATTGATCTGATACCAAATTTGGCTCAAGAACAATACATCTTGTTAAGAAATATTGTGAGTAATAAGGGTAAAATAGTAACTTAGTTATGAGTAGGGTTAAGCACATATGAGCATATATATATATTTGTAACCCTTTCTATTTTTGATAATAGAAAAATAATTATCTCTTCACATGGTATAAGAGCTCAAGGCTTAACCCTAGACGACGGAGTAGCCACTTGCCGTCGTCGACTTGCTGGAATAGTTGGCTATTGCCGCCACTCACCTTCGAACGCCCCCGGGCCACTCAAGCATCCCTCTTCCTTTCTCTCGCTTCTTCGTGCAGCTTGCTCATGCGGCTTGTGCTGCTCGTGTGGCTTGATTGCACTTGCGGCTTGTGCTGCTAGCGCGGCTCGTTTGCACTCGCGGTTTGTGCGCGCTACTCGCAAAAACTGGGCGTAACTTTTCAAACTGTGAAGCTTGAACCTCGATTCCACGAAACCCTAGCGCCAATGCCGCTGTAAATTCGAGACCCATCATCGGGAGTAGGTCCGTGCGGTCGATGGCGCAAGAGGGTTCTTGGATTTGCTGACCTTGTAATCACCAATCAGTAGCCACATCAAGTAAATCCACTTTCTTTTGTTTCTCTTTTTCGGAAATTGATGCACTTCTTAGGGCTTAGGAGGTTGAATTTGAAGCTACCCTTGGAAATTGGTGCGTTTGCCGAGAGGTAATAAGGAGGAGGAGAAACTGGAAGCCTCGCTCTTTGTAAAACCCTAGAGGCAATAAGGAGGACAAGAAAAGCAGAAGAAATTGGTGCACAGCCTCTTCCTAAGGTTTAGATGCGCGTGGTGAATGATGTGATACTTTATGTTATCTTAATTATTATTGTTAAAATTTTGTGTTGGCTATGGGGTGCTAGAAAGGCTTCTAGAAACGACAAATGATGGGATATTTTCTGGTGGTTGACAGTAACCCACTTTATTATTTGTACTACACAAGAAGTGGCCATTATGGAATATAGATTTGATAGTTATTACAGAGGATAGAGTTGTTGTTTTTGCACTTGAAAGTGATGTTGCATTGAATCAATGGGGATATTGAGAATAAGTATACTGGTGCTTTGGTGATTCGTATGGTGATTCGATTAAAGCCTTTCTCTTCGGAATTTTTTTCATGTATTTGATTGAATTATTGGAATTAGTATTGGCAACCGTGAAGTTCATTTCTTGGGCTCAATCATTATTTATTCACTAATGGCGACTTTTGGATCGACTTCTGGATCTCTTTTTGTTCATTTTCAATTAACATCTATCAAGTTAGATGGAACTAATTATCCATCTTGGTCTAAAGCGATCGAAGTCTATCTTACTGCCACCAGACAATTGGACTATCTCATGTCTACAATACCGTCTAACACGAGTAAAGCTGCTGATTAGATTGTAGGAGATGTGATGATTCGGACCCTATTATGGAATAACGTGGACCTAAGGTCAGTCCTCACTTTATTCAATGTGACTCCGCTAAAGTAGTTTGGGATAAGTGCGCATTACTCTACTGGGGGCAAAATAATATGATGCAAGTATATGACACGTGGGAAAAGTTATTTGATATTCAGTGTGGAGATCAATCTTTGTCTGATCATTATGCTCGATTCACCACTCTCTGCCAACAATTTGATACTTATCTTCCTGCCTCAAACGATCCACATGTTCTGGCCAAACGCTAAGAGGATTTGAGGGTAATATTATATCTCAAGTCATTGGGGCCTGAGTATTCATCTCTTCGTCAGCATATTACATCTTAGAGTTCTCTTCCCACAGTAGATGAAGTCTTCTCCCAGGCTCTCCGTTCTACAATTCCTAAGAAGAGTTCTTCCATGACGGCGGTGGAGATTGGTGCTATGCTTTCTCGTGGTTCTAGTGGACGTGGAGGTCGAGGTCGTGGATGCGGTGATATTCATGGTGGAAGTCGTGGAGGCCGTGAAGGGGGAGTTGGGACTCGTGGTACGATCAATTCTGGGAATACTTGTGGTTCTTGCTATTGTCATCATTGTCAAAGAGTCGAACATACAGAAGCTTATTGCTATACACTTCATCCAGAGCTCAAACCACCTGTTGTTGCTTATGCAGAGGTTGAGGATTCTCTTAGTCCTCCCTCAATGGCTCCACCAAGTTCAACTCAAGTTCTCAAGATAGGCGACCCAGCTACATTAACACATGATGAGTATGATACATTGGTTCGCTCCCAACAAGTGACAGGATCTTTAGCTCCTACTGCAACTCTAGCACAAACCTCTAAAAGTAGTTCATCGTGTTTGTTGTCTACATGGTCTGATTCCTGGGTTATAGACTCTGGAGCTACCAATCACATGACTGGTAACTCTAACCTACCGTCTTCTTTTCACTCTACATCTCCTTCATTATCAAATTCAATTACATTAGCAAATGGTTCACATTCTTAGGTTACTGGTATGGGAGTTGCTCATTTGAGTCCCTCTCTTTCTTTATCATCTGTCCTTCACCTATCAAAATCTCCTTATAATTTGATTTCTGTTAGTTCAACGACCAAAGAACTAAATTGTTCTATGACCTTTTCCTCTTCTCATTGTGCTTTTAGGATCTGAGGACTGGACAGATGATTGGTGGGGGACATGAATCAAGTGGCCTGTATTATCTTGATAAGAAGGTGTTAGCTGCCACAGCTGTGAAACAGACATCCACTGATGTATATCAGATGCATTGTCGTGCTAGTCATCCACCACCAAACCTACTTCGATGTCTATTTCCTGAGTTTAAGTCTGTGAGTTCCTTTTAGTGTGAAGCTTGTCAATTTGGTAAACATCATAGAGCTTCTTTTCCTTCCCGTATGCAGAGTCATGTGTCTAGTCCATTTGAGTTGGGTCACTCAGATGTATGGGATCCATGTCGTGTGTCTGATGTCTCTGGATTCAAATATTTTGTTACATTCGTGGATGATTTTTCCCGAATGACTTGGTTATTCTTAATAAAAGATTGCACAAAGATTTTTCATTGCTTTCAATTGTTCTATTTTGAAGTGTTGAATCGATATAATATCTCTGTCAAACATTTACAGTCAGATAATGCTAGAGAATACCTTACTACAACTTTTAGTTTCCAGCCCTTTCTAGAATCTCATGGTATTATTCATCAAATGTCTTGCTCATACACTCCACAACAAAATGGTGTAGCTGAACGTAAAAATCGCCATCTTCTTGATGTCGCCCGTTGCCTCATGTTTCATATGCATCTACCTAAGCACTTTTGGGGCTATGCTGTTCTTACGGCGTGTTACTTAATTAATAGGCTTCCCACTTCTATTCTTCAAGGGAAGACACCATTCTCAATTTTACATCCAAATCGTCCTCTCTTTTCCTCACCTCTTCGGGTTTTTGGGTGTGTTTGTTTTGTATATAATCTTACTTCAGGTCTTGATAAACTGGATCCTCGTGCTAAAAAATGTCTTTATGGGATAATCTCGAACTCAAAAGGGATACAAATGTTACTGTCCTACTCGTTATCGTATGTTCGTGTCTACAGATGTGATGTTCTTTGCATATTAGTCATATTTTTCTTCTTAGAATGTTCCACAGACACATGGTGATTGTGATGATTGTGTCCTAACAATGCTTTCACTGCCTTCCATCTCTCCAGCTACCTCCAGCAAATTTCAGTTTGCTGACTGCACCTATCATCGATGAAGTACAATTCCAACTATGACAGTACAGCTTTCATTAGCACCTAATTCATCTGTTCCCCCATCAGTTGCAGTGCCAGTCTCTGATCCTGATCCACCCATTGCATCTCGAAAAGGTACACATTCTTGCGTTGGTCGTACTATTGATCGTTATTCTCCCTATTCTGGTCTTTCTAATTGTGTTAGTACGCGTCATCCTATTTCAAAGTTTTTGTCATATGATCATTTATCTCTTACCTTCTCTACATTTGTCTCGTTGTTGTCTTCTGTTTCTGTGCATAGCAGTGTTGCTGAAGCTCTTGCTCATTCGGGTCGGCGTCGTGACATGGAAGATGAAATGCAGGCACTAATTCAGAACAAAACTTGGGAACTTACTTCCTTACCTACTGATAAGCAACCTGTTGGTTGTCGTTGGGTTTTCACCGTTAAAGTTCACCTGGATGGTACTCTTGATCGATTGAAGGCATGATTAGTTGCGAAGGGATATACTCAAACTTATGGTGTCGACTATAATCACACCTTTTCTCCCGTGGCCAAAATTCCCTCTGTTCGTGTCTTTATTTCATTGGTTGTGCAATTTGGCTGGATCCTTCATCAATCGGATGTGAAAAATGCCTTTTTACATGATGATCTAGCTGAGGAGGTCTACATGGAGCAACCACTTGGGTTTATTGCTCAGGGGGAGAATGTGGTATGTTGTTTACACAAAGCTTTGTATGGCTTAAACAATCTCCTCGTGCTTGGTTTGGTAGATTTAGTGTGCGGTTATCAAATTTGGATTAAAGCGGTGTTAGGTAGATCATTCAATTTTTAACTTTGTGTCTTCAAGTGGCTGTATCCTTCTAGTTGTATATGTGGATGATATCATCATTATTGGCAGTGATACAGGTGGTATTAAAAAACTTAAGCAATTTCTGCATAAAGAATTCAGTACTAAAGATCTAAGACGTCTTCGATACTTTCTTGGTATTGAAGTATCCTATTCACATGCTGGTGTCAATTTATCGCAATGAAAGTATGTATTGGACATCCTTGGTGAGGTTGGATTTCTTGGAGTAAAGCCAGTCAATACCCCTATGGATCCCAATATGAAACTTGATGCAAAACATGGAGAATTACTACATGATCCAACAAAGTATCGAAGGTTAGTTGGTAAGTTAAACAATTTTACTATCACAAGACCTGATATATCCTTCGCGGTTAGTGTAGTAAGTCAATTCATGAGTTCTTTTCGTACCACTCATTGGGATGTTGTACTTCAAATCGTCAACTATTTGAAGGGAGTGCCAGGTAAAGGACTACAGCTCAAGAATTATGGCCATCAAAACACTGCAGGCTTTTCTGATGCCAACTGGGTTGGATGTCTTGTGGATAGGAGATCTACTTCAGGCTATTGTGTGTTTCTTGGGGGTAATTTAGTTGTATGGAAAAGCAAGAAATAGCATGTAGTTTCCCGATCAAGTGCTGAAGTTGAATATCGTGCTATGACACTTGTGACAAATGAATTACTATGGTTGAGAATGTTACTATCAGAGATTGGAATGTGGTGCTATATTGTGATAATCAATCTGCTATTCATATCGCATCTAATCCAGTCTTCCACGAGCGAACTAAGCACATTAAGGTTGATTGTCATTTTGTGCGAGAGAAAGTTCAGAAAGGCGAGGTTATTCTGCAACACACAAAGTCGGAGGATCAACTCGCAGACATTTTTACGAAATCTCTACGGGGGAATAGAGTGAGCGTTTTATGTAACAAGTTGGGTTTATTTGATATCTATATCCCAACTTGAGGGGGAGTGTCGAGAAATATTGTGAGTAATAAGGGTAAAATAGTATCTTAGTTGTGAGTAGGGTTACGCACATATGAGCTTATATATATTTGTAACCCTTTTTATTTTTGATAATAGAAAAATAATTATCTCTTCACATGTCTCAATATTACATTGAGACCATGAAAGGACCGCCCATCATGACATGATTGCTAACCTAGTACCGAACTTGGCTTAGGAATGATACGCCTTATTACCGCACCAAGATCATGAAAGGACCAATCCATCAAGACATGTTCATTGACCTAATACTAAAGTTGGCTCGAAAATGATATACCTCATTATTGCACCGAAACTAAGAGAGGACCAATTCGTTGTGATCCCATGTACGTTAAGGCCCATGAAACCCTTTTTTGGAGCTCGGGGCATGAACCAGAACACGCACTTGTGAAATAGTTTGAAATATTTTGAAAACAGTTTTATGAGGAAAGAATCAAGCTTTCACAAAACCATTTTCCAAATCGATTTGATGTCAAGCGAATTCAAAGCATATCAAATAAGCCACAAGTACCGGGCTTCTTCCAAAGTAACTCAAGCTCAAGCACGAGCCAAAATTCATCAAATAAGGATTGAACTTCAAACAAGGAACAAAGTCTAAACCAACTCAAGCAAACAGAGCCTCAAGCAAACAAGAATAAGTTCTAAATAATTTCGATCAAGGACTCGCTACACATTTGGATTAGTGTACCACAACACTCTAACTAGATATTAGTAAGTTCTACTTACAACTTATTAAGTCGGCGACAAGGACATGTAGGGGGAGAGGAGACCAAATTTGAGAGAGGGGAGGGAGGGCTGGGAGAGGAGGAAAGGCTCTTGGTGAGAGATGGCTTGGGATGGAGGGTTTTACCTTTATTTATAGGGCCTCCCCCAAGAATGGTTCAAAAGGGGCACTAAACGCACTTAGCCCATAACTCATTAAATGCATTCGCACGCATTCACACTTAGCTCACAATTCATCAAATGCATTCATATGTGTTCATGCTTAGCTCGCAACTCATTAAATGTATTTGCACACATTCTTACTTAGCCTGCAATTCATTAAATGTGTTCATATTCGTTTACACTTACTTTCTAAGAAAATTTGATTAATCCAAGGCCTAGGTGACCCCCTCATTAATGGGTCAAAGCCCAAGTCCAAACTTATCTTCTAAGGCAAAGGTCCAACATGTCAAGTGTCCACGCTCCTTAAATTACTATGCAACAAAGGAATTACTTGTAAGTTGGAAAAATATTTAAGTTTTGAAAGTCTTGTCATTAGGTGGGAATTAATTGAGTTTGACCACAATCGACCATCTTATTTAGCCCGAGATTTGTGCCTAAGCCAAGTTCAAATAGAACTAGATGCAATCGAGCTCGATACGCTAAACCGAGCTTGAACTCCTCTTTATCGAGAAAAGGGGCTTGCGACTAGATTTGCCCTCTGATTGGTCCACTGACTAATCCACTGGCCAATTTCCCCTGGCCAATCTTGCGGCCAGTCCCTCAGCTAGCCAACTAGTCCTATAGTTGGTCCTATGGTCAGTCTAAGGTCTTGCACCACAAGTCATGGTCGATTTGAAATTGAATCACGTTGAATGTTATTCGATCCATGGTCAATTATCGGTTGTGATCGATTGATTCGTCTCGACTCATGATCACATTGGTTTGACTCATGGTCACCCACAATTGGTACAATGACCAGGCGAAATCACTCGCAACTGTGCCATGACTGTCTGTTGATCCACGATGGTACGTGACCGTCCCACAACTGATCTTTATGATTGAATAACCTTTCCATGGTCGACAACTCTAGGACCAATCCATGGTTGTCGATTCCTGAATGAACTTGTTGACCCATGATCGACGTCGATCAGGCTCATGGTCTAGTCTTGCCATTAGCATACCGGTCCTTGGCCTACAAGTCGGAATAAAAATAAGGATTGAAATCGAGCATGTTACATAAGCTTAGCGCCTCCATTGGTTCCACCCAATGTGAATATTCCTATTAAGCCTAACATGACAATTAATGTTGATAATCTAGCAAGAGCAATGTTTTCACCTAGATGGAAAAATAACCAACCAAATCCACAATTGAACCTTTGTCGAAGAAGTTTGACAATGATTGAGATTAGACAAAGGTGTTATCATACTTGTTAAGAGAACTGCATCTTGAATGGGTTGACAATTAGCCTTCTCTTAATAGGCTTTAAAATCCCCAATTTGCCATACTGGCGAAGTTGAACCATCGATGATTGAACACATTGGTTAGTTTATAGCCAATGTACAAAAGCAATGACAAATGAGTTTTTAAGACTAGATTATTTCCTTTATCTTTGTAATAGATTTGTTTGATGTGAGGAGAGTTTGGTCATTTACAAACACAATTATCAAAAACTTGAAGGGAATTGACAACCAATCAGTAAAGGCATCGATGGCACACAATGTGAGGTTATCGATGAAGTCATCGATAGAGACAATGAGCAATTGATAAGAGGATAACTGTGGGGTGATTACTTTTATTGCTGCTATTTTAGGATTTTTGTAACTTTTGATAGTAAGTGTTGCTAGATAATCGAAGACCCTTGAATAATTTTTAATAAATAATGAACATAACCATTACGAAGTTATTTTATTACTTCAATTTAGTAACCGTTGTTTGTAATTGTCGGGAGAGGGTTATAAATAGACCAAGTGTGTTCTTGGTAGACCCCCTCCCCCGAGAACAACAACAAAAGACCTATTTTCTTTCAAATCTTATACTTTAGTTGTATTTTCTAGATAATTTGTCATCATGAAGGTTTATATTTTAAAATTAGCTTTCAAATTTTGTCGCCCGTTAAATTTTGGCATGATATCTTCATGTCATGAAACTTTATTGTCGATTAAATTCCGGTAAATTGTTATATGTCATTGCACTTTATTGTTAATTAAATTTCCTTGAAGCATATCCGTTCCTTGTGCTCCATTAATAAAACTCCTGTCTAGAATCGCCACAAAAATCATCTTCTCTTAATAAGATCGAAGAACAATTTTTAATGAAAGATATTTCGTTATCAATTAAGTTTCGACGACACAGCTGGACAAAATAAATATTGGACCAGTTCCAAGTAGAATCGAGAATTAGCAATCCAAAACTTGTGGGGTTGATTCCAAAACCTACATCGACTTAATTAGGAACTGACTACTGCTGATATTAATTTTGAGTATATTATTTTTCTCAATGCGTAATTACATTTTGAGTATGTATCAATTTGACCCCACTATTTTGTGGTCATCTACCCTGTTGACTGCAAGTTTTGGTTGCAATATCAATTAAGACTGTGATGTAATAGCGAACAGACTGTAAATCCAATGGACTTTACCTTGACAAAAGAGATAAGTGTTTTCATTGAAAGCAAGGAGCTCCTCGTAATCATTATTTAAAAACCTCATGAAAGAAACTTTTAACATGATGATTATTTGGAAAAGCTGTAATTACAAACCTTTTAATTAAGCGATTTACCAATTAGATATTACTCAATGATTGATTTGAAGTGTTAAACATTTTAAACTATGATTAATGGCGCATCGAATTTTATATTCCTTTAAAAAGACCAAACAAGTTTTCTAATATATTTTTTCAAAAAAAAAAAAAAAAAAGTAAACAGGTTTCCATGAGAATTTAAATTAAAAGAAAAATGAAAAAGGAAAAAGGGGGGAAGCACACAAAGTTGCTGAAAGCGAAAGGGCACCCATCAGGCTAGGGCACTGCAACCAAGGAGTCGTGACGTCGGGGCCACGCGAGCCTAGGCTATGTTAAGAGGATTTAGTGTTAAGGATGAAATTGGAAATATAATAACTTAAAAAGGGCTAGAATGAAATTTCAAGAATTGACTATTCCTCTCATTGAACATTTTCAAAAAACTTCACAGTCAAAGCAAGTGGTACTTTTAGGCTTTAGTCTATGTTCAGGTGACTTTGGACTCGCCGTAAATTTCATCGAACGCCGTAACTTTCACTAAAGGTCATTTGAAAGCTCGGAACTGCTTTATACCCCAAATCATTTTTGCATGAATTTGGCATAGCGGAAAGGAATCGTGCACGGTCCCCTATCTTTGGCATTTTCTTGTCACAGATCACAATCATCTCCTTTTGGGTCTTTCACTCCAGAGGATTGTACCCAATCAAAACGTATCCCCCATTTAATGGTTTGAGCAGTACACATGACATGAATGGCCATGTTTTAGTGGGCAATGATCCCTACTCCCCATACCCTGTGCCTCCCATTTTGGGTATCCTCCTCCATTCAGCTCATGTCTCCCGCACTTTCTGCTGGTTTTTTCCTGTTTCTGACTGCTCAGCATCCTTCAAAGGACAATGCTCTAGGCCAGCTTTTGCATTCTTTTCCCTTGTCGCTCCACTAGTGTTTGGACTGATGTAGATCTCAAGGTGCGAATGTCACGAGAGCTGATGCTTTGTCTGAATTAACAAGAGTATGTCTTTGGCTCATTTGATATTGTAAATCGTCATGGTTACTTGACTTAATGCAGGTAAGGGAAAGACATTCTGAAGCAGAATGACGCCTTTTTCTTTCTTCCTCGTTGAACCAAAGTAGAGTTTAAATCTAGTCTAGTGGTTTGCTGGGACTCTCAGCAGAAAATGAAGGCATGGAAGAAGCCTTTGTAGTTGCTGGGCATTCTACAAAGTTATAGTATCCCGGTGTGCCTTAAATCGACCTTCCTTCTGGAAAATATTATTTCAGATCATCAAATGCAGTCAATTCATGACGTTTAGTTTGGCTGCAATGACCCACAGATCCACACACGCACATGCACAATATAATTGCTCACTACCCGCCTATTGCTTCCAATAGCCGGGTCCATCAAGTTTACAGCTTTGCTCTCACTTAATGGAAACCTATCTGGATGATTATGACGTAAACAACTCGCTGCCTGGAGTAATTGTAGCAGTTCCCTCGCCCATGACTGTCGTCAAAGCCATCTCTTTCTCCCAAATCTTCTCGAGCTCCCACGCAATTGCATCCATTTTCGGTCGCCTTTCACGCGGGGAAATCAAGCACAACAACGTTAGCTTCATCAAGTCCCTCATTCCATCCATTGTGAAAGTTCCGACTAGCCGAGGGTCCACAAGGTTTATCAAACTTTCACGGGACTCCACCTAATATTGAATTTTCCGAGAGTAGACGAGAAAAGGTGATCACTGACTATGTCCTTTACAAGTCACTTTTTAGAATGTAAGAAGCTGGAATGGATGGTTAGGAAGGTTAAACAAGCGACCTGCTTTTCCTCATCTCTTTTTCAATGCTATGCTAATGATGGAAACTAAACTGGTGTTACCTTACTTTACAACCAAGTTACTCGATTAGGCATACAACGATAAAAAAAAAACTGGGAACTTTTGACGAGAGAGTGAATTGGAGCAAGAGAACAATCACCGGGTGCATTGTGATAACCCTGTTTAGGGAAATGATCCGCATGATTCAAGATCTTTACTATAATTTTGCAGCTGTAAAATATAGAATTTCAATCGATCAAGATGTTGATAGTAGATTGTGTTCCATCTTCGTAATGTGAATGTCGAGAAAATAGCAAGAAGAATCCTAACAAATTGATTGCATAAAAGTATCAGGTAGAAGTATATTTACCCACTCGATTAAGCTTTCATGTCCTGACAGTATCATATTCGGAGCTGCTTCTCCAGTGACAAGCTCCAAAAGAAATACTCCGAAGCTATATGCATCGCTCATCTCAGAGAAACCACCCAATTCTCCTGCCCTAAATAGCGGTAACACATTACATTTCCGTATGAAGTAATTTTTGTTCTTTCCGACTTGAATATAAAAATGATTCAAGAAGAAATAAATTTACTCTGGATCTTGGAAAACACTGACAGATGTGCGAGATGGACCTGCTTCTTCTATCTTTATCTTTTCGAGAAATTTCGTGAGCCCTGCATCTGCAACTTTAGCTATGAAATTCTCATCAACCAAGACATTAGCTGTTTTGAAGTTCTTGTGCACCAAAGGAGGTCTAAGGCTGTGCAGATGGCTTAAGCCTGCACTGGATACAAATAGAAGTGTTCTCAAGTCAGATAGTCTGTGAGATCATGCTAAATAATCTTCTGCAATCAGCTCATAGCTGCGGGTCTACCTTTAGCAGCCCCAAGAGCAATGGATATCCTCTGCTTGAACTCTAGCTTAGTCGAAGATTTTTGTCCTCTGTCTGCAAGAGCAGCGAAATTCCGTCAGTCACGACAATTAAGTGATTTTCATTTGCCATTACCGAACCAACAAGCTTTAACCACATTTTCCTACCGTAGAGATGGTGGCACATGCTGCCATTTGGTAGGTAATCAAAGACTAACATCTGACACCCATTTTCAAGGCAGTAGCCCAGGAGAGTGACTAAATTACGATGGCGAATCTCCGACAAATATGATACCTGTTTGGAGACAGAAAAATATTAAAATACAATAATCTGGATAAATTAAGGGCAAAAGACATTCAATAAAGTCTTTACCAAAAAAAAAGACATTCAATAAAGATGTTTGCTCCGAGAGGGGCACAGAAATTTAAAGCACTGATAATCTCCATTCCTTTTTTTTTTTGAACAAGATAATCTCCATTCCTGATGAACACTCATGGTGATTAGAATGCTGTATGTCATAATAGAGGATCTTAAACAAATGAGACCTTCATGCATAACGATCCCTAGCTTTTAACCATTATGTGTACATTATAAGAGGCTTTAACTAAACAACAATGGTTAGACAGTATTGATGAAAAGCACCCACAATACATGTAGGTAAAAAGCCAGAAGAGCTTTTCTACTCAGGAAAGGCTCCAGTGAAACAAGTTATGAGTGAAACAGAGGTTCCAAATACGGATCTAAAACAGGTTTAATATTGCTTGTACTGGTACCTCAGTGACAAATTCCGGTTGAACCACACCTGTGCGCCTTTTGATGGCAACAACTGTTCCATCACGAAGTAAACCTTTGTAGACCAAACCGAAACTTCCATGTCCAATGAGATTGCTCTCATCGAACTGCCTAGTAGCTAGCTCCAACTCTTGCATTGTAAACTGCCTCGCTCCATGGGGCCAAGATAGCGGTGGAGCCACTCCTGAACCAGACCCACCTCCCCTGTTCCACTCAACTGTCACAAGGAAGAGAATGCTGAAGTTTCTTACAGAAGAGATAAATCCGGATGTATAACTATGACAGATTGTCCCATTTCAGTTGGACGGAGAACTTACCTAATGCAGATGGATCAGAAGAACCCGTCTCGGAATTTCTGTTAGCTGAAGTGTTCAGCTTTGACATGCAAAACCAAGCGAGTCCAACTAGGACAGCCACCGATGCAATTGCCCCGGCAGAAACTGCAGCTATTGATGCTAGTGAATTTGACATGGCCTTGGCTTTGCTACTTCAGTAAGCCTAATCATCGAACCTGCCAAGCACAAGAACAGCTCTGGTAGCACAACCAATGCAAATAAACCATGTAAATGTGATGTTGGGGTTCACAGTGGGGAAAAGAAGAACGAAGTGCAGTGTCTGATACTGGTGAGTTCAGAGGTATTAACTGGGTCAATGAGTCCTCATTATTGAGGAAGCTCTAATATACAAATGGGACTTGCACATTTATAGTGATTTTCTTGCCTATAGGTGTTGAGGAATACAAAGCTTCAGTCTGGTGTACTTACCCTGGAACTAGCCATGTGGTGAAGACAAATGTAGCTGAATTCTGGACATGAGAGGATCAACACATTTGCTTTCTTAAAACCTTACTCTATGGCTATGCACAGTGCTTACTACTCAGCACCTCTCCAGAACATCCTCGTCCTTGAAAGCCAAAGCTTTCTATTTTATACGATTTCCTAGGAGGAAAGTTCAATAATGATCTAATAAGTTGATAATCTCAAGATAAGTCGCCGTTCCATCTTTTACTGCTAGAAAGATGCCCATGTCACATTGTGAAGCAACTTTTGGAATTTCTTGATCCCCACAAGGTTAAACATGCAAAGAAAATTTCATTACTGGGTTTAATCTGAGGCCTTTCAAAAGGTAGGAGAGAATTTTGTTGAGTTCAGGGATTCTTGCAAATGGACCCTGCCGAGCACGTGAGTGTATGTATGCAGGAGAGATCCAAAAGATTGTACTGACTGTACAATGGAGAACCTCTCCATCAAGAAATTGCAGATGCCCACTTGGTTATTTTCGTACTGACTGTACGCACGTCCATTTTTTCCTCTTTTTCTTGTGAGTTTTGTTTTTTCTTTTTTTGAGATGTACACATTTTTTTGGCGTGTTGAGATTTACACATTGACAGGTACGAAAGTGACATCAAGTTGGACACAGGCTCTCCGGAAGACATAATAATTGAAAAGGAGGGTTGGGGTTTCTGTGGGGGGAGGGGGGGAGGAATCAAAAGAGAGAAAGGGTGGCTATAAGTGTTTCAATTTGAAGCCTCTCTTCCCTGAATTTGCTCTATCTTCCTTTTTGCCTCTTTTTGTCATCTGACCTGGAAAGAAGAGAGTTAATTCGTATTTTTACTTTTTCTAGTATAAAGAGATATCAGAGTCTTTTTTGATGGGGTCATGACAGCTTAGCCAATTGACATTGCAGAAGCAGCTTGGCCGATTTTTTGTTTCTTTCTTTTTCTTGGCCTTTGCTCATTCTTTTAGATTCATTATTTTTCCTTCTCAGGTAGCAATGTTCTTGGATTTTACTATTCGAAAAGGAGGCTTATTTTATTTATTCTTGCTCGAGGAAAAAGGAGGCTTATTGGTTGGCCCATTTTCGCGGAGATTTTAGCAAGAGCTTGTAAGATAAGAATCCTCTCTCTCACACACACAAAAACAAGCTCAAGGATTGTTTCTTTCCTGTTTTTGTAGCTGCTCTTACCTGGACTGAAAGTGAAGGTGAGTGGGGGGGAGGAAACTGTCATTTTATGCAGAGCATTGGCTGGAATTTAGAGGCTCATGTCCTTCAATCACAGATCCACAGAGAGAGAGAGAGAGAGAGAGAGAGAGTGAGCGAGTTTGTTGGGGAATGATGCAGTTGTCAAGCAAGATGCTGTTTTGACATCTTGTCCGAGGCTGACAGCATGTGGGGGAAGGGGGGCCCTTTTTGTACATGACCTCAGTGACTCCAAAAGATCTGTTTTCTTTGTTCTTTTTTTTTTTGGTGGGCGTGGGGGCGGGGAGGGGAAATTCTTTTAGCTCCCATTTTACTGTTCCTCTCTTATTCACGAGACTCATTCATTTCTTCATGCATGGTAACACTAACATTTCCACAAACCTAACAAAACAACCATTCATCATTTGTCTTGCTTCATGTCTCCCTAAGTGGTCCTCATAACATTCATAATTTAGAGTCCACAATACAGAAAATGCTATAAATAATTAGACTATAGCAGATTTATACAAAGTACGCGTACGTAAATCTTCAATTGGACCACTCCGCCTTTTCTCCGTTGCCTCCTCTTTCCCTATGTACCTTGAAGACTTAGAAAAATACTGTGAGAATGGGATGATCTGTGCTTTACTGGCCTCGCCATAATTTCAACTATGACTCTTGACTTCCAATTCATGCATACTGTTATTGGCGAAGGAATCGTAGAATAATGACGCAGTCTTCTTCTTTTCCACCATGATAAGCACGAAATTGTAAACATAGATTTGTGGCTCTGGGCTGGGATCATCATGGATTGCTTGTGCGTCACACATGCATCATTGGTCCCCTCGCTGTTGGCATGTGGAACTCTTGTTTTGTTCTTCTTTTTTTACTCTTGACTTTCCACTTTTTCTCAATTTTCCTTCCAGCGTGACCAACCTTTCGAGAACTCCGCGAGCTGCGCCGTGAAATATGCATCTAACAGCGTGGTGCCGAAAGTTAATGGATCTCACGGCCTCTTTGCTGGACTAAGAGACTAAGGAAGAAGAATTGAAGTAGCTTCCAACCGGCAATGCTAAGCTCCTCAAATCATGGAATCGCTTCTGTGTCATGGTTTTACCGTCTGGAAGACACCGAAAGACCAAGACTCTGATTGATTTCCCAGAGAAAAATGGAAAAAACGACAACTAGATGACTTGGAGATAAAATGTTTTTTGCCCCAGCACTAATCCGAAGGCAACAACATAAAAAACAAAAGGAAATTCATTGCTCGCAGACGTTTGTCTCTCCTCCCTTATCACTTGCCTCGTGCAAGCAAGATTGGATTCCCCAATTTGGACGTTCTTGGAATGGTCAATTTCAATGGCTAGCATGCTAAAATTTAAAAAGAAGAAGAAGAAAAAATTAAAATAATAAGATGAGTTCTAATTAACTGGCGGCTCTAAGGCACTAGTTAAGTTAACTTACAAGTAACATAGGAAATAATTTTTTTTTCAAAGTGCCTTGGATATAAAGGAAGTGTACATTTGCAGAAAATTGCTTCGAGTAGAAAGTTTAATTTTCACAAATAATATTTTGAAAGACTTAACAAGTGCTCAAGGCGCATTTTTAACGTTTTCCTAATAAAATAAACTGATGGAAATGAAAAATGGGTTAATGGAAAAAGTAGACAAGTTGCATTCTCTTCGTTCATTGTTTCCATGTCTGATCCAGGTTCCTATAAGCTTTTACAGACAACAAATAACACCATAAAATAAAGCTGGTTTATCTGAAAGTCTCCAAGAAACTACCGGACATTCTTGTTTTCCTGTTCATCAATGATGAAAAAAAAACAATCTTGTTTACCTTCTCTAAAGCGTCTCTGTCCTTACTGCTTCTGAAAGCCGAAAATTGGATTAAAAAAGCTACAGTTGACATTGAGGGAAAAGGGGTTTTCACGTTCTTGTCTCTCTTTTTTCCTTAAGTGGGTCATGAATGAAAAGTTGAAAAACAAAGATTCCTCGTTAAAGCCAGATGCAGGATCACAACCCCCAACCTTAAAATCTATCTTGGGCGAAAGTGGGCATAAGATACAGCGGACATCAACTCGGCGTGCATCTTATCCTAAAATGGCTTTTTGTCAATTTAAGATTTGATAGTCCTGCGTCATCATTTTTAACGTCCTTCGCATTAACACCACCAATCGATTGCGAAAACATTATCAATTCAGGCCTAAACCAAATGTATGCATTCTAATTTGTCCTATATTTTTACGTGAAATTTCAATATAATTCTTATGTTCAATTGCTGCTAGAATCACTAATATGGCGGTTCACAAATTGTCCATATCAACATGTCAAGTAGGACAGCCAACGATGACCGGACATCAAGTTAGCAATTTCCAACGGCAATTGGTGAAGTTACAACTGCCTGTTGGTCTCACCGAGCATCGGCTAGCCCTTGCCTAGGCAATGCCACCCATGCTTATGTGGCGCTTGGCCTCCCCGACCACCAAAAAGAGGAAAAAAAAGAGAGAAAAAAAAGAAAGAAAAAGTCATGCTACGTAAATCGACCAGTATCTATGTTGGCAATATTCGGTTAAAATTAGTTGCAATGACTAAATTAACTTCAAGTTAAAAGATTAACTAAATTGAAATAATTAAAATGTTTAAGATTAAATTGATATAAATACAATAAATTTAGAACTTTTTTGACACATTTCTTGACATCTTAGAAATAGATTTATGACAGGTCGGGTAATTTTCCTATGAAATTACTTAGAGCCGGCAAAAAGGGATCCGGACCCGATAGTTGAAAAAAGCAGCTCTGAAAAATTTGAGTGTGGGTGAATTTTTGTTCAATCCATGAAAGGGCCAAACCAACCCTACATCAGAAAATTTTCAGGGCAGGTCGGATCAACCGGTTTAACCCAATTTGACCCCATGTATGAAGAATTTTTTTATTTGGTTCTTAAATTAGAGTTCTAATTTTGAAATATTTAGTCTTGTTTTCTTGAATATGTGACTCTCTATACTAAACCGGTAAATCAAAAAACTGATAATGCTATGTAATTAACGCAAACTCATCCACATTTTTGCCGAGCGACACTATGATAAGAACACTAGGGGGAAAAGTTTTTTGCGACAAAAAAAGAAGAAGAAAAAAGAACCTTTTTCTGCCTTAAGTTACCTAATGCAACAACCTTAAGTTACTCAAAGGCCAACCCTAGGTCATACTTAAGAAATAAAATTCGTGCGTTGTCATCATTAATTCAATCAAAATTAAGACAATTTGAAACCTACAGCGACAAATATGAAATATTGTCACCATAGATCATAACTAAAATGACAAAATCGTGGTTTCATCGCCTTTGGTTTAGGTTAAGACGACATGATTATCACTTTGTCACGATGAGAAGGGAAAATTTCAGACCTATGACGATAAAAATAAAATTTCATCACCGTAAGTAGATCTAAAGTGATGAATCATTTTTTTGTCGCCTTTGAGTATGATCTAAGGCAAAATAAAAAAAAATAAAAAAAAATTTGCATCTAGCTGCCTTTGGGTATGACCAAGGGCGACAAACTTAGGATTCATTCTGATTCAACCTCAAGGCAACAAAAGTAATAATTTGCGCCCTGGGTGAACCCAACAACGAGACTAACAATTTGTAGTCTTTGCCACCTTAGGTCCCAAAGGCCTCTAGATGCATTTTTTGCCTTAGGTCATACTCAAAGGCAACGAAACTAAAATCTTATTACTTTAGTTTTTTCACCTTTGGTTGATCCTAAGGTAACAAATCTGAAAAAAATTGTTGTCTTTGATTTCCTCTAAGATGACAAAAATAATTTTTTGCTTCATTTTTGGGATATGTTGGTCGCCATTGGCTGTAATTTAACGAGACAATTTGTCACTTAGGACACACGTAAAGGGATAAAATTGATTTTTTTTTTTTTGTAGCATTTGAAACTGGCTATGAAAGATTTTTTTTTTTTTTTTTTGTTAACATGACAAAAAATTGCATCGAATTTTCATTACGTAAGCAACGTAAAGTTCATAATGACACACACGTTGCATATGGAAACTGAATATTTATTTCTACTTGTCAACTTCTACAACACGTGTGGTATTATTAGTGAAATGTAAATACCTATAGTATGATTATTATATTATAAGTGTATTTATTCCATATGATTTAATTACTCATATAGATATAATGTAAAACTGGAATAACTATTAATTTGTATAATAGAAAATACAAGTATAACTTTTCAACCTTGAGAAGTCAAACAAACTAGATCGACCAAAAAAAAAAAAAAAAAGTCAAACAAACTAGTCTTAAGATTTTGTACAAACCAATGCAATCGTTTAAATAAGCTTTTTATTTATCGGTTGATTTGATAAAGTAATCTTTACTAGACTTGTAAGTCGATTATGAGGTTCCAACATTTTTTTGGCACTAGTTAATAGATTAGCTATCATGTTTCTTTTTCTAATGTATACATTTTCCTCAGATTAATTAATTTTGTCTTATAATAGTCGTGCTCTCTTTAAATAAGTTGATTAGCCATTGATAGTAGCTATAAATATTAGGGCTATAGTACTAGCAAAGGACCGACAATCCATTACTAAACGTTAGTTATTTAGCACTTTAGGGCGCGCATGACAACGTTTTTATTTCTCTATTTCCCCGGAACAAGTTTGGAACAGAAATCCATTTGATAATGCAATTTTATTTTTTTATTTCTGAAACAAATTTTAATTCCAGAAATAGATTTGGAGTAGAAATCAGAAATTAAAATCTTTAAATTTTTTATTTCGGAACAAAAATGAGAAATCAAAACTTTCTTCATCGCTCACTCTCATCATCGCTTGTTGCCCACCTGTTGCTGGTCGTCGGCCGCTCGCCATTAGCCGCTCACCACCGATTGCCAACCATGAATGTCGGCCGTTAGCCACCGGACTCCAATTGCATGTCATCGACCATTAGCCGTCGAATGTTGGACGCCCGTTGGTCGTTAGTTGCTCATTGCCAACCATCAGACATCGGAGGCCCATTGCTGACCACCGAATGTCCCCTGCCGATCGCCCGTTGGTCACCACCGGCCATCAGGCTTAGGCCATTGGCCACCCTCCGCCAGTCGCCGGTCATCGGTCGTTGGCCACTCGCCTTTGGTCGCCGGACTCCGGCCATTGGCCACCCACCATTGGCTGTCAGACTCTAGCTTAGCCACCCGCTATTAGCCGCCGGTCGTCGGCCTCCAGACGCCGGACGCCGAACTCTGGACATCGGCTGTTGGATGCCGGACTCCAACCACCCGCCGTCAATCACCAAACGCCAGACATCGATCATCGAACGTCATACTCCAACCATCGAATGTCGGCCGTTGCCGCTCTTAAAAATAGAAATTTTATTCTCTTATCAAACGAATTTTTATTCTAGAAATAGAAATTCTGAATCGTTATCAAACACGTTTTTTTGCTGAGAAACTCGTCTATGGAATAGAAATTAAGAAATCAATTTCTGGCCAGAAATTGATTTTTATTCCAGAAATTTTGGTATGTGCACCCTTTACCTCTGATCTTCATATCTTTAATTTTTTTGTCAAACTGTATTTTTCGTTCAAGAATCAACAAACAATATCAATCCAGGTGTTTTATTGATACTTTTCGATGAAACAAATACTAACAAGCACAACGTTTGCTTTCGATGATACCCTTTAAACAGATCAACTTTAGTATAATTCTAAGATATTGTTTCATCTGACAATGCTTATTTATTGATTATAAGGACTACGAAAGTTTCCAAATTTCCTTTACCAAAAAAAAAAAAAAGTTTTCAAATTTCTATTTATGTGTCATTAAGATGTGTCAAGTGAAATAATTCTGCAACTCTTTAGAAGTCAAGGCAAATTTGTGATTGATACGTAATTTTTTGGGATAAAAACAGTAGGAGTACCATAATTTTTGTATAGGCTCATTAAGTGCCATAAATTTTTTTCGCTCATTTAAGTGTCACAAAATTAGAAAATCAATCACGTAAATGCCATCAGTGATTTGACTCATTGAAAAATCTAAAGCAGATTCCAATTGTTTTATGTGATTTCACCAGTGCTAAAATTAATAATATTTTGATTTTTTTTTTTCGTTTTTTTCCCCTTTCTTTTCCTTTGGTTTTCAATTTTTTGGCTTCATTAGGGTGAGGCCTTCACAGCCGATGAGGGTCGCCGGTCTCACCAACACTCTAAAAAAAATAAAAAATGAAAACTAACAATAAATAATTTAAAATTACAAAAATTACAAAAATTCGCGTCAGATGGAAAATTAATTAAAAAATCCATGTATGATGATTTGTTAGAATTGGTACTAAAATGATTGATTTTACTTTGATATGGCACTTAAGTGAATGTAAAAAATTATGGCACTCAAGTGAGCGTCGTACAAAAGTTCTAGCACTCTTACTATTCTTATTCCTAATTTTTCCATTTGTTGGCAAAGTGAAGATGTTATTGTGTAAAAATGTTTATTTACATACAAAAGGCGTGACTCTTTTTTCGACCAAAAAAAGTAGTGTTAGATATGAGTCAAGGAAGAAATGATTAATCTTTCGATGCACAACAAAAGGAATTACCCGAAAATATATGTTGAATCACTGGTGCGCAATGGACTAATTTATAACTTTATGATGGTCCAAATACAATCACAGAAAAAGTATTCTCATCCCACAATACTAATACCGATCTTCTTCTCAAAGTAATAATGGAAGTCTTATGTGTGTTTTCCTTTGATGGAGAGAGGAAAACATTATTTTTTCATAATGCTTTTTTCTATTGTTGTTATCCTTATTAAGTCATCAGGAAGTTATTTAACTTTCTCTTAATAGATAACCCCTTGACATCTCTTGAAAATGTGCCTCTCAATCACATTACATCATGACGAACTCATGCCTCTTAAACGCATCCCATCGTGGGCGAACCATTATAATATAACATCTCTCACTCGAACATGATGGGCTTGACAATACTCTATCAATAATATAAGGCATTCAATATTCATCTACTTTATTAACAATTCATACTGGCAAGAAAATCGTGTGACCAGTGAGTACATCTGCGCTTGGAAGCTCAAATTATGTATCTGTTAAAAATAACATATTGGCTACCACCCCAAAAAAAGAAATAAATAATTGATGTCTTATAGTGCTCTAGACATATTTTGCTACATCAATTTAAATATATCGATTCTTTAAAGGCTATACTTGACTATTCTCAAAACGCCATGTATTTACAATTATTTCCAAAACCACAAAATGTGGTATAATTGGTCGACTAATAAACACATGATTAATATATAGCGACAATAGTCTTCTTTCATACCGATGCCTCTTTTCATTTCAAAACAACTATTTTCTTAGACACGTCTTATAAGGTCATATATATTTATGACTGTTAGTAACATGCTAAAGTAGCAACATTGGTTTGTTACTTCGACAACATAGTTAGAAGTAACATATGACACAAAATGAGGTATTGAATTTATAAATTACCTCAAGGATTCACATGATGAGTAAATATGGATAATTTCACTCACTTCCTTTTATTGATCATATAATATACATGTAGTATGAATAACATGCTATAGTAGATTTTTCTTTTTAAAAAAAACGTATATCATTTATTAAACACATCCACTATACGGATCTTACCCTAAACATAATCATATGCTTCTCATGTACTTATATTTAACTCCAGTGCCATAATAGCTCGCTTTCTACATCACTTAATTAAGTACTCACATCTGAATTCCTCCAGGCATTCATGATTATAGGATTGTCATGTTTGGTTTTATCACATACAAATCACAAACTTCATCTTTATTCTAATCAAGGTGATGTAAAATTATATTATATACTAAACTTGCTCTTCTAGTATCTTATAGTACATATCATCTCATCTCAACATGCTAACTATAGCACTTAATATGATTGTTCATGTAAGTGAGCCAATCGTTGCATACTGACGTACATTTCAATAATATGTGTGTTTGCGCTAGTCTTAGAATGAATTTGTACTTGTTGATGAAGCATCAATTTATTATATAAAAACAAATAATTACAACATATGTTCACATATACATAAATCATTAATCCTAAAAAATATTACATATTACGTTCAACCTTAGAAACGTCATGTGGGTTAAAAACACATTTCTAAGAACAATCTTCGTAAAGGGCTCAGTTACCATTCTGTTGGTTATTGCAGGATCACTTCTTTCTATGTTATTATATTTATGATAAAGTTATTTTTTTTATATCAATGTATTTCATCCTACCATGATATTTAGGGACTTTTATATAGGCAATGGTTACTTGATTATTATGATAGACCATCCTTGGTCTTAGAACCTCAATAATAATGACTAAATTTTCCAAGAAACGTTTTAGCCATATTGCTGCTTGCACTGTAGTAAAACATGCAATAAATTTTACTCAATTGTAGATAGAGTTATGCATGTCTGTTTCTTGCTATTATAAAAAATTGCACCTACATTAAGCAATAACACATGCCCAAAAGTCAATTTATGCTCATTAGGGTCTCATCCAGATCAACATTTGAGTAACTTAATAAGCGCAAATTGTTTCCTTAAAAATAAAGTCAATAGTCCATGGTGTCTTTCAAGTATCTCAAGATTTTCTTAACTGCTTTCTAATGTGTTTGACTAGGATTTGACTAGTATTTACTCACCAACTACAAGGCACGACGTATGTTGGATCAAGTACACATCATAACATACATCAAATTTCTGATTGCATTAACGCAAGGAATAGTTTCTAATTCTTTCTTTTCTTTTGGAATCTTAGGACACATCTTAGAATTTAGGTTTTCACCTCGCATGATAGGGGTATTGATTTTCATTAAACAAGACTCTTGTGACAAAGTAATGAGTTTTCTTGATTAATCTCTTTCAATCTTAACTCCCAATATATAAATAACTTTTCCCATGTCATTCATTTCAAAATTAGAGGACAACTTTATGGTGATAACCAAACTCTTATCATTTGTAACTAACAAAATCGTCAACATAAAGTGATAAAATCACAAATTTTTCCTTGGATCATTTAATATACACACAATGATCTTCTTCGATCATCGTGAATCCAAAAGAAGTTATGGCTTGATGAAAATGAAAATGCCATAATTTAGATGATTGCTTAAGGTTATATATTGAGCGATAAAACTTACAAACTTTACGCACTTAACCTTTAGCTATGAAACCTATCGGTTGTTTTATATATATTTCATCATCTAGTTCTCCAGTGAAAAATGCTGTCTTTGCATTCATTTGATGTAATTTTATGAGATAAAACGTATAAAGATAAACCTTACAACTGACAAAAAAGTTTCTTCATAGTCTTTCGCCACAAGGTGAGCCTTATATTTTTCAATAAATCCATCCGCCCTTCGCTTAATGTTGAAAACCCATTTATTACCATTGGCCTTGTAATCAGGTTGTAGATCAATCAAGTCCTATACATGATTTGCTTTCATATACTCAATTTCATCTTTCAAAACTTCTCTTCATTCTTTCTTGTCGAGGACTGAAGGAGTCTCTCGAACTATTTTAGGCTTTGTATCGTTTTGCGGAGTAATCATAAATGTTTCCTCTTCAATTTCAAACCAACGATGGGGAATTTCTCTATGATTATTTTTATGTTATTGAATTTATTGTGAATTCAGTTCACTAGGCAATACAAAACTCCCACTAAGTCTTGCATATTGAGGCAAATCTTTCTTTCCCTCAACAATATTAGTGAGTGTGTTATTAGGATCATTTACCTTATATAATTAGAAGCCCTTATTAATCTCACATCTACTAGGAAAGTCGTTCCCTAATAACGTGACATCTTGTGACTCTATTTCAATTACACTTCCATTAGCTTATTCATTTATGAACACATATCCTTTGAAGTGCTCTGAATATCTAACAAAGATACATTTCTTCTCTCTAGGACTTAATTTGCCGAAAAATCATGAACATATGTTGCATACCCCAAGGTCATAGATCACTTAAGTCTAGTTTTCAATCGGTCCACAATTCATAAAGGGTGAAAATGACTTATTTAAAGAGCATATGGTTAAGTATATAGGTAAGAATTAGTAAAGCATTTCCCCAATATGAAAATAGGTAGATTTATCTATGCCATTATAGATTTAACAATTTTCAATAGGGTTTTATCCATTTCCTCAATAATCCCAATTTATTGCGAAGTGCCAAGAATAGTTAAACGTCTTACAATTCCCTTTTCATCACAAAAAAACTTAAATTGCTCAAATAGATACTTATGTCTGCGATTAGTTCTTGATGTCTTTATTATTTTGTTCAACTGGTTTTATCTTAAAATCATATATCGTCTAAAGCATTTTAATGCTTATGACTTATGTGAGATCAGAAGCAAGTAATTGAAATACGTGAATTCATCTATAAAAGTGACAAAATATCAGGTTCCACATCTTGCTCTTACATTCAATGGACTACAAATGTCAGAATGTATGAGTTGTAATGGAAGTTCATTTTTTATTTATTTACCAAATGATTTCCTAGTTGTTTTTCCTGCTTGGCAATATTCACATATCGGTAGATCAATTTTAGCAAATGACTCTAAAAAGCTTTCTCTAGCTAATTTTTTTATTCTTTATAACCCAATGCGACTAGTTTAGCATCCCAAATACTTGCATCAATTTTCACATTATTATAAGATACAATTAAAGAAAAACAATTATCAACATTAACATTGAACGCATTATAGTTAATATCTAACATCATAAAACCATTCACTATATGACTAGAACTATAATAAACTGTTCTAAACATAATATTAACATAATCACTATGAAAATTCAATATATAACCTAAACAGAACAACTATAGAGACCATGTTTTGCTGAATATTTGGAGCATAAAAGACATAATGTAGGAATAGGTTTTCAATTGCCATGTAAGTTTAATTTATATGTGCTGATACTCTTCACTTCAATTCTAGAATTATTTCCAACATATATCAATCTATTTCTAGGCTATAGCTGACGATACTTCACAAATACTCCTCGATCTCTAGCTACATAGTCTATTACTCTTGAGTTTATGGTTCACATAGAATGATATTAAGCAAGTATTGCACCGCTGAAAACATAAGCACTACTTAAAGTAATAGAGTAATATGGTACTTCTTTCGATTTAGTACATTCACGAATAAAGTGACCAAGCTTACCGCAATTATAATACTTCATCTTGACGTTATCTTTCTTCCTATCACGTTTCTTACGTGGGAGGATCTTAGTTCTTTTGAGTACTTGGTTAATCTCCTTTTCATTATTGTTAAATTTATAGTTCTTGTCGCACTTGAAGTTCAAACTTTTGTGTGAATATGATTCAATAACATAAGCATTCGTAGAGTATCTTACAACTTCTAGGCACTCATCGTCTAATTCTAAATGAAGCACTAAATAATCAAAAGTGATGATGTTCTCATTGTGCATCATGTTGATTTCCATTTACTCTAAACTATCAAGAAGAGATCTTATAAAAACCTCAACTTGTTTATCAATAGGGGTAGGATTTGTTGTCTTCAGCTCACTTATTATGTTCGATATCTCTTGAAGATGCTACATCATTTTTTGATTTTGATGCTTTCAATATGTGTCAAACTTGATGATGAGCTTTCTCAATTTAGTGGCAAGCGTACCCCCAAACTTATCTTTCAAGGCAGCTTAGATTAGTTGAACTTTATCATAATTTTCAAACTCACAAATAAGATCATCTTGCATACAACTCAGCAACATGATTTGATCAATGTTATTTTTCTTTTTTCAAGCTTGATAAGCTTCTTGATATTTTCTACATTGAGCAGAAGTTACATGTTCAGGTTTATCCATGATGTGGTTAAGGATTTTCAAAACCTCTTACTTCTCAAGTATGTGCCCAATCTTTTGATGTCAAATATCAAAATTGTCACCGTTTGACTTCTCGCCCATATTGAGATCAGCCACAACGTCTTGAATGTCAAGGCTATGATCAATTACTACTGCACATTGACATAATAAATGCAGAATCAACACTACCACATTTTTTACATTAACACACATATTTAATTTGTAGCAAAAATAAACTAAATTAATAATAATTCAACAAAATACACTGAAATGAAAGTTCACTATGTTCCTAATCAATTTATCTATACAATTGTTCTACTGTCATTAATTTGCTCAATTGTGCAAATTTTAAGTTCAAGGAGAGAATTCCTTTGAATTCTACTAACTTACAAACTCTTACTAGAAAAGATAATTATAAATATCTAGTGTAGTGATTACAATCTCTTTAGTAATCAAAGGGCATAGTAGGATGTGAACCAACGTATCAAGTATAATCATATGCGGAATTCAAAATATAAAAAGAAAAACAAAAATGTCCAACCATTGTTCGAGTTTGCTCGGAACTAAGAAATTGCAAGCACGTTAAATCTTATATATGCTATCATTGAATCATACTCTAAACAATTTATATGTGGTAATTTATACGTAGGCTAGCTTCTGTATTTCCAAAAATCATAGGAAAATACAGGTAAAAAAGACAAAAATGCGATAATACCCTAAAAATATGCTTATCTAGGGTTTTGTATGCACTTTTGTATATTTAAAAACTTCAAAAATATAAAATAACTATATCATAATGTAAAGAATTTCTATACAAACACAATGACACCAACCGCTCTCTGATTGAAGCTCTCGCGCGCCTATGTAGCGCATGTGGCGCACATGCCCAGGCAAATTCGGCCCTTAAAGCCAGTCCAATCAATAGATCGATCAGATTGCCTTGATAAGTCAATGAGTCAATCTTCAAGTTGGGTTGCCAGTTGAGTCCATTCGATGATGTCATCAGGTCGAGTCTCGATCCGAGTAGTTGATGTCATCATGACATTAGCCTCCTACCGAGCGTATACTACGCTTGCGCTAGGCAATCCCAATGTGTGTCCATGCATGTGGCACATGGCTAGTGACGTCGTGGCTTGTATTCGCATGTGGAGGCATGTATAGCGTCCCTTTGTGGTGTTCTAACCACTATTGTACTTTTTTCAATGAGATCTTTCATCCCATATAGTCAAAATCAATTTTCACCTGGAAAAATATTTTGAGAGTGGGCCAAACAAAATGGTCGTCTTCAACCTCCAAACCCATTTTTCGCATTGGTCTGTATTCACCATTCATACAACAATTTCAACACAACAAACATGCATACGATATGAAGTTCAATTCCTAATTATCTTAAATGCGGGCTTTGATACCAATGTTATATAAGAGTCAGGAAGAAATGACTAACTTTTGATGCACAACAAAAGGGATTGCTCAAGAATATACGTTGCATCACTAGCACGCAATGGACGAATGTACGACTTCACAATGGTCTGAATACAATCACAGGGAAAGTATTCTCATTCCACTATGTTAATGCTGATCGTCTTCTCAAAGTAGAAATGGAAGCCTTAAATGTGTTTTTCATTGATGAAGAGAGGTGAACATTATTTTTCCTAAACGTTCTTTTCTACTGTTGTTATCCTTATCAAGTCATTGGGAGGTTATTTAACTTCCCCTAAATAAATAATCATTCACACTTCTTGAAAAGGTAACTCTCAATCATATCACATAAAGACGAATTGATGCCTCTTAACGCACCCCATTATGGGCGAACCATTGTAATATAACAAATAGGATCAACTCAATCTAAATAGGACTAGTGTCGCGACCTAATTTTTCTGAATGCACCACCTAGAATTTAGGTTAAAGGACTATTAAGCTTTAAACTTAGCCCGGGCCCTCCCAGGCCCATACCAATTCGCAACTTAGGGTTCAAGTTTTTAAACATGCAGATGAATTTTATCTAGGAGTCGCCACTAATCATTTTTCGGTAGGCTGATTAGACACCTAAGTAAAATAATGGGAGAATTATTTTACTCCTACGAACCAGAGACTAAGGGTACGGGGACTTGATTACATTAGACTTCTCTAATGTCCTTTCGGTACCATTTCTTTTTATTTTTTTTGAAAATGTTTTATGCAAGCAGCTGATTTATTTTAACCTAAATTACTATCATGCAAATGTGGTGACCACACGGGTGCTCATCCATTATTAAAACATTCAAATAAATAAATTGCATCACACAAAGCAAGCAATCATTTTTTGGGTTTTCTTAAAAATTAAAATTCTTTTATAAAAATGCATTTCTTAACTAAATGACTTAATCTTATTAATGTGCAAATTCTAATTAAATGGGCCTATTATGCAAACTAGTTAACATGCACCTAGTATTTTTGTATTTTTTTATTGAAATTCAGAATTAAAAAAAAAAATCCTAATTGAACTATCTAAAATGAATAATTTTCTAATTCACGTTTGGGATTAATTTGAATTAACCCTATTTTGACTTAGAAAACTATTTTTTATTTTTTTTATTTTTATTTTTAAATGACAACTTTTCTACAACTATAAAAGAAATTATCTAGGTCCAATCCTAATCTATTTGAAAAAAGGCTTCTAAGAATATAATCCTAAAACAAGCAATCCTAATTTACTAAACCTAAAAATGCAATTGTGATTTACTAAGCCTAAAAATGCAATTGTGATTTACTAAGCCTAAAAATGCAATTTAATTTACTAAATATTACATGGCTAATTTACTAAACCTACATGTCTATATATCTAAATTACTAAACTATGTGCTCATGCAAGGTTTTAATTTTTAATTTTATGATTTTTTCAAGGCAAGTAAATATTAAATTTAAACTATCAACAAAATAATGAATTAAAATAATCGAAAAAATAACATGTTGTCTCACGAGGTCAAATTAACGATTATCCTAACCCTAATTATCACGACGAATCAAAATAATTAAAAATATGGTCCGAAGTCTTACGGACCAAATTAAATAATTATGGTGATTTAACAATTGAAATTCCACCAAAAAGCCCAAAAAATAGTATAATTAAAAAATGATCCGACGTCTCTCGGGTCAAATTAATAATTATAATAATTCGGGTAAAATTCCTACGGATAATGCCTATAAAATTATAGATATTAACATCCAATATTACAAATTAAATACCTAAACTAAAAATGCTATCAAATGAAATAAACAGAGAATAACATAACAAATAAAAAGAGAATGCTAAACTAAACTATAAAGAAAGCAAAAAGTAAAAATAAAAAGTAAAAAAATAGACATAAAGAAACTACCTAAAGGGAATCACAAAGGGAAACACGCCGGTGGTGGGTTGGGTTGCGGCGAGAGAGTTGGCGTCGGGGTTGCGGGCTGTGTCACGGCTGGGTGAGCGACAGCGATGGAGCTCAGGCGGAGGGCAACGGTGATGCTTCAGGGAATCGGGCACTGGATCGCGGGAGGCGAGCGGTGATGGGCGCTGCAGATCGCGGGTGAGGCGCGGCGGTGGTGCGGGTTCTTTGCGGGTCACGGGTTGCTTTGCGTGGCGATGCTCGGGGCCTAGTGGTGCTTGAGACGCGTCGGCGTCGGTAGTAGCACGGTGGATGCGCAGGCGTGGGACCGGCGCGGATGGGAGACGCGTGTGGCGGATGCGGGGGGTCGTCGGGTGCTGTCTCGACGGCGGAGGTACGGCCGTGGAGGTGGGCTGAGGAGCAGATGACAGCAGGCGGTTGCTGCGGGCGTCGAGCGGCAATGGACACCGGCTGAGGAGTCTTCACGAAGAAGATGAACAGTGCTTCATCTTTTTCCTTTTTTTTTTTTTCTTTTCTCTGCTACACGTCCCTTCTTGCTCCCCCTCTGTCGTTGCACTCTGCCCTCACGTCTCTTCCCTCTTTTCTTTTCTTTTTTTTTTTTGACTTTTTTGACTTTTTCTTTTCTAAAGCTTTTTCCTTTTGTATGCTCTCTCCCGAAGAACGAAAGAAAAGCCTTTTTTCTTTTTTTTTTTTTTTGGCGAATTCTCTCTTGATTTTTCGAATCCCCCTCTCACCGATTCTCTCTCTCTCTCTACTTTTCTCTTCTTCGACGTGACTCTTTTTGCTTTTGACCTTTTTCTTTTCGAAAACCCCAGCCCCTCTTTTCCTTCAACCAAGGCTAAATGAATTGACCTTTTGCTCGAGAAGGATTTTTTTGAAATTCACTCGCCAAACCTCGAAGACTCCTCACGTATTTTCCCTCGTACACGAATTTTCTCTCCGAAACTTTGCTGTGAATTTTTCGGTCGCCCCCTTTACGAAAAATGGACTTCTCTTTTATAATGATTCCGAGCGGCCGCTTTGTATGGCACTTTCGAGTTTCCATCTCCGGTCACATTAAATCGAGCTCTAAATCAGAGCATGATTTCGCAATCAGCTCGATTTTGCTCGGATTTCTTCTATTTTGCAAAAATTCTTGCCCCTTATTCACTTGATTTCAAAATTGTTGCTGCATTTAACAAAATCTGGACATCCATCAGAATTCCACATTTCCTTGCACAATTCAATCAAATCAATTTCCTCCATTTTCATTTTTTTCCTTTTATTTGTTTCAAAATGCAATTTTATTTTTCTAAAATTAGGTGTCAACAGTTGCCCCTCTTTGAATGTGAGCTTGTAGAGGTTGCTTTCAAAGACAAATTGAGACCTAATTTTAGATCATGCACATGCACTAAATGACCTTTTTTTTGGTTGGAAAATGAATTCCATTTTTTTTTGAATGCAATTTATAAGATACAAATAATAAATGAGCCTATTTTGAAATGCACTAAATGTTTTTTTTTTCATTTTTTTTGAAAATAAATCCTATTTTGAAATGAAATCTATATGATGCATGAAAATACTAATGTAAATAATAAAGGAATTTACCTAGAATTACTTACCTTTGAAGAGGATAACGTAACTCAAGATAACTAGTGTTACATGTCCAGGACCCGTACCATTCTACAGTCGCCCAGAATAGTAACATGACTTTACAAAGAGACTGCTTTCCCAGGACGTGTACCATTCTACGGTCACCTATACGAAAAAAGGTTTTCCAGGACCCGTACCATTCTACGGTCGCCTAAACTGGGGTTCATTTTCAGGACCCGTACCATTCTACGGTCGCCTGAATGATGAAATAAGTGTTGTATAGGACCCGTACCATTCTACGGTCGCCTAAACTGAGGTTTTGCTTGACTAGGACCCGTACCATTCTACGGTCGCCCAGTCTTGCAACAGAGATCACCTGACCAGGACCCGAACCATTCTTCGATCGCCTTAATCAGATTGAATCTGGAGAAAAAATCTTTGGGGGGCAACTCCATCGAGTGCCGGTGCTTGAAAATGAATACCTGCACAATGACAAGTATTTAAGGTCTGGATAGAGATGTACTTACCTGATGACATCTTCGTTCCTTAAGGGATATGTCTCTTGCAAAACACAGTTATAGGGGAGGCAACATGCATTCACAGACATGAGGTTCATGTGTGATGATTTCTATCAATCTTGTATTACCAAATCCCATTTGGAAGCATTTCAAAAGAGTATTCCAATCTGAATTCATGAGTGTCATGGATATGTCAAATGAGAGATCTTTCGGTTTGAAAAGACTTTTCACTCATTCTCACGAAAAGGCTGATTTGTCCTGACCTTTGATGCAGGAATTTGACAATCACTCTGTCTTTCTATCATCATGCCGAACAGGGGTCCAAGTAATCTCGCAAGTGGTACGACTTTATCAATCTGAGAGGTCTTTAACATGGATCGTAATTTGGGCTTGGTCAATGGCTTAACAAAGGGGACTCTTTGAGTCAAGGCTTAATGAAGAATGATATTGCTGAAATCATCTTTGAGTTTACAAGTCAAGAGACATGCGAAATGAAGTAGAAATTGCCTTACTCACACTTCTTCGAGCGATGCTTTCGAACATATGAACCTTTACGTTAATTCAAGTGCCCTAATCTGAAGAGACTTTGTAAGGGACATAACGTAAGCTTGGTTCATGGGTTGATAAACGAAAGGGTCATTGAGCTCAAAAAGTGTTTGAGGGGTCAAAGTTGGTGATCATCTTGACATTTCACCAGTTTACTTATCAACCGTTTGAGAATTCTTTTTCCTCTCTTTTTGTATCAAAACTCCATTGAGTAACATCTCAACTTCTGAGCTTTTAGTATCACCTTGTTGGGGATATGATTTCAACTCATGTTTGATTATTATTTTTTTTGGGCATTGGCCTTGCTTTTAACAGGCACACTGCTTTTTCATGCCCCATTCTTGCATTTTTTTTTTTTTACTCACACAGTCTCCACCTTTTACCACTCAATTTTTGCCTTGCCCCAGCGTGGGGGATGATTACCAACTAGGTTTAATATGAATTGAATTCATAGGCTCAAGTGGGCTATGCAATAGTTAAAAGTGTGTAGGATAAAGAAAGAACTGCTCTTCGTCATCCTAAGGCACTTGAATTACCGCATGAGTTACACTGCGAAAGCAATACTCGAAGATTGATGCAAGTATGAGTAAGAAAATCCCTACCATTCATTTCGAATTTTGTCCCAGTGTGGGATGATCCTTGACAGGGGTAACTTTAAAAACACTTCATGTGTGTGGGCTCAAAGGGCTAAACAATGGGTATACTGCGGTGTTTAGGATAAGAGAAAAAATTGCCTCTCGTCACTTCAGTTGTCGTACCCTTTGCGAGATCACCCTTTTCCTTGCGGACATGAAAATTTTTTCACACAACTCACCGAGGATCAGTGTATGAGACAGTGTATGAAATAAGGCTCGCCTTTCGTCATTCCAAAGTGTCCCATTTGACACATTCAATTTATCTCATACAATTCATCAGGGAAAACATGCAAGATTTGCAAAACATTTGAACAATTCAACTCATTGAGGCAATTTATTCATCACAGAAATGCTTGTAATTCAAAACATGGCATGTCAAATTCTATCATGGATAATACTTCTTGACAGCATCAGAATTAACTGGAGTGGAAGACTCACGACCATCCATTTCTGCTAGGATCAAAGCACCTCCAGGGAGTACCTTCTTCACCACATATGGGCCACTGTAATTCGGGGCGAACTTGCCCCCAGGGTCTGGAAAAATTGGCAATAGCTTCCTTAGAACAAGATCATTTACCTCAAAATGTCTCGGCCGCACCTTCCGATTGAAAGATTTGGCTACTCTCTGTTGATATGTTTGGCCATGACAAAGAGCCTTCAGTCTTTTCTCATCAATTAGGTTCAATTGCTCAAATCTTTTGCTGCAACCATTCTCGCTTTAGACAACCCCACTTGGGATAAAATTCTCGAGAGAAGGAATCTCCACTTCCACGGGCAAAACAGCCTCCATGCCGTACACGAGCAAAAGGAGTTGCCCCGGTAGAAGTACGAATCGATGTCCGGTATGCCATTAGTGCGAAGGGTAACCTGTCATGCCAATCTCGATAATTCTCAGATGTCTTAGCCAAGATCTTCTTGATGTTCTTATTGGCTGCTTCAACGGCTCCGTTCATTTGAGGTCGGTAAGGAGAGGAATTCAGATGCTTGATCTTGAACTCGTTGAACAATTCATCCACAAGCTTGTTGTTCAAATTTGTCCCATTATCAGTGATGATTGCTTCAGGGACGCCATAGCGAGCAATTATCTCACGCTTGATGAACTTCACAACATTGCGGCAGTGACATTTACAAAGGATGAAGCTTCAATCCACTTGGAGAAATAGTCTATTGCCACTAAGATAAAACGATGCCCATTTGAAGCTTTGGGGTTTATCGGGCCAATCACATCAATGCCCCACATTGAGAAGGGCCATGACTCGGAGAATTGATGCAGCTCAGTTGGGGGCACATTTATCTTATCCCCGTGGATCTGGCATTGGTGACAACTCCGTACATGCTTAATGCAATCACTTTCTAATGTGAGCCAATAGTAGCCTAATCTCATAATCTTCTTGGCTAACATGTGTCCATTCATGTGAGGGCCACATACTCCTTTGTGCACTTCTTGCATGATTTGAGTGGCTTCGGCTGCATCTACACACCACAGCAAGACTGAATCATAAGATCTTTTGTACAGATTTTCGCCACTAACAAAGAATTTTGAGGCCATCTTCATGATGTACTTCCTATCAGTCGAAGTGCTTCACTCGGGAAATTCTCATTTTTGAATGTAATTCATGATGTCATAATACCATGGTTTTCCATCAGGTTCTTCAGTCACAATCATACAATAAGCCGGTCTAGGCAAAACTTCTATTTTCAATGGCTCGACTTCCAACCCATCAATGACTTGCAGCATAGAAGACAACGTTGCGACTGCATCTACAAATTGATTATGACACCTTGGCAAGTATTCAAACGGAATTTCCTTGAACTCCTTTACCAGATCTTCTAAATACTTGTGGTATGGGAGTAACTTAGCATCTTTAGTCTTCCATTCACCTACGGTTTGCAATATGATCAGTGCCGAATCTCCGAACACTTTCAACTGAACCACACCCATCTCGATTGCAGCTTGAAGCCCGAGGATGCAAGCTTCATACTCAGCCACGTTGTTAGTGCATGGGAATACCAATTTTGCAGCTACCGGATGGTGTTGTCCATCTGGGGATATCAAGATTGCCCTAGTGCCTGAACCAGACAGGTTCACAGCTCCATCGAAGAACATTGTCCATGAGTCTTCATTTACACTTAAGACACGGTCGTCTAGGGAGCGATCCTCGTCACCCTCGAGTTCTCGGCCAGTAGATCAGCAATCACTCGACCTTTAACCGACTTTTGCGGCATGAACTGCACATCAAATTCGGAAACTAAAATTTGCCACTTGGCCAACTTCCCCACTAAAGCTGGCCGATCAAGCAAGTACTTAATAGGGTCGCTCTCGGTCACGAGGAATGTTTGGTAATGCAGTGTGTACTGTCGCAATCTATGCAAAACCCAAACTAACGCTGCACAAGTCTTTTCAACATCAGAATACTTCAGCTCTGATACGGTGAATTTCTTGCTCAAGTAATAAATAGCCCGTTCTCTTCTGTCAAGAGGACCTTCTTGAGCCAACATTGCGCCCAATGACTCACTATGGATAGTGAGGTAGAGAATCAAAGGATGCCCTGGCGAGGGTGGGACAAGAACTTGAGGATTCATCAAATACTGCTTCAGCTTGTTGACCGCTTCTCGACATTCATCATTCCAGTTGACTCGTGCATTCTTCTTCAAAAGCTTAAAGAACGGCTTGGCAGTTTCAGAAAGTTGGGAAATGAACCGAGCAACGTAATTCAACCTCCCCAAAAGGCTCCGGACTTCTTTTACTGTCGACGGAGGCTGCAACTCGCATATGGCCTTTGCCTTGGATGGGTCAATCTCAATCCCTTTACTGCTCACAATAAATCCGAGTAATTTACCGGATGTTGCCCGAACACGCATTTAGTGGGATTTAGTCGAAGCTTGAACTCACGGAGTCGATCAAACAACTTCTTCAAGGTTTCGATGTGACTTTTTCCAGGTCGAGTTTTTGCAATTATATCATCAACATAAACTTCAATCTCTTGGTGCATCATATCATGAAATAACGCTATCATGGCTCGCTGATAGGTTGCCCCTGCATTCTTGAGTCCAAAGGGCATGACCTTATAATGAAAGGTTCCCCACGGGGTGATGAACGCAGTCTTCTCCTTGTCTTCCTCTTTCATCCTTATCTGATTATATCTGGAAAAACCATCCATAAATGAGAATAGTTCAAATCTAGTTGTACTATCCACAAGGACATTTATGTGAGGTAGCGGGAAATCATCTTTCGGGCTAGCCTTGTTCAGATCTCGATAGTCAATACAAACTCGAACCCGACCATCCTTCTTCATTACGGGGACAATATTAGCCACCCATTCAGGGTATTGTGAGACTTCAATGAATCACACTTTCAAAAGCTTCATCACTTCTTCCTCTATTTTCTTTGAGAGTTCGGGTTTAGTTCTCCGCAACCTTTGCTTCTTAGGCGGCACGCCTGGATTGGTAGGTAAGCAGTGCTCCACAATTGATGGGTCTAGCCCTGGCATGTCAGCGTAGGTCCATGTGAAGATATCCTGGTATTGCTTCAATAGTTGAATTAAGTGCTTGGCCTCGTCTTTGAGGAGATTCACCCCAATTTTTACTTCTTTGACTTCATCAGCGTCACCTAAATTAATAGTGACGGTCTTCTCGGATGTAAGAGCCTTGGCTCTCTGATGTTGTTCCCAGCTACGCTGCACCTCAAAGGAATCTTCACTCAAATCCTCGGGATCATCATTGTCGACACTTGTTGGATTGGATTGGACCATTTCCACATTTTTGCATGCCATAAGATTGTTCCTGAAATATGAAGTAGATAAATTAGAAAAACAAACAGGGTAAACTTTTAAGATTTTTTTTTAAATATATATATATATATTTTTTTTAAAAGGCATTTGCACAAGCATTTTTTTTTTTTTAACATTTTGATATGAGAAAGCATGATGAAGCCCGGGCCTCGAGTTCTCCTTGGATTTTTCTTTTGTTTATCGGCCCGGATATCATCAGGGCTGGTTTGGTGTATCTCATCATGCCCTCAAAATAAAACTTGTAATTTCATTGGAATTCATCAATCAATTACATTTATTGAATGAAAAAAATGCAACACTCAATCACTAAAAGAAATTGAAAACATCTCTTAAAAAATTCCCACGCAGGGGAATGTGCAAAAGCGATAAAAGAGTTACTCTTGTGGGCCAAGGCCCATCTCTCGGGAGTTCTTCCTCAATGGCTCCTATGATGAGGTCATCAAACAAGCTTGTAACTCTCTCCAAAGCATGTCATCGGGTTCTCTGTCTTCGGGGTGTTGAATCATCCATGCCACCCCATCCATCTGGGACTATGTCACGAGGATCAATATAGAAGCTAGGAGGCGCCGAATACTTCACCAGGTAGTCGAACTTGCCACTAGGCTGCCCCAGAGTGTCGATTACTTCCGTCTCATCCTGCATCATCCTTGGAGGACCAGGGAATGTCTCATGAATGTTCGGGGGTAGTGAATTTTGTCTCCTTCGCCCTTGCTCAAGTGGTGGGGTTGTCTTTCTGTCTTCGTCCTCCGAACTTTCCCCACCTCTTCCATGGTACCCTAAACCAGTAGAACGGGACCTCTGAGGGGCTTCAATGGGGTTTCGAATGCCCTGACCATTTATTCCAAGACCATTGCCAGGAACAAAACCATTCCCGACCATCACTCTTCCTACCATGAGGGCAGCATCCGAAACTTCAGGAGTAGGTGGTGATGAACCCCGAGAATCATGTATAGTGGATACCAACTCAAATGAGTGGTAACTTGCCTCGAACTCAGATTCTGGTTCTACATAAGGGATGGCCGTCTCATGATAAATCCGGTGGTCTTCCTCACCATACACGGTGACTAGCTTCCTTTCGATTACAAATTTCACAGCTTGGTGTAGACTTGAAGGCACCGCTCCAGCAGTGTGTATCCAGGGACGACCTAGTAGGAAATTGAACGCAATAGGGATATCCAACACTTGAAAGGGAATGTTGAAGGTGACCGGCCCTATTTGAACGTCAAGATGGATTTCCCCGATCACTTCCTTCTTTGTTCCATCAAAAGCTCGTACCGAAGTCTGGCGGCATGTATCTGGATGGGTCTACCTTGAGGCGGTGAAGAGTAGCCAATGGACATATGTTTAGAGCGGACCCATTGTCAATGAGCACTCGGGACACATGGGAAGTCTTGTGCTTGACGAATATGTAAAGTGCCTTATTGTGCCCCCTACCTTCAAGAGTGAATTCCTCATCAGAAAAGGCAATTAAATCCTTGAGAAGGACTGATCCCACAAATTCCTCCAGCCTGTCTGCCTCGACCGTCTCTGGCACACGAATTTCACTTAGCACCTTCATTAGCGACTTTTGATGCACGGGGGATGTCATCAAAAGTTCAAGTAAGGAGATCTGGGCGGGCATCTTTCGCAATTGGTCAACCACGTTGTATTCGCTTGCTTTAATCACGGCCAAAAATTCCTTAGCCTCCTCGTCAATAACCGGCTTTGCAGGTTGAGCATTAGCTTGAGCATAGGTCCGCCCAGACCTTGTCACAAGATCAACATCTAGGTTATAAGACCAAGGCACTGCTTTATTGTTGACATACTCATACGGCTGAGGTACCTCTATCACTATCTCCTCATCAGATGCATCTTCTAATGGAGGCATGTCTGCAAGCGAAGGATCAACTTCTTCCTTAAGCGTAGCCTGCTCCTCTTCCCAATCGATGATGATGTGGGAAATAGTGGAAACTGTGCAGTTACGATCGGCATACACGATGATGCCATCATCCACCATTTTGGCGACTCTTTCCTTCATCAATGATAGGGGGACATCCTCCTGATCCGGATAGTATCCAGCTCTCACTAGTCCATTATAGGCATCTGCTACATGCACCTTCGAGTTCTTGATTCGACCGACTTCGGGTTCTAAGATAGCATTCACCGTACCCTCATGCTCTGGTAGCGGATTCTCTTGGACATTCAGCCGGGTAGTTTGGAATGAAAAGGCCTTCGTGTCTAGGAGGTTTTGGATCTTGTGTTTGAGGGTGAAACATTCATCAGTCGAATGCCCCAGTTCACCACTATGGTAGTCACACTTCTTTGTCGGGTCGTAACTACACATGCTTTCGCGGTTAGGGCGCTTTGGCTCAGTGGAAAGCAAACCTTTCTTTTGGAGAATTGCTAAAACCTGGGATGGAGATCCAGGGAGTGGAGTGAACTGTCTTCTTGCTTGGGCAAATGACTGACGGCCAGCAGTTTGTTGTTGCCTTGCATTCATCGGGGCACTATTGGAACTTTCTTGGCTATAGGCTACATTTACATCCACGACGACTTCTTTCTCCTTCTTGGCAGAGAATCTCTTACTTGATGACTCAGTGAACCATCCTTCCCTTATTCCCATCTCGATTTGCTCTCCCACAGGAATCAGTTGATTGAAACTTTCGACATATGTGCTTGCCATCCGGTTACGAAACTCAGATGGAAGGGTCTTCACGAACAACTTCATTAACTCCTTATTGGTGGGTTCAGGAGTGATTTGAGCCGCCAGATTTCTCCACCTCATAGCGTATTCTTTAAATGACTCGCTCCTCTTCTTTTCCATCCGCTCCAGGTCTTCTCGGGAAGGTGCAATATCCATGTTGAACTTGTACTGCTTGAGGAACGCATCAGCCACTTCATTCCAAGTATCAAGAAGATTAATATTTTTCATCACATACCAGTTCAATGCGGGTCCGGTCAAGCGGCATGGAATGATTGGATCATGAGGGGCTCATTTTTGACATGTTGGGCCATGCGTACGTGATACATCTGCAAATGAGACTTTGGGCAAGATGTACCATCGTACTTTTCAAATTCCGGCATCTTGAACTTGCTAGGCATCCTGACCTTCTCATAAACCGAGAGGTCAAACGGGAGTGAGCTCTATGACTCCTGCAGTTGTTTCACTTGTTCTTCAAGTTTCGCGAAGCGTTCCTCCGGCTTCGTCTTGGGGATGTTAATAAGCTTACCCTTTTCCACATTGATTGGGGATGGGTCATCTTCTAAATGTCGTCATCATTCAACTGAGACTTATCTGCTCGCTTAGGGGCAACAATCTGGGGGAGAACAGGTGGCTGAGCCGGATTGACTTGGAATGATTTGAATTGAGTCATTAGAACCTCCATGGAGGCAGCTAACTGACGGAGCTGATCATCCATGTTGGACATATGATCACGGATTTCATTTTGGTCGGCCATTTTAGCTTTTGATCGCGTAACGATAGGCGAACGTGGCAGATCCATCGTCACCTAAAGGAAAAATGGTATGATGTAAGAACCAATTGTAAAGATAAGAAAATGGCCCATGACAATGTTCTAGTCGTTTTATTTAATTTAAAATTTGAACAAGATTTCATAACAAGGAACTAAGAATTGAAATTCAAGTCCCTAAACATTGAACTAAAGATTGTAAACACTGAATTAAAAATTGAAATCAAGATCCCTACACATTGAACTAAGAGACAAAAACCAAAACATCTCATTTTATATGCTTTCGGGATCCCAATGCTTTGCAAAGCTTCTTATTTTCAGCTTCAACCATTTACAATTTCCGCTTAAGATGCTCAATTTGTGCTTGTTGGGCGGGCTTCTCGGTCACATCAGGGACTACTGGGCGCAAGGCGGAAGGGATCCGGTGTTGTTGGATGTAGAACGCCGATGCGTGGTGGATCTCTTCCTCGCCTTTCAGTCTCTTGGGCACCAAAACCTTCTCTGGGTGGCATTCATTCCATGCAGCAGTGACCATTTGGATCTCGTTGAAGTAGTCATAGTCCGTACGAAGGAAACAGACTTGGAACAACTCCGTCTTGAGAGGTTGAGGAATTTCCTGAAGAGCCTTGTACTGACGGGCCACCCTGTGTGGGTAATAGGAAGTAGCACCAGAAAGGCCCAATAACGGAACTGGTTCATCATGCTTGTGGGAGAAACGAGCCTCCTCAACACGGAACCATTTAGTATGCCATAACCTGCGTACTGTTTATCCGGAGAAAAATGTTCCAGAACTTGAAATTTTTGAATGGGATGCCTAAAATCATCATCATCAACTTTAAATTGTTTCATAAGGTGCCCAAACCCTCTTATGTGTGAGAAAAATCATATTTGCAAAAGTTCAGGGATGGCGCGCATGGTCTTTTCTTCATTTTGTTTAAATCGGGTTAATGACAAGAAAGTTTCAGCTAAGACCATATTGAAATAATTTAACCCATCGCAAACACGATTAACCACCCATGAAATTGAAGGATTAATAGCATTTTTTCGATAAGGAAAAACAATTAGACCAAAAAATGCTAATATGAAAATTCTAGCTTTTGAAATCATTGGTTGTTCAGCAAAACACTTTTCCAAGAATGACAATGGGCATGCATGGCAATTGGCTTTCACAACCTTGTTTATCGCTTCGGGTTCGATTTTTAAAAAATGTGATAGTTCAAAAATAGGATCTATACCGAAAGGTGGTCTAACAAGTTCTTTTTCCAGAGGCATTCCAATGGCAACACTATATTCCTCTAATGTCGGGGTTAACTCGAACTCACCAAAGATAAATGTGGAAGTCTGTGGACACCAGAAGTGAGGCAATGCTTGTATAATACTGGAGTGAATGTTGATCTCTAACAAAGGGAGAAGCCGGGCGATCTTGGCTTTCACATACTCGACCTTCTTGATCCAACCTGATCCAGCCACATTTTGAGCTCTTTTTGAGAGTGGAAATGATTTGCATGTCGGTTTTCCCCATCGCATATAAAACGAGGCGACGACAAAACCTTTTGTCATGGACCGACAAAATTGCAATAAAGTAAGTAAATTGCGAAGTGAAAGTTAAACAACTTACCTTCCCTGGAAATGGATGGCAATCACATAGACACACGCATGAAATGTGAGGCTTAATTTCTACCTAAACGGCTTAGCAAAGTGGAGCTAAGAGGATGATCTGACCGCCGCAGTCTCGCGTAACGTGTCAGGTCCCCCTAACTCCGGCTCAGTCGAATGGAATATCCAATAATCCTGCAGTCTCGCGAATATGAACAAACACATTCGACACCATGAAAAACTTTCAGAGAAAAGAAGGTCAACCTCCATATAGCGGTCTCGCTTTGGAGGAAGTATCCTTCTCAACACCATCCTAAAAATCCTATCGCGGTCTAGGCCCGACCGCAGGTTGTGTGTGTAATAGTGTAGTGCTAAGAATAATACAACATGCATAACAGTTTAATTACAAACAACACTTCATACAAAAAAATAAACCATACATTCCTACACCTCCCTACAAAACAAGGGTCAGCAAACACTTCTCCTTATACTTCCCAATCTGCAAAAACATTTAACACCTTAAATGTTAAGGACGTACCTGGTATCCTCGCTGCAAAAAAAAAAAATTCAAATGAAAATAAAAATTGGCCTAAGTCCACTAAGAGTTTTAACTTAAGTCCCCAGCGAAGTCGCCAAGCTGTCGCGACCTAATTTTTCCGGGTGCACCACCTAGAATTTAGGTTAAAGGACTACTAAGCTTTAAACTTAGCCCGGGCCCTCCCAGCCCATACCAATTCGCGACTTAGGGTTCAAGTTTTTAAACATGCAAATGAATTTTATCTAGGAGTCGCCACTAATCATTTTCCGGTAGGCTGATTAGACACCTAAGTAAAATAATGGGAGAATTATTTTACTCCTACGAACCAGAGACTAAGGGTACGGGGACTTGGTTACATTAGACTTTTCTAATGTCCTTTCGGTACCATTTCTTTTTATTTTTTTTGAAAATGTTTTATGCAAGCAGCCGATTTATTTTAACCTAAATTACTATCATGCAAATGTGGTGACCACACGGGTGCTCATCCATTATTAAAACATTCAAATAAATAAATTGCATCACACAAAGCAAGCAATCATTTTTTGGGTTTTCTTAAAAATTAAAATTCTTTTATAAAAATGCATTTCTCAACTAAATGACTTAATCTTATTAATGTGCAAATTCTAATTAAATAGGCCTATTATGCAAACTAGTTAACATGCACCTAGTATTTTTGTATTTTTTTATTGAAATTCAGAATTAAAAAAAAAAAAAAAATCCTAATTGAACTATCTAAAATGAATAATTTTCTAATTCACGTTTGGGATTAATTTGAATTAACCCTATTTTGACTTAGAAAACTATTTTTTTTTATTTTTTATTTTTTATTTTTAAATGACAACTTTTCTACAACTATAAAAGAAATTATCTAGGTCCAATCCTAATCTATTTGAAAAAAAGGCTTCTAAGAATATAATCCTAAAAAAAGCAATCCTAATTTACTAAACCTAAAAATGCAATTGTGATTTACTAAGCCTAAAAATGCAATTTAATTTACTAAATATTACATGGCTAATTTACTAAACCTACATGTCTATATATCTAAATTACTAAACTATGTGCTCATGCAAGGTTTTAATTTTTTAATTTTATGATTTTTTTCAAGGCAAGTAAATATTAAATTTAAACTATCAACAAAATAATGAATTAAAATAATCGAAAAAATAACATGTTGTCTCACAGGTCAAATTAACGATTATCCTAACCCTAATTATCACGACGAATCAAAATAATTAAAAATCTGGTCCGAAGTCTTACGGACCAAATTAAATAATTATGGTGATTTAACAATTGAAATTCCACCAAAAAGCCCAAAAAATAGTATAATTAAAAAAATGATCCGACGTCTCTCGGGTCAAATTAATAATTATAATAATTCCGGGTAAAATTCCTACGGATAATGCCTATAAAATTATAGATATTAACATCCAATATTACAAATTAAATACCTAAACTAAAAATGCTATCAAATGAAATAAACAGAGAATAACATAACAAATAAAAAGAGAATGCTAAACTAAACTATAAAGAAAGCAAAAAGTAAAAATAAAAAGTAAAAAAAATAGACATAAAGAAACTACCTAAAGGGAATCACAAAGGGAAACACGCCGGTGGTGGCTGGGTTGCAGGCAGAGAGTTGGCGTCGGGGTTGCGGGCTGTGTCGCGGTTGGGTGAGCGACAGCGATGGAGCTCAGGCGGAGGGCAACGGTGATGCTTCAGGGAATCGGGCACTGGATCGCGGGAGGCGAGTGGTGATGGGCGCTGCAGATCGCGGGTGAGGCGCGGCGGTGGTGCAGGTTGCTGCGGGTCACGGGTTGCTGCGTGGCGATGCTCGGGGCCTAGTGGTGCTTGAGACGTCGGCGTCGGTAGTAGCACGGTGGATGCGCGGGCGTGGGACCGGCGCGGATGGGAGACGCGTGTGGCGGATGCGGGGGTCGTCGGGTGTTGTCTCGACGGCGGAGGTACGGCCGTGGAGGTGGGCTGAGGAGGATGACAGCGGGCGGTTGCTGCGGGCGTCGAGCGGCAATGGACACCGGCTGAGGAGTCTTCACGAAGAAGATGAACAGTGCTTCATCTTTTTCCTTTTTTTTTTTCTTTTCTCTGCTACACGTCCCTTCTTGCTCCCCCTCTGTCGTTGCACTCTCTGCCCTCACGTCTCTTCCCTCTTTTCTTTTCTTTTTTTTTTTTGACTTTTTTGACTTTTTCTTTTCTAAAGCTTTTTCCTTTTGTATGCTCTCTCCCGAAGAACGAAAGAAAAGCCTTTTCTTTTTTTTTTTTTGGCGAATTCTCTCTTGATTTTTTCGAATCCCCCTCTCACCGATTCTCTCTCTCTCTCTACTTTTCTCTTCTTCAGACGTGACTCTTTTTGCTTTTGACCTTTTTTCTTTTCGAAAACCCCAGCCCCTCTTTTCCTTCAACCAAGGCTAAATGAATTGACCTTTTGCTCAGAAGGATTTTTTTGAAATTCACTCGCCAAACCTCGAAGACTCCTCACGTATTTTCCCTCGTACACGAATTTTTCTCTCCGAAACTTTGCTGTGAATTTTTCGAATTCGCCCCCCCTTTACGAAAAATGGACTTCTCTTTTATAATGATTCCGAGCGGCCGCTTTGTATGGCACTTTCTGAGTTTCCATCTCCGGTCACATTAAATCAGAGCTCTAAATCAGAGCATGATTTCGCAATCAGCTCGATTTTGCTCGGATTTCTTCCATTTTGCAAAAATTCTTGCCCCTTATTCACTTGATTTCAAAATTGTTGCTGCATTTAACAAAATCTGGACATCCATCAGAATTCCACATTTCCTTGCACAATTCAATCAAATCAATTTCCCCCATTTTCATTTTTTTCCTTTTATTTGTTTCAAAATGCAATTTTATTTTTCTAAAATTAGGTGTCAACAACTAGATAGAGCTTTATAAATCTCAACCTATTTGAAAAGACTAGCTTTACGAGCCGAGCTGGTATTGACCTAAACCGGATGATCCACATTGGAAGCCCGAGCAATTGCGAGGTCTCTTTAGAGGTTGAAATGTTCATCGGAGGAAAAAATGCATTGCAAGTTCTAAACCTTATGTAGGAATGTAATAGAATTCTAAATCACACAATTGATGCAATTCAGTCTCAAGCTTTTTTCACTAAATGCAATACAAGTCCTTTCTATTAACAATACTGAAAATCACCTATGTGGCTCTCATAAATTGCCCATTCAAATCTTAAACTGTAGTTGTCAATCTAGATTTATGATTGGTTACATTTTTGGTAAAGGTTGACAACTTGATTGCACCAATCGAAAGCCTTAGGACTATTGAAAACTTCATTGAACTAATTGAAGAACTTGGAATTTCAAGTACAAGATTCAGGACCTTTAATGCAAATTTTGCTATTATTACGTATCCACGTCCAATTTCAGGGAGAAGTACCAAAAAGTACTAAATATATTACATTGGTATCAATTTAATATTGGACAAATTCAGTCATAAGTTTTTGCACATTGGTACTGATTTAGTCTACTCGACCAATTTAGGCAAAAATAACTCATGTAGGCTACAATTGTCCTAATCGGCATAACTCGCAGTGACGTCGATATTTTTAAATATTATATATTTTATAATTTTTATGTTTTCCTTTCCCTTTTCTTTTTGTAACCGACCATTGACCATAGGCCATGGTCAACGAGAGGTAGCCTTAGCTAGGTGAGAGCGAGCACCGACGAGGCCCCCCTCGTTAGATCTAGGGATAAATGCATTAGAAGTCCTAAAACTTATCATAAAAATGCAGTTGAGTCCTAAAACTTTCAAAAAGTGCAATGAAATCCTAAAACTTTTAAAAAGTTCAAGAAAATCCTAAAACTTGTTTCAAAAGTGCAATCAATGGAAGGACTTAGATTGAACTACTTTGACAAGTTTTAGAACTTAATTGCACTTTTTGAAAGTTGTAAGACTTAATTACATTTTGTGATAAGTTTTAAGACTTAATTATACTTTTTGAAAGTTTTAGAACTTAATTACATTTTCATGACAAATTTTAGGACTTCTAATGCACTTATCCCTTAAATCTAAGGAGGATGATTGTCGCCTAAGCTAGGGCAGCCTCGCCTAGGCAAGGGTTAGCTATGGCGAGTCTCAGTCTTGTCTAGGCGAGGCCTGATGAGGCTGCCTTAGCTTGCATGATAGTTGGCCTCAATAGGTCTAGTGAGGGGGGCCTTGCCTTCACCCAAGCAGGGCCTAGTGAGGCCAACCCTCACGTCAAAAAGAAAAGGGAAAGGAAAAAGAAAAAAGAAAAAATTATATAATTTTTTTTTAGAATTATAAGTAACATCAATGTCAGCACCAACTGTGTGATGTAGGATAATCAACATTTACGTTGGTGAATGCCAATGTAAATTTGCCACATGGATTGAATTTATACTAATATGAAAAAGGTTATAATGAATTAATTTAGTTGAAAGGTTTAGTATTGGATTGGCACTGATGTAATAAGTTTGTATTTTTCCCTTTGATTTTCACATTTTGTGAAACTTGGTGCTATAAGATCCCGATTTTCGACCTATGAAAAATGACTATGAATCTGGTGTGCTAGTGACAAGGATAGGTCGTGGATCATTCCAAGATTCAACCATATGCTGATTATGGATCGATCAAGAGAACGACCGTGGACCAATCCCATGACCACGATCATGGACCCGAGTAGTTCTGTTTATGGACGACTACCTGACCATCAAGGTTGATCGAGAGGTGGTCACAACCACCACGGATCATTGACGATCATGGATCAGTCTAAATGGTCATGCGTTAGTCGCGGGTGATTTCGCTCGATCATGCACTAGTTGTGGATGACCATAATTTGACTTGATATGACCATGTATCAAGTATAAATCTGATCGATCTCAAACAGTCACATGACAATAGTAAGTCGGCTTGGATGAAGTCTATGACTGACCTAGAAACTTATCCGACCAACCGGGGTCGATCTAGGGGCCGGTCATTGAGCCGCGCCTTAAGCCACCAATCTAACCAAGAAAGACAACCTTGCTTACAACAACCACACCGAGGGAGGCTTAGCCACGAATCTCGGGTGTATCAAAATGGTCATTAGGGGATGTACACAGAAAGCCCTTACCTGGTCCCAATCGGATTTTCAATGGCCTATTTCTCCATGGTTGCCATGTTGCTTAGAAGTAGACAAAAGAGGATTCTCTAGAACACCCTAGCTTCTTCATGAAGGAGGGTGACTCACCATTTCACCTAGATCCTTCTAGATTTGGCCATAATCACCATGGATTCATCTTGGGGATTAAGCAAAGAATCTAGGCCAAATGTCCCAATGAGAATGAGACATCTTAGGGCAAATTATGGCTATCATGTGGCCTTAATGCTACCTTATCTTTTAGGGTGCCACCTATCCATAATGACTTGTCCCCTTAATCACGAGCTAAGTGTTCATGTGGCCCAATAAAAAGAAAATAAGCAAGGCTTTAAATGATGACACTAAGTCATTAGATCTCCACATCATAGAACTAACATCATAGAACTAAGTGCGCCATCTTTCCAAATAAGTGTGCCACCTTGTGACCTATGCTTGCCACCTCAAGCTCATAGCCATGCCACCTTAAAAAATGTGATTGGGTCGATTGGATGAGTAATGATGAACTTGGTGCCTATAAATAGGAAGGGCTTCCATTCATTTCCACCACTTTAAGCCCTCTTGCCATTCACGTCTATCCTCTTTCTCCTCCTCCTTTCTCTCGGCCTTCCACCACCAACCCCTCAAGCCATTCAAGTTAGTTCTTGAGGTTTGCTAATGTAAGTAAGATTCTTCTTTTTCCTCTAAGAAAGTAAATCGCATTATTGAAGCTAGCTAAGTGCTCACCCATTAAGCTGTGGGTAGTGTGCGATGTTTTTTGTTTGATTTTGCTTGCTATTATACATGGCCGTGTGTTTGAGTCGTTTATTTTCGAAATGAAATCGAGGTTCATTCGGGTTAAGTTCATTGCAAAACAAAGTTGCCCAAGCCATAAAGCCTTGGTTCAACATAAATATGTTGCCAGGTCCAAGTCTTGCTTGGTGCGGGGATTGCCCAAGACCACAAGGTCCTAAATCGACATTGAGGCATGTTGATTCTATGTCTTGATCAGTACAAGGATCATCCAAATTCACAAGGTCTTGGTTAGGGACTAAAGCATGCCGATTCTATAGTTCAAATTGGTGTGGGGGCTTTACGCTTGGCGTTGAATCAAACCACAAGTCAAGGGTCATTCACAACACAAGTGTTCACATCGGGTCAAAACCGAGGTCTATCAAGCTTAGAATCATCACTAAAGTGAGGTGTACCCAAGCCTCAAAGTCTTAGCTCGGTATTGAGGGGTGCCATTACCAAGCTTTTTTCGGTGCGGAGATCGGTGCTAAGTGATTGATTCAAGTTATGTACCAAGGATTGTTCCCGACATATTTATTAGTAAAGTACAAGAATTCATGACACACACGAACGGATGAGCACGCCTTCGGGCTATGCATGTGTCAGCTAAGAGAAAATATAAGAACCAGTTTGTATGATATATATATATATATATATATATATATATATATATATTTATGCGTGCACTTAAAGAGGAAAAAACGTTCATCGCCACACAGCGTGATCCTCAGTTGAGCCGAAATGCTCTGATTGAGTTAGGATGCTTGGGTTTTGAACCTAGAAGCCTCGGGAAGCTAGCCCCAAGAAGCTTTGGTCGAGCTAGGATACCTTGGTCAAACTAGAAAGCCCATCAAGAAGTTGGAAGCCCTAGTTGAGCCGGGGGGGCTTGGTCGAGCTAGGATGACGCTAAATGAATTGCATGAGTGCCGGTTATGCATAAGTATGATATGTTAATGTGTTCATTGTTAGGCCGAAGGTAAGCATGCATTGAAGCATGTCGTTATGGATATCTGCATGTATTTAAGATGTAACAATAAGTTTGCTCTTAATCTACCATTGACACTATTTGCGAGTGTTGTACTTGCTAGACTTTGATGATGAGATGCTTTCCTAGTAGAAAGTTAGGAATTTTACTAAGTTTCCAAGACTCACTCATTCATCTTTCAATCTTGTAAGCATAAAAGTCCCACGTCAGTTTTGGGAGCTGCAATTATGTTAAAGGAGATAGGAAATTCTCCTAGCCTTGTGGAAACTTTAGTGTGATGTAAAATAAAAAAATGGTCCATGGAGAAATGACTTGTAAAAGTACTATTATAATATAAATTAGTTTGTTTTGTGTAATATATGTCACAGTCTTCCAACTGTTGTTTGTTTGGAGAGTTGTTTATTTACGTTTCCACATGTGTATGATTATAAGAGGCAAAAGTACGCTTCAAGTAGCAAAAGTTGGCACAAAGGGACATTTAAGTGCTAAAAGTTATGAAAGTAACACTTAAGTGTCATAATTAGAGCAAAATTGATCACTTAAGTGACAATCCAGCTAAAATGTTGACGTGCGCAATTTCTGGCGAAGTAAGTGCAAAATGGCGTCGTTTTGCATGCTAACGTGGCTAGACAATGCAAAAACGACGTCGTTTTAGTGCCGACGTGGTCAAAATTTAATATAAAAAAGTAATTAAATTAAATTTAAAATTAAATTTATTTAAAACATTTAAAAATACAAATACAAATACAAATATTAGAGAGAGAGAGAGAGAGAGAGAGGTGGGTGTGGGCCGAGCCCTCAACCGTCGCCGCCTCCCCGCCGTCATAGGGAAAGGCTGGTGACGAAAGGGAGGGTCGACCGGGGTCGTCGGCCCCGGCCAAGGGCCGATAACCCCGGGCGACCGATGGAGAGGGCCCGCAAGCCCTCGCCCCGGCGGGCGAGGTTTGTGGCCCTTGCCTAGCCGGGCCAAGGGTTCTGCTCGCTAAGGCCTGCTGCTCGACCTTAGTAGGCGACGGCCCTTAGCCCGGCCAAGCGAGGGCCGTCGACCCTTCCCCCTCCATTAACGGCCCTTCCCGGCAGTGGCAACAGGGGCTCAACCCTCATCCGCCTCCCTCTTTTGTTTTTTTAATATTTTTTTTAATGTTTTTAATATTTGTATTTGTATTTTTAAATGTTTTAAATGAATTTAGTTTTTTAATTTAATTTAATTAATTTTTATATTATTTTTTCACCATGTCGGCACCAAAACGATGACGTTTTGCACTTATTTCGCTGGAAAATCGCTATGTCAACATTTTGGTTGGGTAGACACTTAAGTGATCCATTTTGCTCCAATTTTGGTACTTAAGTATCACTTTCGTAATTTTTGACATTTAAATGTCCATTTATGCCAACTTTTGGCACTCTAGGGGTCCTAGTGTCGATAATAAGATAAAAAGAATCAAGATGGCGACGAGTCTGGAATATTGTGAAAATAACCCTAGTCGCTCAAGACGTTGGAAATGGAGTTGAGGTCGTGATAGGTAGTATCTGTATAATATTAGTAGACATGACCTCCCACGTTGCATGAGAGCAAATGATAAAAAGAGCTATTTTATCCCGCTAATTATCAATAAACAAGCAAGCATCGTAACTAGTTTGCGTAGTCATTTTGCTATTCAATAGAAAGACAAATTTTATGAGAATAACGGGTGGTCAAATACAATTACTTTTATTCGACAAAAAAAAAATACAATTACTTTTTTAGTCTTTAAGGTGATGAGATCATAAGAAATGATTCCTTAGCGACACTATTTCTTAAAAAAGTCAACAAACACCTTCAGGATGCTGGCAAATGTTACTAAGTCCAAAACTGCTCACAATCAACACTTTTCTAGAAAAAGTCGATTTAATTTCACCAACGACAGGCAAAACACAAATGTCATTAACGTGGCCAGCTTGGGGAAATTAGAATCTTCAAAGGTTGCATGATGAAAGTGGTTGATTAACCTCGCATGAGGGCCTCGATGACTTCATTTTGTCGTAATTTACATTATTTTATTCTGATTGCTTTTTCTTGGTTAGGTAAAGCTTGTGCAGGGAACAAATCCAGGGCAGCTCGCGCTGGTGAAATCAGAGCAGGAAAGAAGGGGCGTGACCCACCAAAGATTCAGCCATGTCCTTGTGGAAAAAGGCGATGATTTGAGAGGGAACACCGCACGCCCACTCTCGTTGGCTGCACCATGATTTTGACCGTGAAAATTATTGGGGTTTAATGATACATCTTTCTTGGAGCAACTCAATCAGCCCTAATCTTATTGTACGAACATTGATTCACTTTTTAATTTTTTATTTTTATTAATTGAGCCATAAATCTTTACACAAAATTTCAAAATAATCATTCTGACCAATTTTTACCGAAAATTATTAATATAATGATCTAGTCATCGCCAGTCTTTCCGATCATTTGAGGTGGCACGTTGCGACATCAACAATCTCCAATGGAAAACTAGATGAATGGACTACATTGGAATTTTACGTGAAAATTTAGAACTCAATTGACAAAATTGAAAAGTTTATAACTAAGTTGATATTTGTATAATAGATTTATGATCGATTTGATAATTTATCTTGTAAATCAAATATGAGCTGTTTAAACTATGAACTGCGTCAATTCGATTAATCATGACCATATATACTTTGAGGTCGCCTTTCTGAATCGCATTACCTTTTTTGAATATAGAATAAGCATTAAATTTTGTACGACTCTCTTTTGACCACGTTTTGGCATGCAACCCTAACGTGCGTCCCATTACGTTATTGACAAAAAGAGCCGCGAAATAGCCGCGATAGATCGCGGGTTTGGTTGCGCCACCACCGCCCTCATGGCGTCCTCTGAGAGCTGAAGGGTCAATGGACATGACCGCACTCCTAAATGTCGTTTGACAAAATTTACCCGACACCACCATTTCCGGCAAAGAGAAGAGCCCCCATTAGGCAAAAGGACTAATGGAATCCAAGGCCAAACATGCGCTACCCCAAACATTCACAGGGCATCTGTCAGGACAATTGAATTTCAAGGCTTATAAAGGAATGAAATTGATGAACTGGTGAAAAGGTAGCACGAGAATTGAACTCGAGACCTTTGGTTTGATATCAATTTGAAACATGTGGCTTAAAACTATCTCAAGTATGGCGGGAAACATATTCAACTTTCTTAACATGTTTTTCGTTACTGTGTTTCATCTTAAGTCTCAACAAAAACTATAGCATATAACATGAAAAAAAATTTCGCGTAAGAAAGCTAATACATCACACACACACACACACAGTCCGTATAGGAAGAAGGGAGGAGACTCTTGAACGAGAAAAAAAGACCCATTGATTTCAGAAGAATTGAACGAGATGCCATATGAGGTAAAAATCTCATGTACAATTCTATAGAGTGACTGACTTATCTATTAATTTTTCTCCTAGCACCCTCGAAAACCAAACTCTTCCTTATGTAAATTTGCCAGACAAGTCAAAATTGAAACTCTCCCTTATACGTTCTCTTATATTTGGAAAAATAGGAATAGCGGCATCTTTAGAGACTAGCCTCTTACGATCCCGGCCATGAAAAACCATCTCTTCAAAGTGGTCCGAAACAAGGCTATCACCTTCAGGAGCGTTGAAGATAATTTTAGAAACAAAAGGTTGCAGAGAAGTTGGGGCCTAGACCCGATTATTATCACAGGGGACCCATAGGTTGCTCACTATACGTCGGTGCCTTCCTCCTCACTTGAGGCATGTTTGGTAGCCGGTTGTTCATGCCGTACTTCTCTTTTGGCGTTGTTGTTGTTGTGGTGTGTTTGCCATGGTTCACGGCTTTTACATCTTGGTACCTTTCCACTCCTTATATTTCTTCATTTAGAGTGTAAGTTTCTTGTGACAAGATCTTTTATACATTTGGCTTTTTCTCATTATAATGATTACCTTTTACCAAAAAAAAAAAAAAAAGATATTATACGTTACAAAGTGGTTTCATTATCTGTGACTAATTACAAATATTTAAAAAAAAAAATACAACAATAGGGTAGTGTTCGTGATATGACCTTTAACCTTATGTTTGTCATCTAACAAGCTTAAGTCAATAAAGTAAATACTGTCTAAAATTTTTGTCTGGAAATTATTGAACTAACGGTCATTCTCATTTGCTTAGGCAGAGCATTAAAAACTAATTTACCTATTGAAGTCGTCAAATTGTTTTTCCCCCCCGGAATTTGCCAAAAAGAAAAGAAAAGAGCCATTCAATCGGCAGATCCCTTGCAAGCTTTACCAAAATGAATGGTCTAGATCCGTCTGGTCCTCAAAACTACGCATCACGGAAGCAATCTGTATCAGGCAAATGTAACAGGACATTAAAATGGATTCATTTGGATGAAAGACCAGATGCGTTTGCGGATGGGCCTAGAAAGGGGCTTTGTCCAAAGCCCCTTCCGCCTTCTTCGCATGCAAATTTGGGCAGGGCTACCAAAAAAATTTCTTCCATAACAGTCCTCACTAACTCTTTGTTTTCTGATTTTACCCTTTTTATTTGATTGTTCATCTTCTCCGTTGAGATCAGCCAACGACGATGTTGCGCAGGACTGTTAGGGGACGGTGACAAGCTAGGGAGAGACCAGCGATGAGCTAGAGAGAGGCCATTATGGTCATGGCCACCCAAGCAACCATCGCCGGTTGCCGGGGGTTATGCGACCTCCGCGCCATCAAGGTCACAGTGACCTCCGTGAGGGCCACGTGATCTAAGTCTCCATGACCCAGGCGAGGTTCTCGAGCGACCAGGTGACCCTCGCCGAGGCCGCATGACCTCAGGCTAGGGTCTCACCTAGGTTGCACGACTCTCGCCGAGCGTCACCCCACCTTACGTGGCCCTCATCGGTAGTCTCTGGAGGCCACTTGAGGTCTAGCAACCTCAGACGACAGCCACCAGCAATAGATTTGGATCACCGACAATCGCTGCCCTTCATCGGCTAGCTTTTTTTTTTAAAAAAAAAAATAAAGATCCTTCATAAATATAATTTCTCTAAATACTATTTTACTCAAAAACACTTCACAATTAGACTTTTAGACTACAGTTTACCAAATGTAATTTGCATTTTGAAAAATCCCTTTAATTTAAACCCTTTGCATTTTCCCAAAAATTGTCCTTAAAAGTCCAACCAAACACTCCTTTAAATTATGTTGCAATTATGTCGCAGCACGTTAAGAATCTATTCATTTGGACAACAAACTTAACTTATGTAGCAACATCAAAAAATCAAGATGGGACATGCTATGACTAGAATTTCCCATATTTGAGCTTGCACGGACACACCAACTTTGCAGTAGAGGAAGAGAATTAACCAAATGTACTGACATAAGCAGATCCTCCTTTCTTTTCCTCGCGTGCATTAAACAAGAGCACAAAAATGGTGGGGGGTGCATGTCCACGAGATGGTGTGCCGTATACGACCTTACTCAGAAAGCTGCAGCAGAACTGCAGCACCTGCATGAAGGCAGATCTGCAAGACAAGACTGTTAAAGATTAGGAGTCAGGACCCAGGAGACCAGCTGGCTTTCACAACTCAAATATGACTCCATTGCAACAACCTCGGATTAAAGAAAATTCTCAAGCTATCACAGCATACCAAGTTCAATCAGTGTCATCTCTGCTGTCTGCACTACCCTTAGAGATGAAGGAAATTCAACAATTGAGTATTATTACCCATTTACTAATAATCCACTTAAACTATAAACCAGCTTTGTAGATTGGCTTTGATATGCCTGACTTTAAGCATATGTAAATTGTAATATCTGCAAGAAGTGGTTTTTATCACCTGAATGGCAATGCCAATAGTTCCAACGAGAAGATTTTGGAGCTTTAGTATGGGTAGCTTTGCCAGATTTGGATTGGTCAAAATTCCAGGGTCAATTTGTAGATGATACTGCAAATCACCATCTTAGACAGGAGAAAATCTGCTCAGTGTTAACACTTCGTCTCAATCATCCATTTCATCATTTTGAGATTCATGCCACATCACTGTTCATTTATATTAAGCAGACTCGCAGGTGAAGCAGTTTAAGATCTGCAGATTTCCTCTAATCAGCATCCTCTTAATGCTTATGCACCTCCCACATAATACCCTCCTCAAACTCAGCAGAAACAATATCCATCTTTGACAGCTATTGCAACTTCCTGTACTCGACGACTGCATCATATGTTTCCAAAGAAAGCGAACTCTCAGCAAAACATCTGCAACAACAATTATATCTAGTATGTTTTAATACAAGAAAGATGCACAACAACCATGCAGAAAGCATCAATTTGACATCAAAAGGTAAATCTAGCAAGAGAGACAGTCCCCATTGGAACAAAGGTCCTAGTATGATCAAATTTTAACGTGGGCATCAACATCAGAGAAAAGCAAGATAGTTTTCTACCCGCAAACACACATGCATGGTATTCTACCGTTTTGCAAACAGCAAAGGACTCCGAATGACCAGCAGGAAGCACCTTCCAGAAAACTTAGGATGTAATTTACAAACCTTAATTCATGCCAGAACATGTGGGTTCGATCATGTAGAAAAGGCCATAGAGAAGCAACCACATCTTCACCCAGCTGTCCATGTGGGACATTTTGTTTCTTCTCAAAGGTTGAAATAAACACTGAGGTCACTACATGAACTATAACAGAAGGATCTGGGTCCCCAAGGATGGCCTCTAACTCCCTCCGAGTCCATGGTTCTATTCTCTGTAGTATCCTTTCCTTCCAACCACTATCTCTTGGCAAGCCCTGTAAAGACGAGGAAGCTATTACAAAGTGGAAAAGGGAAGATGAGGAAGTGAAGAGATGAGAAATTTACTGAATAAAAGAATAGACGATATATGAGAAAGGGGGCAAAAGAATCGAAGCTTGATTTGAAAACCATATTCTCAAACCAGAAAGGAGTAATTGGTCAAACCAGGAACTGAATTTGGATCCAGTCCGATATTCATCCCCAAACTCACTCTGGGTCAAAATCAACTGTATTAGGTTTCTAAGCAATTCAACTCCTCAACACAGCTCGACAGATTAATACACTATTAAAAGGTTTAGCATGGTAGTCCACCCCTTGGAAGATGTTCACCCATGCTCAAGAGTTAATTGAATGTGCTTTCATTAACTTAGATTAGATGTCATACAATGTCATATAATGGATTTCCAATTCACTTGCTGGCTATAATTCTGTACAGAACACTGATTTCATAGGGAAAAACAATGAAACCCATACCCTTGGGCATGCAAGCCTTTGCCAACTGAGACTGTGTTTCTGTCTTTGCTTGTATTATAATACCAGATACATTGCCTATGAATTCAATGGCAAAATTGAACAAGCAATTCAACTGGTTAAGCTGTGAAATATAAACTTGACCTAACCCTGCTACACCGCTCTGGTGTTTAAAACACCAGTTACTAAAATTAATCAAGAACTAGATGTAGGACTTATGATTTGTGCAGAGAAGTGACAAAACTGATTTCTCTCTAAAGCTGAACAAAAACATTATCTCCCCACGAACGTAAACACAAAAGCAGTCATATGGACATAAACTATATACTTCTTAAATTAAAAAAATTAAAGACGACTAGGATATCTAACAGCAAACCTCTTGCCTAGACCAATAAAGGATTTCGAGTACAAAGAGAAGAGAATGGACTGAAATCAGCGGCGTGGGAAGTTCGAATACCTGAGAGTTCCTGGAAGAAGGAACAGCCTGCAAGAGTCGGTTGTATATGCTACAAAAAAGAATATGTTACATTCTCCGAAATCGGAACAACAAAATGAGTATATGGGTACATATAAAGGATAAAGTTAACATGTGTAGTACACCTAGGACAGAACATACTATCCACAATATAGTATGCAACTGGCTGTGAAATTGACTGAAGTGAACCAATCTAGAATTGATCACTTTTGCTGTCTCTTATGTGTACCTGGCACGCCATTGTAGTTTTCTTGCAGCTACAACATCAGCAGGAACAGAGCCTGGCCTCCCAAATGATCTTCGCCATGGATCTGGCCTGGTCCGCTGGGTAGAACCATTCAACTCATCTCTTGATATTCGGATAGTTCTATAAAACCAAAAAACTTTTGACTTTCAATTACATGCCAAAGGCACCAACACAATTGATCAAAGGCCAAGTAGAGCCACAAAAATGAAGGCAAGGAAGTACACTCACACAGCATTCATCAAAGGCTAAATTGGAAAGCAAATTTACCTTAATGTTTCCCCTCATAGTCCGGATTAATCTTATGATAGCCCTTAACATTCAAAGGAATTTGAATTCTCCAGCATATCTAAATCCTTAACAAATTCTGATTTGAACCTTTGGATTTCAGTACTTTCACGAGTTAGAATCAAACGATCAATTAGTAATTTGCACAGCCAATGCAATCATATACCACCTGAACATCTAAGCCTCAGTACTTGAGGCTCACACTTCACACTAAATCAGTAGATTTGACTTCAAAAAAAAAAAAAAAAAGCCCCCAATTCCAACATCTAAATTTCTCCTTCCAATATCGTGAAAAGCAATATCCAAACGCATTTGCAACGCACTCAAATTGAAAACCCGTCAAAAAAGCTAATCCACCGCCCCCTAGAAACAGCATCGGAATCTGGACGGACAGAGAAAGACCCTAACCTTCGGCGAGCGAGGGGGGCCGAACCAGCTCGCCGGCAGGCCTCGCCGTCCCCGTCGGCCGGCGGCAACCGCTCCTCGAGAAATCCCTCGCGACTGCGTCCGGTCTGGCGAAACCAAGAGACGAAGTCGGCGTTGCAGAGAGGGCACCTCCGCCTCAGCCTGCTCCACCTGCGGATGCAGTCCAGGCAGTAAGCGTGCAGGCAGGTGGGGAGGACGGCCGCCGCCCCGCGCCGCCCGTCCTCGATGCTCTCGAGACATATCGGGCAGGACTGGCCTCGGATCGGAGGCGGGATCGCCGGGGAGAGGAGTTTCTCGCGGCGGCGATGGGAAGAACTGAAAGCCCGTTTTCGAGAACGAGAAAAAGAAGAAGAAGAAGATGGAGAAGACGTCGACTCCATGGAATCGCAGAGCACAGAGCGAGCGAGCGATTGAGAGAGAGACGGTGGAGAGGGTGGTCCTTTGGTTTTGGGCCAAGATGGTGAGTCGGTGATTAGCCCAGTCACGAAAAATTTCAAAAACAAATATATACATATGTATGTGTAGCGTGTGTGTATATATATATTTATATACATATACATATGTATGTATGTTTGAGTTGTAAAAGATATATCATAGATTATATTGATGGAGCAAAAATTCAAAAGCTTAGGGTCCGTTCGTTTCGCGGAAAATGGGTCATCTCCGGAAAATATTTTCCCAGAAGTCATTTTTCAAGAAAATGACAATATTTTCTGGTGTTCGGTTAAAACCGAAAATGTTTCGGAAAATATTTTCCGGTGTTCGGTAAGGAAAATATTTTCCGCTCACTAAATTGACGAGCGCGAGTGCCAAGCTCGAGGCTCGCCAGATTGACGAGCGCGAGTTTAAGATCGATGAGTTTGAGGTTCACCTGGTTCAACGACGAGCCAAAAAAGAAGAAAATAGGAAACAAATAAAAGAAAAAGAAAGTGAAGATTTGTACAGGTGTGAGGTAAGAGAGGATCAAGTGAGGAAAATGTTTTCCATTTTTCAAAAGTGGAAAACATTTTCCCTTACTTTAGAAGGCTTTTTTTTCCTTGGATGGAAAATATTTTAAAGGAATTCATTTTCCATGAAACGAACACCGGAAAATTCGGAAAACGTTTTCCCGAAAATTATTTTCCACGAAACGAACGGAGCCTTAGAGTAATAAAAATTTAGTGAAGTAATTTATGGATAAAGAAGGATGCAGGTAGATGGAAACTGAAACATGGAAACATGTTGATGTTGTTTTGCTTCCATATTGTTGTATCAGGTGATGGATGTGCAGAAAGTGAACTAATTTATGTCGATTGTGGAGGTGCTGGGGTGCTAAATAAGATGGGTTTGTCAATATTGATCACGATGGCTTGCAAAGAAGAAATGTAAAAGATGAGAGTGTGAATGGTGATAGTTACATTAGAGAGGGACTGGGAGGTTAAAGACGGTAGCTTGCATATAGATATGTTAGCTAAGAATGTAGGTTTCTTGCACATGACTAGCCAAAATGAGTATGCACATCTTGAGTCCATTTACTAATGCTAATGAGCTTAGAGAGATCATTAGGATCTATGACATGAAATATGGGAGTTGGGTGAGGTTTAATGAACCAAATAAGTTAATCATAGTTTGTTTTGACTTTTGAGGAATGTGATTAGTTCATATATAGCATACTTTACAAGTCAAGACCTTCAACCCTGTATGTATATGTGACACAGGTTTACATGTTCCTCTGGTAAGTACTTAATGGCTAGCAAGCAAGTGTTATGATAGGTTGAGGTACAATCACGTGGCTAGGCCCTTCAATAAACAATCATTGGAGTTTGAAAATATCTTGAGATTTTCTAGGATGATGGTCTACAAAGCTAAGGTTACAACAATGAGTATGATCACGGGAAAGAATGAACAACTTTTGATACTTCATAAATATTGCTAGAAACTTCTTGATCAACCTAGGATCCACATGTATACTTAAAATTAAGTAATGTCAAGACGAATTTAAACTTAGAGGAATTTACATTTATCTAGATGCCTTGAAGAGGGTTTTTTCTTTTAGGAAGAATGTAAGCAATTTATGAGGTATGTCGTCATGCTACAACAATATCATTGTAGTAGCTGTGGGCATAAATAGCAACAGTGAGATATATCCTTTTGCATAATTAGTTGTGGTGCAAGAACTACGAAAGATATAACACTGGTTTATTAGTGTGGTTGCAAAATTCCTAGGATTTGCAAAAACTATGAACAAGCAAAATTGACACATATACCAAAATTTAGATATAAGATATTATACTTCGAGAGTTCAAGTTTAAGCTAGTTAATATATCCAATTGGATTCACCTTCACTTAATAATTTAAATCAATGAATTATGAGTAAATAATAATCTATTAATTGTTTCATACCATATAAATTTTCTGACATGAGACTTTTTTAATATGTCTACATCTTAACAGTAATGTCATTTTCAGATGTGATACATATACCCATTAAAAATGCACCAACTATAATCCAGACAATCAACACGACATCAGGAGGAATTGAAATTACTAATGGATCCGCGTTTGCAATTCAACTTTCACTCAAATCTAAATCTCGACTCTTAGACACAGAATTCTAGACGCTAAAACAGAGCATGATATTGATACATTCGATATGGGAGTCTTTGGTCGCGACCACACGGCTGAACAACAGACAACTCTTATCAAGACAAAAATTATGCTTTAAGAACCTTAGTCGAGCCAAGATCCATCCATTCAACTCATATCGAGAAGAAAACGTACCATTTCAGATTCATTTGAATTTTCCCCAAAAATCGAGCGGGCTCGGACCTCAAGCGGTTTCAGCGGGGCAGCCTCACTCGTCACTCCTCCCTCGTCGCCGGCGGCGAGCGCGCACGATTCCAGAGACGACGATCGAATCCGAATCATCATCATCGACGCCGCCGACTGGAGACCATGGATGTCCCCAAGGATCAAATTTCCACCCTCCTCGACCACGGCTTCTCCGCCTCCGCTCAAATCCTCGTACAATCTCTCTCTCTCTCTGTCTCTCTCTATCACTGTATGCTTCCTTTTGTTGCTCGTCCCTTGCTGCCTAACGCCCCCCACCTGGGTTTGTCCTCGATCAGGGCTCCTTTCTGGTCTCTTCGTCCTCCGTCAATGCCGAAACCAACCCCCACGTCAAAGCCGAGAACCTGGTGCGGCCTGACCCTCGATTCGCCTCTCTTCCTTAGTTGTTTCGGGGGGGTTCTTGTTCTTTTTCCTTATAGGGTTTGTTCTGCTGCAGGTGCTGCTCGGCGATGCGTTGGTTCGCGACAGAGAGTACCGCCGAGCGATCGTGAGTGGCTCTCCTTCATTGGGTTGGAACTTTAGTGGGTCGATGTGATTTTGGGTTGGTTTTGTATTCGTTGGAATCTTTGTCTAGATTCGGGTAGCCGGGTTTTGCATGCGGTAGTATCGGAGAACAATTGCTAGTGCATTCTGGTACTCCCTGTATTGGGCTCCTTCAAGTTTGTGCTGTGTACACATGTGATGGCATTGCATTGGTATTTGGTGGTTTATGGTGTTTGTATTGGCATCTGTAGTAAGTTTCACAAAAATGTTATATTTCCTATGGTTTATGGGGGGTGTTTATCTGTTTTGGTTAATTCTCTAAAATGTGTCCTTGGCAGCATATGTACAAACAAGCCTTGCAGTACCATAGAATTATTCCGAAGCAAACTTCAGCGAGTACCAGAAGCTCATTGTCCACGTCGAATAGATCATCTTCTCCGAATTCTTTCAATGTATCTGCAGTTAATGAAAATGAGGTTTGATCAATTCACTATGTTGCAAACTTAGTTTCCTTTAAAATAACAATTTTATGTTGTTTCCTGGTTTATTTAGGGAGATTTCTTGTTTAAATTTTGCCTCTTGCCTTTTTTGATTTCCATGATAGGTAAAATTCAAGATTGCATCCTGCCACTCTTCATTGAATGATAATAAAGCCGCCCTTCTCGAGGTATTTCTTCATTGCTTTCAATCCTCTCTGGTATTACTAGTTGTGGCAAATATGTTCCTTATGGTGTGTTATCATAGGAGAGCTAGCTAGGTTTTAGAAACAGTTGGCTTTTTTCTTCTTCCCTTTTCTAATTGGGGCTTTTGATCTTTCTTTCTCTTTTTTATCATATGATTAACTTTTGTCACTGCTATAACAGTTGGAAGGGATTCCAAGCAAAGTGAGAACTTTGCAAATGAATTTACTCATGGGAAAGCTCTATAGGAACTCACGGCACAATCGTGCTGCTGTGGCTTGTTATAAAGAGTGTTTGAGGTAGGTTTGTTCATATGCTTTTAAGTTGGAATCTGTGCTTTTAAATTGCATCAGGTGTTGTGTGTTAGCGTGTCGTTATGTGTTTCATTCTTGTGTGCATATTAAGTCATCTTCGTCCTATAAGCCATAGTCAATCATTACCAAATGAAAGTTAGATTGTTGGCCAAAGCTTACACCCAAATTAAAAAATTAAAACCACAGCAAGACACTTAACTGGAGTACCATTGTCGAGCAAGTCCAATAACCTAAAACAAACTTTTGCTTATAAAAGGAGTCTAACATTAGAGTGGAGCGATTCTTGCACCACATGGCCTTGAATATTAATATGGCTGGCAGGTTTTGGGAGATATGATTGGCTGGAGTGTCTTCTCAGACAACTTGGAATAAAGATTTAGAAAGCAATTCTATTGCTAATTGTTGTTACTCTGTTCATATTTTCAGTCTTTTTCTTTTGGGTACGCAAAGCACAACTATTTCCTAAAGTAGCCAAGTAGCTCATTGCAGGATATGATGGCAATAGAGGGTTACAGTTAAATGCTTTTGGCTCTTTAAATTCATGTTTATTCTCTTTTGATTTGTATTGCAGAAACTGCTTTTACGTCATGGAGGCTATTATAGCTTTGGCTGAGCTGGGAGCTACTGCTAAGAATATCATCTCTTTGATTCCTCAGGTATATGATACAATGGAAAGTTTCAGTTGTTTTTCACTTCCTTGATTGTCCAAGTTTAATGATCTTGTCTAAATTGTCACCTCCATCTGTATGAAGTCATACACAGAAAAAAGTGACTGAGGTTCTGGTTACATCCTTTCTTGTCCAACTAGCTATATGTTGCTGTGATATTATTATTATGCACCGTATCATCTCTATTTGGATTTCAAAACCATAAGAAGTGCACTACTGTGTGAGCACATACACAGATTTCTTTAGAAACTAAATTTGCTTTACCTTTAGACAAACGTTATTTTAGTTGGTAAAGAAAATAAGTCAATAGGCCATTAGTGTGTCAGAAGTTAGACAGATCTCTTCAGCAATTAGTAAGCATTAGTTTAGTTGCTATGGTTTTATGTTGTTATTTGTTATGCAAACTGATTGCATTGTAATTTGTTGCTCTGAGTCTTTTCTCATTTGATGATTATTCCATTTATATTAAGTGGAGATTTTGTTTACTAAATCATAAGCCTTTTTTTGTTTTGTCATTGCAACTTCAGACTCCAAATAGAGGCAACAGGGGTTCATATGATCATCACGATTCAATGCGGTGGCTGCAAGTAAGTTTGAGATAAATTACTGTTGACTTATTGTTGTCATAAGTCAATAAAATTTGTTCCTTATAAGAGAAGTCAATAACTAGTCAGCCAATGGGCAGTTGGCTTAGTTGGTTGCAGGTGGGAAAGGGACAGATGAGGGTTCGATCCTTAGTGAAAAGAAGAAAGAGTCATAAATAGGTTACCGTTTTTTGTTCATCTTTCATTGTTCATAAGTCATCCTACTCTCCTGTGTAGGTCCTCCTTAATTTTTCATATTGCACAGATACCTTGCAATAGTTAGAGATCTGTGTGCAGTCAGTCTATAGTTACAAGCGATGCTTTTCTAATTAGAAGCAATGGGATACCATATAGTTGTGGGATTACCGAGCTTTGAGAAACATTCTTCAGATGTCTTGTCATGACAATACTGCTCGTTATTCCATAGATTTAGGAATAAATAGAGATGATAATTGATGATCTGTATTTCTTTGCAGCGTTATGTTGAGGCGCAGTGTTGTATCGCTTCAAATGACTACAAAGGTAATGTAATGCCTCTACCTATGTACGTTTTCTAAGAATCAACTCTTTTGTGTACTAGAAATGGAAAGACCAATCCTCGGAGAATTTTTGAGGTGGCATCACCATTCATAAATTGTCATGCCCTTCATTGCTATTTTTATGGGAGTCAAAACTATGGAAAAGACTTCCGTGATCTTCACTGGTGCTTTTGCCTCGAAATTGCAAGAAACTGCAACCTCTAGCATGTTTTGTGAAAGCTCGAAAGACATTGGGAATAATTACAGTATATTCTTCACCAATTGCCATTGTCATGTTGTGGATGCAACATCCTTGATTCTTTTCATTTACTCAAGTGCCATATACCTATAGGTCAATTTCTAAAAGAGAAGGAAGAGATTATTGCCAAATACTAACTTTTTAATAATTTTATATTAGTGGGCTATTTTTGTTCATATGCACCCGAACTTGCCTTTGCTAGGTGCATTACGATAATAGTCGTGCTGCTATGATGGACGACTATGCATATGTCGTTAGTTTAATTTGTTTGCAGAGTATATTAGTAATTGAAGGCATAGTCTTAACTTTAGAGACTACTTTTTGTCCGTTGGCAGGTGGTCTGGAGCTATATGCGGAGCTTTTGCAACAATTTCCTAACAATATACATATATTACTTGAAATGGCAAAGGTTAGATATATACTTGTTAGCATGATTAAGTATTAAATCACGTCTTTATTTAACAGCTTAAGCTTTTAGAATAACTGGTAGTGGTGATACAAAATCTCTCATGGTATCAGAGCTTGAGGTCCTAAGTTCAAATCTTTCTAGGCCCTTTAGCTTGTCCAATTAAATATGTCCACGCTTAGTATTAGGCAAAAAAGGACCAGACTAAGCATGAGGCGAAGTATTAGCATAATTAGATATAAAATCACACATTCAATTAATAACTTAAGCTTTTAGAACAGTTGGCAGTGTAATCATATTTGCCTTGCATCTATTATCTATATGAAATGAAGCAACAAATTAAGCAGTAATAAGCAATGTATGCATTATTTCATCTATGGATTCTCCACCCATAGACAATTTGATTTGTTTCTCAGTTTGTCGGTTGCAAATGCCTTTTATTTGGATGCTCCACCTTAACGTATCTATATGTGCATGTTTTGCAAGTTCAGACCTATCCTCCAATGCTTGCTTGAATTTGTGTTTCTTTAGTTGTACATGACATGTATGCCGAGGTACTTGAGAAGGGAGTGCATACTAATTAATTTTTGTTTACATATGGACAAATGTGTGAAGGTAGAAGCTATTATTGGAAAAAATGATGAGGCTATAATGAATTTCGAAAAGGTAAGTAAAGAGTATTTTGTGTGTCATATTGGCAAAATATCATGCTTTATTTGATGGCGTGAACATAGTGTATGTATTGACAGGCTAGGTCAGTTGATCCGTACGTCCTAACTTATATGGATGAGTATGCAATGCTTCTCAAAATGAAATCTGATTACACCAAACTTAGCAAGCTGGTGCATGATTTATTGAGTACTGACCCAACAAGGCCAGAATTCTTTGTTGCTTTATCCGTGATGATGGAAAGGAAAGATGACAAAGGAGCTTTATCTTATGCCGATAAGGTAGTTTTGTTTACCTTTGTCTTTGGTTTAGTTGTCTGCTTTTATGGTACCTCACAGTCTCTTCTTATCTTGATCAGAGCATTCAAATCGATGAGAGACACATACCTGGCTATATAATGAAGGTAGAAGTAGCTTGGTGTAGGTTAAAGTTGATGCTTCTGGTATAAATCTTGATCGGTCAATGTAAAATATAATCATCAAACTTATTTCTCTTGTGCTTGCAGGGAAACCTTTGTTTATCAATGGATAGGCCTGAAGCAGCTGTAGTTGCCTTTAGAGGAGCTCGAGAGTTGAGGCCTGATCTTCGTTCATATCAAGGTGTGTGGGAAACTACTTAGAATTTGTTGCAGCAAAGGTATACATGTCTAATTCTTGACCGTCTGAGTGATTGGAAGCTTATTATCATTGCAGGTTTAGTTCGCTCTTATTTGGCATGCTCAAAAGTTAAAGAAGCCCTTTATACAGCCAGGGAAGCAATGAAAGCAATGCCTCAATCTGCAAGGGCTCTAAAATTGGTTGGAGATGTCCATGCTAGGAATCCTGGTGGTAGGGAGAAGGTACGTAAGTGTTTCCCAGATTGTTCTAGAATCTCCATTTCTTTTAACCAAGGCGAAGAAGTCTCTGAATAGCCTGGAGTGGTGATAGGCAAAAAAGTTCTATGAGTCAGCTCTTCGTCTCGAACCTGGTTACCTTGGAGCTGCATTAGCTTTGGCTGAACTGCATGTCATGGAGGGACGAAATGGAGATGCCGTCTCTCTTCTTGAGAGATATCTCAAGGACTGGGCAGATGACTGTCTTCATGTTAAGTTGGCTCAAGTTTTCTCTGCAACTAATATGCTGGAGGATGCGTTGGCCCATTATCAGGCTGCACTAAGGTTGTATTTAATTGAAGGCATGCTCGTTTTAGTTCTTGAAAATTCTTGATCCAGGCTTTTCAGTGGTACTACTAGATCCTTGCAAAAGAGGAACCAATACAGTTTGGGAAAAAAAAAAGATAAAAGAAAGATCAAGTTCATGTCTTCATTGTTATATTCATGCTCTCTTCTCATTACAATTCAGGATCAACTCGCAGAATGAAGCTGCCAAGAAAGGATTGGACCGCTTGGAGAAACAGATGAAGGTGCGTCTTTAGTTCCCGTGCAGTTTAGTGATGGAAAATCCTTCACTTATTCTCACTTCAGTAGAGAGAGCAGACCATTCCTGTGATGTGAGGCATTGACTGGGTGTTGGTTTCTTCTAGGGAGTGGATCCAGATGCACCTGACGAAGATGAAGAAAACGAGGTTGAGGATGCAGATGCAGATGTTGAGGAGACGGAGCTGCTATAATATAAAGCCTGAACAATGTCATGCTTCATACATGGAAGGACAGTTTTGTGAAGGTTAGGTCATCTGAATCTTTGATCAGGGCATTTGTGATCCTTTTGGAGCCAGAAAATGGAGATTCTTCTGCTTTTGCTTGGATAATCATGGGCAGCGTCGTGACAGATGGTACAGATTTTTGGGTGAATCCATGCAGTGCAAATGTTCGCAAAGGTCTGAAAAGGCCACCTTATTCCTTCAATATGTGAATATAGTGTTGTCCATGAGCAGGTTCCAAATATAGTGCAGCACGGCTTTCTGTTCGCCTCTGAATTTGATGGACGTTCATGTGCCATGCAAAATACTTCTGTATACCATTCTACATTTGAGCCTTCCTGGGGTGGCTGAGTCTTTTTCGCTTGTGACAACTTGACTTAAATTTTAGCTGGTGATGCTTTGGCTAACTTCATTCAAAATGATAATTTCAAAATTAGTTGTTTTATGTTATTTCCATTAATGGCAATGATTAATTCGAAAAAATTCGACGCCGACGGTCTTAAAATGTGAAAATATGCATCACCGCCTGCGGTGGCCCAGTTGGATAAGAGCTCCCACATCCTACCGAGGGGGGGAGTTCGAATCCTGCTGGTTGCACGGGATCTGAAGCGCGACGTCGGGGTGGTGGGTCCTCCGTTAGTGTTGTTCCAGGGTTTATCCTCCTCCGTATCCGAGCTTGCCGGGCTGTCTGCGGTTGGAGTTGAGGGGTTCCTTGGGTCACAAAAAAAAAAAAAAGGTGAAAATATGCTGATTTTTCTTTTTGGCCAAAATGGTGTGCCGTGTATGCACCTAAAAGAATAAATATTTGAGGTATTTGCCTAAAATTGGTAGAATGTGGAGTCCGTTTTGAAATAAGGGTGGAAGTAGAATGTTCTCTCAAAAGAGAGCTTTGAGTTTGATTTTAAATAAGAGCTTGAAATAGTAGGATTAGGTTTCACTAAGAATTCGAAATAACCAGTTCGCCAAATCTTCACTGTCTGCTCTTTCCAATTGTTAGAGCAAATGTAACTTGGGCCATCAACAGGGTAAAGAATGGGTAAAACCATAAAAATCAAAATCCTAAATTGAATTTTGATTGGAGTATGTGCATGAGGGAAAGACATCAACAGAGAGGCTCAGCTGCCAGCGCATGCTGTCCTTCCCTTTCTTGCTTAAATTACCAGAATCGGTCGTCGACCCTGTGAAGTCATTGGAGGAAACGTTACAGAAGCTTTATCAACTGCATGAGCAAACCTGGCCACGGCTGATAAAAAAAAATTAGCAAGAAAAGAACAATATAGGCCATTCCACATAGCTTTGTAAGACGATGAAGAAAAGAACCCGATTTTAATGGGATTGAGAGTGCCAACATAAGAGAAAATGCAAGAGAGAGCCCCACCGCAGTACGGACTACAGTGCAATAGCATGGTTAAGATTTACAGATGCCGTTGACGAGAGAAGGATGAAGCTCTCTGCAGAAGAAACGGCCACAGATGGAGTCCAGGTCGCACCACGCTTGCGGAAACGGCATTTTTGCAGAGAGAGGAAGGAGAGAGTGAAATCAAAATTGGGACTTGAAGAACGCGAGGAGGCAGTCTCTCTGCGGATTTACCCATTCGATTTGTGATTTCTTTAGGATTTTACCCACTTTTGCAAATATTAGAAAAAAATTTACCCCATCTCCAATTAGATGAAGCTGACCTGTGAAGATTTCGTCGGTCGGTGAATTCGGGCCTTTATTTAAAATTTTCCCCCATAATGATGGTTCGAGGATCACATGACTGTTGGCCAGGGAAAAAAAATCTGGGTTGGATTAATCATGTCAACAACATATCGATAGTTTAAGGATCATATGACTTCGTGCATTGGGTACCAGGGCTTTTGACCACCCGCCTGAATCACTGACCCTGCCTCTCTAGTTTGAATTTCATGGTCTCCACTCTCTAGCTAAACCTATTGCTAAACTTCTTCAGAAAATGCTTAGCGTTCATACACTCCTTTAGCTCCTAATGAATCGGGGCAGTACGACGAACGGGCTGCAAGCGGCGTGGCGATAAGGCGATCAGGAGAGAGTGGGCGACGGTCCCGCGCATGATGCACGGGAAGAGCATTCGTATCGACGGCTCGGCGAATATCGTGGAGCCAAAAAAGCATCTAGGAGATATTGATTGCTAGTTAATGTATTAGTAAGGCATAAATAATTCTGGGTAAGCACCTATAGAGGTGGATACTAAAGTGGAGCACTAATGACGCTTCCTACTCATCCTCTTTGGTAATTTCGCGAAAAAGGATTGCCCAATGGTCCTCCTTATAAATTAATGGAGGGTCCATGTCGAGTCGGTGCACTTTGTTTTGAGTTATGAAAGAGAGAGTTTCCTTATGATGAGTGATAGGCTGTGAAGAGAGCATGTCTCTTGATATAACTTTTGCTCTCTCTAGACGCCGCCGAACACATCAGGGAGAGATTATTGGTAGTCATTGAGAAATTTTTTTTTTTTTTGGTAACGATCATTGAGAAACTTTAATACCACCAAAAATCTTAAATTGGTAAATATGTGACCAATTTATCAAAAATTAATTTTTTGATCATGAAATACCCTAAACTAATACGGTGATGTGGCAAATTCACGTAGAAATTTATAAGATTGATATAATGAAAAACCCCAAATTTTCATTAAATTTGTTGTAGGTGTATTAGTTTGAGAATTTTCATAATATTTACCCCATGGATTTTCATGGCAATATACCACGCCATCATATGTTATGCACTGCAACAAATTTAATGGTAAAATTTGATGGAAGCTAATAGAGTGTAAATTTAAAATTGGTATATTGGTAAGAGGTTTTTGTGGTCAAAAAATTAATTTGAGAAAAATTTGTCACATGTATATCATTTTGGAATTTTTTATGATAAAAAAATTAGTTTGGAGTAAATTTGTTATATGTGTACCCATTTAGGGTTTTCCGTGGTAAAGGAGTTAGTTTGAAGTAAATTTGTCACATGTGTACGTGTTTAGAGTTTTTTATGGTATAAAAATTAATTTAAAGTAAATTTGTCATATATGTATCGGTTTAGCATTTTCGTGGTATTAATTTAAAAAAATTATGCAAAACAGACAACTTATACAGTCGTAGCAAGACCCCAGTGTGATGCACGACTTGTAAGACCATATATTTTTTAAAGATTATGTTAAATGTTGGTTGTTAAGTTAATTTGCATTTATTGATAATTAAAGTCAACTATTAGATGCACTGAAACGTTGTATTGTCTTGTTGCTTTCCAAAGTTCGTCGAAGTTGGCCTTTTTTCTATCAATGAGTCTAAACACCACCCAATTTTTTGATATTTTTTCACAAAGTAACAACTGAGCTGAAATTGAAGCAATACCCAGACATCTAATTTCTTTGGCTAGATTTTTTTTTTTTTTGGAAATCACTAGTAATTGTTTTTGTTGATTTGTTAATACTCATTTTCCATCATTTTATACGATTAATTCATTTGTAAATATGTGTTGTTGGTTTTCTATGCCGATGGGTAACTTTTTTGTCGATAGTTTAGTGCAAATTTAAAAAATATAATGTACTTTATGATGAGGGTTGTTGGGCAAATTCCCTATATGATTTTGAAGAACAACAAAATCTTTACATAGTGTTTTATAATTTTGATGATAAACTTTCCAGGTGTGGTGATTGGAGCAACTATATCCATCAGATTCAAGACACTAGTGAATCTGGTTCTCTACAGCAATATATGAATAGGAAATATTGACATTCTTTGAGAGCTTTTGTATAGTATTAGACACTTCGACATGTGTTCAACATTTTCTCACACTCTTCAATACTTAATAAACAGGTGTTGGATTTTTCGACACTTGGTCAACTCTCATGAAATTCTTTTACACTTGAGTCCAAAATTCCGGCATGTGAGTTCGGAATTCCGATATGCATGAGTCAATTTTATATATTTTCAATAAATAATGTGTCAAATGTAGTAAAAATAATAAAAAGGAGAAAGGAGAAAAATCTAGTCTTTTCTTTTCTTCTGACTCTCACTTTACGTGACACACAATTTACCCCTTAAGCTTATTTTTTGTTTTTTATTTTTGACATGTGAATCTAAAATGTGGATTTGTTTCAAGTTTTATGAATTATTGGAATTGAGTTAAATTTTTCAAATTGAATCAATGAATGATATTAACAAATAATGAATTAATATTTTTAATGTAAATTCATTTTAGGCTCTTTTATTATTGATTTATTTATGAATTTTACTCATATTAATTTGGTTAAAATAATCATAAAATGATAATTAATCATGTATACATAAAACTACACATTTAATATACAACGCGTCCAAATGTGTTATTTGCAAGGTTTATTGAGACAATCAAATGTTTGGAGAACTTTCCATATTTCCATATGAATGTGAAGTGCAACGGCTAGTAAATTGGCCTAGGTTTCTTTGTATACTTATTGATTGTATATGAGGGATAATATCCACGCAATCTTTCCCTATTGAAGGATAATTCTTGCAACAATCAATTGGAGACGAGAGGCACTTTACAAACGAAGAACTCAACTTATGGAAACCTTATCTCTGTTGATGGGCAGCAAAATCAAGGGAGACTTAGATTCTTGGCATCCTAGGGGCAATAAGATTTTCTTGATTCATTCAAGTCCATTGGGTTGATTGCAAGAATAATTCTGAGAGTTTATGTCCAATGGTCGACTAAGAGAATGAGGAGTATTAAAGGAGAAGGAATAAAAAAAAAAACCTGAAATCCTAAAATTACAAAGTTCGAGAAAGCTTCGTTTTTACACACTCGTCTTTGTGAGCTTGACTTGTAATCTTTTAGAGGTTGTTGTAGTAGTGCGAGATCATAAGATTTGATCACACTTACTTGAGTCGAGAATACTTGGTTGTTGTAACCTTTGAGTGGTTCATTAGTGGAATCTAACCAAGGCTGTTGGCGAAGAGAATGGTCGTAGGCTAATCATAAGTCGAACTACTATAATTGTTTTGTGCATCTTTCTATCCCTTAAACTCTTATTTATTTCTTGTGATAGATTATTGCACACTGATAAGATTTGATCACGCACAACTTGTCATTAGACATTGTCATATTGCAACATTAAATTCGATTATCTTTCAAATTCCGCATATTCACCTATTCACCCCTTCTAGGTAATAGTTGTAGCCCTAACAATGGTCACCACTTATCATGCATTTACTTGAATATTAATTTATGAAGTATGGAAATTGAATAATATTAAAATTACTTTTTTTTTTTTTTTATCTATCACACTATGTAATGATGGTTTTTATACATGCTAAAAATTATTTTTGTTGATTTTCTAATATTCATTTAATTTTTTGTCAAATATGTACATCGATGAGAGATTATTTATCTAAATATGTATAGGAATAAGAGATTTGTTAGGATTAGAAATTTTCTATAGCAACCATAAAAGACAACTTACTAGGTAAAGCTCGCACGTGAGCATGCCAAGTTGCTCACCCTCTCACAAGCTTTAACCACTTATAAAAATAAATTGGACACTAAGATTGATTTATGAAATTAATTTATGAAGTGTAGTACATTGTAATAAATAGTTAGATAAGTGGGTCATATTAAAGTACATATTAGATCCTCACCATGTCACTTTGAAATTGATCTGATAAATCGGATATAGCATGCCCACAATCATTTAGGTTTAAGATTCACGTTCTCCATCACGTGCATATCGATTACTTAATAAACCTAGATACCTCGAATGAAATAAAAGCGAGAGCTCTTTCTTGAGGAATAAAAATGAAATAATGAGTTGAACACTGACATTTTAACACGAAACAAGTTCTGCGGTGTAGCCATTTGTATAACACTTGTTTGACTAGTAGATTCCAACCTTGTTACGTTATTAATTTGGGATATAAAATTAAGGCACGTCAGAGCGAATATCTATGTATGATTATCCAGTTACTCTCGCCTTATATTACTTATTTATTTTTTGAATTGCTTGAACCTTTATGCCTGTCTAAAAAATTATGGAAAATCTTACACTTCTAGAACCATAAATCCTACATCCTCTTAATTACGACGTTTAGAATGGCATCATTTGTCTACGTTTTATATCACCGCATTAAAAAATCGTGATTTCAAATTTAGGGGTTACATCAATCAATTGCCACACTTCCATAATTAGTTGACGAATTCTTACTCATGTACTTAAAAGTTGTTAAGCGAAGCCTGTGATACCTATTACTTAGTCTATCTACATCCATCCTCATTTAATCGGATAATTGTAATTAGAAAAGTTGACTGACTATCTAAATCAATGGAGATGGACGTGAGTTGTGAAACAAAGGTTACGCAAACTGTATACTTAAAGTCAATTCTTTCCGAATACATATAAAAAGGTAGATATATAGCAAAACTGCGTCACTTTTATTGCTCAGATCAGAAACAGGAGTCACCACAAAATGATACAAACCCCGTACAAGTTAGGATTTTGTCTAATATTAACTATGATAAGCTCTCTTCATACGTATGACCACACATATTCGACTAATATACCTATATTTCCAAACTCATGTGTACCAAAAACACACATTCGTCTATTTATTCTTCTTTCTTATTTGGCCGGATGAGACGGTCGATGAAATCCCTTAAACCCATAATGCTCCGGCGCGTTTGAGCATAGGGATCAAGGACCTATTGAGATGGAGGCTCATCACCTCATTGGCTCCACCGACAAGCTGGCCGCCGATGAACACAGCGGGGACTGCCGGGTTGCACCCGCGTCTCACAAGGGCTTGCTCGATCTCCTTGCCTCTCGGAATCTCATCTAGCTCGTGGACTGTAGGGTTCGCCCCGAAGTCGCAAAGAAGCGTCTTGATGGTGTGGCACATGCAACATGAGCTCTTGCTAAAGATCACTACCGGCTTCTCCGAGATCATCTTGGCCACCAAATCTTCCATTGAGAAAAAAGATTCGAGATGTCGGAAACTCCGAGAATGTCGACAAAAGCAAATTCCAGAGAGTGGTAATAAGCTAGAAGAGAGAGTAAAGTGATCTCTTGAAGTTTGGAATGTGATATAAGAGTTTCTTGTGCTGTGTGGATTGCTTGAGGCTTCATGAGGGACGTGCTTATATAGATGTTTCAAGGAGGGTTCTGGGTTTGCGTGCGTGCGTGAGAGAGAGAGAGAGAGAGAGAGAGAGAGAGAGAGAGAGAGAGAGAGAGAATTTTCCTTTAGACATTTGGCTAATTTCACAAGGATTCTCAGGGAACTTTTGATCATTGCAACGTGGACAAGGACTTTTGAACTTGCACTGGAGAACAGAAGCTGCATACAAATGAATAAGATTCCTTCCATACGGAACAGGGGCAACATGTCCTTTGTGCGGCTTCACGTTATATCTACTATATCCTTTATTTTCTTATTTTCGTAACATCTTATATTCGTATGAGCATCCTCCATTTTACGGGCAATTTTATTTTTGGGCCGAGTATTTCTTCCCTCCTTTAGCGATTAAACCCATCTCCCTCATTTTCTTCTCAATACTACCTAGGGTTTATAATTTGGAACGATTTACTAATCAATTCGTGGATACCAAAATGTACTTAATCCATCATTTAAGTTCTTGTTTTTTCTTTGCCCCCCTTTGGCTCATTGTTGAAACAAGTTGTTTTCAACCACGGGAATTTTCTGCGTGTATATATCTTGGAGGCATCTGCTGAGTTGGAGAATGAAACTAGGGTTTATCCACTTGGGGACCCCTCTCTCTCTCTCTCTCTCTCTCTCTCTGAAGATTCTCATTCTGTGTTCGAGAAAAAGAATTGAGAAAGACCTGGTGATCATGCGCAGGGTATACATAAGATGAAAAGAAGAACAATGTGGTAAAAACAAGTACTTTTTTAGGACAAGAACACCAACCAAATCATATCAGACCCTACACTATATCTTTTTCCCAAGCCTTTATGTCCTAATAAAGAACAAGATTCTACCTACAGCGTCAGTGACTTTGGAAAGTTGAAATGTGTGGCTTTGCCTTAACTAAAGAGGTATAACTCATCATGTGATTGTGAACTGCCTTGGATTTGAACTCGCATAAGATCATGGTCAAACTTTGGGAACCATGTTGGCTTTACTAGTCTTTCTAACCACTTTGTGACGTCAAGGAACAGTTTAAATTAAGTTTGATGCAAAGCTTTTACAAGGCCTATTTCTAGGCCAAAAAAGCATGAACAACTAATCACGCCTCTATCTTTCAGCTTAATATGTTAGGGTCATTTGGCCAAACGCTCATTTGAATGTGGTGTGAATCTATTTGTAGCTAGAAGACTTGTATTCGATTATTCTTTTCTCATTTTCAGCCAACTCTTCTTTTCATCATCTCTTCTACATATGATTTTTCGAGCAGAAAATGCTAAAAGGTTGTATAGTTTTCAACAAGAGCCAAGAGATCTTAAGTTTAATTCCTCATGCTTTATCATTACTCATTTTCGGATTTTCTTTATCCGTCATAAGTATTGACTATTTTTGACTCATATGTACTTAAGTTATTCACTATCATACCGCACAACTATCTAGTTCTTTGGGTTTAAAGCCTTCACCATCTCATGAATCATTACGTGAGATGTTTCTACAGATATATAATATATAATATTTCTCTAATAAATTGAGCTTCTGGAGAAATTGATTACATACTCAAATTCAATATGTCCTTATATATTCTCGAACTTCACGTAGGAGTCCTCATACACTCACGCTACCAAGTCCAGTTGAACATTAATTCATCGAACTTAGACTTAGTCAAGGGCATCACGAAACTTTTTCTTGGATAAAACAGTGCCTGATCATCTCAAAATAGACTAATTAGATGTTGATACTATGTCCTTAGCATAAAAAGTTCTCCAAACTCTATCACGAACGAAAAATTCTAGATCGGAATTCCCCTTTGATTTGTATGATTGGGAGAATGTAAGGCATAAGGAATAATTAACCATATTGTTATATCAGATAAATCTATTAAACAAAAAAATTAGCATCAACTAGCCAGGTAAAGATTCCACAAATCTGAATATATTAGGAATATCGACCAAGTTTAATCCGGTAAGAACTATTTACACAATCATTTATCCAAACTTTTATGCACTTTTTTTCAATTGACATTATTCTCGCGCGTACCCCATGTTCTAGACTGCTTTTCCGGCCCTGCAAAATCAAAAGGCACATCGATCCAAATCCGAAAGGCCACTTCACTTTCACGATTCGACTTTTCATCGTCACCATTTCGAATCTTCTTGCATTTTTTTTATGTCAATTTGTTTGAGTCTTTCAAGCTGCCACGTATGCACGCCCTGCAAAAAAGCCAATCCACCTTAAAATCTTAGGGCACAGTAGTCATGAAATAAAAAGGACCTAAAGTCTTTCCTAGATGCTTTAGTTTCATGGGTTTATATGTCTACTTTGGCTTAGGACGAACATTTTGATCTGGCGGATGAAGATCTACCTTCTTTCAATGTGCGGTGGAATCTTGAAAACGCTTGGATTTATTCTCATCAAATGAAGACAGGTGGATTCATCACATTCATAGTGCATTGGCGTTTATCTCGAGTTCTAATCCTATTGTTAAGTAATTCTAAATAAGAAGAAAAAATTTCTTACTTGAAGATCTTGTAGTGATAGCTCTTATCATCCTACTTTCATTTGGGAATAGGAATTTTGAGTCTTATATCAATGCGCACAATTCATAGAAATTTTTGCGCAAGTCTTGAAACCAAGGGGTACTAGGTTGGTAGTCGGTTACAAGACTTGTGGGAAGCACACACCAACCTAGCAGGAGCACTTGCGAGCTCCACTTCTTCACCCCAGGCACCATAAGACTACTATACCATGCTACCCGATGGTAGCATACCTAGAGACACGACATGGTGTTTACCTTCATTACCAAAGGCCCTCTCCATTTCTGGGTAGATATTTTTCTACCCTACCTAGGAGGAAACATGTCAGGTGACATTGGGGAATCCTACCCCTCGGGGGTTCTTCCCTCTGTTTCTTCTCTCTTGAACCTTTTAAAAACTCGCTTGGGTCTATAACATAGCAATATGTAGAATTCATAAAGAATAGATGGAAATTGTATGCTTTGTCTTTCAATTGTCTCTCCAATTATAGCAAAATACATGAAATTAATAAAGAAGATTACCTTTTCTAATCAGATTGCTTTCACAAATAATTTGAAACATTTAGCTTCGCTAATATTATCTTCCTTTTGCAGGATTGCAATATCAATTGAGTCACGACCTGCTAAAGTCGATATATGGTCTACAAACTCTCCATACCAAAGTAGTAACAATTTTAGATGTCATGATCGAGGGGGCTTCCATGATCCATCGGAGACTGATTCCTAGCTCATAACTCATTGTGAAAACATGATGCATTTTCTAGTAACTCTTATTCAAATTACAAAGGGTCATAAGACACAAAAGCTTAAAGACTTTCCAATCAATGAGAATCTTATTTGTCCAACGGCTATTAATGTCTTGAAAGATGGTTTCTCAAGGGATTGTAGAAGCTGAAGAGGATTAATATGTTTAGGTTGTTGGTGGATGCACAGCAAATGGGGATTAGTGTCATTTGTTGATTGTTAAAAGGAAGGGGGGAGGGAATGGTAAACATGATGTTTCTAAAAATCCTTTGGCATTGAATGAAAATGAGAGTAAATCTGACTTGGTGATGATCGATCCTTTAAATTTTTGTATGTTACAGAGAAATTACAATAAAATGCACGTGATTATAATAAAATTACGACGGGAGATCTTGTCACCGGAGAATCCTAGAAGTTCCTAGAGACATAAGCACGCGCGAGTTGCAGAACAGAATGCGATCTTTCTTATCATCAGCCAGCAGCACAGCAGACAGCAAAAAGATAAAGAAGAATGCGAGGTCGGATCCTGGCATCACAGCATGAGAGAGAGAGAGAGAGAGAGAGAGAGAGAGAGAGAGAGAGAGAGAGAGAGAGAGAGAGAGAGATCTCAAAATCACAAGTTGGTTCTCCTCTCTTTCCTTGACATTCCCTCTCCAGAGAGACGAAAGAGAAAAAAAGATCTTTATCTCAGACAGAGACTGTACCACTTTTACAGATGCCAGCAGATAGATAACCTCTCTCTCTCAGAAACCCTAAAATGATGACATTTCAGAGCCATCACAAACAAAAATATCAGAGGCCCAACAATGATGAGAGAATGGGCGGTGACTTTGGGATGATGTTGAGGATAATTCGCTCTCGTTCTCACGCGTGCCTTTGTTACTGTCGAATTGTTCCTCAAAACACAATAAAAATTTAAGGTGAAAAGCCTCTTTGATCTGTGAATATTCGTTCTGTCGACAGCTCCCCCACCCCATCTGTCGAGCGCTTGTCAATTCCTCTGTCATTGATAAACACGTGCATGATTGGAGAGAATATTTGCTTCTTCATCCCTCATCTCCACCAAGTGCTCATTGGGTGGATGTTATCTCATGCAGATTCAATGTCCGCGAGATGTTAAGCTAATGAATTGCCTCCATTGTAGATGCCCCTTTTCTTTTTTTAATAATTGTAGATATTTAATAGTCAAATTTAGGTCTACATTTTCATGGTGCATGCAGGAAAGTTTCTCCGGTTTCGGATATATATTTAACTAGACGTTGCTCCACGCTCTGTGCGAATCATTCGATAAATTTTCTGATCGCAGACACATTCGAGCATAAAGACAACCTACTTATAGGCATATTATTAGATTAGACCAACTATACTGTTAACTTAATATTAAGAGTTTAGAGCAACTTAAATAAAACAGATTTATAAATATGATATCATGGCCTATAGTAAAAATAACTTATAAATATCTAGAAAGATAAAATATTCTGTAAAAGTAGGGATGAGTAAGACAAACCGACCAAATCAGAAACCGTTCGGATCAGACCAAGCTGGCTAGTTGGGTTCGGTTCCCCAAAGTGTTGGTCAGGTTCCAATTCCTAAAAATGAAACCGGTGTCTAGGCCATTTGGTTCTCAATTCTAAGGGGAAAATTGAACCACCCAAATGATTTTATTTATTTATTTATTTTTTAAATGTCTTATGTACACCTCCCCTTCTCTTTCGGTCTTTCCTTTTCGCCTCACAACACTCACGCCTACTCTTTTCTTGTTGTCTTTCCCTTTCTTTGGATCTCCTTCACCTCTTATGGAATTCAAGGCATTCTCTCATTTGAACTAGGGATTAATGTATTATAAATCCTAAGGTTTGTCATGAAAGTACAATTAGGTCCTAAAACTATTAAAAATACAATCAAATCTTAAGACTTATCATAAAATTGCAATTGAATCCTATAATTTTCAAAAAATGCAATCAATTTCTAAAACTCATCATGAAAGTGCAATCGAGTTCTATAGTTTTCAAAACTACAATCAATGGAAGGACTTATTTGCATAAATTTGATAATTTTTAGAACCCGAATGCACTTTTGAAAGTTTTAGGATTTAATCGCATTTCGTGACAAATTTAGGACTTAAAAATTTTAGTATATAATACTTTTATGGTAAGTTTTAAAATTTCGAATGCACTTAACCTTAAAAATAAAGAAGTTACAATTTAAATGAAGAAATTACTAAGAAAAGAGATGTTGATGGGACTGAACTTCCTCCTAAAGACAATGTACACACGTTTCACACAATTAGTATATCGAGATTCGATTGAGCCACGTGCAATTCCTTTTGTCTACTATTGATTTGATTCTGAATTGATTGTGGAAGAGCGGTTTGAAAACAGAACGAACGAATTCTCAACGATGCTAGTGTCACTAAGAAGTCTGGGATTTTGGTTTTGTTAAGTGGCATGTCATGCTTTCAATGATTAGTATTAAATAAAAAAAAAAAAAGTGGGACCCCTACACGAAGAATTTCCGTATGATTGAATACTCAATATTTTAGCAAATCAAATTAGGTATAACATATTATTTGCATGCCTATATCGGTCTCTACCAAATTGAAAGTAGCTTTTTTAACTTGGGATTGCTGAGGGTTTAAGCATACTTGTCTTCTTCGTAGAAAACTTCCGGCCATCACAGTTGCGCATGAGCTTGCATCTTGGAGTATGCTTGTGTGGTTGCTTATTTATCTGTTCCTTGTTCTTCAACTCCACACGCATTCCGCAAACTATGTCATTCAAGTTTGCACGTTTTAAAAGGATTGTTAAAAGTTTAACACATTGCTAAGTATGCCAAAATTGCACAATTATTTGCACACCTGCATGCGGGTATTGTTGAAAGATATGATGTTGATTCGGGAGAATATCTCAAGAGATGCTGAAGATTTATTTTAGTCAATTTAGGATTAGATCCGATACAACTAGATTAGAAAAATATAATCATTCTTTTTTCATTACTAGTCATTTGTATTATATAGTGACTCTTTTGTACGTTACATACTTTAAAAAAAAAAAAAAAAACACAGAAAATTCTTTATGTCTTTCTTCTTCCGCTTCAGGTTTTGTCATGGTATCAGAGCAGATGCTCTTAACCTAGCTTCCGCAACTTTCTTACTTGATTGCCCACCGGTTAGAATTGCGCCTTGTTACTGTAGGAACCCTAACTTGCAAAATAAGGTTAGCACTCTGGTGTTGGAATCAGTACCTGAATTTCTTTAAAAAAGAAACAAACACTTTTTTTCCTTACCCTTTACACTTACCGACACCATGCCTAAAGATCCTTCATCGACGTCAGAGGAAGGAGCCAGAGGAGTCCGGAATATGGCAAGATGCTAATGTCTCAGATCTGTCTACTGGTGTTCTAACTCAGGAATAGAGGGCTCAAGCCCAGCCCAACCAGGGACAACCCATTGCGGGCCAGTCCATCCAATGGCTACTTGTCCAGATGACGCCTGGCCCATGGTTTTATGGACCCACACAGATGAGTCAGGGCCATGGAGAGCTCACCAACCGTTCTTGGGGCAGGCTCATCCACTGGGCTAGGTATGTTTTATGCGTGTCGTATGCCTGAATCGGGTAATCTAGGTTCGGGATTGAATACCTACACGGTTCCCCAACCTGGATTTCTTCCGTATCCATTTGTCGTTGCCAGCGGATGCCTGGAACTCGGTGATTCGCTTTACACCACGATGGCCGACGAACAGGAGCTGCGACTCATTACCTAGCAATTGTCCGACGCCGACAACTACTCAAGCTGGTCATGGGAGTTCCGGCGAGTGTTGGTGACCAAAGATAAAGACGGATTTATCGACAGGACGGTTCCAATCCCATCCGACGAACGGTAGGCACGATTGTGGAGGAAATGCAACCAGCTCGTCCGAACGTGAATCGGAAACTGCATCACCTTTGAAGTCGTGGCCGGACTACCCCTAACAGAGGATTCGAAACATATATGGGAAAATATAAAAGAAATGTAAGGAAAATTAGATTAGGTCAGAATTTTTCACTAACCTAGCAACTTTCAGATCTGAAACAGGGGAACCTAAGTGTAGCCGCGATTTACAACAAACTTTCAGCCTTATGGAATGAATTAGAAGTGGTGGAGGAGAGACTGGAGGGACCCGACTCAACTTTGCGACAATACCAAGCGATGAGGGAATGAGAGAAGATTACTAGATTTCTCCTGATTTTAAACCAGTCGTACCTCTTGTTTCGGTCATAAATTCTTACCATGGAGCCTATGTCGACACTCGGTCGGATCTATTAGCTTGCGGTGCAAGAGGAGAGCCAATGCCTTGCTGTTTCCGGCCATGTCAAAACCGGTGATGGAATCGCGCTGGCCATTCACGGGAACCCATATTAGAAAGGAGTCGTGATAAAGGGGCAAGGAGAAAGGAGGAATGAACAGCTAGGCTGCGTTTGGTCGACCGGATAAAAACTAGGATAGGATGTGTTTTATCCTATTTCGTGTTTGGTAGGTGTCTAGGATGGGATAAGGTCGGATATAGACCGGATAAAAAAATCCGACTGGGGGGGGTGGGATAAGGTTGGATAGGATTTCTCTTATCCAAAACATAAAACTCTACACTTTTTTTTACGCCGTCGTTCACCCACAGACTGGTGAGTGATGTGAGAGAGAGAAAAAAAAGAAGAAAGCATCTGTTCGTCTTCCCCCTCTGGTGCTCGTCACCCGTCCACGTCGGCCACTGCACCGGCCGTTGCGTTGGAGCCTCCATCCGGCACCTGCACCGCCGCCCAACATCGCTCGCCACTGCGCCGAAGTCCCCCTCACCAGCGATGCCACTGCACGTCGCCGTTGCTCTCCGACGCGTCGACCCACCTCTGCCTGACGTTTGCTGGTTCGTGCCACAGCTGCCGCCGCAGCAACCCGAGCGGGGCTGCGCTCCCTGGAGTCCGCTGGCCGTTCGCCGCAACCCGCGTTTCCATCGCTGCTCCTGTTCTGCCCGGCGATGCCGCTGCTACCCCTGCTTTGGCCGCGATCCGCCCAACCGAGCGACCAACGCCCCTGCCTGCGACGCTGCCACTGTTCTGCTTCGCCCACTCGATGCCACCACCGCTCTTGCTCTAGGCGTGATTTGTTCAACCCAGCAATCGACGCTCTTGTCCCCGACACTGCCAGATTTGCTCTGCCCGCTCGAAGCCGCGACCCACCTCGATTGCGACCTCTGACCAACGTTTGCTCTGTTCCCCTTCGACGCCGGCCTCCACTGCAACCCGAGCCTTTGTCGGCCTGCTATTCCCCCTTGCCGGAGCCTTGACGCCGCCGCCGCCCCTCACCGGAATGCCAGGGTCGACGCAGTTTCACTTGCTGCATATACCGTGCATAAACCCCCATGTTGATTTTGACCCGGAGTTTGACAATGACGATGACCGACTGTGCTACGAGTATGACATTGTGAGGCAGAGCTTCCTTGAAAATGGAGGCGAAGAGGGAACTCATTTTGATGAGGAGGAGGATCGAAGAATGGAAATTGAGAAAGGACAAGGCATTGACACAAGAACAGAGGAGTCCATAGCTAAATTCTATGAACAAAAGAAGCTGCAGCAGAGGCAAATTTCATACCTTCGTACAATGAGATGCTAAACCGAAGCACAAGCTAATCCTCATTCAAAGCATTTCGATTTTCACACCGCATTCCATTTTTGTCAATATTTTTGTAAACGAGTTGCGGCACTTCGTATATAGTGCAAAGTTCTTGTTTGAGAGTTTCATTATTCTTTTCCACAACTTTTTTCCACAAAATTGCAGAGTCCCATGTGATTTAGCTGCCCGATTGGTATGTGACTGATTTCTTTGGTAAGAGAACTAGAACATCTCGAATGTCATAGCATATGATGCAAACAAATGAAAAACTTGTAAGAGAGAAAAATAATTCATGTTTCAAAGTGAATATATTGAAATTGAGGATATCCGACTTTAAATCCGTAGTCCATCAAACAATAGATTGGATAGGATATGAGGATATTCGACTTTAAATCCGTAATTCACCAAACAGTTGATGGGATATGAAGAAATCCATGGATTTCTTATCCTATCCTATCCAGTCCTATCCCGTTTAGAAATCCAGACGACCAAACGCAGCCCTAGGGTTTTCAGGAGAAGACCCCAGAAGCTTCAAGAAAGGGATGGACGGTCCAAATCCTTTCAAGTGATTCGACAGTCCACGAGGATCATATCCACCGACCGCATTCGACAGCCCACATAGCCCATTCTCGACAGGATCTGACGGCCCACACACATTCTCGCCCTTAACAGGATCGGACGACCCACGAAGTGCTTTTTCATCCAACAGCCCACATGAAGTGATGATGGCCCCTGTGCTTAAATCGTCAATTGGAGCCACGACATCAAAGGGAAATTTCAAGGGCAAAGGTAAATTATATTGTGACTATTACAAGTGTCCACATCATACAATTGATAATTATTGAAAATTGCATGGAAAACCCGGAGAAAAAAAAAAAAAAAAAGGATTTTTCAATAGCTTTTTAGGTTATAGGTCAACGTGCTGAAAATTCTAATTAGCCAATTAGCTATGAACAATATCAAGAACTTATGAGGGCTTTCAAAAAATTGGATGCGTATGACAAGGCTAGGAGTTTCACAAGTACTTCATATTGCTTAATGAATTCAATTTCCAAGGATAGATGGATAATTGATTTAGGAGCTAGTGATCACATTGCCCGTAATAAAAGTTTTTTCTCAAAAACTCAAAAATTATCCATACCAACCTCAGTACAGCTTCCAAGTGGAAATACCACGCTTGTCATGATGATCGGCACAGTGGATCTTAGCCCACTTATCACACTAAAGAATGTACTACACATTCTAGATTTCCATTTCAATCTCATATTTGTTTCTCGAGTTTGTGAAGAAAATTCATGCCGAGTCCTATTCAATTTTGATAGTTGCTTATTTCAGGCCCTTTCGACTAGCAAACCGATAGGCTTGGATAGCATTTCACAAGGGCTATACTTTTGGATGAATTTTCCCAGCAATTCCAATTTTTCATGTATTGAATTAAATAATCAATCATTGTGTAACTCTGGCGCCAATGATAAAAATTTCATTGATCATCAAAGACTGAGTCATAGTGCATTTTTTCCTTGTCCTCAATGTCCCATTTGCCTTTTGGCGAAACAAACTCGTGCACCTTTTCCAAATAGTACTTGTGCAAAAAGTCCATTTTCCCTAATTCATGCTGATATTTGGGGCCCTTACCACACACGACATCGTGATGGATCTCGTTTTTTCCTCACAATTGTGGATGATTTTTCAAGAGCCACATGGGTATTTCTCATGCAATCAAAAAGCCAAGTCTTCCATTATCTGAAAACATTCTTTTTTTTATCCAAGAATCAATTTGGGAAGTCTATTCAGATGATCCGCACTGATAATGGAAGGGAATTCTTTAGTGATGAATGCACAACCTTTTTTTTTTTTTTTTTTTTTTCCTTCAAATGGAATATTGCATGAAAGCTCGTGTATCTACACTTCACAGCAAAATGGCATTGTTGAGCGTAAGCATCACCATTTATTATAAGTATCACGTGCTCTTAAATTTCAAGCTTCCATTCCTGAAGAGTTTTGGGGAGATTGCGTTGTCACGACTGCTTATTTGAGTAATCATATGCTGAGCCATGTTCTTAATGGAAAAACTCCATTTGAAATGCTTTACGGAAGGAAACCAGATATTCGTCACCAAAGAGTTTTCGGTTGTCTATGTTATGTGACAACGATGGGCACTCGAGACAAGATGAGTCCCTGAGCTCGTATGTGCATATTCATGGGGTATCCAAGTCTACAAAAGGGATATCGAGTCCTTGAGCCATCCATTGGAAATTTCTTTATAAGTAGGGATGTCATTTTTCATGAGAAAATATTCCCTTTCAGAGACGAACCACAATCTTCTGAAAATTCTGATAGGCCTGCAAATTCTCATCGTTTTTTATTACATGAAGACTTACCTTCTGGCCAATCATATATTATTGCATCTCCAAAATGTCAACTAGAGGTTACAGTATCACCCCTAATTTCTGACGGGATTTCTATGGATGATACAAATGTGCATTCTTCTATGGGAAATATAGAAGAACTTGATTCTTCTACAAATGCGGCATCTCCGGCACCTGTCAATCCTGAAGAAATGCCCAGAAATGAGGAAGTATCTTCCACTTCACAATCCCAGATGCCAAGATGATCTGGCCGTATTACTTGTCCACCGACATGGACAAAAGATTACATTTGCACGGCCTCGAATTCATCAAGTACACATTATCCAATTTCCTCATATGTCTCTTTCCATAGATTGTCGCCTGACCATACATGTTGTATTAGTCGAGTGTCTGAGGAGCGAGAACCATCTAGTTACGCTGAAGCTGTAAAAGACCCACGTTGGCAAGAGGCTATGGAGAAGGAATTATATGCCTTGATGGAAAATCGTACATGGGATATCGTACCATTACCACCTTATCGCAAGCCGATTGGTTGCAAATGGGTGTACAAGATTGAATATAGGGCAGGCGGCTCTATTGAAAGATACAAGGCTCGATTGGTGGCCAAAGGCTTCACCTAGAGAGAGAGGTTTGACTATCACAAAACTTTTTCCCCAGTAGCAAAGGATGTTATAGTTCACACTTTCTTATCCATTGCTGCATTTCGTGATTGGTCATTACACCAAATGGATGTCCATAATTCATTCCTCCATGGAGATTTAGATGACGAAATTTTATGGATCTTCTATCGGGTTTACAGAGACAGGGGGAGTCCAAAGTATGTCATCTTCATAAATCCCTTTATGGTCTCAGCTGGTTTCGTGACAATGGTATGCCAAGTTCACCAGTGCCCTCACAACTATAGGATCCAAACAGTCCAAGCATGATTATGCCATTTTCTCTTGGACAAAAGGTACGTCATCCGTCTACTTGATGATTGTTGACACCTAATTTTGGGGCTCATTTTTGCTAAAAAATAAAAATAATAAAAAATGCATGGCATATAGTTTAGGCAGATTTTATTTTTTGATTTTATTGATTTTGTCTTATTTTGTTGAGATTTTTATGGGCTTAGGAAATATACACTGGAATATGTATCTTTGCGCAAGAGGGGAAATTTTTTGATCAAATATGCAAAGAACATTGTGCGGGGTGAAATGATATATTCAATTGAATTTTACGCGAGCAAAATTGGCAACAAAATATATCTCGAAGAGACATTTCTTTGGTGTATAAAAAGGGGGTCGCATATGGTAGAAAGGGGGAGAGCACAAAAAAGCGCAAATTCGAAGGCAAAATGGAGAAAAATTGATTTCTTCCGTTGAGGCACATTCTTCTTCGATTTGTCTTGAGAGAGAGAGCAAAAATTTACGAAGAAGATGTCGTGAGGGGGGTGGACGTTTTTTTTTAGAAAGGGGGAGTTCTCTCGTTTTTCTTTTTTGTTAATAGGTCAACAAAGGACTTTGTCCTTTCTCTGACAAGGTGCAGAGGGAAGAGAGAGGGAGGACGTGAGAGAACAGAAAGTTGGGCAGCCCACGTGAAGGATAAAAAGGAAGAAAAAGAAATAGAAAAAAAGAGGAAGGGGAGGTCTTCGTCTTCGTCTTCTCCGACCAGCCTGAGTTGGTCCGCTGCTCGCGTCCTCCTCCACCCAGATCCGCTCGCGCCGTTGCAGCCACACCAACGCCGATCTGCCTCCACAGCGGCCACCCTTCTCCGCGTGCAGCACAACTGAACGCCGTGTCTCCGAGCACGCCTCGCTCCGCCTACGAACTCGCCGCGCCGTTCGTGAAGCCCGCATCACCGCCCCTGAACACCGAAGCTGCGCCTCGTTGAGCCGCTCCATCCCCTGTTGCGGCGCTTCCATCTCCATCGCTGCGACCACGTGCCGACCCGCGACAAACCCCTCGCCGGAACCCTCGCCAGAGATCCCTCCCCTCTCACCGGTGCTAACCCACCGAAGCCGTGGGTGAAAAAGCAAGGAAAAAAAGAGAAAAAAAAAGCAAAAACAAAAAGATTAGGTAGATTTTATTTTGTTTTCACTTTACTTAATTAGGTAGATTGACTTTATCTTGTTTTACTTTTTATATATTCTATTTTCTTTATTTGAAATATTTGCCTATGCATAAATGAAAATTCTGATATATTACCCGATTCGCAATCGCGCGGATTTTTATTTCGTTTATAAAGAACTTTAGATGAAATAATTAATCGCGGGAATAAAATTGATATTTTGATCTTTAAGGCTTAAAATCAATTTATCAATTTTACTAGCGAAATATTGTCATTTGATCCGAACGATGTGTGATATTTTTTTTTTATAGATAATTTTGAATGGTCTTGATTGCTTTGAAATATGTCGAATTAGAATATTGCATGTTTAGGGTTATTTGCATATTTAGGTTAAGCATTCTAGTTATCATGAATTTCAAAAAAAAAAAAAAATCAAAATAAAAAATGTTGGATTAGGATTAGGTTTGTTTTTATTTATTTATTTCTTGTCATGCATATTTAGAATAGGAATTTTATTTTTGAATCATGAAAAAGAAAACAAAAAGAAAGCATATAGAATGTTAGTTTTATATGATTTGCATGTTAAATTTTAATTTCAAAATTAATAAAAAATAACAAAAAAATCATCATATAAGATTAGGGCATCTTTGGCACGACTTTGCATATTAGGGTAAAATTACATAGAGCTTAACTCTAGATGTTAGTTTTTTTTTTTTTTTTTTTTTTTTTTTTTTTTTTATAAGTTTAGATAATATTATATAGATGGCATTTTATGATTATTTAGGTTAAGATAATATTTTAGTTTAAATTAGGATTTGGCTCAACCTAATTCCTAATATAAATTGAATAGGATCTTAATCTAGTTAGATAATTTTTCACATTTGACCTAATTTCAAATTTCATAAAAATCCAAAAAATGTCTTAGGATAGATTATTTCCATTCTTTAAGATAAATTGCAATTTTTAGGAAAAAGAAAAAATAAAAAGTGTCATGAACATGTCATTTAGAAATAGAAATATCAAATGCATGTCATTTAGTTTTTAGGCCCGTTTAATTGCCCGTCAATAGAATTAGATCATTTAGATTGCATTTAATTATTGCATTTCTTTATGATTTAATCTATTCATGTCATATAGTTTAAATCATATTGCCATGTCATTTAGGTCATGTTGCCATGTCATATTAGATTATTAGCATGCATTGCATATAGATTAAGTTCCCATTAAACAAAGTGAAAACCAAAAAAAAGAAATTGCGTGTTAATTAGAAATCATATCTAGGATTGAGGATGTGAATTCTGATCTAACAATGCAGATGCTTTCGTTGCTACAAGGTAAGTCCCTTAATCTTATTCATTGTTTTCTTGGGTGTTAAATTAGTAGATTGCGCACCTGCATGATCACCTCACATGTTAGGGAGATAATTAAAATCAATTTAAGCTGCCTGCCAAACATTTTTCAAAATAAAAGAATGGTACCGAAAGGGCGTTAGAGAAATCTAGCGTAATCAAGTCCTCGTACCTAGAATCTCTGGTTCGTAGGAGTAAAGTAAATCTCCCATTACTTTACTTGGGTTTCTAATCGACCCACCAAAAAATAGATTAGTGGCGACTCCCAATTGAAAATTATTTGCATGTTAAGAATTCAAACCTAAGTTGCGAATTGGTATGGGCTTGGGAGAGCCCAAGTTAAGTCCAGGCTTAACAATCCATTAGCCAAACCCTAGGTGGTTCACACCCGAAAAATTTGGTTGTGACAATGATATATGTTGATGACATACTTATCATGGGAAATGATGAACTTGCTATGAAGAATCTTAAAGAAAATCTTCACTCCACTTTTCATATCAAAGATTTGGGGTCATCAAAATATTTTCTTGGAATTGAGATAGCCCGCTCAGAACAAGATATCTCTCTTAGCCAACGAAAATATGTACTAGAAATTAAATCAGAAGCAAGATTATCAGGATGCAAGCTGGCAGTCATTCCTATTGAGCAAAATGTCAAGCTAACCACTATAGACTATGATGTGAGTCTTCAGTCTATAGAAGATGATCTATTGCTCAAGGATCCATCAAGCTACCAGAGACTAGTTGGGAAACTCATTTACCTCACTATGACAAGGCCTGACGTTTGTTATGCTGTTAAGACACTTAATCAATTCATGCATAGCCCAAAATAGTCCCATATGAATGCTGCCTTGAAAGTGGTGAAGTATTTGAAGAAATGTCCGGGACTAGGAATTCTCCTTTCTCGCAAATGCAACATGGAAATGATAGCCTACTGCGATGCGGATTATGCAACTTGCCCTATGAGTTGAAGGTCTATCACTAGTTTTTGCATCAAATTTGGGGAATCGTTACTCTCATGGAAGACAAAGAAACAAAACACTGTATCCTTGTCATCGGCAAAAGTTGAGTACCAGTCCATGGCTAAGGCAGTTTGTGAGATTGTCTGGTTACGAGGCTTGCTTCTAGATCTTGGAGTAAAGGTTAAAAAAGCACATAGAAGTCGACTGTCACTTTACTCGAGAGAAGATTCAAGGAGGAATAATTGAAGTTAGAGGAATTAGAACCACATAACAACTTGCAGATATGTTTACCAAGCCTTTGTGTCAGAGGCAACATTCATATCTTCTAAGCAAGCTTGGCGTCTTGGACATATACAAGCCACCAGCTTGAGGGGAGTGTTGAAAGATATGATGTTGATTCAAGAGAATATCTCAAGAGATGTTGTAGAATTATTTTAGTCAATTTAGGATTAGATCCGATACGCATAGATTAGAAAAATATAATCATTCATTTTTATTACTAGTCATTTGTATTATATAGTGACTCTTTTGTACGTTACATACACAATGAATGAATACACAGAAAATTCCCCACGTCTTTCTTCTTCCGCTTCAGTTTTTGTCAGTTATTGTAGGGTTTAGCCGATACCAAACCTTTTCTTTAAACACATTAAAGAAGGCTCACATTTATAAATTGAACTATTTCCTCCGAACTTTCTTATGTAGGATAATGAAGAACACTTTGTTTATTTTACAAACAAATTTCTAACAAATAGATTGAAAAGGTCCATTTAAGAGAAAAAGAGGAGGACGTGATTTACTCATTTTTCTTTCTTATGGTGTTAATTAGCCTTTTTAATGATTAAAAAAAAAAAAAGTGCGCATACATTGTGTTGCAACCCTCATTTTCGTTGAGGAAAAGGATGGATTTAGAGGTAATGTCAAGTTGGGATCAATGCTCCTTAAATGGCTTGGATTTTCCCAAAATTTTATCTCAACATTGGGATATTATTCGATTTTAGTTTCAATTAACATTATGAAAGTTTTAAATGATGATTTGTCACTAATTTATTAGGGTAGACTAAAAACTAAATGAGGCATATAAGCTGTCATGACCCATTTTTTGCGACACGTTGATATAGATTCATAATTACGAAGTACATGGATGATCGCTATTATCTTTGGATTGGTAACACGTTGAAATTCCGCAGCCATTACAATGCCTTTGCATGATATTAACTCAATAAAAAGATCAAATGCAATGTCAAATCAGTGATTGGATATATTCTTTCTTTTGGAAAAACGAGACAAAAGTTATCTTATTCATCACTCTGTGTTGCTTCAATTTTACGTGCAGCCACCATTCCGCATCGGAAGAATTTTCCTCATTTGGTACAATATTAAAATGGTCATGTGTATGAAGAATATTTAGGCTCTGTCTCAGATGAATTTTGCTGGAAAGTATTTGCAAAAGAACTTATTTTCAAGAAAAAGATGATTCATTTTCTAATTGTTTCGTTGTATTTTGAAGGTCATTTTCTTAAATATTACAAGTAAATTATGAAATAGACGTTTGAAAAAAAATTGGAGTACAACCTCAAGTCCTAAGTTCGGGTTCTTGGAGACTTGGACCCGATTGCTAGGGATCCAAGCACAGACGTCAAGATCCTAAACTCAGCCTTTAGGACCTGAACCTGACCATCAGATCCCAACTCGGCCGCCAGGGTATCAACGCAAGAGTCAGTGTCCTAGGCCTAACCACTGGAGATTTGGGGAGGGACACGGGGGTCTCAAGCTCAGCCTTGGGGACCCGAACGCGAGGACTGACTAACGAGGCCCATGCACCGAGGTCTATCATGAGTTTTCGCCACAACTCTTTAAAATCAATTACCACCTGCGGTGGTCGCGATGGTTTGGACTCTCTTCCCCTAACGTAAGGGGAGGAATTTGAATCCCCTCACAGTCGTTAGGAATTCTTAAATGTGGCGTTGGGGTAGTGGGTCCTTTGCTAACGTCATCTCAAGATTTACTCTTCGGCTATCGACCGTGCGGGGTTCCTAGGTCACCAAATTAAAATCGATTTTCATATGTACATCTTTTAACACTCCCACTTCTATTTATACCATACACGACATCCCACCTTTTGTTATCCTTTTTCGTGCCAATCCACCCAGCTAGAAACCTTAAGACCCACTTCCCAAAACCCTAACCAGCATCAGCCACAACTATCCCCACCGAAAAGCTGGCCGCGGATGAGCACGGCGGGGACCGCTGTGCTGCAACCGCGTCTGACGAGGGCCTGCTCGATCTCCTTGCCTCTCGGAATCTCGTCTAGGTTGTGGACCGTTGGGTTCCCCCCATTTCGTAAAGAAGCGACTTGATGCTGTGGCACATGCAACACGAGCTCTTGATTAAGATCACCACAGGCTTCTCGGAGATCATCTTCGCCATCAGATCCTCCATTGAGAAAAAAGCTTCGAGATGTCAGGAACTCCTAGAACGTCGACTAAAGTGAATTCCAGAGAGTGGTAATAAGCTCAAAGAGAGAGCAAAGTGAGCTCTTGAAGGTTGGAATGTGATATTAGGATTTCTTGTGTTGTGTGGATTGCTTAAGGCTTCATGAGAAACGTGCTTATATAGATATTTCATGGTAGGGTTTTGGACTTGCATACGAGAGAGAGAGGGAGAGAGAATTTTTCTTTAGATATTTGGCTATTTTCGCAAGGATTCTTAGGGAACTCTTGATCATTGCAACGTGGACAAGGACTGTTGCATTTGCACTGGAGAACAGAGGCTGCATACAAATGAATAAGATTCTTTCCATATGTAACAGAGGCAACGCGTCCTTTGTACGGCTTCACGTTATATCTACTATACCCTTTATTTTCATATTTTCATGGCTTTTGATATTTGTGTGACTATCCTCCATTTTACGGGCAATTTTATTTTTAGGCCGAGTATTTCTTCCATCCTTTAGCAATTAAACCCATCTCCCCATTATCTTGTCAACACTAGCTAGGGTTTCTAATTTGGAACTATTTACTAATCAATTCATGGATACCAAAATGTACTTTATCCCTCATTTAATTTTTTTTTTTCTTTTAACTCATTGTTGAAACAAGTTCTTTTCAACCATGGGAATTTTTCTGCGTGTCTTTATCTTGGAGGCATCTGCTGAGTTGGAGGATGAAACTAGGGTTTATCCACTTGGGGACCCCTCTCTCTCTCTCTCTCTCTCTCTCTCTCTCTCTCTCTCTCTCTCTCTCTCTCTCTCTGTGAAGATTCTGATTCTGTGTTCGAAAAAGAGAGTTGAGAAAGACCTGGTGATCATGCGCAAGGTATACATAAGATGAAAAGAAGAACAATGTGGTAAAAACAAGTACTCCTTTAGGACAAGAACACCAACCAGATCACATCAGTCTCTACCCTCCATCTTTTTCCCAAGCCTTATGTCCTAATAAAGAACAAGATTCTGCCTACAGCGTTAGTGACTTTGGAAAGTCGAAATGTGTGGCTTTGCCTTAACCAAAGAGGTACAACTCATCATGTGATTGTTGACTGCCTTGGATTTGAACTCGCATATGATCACTGTCAAACTTTGGGACCATATGTTGGCTTTACTAGTCTATCTAACTACTTTGAAAAGTCAAGGAACAGCTTAAATTAAGTTTGATGCAAAGCTTTTACAAGGCCTATGTTTAGGCCAAAAGAGCTTGAACAACTAATCACGGCTCTATTTTTCAGCTTAATATAGGGTCATTTGGCCAAACGCTTGCTTGATGTGGTGTGAGTCAACTTGTTGCTAGAAAAACTTGTATTCGATTATTTGTTTCTCGTTTTCAGCCAACTTTTCTTTTCGTCATCTCTTCTAAATATGATTTTTTGAGCAAGCAGCGCTAAAAGGTTAAAAATTTTTCTACAAGAGCCAAGAGATTTGAAGTTTAATTCCTCATGCTTTATCATTACTCATTTTCAGATTTTCTTTATCTATCATAAGTATTGACTATTTTTCGACTCATATGTGCTTAAGTTATTCACTATTATAGCACACGACTACCTAGTTCTTTGGGTTTAAAACCTTCACCATCCCATGAATCTTTATGTGAGACATTTCTACAAATATAAAATATATAATATTTCTCTAATAAATTCAGCTTTTGGAGAAATTGATTACGTACTCAAATTCATTATGTCCATATATGTTCTCGAACTTCACTTAGGAGTCCTCATACACTCATGCTACCAAGTCCAGTTGAAAATTAATCCATCGAACTTAGACCTAGTCAAGGGCATCATGAAATTTTTTCTTGGATTAAATAGTGCCTGATCATCTCAAAATAGACTAATTAGATGTTGATACTATGTCCTTAACATAAAAATTTCTCCCAAACTCTATCACTAACAACAAATTCTAGATCAGAATTCCCCTTTGATTTGTATGATTAGGAGAATGTCAGGCGTAAGGAATAATTAACCATAGTGTTATATCAGATAAGTCTGCTAAACAAACAATTAGCATCAACTAGCCAGGTAAAGATTCCACAAATCCGAATATATAACGAATATCGACCAAATTTAATCTGGTAAGAACTATTTACACAATCATTTAGCCAAATCTGATACACCTTTTTTCAATTGACATTATTCTCGCGCGTACCCCATGTTCTAGACTGCTTTTTTGGCCCTGCAAAATCAAAAGGCACAAGGATCCAAATCCGGAAGGCCACTTCACTTTCACAATTCGACTTTTCATCAGTCGTCACCATTTCGAATCTTCTTGCATTTTTTTTTTCTTTTTATGTCAATTTGTTTGAGTCTTTCAAGCTGCCACGTATGTACGCCCTGCAAAAAGGCCATTCCACCCTAAAATCTTAGGGCACAATATCTTCATAAACGACCCAATTGGTAGGCCAAGGGTCATTTTGTAAGTTCTTGTTCTTTTGGCCTTTTATAAAGAAAAAGTGGGTCCTTTTTATCTTGTTGTGTGCTTGGGATTATTTGCACAATTTGAGGCAACGCAAAGTCAAAAGTGGGAAGGCGCAATGGCTTGCGTTTGCAGAGACTACCAGGGAAGACTTACTGATGGTTTCTCCAAGAGGTTCGTTGCAAGCTTGGCCCTGCCGGCAGAGATCCAAGCGTTCTCTCTATCTCTACAGCATCTACTTCGACAAGGCTTCACTCACGCGACTGTGGTTGTTGAATCAGACAATTTGGCCCTTGTCCAGACCTTGAATGGAGAACGACAGTCGCCATGGAAGGAGAGGTGCCTGTTCTCCGAAGCCGCCTCTTTACTTTGCCTTTTCCCTAATCTCACCCTAACCTACTGTCGACGCGAGGCAAACGTGGTGGCCAATTGGGCCGCAAAGGCCCACTATTGGGCCACGTTGAACAAAAACTGGGCCATCTTTCCCCCTTTTTATCTACTTGATCTAGTTTGTGCTGATGCACTAGCAGTAGGCTGTACTAATCTTTTCTCTTGAATATAGTTTCCTCTCTTTCGACCAAAAAAAAAAAAAAAAAAAAAGAGTCAAAAGTGAACCAATTACGGAAAAAAGTATATTGAATTTATACGGTTCTATTGACATCGCTTGTTAAATTCATGAAAAAAATACCGGTTGAGTTCAATGCGCATGAACGTGAAATAAGAAATATTCTCTCATGACCTGATAATACCCTTCATTAGATCGGGACACCTTAATCGTGTCCCTCAGATAAGCTTTCTTGGTGATGGACGTTTAATTTCAATTGATTTCATTCTCGCCATGTATAACTTAAGTAAAATCCAGGTATATTATTAAATTTATACAAAATTGGATGTGCATATGTCACACCTCGATTCTCGAGCACGTGCCCATCCCTCGGTGGTTGATAAAATTGCAATGTCTCAAAACGTGTCGTCGACCCATTCATTTTAATGCACATGCGGAAGCAAACGATTACCCCTGATAACAAACAACACGGGATAGAAAAGCAGGAAACAAGTTCACAACCAAAACACTTTTATAAACACCTTGGTTTATATACAGACTAGTGTCACGGCCTGATGAGAGGCATGACCCAAGAGGCTTCTACATGAAGGCCATGACCGATCCATGAGCAAGCGACCCTCGGCTTCATCTTCAGGACTTAAAGTATTCTCGAGTCTTCTAGAATACTCATGGGGTATACGGTATTTATACGGTATTTGTACGCATACGATATAAATGCAAGTAGCTGGTAGTTGGCAGTTGGGAATAAATGTGGGTAGTTGGTAGTTGATGAGATCTAATCTCTACCGTTAGATTAAGGAGAGATATACGGATACGATTTGCCTTGTACTTGTATATAAAGGGGTCTCCGCCCCTCTTGTATTCTCATTCACAAGAATATATATAAAATTAGAGCTCCTCTCTCTAGAGTTCTTGTGAGTCGGGTGTTGACAGGCTGCTTAGGGGTGAAATCCTAAGGCCGCACGGGTCTACCTACATGTGATCGAGAGTTGATCGATTGGATTGTGACAAGTGGTATCAGAGTTAAGTTTGTTCCAAGTGCAAGCACAATGACTAATTCGCGATTTGATGAGGCGTTTGCCATGGGTGGTGACGGCGCTGATCGTGGGCGGAACGCCGAGAAGGCCAAGGGGAAGAAGTCCCATGGTAGTTCAAAGGATCCAATGGGGGATCTTGTGCATTGCATGAGGAAGCTAGAGTTGTTCGTCACCGATGTCCAAGGATCGGTCGATGACCTGACCCAGACCGTGGACGGAGTATATGCTGGAAGGGAGGAGCTCATTGTTGAGGTGCAAGAGCTCAAGATCGGCATAGGGGAGCTCCAATACGAGTTGTTGGAGACCCTACGGGAGGAACTCGCCCAACGGTATGAACCTTTTGAGGCCATGATGGCGGCCATGCGTGCGGAGATAGATGAGCTTAAGGGTAAGCTTGCCGAGATGGAAAATGCACGAGTGAACGGGGTGATCACCATGCAAGTCCACGAGTGGACACGCCGAAGCCGAAGGAATTCAAGGGCTCGTGGGTGGCCAAAGACATGGATAACTTCCCATGGTATATGGAGCGGTACTTTCAAGCCATGGGGATCAACGACGACCAAACACGGGTAAAAACTACATCCATGTATTTAGCTGATAGTGTATTGTTGTGGTGGCGTCGTCGGTCGGATGATAGGTGTGGGAATCCTATCACGACTTGGGGTGGATTCGTTGGGGAGTTCCGACGGAACTACTTCCCCTCTTATGCGGAAGAGGAAGCTCGTGACGAGCTTAAGCGTCTTGAGCAAAAAGGTGGTGTACGCGACTACATCAAGCGGTTTTCAGAGTTGCCACTCCAAATCCCTCCGATGAACGAGACCGAAGCGTTCCACCAGTTCATGAGTGGTCTCAAGCCATGGACCAAGAAAGAGTTAAAGCGATACAACGGGGGAGATCTCACAACGGCCATGACCATGGCCGAATTGCTCGTGGAGTATAAAGCACCTTCTACATCCCGATCGAATGCTTGTCCGAGAGACAAAGCCAGTGGTGGGGGAGATCGGGGGAGATATAACCGCCCGATTGGAGGTAGACCACAACAGGCTGGTCCTCACAAGGCTCATGCAGGGCCAAGTGGTGGAGGACAAAGGAAGGTACGCTCATACAATTGCTTTTTCTGTGATGGCCCGCATATGGCACGAGATTGTCCGAACAAGGCCAAGCTGGCCCTCTACAAAGAGGATGAGCCTAAGGAGGAGGCGCAATTGGGGTCGCTACGACTCCTTAGCACCATCAAGTCCAATAAGGCGAAGGAGCCTAAAGGATTGATGTTCGCGGACCTAAAGATTGGAAAGACCATGATGAGTGCACTCGTGGACATTGGGGCATCCGACATCTTCATATCGGAAGAGGTCGCGAAGAAGCTTAACTTACGGATTGAGAAAGGAGCGATTGGCTCAAGACGGTGAACTTCAAGGAAGTCCCTGCAATTGGCATCGCCAAGGACGTGGAGCTGGAACTCGGGAAATGGAAGAGCAAGGAGACCCTAGAGGTAATTCCCCTTGATGACTATGATATTATCATTGGGATAAAGTTCCTAGATAAAATCCATGTTGTAGTTGTACCATTTGCTGAGTGCATATGTGTATTGGACAAGAATTGTCAATTCATGATCCTGGTCCATCGTGAGTCGGACCATGATCGAAAGATGATTTCGGTGATATGGCTCACAAAAGGAGCAAGGAAGGGTGAGGTGACCTTCCTAGCGGCTTTGAAGACCGAGGATGGCAAGGGTGAAGGGAAGGAAATCCTAACGGAGGTAGCCTGAGCCCTCGACTCATTCAAGGACGTGATGTCTCCGAAGTCGCCGAAGAAGTTACCACCCAAGAGAGAGGTGGATCATCGGATTGAGCTGGTGCCTGACGCTCGACTGCCTCATGGTGCCACATCGCATGGTGCCCCCCGAGTTGGAAGAGTTGAGGAGGCTACTCAAGGAGCTGGTCGATGCAGGGTATATTCAGCTGTTTAAGGCCCATTCGGTGCGCCGGTTCTATTTCAAAAGAAGCACGATGGGTCACTCCAGATGTACATCGACTACCGGGCACTGAACAAGTTGATCGTGAAGAATAAGTACTCAATCCCGCTTATTGCGGATCTCTTCGATCAACTTGGTGAAGCCCGATAGTTTACCAAGCTGGATCTCCAATCGGGCTACCATCAAGTTCGAGTCACCGAAAGGGATGAGCCGAAGACCGCATGCGTGACGCGGTATGGATCCTACGAGTTTTTTGTGATGCCATTCGACCTGACGAACGCTCCGGCTACTTTTTGCACACTCATGAACAAGGTACTCCACCCTTTCCTAGATCGGTTTGTTGTGGTTTACCTAGATGATATTGTAGTTTATAGTTGGACGCTTGATGAGCATGTCGAACACTTAAGGCAAGTCTTCCAAGTCTTGTGCGAGAATGAATTATATGTGAAGCGTGAGAAATGTGCATTTGCCCAAGAGGAAGTTCCATTCCTGGGGCACATCGTCGAGGGTGGGCGTGTGCGGATGGACAAGGCGAAGATCAAGTCGATCGTCGAATGGGAGCCACCAACGAAGGTGACGGGGTTGAGGTCGTTCTTGGGCCTCACCAATTACTATCAACGCTTCATTCGGAGCTACTCGAGCATCACCGTGCCACTCACGGACCTGCTGAAGAAGGAGAAGGCGTGGGAGTGGACAGATCGATGTCAAAGAGCATCCAATCGATTGAAGAAGGTGATGACTGAAGAGCCAGTGTTGGCGTTGCCCGACCACACCAAGCTCGACGAGGTAGAGATTGATGCATCAGATTCTGCTATTAGTGGCATCCTTATGTAGGAAGGGCATCCGGTGGCGTACGAGTCAAGGAAGTTGAACGATACTAAGCGTCGGTATACCGTTCAAGAGAAGGAGATGACCGCAGTGGTCCACTGCCTTCAGACATGGAGGCATTATCTCTTGGGGTCGAAGTTTGTTGTGAAGACGGACAACATGGCCACGAGCTACTTCTAGACTCAAAAGAAGTTGAGCCCGAAGCAAGCTCAATGGTAGGATTTTCTTGCGAAATTCGACTACGCGTTGGAATACAAGTCGGGGAAGGCCAACTCCATGGCGGATGCGTTTAGTCGGAAGATGGAGCTGATGAGCAGCATGGTTAGTAGACCAAGTTGTGCTTGGGTCGACCGCATCAAGGAAGGCTTGAAGCACGACTCAAGAGCTCAAGCACTTGTCAAGTATGCCAAGGAAGGTAAGACTCGACAATTTTGGTGTGAGGACGATCTCCTCTACACAAAAGGAAGGCGACTGTACGTGCCTTTCCATGGGAAGATAACGAAGGAGATCTTGCACAAGTGCCACGACTCGAAGTGGGCGGGTCATCTAGGGATCCACCGCACGTTGGCCCTTGTCCAGGATCGATACTACTGGCCCCAAATGCGGGACGATGTTGAAGCATATGTGAAGACCTGCTTGGTGTGCCAACAAGACAAGCTAGAGCAACGCTCATCGCCGGGTCTTTTGGAGCCACTTCCTGTTCCGAGTCGTCCATGGGAGGTCGGACTCTCATGGTTGTGGTGGACAGGTTTTTCAAGTATACGACCTTTGTGCCTGTGACAAAGGATTGCCCGGCTGAAGAAACGACCCAGCTATTCGTAAAGCACGTGGTCAAGTATTGGGGTGTGCCACGAATGATCGTGAGCGATCGCGATCCTCGCTTAATGGGGCGTTTTTGATCTGAATTGTTCAAGCTGCTAGGGTCGGAGCTCAATATGTCGACAAGTTTGCATCCTCAAACCGACGGTCAGACGGAGCGGGTTAATGCACTCTTGGAGATCTACCTCCTACACTATGTGAGTACAACGCAAGCAAATTAGGTAAAGTTGATAGACGTAGCTCGGTTCTCCTACAACTTGCAGTGGAGTGAGTCGATCGGCTAGAGTCCGTTCAAGGTTGCGACTGGGCAACAACTAAACACCCCCAGTGAGATTGCATTGGGTTACCGGGGGAGTAGTTCGCCCGTGTTCAAGTTTGCCAAAAATTTACAAGAGCAGACAGACTTAGCACGGGCATGTCTACACGAAGCATCCAAGCGCATGAAGAAATGGGCGGATAAGAAGCGACGGCATGTGGAGTTCCAAGTAGGAGACCAAGTGTTGGCCAAGCTGCACGTGGTTCTTCGATACAAGGATGTGCACAAGGGATTGATCCGTCGCTATGAAGGACCATTTCGAGCGCTGCAACGGGTCGGGAAGGTCGCACACAAGCTGGAGTTACCGCCAAAACTCAAGGTGCATCCAGTTTTCCATGTAAGTATGTTCAAACCTTTCCAAGTTGATGAGGAAGATCCGAATCGAGGGAAGTAACAACGGGCGCCGCTTGGAGCCAAGACCTCGTATGATCGAGAAATTGAAAGCATTATGGTGGATCGTGTCATACAAAAGCGGTATTGTGTGCCGAAGCGAGAGTACTTAATCTAATGGAAGGGTCTTCCGGAGAGCGAAGCAAGTTGGGAGCTAGCGGAAGCTCTTTGGTAGTTCAAGAAGGAGATTGATGCCTTCCATGCTGAAGATGCGACGAGGGCGTCGGCGATTAGGTGGGGGGGAATGTCACGGCCCGATGAGAGGCATGAACCAAGAGGGTTCTACATGAAAGCTGTGACCGATCCATGGGCAAGCGACCCTTGGCTTCATCTTCGGGACTTAGAGTATTCTCGAGTTTTCTAGAATACTCCTGGGGTATACGATATTTATACGGTATTTGGATGCATACGATATAAATGCGAGTAGCTGGTAGCTGGCAACTGGAAATAAATGTGGGTAGTTGGTAGTTGAGGAGATCCAATCTCCACCGTTAGATCAAGGAGGGATCTACGGATACGGTTTGCCTTGTACTTGTATATAAAGAGGATTCCTCCCCTCTTGTATTCTCATTCACAAGAAGATATATAAAACCAGAGCTTCTCTCTCTAGAGTTTCTCTCTCTAGAGTTCTTGTGAGTCGAGTGTTGAAAGGCTGCTTAGGGGTGAAATCCTAAGGCCGCACGGGTCTACCTACGTGTGATCGAGAGTTGATCGATCGGCCTGTAACACTAGTCTATAGACAAGATTCTACAAAAGACTAGCTCTCAAAACGAAGCTGTCCTATGACCAACTAGTTGGACACATTCGCTAATCCTACGGTCTCCACAGGCTCTGGGGGCTTTAGGTCCTCCATAGCACCATCATGAGGGTCAGCTGCACTCTCACCTAGAGCGGCATCGACTACCACAACGGGAATCTCAAAACCCAGGAGAGGACCCTCCTTGTATTTATTGAGCCCGTGGTGAAACCACGCTCAAATCGATGCAATACCCTCTGAGGTAGGCCTTCATCAACCAAGATGGTGGTCACTACAAGTTCATAGACCCAGTGGCACCTAGGGACAGGGTAGTCAAAAGTCCGCTCGGTAACCCTCATGGGCCGACCAAAATGTTCCGGACGAACCACCATCTAAGAACTTGAAAATGTTGAGCCCACGAAGGGGTGAGATAATGTCTTAGCAAGTTCATCCTTTAAACTCCGACTAAGAAGGAAATACGCCTAGAGGCAGTCTACACACACAAGACAGATGACTTACCTCGCCTCAGATTCCTTTTGCAAGTCAATACAATTCAAATACCCAATCATTCAATTTAATTCAATTCATCGATCAATTGATCCATCCATTCAATCAATTCAATTCGATAGTTGCTCGCACAAGCTGATATAAATTATTGCTCTCACAAGCTGACAATTCATTGCTCACACAAGCTGACACACGATCAATCAATCCCAGCCAAGGACATTGTGCTCCTCAATTAAGATAATGAGCTTGGCCTATTTTCATAGTGTTAAAAATACCCGATAAAATAATTGTGTGTGGGCACACGGTCGGCCTGAGCCAAAAATGCAATATCTTTCTTTTCGAAAATCCCACTATTTATATAGTGCCTAAAAAAATTTTCAGCATTACAAACCGACGCCCCGGTATTTTCTAATTAAATATCAAAATTGTGTAATTTTGGGATAAATACTTAAAATTCCATTTACCACTCAATTTGCACAAAATAACACTCAATTGTACAAACTAAGCACACCATTGCAATCGGCACGAAATTCTGGTCACCGGCTATCCCGATATAATTTCCGAAAAATAATAAATAATTAAATAAATATAAAAAATAATTAAATACCAAAAATGCAAACTTAGGCCGGAAACGCTAAATTAACCACTTGAACGGGCCTGGAAAATTTTTGAACCTATCTAGATAAATAGTGCAATCTATCTAGTCTCTAATTTGGCTATTCTAACCACCTAACATGCACAATTGAATAATTAAATCACTAATCCATTCTAACTAACCATCTAAACCATACTAAGCCCAAACTAATCACCCCTTGAGCATCATTAACTCCATAAGTAGAGTTTAGCGAGTAAACTCACCGGTTTAGCGATTTGGTGAGTCCACGACGACGGCGACGTAGAGGTGAGCAACAACCGAGCTTGCGGCGACACCAACGGAGGACCGAGCAGGCCTGAAAATGGGCCTTGAAGTCCAAAACTTCTTGTTGGCCTTCGGTTCTACTTTGGGTCGAAGGAGAGGGAACCGACAGCTAAAATGGCAACGAAGGGCTGTGGAGGCTGCAATGAGCGATGGCGGGCGACGGTGGCGATTTTGGTGGCTTGGACGGAAGCCTAAGGTGGTCGACGGTGGCCTGAGGTGGCTCGGGGTACGAGATCGGTTGGATGAGCGGGACGAGCGGACACAACTCACGGGGTGCGACGAGCGAGCAAGCGGCGGCAGGGGGCTCCGCAGCTTCAGCGGTGGTCGACGGGCTATGGGAGGAAGCTGCTCTTTTTTCCTCTAGTTTTTAGAGCTTAAAACAGCACAACAATGGAGAAATGTGGGCTATAATGAAGGAGTTGTTGAAGATTGGAGGGTCCCTTTTGGCCTCCAAAGTCTTATATTCTATCCAATTCCTCCTTCGCAAGGCCTCACCAGCTGGGCTGTCATCCTCAGCCCCTTGGCAGCCCTCAAGCTCCCTCAACACACTTCACAAATGGTCCAAAATGTTACCGTGGCATCCCAAAATTTAGGGCGACTTCTAGAGATATTAAAGTCTATAGGTAATGGAAATTGCCTTTGGTTTATGCTTTAGCTATCAATTTTTTTTTAAGGCCAAGTATTATGAGGATGGAAATATATCTTATGTTCACGGATCATTAGAGTTAGTATTATAGGATAATTTGATAAGGAGAATTTATTTTTAGTTATGCACCTCTTAGATTTAATTTTATGGCCATATGAAATTGTAAATTTGGTAATTGAAAAAGAGAGAATTAAGATGAATTATTAAGATTAAATATGGGCTTGTTTAGGGAAATTCTTGAATTAATTAGGCTTGGACTTTAAGCCCAAGAAGTGTTGGACTTAAAGTGGACCGAATGGCTGGCCCAAGAAGCCCATCATGGGCCGTCGACCACAAGCAGGGGAGATGGCCGGCCCATCTTCAAGCCCATCTTTGCATGAGGCTTGCCAAGTGGCAAAAAGAGGGGCTATCATATTGGCCAATTTGGGCGGCCACTAATGATTGCAAATAATTGCAATCAAGGGGAAATAAAAGGAAGGGGTGGCCGGTTTAGGGGGGAGCTTCGACCGTGAGAGAGAGAAAGAGAGGAGAGGAAGAGAGAAAGGAGAGAAAGGAGAGAAGAAGGAAGAAGAAGAGGAAGAAGCCGTCCGTCCTAGCCGTGCTCCGCTTTTCTTTCCGTTTGTTTTGCTTGATATAGAGGCAAGTTAGATCCTTGAACTACTCTTGCATGTTGTGTTTTGAATGTATTGTTGTATGGTGATAAATTTCGTGTGCCTTGGGTGTGAAAAACCGAGGCTTTGAAGAGTGTTGCTTGATGAAGTGGACTGTTCTCGAGTAAACTGCATGAACCAGAATGTTGCAAGGGCTTGCATGCGATGTTAAAGTTAGATTTTGGCTTCGACTCCTTCATGAAAGTTGTACATCACATCTAAAGTATAACATACTAAAATTTGAAGCTAAATGGATGAGTTTTGAGGGGTGAAACCCATCTTCTACGAAACGGCTGGATCTGGAACTGCATGTTAACCTTTTGGTGATTTTAAGTGTTGCATGTAACTTTTCATTGAGAATCTCACTTCGACTTCTTCATAAAAGTTGTAGGGGACATCTTGAAGATCAACATACTCAAATTTGAGGTAAAGAAAACAAGTATAGCCTAGTGAAATGAATTTTCTCTTAAGACGTTGGATCTATACAAGCTCTGTTGAACACCAGTGACTTCGGGGACAATAAGACGACTTTTCTTTGGAAATTTTACCTTGACTCCTTAATGAAAATTGAAGTAGACACCTTGAGTCAAAATATATCAAAAATTCAGAAGAAAGGAAGGACGATAGGTAGGTAAAATGGTGATTTTTCGGTGATGGTTTAGTCTGGAGGTTTTGGTACTAAGAAACTTCATCGACTATAGTTAATTATCTAGGATAAATTTGGCCTTGATGTCTTCATGAAAAATCTACCTTAGAGTCTTTACTATCACGTGGTAAAATTTCATAATTTTTGAAGGTCATTTGGGTATTTAATTTGAAATGATCCTGAAACCGTGCAATCTAGTGTGTCCGAAATTGTGAGCTGTATTGCCTAAGCTGTATCTTTTCATGTGAGGATCTTTTGGGTATGCGTTTTTCATGAAATTTGTGCCCTTATGTCTTAACTATTATGTGGTAAAATTTCATAATTTTTAAAGGCCATTTGGATATTTAATCTGGGAGAATCCTAAGACTGTGCAATCTGGTATGTCCGAGATTTGTATGCTGTGATGTGTGAGCTGTACCTTTTTGTGTGAAGATTTTTAGAATATGCATTATTCATGAAAAGTGTGTGTTTATGTCTCGACTATCACGTGTGCAAATCTCATAATTTTTTAAAGTCATTTGGGCATTCAATTTATATATTTTCAAAAACCATGCATGCTGGATTTTGTAAATTTCAAAGGAAATGATGTGTGGACTATTTTAAATTGCATGAACAAAATGGATGATGTTGTCTTAAGTGATTGAATCATGCCGCATGTGTGATGACATTTGGCATTTCATATAGTCATTAAATGCTAAAAATAATCATGTTACCATCATACCATATGCCATGATGAAATTGGGCCATAAATGTGAATGTAAATTGTGATAAATGAGAATGCCCGGAGGTGTGTGCCCAGGGGATACCTCGTGATGCCAGTTGGGGTGCGAGATGCCCAGCTAGAGAGTGTAAATGCCGGATGCCCAATGGCCTAGTGGCGTAATTCTGGATGGCCTCGGGAGTTTCGAGATGCCCGGAGCATTGGGGGTGCCGGATGCTCGGTTGTATTTTGAATAGATGCCCGGGGGATACCTCGTGATGCCAGTTGGGGTGCGAGATGCCCGGCCAGGGAGTGTAAATGTCGGATGCCAGTGGCCTGGTGGCGTAATTCTGTATGTCCTCGGGAGTTCTGAGATGCCCAGAGCGTTGAGGGTGCCGGATGCCCGGTTGTATTTTGAATACATGCCCGGGGGTGTTTGTTTTTCTCGCAATGCCAGGTTGGGTGCGAGCAATAAATGTGAAATGAAATTCCTGATCTCGGGAAAGAGAAATGAGATGGCCAAATTAAAAGAATAAAAATTGAGAATTGAAATTGAGTCATGCATAGTATGGTGACATGTATGCATGGTATATGTATGGATGCTTGATGATGAGTGCATGGATGTATGTGCACCTATGGCATGATGGTATATGCATGGATGCTTGATGATGAGTGCATGGATGCATGATGGTATCTGCATGGATGCTTGATGATGAGTGCATGATGGTGCATACATATATGATATGATGACATATGTATGGCTACAAGGTAAGTAGTGCTTGTATACATGAATGATATGTGCTACACCATGATACCTTGATTGTCTTGTGTGATGCGTGAGTAGCTAAAAGGATCTTTTACCTGCTGAGTGGTTGTACTCACCCCTTTTGGGGACTAACATTTCAGATTAGCAAGATGCCGCTAGCACCTGTCGCACGTGGTACGTTCTAAGGTGTTCCTACGGATGTAGAGGTCGAGTACATGGAGCACCCTTGCTTAGGTGTCCCTGGACTGGTTTTCTTCCGAGTGCGTGTTTTGATTCTGTTTGATGTAGGCCTTCCCAATGGCCCAGTGACACAAGAGTTTTTGTCAGTTCATGTTTGCCGTGATGGGACGATGAGAGGGATGTTGCCGCTGCCGCCGGCCAATGCACCCGGCTGGGTGTGAAGAGAGCATGTGACTGGTGTGGGCTAACGCATTTTTGGATGGCCGACACGGGGTAATGGACCAGCTTGTTCGAAGGCCTTAGAGTCGAGTACTTTTAATTATAGCCGAGCCTATTAGGAGCTTGGGCTTTTTGTTGTACCGACTCACCCGATATCCATCTCCTACTATGTAGCGTGTTCAGGCCTTGACTTTCTACTCTGATGAAATAGTCGGTGTGCATTGTATTATGATTGTTGGGGAAAGGAATGAAGATGTTAATTTTACTTCCGCTGTAAGATTTTGCGCTAGCACCGTTATATTAAAAAAAAAAATTTGCCTAAGAATTTACGGCTTAACTTTAACTTTGAAATAGAGATAGGTAACTGTGGCGACCTCAGTTGGTTCAGAGGTGCTATAGTTACCTCCCCCATGGCCTATGAATTTTGTACCAAATTGCCCCAAATTGAATCAATTCCCCTCCAATTGGATCCAATTTGATGTCCATAAATCCAGCCAAGGTGCCATCATCCCATTCAACATTTTTCCTCATCAAATGAACCAACTTGAATCCCAAAAACGTGATTAAAAACGGTTCTCTGATTTTTCCTGTCCAAAATACCCTTACATTGAATTTTCACCAAAAATCCTAGTTTGCCAAAAAATCTTCGGAGGATGAGTCAACGGTCCTAAAATGAATTGCGACATTACAGAACTTTCAATTTTTAAAATTAGGTTCAATTTCGTAGTTAATTTCAATATTGCGCGATTTTAACGTGAGATAATCTACCGGGTAGCTTTTAGGAATTTTTAGCACAATTGACCCGTGGTTGATTATTTTCGAGCCACATTGTACGTCTTTAACACATTGATGACTTTCGATTATCGTGAAAATCTCAAGGTTTCAGATATGGACACAAGGTACCAAAACGATAAAAAAATCGGTCTAGTGCCGATCGACAGAAATTTTGCAATTAGGTGGAATCACCCACACACTAATCACATACCTTTGTTGAATCGACCTATCTCCGGTCTCTGATCGATTTTGATAGTGCTGTAATGACCATTGCAGATTAGCACGGACTAGTCGTCGTTTTCTAGTCGAATTCTCATGTCTATTGCATTTAGATTCCTTAATGGCTTCACCTGATATACTAGTTATCTCGTGAGTGATCAGTTCAGGGAAAAGAACTATAGGCGCGTCGATGAAAAGCTCAACTTATTCAATCGAAAACAGAACTTGAAAATCAGGATATCACAGCATATCTTTTGACACATCACTTGCTAAAATTTCCTCCTATTAATTATCACTTAATTAGTGGTAGCCATGAAATAAAAAGGACCTAAGGTCTTTCCTAGATGCTTTAGTTTCATGGGTTTATATGTTTACTTTGGCTCAGGAAGAACATTTTGATCTGGTGGACAAAGATCTGCCCTCTTTCATTCTGCGGTGGAATCTTGAAAACGCTTGGATTGATTCTTATCAAATAAAGACAGTTGGATTCATCACATTCATAGTGCATTGGCGCTTATCTCGAGTCTTATCCTATTGCCCGAGTTCATTCTAAATAAGAAGAAAAAATTACGCACTTGAAGATCTTGAAGTGGTAGCTCTTATCATCCTACTTTCACTTGGGAAATAGGAATATTGAGTCTTCTATAGCGATGTGCACAATTCATAAAGATTTTTGCACAAGTCTTGTAACCAAGGGGTACTAGATTGGCAGTCCGTTACAAGACTTGTGCGAAGCACACGCCAACCTAGCAGGAGCCTTGGCGAGCTCGAAGCACACAAGACTACTATATCATGCTATTTGGCAGTAGCATACCCAAAGACATGATGTGGTGTTTATCTTCACCACCGAAGGCCCCCTCCATTTCTGGGTAGATTTTTTCTACCATACCTAGGAGGGAATACGACAAGTGACATTAAGAGTCCTACCTCTTGAGGGTTCTTTCCATCTGTTTCTTCTCTCTTGAATCTTTTAAAAACCTACTCAGATCTATAATATAGCGATGGGTAGAATTCATAAATAATAGATGGTTTGTCTTCCAATTTTCTCTCCATTTATAGCAAAATACATTAGTAAAGAAGATTGCCTTTTCTAATTAGATTGCTTTCACAAATAATTTGAAACATTTAGCTTCGCTAATATTATCTTCCTTTTATTGGATTGGGATATTGGATCGAGTCGCAACTTGCTAAAGTCGATATATGGTCTACAAACTCTCCATACCAAAGTAGTAACAATTTTAGGTGTCCTGATTGAGGGGGCTTCTATGATCCATCAGGGACTAATTCCTTGCTCATAACTCATTGTGATAACACGATGCATTTTCTCGTAACTCTTATTCAAATCACGAAGGCCACGATACACAAAAGCTTAAATAATTTGTAATTAGTGAGAATCTTATATGGTCCAACGGCTATTAATCTTTTGAAAGATGGTTTCTCAAGGGATTGTAGAAGCTTCTATATATTAAGAGGATTAATATGTTTAGGTTGTTGGTGGATGCTTTCGAAGTTGGATTAGTAAATAGGGGTCAGTGTCTTTAGTTGATTGTTAAAACATAAGAGAGAAAGGGAGAAAGAGAGAATGGTAAACATGATGTTTCAAAAAACGTTTGGCGTTGATTGAAAATGCAAGCAGATCTCACTTAGCGATCGTCAAATTTTAAAAAAAATTTATGTTACAATTCTTTATATAGAAATTACAGTAAAATGCACGTGATTACAACGGAATTCCGACAGTAATTCTTGTCACTGGAGAATCCTAGAAGTTCCTAGAGACATATAAGCATGTGCGAGTTGTAGAAAAGATTTGTGATCTTTCTTATCATCGGCCAGCAGCACAGCAGACAGCGAAAAGATAAAGAAGAATGCGAGGTCGGATCGTGGCATCACAGCATGAAAAAGATTGCAAAATCACAAGTTGTTTCTTCTCTCTTTCCTTGATATTCCCTCTCCAGAGAGACGAAAGAGAAAGAAGATCTCTATCTCAGACAGAGAGTGTACCACTTTTACAGATGCCAGCAGACAGATAATCTCTCTCTCTCTCTCTCTCTCTCTCTCTCAGAAACCCTACAAAAATGACAATTCATAGCCATCACAAACAAAAATATCAGAGGCCAAACAGTGATGAGAGAATGGGCGGTGACTTTGGGATGATGTCGAGAATAATCCTCTCTCGTTCTCACGTGTGCCTTTGTTACTGCAGAATTGTTCCTCAAAACACAAAAAAAATTTAAGTGAAAAGCCTCTTTGATCTGTGAATATTCGTTCTGTCGACAGCCCCTCCACCCCATCTGTCGAACCCTTGTCAATTCCCCTATCATTGATAAACACGTGCATGATTGGAGAGAATATTTACTTCTTCATCCCTCATCCTCACGAAATGCTCATTGGGTGGATGTTATCTCATGCAGATTCAATGTCCGAGAGATATAAAACTAATGAATTGCCTCCATTGTAGATGCCCCTTTTCTTTTTTTAGTAATTGTAGATATTTAATAGTCAAATTTAGGTTTACTTTTTCATGGTGCATGCAAGAGAGTTTCTCCAGTTTCGGGTATATATTTAACGAGACGTTGCTCCACGCTCTGCGCGAATCATTTTATAAATTTCATGTTAAAAGATGATGCGCCGACACATTCGAGCATAAAGGCAGCCTACTTATTGGTATATTATTAGATTATACCAACCATATGTTAACTTAATATTAAGAGTTCAGAGCAACTTAAATAAAACAGATTAATAAACATGATATCGTGGCCTATAGTAGAAATTACATATAAATATCTTTATAGTAAAGATAAATATATTTTTTAAAATTAGGGGTGAGTGAGATGGACTGACCAAATTGGAAATCGTTCGAACCGAACCAAGTCGGCTGGTTGGGTTTGGCTCTTGGAAATGCCGATTTGGTTCCCGGTTCCTAAAAATGAAACCGGTGTTTAGGTGGTGATTGATTGCTTTTTATTTATTTATTTTGTGTTTAAAATGTCTTACGCACGCCTCCTCTCCTCTTTTAGGGTCCGTTCGTTTCACGGAAAATAACTTCCGGGAAAATGTTTTCCGGATTTTCCGGTGTTCGTTTCACGGAAAATGAACTAGTCAAGGAAAATGTTTTCCATCATTGGAAAAAACAACCTTTAAAGTGTGGAAAACGTTTTCCATGGCTTCTTCCCTCTTAGTTCTTTTTATCAATACATTTTCATTTTATTTTCTTGCTTTCTTTTTCTCTTTTTTAAATTGAGTTTTTAATTTCTTTTTTTTTTTCTTTTTTTCTTTTCTTTCTTTCCTTTTCATCTTCTTCTTTGGCAGGGCCGGCGATCGGCCTCGACGGGCGTCCAGCGACCGGCCGCAAGCCGGCGGCCGGCGAGGCGGAGCTCGCGGCTCGCCAGATTCGGCGAGCTGGGCGGGGCTCGGGCCTCGCTCGAGCTCGTCGCGAGCTTCGCCGGGCTCGGCGAGTCGCGAGCTCGCCGGATCTGGCGGCGGAGCTCGCAGCTCGCCAAATCCGGCGAGTTGGGTGGGGCTCGGGCCTCGCCCGAGCTCGCCGCGAAGCTTCGCCGGGCTCGTTGAGTCGCGAGCTCGCCGGATCCGGCGGCGGAGCTCGCGGCTCGCCAGATTCGGCGAGTTGGGCGGGGCTCGGGCCTCGCCCGAGCCCGCCGAGCCCGCGGCGAGCCTCGAGCTCGGCCGATCCGGCTATGGGGTCTTGGTCGGCCGCCAGGGCAGCCGGCCATCGTTAGGGGAAGGAGGAGGCGGCGGCGGCGGAAGGAAGGAAGGAAGAGGAAGAAGGAGGAGGAAGGAGATGGCGGTGGAGGGAGGAGGAGGAGGAAGGAGGAGGGAGGAAGGAAGAGGAAAAGAAAAATAAAGAAAAATAATAAAAATTTCGATTTTTTAAAAATATAAATAATTAAAAATTCATTTTTTAAAAAATATAAAAAATAAAATTAATTTTTTGGTCAATTAAAAATATTAAAATTCAACTTTTGATAATTTTTTCCAAACAATTAAATGAGCTAACGAATGATGGAAAATATTTTCCACTCGAATTTTAGGTTTTGGCCGAACATTGGAAAATAGAGTCATTTTCCGAAAAATGACTTCCAGGAAAATATTTTCCAAAAACATGATATTTTCCGTGAAACGAACGGACCCTTAGTCTCACGAACGCCTCCTCTCCTATTTTAGTCTTTCTTTTTCGTCTCACGACACTCATAGCTACTCTTTTCTAACTGTATTCCCCTTTTTTCAGATCTCTTTCACCTCTCATGGAATCCAAGGCATTCCCTCCTTTGAACTCAACTGGTTCCCAATTTCGGGGTAGGACTGGACTAGACTAGGAATTGATCACTCCTATTAAAGAAAAGGGATAAATGCACTAAGGTCCTGAGATTTGTAATGATAGTGTCATAAAAATACAATTGAGTCTTAAAATTATTAAAAGTACAATCAAGTCCAAAAACTTATTGCGAAATTGCAATCGAATTTTAAAATTTTCAAAAAGTGCAATCAAGTTTTAAAATTTATTACGAAAAAATAAAGTCCTAAAATTTTTAAAAACATAATTAATGGAAGGACTTATTTGCACTAATTCGACAAGTTTTACGACCCAAATACAATTTTTGAAAGTTTTAATACTTAATTGCACTTTATGACAAGTTTAAGAATTAAAAATTTTAGTATTTAATACTTTCATGATAAGTTTCAAAATTTCAAATGCATTTATCCCTAAAAATAAAGAAGTTACAACTTAGATGAAGAAATTATTAAGAAACAAGATATTGATGGGACTGAACTTCCTCCCAAAGACAATGTACACATGCTTCACAAAATTAGCATATCGAGATTCGATTGAGCCTTCGACCAATGATTTGATTCTCAATTAATTGTGGAAGAGCGGTTTGAAAACATAACGAACGAATTCTGGACGATGCTGGTGTCACTAAGAAATATGGAATCTTGGTTTTGTTAAGTGGCATGTCATGCTTTCAATGATTAGTTACAAAAAAAATAATAATAATAATAATAATAAATAAATAAATAAATAAATAAGTGGGACCCCAACATGAAGAATTTCCGTATGATTGAATACTCAAAAGGAGTTTAACTCGTGGTATAGCAAATCAAATTGGGGGAGAATTATCAAAAAAGTCATAAACCTCTTATAATTGTGCCAATTTAGCATTGAACTTTTTTTGGACCAATTTAGTCCTAAACCTTTTATAATTGTGTAAATTCAGTTCATCCGGCCAAAATTGGCCGGCTGGTGCCGACGTGGACGCCAACTAGGGATAGCAGGCCGGTGAACGATGATGTGACAATTTTAAAATTTTAAAATTTTTTTGAATTTTTGAAATTTTTTTCTTCGTTTTTCCCCACCTTCTTCTTACTCTAGTTGATGAGGTTAGCCTCGCCGGCCACTAGCAAGGCTTACCTCGCCGGCCCTTGCTGCTGGTCGGCCAAAGGAAGAAGAAGGTGGGGGAAAAAAGAAAAAAAAGAAAAAAATGTAAAAAAATTAAAAATTTCGAAAAAAATAAAAAATATTAAAAAATTGTCACATTAGCGTTCGCCACCCAATTGTCCCTGGCCGGCGTCCATGTCAGCGCCGGCCGGCCAATTTTCACCAGATGGACTAAATTGACATAATTGTAAAATGTTTAAAACTAAATTGGCCAAAAAAAAGTTTATGACTGAATTGACACAATTATAATAGGTTTAAGACTTTTTTTGTAATTCTTCCCAAATTAGGTATAACATTTTCTTGACATGCCTATATCGGTCTCTACCAAATTGAAAGTAGCTTTTTTGACTTAGGGCTGTTGAGGGTTTAAGCATGCTTTCCTTCATCGTAGAAAACCTAGTATTCGGCCACCACAGTTGCGCAAGAGCCCGCATCTTGGAGTATGCGTGTGTGATTGCTTATTTATCTGTTCCTCGTTCTTCAACTCCACGCGCATTCCGCAAGTTATGTCATTCAAGTTTGCACGCTTTAAAAGGAGCGTTAAAAGTTTCTCACATTGTTTGCTTGTTGGATTCATAACGAGACTATGTCCACATGTTCTTACATTTAATGTCTTGTATTTTTTTGGGTTGGGCTGATCCCAACAGTGATTGTCCAATGTTCCAAGGATTGATCACAGGACTCCTATGGCCAACAACGATTAGCCGGATGCTCAAAGAGTTTCTCAGAATGAAACCCTAATACCCTCGCTTGAGCCATAAATGAACAAAAATAATTGAATGGACGTTGAGTGAAGTATGCATCTCTTTTTGTAGTTCTTCAGTCCGTCTAAATTAGCTCAACAAGAAAGACCAAGGCCCCCTTCAGTAGCGGGTGCGATCTAACAATTGATCGTTTGTAATATATGGTCTACAAAGTCCCATCATTCTCTTCTCCTTTTTTCTCCCGTGGAATAGAATTTAAGAGGAATGACCATTGTTACTATTTGTACTTAGACCTTGCCATACGAGTCTAGTACCTGTTACAAATCTCTCCTCCTTATTCACCTCTATGTATATGTACACGATGTTTTGGTTGGGACGAAACTCATGACCAATTAGAAAAGTAACTGAGCATTTTCTTTCTCTTGAGGCATATCATATCAATGCATTAGCTACTCGAGTCATAGAACTACTGTAAGCATGTTCATTCTGTGGGGAAGTTACACAAAGTTGCCCTAAACTTTGGGGGTAGCACACCTTTGCCTCCGAACTTTCAGCTGTCACATAATACCTCCTGAAATTTTATTCTATTAATACCATTAAATGTCCGTTATGTTTTTTTATTAGAATGTGCCATATACATTACTTGGCATAAGAATAATGCAAGTGTCATAACTTTCGTACAACGCTCGCTTGAGTGCAATTACTTTCTTTTCGCTCACTTAAGTGTCACAAATTTGAAAAATCGATCACTTTAGTGCTATCAGTGATTTATCTCGTTAGAAAATTCGATGTGGATGCCAATTATCCTACATGACTTCACCAATGCTGACGTGGATAATTTTGTAATATTTTCTATTTTTTTTTTTTTTTTTGTATTTTGTATTCTTATTTTCCTTTTTGGCACTTTTTTCAAGGTCGGCGAAGGTTACCAAGGATCATCGATGACGGGAGAAGTACACTAATGGTGCCATAAGTTGTGTACGATGCTCACTTTGGTACCAAAAGTTTCCATTCGATCACTTAAGTGCCAAAAATTTTGAAAAACGATCATTTAAGTGCCAACGCCGATGAAATTTGCCGGAAATCTGACGTGGCCTTTTTTATTAATTTTTGAAGCCGACATGGCTTGTCAGAGAGTTGAGTCAGCATCCAAACACCAAAACGACGCCGTTTGGCATCTTTCCCCCAACTTCGAAACCCTAATCCCCAAATTGAGAGAGAGGGAAGGCTCGTCTTCGTCTTCTTCTTCCTCGAAGATCCACACCAGCAACGGCAGCAGCACGGCACTAGCAGCAGCACCGACAGCGCACCAGCAGTAGCAGCGCACCAGCGACACCTTCGACTCATCTTCTTCTTCCTCCTCCTCCGCCCTCGCCTCCGATTTTTCCTGCAACTTATTGCTCAAGCAACAATCTCAGTCTCTCCTCGCTTACCTGCTCGAGCAACTACAATGGTGACTGAGCGACAGTGGCTGAGTGACGGTGGCCGAGTGACGGTGGCCGAGCAACGGCGGACGAACGATGGTGGCCGAGCGGCGGAAACCCTAATTTCAATCCCCATGTGAGCTAAACGGCGTCGTTTCCATGAAGCCATCCACGTAGGACGGCAAAACGACGTCGTTTTCTTAAGGAGGACCGAAAACGACATCATTTAGAGGCCCTATCAATTTTTATTTTTATTTTTAAAAAAAGCCACATAATCATTTTGACCGGAATCTGTCGTCGGTGGCATCAAAGTGATCGTTTTTCCTCTGATTTGGCACTTAAATGATCTGACGGAAACTTTTGGTACCAAAGTGAGCGCCGTACACAACTTATGGCACCATTAGTGTACTTATCTCCATCGATGACCATAGCTAGTTGCGAAGGCCTAGCCCTCAGCTACAAAGGCCCTTGGCGAGGCCAAGGCTTTTGCAGTCACATCGGCTGAGGGTGAGGCGGCCACACCTAGTCTGGGTGAGGCCTTCGCAATTGGCAAGGGTTACTAGTGATCCTCATCGGGCCTGAAATAAAAGGAAAAAAATAAAAAAATGAAAATTCAAAAAAATAAAATCAATATTTTGAAAATTAAAACATTAAAAATCCATGTCAAATGGAAAATTTCTACATAGGATGATTGATTAGAAGTGACACTCAAATAATCAATTTTACTCTGATATGGCACTTAAGTGAGAACAAAATTATGCAACTCAAGTGAATGTTGTACGAAAATCATAAAAAACTATCATTGTACTTTTCCCCATATGACTTTTAATGGGTAAATATATCTTCAACTCATTTTCTTAAGGAAATCTTTTCTTTGCTCTAAATTGCTTAAAAAAAATGAAAAACTATTGAAAATGAGAGAAAAATGTATCAAGCAAATACTAATAATAGAAAAATAAAGTATTCTTATAATATTAAAATATAAAACTTCGTTAAAATTCAATAAATATAGCCACTTTACTAACTATATATTATAAAATCATTCACACAAAATAAATAAAAAGAAAAAATGCCTCCATAGCAAAAAAGGTAAAATGAAAAAAAAAAAATGGTTACTCATTATAGGGATAATTAGTGTAATAAGTGAGCGATAAATGACTATATTCTAAAAATTATATTAAAAAAAAAAAGATGTCCTCATTTATAAAAGGAAATGATTAATCGAAATGTAAGGTGATACTTATAAATATTTTTTGTTAATTAATCAATTTGCATTAATGGGTTAATATCTTGAAAAACCCCAAACTCGTATACTTGTGACAAATTTACCAAAATTATTTTTTTTACTACCAAAAACCCCAAACTAGTATGCCTTTGACAAATTTATCCCAAATTGGTACATTTGTGACAAATTTACCCTAAGTTAGTTTTCGTTAAATTTTACTATCAAATTATTAAATTAAATGACAAATGACAGTTAACTGGTATACTAATTTGAGGTTGAACGCTCTGTTTGTCACAGTTTACACTTTTTGTGATTTTTTTTTGTGGTATTAATCCTATATTGCAGAAGATATATTTGTCACAAATTTACCAGTTTTGGATTTTCTATGGTCGAATAAATTAGTTTCGGGTAAATTTGTCATAAATGTGCCAGCTTAGGGTTTTTTTTATAGTTAGTCGGAGTAAATTTATCATAGGTATCAGTTTGGGGTTTTTGGTGGTCAAAAAAATAGTTTTGGGTAAATTTGTCATACGTGTATCAGTTTGGGATTTTTGATGGTCAAAAAAATAATTTTGGGTAAATTTGTCACAGGTGTATCAATTTAGGGTTTTTCAAGGTATTAACCCTGCGTTAATTAACCATTTAAAAACACATAGTATATCCAATTTTTGTAATTTTTCCTTTTTGTTATTAAGGGATTTTTCCTTTTTACATAATTGTATTTCTTTTTTATTATCAAAATACCTTATTAGTTGTCAAATATATTCTTAAAATATTAACCATATTTGATTTTAATATTATAAGTAATATTATTTGATATTAATATTATATTTAATATATTTTCTCCATTTTCTTTATTTTTCATCCTTTTATAGAAACCAATGGTAAAAGAGAAATTTCCCTAAAGAAAGATAAAAAAAAAAAAAACACTTTCACCCCTTAAAAGTCGTTTGAATCGCACACACTAACATAAAATTTAATGCAATTTTTTTTTTTTGGTCGATAAACATCCCATATATTGACTTAAAGTGAGATACAACCCGAAGCTAAAGCATCAGAAAGGATGATAGTCTATAGAACAAACGGAGGAAATAAAGTCCAATTTCGGGCCGTGTCTTGACTCTCCTGGGCCTTGGCGGCCCAATTAGCAGCCCTGTTCTCATCTCTACTGCAATGCCGAATAGAAAAGTTAGGGCACTGAGACCACTCCTTTTGAAGCGCCATGAAGAGGGAGCGTTCTGTCCATGGCGAGGGTCGCGATTGCAGCAGCATCTCCTCAAGCATCAAGCAGTCAGACTCGATCTCTACATGCTCCAGCCTCATCCCTTGATGGATCAGATGACGAATCGACAGAAGGAGGGCATTGATCTCCGATTGGAAGGCCGACGTAGCTGGGACTCGTTGCGTATACACATCGGTGAGTAGGCCTTGATAATTCCTTGAAATGCAAGCGATCGAGCCCACCTTACTCCCTGGTTTGAAAGCCCCATCTATATTGCACTTGATCTTCCCTGATACTGGAGGTTTCCATTTCCGATCTAGGGTTCCTTTCAAAGTTGGGGACCGAGACACCCTAGGGTGAGCCTGTAACCAGATCTGATGCTGGGAGGATGCCAAATCAACTGCTCGAGACAGATCTGGGAGTTTTTGTCGAAATATAGTAGCATTTCATTGGAGCCAAATTTCCCACATCAACTAGGCAATCGGCTCCAATGGAGGAGACGCCTGCGGATCAGAGGCCTTGGCGGCAACCTACGCATCCAATCGAGTCACTGAAGTCGGTAAGATCCTCACCTGTACCTCTCGATGTCTCCAGATCTCGATAGTCCAAGTGCAAAAAAAGAAAATGTGTTCAATGGTTTCCGGGACTTGCTGATTGCACAGATTGCAGATGGGGGTAGGGGAGACATGCCGACGAAATAAATTGGCTTTGGTTGCTAGGGCATTTTTACAAGCCAACCACATGAAGTTTCTAACTTTCGGCGTTGTTCGCATATGCCAGATTCTCCGCCAAAGCTGGACAGGGTTTTGATATGAGGTCGAGGGGGTAGAGGAAGGAGCAATAGGGGTCGAGGATAGGTAATGATAACAGCTCTTAATAGAGTATTCACCCGAGTTAGTCGCCGTCCAAATTAATTGATTAGTTAGGAGAGTAGGATCAATAGGCAGGGCTAGTATCTCAGCACTTATCTGGGGATCATAATGATTGAAGATGACATCTGATTTCCACGCTGCAGGAGAGGAATCTAACAACTCAGCAATGAAGACGGGTTCCCTTGCAGTTGCAGTGCCTCCTATTCTGCCAGAAGGTAGCCAATTGTCCTCTCGGATTTTAATTTTTGAACCATCTCCAACTAACCAGCGTAATTTAGGCAGAATAGCGTCTCGCCCTGCCAACACACTCTGCCATCTCCAGGAAGGGCGATATCCAGGCTTAGCTTCCTGAAAGAAAGAGAATATGAAGTATAGACCCTTGAACAGGTGACTCCAAAGAGCATGAGGTTGGTTAAAAAGGCGTCAGGCTTGTCTTTCGAGCATAGCCTTATTGAAAAGGAGTAAGTCTCTAAAGCCCATACCCCCTGAGTCTTTTGAAAGCTTGAGTGTCGACCAAGTTTGCCACTGAATGCCTGATTTGCTATTCTGGGAACTCCACCAAAATGCTGAAATCTTCCTTTCAATGATTCTGCAGAGGGACAAGGGTAGCTTGAAGATCGACATTGCATGTTGAGGTATAGCCTGGACCACTGCCTTGACAAGTACCTCTTTTCCACTTTTCGATAAAAGTTTCTCCTTCCACCCATCTAATTTCATGTTAATTTTTACCAAGATCCAGGAAAACATCTCACGTTTGGATCGACCCCAATCAGATGGAATACCCAGGTACTTTCCATAGCGACTCAATACAGGTATTCTAAGTTCGGTAGCAAGAGTTGTTTGTAAAGTGGGAGGACAGTGTTTACTAAAAAACAACCCTGATTTGTTCTTGTTTACGAGTTGGCCCGTTGCTGCACAGTACTGATTTAGTAAACTGCCAATGTTTTGACATTCTGAAAAGGTGGCTTTAAGGAAAAAAACAGCATCATCAGCAAAAAACAGGTGCGATAACTTAGGGCAGGCTCTATTGAATTGTATCCCTTGTAGATTCCCCATTCCTACAGCTTGCGTAATGGTAGTAGATAGGCTATTAGCAAGTAGAATGAAAATGTAAGGGGAGATGGGGTCACCTTGTCTTAAACCTCTTGATGGCTGAAAGTAAGGGAGCTGTTCCCCAATAAATCGAATGCTGAAAGTAGTAGTCGTAATACAAGCCATGATCAGGGATACCCATCTGTGGTGAAAACCCAGTTGGTGTAAATAGGTGTTTAAGAAGTCCCACTCTACTCTATCATACGCCTTCTGCATATCGGTTTTTAGAAGCAAGTTGAACCTTTTTTTACAAGAGCGCACTTTGAATTGATGTAATACTTCTTGCACCACCATGATGTTATCTTGAATCTGCCTGCCACTGATAAAAGCTACCTGTTCTTTGGATATCAGGTTGGGAAGCCACGGCTTGAGGTGATTTGCCAAAACTTTGGAGATTATCTTGTAAGCATAATTACAGAGGCTGATTGGCCTATACTGTTCAATACTTTTTGGATGATGGATTTTGGGTACCAGAGCAAGAATGGTTCTATTGATGCGAGGGAGTAATCTTCTTGTGTAAAAGAAATCGCGAACTGATTGGATCACCTCTGATTTAATAATGTTCCAGTGATGTTGATAGAAAAGCCCATTAAGACCGTCAGGCCCTGGAGCCTTGGATGCACCCAACTGGAAGGTGGCCTGGTATACCTCTTCTTCGGATACCATTTTGAGCAAATTCTGATTCATTTCTTCTGTAACCATCTGTGGTACTTGCTGCAGAAAAGGATCAAAGTCCCTAGGACCACCAGATTGATAAAGCTGAGTGAAGAAATCTTGAGTCACCACCTTCAGCTGAGCAAGCTCTCTTATCCAATTTTGATTAACATCTCTGAGCATACTGATTTTGTTACAATTTCATCTTTGAACAGTGCTTGCATGGAAGAACTTGGAATTGACATCACCCCACTTCATCCAAGAAATTCGAGAACGCATGGCCCAGAATTGCTCCTCCTGCCTCCATAATGTGTGAATTTGGACTCGAATTGACTGTGCTTCTACCTTGTCTGCCGGTAAGAAGGATTTTCTATTAATGATGTTCTAAAGTTGTTGTTGTAGCTGTAGTATAAGCTGATGGCTATTGCGGAAACGAGCCTTACTCCAACTCGCGAGCTTATGAGAAACGACCTGGATTTTGGAGTCCAAAGAGGTAGGGCCACTTTGTCATGAATCTTGAACTACTGCTTTACATTCTGGGTCTTCATTCCAGTATGCTTCATAATAAAAAGTTTTGGCTCGTTTGCTAGGTGAGAAGGAAGTATACAGCATAAGAGGACTGTGATCCGATCCAATAGGAGGAAGAGCAAAAACTTCTGCTAAAGGGTAGAACAAACGCCACTCCAGCGAACAAAAGGCTCGGTCAAGTTTTTTCTTCACCAGGTCATCCCCTGCTCTATTATTGGACCAAGTAAACTGACACCCTTTACTTTCTAATTCAAGCAAAGCACAATCACGGATTAGAGTACGAAAAGATGCCATTTTGGTATAATTGGGTGATCTCTTTCCCATCTTTTCCTAGGGGAATAGGAAATCATTGAAGTCCCCTAAACACAGCCATGGTAAGGAGTTCATGTCAGAAATTCCACGAAGAAGATGCCAAAACTCCTGGCGAGGCTGATAAGATGAAGGGGCGTGAAGGCAGGTCAGGTGCATTGACGTGGCAGTAGAAGAGTCAAAGACTTGAAGGTCGAGGTAAGTATCCTCCACTTGTAAAACAGTTATGTTCAAAAGGTTCTTTCCAGAACAACGCAAGACCTCCAGCTGAACCAACTGGATCCCTTAAGAGGGAGTGAGGATAGTTGAACCTATGCTGAAAGCATCTCACTACAGATTTAACATTATTAGTTTCCATCAAAAACACAAGATCGGGCTTATCAAAGGCTATCAGAGCCTTTAGGGCTTGAATTGTTAGGGGATTGCCCAACCCTTGACAATTCTAACTGAGTAGAATCATTGTTGTCGTAGCAGCTGTTGAGGGCCCGCCGCCAAAGCCCGTTGAAAGGATTCTTCTGCCTCTAGAATAGGGGCATCCATAAGTTGTGATTCATCCAAGTCAGAGGAGTTACCGACACGAAGGCCATAAGGGGAGTATCTCTTATTTTTCTTCCCAGATCCCATAGCTGAAAGTACTCTCGGAATTTTTGGTTTCTTGGCCACTGGAACTTCAACAGGAGGATGCTGAACACTCTTCAGTTTTGCTTTGGCAGGGACCAAATCCGTAGTTTGAATTAAGGAAGCTGGAGGATCTGTACGCGAGCAGGAACTTTCAAGGATGACCGGTGCAGAGACAGGGGCAGCCGGAGCAGGAACCATTGGAGGAAGAGCCGGCACAGGGAACTGCCTTGCTGGAGGGGTCTCAGGTATGACTTCTTCCATCTGCTCTACATTAGTAGGGGGGTTGTAAAACGCTTCCCAATAGGGACTAAACTGTGCTACCTCTGCTCTCAACCATGGACCATAAGCCATGTCCCGTAGCCCCTCGAATTTGTCTTCATCAAAGGGAAATTCTTTACATGAAGCAGCATAATGACCCAATTTACCGCAAGAGTAGCAATAGTGTGAAAGCTGCTCATAGCGAAAGTCCAACCACAGGGCCTTGCCTTCTAACTGAATAAGTTTACCTTATCGTAACGGTGTCTGCAGGTCAATTTCAATCCTTACCCGTCCAGACATATCAGATTTCACATCAATTACTCGTCCCACCTGGTGAACAGCTCTACAAAGGATTCGGTCAGTATTCCATTCTAATGGTAAGCCTATGACGTGAACCCAGAACTCACACTTTGAGAAATCATAATAGTGGAGAGGTGTGTTGGGTTGCCAAGGACGCAAATAAACCAAGTGGCCAGAGAACAACCATGGACTCCCTGCTAAGATACGTTGTTTTTCACTTTCAGAGCGAAATTTAATGATATAGAGCCCACCATCACTGGAAGAAATTTCAACTTGGTCGAGTCGCCAAGCTCTCTTCATTGCCAGTTGAAAACCAGGAAGATTGACTGGAGGGTTAGTAAAGTTATGGCCTACCAGGATAAGGTGACAGTCCTTCATCTTGTCGGACGCAGGTACGTTGTCCCATATCTCCAATTCCTGTTCTGCACATAGCCGGCCAAGACGGTGACACAGAGATGCAATACGCGCAGAACTATCAGTCCCATCCGAGTCCATGGCGAACTGCTAGAACCCCAAAATGGCAATTACACTTGAGAGAAACTATCTTTCAGGAGTTGCATGTCGAAGATCGGCCACCTGCATGTCAAATTCCCACAGCGAAGCTTAATTATAGAGGTGAAAGGCAAGATACCCAGGGGAAAGGACTGCGATGAGGTGAGGAGTACACATGGAGGAAAGCAAAGCGGGCTCAAGAAGTAAGGGTTAGAAAGTCTATGAGCGAAACACCCATTGAAGACACTGATGGCGAAGAAAGGAGGATGAAAAGAAAACTTGTAGAGGACGACAGAGGAACTCGAACATAACGCGAGAAAGAACTCTATCAAGATGAGAGAAAAGCTCGAACATATCGCGAGGTCAATTTAAATTTAATGCAATTTGAATGGCTCAAAGAAAATGAAAATTGAGAGGAGATTGTGTAAATAGTTAAAAGTTTGGGGACAAACGTGCACTCCCGTTAAAGCATGGCAGTGTTTTGAGTAATTTCCCGTATTTTTTCACAAATCATAGACTAGTGGGTTTGTGATTTATGAAAAATGAATGTGATGCTAATGACAACCTATACACGACTCCAACAGATTTTGAATGTTTTGCCCTAAGTTTTGATGATTTGCAATAACACGAATTACGACCTTAATTTGGTATGTTGGTATTTTAGTCAAATACCACGTGACAATACTCCCGAATGATTACATTGGGCAAAAGTACAGTACAAGTGTCAAAACTTAGTACGAAAGATACTTAAGTATCAAAAGTCCCGAAAGATATATTTAAGTGTCACTTTCTTTGAAAAATGAGATATTTAAGTGATAACTTCGGCGAAGGGTGACTTATTTTTAGTAATATAAGTTGCCCCACGTGGGTTCTCAGAAAGCTGAGTCGGTAAAGAAGAGCCAAAACGAAGTCATTTTGCCTCTTATTTAAATTTTAATATAAATATTAATTAAATTAAATTAAATTAATAATAATTTTTAAAAAAAAAGAAAGAAGAAGCTAAAAAATGCTAGTAAACACACCTAGAGGGGGGTGAATAGGTGTTTAAGATTTTCTTTTAAAAACTTTAAGAAGATTCAATCAACTTTGAAATATAAATTAGAGTATAAGGACTTGAAGTAAAACAATTAACCAATTAAATCGTGCAGCAATATAGGTAAAGAGATTAAGGTAAGAAGAATTGAACACAAAGGTTTATAGTGGTTCGACTTAATTCAAGCCTACGTCCATTCTCCACGCTGAGAGCTCACTGGCTAGATTTTACTATGAATCAAAAGAGATTTGTACAGCTTGTAATGTGGACTTCTTCCATAGAGAGTCTTAGCTATTACACACACAAATCCTCACTGTATGTTTCTCCCTTTTGTACACAGCTCTAGCTCAACGAAATGAGAGAACAAGGAACTTCAGAGATTTAGACTTTGAAATTTTTCTATCAGCGCACACTTCAAACAACAATGACTCCACCTTTAAATATTCCATCGTGTCTTCATAGGCGTTGGCACCTTCCAAAGGAGTTCATCCAATCTATCCGTTGGAATGAATCAATTAAGGTGATCTTCGAGCTGTTGAATGAATGTGGAAGATAGCTCGTCAATCATGCTCGCCCATACAATCAAGATCTTGAGTTTCCATAAGTAGAACCTTCCAAGTTTTGCTTGTTCTTCAAAGGATATTCAAATCGAAATTGATCTTAATGAGAATAACCAAATAATTTCAAGCTATGTCCAGCTAGAGATCTTCCATAATATAGAATGAATCATTGAAGATATTATCCGATCTGTAAAATCGTAATCCATTAGTCTGGAAAGCTGTCAACTTGGGCAGACTCTGAAATTTGAGTCTAACTATCTTCAGACTTTGATGATAGAGTCTGGAGATCTTCAGACTTAAACATTTGGGTCTTGATATCTTCACACTAGACTAACGAAGATGTTTTGTTAACTTCAAAACACCAGGGGAGTTTTCTCCAATATAAGCCCTCGACATCAGTAGGAAGGGTCAGCGACGGTGGGGAGGTAGCGATGAGGGCTTGCATAGCCCTTCCCAATCGCTTTTGCAATCTTCTTCTTCTTCCTTTTTTCTTTTAATTATTATTATTTAGTTTTATATTTAATTTAATTAATATTTGTATTAATATTAAAATTTGAGGCAAAACAACATTGTTTTCAGCTTATCTAGGTATGTTAGCGTATAAAATGATATCGTTTTGCACTTACTTGGCTAAAAAAAACCACATTGGCATTTTGACTAGAATTTTTCACCGTTAGTACTTAACTGATCCATTTTGTTTCGATTTTGGTACTTAAGTGTATTTTTCCGAACTTTCGGTACTTAAATATCTTCCCGTACCAAGTTTTGGCACTTGATGTGTCTGGAACTTGATTACAATGTGTCCAACCAAACAAAGAGATGAAAATGAGTCAGGGCCAACATATGAGTTGTTTTGCCATTGGTTGGGATGTGCATCTAAGGTTTGATACATTTACCCTAGGCATATCGTCAAAAGGAGAATCCAAATGCGAGGTCATTAACATGTCTAGTCGACACTAAATATTTAATCCAATCCATGTCAAACATCCAATAAGAGATTTAACTCACGTATGCACCTAAAAAATATCCCTCTCCATGTGTGAGCTTCCTTGGTTAATCATACTCTCCCTTAATCCAAATATTCTTCTATGCTAGCGTATCTAAAACCGAATCTCTGCTTGCTTGTCGCATGGGAGGATTGCGACGACTACATCACTCACATTTACTCTTGGTCTCTTCTCCAGTATTAAATTATCAAGGTTGTCTTCGGGACTACATTATTACACCACAATACTCGCGTACTCAAAAATTACATCGATCAACAGATTCATTCTTTGAAATATTCCCCTTTGCAAGGGAAGTATCTATGGAGGGGCACAGGAGGTGAGGAATCCCTCTAGACTGGGGCAAAGTTTCCTGGCAAAAATTGCCTCGCGGGGCATTAAGTAGGGCACAAGGCAAGTTATGAGGCGTGGTAGGGAGGGTATGGCATTAGTCTTGCTCTGCCTCGCCTCGGGAATCTATCGCCTTGGTATGGTTTTAGAAAAGATTTTTATTTATTTATTTTGTTTATATGATGTATTTGAGATAAAATGAATAAAAATATGAAAAAAGGACTATAGGAGCAACATTTTCTCATTACAAACCTTGATTTTATAGGGGATACAAGTTTGAAAAGTTCTCTAGGTAAGCAATGTTGGACGACTGTTCTCCATGTATTCAATCTTCACATTGTCCCAAATTGACTATGTCATTATCTTTGAAGCTTTTTTTGACTCTATTAAACCTATCTATAACTTCAATCATCCCAAAACCCACCCACGAGACCATCCCACCTTCATAAAGACTCTGTCCATTTCCCAGAAAATATGACTTTTTAGAAAATATTTTTTAAGAAATCATTTTCTAGAAAAATAACAATATTTTTCGTTATTTGGCCGAAACCCGAAAATGTACTTGAAAAATATTTTCGATTGTTCGGTAAGGAAAATCTTTTCCTCCATACACCCTCTTTCAATAATAATAATAATAATAATAATAATAATAATAATAATAATTATTATTATTATTATTATTATTATTATTATTATTATTATTATTATTATTATTATTATTGTTATTATTATATACTTTTAAAAATGGATTTTTAATCTTTTTTTTTTTAATTTTTTTTCTTTCTCTCTTCTTTTTCTTTTTCATTGGCAAGTCATCGACCACGGGGCAGGCGTCGATTGGCCACTAGCGAGCTGGAGCCTTGCCATAAGCTAGTAAGGCCAAGCTCGCTTGACACCAGCGAGCTCGAGCTGGCTAGATTTGACCATGTGGACAAGGCTCGAGCCTCGCTGGAGGTCACTAGATACTTGTCAACATTCAACAACCTCGATCGAGGCTTGAGCCCAATCTAAGTGGTTGGATTTAGTGAGACCCTAGCTCTTTCAAGCCTCACCCAAGTTGTTAGAGCCTTGCTGACGTATGGCGACCTTTGGTGAGGCTCGAGCTCCACCTAAGTTGTACGATTTGGCAAGGCTTGAGCTCGCTGGTGTTGGGCAAGCTTGGCTTCGCCATAAGTCGACCAGGCTTGACCCTGTTGGAATCTGGTGAGCTCAAGCCGCCGACCCGTGGCGAGGCTCTAGCTCACTTGTGGTTAGTCCTCATTTGCTGCCATGGTCGACGACCGACTAATGAAGAAGAAAAGAAAAAAGAAAGAAAGGAAAAGAAAAAAAAAAAAGAAGAAAAAAAAACATTAAAATTTGATTTTTCAAAAAAATAAAAGGAAAATGTGTTTGATGAATGAAAGTGAGGTGAAAGAAGGTATGGAAAATGTTTTCCTCTTTCTCAAAAATGGAAAACATTTTCTCCAATCTTCAAAGAATTTTTTTCCCTTCATGGAAAATGTTTTTGTCTAACTAATTCATTTTACGTGAAACAAATGTAGGAAAATCAGAAAAACATTTTCTGGAGTTATTTTTCATGAAACGAACGTAGCCTAAAGGGCAACATAATTTTCACCCTTATATGATTAAATTAATCTTATTTTTACTAAAAAGTCAAAATTATTCTCGATCATTTAATTGCAATTTATTACGGCGGCCTCCTTCCTTATTTTATTTGTTTATTTGTTTATTTTTATTTTGGATCTAATTGTCATAATTAGGCATTTCTTATGTTTTACTTTGGTATATTGTGGGTGCTCCATGTGTATTAAAAGCACTATGTCTCCAATACCAAAAAGAAAAAAAAAAGCATTATTTTTTCCTTTTTATTTTTAGTATTTACTTCCATAAAAATCAATTTTTTCAAACAAAGAAGTTTCCATGCAGATATGTATCAACTCTCTTAATTTATGTAATATCCTTGATTTCAACCTTAATTTTGGCCGACTAGTAAGCCAAAGCCTAGAACATTAATGACGAGACTTGGCTTGGCCATTCAGGGATTGACAACCCAAGGTCCGGTTATAGGGTATTCGACCATGGAACGATAATTCGACTATATGGATCGATCGTGGGACAATCGTGTAGCATCATGGATCAACGAATGGTCATAGCTTGATTTCCCCTGGTCAATGCATCAGTCACAAGTGATTCCACCCAGTCATTGTACAGGCCGCAAACGACCATGAGTTGATCCAAGATGACCGTGAGTCAAAACAAATCGAGCAAACTCACACGATTAAATGACAGTCGATAATCGACTATGGATCAAATGAACTTAACGTGGTTCAATTTCGAACTGACCAGGACTTATGGTGTAGAACCTTGGACTAGTCACAGAACCAGCTACAATACTGGTTGATTGGCCCAAAGATTGACCACATGACTGGCCAAGTAGTATTGACTCATGGAATAGGCTAGAACCTAGCTAGCAAACCTAGTTGCGACCATTTTTCTCGATAAAGGGGAGCTGGAGCTAGATTTGGCCAATCAAACCAGATTGCGTTTGACTTTGTTTGGACATAGCTTATGCATGAATCTCGGGCCAAATAAGGTCGTTGATTGCAACCAAACTCAATTAATCCCTATCCAATGATAAGGTATTCAAATCTTAGATGTTTTCCAAGTTGCATTTAACGCCTTAGTCACGTAGTTATTAAATGTATGTTGACTGAGGGTGGACACTTGACATGATAGACCCTTACTTTGGAAAACAAGTTTGAAACTTAGACTTTACTCATTAATGAGGAGGGTTCACACTTAGGGTTCACACTTAGGTCTTAGAAACTAAGTGTGAACAAATGTGAATAGTGCGAATTTATTCAATGAAGGTTGGGCTACTACGAAATATGTGTCCCTATAGCCTAGCTTAGCCTAGCCATAACACTAAACTAAGAATGATATTTTGGAAGCCAAGAAAAGGACTACACATCCATTGGAAGAAGAAGCAAGCAAGTCAAGCCATCTTGGACAAGATAGAGTGCATTAAATACATTTTGCTTCTAGTTATTCAATACCAAGATGAAGTGTTCAAGCTAACCTAGGACTTAATTGAAAACTTGGAAGATAATAATATCCAACAATTAATACTTCTTGACCAGGTGGAACGCCTCCTTCTAACTAAGATTGACACCTTTGATTTTCAAACTTACTAGACCTCCGCTGTTTGCCAATTTTACACAACTTCTTGTGCTTTGAATTTGAAGGAACTTCCTTCATAAAAGTTATCTAAAAGATCCCGATCTACAACATACTAAAATTTCATATTTTTCTAAAGTTGCCCAATCATTTACCATCGGGAACTTGTCTCGTGTAGTGAAAACGATCACTAGGTTGCTTTCTCGAATTTTTATAAAATCTTCTCTTTTGAATTTAGACATGCTTTCTTCAAGAAAGTTTTAAAGGAGTCCATATCTACAACAAATAAAAATTTTAAAGAGTTATGTAAAGATTTGGATTTCTAAATGTGTCATTCTTTGCAAACGTTAGACCTGCTTGATGGGTAGATTATTGGGTTATGTTTAGTGATTTGGTGCTCTTTTCACAGCATGAATTTGACTTGACTTCCTTCGTGAAAAATGTTTTTTGAGATTTTCTCTATAGCATATTAAAATTTCGTAATTTTTTGAGTTTGTTTGATAAGGTAAAGACATTGATTTCAAAAACTGCTCAAAACTATTTTCCACCCTAAGACAAGAGAGTCACATGCCCAAGCTTGGAGTTTAGTTCTTAAATGCTATGTGGAGGTGTCCCAAGCGACCAAGCTAAAATCCTACCCTACCTTGAGACTTGGTGACCAAGTCACCTTACATTTAATACTTCTTGACTTAGAGAGGAAGCCTTGATTTTTAAGGCCTAGAGAACAAGTTAGGATTGCCTATAAATAAGGGGGGCATCCCTCCCTTAATCCCACAACACACCACATTCTCTTCCTCTCTTCTTATCAAAGTTCGGCCCCTTTTCCCTAGGAATGCTTGTTGTTGCCCTTGCCGCCATGCTTGCCATCATCACCAATTCAAGGTCATCGACTTAGAAACCATAAGTAGAACTTACTAATATTTGGTTAGGGTGTTGTTATGCTAATTCAAGTATGTAGCGAGTCCTTGATTGAAATGTTATGAATGTGTTCTTACTTGAGGTTTGGTTGTGTTTGCTTGGATTAGTTTAGACCTTGTTCTTTGATTGAGTTCGATTATTGTTCAATGAGCTTTGGCTCGTGCTTTGGAAGAAGTTGGATTGTGTGTTTATTTGATATGCTTTGGTTTTTGTTTTGATACAGAACCGATTTGAAAAGTGTTTTTGTAAAGACTTGCCATTTCCTTATAAAACTACTTTGAGCCGTTTTCAAAGTGTATGCTCTAGTTCATGCCTCGAGCTCCAAAAAAGAGTTTCGTCAGTCTTGAACATGCATGGGATCACGTCGAATTGGTCCTTTCTTGGTCTTGGTGCAATATTGAGGCATATTGTTCCCAAGCCATGTTTGATACTAAGTTGGTGATCATGTCACTACGGGCCGATCTTTTCTTGTTATTGGTGCGATATTGAGGCGTATCATTCCTGAGCCAAGTTTGGAACTAGGTCAATGAACATGTCACGATGGGCCAATCCTGTCATGGTCTTGGTGCGGTATTAAGGTGAATTGTTTTTGAACCAAGTTGATATTAGATCAATACTCAAACGTGTCAAATCAAGTTGTGATCTTTGATTTGCGCCCGATATGTTCAACGTCTCAATTCCAATAAGTCATTTCACACACTTATGAGTGGCACGCCTTTGGGCCTTGAACTAAAAATGAAGATAAGAATCAAATTGTGATGCTTGATGCATGGACACACGAGGGACTAATTCATGCCGTTGATAGATGGATTTCGGCGACAGTGCCCCCACATCAATGAGATGTCTTGTTAATAAGAACGATATGCTTCCATGCCAATGGGATGCCTCGTCAGAAGGACGGGATGTTGTGATAATTCTAGTTATCACCCTTCAATTATGGGACGTTGCCTGATTAAGTTCGGATATCCGGTGGATTTCGGAAGAGTCGATGAACTTCGACTATTAATAAATGAATCCTATGTGCATGAGTTCCTCATATTATGGATTGAATCTTGGTTATGCTTGCATAACCCCCTAACTTTAATTGTGGATGTAGAGAAGATTTCCCTAGAATTCTTACAGTTTCAATATGAGCGCTTAAGGCCACACTTCAACCTCAAAAGGAAAGTTAAACCAAAACCTTTGACTGGATGGGATTTCGCAAGCTCTTGAAACCATAGGTGGGTTGATGGAATAGCAAGCCCTTCATCAAGTAGCCAATGGTATGGCTATAATAAATAGAAACGGTGATGGTGACGACGAACGTCTAATGCATAGCTTGGTCGAGCAATTCCTGAAACTTTGACCTTCAAGGTTTGCTGAGAGAGGAGATCCCAAGAAGGTTGCATCATAGCTTGATGAGCTAGAAAAGATCTTTGCACTTTTGTGGTGCTCTGATGAACACATGGTGACCCTGGCGACCTACCAACTATAGGGAAATGCTGGTCATTAGTGGAAGGCCACCAAAGGAAGAATCTTCCCTGAAGGTACTGCAATAACTTGGGATGTCTTTTTTGAGGCATTCAATGGAAAATACTTTTCCAAATGTGCTCGCGATCGAAAAATGTAAGAATTCCTGCGACTTCACTAGAACAACATGATAGTTGACCAATATGAAGCCAAGTTCGCGAAACTGTCGAAGTATGCCCCCAAACTAATCAAGAACTCAATGGATAAGGCAAAATGATTCTGGGATGGCCTAAAGTCTGATATTCGAAGTCAACTGGTGCTGTTGAACTAGAAGGACTGCAATGAGTTGTATGAGTGAGCCCAATTGATTGAAAAGGATTCGTCGGAATGAGCAATTGCTCCTAAGCCACATTATTCAGCCCTTCAACCTAACCAACGTCATGACAAGAGGCCAATATAGGATCGAAAACACTCCTTTGCTCCCACTAAAAATAACAACCATCGGAAGTTAACCTTTGCCCAAGGTAACACCACATTTTCGGAGGACAACACAACAACACTCCCTGCTTGGCCCGAAGATGAGCTTGTTTTGGTTGCAACCAACAAGGACACATAATAAGAGATTGTCCGCAACGACAACAAGCGATGCAACTGCAACAACTGCAAATGAGGGCACAAAATGGAGTTTCGCCACAAAATAATCCCATTGTCCCCTAGCTCAAGGATGACTGAACGTCGTCACTCAAGAGGAAGCAGAAAATCCTGATACCATTATCATAGGGACTTGATGAGTCGAGTGATCAAACTATACATGGACTGCTTTGTTATAATATGTGTAGATGACCTTTTCCCGTACTCAAAAAGTTCAAGTAAGTGCGAGTGATATTTAAGAATGGTACTGTAGACACTTTGAGAAAATGCAATATATGCTAAATCCAGCAAGTGTGAATCTTGGCTAAATTGCATGGTATTTTTAGGCTGCATAATGACCGATGAAGAATAATAATTAAAGTGGCGCAGCGGAAGAATGACGAAGTTGAAGTTAGAAGACATGCTTCGAGCTTGTACCTTGGATTTTAAAGGAAGTTGGGATGAATGACTACCTCTCATAGAATTTGCTTATGACAATAGTTATCAGCAAAGTATCGAGATGGCGCCGTTCGAAGCCTTTTATGGCCAAGCATGCAGAACTCCAAAGGTTAGGATGAGGTCGAAGAAAGGAGGACTACTGGTCTTGAGCCACTCCAACTCATCATAGAAGCTGAGCAAGTAATCCAAAATAGATTAAGAATTGCCCAAAACCACCATAATAGCTATGTGGTTAGACGTTGTAAACTGTTAGAGTTTCAAGTAAGTGACCGTGTGTTTCTTAAAGTGTCACTGATAAGAAATGTGTCACGGTTTAGGAAAAAATGGAAACTAAGCCTAGATATGTAGGACTTTTTGAAATTCTTGAAAGAATAGGGAATTTAACCTATTGACTAATTTTATCATCGAGACTTGCTCAAATATATGATGTATTCCATATATTGATACCAAGGAAGTATGAGCCTGATATGGCACATGTGCTAAACTTCGAAGAAATCGAAGTAGACGACTAAGTGTCATATATTGAGGAGCCTATGCGGATCGTGGATCGAAAAGAGCAAGTCTTGTGTAATAAAGTCATTCCCGTAGCTAAGGTTCTATGGCGACACCATAGCATTAAAAAAACAACTTAGGAAAGTGAATAAATTTTGAAGCACTAGTACCCGCATCTTTTTGGATGATCAGGTATGCATTTAAAATTTTGAGGATAAAATTTTTAAAGGGGAAAGAGTTGCAACATCCTCAATTTCGACCTTTATTTTCACCCCATTAGTAGGCCAAAGCCCAGAACGTCAATGGTGAGACTTGGCCATGAGTCAACCCAAGGGCTGTCACGAGTTAATTGGCCATTCAGGGATCGATAACCCAAGGTTCAGTTATAGGGTATTCGATCATGGAATGACTATTCAACTATAATGATTGGTCGTGGGATGATCATGTACCATCATGAATCGACGGATGGTCATAGCTCGATTCCGCCTGGTCGTTGTACCGGCTGTGGACAACCATGAGTCAATCCAAGATGACTATGAGTTGAAACGAATCGATCGATCTCATACAATTACATGACAATTGATAATCGATCATGGATCAAATGAACTTAACATGATTCAATTTTGGATTGACTATATTTATGGTGCAAAACCTTGGACTATTCATAGGACTGGCTATAGGATTGGTCGATTGGCCCAAGGATTGACTACAGAACTAGCCAAGGAGAATTAACCCATAGGCTAGCCCACAAGCTGGTAAGATGACCGATTGACTAGGCCAGGACCTAGCCAACAAACCCAGTTGCAATCCATTTTCTTGACAAAGGGGAGCTGAAGCTTGGTTTGGCCAATCAAACTAGGTTGCGTTTGACTTTATTTGGGCATGGCTTATGCATGAATCTCAGGCCAAATAAAGTTGTCGATCATGGTCAAACTCGATTAATCCCTACCCAATGATAAGACCTTCCAAATTTAGAGATTTTCCAAGTTGCATTTAATACCTTTGTCACGTAGTTATTAAATGTATGTTGACTAAGGATAGACACTTGGCATGGTAGGCTCTTACTTTGGAAGACAAGTTTGAAACTTGGATTTTGGCTCATTAATGAGGGGGACACCTAGGCCTAATTAGGAGGATTCACACTTAGGTCTTAGAAACTAAGTATAAACAAATGTAAACACATGTAAACATATTCAATGAAGTGTGGGCTACTAAGGAATATGTATACCTATAGCCTAGCTTAGCTATAACCCAAAACTAAGTAGAAAATCATGGAGGCCAAGAAAGGGACTACACACCCATTGGAGGAAGGAGCAAGTAATTTAAGCATTTTTGGACAAGATAAGAGTGCATTAAATATATTTGGCTTCTAATTATTCAATATCAAGATGAAGTATCCAAGCTAACCTAGGTCTTAATTGGAAACTTGAAAGATAAGGATACCCAACAATTAATATTTCTTGACTAGTTGTGACACCTCATTCCAACTAAGATTGCCACATTTGATTTTCAAAATTATTGGACCTTTGCTATTTGCTAATTTTACATAGTTTTTTGAGCTTCGAATTTGAAGAAATTATAAAAGTTATTCAAAACATCTTGGTATACAACATACTTAAATTTCATATTTCTCTGAAGTCAAATGGTAGGGAAGAAGGCCTAATCATTTACCATCTAGAACTTGTCCAGTGTAGTGAAAATGGTGATCGGGTTGCTTTTTCAAATTTTTATAAAATTTTGTCTTTCAAATTTAGACATGCTTTCTTCATGAAAGTTTTAAAGGACATATATATCTACAACGTATAAAAATTATAAAGAGTTTTGTAAAGATTTGGATTTTTAAATGGGTACTTCTTTGCGGACGTTGGATTTGCTTGACGGGTAGATTGTTAGGTTATGTTTAGCAATTTGGTGTTCTTTCCACAATACGAATTTGACTTGATTTCCTTCATGAAAAATGTTTTTTTTGAGATTTTCTATATAACATATTAAAATTTCATAATTGTTTGAATCCGTTTGATAAAGTAAAGACACTGATTTTGGAAACTGCTCAAAACTATTTTCCATCCCAAGACAAGAGAGTCACACATCCAAGCGTGGAGTTTAGTCCTTAAATGCCATGTTGAGGTGTCCCAAGCTACCAAGCTAAAGTTCTACCATACCTTGAGACTTGGTGGCCAAGTCACCTTGCCTTTGATGCTTCTTGACTTAGAGAGGAAGCCTTGACTTTTAAGGCTTAGAAAACAAGTTAGGATTGCCTATAAATAAGGGGGCATCCCTCCCTCATTCCCACAACACACCACATTCTCTTTCTCTCTTCTTATCAAAGTTTGGCCCCTCTTCCCTAGGAATTCTTGTTGTTGCCCTTGTTGCCATGCTTACCATCATCACCAATTCAAGGCCACCGACTTAGAAAGCGTAAGTAGAACTTATTAATATATGGTTAGGGTGTTGTATGACGTTAATCCAAGTGATTGTGTTCTTACTTGAGGTTCAGTTGTGTTTGCTTGGATCAGTTTAGACCTTGTTCTTTGATTGAGTTCGATTTTTGTTCGATGAGCTTTGGCTCGTGCTTTGGCTTGAGTTATTTTTAAAGGAGCCGGATTATGTGTTTATTTGATATGCTTTGGTTTTTGCTTTAATACAAATTGATTTGAAAAGTGCTTTTGTGAAGGTTTGCTATTTCCTTACAAAACTATTTCCAACCGTTTTCACAAGTATATGCTCCAATTCATGCCCCGAGCTCCAAAAAGGGGTTTTGTTGGCCTTGAATGTACATGGGAACACGTCAGATTGGTCATTTATTGGTCTCGGTGCAATATTGAGGCATATCGTTCCCAAGCCATGTTTGGTACTAGGTCGGTGATTGTGTCACAACGAGCCGGTTTTTTCTTGGTCTGAGCGAGATACAAAGGCGTATCATTCCCAAGCCAAGTTTGGCACTATGTCAATGAACATGTCACGACGGGCCGGTCCTATCATGGTCTCGGTGCGATATTAAGGTGAATCGTTCTCGAGTCAAGTTAGATACTTGATCGGTGCTCAAACTTGTCGGATCAAGTTGCGATCCTTGATTTGCACCTGGCATGTTCAACGTTTCAGTCTTGATAAGTTATTTCACACACTTATGCATGGCATGCCTTTGAGCATTTGAACTAAAAGTGAAAATAAGAGCCGGATTGTGATACTTGATGCATGGACACATGAGGGACTAATTTATGCCGTTAATCGATGGATTTTGGCGATGATGCCCCCACGTCAACGGGATGTCCCTATGCCAACCAGATGCCTCGTCAGAAGGACGAGATGTTGTGATAATTCTAGTCATCACCCTTTGATTAGGGGACATTGCCCGATTAAGTTCGGATGCCTAATGGATTTTGGAAGAGTTGATGAAATTCAATTATTAATAAATGAACCTTGTGGGTATGAGTTCCTTATATTATGGAATGAATCTTGGTTATGCTTGCATAATGTTAAGTAGGGGTGTCAAAAACTGAACAGAAAACCGAACCGAACTGAAAATCGAATAGAACCTAACCGAAATATTCGGTTTTTTCGATTCGGTTTTCATTCGGTTCGATTCTCATTAAAAATCGAAATTTTTGTTATCGGTTCAGTTTTTATTGGTTAACCGAACCGAACCGAACCAATAAAATGATAAGATCTTATTTCTTGAAAATGAAAAGTATATAGAACAGAAAAAAAAAACGAAAAAAATAAATGCAAAAATCGAAAACTGAAAGTTGAAAACCAAAAACCGAAAAATCGAAAAACCGAACCAAACCAAATTAAAATTTCAGTTCGGGTCTCATTCAGTTTGGTTTTGAAGTTTTTCCTAATGATTCGGTTTGATTCGATTTTTCAAAAAAACCGAACCGAACTGAACCGTTGACACCCCTAAGCAAGGCATGAGTTCCTCACATTGTGGGCGAATCTTGGTTTTTGCTTACATATTGTAGATTGATAATTTCTCATGTTTCATCCAAGACAAATATTTTGGTGAATCTTGCTATTGATCTGCCATAAACTAATGCCTTGGATGCGTTATATGCTTGTTGATACGTAAGGCATCCTCCTACTCGGAAATTAGTAAGTTTTACTTACTAAGTCCATGACTCACCCCGTTATTTTTTAAAATTGTATGTATGGAGGACTCACACTAATGCTGAAGTTGCAATCTCATTAGAGGAGCTAAGGTTTACCCGACCTTCGAAGCGTAGACAATAATAAATAGCCGAGAGAACAACCACTTACAAATACACAATTACATCAGTTCTATTTACAGGTTTTTTGTCACGGGCCGTTACATTTTCACACAAAGCAATTAGGATGTTATATGAGTATCAAGGAATCCACTAAAAAAATCAAAGTGACAAAATTATGCATAATGAAGCATCTCATTATTTTTTTGTAAAAATTTCATGGATATTATTAATTTTTGTTTATCCAAAATGATGAGATTTTCACGGGCATTTTTGAAATTTTCTTATTATGAGCAACGTTTTGATTTAATTTAATTTTGTCTTATAAAGTTTTACATTGGAGAACATAATAGAGTTATTTTGTTTTTGTTTCATCCAATCATCCTATTATGTGTACACGTGTATAAAAGACAACTGATAAGAAAATGTTTGACAGAGATATAAACAACAAAAGTGAAATTTATAAATTGATGTTGTGTTATAAAAAAGTATATGTCAAAATTTTTCTAGATTCCACATGATAGTCGATCCGTTAATTTGCTCAACAACATAGAAAAAATTAGAAATTTAAAAATTCTTCTTTTTCGACTAAACTAATTCTTATGAAAGTAAACTCTAACAACATTAAGAAGAAAACATAGTGCCTATAGTAAACAAAACTAACGCATGTGATATTCTTTATTATGACCACTAGATTCTACATAGAGATAGTAAAGCTAAAAAAGATAAAAAAAAAGTAAATAAAGTTAGGACTACCACTTTAAATTATAATTGAATGATTGAGAGAGATTTATCTTTTGGAGAAAATTGAATGGAATTAGTTATATAGAGGATGAAAATAATGCCGCCCTAATAAAAAAATGACAAATAGTTTTCATCAGATATAATGCGGTGCCGCATGACCAAAAATTGACCCTCGCACGAGGCATAGGATGGTGGAGGGGCAAGTGATTTCGATCCCTTCCTTGCCCCATCTCCATCCTAAGGTCTGCCAAAAAATAATCGTCATTGCCATTGTTTATTGCGACAAGCAGCAGAAGCTAATTACCAAAATCCTAGGGAATTGACAATAGGAGAGCTTTAGTTCAAGCTCATCAACATATCGAGTTTAACCTATCTTTACTCAAAAGTTAAATCCAGAAATTTATGAAACAATTAAGATACACTAATTTCTCTAAACCAAATTAATCTCCGATCGTGGCGTTTCTAATACAAATTACATGCGCACGCACTCAAAAACTATGAGTGGTCCAAGGGTTTATCATGAGTGGTGAGCTGAGGAATGACCTAAAAAAATTTCCGAAAGCAGATGCAAAGTGATGGATAAGTAAAAATTCCAACCTTGAAAGAAAGGGACTTCAATCCAGACGTAAAAATTGAAGGATAAAATAAAAGATTGTTCCCTAGAAGTTATCTTTTAGAGGTTTTTACAATCCCTCTGGAAAGAATTCTCTTGGTCGTAATGCAAGGGACCCAAGTATAAGTTCCTAGATAAAAGTATTGTAGCGCACTCTTTCAAATGCATGGTCGAGATTTATCTCGAAAGCTAAGTTTCTCGACGAGGAAAGTGAAGGGTCATTTTCTTGCTTGGCGAAGCAAAGTTCACAACATCTGGACGAGGCCCCGCCCCTTTTTCTCCGAGCCTTATCCGAAGTTGACATTCCCAAATCCATAACAAGCCTTCCCTTCTGCGCTGTCAAGAAAAAACATTCTCTTTCAATGCAATTCCGTACTATGCTCATATTCACACATTTTGCACCCCTATTGAATTAAAACCCGCTTTCAGCAACTTGTCGTGCCTCTGGCGTCCCACGGATTATCGTCAATTCCATGAACAATCCGGAATATATGTCGCCATCAGATCGAGGGGTGTTTCTCGGAATCGCATCAAATATCTCAAAAGAACCTTCGCCTTTTTTCATCACCATCACCTTCTTCTCCTCTTCTCTTCTCTTCTCTCCTCTCCTCCCCTTTTGTTCTCCACTTCGCTTTTTATATTCAATATCAAACCAATATCTAAAGATGCTCTCCTCCTTCATTATATATAAAGGTCCATGACACGTCCATATTATTACATCACAAGGCAATTGCACAACATCAACCCTCCACAAGCAAAAAAGAGAGGTCCCAAACCCTAGCGGATCTTGTTGATAGAGCACTCGCCATTTTTCTTCACTTTTTGATTACATTCGAGAGACGATCTACCCCGAAACGGCCCCCGGCCCCCTCTCTCATCTTTGTGAGATCCTAGCTAGATAAAACTAGCTCAACCAAGACTAACCGGATATACCATCTGGTTGGAGACATGGATAAGGTGGCGAGGCTAGCATCGCAGAAGGCCGTGGTGATATTCAGCAAGAGCTCGTGCTGCATGTGCCATGCAATCAAGAGGCTGTTCTATGAACAGGGCGTGAGCCCTGCGATCCACGAGCTCGACGAGGACCCACGCGGCAAGGAGATGGAGCGGGCGCTGATCAGGCTTGGGTGCAACCCTGCGGTCCCCGCGGTCTTCATTGGAGGGAGGTTCGTCGGGTCTGCCAATGCCGTGATGACGCTTCAGCTCAATGGCTCACTGAAGAAGATGCTCAAGGACGCCGGAGCTTTGTGGCTCTAGCGAGAGAAGCTGGTGACTTGCTGCCCCCCAAAAAATAAAAGTTTGCTTATAGCTGGGAATTTAAACTTTACAGTAATAGCTAAACACTCCAATATCTAATCATCGATGTGTAAGACCCTTGCATGTGCGGCTTTTAGTGGACACTGTAAGGAGAAGATTAGAGCAAATCAATGAAGAGAATGTCGGATAATCTTGCTGATTTTGATTAAGGGTCTTCATTATGATATGGGATGTCTTATTATATTGCTGATTTTCATTAATGGTCTCCATTATGATATGGACCGTATGATGATGTGTCTAGGAAAGTGAACTTCAACAACTTAAACCCTTTCGAACGGCATGCTGCAGAGTGATCTTTATCATGCGACATATAAAATTAGAAAGTTTCATTAATGATGATAGATTGAAAAAGTCCATAAAAGAGAAAAAAAAGTAGGACGCGATTTGATCATTTTTCTTTCTTGTAGTGTTAATTTGCCTTTTTAATGATAAAAAAGCTAATATGAACATACATTGTGTCGCGATCCTCATTTTCGTCTTGGAAAATGATAGATTTAGAGTTAATGCTGAGTTGAGATCAATGCTCCTTAATCGGCTCGGATTTTTCCAACCTTGATGTTGGGATATTATTCGATTTTTGTTTCAATTAATCTTCTGAAAATTTTAAATGATAAATCATTATTATCTTTTTCTTTGTTTCGATGCCGAGGATCCATTGGGCCCGCCTTTCGCTTACGCTAATCAGAATTTTAACGGGATACCAATAATATTACTATCTTATTGGGGTTGGTTAAAAACTAGATTAGGTAAACAAGTTGTCATGATCCTTTTTTCGCTAGACGTTGACATTAAAAATTGGAAAAAAGAAAAGGGGAGGCTGCGGCTGAAGGTCCATAATTACGTAGTGCATATATGATGGCTGTCACCTTTGGATTGGTGTCCCGTTGAAATTCCGCAGCTATTACGATGCCTTTGCATGACATACACGCAATAAACAGATCAAATGCAATGTCAAATCAGTGATTGAATATATTCTTTCTTTTGGAAAAACGAGACAAAAGTTATCTTATTCTTCACTTTATGTTTTTTCCAATTTTACGTACAACCGCCGCTCCATATCGGAAGTATTTTCCTCATTTGGTACAATATTAAAATGGGGATTTGCATGAAGAATATTTAGGCTCTGTTTCAGATGAATCTTGCCGAAAGGTATTTGCAAAGGAACTTATTTTCAGGAAAAAATTTGATTCATTTTATAATTGTTTCGTTGTATTTTGAAGGTCAATTTCTTAAGTATTATAAGTAAATTATGAAATAGACGTTTGAAAAAAAAAAAAAAAAATTGGATTGCAACCTCAAGTCCTAAATTTGGGCTCTTGGAGACTTCGGCCCGACTGTTGTGGTCCCAACCCCAAGCAACCAGATCCAAGCTCGGCCGCTGGGTTCTCGATGCTAGAGTCAGGATCCTTGACCTAACCACTAGAGATTTGGGGAGGGACACAGAGGTCTCAAGCTCGGCCGCAGTGTCTGGAATGCGAGGACTGAGCAACCAGGCCCCATGGACCGAGGTCCATCATGAGTTTTCGCCACCACAACTCTTTAAAATCTCTTTTCATACGTACATCTTTTAACACTCCCCACTTCTTTATATACGATCCACCCAGCCCGCATCCTGTTATCCTTTTTCATGCCAATCCACGCAGCTAGAAAACTGCAAACCCACTTCCCAAAACCCTAACCAGCATCAGCCACGACTGTCCCTACCCTGCTCATCTCCACGTCATGGCCAACCGTGGCTCCTCCTCGTCTCCCTCCTCCGTATGTCCTCTCTCGCTCTCTCTCTCTCTCTCTCTCTCTCTCTCTCTCTCGCGCGCGCGCACGCCTCTGGTTTGTGGGGAATTGGTGACTTATCAATAGGGATGACAGTTCGATCTTTTCAGGTGACGGTGTTCTGTCCAAGATGCAAAGACGTATTTCTAAAAATAAAGGATGCGAAGTCGTAAAAATGGAAAAAGGTGAGGAAGTTATACTGTATGTTTCAATTAAAAAGAAAAGAAGAATATCGGTACCGTCACGATTAGAAAAGGAAGCGATTATATGTTATGCTAGAGGAGGCAATTGTCTCGAGTAACCTGATGTTCTTGTTAATTTAATATATGATACGATCTTCTTACTTAACCAATTTGACCCCGTGAAATATTGGGCATTTAACCTTGCTAAAGTATTATTTGGTTGCTTGAATAAGGATCTATAATGGGCGTTGTATAAATATGTGGAACTTGCTTTAATTAATAGCTAAAACTTTTTGGTCGAATGTTCTAATAACTTAGCATACAAGACATAGTCGGGTTTATTTCACATGTGTGACTCATCGTTCTTCAAGTCCTCATGTGTTCTTTATACGGCTTTAAAATGTTTTGCACGAGAAATGGGTGTTAAAGTTGAATATTATATGAGATTGATACATAAAGTTGTTGGCCATCGAAATGGCTTTCCAAGATCGACATAGTTAGAAACTTGAACATATTGAAGGAGAAGAAAGAGATTCACATACCTGATTTGGAATCCATTATTCTTAATATAGAACAATGATAATCCAATCATTTGATGCTTAAGATCTTCTCCTCTATCATCCTCTGGACTCTGGCTCAATGAGATTGCCCCACATGAACGTTCCTTATGTGAGGTATATGGGTGTGTATATTTGAAAATGACAACTAAGGGTTAGAGGAGGGACCTTAGCCTATTTATAGAGTTTTGGCTAGATTCTCTCATCATGGGTCGAGCCTAGCTCAATCCACACAAGTCAAGTCCATATTCGACTGTTAAAAAACTTTATATCTTACCTTATTAGACCAACTCCACAAAATGGTAAATCATAATCTCAATTAATATAGTCCACATAAAAAAAAAAAAAAACTCTTACATTTTCTCACTTAGACTATATTAATTAAGGTTGTAGTGTATGTTTGCACTTTTACATTGGTCTAGAGATAATTTTCAATAGTCAATCCAATCATATAAAATCATCGAACACTAGATTATAGCGTTAACTGCATGTACATACATAAAGCCTTCTATGGTCACAAGTGCTTTTAACTTTACCGGTGTTGATTCAATATGGTTGTGTGACAAATAGATAACAACTCATAAAGAGTGGTACCTTATGTATTATCCTTTTCGTCGATTAATATTCTCTTACTTTAAGCATTACAAAAATTGGATACGCCACTAGAGAATATTTTTATGATTCTAATAAACTCACATATGTCTTATTTTTATGGTTAACATTTCTTTATATGTAATTGAGACCAATGTACGAGGCTACTAATTGGATGCTTTTAGTCTTTCCTCAAGATTTACACAATATCCTTAGATTTTGATCAGATGTATGTACACAATTCAATAACTGTAAGGACTTGGGCCCCATTGTGTAATATTGTCCGTTTTGGGTCACCCGCCCTTAGCCTCGCCCGCAACCTGCCGAGACAATCTTAGTCCGTCCCTCCGTACTACCCCGGGTCTGGGCTGTTACACTCTCCACCCCTTAGGAGCACAGTGTCCTTGCTGTGCCAGGATTCCCCCCTAAGCCATGTGGGACGAGAGGGACCCCTCCTGCGCACGTCCGGGGACCAAGGTGCGGACACACCGCTATCCCTCCTCCCCGTGTACCGCCGCTCGGGTCATCACATGCCCTTAGCCTCGCCCGTGTACTGCCGAGACAATCTTAGTCCGTCCCTCCGTATTGCCCCAGGTTTGGGCCATCACAATAATAGTCCATACAAAAGGAGTTAATATATATCAAAATGTTACCAAATGTAATAAAACACAAATGTAAACTTTATTAGAGCAAATCTGAAGCAACTCCCACTAAACGACAACATCTAATGATTCTCCCAATCCCATGTTCATGACATGTCACTCAAATACACAAGGATGAATGCCTTTCGTCAGTGGATTTGCAATCATAGTATGAGGTATTGTAATATAAAACGGTGGCTAATGCAAATCTTCACTTGACTAAACTCTATGAATGCACGCAATTTGTCTCAATCTCTTGCGGCAAGACTTTGCCAATGGGCCAATCATAGGCGTGCATCCTTAGAGTTATTCTAAATGGCGAGTATGTAACTATATAGAGGATTTGTCGTATGAATCAATCTCTCACTATCTCAGTCAACTTTTTGGAGAATTAAAATTAGATTTTATTTCTTGCTACTATAAGTAAATAAAAAATATTATCTTGACCATTATGTTAAAAAAAAAGAACCCGGTCAGTCCTTGCATACTTGGACTTTAGACTTAAAAAATCTTAATCAACATTATTTGTTTTGATTGTTTTTTGTCATCAGCAGGTTAAAGTTACTTTTTTCAAATGCGGCATTCCGTAATCGTGCACTTGTAGGAGTCACTTAATTATGATTTTTTTTTTGTTGGCCACTATTAGAGATAATAAGGTCAGTATAAATTATGTAAACAAGCAATGTATAATATTATAATATCTCTTTTAGCACGCAAAACCAATCTTAAAGTGATAGGTGAAATTGATGTATGGAGAGCCACATATACAAAATAAACTGGGTTTGAATTTGGCTTTGATATCATATTGATTAGTCCAACCTAGAAATTTAAGCTATTAGATGAAGAAAGGCTACATATATAGAAGAACCTCGCAAACCCTATAGATGAGGAGATATTTTGATAGCAAAGTTACTTTGTTTGATATAAAACATTGTAAATTTACTCGGAGTAAACAATTTGATATATATTTTTTAAAGAGACATTAATAATTTACAATAAATTCTATTTTGCGGTTGTATTAGTAAAGTTATAGTGTAACAAGCACACGAACTAAGTGTTTACATTAATAAATTCTATTTTGTGAAAGATTTTTTTTACCAAATAGGAAGAAAGACAAAGACGTGTTTATATTTTGTGTACATCAATTATACAATAAAAAAAATTAAAATATAAAGCCTGAATTGCATGCACAGTATAGGGGATTCTTTATTGTATAAATGAAGTAAACATAATATTTCACGCTTATATGATTTTGAGAGAAGAAAACAAGTAAACCTTTTAATAAGGGTAATGAATATTTAGTCCTCCTAACTGTTTATTAATATCGGCCGACTCCTTATATAGTATGGAGATTATTTATTGACTCTTTCTTTGATAGACTAATATTTAGAGTATTATAACTACGTTTAATTTTTCTTTTCTTGAGGTTAATGTAAATTGTTGAACCATGAATCACTATGTTCTTACCTCCTAATCCTTAAATTATATATAAAAAAGGGTGCAAGCTTGACAAAAAAAAATTGAAAAAAAAAAGATTGATTAATCTTGTTATTAAATGGTTGTAGCGGTGAATATTGATCGCCCTAAAAAAGTACCAATTCAGAGAACATTTTAAGTTGATATTAAATTTTAAAGTGGAATAAGCTAAAATTCAAAATTTTAGAAAGAGAGAAAATAACTAGAAAGCGAGATTTCTGTTTTTGCTCTCAGGGCTAAAAGGTTCTGAAAGTCGGGAAGACGTAGGACACCAAGATCGGTTTCAGAAGAAAATTTTAGGTTTTATCGTTTTGGGGGAAGGGGCCGAGTCAAGAGGCCCAGATTATGGGCCGACTGAGTTGGCACTCATGAAATTACACTTCTGCCCTTACCGAGCCAGGACGCTCAAGCTGCATATGGGAGATGAGCAGCTTTGAATTTCCAAAAGCCCTTGAGCCAAAGTTTTGGCATTTTGGAACCCGACTTCAAATATCTTGGTGCAATATTTTGCATTGAAAATGGTCAAAGCTCAAGGCGAGTGAGAGCCGTGGTCGCTCATGGCTAGGATGCTTTTTGGAGAAAGTTGTGGGACATCGGCAAGCTTTACTGGGGTCAGTCGCTCGATGCCGGATTATACTTACCTGATGCCGGATTATACTTGCCTAGGGCCACTTGACACTAGGTCTAGTTTGTTGACGGTCGAGCATTGCATTACCTATTTGTGTGGCCATAGTGCATCGCATGGGACCACGGCAGTGCAATGGGATCACATGACGTTGGCTTTGGTCTAGTTTTGTGACCCCCGCTTGAGATTTCATATGCAACTGCAAGTTCCTTTGTTCTCTTCTTCTTGCTTATTTGAAAAAAAAAAAATGCTCCACAGTAAGTATTTTAACAAGGTATTATACACTATTTACTTCAAAATTAATTCCTTTGAGTCAATGTCCTTTGCTTAAATGCAAAATCTTGAAGCGAAAGCTCTCCCTTAGTACCTATACAATGCAATCTGCCTAGCGACAATAGAGGAGCCGACTAATCTTCCCAGTATAGACCTCTTGATTTGTGAGACAATTAGATCAATGCTTTCCCAAAGAGATGGATTATATTAGATTGAGCAAAACTTACTATCTCAGAATTTTAGAGTATGAAGTGCTAGCATCATCAATCAGATTATAAGAGGTGACATATGTCCATATGATAAATTACACAAAGCAACTCGGAAGACCATGGCCATTTAGCAAGTATCCAATTAATTTTAAATTAAAATGCTCAGCATCACAAATCATAAATAAAAAGAAGAAAGAGAAGAAGTCCCTCAACCATGTCAGTAGCATGATGCGATATCTATATTTCATAGTGATTTTGATTTCTAATCAAAGGAGCAGACATTTTCAAATTTCTAGAAGAGAGATGAACAAGGAAGTTGTTGCGGACGTTCTTGCCTCTGAAACTTAGGAGCATGCTAACACCTTTTCCAATTCGAAGAAGCAGCCATGAGAAGAGCCGATGAATGATGGGCTTCAAGAATGTTTACCATCTGATGGGGTTTCCAGGCTCTAGCTCTCATCTATATATCACTTTGTTTGTGGATTATGGCTTACGCAATGGAACAAAGACCAAAGAAAGTTATACGTAGATCAGATCCCCACCACTGCCGGGGGTATCCTTTTGGGTTTAGGAGCCCCATGCGCAGTATCACCATCAGGTACATGTAGAGACTCTATCCAAAAATGATCGCGCGCCATTTGCCCATAGCCCAAGTTTCTTTCTCCTATTTCCCTTTCGGAACTTTCCTTGTTCCCTCACCCCCACTTTTCGAAAATGATCGTGTACACCAGTTCTTTCTTGAGTTCAAAAAGTGATTGGCAATATCATTTCTACTTCATTGAATTTTGCACATGACTTTAGGCCTCTAAGACATGAAACAAAAGGTCGCTAATGACTAATGAGTTGGAAAGTGAGAGAGATTAAACTTTAGCGCAAGTCAATGAAGAATATAAATGCAATCCTAGTATGAACTTCACTTTATAAAATATTCTTAGAGGAAATCACTTGGCATTTTCACTTGCCAATTGAAATGGGACTGACAACTCTTCAAGAGGAGAAGAATGAAAAAAAAAGTATATATTAAATTAAATTAAAACAAATTGCTCTCATTCGAAATTTGTTCTTGCTTAATTCTTTACAATGCATTTATACGTGTTTCTATTATTTTATTATTCTTAATCAGTGTCTTTTGGACACCTCTTAATAAAATTTATTTTTATGTACACTCAAATCCGTTTTTTATTTATTTATAAAGAAACGAAATGGAACGGGAAAAATGACGAAGAAGGAGAGATTCAGGCTACGTTTGGTCGTCCGGGTTTTTAATTAGAATAGGACTAGATAGGATATGATATGAAATCCTGAGATTTTTTTATATCTAGTCAATCATTTGATGAATCGTAGTATTAAAGTTGGATATATTTACATCATATAATGTACATTTTTTTGATATAAATGATATATCATTATAAATGAACCTAAATGTTTTTTTTTTTTTTTTTTACCCAAGGAACCCCGTAAGTCGGCAGCCCGACAAGTAAACTCTAGGGGCGACACGTGGAAACCACCACCACGTGTCACCGGGCAAGTTACCAAGTGACGCGCCGGGGATTCGAACTTTTCCCCTTCGTGAGGAGAGAGAGCCCGAAACCCGGTGACGCCACTGCGGTGGGTGGTAATGAACCTAAATGTTCATAAACGAAGATGGTGAAAATCTCTTATAACATTATTCCTTAATTTATTTTTATTTTATTTTTCCTCTTTTTTATATTATTTCATTTATTATTTCTTTTTTTCCCCTTTCATCATTCTTTAATAAAATTTTATCAAATGGTAAACTATACTAACATATCTAAAAAAAAAAAAAATACCTAAAATATATAATAAATATAAATATTTAATTTATAGATTGAATGTTTATTATAAGATATAATTAAAGTTGAATATATATATTAAAATAAGATTAATTCAAAATAAATTTCTATTTTTTTTCATTTTTAGTTTCTTAAATTAGAATTCAAATATTATTTATATTGAAATATAATTTCAATTTTTTTAATTTAATAAGTTTGTTATTCGAGAAAAATAACTTTCCTATTATGGACTTTAAAAATCCTATCCACCTTTATCCCACCTCCCCTTTGGGATTATTTTATCTTGCCTATATTCTCCTTATATCCGACTTTATCCTGTCCTGAACGAAGCACCAAATGTAAGATATGATTTATTATATCCTATCATGAATTTTATCTCGACTCTAAACGCAGCCTCAAGGTGAGCGAGGGTCAAAGGGATGGAGATATGCACTATGCAGTGGGGCCCGTAGACAAAGGTGGGTCATTGGATATGATCAACGATGGTGATTTGTTTAGGGAGGGGCCCAACCAAGGATGCCGAATTGTATGGCACGTTCATTTTTTTCTTTTCGACCACTCATGTTTAAGTTTTACATAGACTATATTTTGGTTCCCATAAGCTGATATGTGCCTTAAATTGAAAAGGTTTCCCTTTTTTTTCTTTCGATTGGCATAAAAATGGAAATATTCATTATTATAAGGAAAAAGCCACGAAAAATCCCGAAATTTGCCCCGAGTAACACATTTATCCCAAACTTTTTTTGTGTCGTGAAAAACCCCAAACTTTCCAAACCGTGACACATTTACCCCATAAGGGCATTTTTGTCTTTTTTAGTTTTAGTTTTTTCCTTTTTCTTTTTTTTTTCTTCTTCTCTCTGCCAGCCATGGCGGAGCTGGCGGAGGGAAGCCGGCGTCCGGCGAGGGCGGCCCTCGCCGGCGTCGGGCAGCCCTCGCCAATGTCGGGCACCCTCAGCGGACGCCGGCAAGGGACACCGGCCAGCTGGCGGAGGGAAGAGAGAAGAAAAAAAGAAAAAAAGAAAAGAAAATTAAAAAATGAAAAGACCAAAATGCCCTCCAATTTTGGGGTAAATGTGTCACAAACAAAAGTTCAGGGTTTTTGGTGTCACAAAAAAAAAAGTTTGGGGTAAATGTATCACATTTTGGAAAGTTTGGGGTTTTTCACGGCATAAAAAAAAAGTTTAGGGTAAATGTGTCACTCGGGGCAAACTTCGGAGTTTTTCGTGACTTTTTTCCTTATTTTTCAATGTATCATTCTTATTCAATAACAGACTCGTAAGTTAGAGTCACTTCTATACTATTTCGGATGTATTTTATAATTTTACAACATCCCGTTGTAATTAAAAGTACAATACTATTATGATACATCGGTAAAATTGATTGATGGTATTATGAGTTATGGTAATATAAAGTGCAGATTCAATACAGTTTAAATGTTCCGAATGTTTAGGGAGGTTGGACAATTCTATTGGATTTGTACTGCAGCTTCTTGTTTTTAGGTGTTCTCCTTTAACCCATTTGTTCACCGCACTTCTGTATTCCGTATACATCTAGCTAGTCCATCAGATATTGGTTTACCCCTTTTTAGCTCAAAGAATTTCCCTATAAACCAACAAATTGATAAGTATCAATTGAAATAGGTATTTTTATAGAAGAATTTTTGTAATTATTAAAATTAGGTATATGATAAAAGTAAATTGTAACAACGGATGCGAATCTTTACTTGACTAAAACCCTATGATTGTCTCAATCACATGCAATAAGACTTTATCAATGGGCCGATCGTGAGCATGACCCCTTAGAGTTATTCTTATCGGTGAGTATACAACTAAATAAAGGATCTGTCTTATAAATAAATCTCTCACATACTCAATCAACTCCTTGAAGATTAAAAATTATATTTTATTTCATTTTTATTGTAAAGATCGCCATAGTTTTTTTTTTTTTTTTTTAAATGAACCTCGTCAGTCCTTGCATACTTCGACCTAGGCTTGGACTTTAGACTTACAAAAACTGAATCAACATTATGTGTTTTGATTTATTTATTTATTTATTGTCATCTCAGTACCATAGCAGGGTTAAAGCTACTTTTGTCACACACATGGCATTCCGTAATCATGCACTTGTTGGAGTAACTTAATTATGATTTTCTTTTGTTGGCCACTATAATATCTCTTTTAGTGTGCAAAACTTATTTTAAAACTAGGGACTATGGAGAGCTACATATAAGAAACACATTGGGTTTAAATTAGCTCTGATATCATATTCGTTTGTCCATACAAAAAATTTACTCTATTAGATGGAGAAAAACTATATATATATATAGGAGACCCATGCAAACACTATAGATAAGAAGATATTTTAGCATAATAAATAAACTTTGTTTGGTTCCAATCAGAGGAAATTTTTACTTTGTTTGGTATAAAACATTGCAAAATTACTTGAAGTAAACAGTTTGAAATTTATTTGTAAGAGAAATCAATTACTTGAAATATGTTCGATACAGTGGTTGTATTTAGTACAGTGATAGGGTAATAAACACTAATCGGATAAGAAAGGAAAAAAGAAAAGTCAAGTACACATGAAATTTGGCCATTATATTACTTAGCACAAAATCAAAAAGAATATAAAAATATCTTCAAGGCAAAAGAAAATGATAACATTAGGATAATCCTAACACCACTTGATCTTTTGAGATATTACTGTTAGATAAAAACTTGATTTATAATTTAAATATTCTAAGACTCTCTTATGCATAGGTTGGTCTTTAACTTAAGCCTAGGCATGGAAATATGTAATTGGAGAAGCAAATAGGAGCCTGAAAGATTTTAATTCAAGATCTCTTGCTCTAATGCCATATGAGATTTTGGTGGAACCATTGCTAACTATTCAAAAAATTTAAGCTATTAGATAAAGACTTGGTTTATTATTTAAGTATTCTAAGAGTCTTGCTCTCTTTCAAGCTCTGGCCAATTTATCCTCGCATCTGCTCATTTCCAATAGGTATCATCCATGCTCCATTGTCAGATCATTGTGATAATTTGCTTGCACTCGTCGAAGATCAATTTTAGAACAAAATTTTGAGAATTGAGCTTGTCAAATCTAATGAAAAAATTTGATTATTACCAATGAAAAATAAAAATAAAGTAAGAGGGTTATATACTAAAAACTAAACGGTAAGCGAGCTAATGGCAAAACCAAAAGTGAAAATATGGCAATGCCTTTTTCCTTCATTGTCTAGAACAAATCCTGGTCCATCCCGACATAATCAAGAATGCTAGAAGTCATTGATGTGGCTGTCATTTATGCAAGATTCGAAATCAAGACTACTCACTCAACAAATTGAAAGCCATTGATTTCAACATTCGGATGAAAAAGGGCAAATAGATAAAGAAAAGATCAAATAATTTTCTTTTTCGTATCACTTTCAAATCAATACTTAACTTTTATTTGAGAAAACCATATAAGAAAACAACGGCCACTGAAAATCTATGCGAGAATTAATTGTAAGGAGGTAACGTGGCAAAAAAAAAAGGTCCATCTATCACTCAATATCACTCAAATTTCTATATACTTGTCAATTTAAGTAACTATCGCATCATCGAGAGAAGAGTTGGGGATTGAGTTCTGAAGTCTAATCTTGGTAAGGTGGATAACTTAATGGGAATTTATTTTATAAACGATGAATGAAATGACTCAATCTTCTGTAATAAATCACCACCTTAATAAGTCTCACCGCAATACAAAACCATAAAGAAATCCACTAAAAAGAAAAGGAAAAAGGAGAAAATTATTTGGAGCTACAATTGCAAAGGGATACTAATTGGTAATTTAGGAATTTTTTTACAATTAAGAAACCTCATATAATTACAACAAACGTACCTAAATCCTTTATTGGGTCCCTACTCCTAGGTGAACAAATCAACTAATGAAAACATATGCTATAACATAATCCTATTGGAATATGGATGTTAAAATCTAAACAAGTCATTGGAACTTCATACCCAATAATATCCCGAGCATTTTTGGATTGTGTCATTTACATTGTATGTTTAGATTACATTTTCACTTAATTTAAACTCTAGTTTATTGTGCTATAATATTAGTACTATTCTATGCAATATGGCACGCTCGTGATCTTGGGAATGTGTGATTTATTCGGCTTGCTTTATTTCAATTGTTTTGTTGTGGCAAAAACAAAAAAAAAATGGAGATTTTCATATAATTTAAGAGCTAACTTTTCTTTTTTGGATAGGCTTTGTAGTGGGGCCCATGGATGGGGAGATGTAATGGGGCTGGACAAAGAGATGAGTTGGTGGGTGGGGATGAAAGTACATGATGAGACGGCTAGGGCATGATCGACGATGGTGATTTGTTGGGAAGGGGCCGACATAGGAGGCCCAAGTACTGAGCCAATAGAGTGGGCACTCGAAAATTACACTTTTGCTCTGACTGAGCCAAGATAATCAAGTGCCTCTGGGAGAGCTTTTTTTTTTTTTGGGGGGGGTGTATCTATTCTCGACAATAATTTTTAATTTATTTCTAAGTATTTTAAGCCGTTTGATAACCATCAAAAATTGCAATTTCCAGAATAGTATTGTGTTGGGGGGTTATCTATTCTCGGCAATAATTTCTAATTAAAAATTATTTTTTTTATTCTATTCGAAAATAATTTCTAAACATTTTAAGCCATTTGATAATCATAAAAAATTTCAATTTCAGAATAGAATTGTGTTTAGCACTGTTCTCAAAATTTCTATTTCAAATCATTTTTGTTTTATTTTTTAAATTATTTTTTCCTTTTTTTCTTTTTCTTCCTTTCATTTTTTCCTTTCTTTCTCCCCTTCTTCTTCTTCAAGGTGGTTGGCGACTTCACCGAAGCGTCATCAGCAACGATGGCGGTGCGGCAATAGTTGAAGAAGAAGAAAGAGAGAAGAAGAATAAGAAAAAGAAAAGAAAAGAGAGAAAATAAATGCTTGATTCTAGAATTGTTCCCTGGAATAAATAATCAACTTTTTTTCTACTTTTTGATTCTGTTCTAAATGTATTTCCGAGAACAAAAAAATGAAAATTTATTCTTGAGAACAAAAATTTCATCAAACGCATTTGCGTTCCAAATTTATTCTCGAGAATAGAAGAATAGAAATTATTATTGTTTTGCAAGTTAACAAATAGGTCCTAAAAGTCTTGAAGCCGAAGTTTTGGCGTTTGGTAACACAGTTTCAAATTTTTTTGTTTAAATTTTTGCTTTGAAATTGCTCAAAGCTCAAGACAAACTCCAGCTTTGGGCTCATAGTTTTGTTCTTCCAATCTTGATATCACTGATATAGTAGTATTCCTATTTTACAACCCCCAGGGGCCCAAGTCCCAAAAAATCTTGGATAGACAGAAAGAAAGCCATGGTCAATCGTGGCTAGGAAGCTTCACGGAAGAGGTCAAGGGACGCCGGCACAACTTCACTGAGGGTTGGTGGACGTCAGCAAGCTTTGCCGAGGGTTGCTCGACACCAAATCTAACTCACCAAGGATCACTCATTGCTAGATGAAGCTCACAGAGAGTCGGGCGTCGAGTTGCCTAGTCTTGTGGATTCGGCATTATGCCGCCTAGAATCGTGCAGCACCAGCGCATTTTGTGGGCACGTGCGTGCTGCCATATGTGAGCTCGCACGACCTTGGCAACACGTCACTTAGGATCACGGGATGCCGGCACCAGTGCTGTTGTTATGCCCCACGCTTGGGCTTCTATCTAAGTTTCTCCATTCTCCTTTTGGCATTTTTTAAAATACTTTGCAAGTGTTCACTATGCACTATTTGCTTATCATGAGCATTCTTTTGAGTCAAGTCTCCTTTGCTTAAATGCAAAGTCTCAAAGCTAAAGCTCTCCCTTTGTACTTATCCAATGCAATTAGCAGAGCAAAAAACAGAGGAATCAACAAAAAAAAAAAATAATAAACTAATTTTTCCTCTATAGACCTTTTGATCTTTGAGACTATTCAAACAACAGTTTCCTAAAGATATAGATTATACTAGATTGAGCAAAACTTACCATCTCAAAATTTTGAAGTATGAAGTATCGGCATCATTAATGGGATTAAGAGAGGCAACAGAGGCCCGTGTGATAAATTATATGGAGCAATTTAGAAGATCATCGTCATTTTAACCAGCATCTTCTTAATTTTTGGGTTAATGCACTTTGCATCACAAATCATAAAGAAATAGAGGAAAAAAAATGTTCCTCAATCATGTTAGTAGCATGGTGCGAAACCTCTCTATTACAGTGATCTTGAATTCTAATTGAAGGAGCAAACACTTGCAAAACTCTAGTGGAGGCCTAGAAAAGGAAAAAGTGAAGACAATGGAACCCATAGTCTCACCATAGTTAAGACCATCTCATCTTCTTTGTTAAAGTTGATGAGCTTTCCTCTTCATTTGTTTCAATTGGAGTATCTTCTCCCTCGGTGTCTATTGAATTATCTTCTACCAAGTCTTCCCATAAAAAAAATCACTTTGTTTATATCCATTGATGGTGCTGGGAACACCACCCTCAGATCATCCTCCTTTTGCTCGCATATTAGACGGAATCCATGCTTCTTTATGCTTCCTTTCTCAGCTCTGAGGCAAACTTAGAAATGGCTCCCATCCTTTGGCAGTCCATCCTTAAAACTCATTAACCGACAACTAAGCCACACATGGTCAGATTCTATCGCATCAAAATATCTCGTGCCCCTTTTCACACATTGGCCATTAACAACTATCGTGTAGTTACATGAATTATCGACCACTTTTCCTTCCTCTTTCGGGTTGAGAACAACACAGAATGCTAGTCCTTTGAGCTTGTCATACAAGTCCTAGGGAACCATGAAAGATATGGAATCCTCTTCACAGGGGAGAATCCATTTAGGCGTCTCTTTTCCAATTTCAGACAAAGTTGACTTCATCTTTCATCTTTGGCAGTTTCTGTCACACAGAAAGTACGCATGTCAAGCATTTGAAGTTATATACATATACATATACATATATATACAGAGAGAGAGACCTCGAGTAATGACATATTAGCCACATCATCCATATTGACCCCTTTGCGGAATAATTCACAACATGAAACCAAGCTAACAGTCGAGGTGTGGGAGGGCTGACCCCACAAATCTGGGAATTTTTGCAGAGATTTGCAACAATCTGCTGATAGTGTATCAATATCTGGTGGATGCTGAGGACTCTCTTGTAATAGCTCGCATCCGTCAACATACAATCTGTCCAAATGATAGTACTTGTTGATGCACGTTGGCAAACCAGCAAACTTGTTATATTCAAGATCTAGACACTCCAATTTGGGAAAACTGGAAAAACTCTCAAGGAACCCTACTTCTGATAGATTGCACCACCCGAGGTTCAAGCACCTTGGTTTTTGAAATCCCAGACAGCCAACAGGACCAGTTGAATCCTCCAAGTTTTTTGGAAACGTGATGCCCTGAAGATCAAAAGACTCGAGATTTTTCAACTTATAAATATGCGATGGAAGCCTCGTGAGGTTTTTGCAAAATGATAAATCTATCCACTTCATAGAGACAAGATTTTCAATTGATGCAGGGAGTTCTTTAATAGCCGTACCATATAGATTAAGTACTTCCAAATGTTCCATCTTTTCATCTATATCTGGGAACTTCTCAATTTTAGAGCAACCACAGAGCTCAAGGGTTTGAAGAGATTTAATCTTCAGCGGGTCAGGAAAATTTTGAAGATTAAAGCACCCTCCTAGCGACAAAACTTTCAGCTTGACAAGATCTCCAACGGATGGGTGAACCTCCACCAAGCTCTCACACCCATTAATAATCAATTTCTCCATATTTGGAGCCATTGACAAGTCGTGAGGACTTGCATTCACTGAAATTGATGGACTTCAGCTTGCTAAAATTCTGCAAAAACATACTAGTGCGGTCATTAAGCCTTGCGAATGTTTTTTTATATTATAGCTATAAAAAGGAAAAGCTAATCATCACAAGGGCTTACCTAAGAGTTGCCCCCTAATTGTCTGATATGACTTTTTGGGACATTGTCTCATGAGTTTCTTTGGATTAGAGCCAAATTCTAGATTTGGGGCATTGGGCCATTTAAGCCATCTTAAATGTTAGGGAGACGTACTTGAGCTTGTGAAGAGATATGTCCTCCAAGCAAAATGAGCATTCTCAACTTTTTCATATTTGTGAGAGCATCAGGACTAATGATTATCGCTTCTGGTAAGGGCCGGTCCAATACTATGGCCTTTACTACATCCGTCCCCTATCCATAACAGAGCAAATTCAGTTATCAGACAAAATTTTCAGTAAAGAATTACGTTACACTGTTCGAATTAGAGTAATATAAACCGAAATGTAGCAAAACTGACATAAACAACTTTTACCGTATTATAACAAAAAATGTCCTCGACATCTTCCAAAAGCCATAATTTGTTGCGTTTCCCAGGATCGTCATGACATTCTTGTTTAACAATATTAGTACCCATCAATTGAACCAAATCATGCATTTGCAGGGAACCATTCTCATTTTTTATCAAGGACCGCTCGATGAGAATTTCTATTCCTATGGTTGTCTTGAAACCATAGCCGTCAAGAACTTTCTGGACGTATATAATTCTCTTTCCCTTAAAGAAACAAGCAATGTCAAGGAAAATCTCCCTCTTGTTATTGTCCAATCCATCAAAGCTTGTCTTGAGAACTTGATTGATAGTTTGGTGAGGACTTTCAGAGAGCCTATGCAATGCACTTTCCCATGCAGCTTTGTTTCTTCCACATAAGAATGAGCCCAACCTTCAAGGGCTAACGAAAGGCCATTAGTATAATGCAGTGCTTTCTTAGTGAGATCCCTTCTTATTTCAACACTCTTGCTATTTGGAAAAGTCTAGTGCTTCATCATATTTTAAAGCTTGAACTTCATACACACAATTTATGCCTTGAGAAATTAGCAACTGTTTATCTCTTGATGTAACAATGATTCAACTTCCCTCTCCAAACCAATTACCTTCTCTAGCTAATGCTTTTAGTTGATCCATTTGGTCAACATCGTCTAGAACCAAGAGAACCTTCTTACGACATAGCCTTTCCCGTATCAAACTAATTCCTTCATCGACATTATAGACCATAAATTTTTTACGAGGTAAGATTTGAGATAGAAGTTGTTTTTGCAAAGCAACAAGACCACCACTTTGGTTTGATTTTTCTCTAACTCGCTCCAAAAAACTACAACCCTGAAATTGCTTCTCAATAGCATTATATAGTGCCTTAGCAATTGTCGTCTTTCCGATGCCGCCAAGTCCCAATAGACTTATCATCAAAACATCACTAGCAGCTGGCTCTGACAAACTTATCAGTTTTTGAACTCGGGATTCTATATCGACTGGATACTTAGCGACATCTAAGGATCTCGGTCTGAGACAAATTGATAATTCCTTGACGATGGATTGTATGAGCTCTGCTTCATCTCTTTCATCTCTGATGGGCACTCAAAAGAAATAGAAACGTGTTTTACCATTTCAAGCCATGGTAGGAATTCAACGTCTAACGTCACACGGAAAATTTCATAAGGAGATTAACAAAATAATAAGATGAAAAGAAATCACACATACCCGTGCCAACATCTACGGAAGGAAAATTACCAAGGATCTACGCCTAAAGACACTAATTACTTGGGTCCTAGGAACCACACTACTTATCTAAGAAAAAAATTTCTGCTAGCTTGAAATCTTGGTTTTTCGACTTTTGTGTCTATTGCGAATTCAAAGAAGTTGATGCATCGCTTTGGCAATTCGAAGCTATACATACGATTTGATATCTAACAAACAATCACGAGCTAACAATCGCAAACCATTGCATCACATTAGCACATACCTGTCATTGAAGTGCCACCCAGATAAGCTACCAACATCAAGGAGAGCCTTCTTCCATCTCTTCACTTTTTCGGAACCTTCCCAAACTTGGACTCATGCTTAGCCATAGGTCTCGCATAGGTCTCCCTCCCTTTCCCCACTTCCCTTGGGTCCACTTTGTAAAACACTGGGAACACAATCAAGTCATTTCGCTCCTTGCACTCCATGATTTTTGCGACCTCTTCTAAACACCACGGTGAGGAAGCATGGTTCTCGGAGAAAATGATGACGGCAACGCACGATTGCTCAATCGCCCTCATGAGCGCCGGCAATGATATTTGCTCTCCTTTCCTAAGCTCCTTGCTATCCACAAAAGTGTGTATTCCTTTCTGGTCCAAAGCCACGTCGAGATGACTGAGTAAGGCGTGATGGACATCTGTCCCTCTGAAACTGAGGAACACATGGTAATAATTCCTTTTCACATTCGAAGGAGCAGCCATTAGAATAGCTAATAGCATATGTGCTTCTCTAGAATGCCAAGCTTCGGCACAGAGAGATGGAGAGTCTTGCTAAGAAAATCAAGGGCTTAAGGCTGAAGCAAAGTGGGCTTTGCTCTCGGAGATGTTCGGAAGGCGAGACCGACGTGATCGACCGACAAATCTGGAACGATGAAGAATCGGCCAAGGACTCAGAAGACAAAAGCGGCCACTGGGGTTTAACTCATCCGATTTGTGCTTTAACAATCTTAATAGGTCTTTAATTGAGCGTAATGCCCATTGGGCTCAACTCGAGCGTGTAGCCCATTGGGCTTAACTTGGGCGTGTAGCCCATTAAGTTTCCAATGGCTAGCCCACTTTTTCAAGACCAAAGATTAGGGCCAAAACTATTTGCCGAATTAAACACTAACTAAACCGATTAGGGATGTTTCGTAATTATCCACAAAGTATGCTTGTAACTAGATCGAGATTCATGGCTAAATTTGATTGGAAATGGCCTTAATGGGGCCTATATAAATTAGGGGGTCTCTTGAGTATTGCTTGCACAACTAACCCATGTTTGAGTCTAATCAATCCATAGATGATTCTCAGTTGTTATGTAACTAAGCGAAAATTGATTTACTTACTTTAATCCATGATTACTTACAATTGATTTAGGGTCTTTCACAATTAGTATAACAACCATATGAAACCACTTGCAATCCGTCTATATATATATATATATATATAGACCAAATCGATCTATGATTGTTCATTCATTGATATATGCCAGTGTAAGGTCGTCTCATATCGATCTTTGTAGTCGAGCTATCGCTCCATGGTCAAGTACTCTAGTTGAGGGCATTTCTCGATCCACAATTACCTTTTCCAATTGGATAGTTGCCTTATAAATAATACTTAAATCAATCCATAATCTAATATCGTTAAGGGCACATCAAAGCTTTAGACCATTCCTCGAGTTTAGGATATAGGTCAAATTTGAGGATGTCAAAACGAGAGACATCGTCGCCTAACTCAGGGGAGGGCTACCATCGCCTAACGTTGCCAAGGGCGACCCTCACTCGAGTTAGGCGAGGGCTGCCTTTGCCTGATGCCGATGAGGGCGACCTCCATCATCCATCGATGACCATGTTCGGGGAAGGAAAAGAAAAAGAAAAAAAAAAAAAAAAAAAAATAAATATATAGTTACAATTTTTTTTTTTTACCAAAATATCCCTTCTCCAATGGTTGAAAAAGTCACCATCGACGAAAGACTCCTATTTGAGATGATTTAGTTACTTTAGACTCTTATTTGAAATAATTTAATCACTTCATATCCTTATTTAAAATAATGTCTACTTTATACTATATTTAAGAAAATTATGGCATTTTAGTGAAATTTTCCCCTTTTGTGGTTGATGTATTTATTATACACAATTTACTTAAAGATTATCCTTTTACTTGTGCTTAAATTATTTTTTGAGCAATGTCATCCTTATATAAAATAAATGTATATAAATACAATTTGTTAACAAAATAATTTGTTTTTTTTTGTCAGAAACACAATAATTAGGTATCCATCTACCCAAAAATAACAGTAATTTTTGGAAAAGAGGCACATCAATTTTGTTCCAAATAGAGAAAGAAAATAAAAAAATCAAAAAAAGAAGAAAAGAAGGCAATCAAAAGTCTTAAATCAAGAATGGACCCCACATTTAACCTTAATAATGTTCTTTTTGCTAAAATAACCTTAATAATTGTTATTTGAGAAGAGTATATCTACTTTCGTCTCGAGTAAAATTAAGACAAAATATAAAAAAATATAAAAAATAATTTTAAATCAAAAGTGAGATTCGTGATTAACGTAATTAATTCGACTTAACAAAAGAGTGGAAATATGTCGGTCTTCATTTTTCTCAAGCCCGTACAAGAAAAGTAGAATCTCACGTCAACAACAAGAGCTAATCAGGCACGACTGCGCAAGGCAACGACGCATTTCCGAAAACACCCACGCACAAGCACCCAAATCACCGCAGCACGACGGAGGCACCCTCGAAAATCCCGCCCAAAATCATGGGCAAATCCGGAATATCACGAAACAAGCAGGCCCCCACCAGTTCCTGTCCATTTCGCGGTCGGGCTCCCTCCCTCCGTCGTCGCCTTCCGCGAGTCGAAGCGATTCCCGATAAACTCAGCACCGCACGAAAGCCGCCGAGTCGCCGAATCGGACCGTATCGCCGCCGCGCGTCCTCCGAGACCCCCACCGGCCCGCCGCGATCCGCCGATCGCCGATGGATTCTCCCGTTTCCTTCCTCGATTAGCGCGGCGGGCGTCGGTGGAGCGAATCGGCGGCGATTTCTTGTGTTTTCCGGTTTGATTTTCGAGCTGCGGGCGATGGAGCGGGGAAGGCGGTGGTTAGGGCTGGCGGTCTTGTTATGCCTATGTGTGTCTTGCGGCGCAAGAGGTAGCTTGTGATTTTCCCTGTTTTATTATAGCTCGCGAGGGTGCGTGATTTCATGTGTTTTGGCTTGATTCCTGGTGCTCGGGATGGATTGTTAGTTTACATGTCGCGACCCGTGATTGTCGGCTTTTAGTGAATTTTGGGGCTGTGGAGTATTTTTGGGTGTGGTTTTGGAGTCAATTGAGTTAATGCCTACCGACTGGAGGTGGATTTTGTGAAGGAATGGAAAGTCTCTGTGGTTGCGAGAATGGCTTGCTTTGTTTCGTCTGTAAAATGGCACTTATGATGAGGTTTCGCGGGCAAATATAGGCGACATATCTGGGGGTTATAGAGTGCTGATACATGTGGAAACTCGTGAGTGCATTCCCTTTTCCTTTTTTCCGCAGTGAAGCCAGCATGTTGTTTGGGCGCTAAATTAATGGAGATTGTATGAAGGCTCGTTGCCGATACGGAACTTAGTTTCACCGAAGTACAAATTTTTATAAGAAATTTTACGTTTTCTTTTTACTTGTTTAACTTGGAGATGCTTTTATTGGAAAACCATTTACCATTTCAAACTAAATGGAAGGATGGGGTCGTCATCTTATGCCATAGAGTTAATTTTCACGTGGACTAGATGGTAACTAGAATGTTCTCTCCGACCAACTGGATGTCGTTGTTTGCTTTTAGTAAGTTGCAGTCATCCGGGGCAAGCTAAATGTTTGATGGACCTTTATTTCTACTTAGGATGTTTAATTTGGCTCTGACATCTTCTCCTGTTATGTACAGAACTTAAGATCAAGCCCAAAGACAGTGGCCCTGCTTATAATCACACCCTTGCCACGATATTGGTGGAATATGCATCTGCAGTAAGCATTACCATATACTTTCTTTCCTCTATTTTAGGTTCATTTAAAAAAGATGTAACATATTGAAATGATCACTAGCCACCTGCCAGCAGAAACAAATTTCTGTTTAAGTTCTCCATATGTCGAGACTTTGATTTGATATCTCTGTTAGTTGGAACCAGCCAAAAAAGGGGAAGGTTGCGAAGGGTCAAGTCATTTCTCTAGCCTTAGTTTTTCTTTTCTTCACTTATAGTTTTAACTGTTATGAGTTTATTTGTAGATTTACCTTTCAGATATGGCAGAACTTTTCACGTGGACATGTCCAAGATGTGGCGACAAAACTGAGGTAATCATCTAAAATTAACATGCTAACTAATTCAGGGGCTCATAGGTTACATGTTGAGTGTGTTTTAGTAGTTAAGCTGACAATCCATGCTTTAACATGAAAACAGGGATTTGAGGTCATAGAGCTTGTTGTGGATGTACAGCACTGTTTACAGGTTAACCATGACCCGACACTCTGAACTTGTGTCATTCCTTCAGTTGGTGTTCTCAGTTAGTGGTCTTTTTAGGCCTTTCCTTTATGATGGATTTGAATATATTTGTGCAGGCATTTGTTGGGGTAGCACAGGATCTTAATTCTATAGTAATTGCATTCAGAGGGACTCATGGAAACAGGTTTTGACATTCAGATGGCTACTCTGTCTTAGCTTTGCCTCCAAAATGGAACCATGCTTTTTTACTTGTACTGTGCTATGTGTATGTATATATATGTTGGAGCATCGCTGTGATGGATGGTATTATGGTCTTAGGGGAAGCACAAACACTTCTGGATCTTAAGAAATGAAGTTTTATTTCTTTTTTTTTTTTTCATAAATGTATCTGAAATACTTCATTTTGTTGACTTTTGTATCATTATAAATGCACAATGTCCCCGTTGTGGAATAACTGGCATATCGAATAAATCTTTGGTGAATGGCCACAACTGTGCTCACAAGTTAATAGGAGCACCATCTTCTCCCTATTTTGGAAGGGTATTCGGAAAAATGTTAGACGTTGCTAGTGTCAGTGCCATCTACCCGCTTGTTGATGACTGTTCCGATTTTTTCTCTCATTGAAGCCGCTTTTATTTTTATCTCACATATGAGAAAATAATGACTACTTAATTCATTTAATGTATATGCCCATCCAAGTCAGTGTCTTCATTTTTTTTTATCAGAATTTATCAGTTATAAGTCAGTTTTTCCATGCCGCAATTGTTTGATGCTTGTTTCATTGTTCTCATTTCTGTAGTCACCACTTGCGTTTATTATGTTTCTTGCACCACATTGATTGGTGTCAGTGTCTTCATGGTGCATTAATGACCCAATTTTACTATTGCAGCATCCAGAATTGGGTCGAAGACCTTTACTGGAAGCAGCTTGATCTAAATTATCCTGGCATGCCTGATGCAATGGTACAACTTCCAATCTCTTTGTTAAGTCTTTTGGTGCATATTTTTGGTTTAGTTAAGGCATCTTCTGATGTCTCAACTGTTTCAGGTGCACCATGGATTTTATTCTGCTTACCACAACACAACCATACGGCCTGGAATTCTAAACGCTGTTAAAAGAGCAAAAGAGTTGTATGGGGATGTCAATATCATGGTGACAGGACATTCCATGGGAGGGGCTATGGCAGCATTTTGTGGACTTGATCTCAGAGTAAGGATTCTTATACCTCTGTTAGCAGAGATGGAGTAGCTTCGAGGTTGTTCAAGTCTCTGAGATTAGCTCTGAGAAGAAAATGAGTCTCTTCTGCATAGTCCTACCTGAATGGTACTAGCTTCTTTTAGATGAATTTGAAATTCATGCAAAACTGTTGCTTATCTCACAATTTGCAAATCAATGATAACCTTTTAGCTTTGGTCGAAGCTTGATTTTGTTACGTGCCATTGAGTAGAATTTTGCCTTTTGCCATTTGTTCAGCAGCTTATGTGCAGCACTGGATCCTATCCATAGAGCATTCTTGCAAAATATGTGAATGTGTTTCTGACTAATTGCTACTTATACTCTAGGTAAATTGTCTAGCTCAGAGTGTTCAGGTTATGACATTTGGACAACCTCGTATTGGCAACGCGGTTTTTGCATCCTACTACAGTGAACTTGTGCCAAATTCTTTTCGGGTTACCAATGGGCATGACATTGTTCCTCATTTGCCTCCGTATTATCATTATTTCCCGCAGAAGACCTACCACCACTTTCCGAGAGAGGTAAATTTACTTCTTGCTGTCTGATGGAGATTATGAGCCTATCTGCCCTAGGGAATATACTTTCCGTGATTTGCTTCATATGGCACCTCATTGTGTTTTGAGCTTTGTCGAAATTTCTAGAGCATAAATTATCAGTTTCCCAAGAAAATTTGTGGCTTTTCATTTATGATCGGTTGTTGAGATTACCTATTTACAGGGATGATGTTTCTATGACATTAATTGCTCTCTAGGCTTTCTGCCTGCCCTGGCTTTGTAGTTTTTATTATGTTCAGTTGCTGACTTCTTGTTATTCTTACTGGATTGCTCTATAATCATAATCTGGTACTAAGGCTAGTTTTGACTAAATTTGTATTTGTCTGGTAGAGAAACCGATTGACTACATTATACTGATATCTAAACACATTAAATGCTTTAATTCCAGGTATGGCTTTATAATGTAAACTTGGAGAGTTTGGTCTATACAATTGAGAAAATTTGTGATGATACTGGGGAGGACCCATCATGCAGCAGGTAAACACATCCCAGATGTTGCCTTTTTCTTTGTCTATTGTTTGCACCTGCTTATATTTGAAAATTTTGTGTCCCGAAGTTTATGTATATTAAGTTACAACCAAACTTATTTTGCTAATTTTTAAGACACTGTACTTATAAAAATCGAATCTAAACAATCTTTACAAAATATAAGTATGCAAGGTTTCAGAAGTTCAGCTTTCTGTCTGAAACTTGGGACTTTTTAGAGAAAATGCACCCTTCCAGCATTTTGGTTTCATGTGTTAAGTTCGATCATTTGCCCTCTCCAGTTGAATATATTCACCCACTCAATCTGTCTTTGACAATAGGTTTACGTCGATTTTTTTAGGAAGTTTAGTAAGCTTTTAAGGGAAGTGGGGGACGCATGATCAGGAGTTAGAAAAGTCAGAGAAGTTTGGCCTGTCTAGGACTGCGTCTGTGCGCAAGAGCTTTTTCTCACAGTTAACATGGATTAATCCTTGCAGGTCCGTTACAGGAAGCAGCATTTCAGACCATTTAGTTTACTTCGGGGTGGAGTTGATGGGCGACCCATCGGGATCATGCAGAATAGTCACAGACCCTCATATAATGAAATATGGAAGTGCAGATCCTGAGGGAAATCTTGTATTATCCAAGACTCCCGTTGGCTCCGTCTTGAGATCTGGTGGGGGATCAAATGACGGGCGAAGCATTCTTTAGGATTATGTTCTCTTGGGGAGATAATTTTCTTCAGCAACGAATATATTAAAGTAGACGGTGCAAGCTTAATTTAGGGCAAGCTTCATCATTCTTTGTACAGTTCCTCTAAAGAAGACACGATGTCGAACAATTCATGTGATTCGGCTTGGAAAGGGTTGTATATAAAGGAGTGAGTCACGTAGACCATCCTCATCAATAAGAAAAATATTTTACTTCCTATAAGTTTTAGTTCTTGTGCATTGTGCCTGTTCATGAGAGATCCATGAAGCGCCTTATTATTGTACACTGCTTATGAAGTTCTATTGTTAGGTTATAGAAGGTTCAAGCTTTCTGCAGAATGGGACATCTATCGCGAATTGCCGAAAAAGCTGGTTTCATTACATCTCTGGTGGCATGTTGCGAACTATATAGTGTAAGTCATAAGCTGAGTTTGTACTGTAAAGGCGTAATCAACCCTAACCTACCCAGGCTGCTGTTGATTTGATCTTCTTCAGTGGATGAACCACAAGGTTATCGAAAGTAGATCAAGCAGGATTCTCATGCGGAGTAGTAACATGAACCCAATTCGATAAAATTCAATCCAAGATGGTTATGGTTGCCATTTGCAATGAAGTTGATGAGACTTTCGTTCGCCATTATGAACTCAAATCGTTCCAAGGCCACAATGAACCATCGGGACATTGTTGTAGCATTGTAGTTGTGATAAAAGCTGTACCCCGAGAGGTTGTCATAGTAAATTACAATGCAATAGTACGAGAGATAAAGGAGCCTTCCAACTGCAATTGGCTCCTACCCAGGTATGCTGAACTCTTTCTTCAGTTTGGCTTCTGGTCTTTAGCTGCTGCATTTGCGGCAGCTCCCTGCACATACGAGAATTTCTGTCGATTCAGTTTTTTTTTTTTTTTTTTTTCCTGCGTAGTTCTGTTTACACAAAGCTTATGCGGGCCTTAGTAATCCATTTATGCTCAACCGATTTCGCAGGTACAGATCAATGGATATTTTCTCGTAGAACTCTCTAGATTTTCAGTTCTTAGATTTTTGTTTTGCGCTATCAGTATATTTCATCTCTTGATCAAACAGCAGGAATAGTATTGTCATAAAAAAATTTCCCTGTTTTCTTGATCTAACCCTAGAGAAAGCACCAGCGTCAAAATACCCTGTTTACATGTGTTCTTGGAAATCACAATCCAATTGAATTTACCTCTGCGCTTGTTACTTTCGATTCATCAACTTTTTGGGCAGATTCCAGTTCCTTGGTCGAGTTCTCTTCTTTCACAACCTCAGGCTGTCCTGCTAAAAAAAATGAATCAAAATTAGACTAACATCGATTGCGCTGTCTATTAGCTAAAGCCTTTTCTTCTTTACCGTTGTCCGTTTCTTCTTTCTTCTCTTTGACGACATTTTCTGGCGCGACGCTCTCAGCTGACGCAACACTCTCAGCTGACGCAACATTTGCACTTAAATCCACCTCCTTCGTCGAAGAGGAGTCATTCGGTACGGCCTCCCCATCTTTCCCTTCGCCTGCTGGAACCTCAGTCTCTTGGGTTACGTCCCCAACATCGGCTGCCCCCTTCACATTTTCACCTCCCGAGCCAGCGTTCACCTCGCTTTCCCCTTCTTTTTGTGCGGACACGTTTGTGCCATTGGTGTTGGCCACTTCAGGGGTGGCGTCGGCATCCTTTTGGATTTCCTTTGGCTCGTCGATGTTCGATTTCTTGCTGAGGCTGATGGTGTTTCCGGCGGCAACATCGTGCTTCGATTCACCGCAACCCATGATTCCGGATCAAAAGAGGGAGGGACTGTTCTAATCGACCTCCCTTCGTGTCTGTGCCTTCGTGATTTCTAAGTTGTCTTTTCATTTTGGATGTTGCAGTCGGTTGGTGTTTTGTCTGCAATTGAGGAAAGAAACCGTTTTTTCTGTTTTCAATTGATGGTGGAAAGAGGTGTACATCTTCTGTCAGGCAACTAAAATGGTCTTTGCATTGGGAAGAATTGGGCTGGCAAGTCATGGGGTGTCGTTTGATTTGGTGGGTTTGATGTATTGGGAAAATGTTTTGTATATTGTGTCACACTTCATGTTTCCGGAATGTCCATGCTTCGACAACATGACTTAAATAATTATAATTACTTCATATTCAATTTTCTTTTACGATAAGTAAATTATGCATCGGGATTATATATTGATATGGTTTCGGTGCACAACTTGTCCGTGATCTCACATTGTTTTGGTTGCAGGAATAATTTGTCAAAGTGAAGAATTGGTAATTCAGTTTTAAATTAATTGAAAAAAAGCTAAAATACATTGGTTGGTCAAATTGAATATCTTTGAAAAGGCCATTTCACGATGGGATGGAGACACCCATTCAGGGAAAGGAAAAAGAAGAGTCTTGAACCTTAAGACAAGATAAGGATTGGGTTGAACACAAGGGAAGATGTCGAAGGATTTGATTCTCAAAAGTCAGAAAGCAACATGGTACGCACCACGTCTTCATGTCAAAATTCAGAAACCATGTAAAATTCATGCCGCATGCATGTTATGTGTCATTGTGTGCTATGTCATATCATCATATCAGATGTCATGATATGGAAATATAAAAAACAAACCAAACTTTTTGACTTAATGTGATCATTTACATATCTCCAAGCAAATTTCCACGTTGACAAGATAAATTTGCCTCCTTGCAATTTCATTTTAGCATCTTACTTAGAGTTTGGCTGACTTTTTTATTTGGAGTAGGTTTTAAGTGTTTTTATCTGGGTAAGAGAATTTAGGATTTGGACATGGCATTTTTTGGAAAGAAAATGACATTTTCATATAGAGGAATAAAAAGATAATTGATGTAAATGTGCAAGGTGATCTCTAAAAGTAGAATGTATGTATGTATTTGGTATTTTCAAAAGTAGCCTACAACAGGTGGATTCTAAATGACCAGTAATGATCCCATCTCCTTGTCCCTATCAACTAGTTAAGTCCAAGCTTTTGACCTAAACCGATAGTCTTGCCAATTTTGTGGATTTAACAAGTGAACGCCAGTTCCTGCCGATAATCCTTGATGCCCCAACCAATCGTGCCAACTAATATGGTCTCCTTAAATAAAAATGTTGCTAATACGAGTATTTGAATGTAAGAACGAACAACTTCTATGAAAATAAGCCATACATAGATAGTGTCAACAATAGAACGTCTAAAGCATATAAAAGCTTTGGCTATGCAGAAGGAGAACAAGTTATTGGACCAGACGGACCTTTGTGAAAGGAGAACAAGTTGTAGATGGAGAGTTTGCTAAAACTTGGATGGACCAATAAAAGGTAAACATTCTACGAATCGTAGACGTCAATCTACTCGGGCGAATCATCGTGTCGTACGTGAACAGACCATAAAACGACATTCGGAAAAAAGATTTGACTGTCCGTTTTTGCAGAAGCAGTTCATGTTTCTGACGATGGGGATGGTTCTACGTATGTCCCTTTAGGATCCTATTAGGATTACCCAGCTATTCATCGGTTTGAATTGCACTCAACTAGTCAAGCTGGTTATTTTACATCTGTATTCAAATGCTTGAATCAGCTAAAAGCAACATGGAATAAATCAAACTTGTTTTGTCACTTTTCGGTAACCAAAAGAGATGTCAAGCGCACTGGAAAAGCAGGGTGTCTTACTTTGGAAAATGCCAATTTGCACATCCATTACAATCCAAGCACGACCGACCCTGCAGCACCAACTTCTCCAAGTGTATCCATCTACCAACTTCTCCCCCATTGAGGGTCTCAAGTTTTTGTACAACGAGGAGAAATGGCAACGAATGTGCAACCTGGCTAGCGCTCCAAGAGGGAAGGAAGATGTGTCAAAAGGACTTCCGTTTTCGCCCAAAATAGTAATGAAGTGAACAAGAGTGTTTTAAAAGACCGGGGAGACAAATAATGGGTCTCGAAAAATCTGAACTTGAGAGAAACCTCCTACTTTGATACACTTTAACTTTTTGTGAGACGGCTCCCAAATGTTTTAAAAACTAATGTGGATATATACAATGAGGGAGAGAAATAAGATCGGGTTAATAATACAAATATTTTAAATTGGTATATTTACGACAAATTTACTCTTTGTTGATTTTTATAAAATTCTATTGTCAAATTACAGAATTGGAAGACACATGCAATTAACGGATATATCAGTTTGGGATTATTTCATCATTTCATCATAGATATACCGATTTAAGATTTTTTGTAATATTAATTCAATTTAATAGAAACTAATAGTAGATAAATTTATCATAAAGATATCAATTTGAGGTTTTTAATGATTTGTTGCAAATATATAATTTATATTTTTTCGTGATAATGACTAATTGTTGATCATTCTAAAAGTTCATGCTACTAAATGAATATGTGATTTTATATCTAAAGCGTAGAGTTACAAAATTTAAATATTTAGAATAGTTGACAACGATTTTAAAAAAAAATTCAATTACATCCTGTTGAAATGGAAGAGATGGAGAAAAAATTCACTCAGATTGCAAGTTATGAAATATAAAGGATACTCAACCATCTTGTCAGATAATGTGATGAGGTGTGACGTCATTTATGCACAATAAGATATATTAATTAATTAATTAATTTGGTGCCTGGATCTATCTCTAGAGCCTCCTATTTCAAGATTCGCCCATATTCTCGAAACCAGGAAATGTCAACAACTCCGAAGCCTCCAGATCTACAGGCGTCAGAGCCCCCCCCAAAAAAAAAAAAAAAAAGAAAAAAAAATTCTGCATATCCATCTTCCCATTTCTTTTTCCCATAGATATCATTGTCAAGTTCTTTGTCTCTAACCTAAAAAAAAAAAAAAAAAGTTCCTTATATCATGCCTGTTTATAGATAACAATAATATGGAAAATAGAATTGAGAATATTATGCAATTGGCCTATTTATAATCTTGGTTCAATAACTATCTAAAATAACATATTGATCAAGATCTACACAATTAGATAGAGATGATGGAGATTATGAACAATCTTAAAAGATATGAATAATTAATATAAATATAATAATTATCTCTAACAGATAAAATATCTTAGAGAAATATTCTAATTATCTATAACATTATGAATCCTGAATTCCAAATGTATGAATGCATTCATGCGTGTACGTTTGGACCGGTCCAACCACAAGTTTTTTTTTTTTTTTTTTTTTGGTCAGACTATCCACAAGTTGATCCGGTCAATAATTTGGAGCTGTTTTGGGCCATGGAATTGGGTGAAATCAATACACGAGTGCAGTAGATGCACCAAACAAATTATCTTATGTCATCCGTAGTTGTTGAATTTTCCATTTGCTTTTTTTAAACCAAATTAAGGTGTGTTTTTTCATATAAAAATAAATAATTTAGAAAATATTTTCCTAAATGTGATTATTTATATTACTTTAAAAAATTTGTTAATGGAGGAGGATTGGAGGTAAAGGCAGAACTCTTTCATCTTTGCTTTCTTTGTCTATGGCTAATGATTGATTTTTCTTTTTACTAGTTATTAGTACATAAATTTTGATGTCTCATTTAGTAATTCATTGCATAGAAATTTAGAGATCAACCCCAGCCTCTATAAAAAAAAAAGTAATGATTTAATAGCATATAATCATTAGAGTATGTTTTAGTTAATTGCATTTTACTGGAACAATAGTAGATTGTTTTGGACTTAATTGAATAGAATGAACCCATGAAGTAGCAGGATTCGACCAAGCCCATGGAAAAACGCACTAGCCGAAAATCACACAGGTCAATGGGTATGAGTTTTGAGCTAAATTTAATTAAATGGGTTAAGCCCGTTAGCTTGAGTTTAATGTTAATATAGCCCATGACATCATATGTGCCACATCATTGCCATGTCGTCTTGCCACGTCATTACATGTGCCATGTCATCATTCAATGCTATGTCATTGCCATGTCATCAAGCCATGTCGTGTCATCATGCTAGGTCATATATATATATATAGATATCCTTTAGCGGTTGCATGTTTAAGGCCATTTAGTTTGAGTTGCATGCCTCGCTAAGGTGGTCGCATACTAATTTTGCCCATCATTAGAAATTGCATGTCGGTCATTAAATTAAAGATTGCACGTTTAGGTTCATGTAGTTAGGAAATTGCGTGCCACGTTAGAATTAGTATATTTAGTTGTCATTAGAATTAGGACATTTAAATAAATTATGTCGATTGCATCTTAGATTAATAATATACATTGTAGATGCTTACATTGCTATGAAGTAAGTAAATTCATTCCTTATCCCTTACAATTTATTTATCATTTTGATTGTTGGATGATTCATTAATGGTTGTGCACCTATATAATCATCTCACGTTTAATAAATAGGTTAAGATCAATTGAAATTGCTTGAAAAATATTGATGAAAAAAAGAAGAAGAGAAAATGTACCACAATTGCGTTATGGTAATTTAGTCTAATCAAGTTCTCAAATCCATAATCCATAGTTTATAGGAATTAAGTAATTCTCCCAATACTTTATTTGAGTTTTTAATTGAAAAAAAAAAAAAGATTTGGCAACTTCTAATTGAAACTTATTCGCATATTAAGAATTTATACTTAAGTTGCAAATTAGTTTGAACTTGGAAGAGCTCAAACTAAATTTAGGCTTAGTAATCTTTAACCACCCCTAGCTTTTTCACCGTAGGTTGTAACACTAGTTTAACTGTTGGTTCTTAGTTTATGCAAGGAGGTTGCGAAGAAAATGCTAGTTTATAATTCCATCTTTTCCATTTTTCACTGCATTCTTCCTTAATTCGGTCCCTCCCTTCAATGATCTGTCCACTATATCAATGCAATGAGCATAAAAGAAATTGGAAATTTTTCCACATGCCTTGTCAGCCGGATGGGAACATGTGATCATGATGATCCATGAATCTGGCCACAATTCAAAAGAACCATCTGGAAATGGAGGGAGGATGGATCTAGTTCTACTACACAAAATACAGACAAAAGAGTCGCATTTTTCCACTAGTACTATGATGATGAAACATGCTCCCTCTTGATCTTTGGTCCAACCCCCTTTTTTCGTGGAGAAGTTAAAAGAGTTAAAGTTCACTGACTCTTCAACAAGTTCCATCGCTCATGCCATTCTTTGACCATCGACCATTCTCGGACTTCGAGGAAAGGCGATTGAAACCAAAGCGAGCAAAAAAAAAAAAAAAAAAAGTTATTGCATAACACACTTACTAAATGATTAAACAAAAAGAATGTCTTCCAAATTCTATTACTAATCAAATGTCAAGAAAGAAAAATTCTTTATATTCATATAAACAGCTAAGAATTCTGATAGTTTTTGCACGTTCTCAAATGAAGAGTAATGTGCTTATTTGATAAGTTTTACAGGATGATTATCTAAATAATAGAATACCGCATACAATCAATCAAAACCAATTAAGGAAGAAATGTACGAAATCTTCAAAAGACATCTTTAACAAAAGCGATCATATTGTGTAAAATCCTCTTTAAATGGGCGATTTATATTGGTTAAGATTTAAACTATTCTTCAGCTACTTAAAGAATAACAAATTAAAAGGAGGTGATTTATATAGTAATGTCTAATCATAGGCTTGATTAATCAATATAAGTGAGGAGGCTGAAAAGTTGAAAATGATGGCATCGCAAGTGGGGTGGGAGGATCGGTTAATTAATTAATCAGTATAAAGACCGACGGCGGCCGCCCCTAAAACAAGACGACGCAGCTTTTCTGGGCGTCCGATGCTTCTTCCCCAAAGCGATGCTGGCAACGTGATTGGCCCAGATGGCGGCTTGCCTGTCGCTGTCGCTTTCCATTCAAGTCATCCCTCACCCACGCCTTATCCTTTCTCTCTCTCTCTAAGTTTTTTTTTTTTTTATTTATTTATCAAACTCTCTCTCTCTCTCTCTCTCTCTCTCTAAGTTGGGCTCAAGCTATTTCACTAGGGATTCATCAATGCAATAGCATCAATTGAATGAAGTACAAGTTTTTGGGGTTGATTGCAACCCCTAGTGCGTCTCTTTCACGGAAAAGAAAAAAGGGATTTGATTAATATTTTTTAAAAATAATTTATTGTATGGCTTATAAAAAAGAATGAACTAATTTTTTTATCATTTATAAAAATATTTAATCATTAATTACTGTTCATAATGAAATTTGTTCATTAATTAATTATTTCAAGTTATATATGCGATCATTTTTGAGAAAATATTTTTTAAATCGTTTAATTTTTGCAAAACAAATGAGAGTCATAGAGAATATATTCACTTTAATTAAATTGTTGCAAAGAGAATTGAAAATGAAACTTGTGATTTGCATATTGCTTTCTGAAAAAAAAAAAATGGAAAGGGAATTGAAGACTTACCTTGTTTTGAAACCGAGCGGATCCAAAAAATATATCTACACCTTAAAAAAAAAGTCATGCTCATTGATTAACAAACGGGGAGTTCTTAGAGAGCATGCCTATCTAAGGGAAATTTCAAGTTTAAATACTCAATTCATTTAGGATAATCCTTTCTCCTTTACCAAACATTAGAAAGATGATAACTTTTTCTATTTTTTATTTTCAAGTGGACATGAATTTAGAATGTCGAAAGATAATATTTAGTAAAAACTATACATATAGTTAATTTAACAAGTAAGGTTAGGGAGCTCATTAATAAGTTCCTCTTTATTATCGGTTTTATCGACATCTAAATTCATCAGTTGTGCAAGAAACAAAATGCTTTCTTTTCTATCTTTAAAGTATATTATCATGCCTATAATAATTGGACCCCCAACATTGATTAAAAGAAAAAAAAAACAATCGAATCTATGAGGGAAGGAGTAGGCATGCATATCGTTTATTATCAAAGGCGAATTGTAAAAGAAGATCGTCCACATGATATACATATATATTTACAATATATATATATATATATATATATATATATATAATATATATATATATATATATATTGTAAAAGAATGGATTTTATACTTTGCCCAGCCTTTGGTTTAGATTTGAAGACAAAACAAGCAAAGCCCATACTCCCAAATCGGGAAACTCCTTGTCTCCGTCTCTCTCTCTCTCTCTCTCTCTCCCTCTCTCTCTCCCCCTTCCTCTGAGCCTTCTTTTGGCTTCTGGTTTCAGCATCTCCTCCATCTTCATCCTCAAAAATCATGGAAGGCTCAGCTAACGAACGTCTTGATTTTGGGAAGATGGGCTATGGGTGGGTGTGTCTAGTTCTCACTATTTGTTTTTGCCATGAGCTCGTTGTTGGGTCCTCTCTTCTCCTGTTTTGTTGATTTGTTGGTTTCATTTCACGCATCAGATGCCAGCATTATAGGAGGAGGTGCAAGATTCGAGCTCCCTGTTGCAACGAGATCTTCCCCTGTCGTCATTGTCACAACGAGGCCGCGGTAAAAAAAAAAAAATGAAAAATGAAAAGATGACATGAAAAAATGAATCTTGTTGGGTCTTTCTTTGCTTTCTTTTTGATTTTCTGCATGTGGGTATTTGATTTTGTTCTCGTTGGGAAACTTTTGACTGATGCAGACCATGCTGAGAAACCCCTTTGATCGGCACGAGCTCGTTCGCCAAGACGTCAAACAAGTACGATTTTGGCCTCTCCTCTCTGTTTTGCTAACTTTGGTATTTGCTGATTTATGTGGATTTCTTGATGTTATCAGGTGGTTTGCTCGGTTTGTGACACGGAGCAGCCGGTATGAAATGCTAGATTTGCAGTGCATGGAACTCTTTTTAATTGAATTTTCTTGTTGGGGATTTGAAACTTACGTAATTTGCACAACTTTCAGGTGGATCAAGTTTGTACAAACTGTGGAGTCAGAATGGGGGAGTACTTCTGCAACATTTGCAAATTCTATGACGATAATGTAATTAACTTTTCTCAAGTGATGTTTACAAAGATCTCTGCTTTCTAAGGATGTAGCTTGGATTCTAGAGACACTACTTTGGCCTTTTTCTTTTTGGGGACCTTGATTTGGTTTATCTGTCATGGTTTAAGTGGATATGTGGCCTCAATACCAATATTACTTCGTGTGATGTGGGAGTTCTGATTAAGAGAGGCATTATTTTTGCAGACTGAGAAGGGGCAGTTTCATTGTGATGATTGTGGCATATGCAGGTGAGTAAGTTCTAGCCAATTCTTCCTACGAGTTCCTTAGCGTTATGTTAAAGCCAAGCTTGTTGATCATCATCTGACTTGTATCATATTACCTGTAACAGAGTTGGTGGACGCGAAAACTTCTTCCATTGCAAAAAGTGTGGTACGTACTTGACAGATATTGATATTTATTCGCGATCATGGTATTTTGATGCCTTTTCAGTTCTAAGACTATATTTTTCTGTATGTTGTATATAGGTATGAATATTGAAGAAGCTTCTTTTTCCTGTAGCTAATTAAAAAATTCTTACATTGGATTTACATTCAATTTCTTGGGAACAGTTGCTATAGACTGGAATTGTCACTACTCTTTACTTGAACAGACACGGTTGTAGCTTGTTATGTTCATTACCTTGGTACCGTGACCAAGAAGTGATTCTTCTGAGATCAGTTTTGTTCTAAAATCTGCAATACATAGTAGGTACACTCTTGATGGACGGTGCTATTTTCAGAATCTTTAGTTCCCAGCAAGGTATATTTTAGGAATTTTATGGACCTGGCTTCTTGCCTTGATTGAGACGTCAAGATGATGGTACTTGACATATTAGCAAACTTTCTCTCCTTATGGAAATAAATAGATTCGAGAACCCTGAGAAGATTCAGGATAAATTGCCTCGGTAAAAGAAAGTGTTTTTGCGGATGAATTCTCCGATTCCTCGATATTATTCATCGCCAAAAAGTTTTGAAACATTATATGATTTTAATGAGCTAGCTATGGCTTCTCCTGTTTGTGCCTACTTAGCAGTGAGCATAGTGAAACGTCACTAAATTGAAAAGACGCTAAAGCTTCAACATGGAAAAGGGAATGACAGATTTATACATCTAAACCGCTTAATCTGCTTCATGTACTAGAAAGTATCGGCGTATTCTTTTTTTTTTTTTTTTTAAATACGTACACCTTGAACACCATTTTAATCTGAAATTACATGGTTATGAGTATTTGTCTTACAGGCTCTTGCTATTCCATTGGTCTAAAAGATAACCATTCGTGTGTGGAGGACTCCATGCGTCATCACTGCCCCATATGTTATGAGGTTTGCATTGTAGTTTAGTTGCCTTCAGAAATATTTAAAAGGACAGACTTTGAGATATTTTGTCTATCCTTCTACATTGTTCTTGTGCAGTACCTTTTTGATTCTCTAAAAGATACAACCGTTATGAAATGTGGGCACACGATGCATTGTGAATGTTATAGCGAGATGTTAAAGCGTGACAAGTGAGCCATTTCAACCCTTTTTTGCTAATTTGCGTAAAAAAAATTTTCTTGACTATTTTACATTGGTTTTCTGACTTGAAATCATTATCTTCACCAGATACTGCTGTCCAATATGTTCCAGATCCGTGATTGATATGTCCAGGACCTGGAAGAGAATGGATGAGGAGGTAGGCTTACAAATAAAACTTAATTTTAGTCACCTAATTAGTATGTGAGGCTATACATGATGGGGCAATTAGGAGCAATTATCTTTTATAACAATCTCGATTCAATCCTTATGAATCACTTAATTTTGACATTCTGAGCAGATAGAAGCCACTCTGATGCCTGAAGACTACCGCAACAAGAAGGTGGGAGCTCTCTCATCCTCTCTTACCATCTTTTCCTCGCGTCACATAGTTTTTCTGGGCGAAATGCTGTATTTCAATCTTGAGTCTATGTTGTTTTGTCCTTGCTCTGATTATTCCAAACTCAATGGTGTCTCCTAAATCAGCCTATGTTTTGGTCTGTCTTAAATCATTGTGATTATTTGTGATCTCGCTTAGATCACATCTTTGGTTTGTCTGCTTCGTCTGAGAACAATGATAGTCGCTTTTGAAATGTGAATAAAGTGTCTCCAATGTCTGTCTGTTGCTACCTGTATAGAATGCCTTTATCACACGCTCTGCTATGCTAAGCTTATTTTCTCTGGAAGTGATTCTAAAATGGCAAATGAATTTTGCAGGTGTGGATCCTATGCAATGATTGTAATGACACTACTGAAGTTTACTTCCACATTATCGGGCAGAAATGTAGCCACTGCGAGTCCTATAACACACGAGCAATTGGCCCTCCGGTTCTTCCTCAATGACTAAGTTCTAAATCAAGGAATTGTACCAGCCAGGGAGGTATCACTGAAGCTTCCACACTTTGTGTGAAATGGCAAGGATGCTTTGGTTCGTACTGGGTCCTTATTTATCAATTTGATTACTCTACAATGTTTGTGTACCATTATACTCTTCTTCATTGGATCTTCTTGAACTATACATTCTTCCTCCGAATTCATGGAATTGAAGCCCAGGTCAGGAGTCTCTGGGGTTCTGTAAGCAATTCAAATATACCAACACTGGGATTGGGGATTAAATTATTCCTGTTGTGACAACAACATTCTGAGACTAATGATATACCCTTTTTTTTTCGTTGTGTTTCTGTAATACTGATGTACTGTGGCTTGTAGTCTCATTTGTGCATGGAACCGCTTGTTTGATGGTGGAATTTTATCCATTTTCAGCCCTATCTAGCATTTTGCTGCCATATTTCCTGTGAATCTATCTCTGGCCCGGTGTAAATTAAAGCTTAATCGGTGTTCCAGATTGAATAAAGGTGCTACTTATGTGATACTTGTTCAGGGATTCTTTTCTTCTTAAGCTGGTTACTTTTCTTATACTCGAAATTAAAACGAGACCCTTTCAAACGCATCTGGATGAACATTTACTTAAATTGTCTAGGATGGAATTTCATATACTTGAGTAGGAGTTAGTACTTCTTTACTATGACAATAATGCTTTAACTGAGAATCATACACATTTCCTTCCTTCCCTCTTTCTCTATATATATGCGAAAAACCATGAGATGCTAATCTAAGTGTACGAAATCAAGACCCTTACATAGTTCACACCATGAGAATGTCCTGCTTAATCTTCTCGACAGCACCATCTGCCACATCATTCACTGAAACCGTCACTGTCATACTCATCCGCCCTTCCTGAGCCATGACATTAGCAGCAAGAATTTCTGCTCGATGTTCGCCGAAGACACTAATGATGTCGGTCACCAAATTTCGTCGGACAGACGATGTGATTGCAAAGACAGCGAGGTTGCTGTCGGACAAAGCGACGCTAATCGATGAGCTGTTGGCTATTACTTGGGCCGACGACATCTTCAGCTTCTCCAACCTTACCCTCTCCTCTTCAAGGAACTTGATGTAAAGAAACGCTTCCTGCAAAAGTTCTGCCCTTGGAGCCTGCAGAAACAAGAAAAGAAACAGACAGGATTAAGAAATCTGAAGTTGGCCCAGAAAAATTACTCCTTTCTTCAGTATTTTGCTCGGCAATGTCATTGACTTGGTGAATTATTAAAAAACAAATGTCCAATGGAGATTTTCCACGGAGAAAACCAATTTTCTGTGCACCAATGGTCGATATGTCTATTAGGCAGCCAATGTGATTCATGTGGATTCTTGCCGATGTAGAAAGACCGCCATTTTCACTTAATAAGCTAAACGATCGACCCTGTTCGTTGGTATCAAAACAGAGTATCGCTGGCTCTGTTTGTTGGTATCAACGAGCCTGTGTCTAATGTAAGAGACGGAATGGGAACGCGACCGAACCTTGGGGCACACGCCGGGGACCATAGGACGGAGCTTCAAGTACAGCTCGGCAATATTGTCCCTCCTGCACTTGTCTCTCCTCGAGCCGTCGTGTCTCCTTCCCCGTCGCGCTCCGCCCTCCCACGCTTCCTCAGGCCGGATCCCTCCGCAACATTGGCGGTCTCCCCTCCACCCTCCATGACAGACTCCCCTAAAAGCTCCGCACCAGTCCCGTGCCTAACTAACAATGTCTGTCTCTGGAGCTGCGGAGAAGAGTGGAGGGCATGCCCTTTTTATGCTACTCTGCGAGTGAGTGGGGTGGGAATGCCTTCTCAGGCGGTTGGAAAAGTGCAGCGTACGGACAGACAAGACGATGCCTTGTCTCAGAACATTCTCTCTCTTTCTCTCTCTCTGATTGGCGTGTGCCTTCGATTTTCTCCATATAAACACAAAATCAGGATCAAGATGCTTTGGAAAAGCGTGCCAAAACAGAAGAGTTGAGACGATATGAAGATGAATGCTTTTCTACCTTTTGGGGTTACATGCTCATCACGTGATCCGTGAAGAACTTCTCGAACGCTGTCGGGTTCATACGAGTTCAATACATTCCCGACTTTGGATTTTTAGTAGGTTTTACTTAAGACCTGTATAATCTGACGATCATAAATTAGCGAGCTCACCTTATCATAGTATAGTTGATGTATTCTTGAGATTGAAACATGCTGAGTCTGTGCACTCTATTTCCTACAAGAGCAACAAAATTTTACAAAAAGTATATTGGAAAGGCAGGAGGAGACATGCCAAGTGTGCCTGAAATGTTAGTTAAAGTTGGGTTAAAATAAAACCCAACAAAAAATTATGACCATGGTCGGTTGGAACCAACCCAACTCCATATCAAAGCGGAAATCTAAGAGTTTTGGCAAAAAATTAATTAGTTGAACGAGTAATTAAAATGCTAATCATAATAGGCCTTAGATCTTTTCATTGATCATGTCATAAAATCGCAAGGGATTAATTAAGCCCCTTAATTTTTCCTTATAAATCGAGAGGATCCTCTACATCAATATGCAATGTGGAGGATTTTATCGGGCTATTCGTTAACATGTTCTCGTGGGTTTAATCTAATCATGTGAGTTTAGTGTATTACAATCCTTAACTTTAGTAGATTCATGTGAGATCCACACAATTTGAATGACCATGACAGATTGAGCCGACCTGGAATTGATGCACCTAGTACTAATACGTGTGACTAATGGGGATGTCAATTTTTTAATTAAAAAAAAAAATCTGTAGCTTGCTTATAAGCAAAAAGAGGGATGATTTCAACTTGTGCTCATTAAAGGAATAAGATTTAGAAGATCAATTTATGTCTAAGATCATGACACGTAAACAAATTGAAATGTATTTTCACAGTTGGGTAATCGAAATTCAAATTAACGTTGGCCACTGGTCGCTGCCCACTGTTGGTCGCTAGCAAATCACCTTTGATCTGTTGGCCACCTCCCACTGCCACTTAGGATGGAGAAATTTTGTGTCATTATGAAATAGATTTTTATTTCAAGAATAAAAATTTTATATCATTATCAAACGTGTATTTTTGCTCATAAACTCATCCGGTGAATAGAAATATAAAAATCAATTTCTAGCGGAATAGAATTTTGGAACAGAATAGTTATCATTCGTACCTTAGATCTTTTCTCTACAAAATTGTCTTGTGATACTAATGAGAAATTAACCATCTCTATTTGCCTTTTAGGTTTTTCATCGATTTTTATTTGGCTCTCAATGTTCTACTTCTACATACACCATCTATATTATTAGATGAAAGTGATATGTACACTACAAGTCCAAAAACTTATTGTGAAAGTGCAATTGAGTTTTAAAACTTGTCAAATTAGTTTAATCGAATCCTAAAACTTGTTAAATTGATTCAATCGAGTCTTTTCGTAAACACCATCAATTTGTTTAACAAAAAATATTGACATGGAATTTTTAAATTAATTTATTTTTCCTATGTGGCATATTTTATTACTTTTTATTTTAAATAATATTTAAATAATAGTAAAAAATAACAAAGGTAAAATAATTAAAAAAATATAAATAAAGAAGAAAAAGGATAGGGATTGTGATTGGGCGTCGCCATAGCTACCATTGTCGGAGAGGCGATGATCTCCTCGGCCCTAGGCGGTTGAGGGGGCAACCCTCGCTAGGGCTCGGGAGGCTCACTAGCCACAATTGAGGGTCGGGATCACCTATATCTAGGCGAGCCTCACCCAAGCCTCGCTAGGCCGGGTGATGGCCTAGCCTAGGCCGGCAAGGGCTGTAGGGGCAACCCCTTAGACGATGGGCGGTAGCGGCGTGCCCGACCATGACCTTACCCTTTTTTTATTTACAATTATATTTTTAAAAATTATTTTAGCTTTTTTTTAAAGTTTTTTTACCATTAAATAAGATTTTAAAGAAAAATGTAATAAAATTCCACATAGGATAAATAAATAAATTTAAAAATGCCATATCAACATTTTATGTTGAACAAATTGACAAAGTGTTATCGAAAAGATTTAATTGCACTAATTTGATAAGTTTTACGATTCAATTACATTTTTTGAAAGTTTTAGAACTTAATTACATTTTCCTAACTAACAAGTTTTAAAACTTGTAGTGCAGGTATTCCTAGATGAAATAATAAGATCTTTGTACTTTTAAGAATTGTAATCATTTTTTCCTTTTCAATATATCAGTGACTTTTTTATTTCACAAGTATCATTGATAATTTTATTGTTCTCTAACATTTTAAAATAATAAAATTGGAATCCTCTCTCTCTCTCTCTCTCTCTCTCTCTCTCAGAGGAAAGTTTGAGTCATGAAATATCTTCTCTTTACGCATATATTTTTATAGAATTTCTTCGTAATGTCTATTGTCATCAATAACTTCTTTCCATTATTTAGGGATTCAAATATTTCTAAATAAGAAAATTTTGTTTGGTGGAGAAAACGTGCTATATTAAAGTAAAGTGAAGGATATTCTTGGACAATTTCATCAATTATTATTATTATTATTTTGCATTATCCATTTATGTCACTTTCTTGTATCCTCTCCAATCTATCTATAAAGTCTCTTTGAGTAAACCATGTACATATGCACCATGAGATCTCCACTAATTTCAAATGGAGAGCATGGAATTGATTTGCAAAAGTGTGATTCTTATAAACCATTCCTTATTTATATGTCTTGCACGATTGATTTAACCATAAAACAGGACAGTGATTTTGTAGGTGGTCAAGACTAAGGCCCGCAACACAACAAACTTTTTATCGGCCCTAAATTTAGTTTGGAATCGACGCCGAAAAGGACCCATGGTTGTTGCATCAGTCACAAATAGAGATACTCAATGGGGAGACGGCTGACTTGGCCCGATAAGCCCAGAAGACAAATGAAATAAGAAAGCACAGTGGCGCCCAACTTTGGCTAAAGCTCGATCCGAACATTTCAATGTAAAAAATTCAATATTAGGGGCGGGCTTTTAGCAATACAATTGAGCCGACCTTCGCACCTAGCTCAGCTCGGGTCCGCCCAATGATCACCATGGTATGAGAAGTTAAGGCCCAAATGAACGGGTTCAGGAATATTAACGGACTTTTCACAGCTTCTATGAATTAATAACAATGCTGTTCGCACAACTTTTCTCTTTTATGGATTGATAGAACACATATACATCCATATCGCGCAGGCCATTCTTACCAACGAAAAAAAAAGAAGAGGAATATCATCACATAAGCAACATTTGCCAAGACACACCTCCACATCTCAATCCCCAAACAAAATTATAAGAAAAAACACAGAGACAACAGCCTTAAATATCGAAAAGTGCAGTAAATAAGAGGATGCTTTTTCGGAAAGGGCCCCTCAGGACATGATCGCCAAACCGCCCATTATAACGAAAGCTAACGACCCAAATAAGGACAAGCCGATGGCGACGGCCACGCGGTCACAGAACTTGTCAAAGACGTTGCACACCTTTCCCCATTTCACATGCGAGTTCCCGTTGCGGCCGATGACCCCGACGGCCGTGGCGGCACCGCAGCCAGAGAAGAGGAGCGCCACCATGACGATGTCCAAAATCGCCACCGCTGAGGCCAGGACTCTGCTCTTGCCGGCCTTGTTGGCGAGGAGGAGGAGCAAGGAGAGTGCGGAGTAGCCGCACCCTATAGCGTTAGCCACCACAAAGTACCTGAAAAGAGAGAGAGAAAAAAGAGATCACGAAAATATCTTAGTTATTCATATGGATACAATTCTATTTAAATTCCTTTTATTTAATTAGTCGTGAAGTTTTCGACTCAAGTTAAATATATATAATTGATCATCTATTGCCAACCTGAGATATATTTTGTTTTCTTTACAGATTTTATTAATCAGTATCTACGGGACACTCATTAGATATATTTAATAATTAAATAATTCAATTATCAAATTATTAAACACGCATAACACGTAAAACTTCAAATTTTCCTTTGGAGAAGAGCTTCGAAATGTGACTGATGGGATCGGAGCTGTCGACCTAGAGGGAAAAAGGAGGAAAACATCCAACTTTACCGAGACCGAGGGGACTGCTCGGAGGTGATGGTAGAAGTTTGTACAAAAGTCGATGAAAAGAAAACCTAGAGAATTAAATGAGGGGTGGGTGGTGTCTTCGTCAATTTTAAACTGCCCGAGTGGGTGAGAGGCAAGGGCTTTTAATGCACAATCGATATGCCCAAAGTAATGGGAATAAATATTAAGGAGTACGGCACTGCTCACATACAACCGGGGTACAGAGTTAGCCCGCGATTGTGAGCAGTGCTGTGAGACACACTAACTCTATATTGGGGATCTCGCTTATTTTTACTCACCTCAAATGTGAGATGTTAATATATCTATCTACTCAGAGGTAATTAGAATTGAAGTTTTGACGTAGTGTTTATCTTCATTACTGTGAAGCCTCCTAATTCTCTGTCTATATTTGTCTTCTCAAGAGAAAGGGAATATGAAAGTGACATTACGAGTCTCTTACCTCTGAGTGGATCTCTCGCATGTTTCTTCCTTTTGAGCCTTTTAAAAATATGCTCAAATTCGATGCCATTAATTCCTTATGAAACATACAAAATAAACTTTATATATAATTTTCTTGACTATTGTTATTCTAGAGATACTGGCCATATATATATTTAGTATTAATGTATGCTAGATGACATGCCATAATTTAAAGACTTTTACCCAGTCGATGCACATGAGTTTCAATAGCCAACGCAACTTTTTTCCCCCTAATATTTAGAGCAATATCGTAATTGAGGTATTGAATGAACGCATGCACATATATATCTCTTTTGAGTAATCATCGGACAAGAATTGAAGTGTGGTGTTATGTCCATCTCAATCCGTGATCACGTGGGTCTTCGAAAGAAACTATATAATTGAAGGTTAAGATGGTGCCTGGGCATATGATTTGCAGACGATGAAACGAGTTTTTTCAAAATCCAGCGGGATAGAGAAATCGAAGGATTAAATAACTTGAAAGGTGAGCTCCCTTATAGCTTTTTAAAGTAACTTCCATATATTTGGAAAAAATGATTAAAAGAATGAGAGGGAGGATAACAAAAAGGGTTAATACCTTGAAAAACCCTAAATTGGTACACCCGTGACAAATTTACCCCAAACTATTTTTTTGACCACCAAAAACCCAAAACTGGTATACCTTTGACAAATTTACCCCAAACTGGTACACTTGTGACAAATTTACCCTCTGTTAGTTTTTATTAAATTTTTTCGTTAAATTATTAAGTTAAATGACACGTGACAGTTGATTAATATATCAATTTAGGATTTTACATTCCGTTTGTTACAGTTTACAATTTTTGTGATTTTTTTTTGTATTAATCCAATTTAGCAAAAGGTATATTTGTCACAAATTTACCAGTTTGGAGTTTTTTGCGGTCGAATAAATTAGTTTAGGGTAAATTTGTCATAAATGTACCAATTTAGGGTTTTTTTTTGTTAGTCGGGGTAAATTTGTCACAAGTATACCAGTTTAGGGTTTTTCATGGTCAAAAAATTAGTTTGGGGTAAATTTGTCACAGGTGTACCAGTTTGGGGTTTTTTAAGGTATTAACCCTAACAAAAAAGTGAAACTCAGGACATGAGCTCTAATACTATTATAAGTAAATGTGATTCTTGAAAAGTGCCCTGCAGCAGAAACATACAATTTCACGCCCCCTTCTGGGGTCCCAAAAAAAAAAAAAAAACAATAGCAACGTGCAACTATCAACGTAACTTTTATATGCACATCAACGACAAGAATGCCTTAGCCAATTTTTTTTTTTTTTTTTTTTTTTAATGAGAAGCAAGGACGAGCATTAATGAGATGGTTAGGCGACAAATGAGGTATAAACTGAGCTCTAATGTTAAGTTAGATATTTCATATCTTAAGCTATTGATTCATATTAAAAACGATTATAACCACATCGATGATAGAACATGACAGCCCACGTATATTCCTCCGTTGTAATTGACACATATCCATGATGTTACATATCTCTAACCCATATAGTCGATACGATACTTTTGATCTTTTATAGTAAAGTCAAACCCTTTTTTACATAAAATCCATGAAACACTAGAACGAAATATCCATAAGCGATTCACCCAAAAGAGGAAAAGAGAGAGGGCGAGAGACTTACACAAAGGCGGACTGGTAGTGCCACTTGGCGGTGACCGGGACGTTCAGGGCCGGCAAGGCGGGGCTGACCTGGACCGGCACGGTCTTGTTCTGCTTGTCGACCCCGAGGACCACCGCAGCGGTGAGGGTCAGCGCCAGGGCCAGGAGCCTCAGCGCCAGACCGCACGTCCCCGTCCGTCTGTTCTCGCCATATCCCCTCACCGCCTTGTTCGCCTCGCCATCCATGTTCAGGCTGCTTCTAGTCCCGCTGTTGCTGTAACTCTTCATGCGATACGCGAGAAGTCGTGTGTATGTCTGAGAGAGAGAGAGAGAGAGAGAGAGAGAGGAATAGCGGAGATCAAATGGGGGTTCTAATTTATAAAGGGAGGTGTGAAAGGAAGGTTTGGAATCGTGCGTTTTTTTTGGGGGTGGGTGGGGGAGCTTAGAAGAGCTCACAAGAAAGTGAGGCATCCGTGAATTTATGGCATGCATGGAAAGGTGGGTGTACACATTCCCCGAATCGATGGTGCACGCTGTCACTTGCATCCTTTCATATACGCGTATTCAAACTTCACTCCCTTTTCCACAAATCTAATTATTTTCACAAAGTTGATGCTAGATAATACTGCATCCGAGAGGTTTTAATCGCGTATTTCATGTGATCTGATCGCTTAAACAACTCGTTAGAGCGCACTGCACGTGACTTAGTATACAAATTATCCGGATCAATTTTGTATAGCCGAAATTTGGGTTTTATCCTCGTTGTTTTGGTCAACCCAGTTCACGTACCCGAATAAGTGCACCGCTTTTTGTCGTCGTGGTCGAAAGATAAACGTCCTGTTCCTTTGACTCCTGGAGATTAGGGTTTGAATTTGAGAACTCCCACTGATATTTTGACTTTTACGTCCATGCGAGGAGGTACAGCTTGTAGAAATTTCCATGGGCGGGCCCCCTTTCCACACCGACGCACTTTTTACGTGAAGCAAACGAATACTATTCTGACTTGCATGCTCACTATTAAATGAGAATCGGAAAATCTGCAAATCAATCTTAAATTTATTATATAAATATTAATTTAATATTATTATTGTTTAATTTTATCTATTTATTTCTAAGCATTTACGTGAATGTAATCCTTATTATTGAATTGACAGTCCAGTCACCGATGACCGTCCTAAGTAGCGCCTAAGATTATGTCAATAATTTTCAATGCAAATTAGTTGGAAAGACTATTAAAATTTTATGCAAAAATATATGATTGAATTAGTATACTCCGGAAATTCAAAAATTAAATTTGCATTAGATAATTTCTCCCTTGAAACCCATGCGCTCGCTTGTGTGTAGATAAGCATTTTCTTGCCTCAAAACGACAATTATGAACGCAACGACCCATGAATGCAAAACTTATTTAGCTGCATTCACACTAAAACAAATAAAAATATTTTAAATATATTTTAAATAATTTTAGCATTTGAACACGTAGACATAGTTGGGAGATAGGTGGAGGTTTGGGAAGGAATGGACAATATTAGTTTATTCTTTTCGGTAATATATAATGTGCATTTGGATGTGAACGTCTCCCATGCTTTCATATGGTTTGATATCTGACAAAATATGAACGTCTCCTATGCTTTCATATAGTTCGATCTGTGACAAAACGTCACGAATTTCGAAGTTGGACAATCTGATCTTTATACAATTTTGAGCTTCATTCGAAATAGGGTTTGTCTTTTTCCTTTCTATGTCAAAATATAAAACTTGTGTCTATACAAAATCTTTATCTTCATTCGTTGATATGGTAATTCATAGCAATGGCCCTTTGTCATATTTTTGTAATGTATTAGGAAGTTTGAAAGACTAGTAAGCAATCCATGTCATGGACTGCTTACTACGTTACTGTATAAGAGATTGTGATTACTACCGAGCAGTGCAATGGTTGATTGTGTACTCACAATTTGTTAAGTTGGTAAGCATAATTAAATAGGTTGGTGATCCGTGGTTCAGGGACTATCCTATCTTTAGTTGAACCTTAATAATTGCCATGAAAATGCCAAACAACTTGGCTGCTTCAATAACACCCCATGCTTTTCGGTAATATATAATGTGCATTTGGATGTGAATGTCTCCCATGCTTTCATATGGTTCGGTATTTGACAAAACGTCACGAATTTTGAAGTTGGACGATATGATCTTTGCCTTTTCAGACAATTGTGAGCTTCATTCCAAATAGGGTTTGTCTTTTCCCTTTCTATGTCCAAATTCAAAACCTATGTCTATACAAAGTCTTTATCTTCATTCATTCATATGGTAATTCATAGCAATGGCCCTTTGTCAGATTTTTGTAATGTATTAGGAAGTTTGAAAGTCTAGTAAGCAATTAGGGTTTGCATCCTTGTCATGGACTACTTACTGTGTTACTATATAAGAGATTGTGATTACTACCGAGCAATGCAACATTGATTGTGTACTCACAATTTGTTAAGTTGGTAAGCCTAATTAATTAGGTTGGTGATCCGTGGTTCAAGGACTATCCTATCTTTAGTTGAAACTTTATAATTGCCATGAAAATGCCAAACAACTTGGCTCCTTCGATAACACCCCAATAATGAAAAATCGAGATCATGTTTTCCAATGACACTTAATTTAATAGTATAAAAAATAAAAATAAAAAATATTTAATGAGAAACAACTTTGAAAAGCATATATTGTTAGGAAATGCGAATGTAAATGCTCGCGGAATACTCCATAGATCCAATGAACTTAAGTAAATGATCCTTACCAGAGAAGTTATAGATGAATTTAAAGAAGTCATGTCTAGTTACTGAGCTGAAAATTCTGCAAAACCCCAATCAACTGTCCTTATCTTTTCAATACAAGAAATTGATTCCTTGCACACTTCATCAAGTACCCTTTTTATATATACATAAAAAAAATGTTCTTCAACATTTATAGTCATGAAGTCTCATATGAGATTATGTCGGAGTGGGAAATCTTATATTTTAATTGTTGGGTCTGGGATAGGTTTCAGGCTTCTAGCATCCAGGCTGGCCTTTTACATGTGGCCAAGGGGAAAAAAAAGAAAAAAAAGAGAAATTTGTGAGGGAATCGTGGCCAAAATATATTCATGGCACTGTATTATTCTCTCCATCAATGGAGAACAACCTACGATTATTACAGGCGCGGTTCTAACATGTTCGTCAAATCTGCCAAACTGGACGCTGAACTTGATCTGGACTGCTAACCAATTGTTGTCATATTTTCTGGAGATGGTGAAACTGCCGGAACTGGATGTTAATTTAGCAGTCCCTAAATTATTTGTTTTTCTATTCAATTTGTCTGTGTTAAAAATTGTAAATGCTACATGGTCCGCTGCCTCAGTGCCATGTCAGCTTCGACGGGTGTCATTCATGCTGATTGGATCATTTAACAATAAAACACCTCAAATTTTGTTGGGGGGGGGAGAGAGAGAGAGAGAGAGAGAAGAGAGAGAGAGAGAGAGAGAGAGGTGCCCCAACAAGGGCCACGAAGTGCTCGCCAACCTTTACCTGACCATGGCACAATGGCTGGGGTCGCACGACCTTAACTATCCATTATTGCCGATGTCATGCGACCTTGAACAGCCCTTGTCAGTGTCGTTGTGACTGTGGCCACTAGGCCTCACAAATGGCACCAACATATGTTGAGGTCCACACAATTATATTTTCTTTTTTGCACATTTTATATATACTCATTCAATTTTTTAAAAAAAAAACATCAAGGTACATAAGATACCATGTATTTGCCACGTCACCATTCCGTTTACAATTTTCTCTAAACGGTGACTTCCACGTGATTATTCAAATTAAAAGAGGTTTCCACTGAACAAAGGATTCGATCCTTGTCGTACTTCAGCACTTAAAAAACACGCTATGACAGTATGATCTTCACTAGGAAGTCATAGCCGTAACAATTTCCGGAGCATTGAAGTCAACACATACCGATGGAATGGTCATATCGAGGACTAGAAAATGTCAAAACTCCTCGCCAGATTGGCTCAACAAGGTCATTAATGTTACTTGAGTTAGGAGGGACTTAAGAGTGTCGTATCAAATCAATTTGGGGGAAATTGTTCAAAAAGCCCTAAATCTATTATACTTTTGGTCAATTCAATCCTAAATATTTTAATTTTGTCAATTGAATCCTAAACTTTTCAATATTTTGTCAATTTAATACATTCAGTCAATTTTAGACAAAATTTGCTGACGTGGACACTGACAGTCCTACGTGGCACGATCAGCATTGATGTGGACAATTTTTTTTTTAATTTTTTTTGAAATTTTAATTTTGTATATATTTAATTTCTTTTTTTCTTTTTTGATAAAAGGTAAAAGATATATTGACTTTTAACCAAAAAGCTATACAGCTATATAGCAAGGGGATTCGGCACCAAAAAACTTACACTCAGGATGGCAAACAAGTCAAACCGAGTGGAAAGATGTCGAGAAAAGGAACCACAACCAGCGAAAGAAATAGTAACTAAATAGCCAAAACAACGGCAAAGAAGTAGCCCAACAATGGCCACAAACAAAATTTCTTTTTTTCTTCTCTTTTTTTTTTTTTTTTTTTTCTCTCCTTTTCTTCCTCTGGTCTATTGCCCAGCCTTTGGCAACCAACCAGGGGACATGACTAGCGAGGGTCGGCCTTGCTGGTTCGGTGAGGGGTGACCTTGCCTGAGACCTGCGAGGCTTGACCTCGTCAAACTTGGCTAGGGCGAGGCTCACCCGAGGTCGGCGAGGGTGATCAAAAAGTCGTCTTATGAGCTCGTGATCCTATCCCATCAAAATGGTTGGTAGAAAATTCACGGCCGACACCTCAATCAGTTCGTGACCAGTCGGTCGGTTGGACCATGATCGAACCTTGATGCCTTACTGATTGAACCAATCAATCTCATGGCCAATGGCCCATAATCGATCCTTTTAGGACCTTATGGCCAAATTCTTATGGGGTTGGAATCAAGGATGTTACAGGCACCACCATAGCTACCATTGTTGGAGAGGTCAACGACCTCCTTGACCCTAGGCAGTTGGGGGGGGTAGCCCTCGCCGAGGCTAGGGAGGGTCACTAACTAAAAGTGAGGGCCGGCATCACCTAAATTTGGGCAAGCCTTGCTCGAGCCTCAACTAGGCCAGTAAGGGCTGCCCCTCTCTACTACCTATGGCAGGTGACCCCTCAGATAATGGGTGGTAGTGGCATCCCCAACCACAACCTAGCCCTTTTTTTTTTACAAATATGTTTTTAAAATTATTTTAGGCTTTTAAATTTTTTTACCATTATTTAAATAAGATTTTAAAGAAAAATGTAATAAAATTCCACATAGGATGAATAAATAAATTTAAAAATGCCATGTCAACATTTTCTATTAAACAAATTGATAGTACTATCGAAAAGATTTAATTGCACTAATTTGACAAATTTTACAATTCAATTGCATTTTTGAAAGTTTTTGAACTTATTTTCATAACAAATTTTAAAACTTGTAGTGCGGATATCCCTAGATCAAATAATAAGATCTTTGTACTTTTAAGAATTGTAATCATTTTTTTTTTTTTTCCTTTTCCAATACATCAGCGACTTTTTTATTTCACAAATATCATTAATAATTTTATTTTTCTCTAACATTTTAATATAATAGAATTGGAATCCTCTCTCTGTCTCTCTCTCCCTCTCTCTAAGAGGAAAGTATAAGTCATAAAATATCTTCTCTTTACGCATATATTTCTATAGATTTACTTTGTAATGTATATTGTCATTAATAACTTCTTTCCATTATTTAGGGATTCAGATATTTCTAAATAAGAATTTTTTGTTTAGTGGTAAAAATGTGCTAATATTAAAGTAAAGTGAAGGATTTTCTTGGACAATTTCATTATTATTATTATTATTATTATTTTTTTTGCATTATCTATTTATGTCACTTTCTTGTATCCTCTCGAACCTATCTATAAAGTCTCTTCGAGTAAACCAGGTACATATGCACCATGAGATCTCCATAAATTTCAAATGATGAGCATGGAATTGATGTGTAAAAGTGTGACTCTTATAAACCATTCCTTATTTTATCCATCTTGCACGATTGATTTAACCATAAAACAGGACAATGATTTTGTAGATGGTCAAGACTAAGGCCCGCAACGCAACGAACTTTTTACCGGCCCTACATTTTTGTATGGAATCGAGGCCCAAAAGGACCCATGCTCATCGCACCAGTCGTAAATAGAGATAATCAACGGGTGGGGGGCCAACTTGGCCCGAGAGACCCAGAAGACAAATGAATGGATTTGGCCAAGGGGCTTTGACGAGAAATCACAACGGCACCCGACTATGCCTAAAGCTCGATCCGAACATTTCAATGCAAAAAGCATTATAAGGGCTGGCTTTTAGCAATACAATTGACCCGACCTTCGCACCTAGCTCTGCTCGGGTCCGCCCAACGATCACCATAGTATGAGAAGTCAAGGCCCAAATGAACGGGTTCAGGAAAATTAACGGACTTTTCACAGCTTCTATGAATTAATAGCAAAGCTGATCGCCCAACTTTTCTCTTTTATCGATTGATAAAACACATATACATCCATATCGCGCAGGCCATTCTTACCAACGAAAAAAGAAGAAGAATATCATCACATAGGCAACATTTACCAAGACACACCTCCACATCTCAATCCCCAAACAAAATTATAAAAAAAAACACAGAGACAACAACCTTAAATATCGAAAAGTGCAGTAAATAAGAGGATGCTTTTTCGGAAAGGGCCCCTCAGCACATGACCGCCAAACCGCCCATTATAACGAAAGCTAACGACCCAAATAAGGACAAGCCGATGGCGACGGCCACGCGGTCACAGAACTTGTCAAAGACGTTGCACACCTTCCCCCATTTCACATGCGAGTTCCCCTCGCGGCCGATGACCCCGACGGCCGTGGCGGCACCGCAGCCAGAGAAGAGGAGGGCCACCATGATGATGTCCAAAATTGCCACCGCTGAGGCCAGGACTCTGCTCTTGCCGGCCTTGTTGGCGAGGAGGAGCAAGGAGAGCGCGGAGTAGCCGCACGCTATAGCGTTAGCCACCACAAAGTACCTGAAAAAAGAGAGAGAAGGAAAAAAAGAAGAGAGATCACGAAAATATCTTAGTTATCTAAATCGAAACAATTCTATTTAAACTCCCTTTTTTAAAAAAATTAGTCTTGAAATTTTCGGTAACTTGATGCACAAATATGAGCTGAACTATGGAGTCCACTAGACCAGCGGTCGGACCGCTCGACTCGTCATGCGGTTTAATATTTATAATTGACCATTTGCTGCCAATCCGAGATATATTCCTTTTTTTTTTTTTTTACTAATTTTATAAATCAATATTTACGAGACACTTATTAGATATATTTAATAATTAATAATTCAATTATAAAAGTATTAATCACGCATAAAACGTTAAAATTTCAAATTTTCCTTATTTAATTACTTGACAAGCGTTGTCGGATTATTTTTTTTAACAAAGTCCTTATATATATATATATATATATATATATATATATATTTCTCGTTTATGTTGGTCAACCTTTCTATTCTTTGCTTGTGCGCCCACAAGAAAAACAATATAGGCCGTTGATCCATTTCGATGCGACCAAAGTTTTAAATGCTGGGAGGCGATAGTAGAATTTTCAACGAAAGTCGATGCAAAGAAAAACCTAGAGAGGCGTAGATGGTGTCTTCATCAATTTTAAACTGCCTAAGATGGTGACAGGCAAGGGCTTTTAATGCACAATCGATATGCCCAAAGTGCTTGGAATAAATATCAAGGAGTGATGCTATTAATTCACTATGAAGACTTACAAAATAAACTTTAGATATAATTTTCTCAACTAATGTTATTCTAGAGATAATGGGTACTCCGTAGTTGATTGAGAAAACTCTACAGCTTCCCAAATGTACCATTGTCCACGTGCTATGCACAATCGATGTTTTGAAAATCGAACTAACAAATGTCCGATGAGCACTTGTTAACAAAAAACACGTATATTTTTTAGTACTAATGCGTCTTAGATGACATGCCATGATTTAAAGACTTATACCCAATCGATGCACACGAGTTTCAATCACTAAAGCAACTTTTTTTCTCCTAATATTTAGAGAAGTATCGTAATTGAGGTATTGAATGAACAGATGCACATATGTATTTCTTCCGAGTAATCATCAAAAAGAATTAAAGTGTGGTGTTACATCCATCTCAATCATTGATCACATAAGTTTCGAAAGAACCCATATAATTGATGGATAAGACAGTGCCGATGCATATGATTTGCAGACGATGAAACAAGTTTCCTCAAAATCTAGCAGGATAAAGAAATTGAAGGATTAATTAACTTGAAAAGTGAGCTTCCTTATAGCTTTTATAAGTAACTCCCTTATGATTGGAAAAAAGGGAAAAAAAGAAAAAAAGAATGAGAGGAAGGATAACCTAAAACTGAAAATTAGGACATGAGCTCTAATGCCATTTTAAGAAAATGAGATTCTTGAAAAGCAGCACCCTACAGCAGAAGCAGACAATTCATGTATGCCTTAGCCTTTTATATATACATATATATGAGAAGCAAGGCCAAGCATTAATGAGATGGTTAGGCGACAAATGAGGTATAAATCGAGATCTGATACCAAGTTAGATATCTCTAACGTGTAAAGTGGATACGATCCTTTTTATCTTCTGTAGTAAAGTCAAGCTCTCTTTGCATAAAATCCATGAAACACTAGAACGAAATATCCATAAGCGATTCACCCACGAGAGGAAAAGAGAGAGGGCGAGAGACGTACACGAAGGCGGACAGGTAGTGCCACTTGGCCATAACGGGGACGCTCAGGGCCGGCAAGGTGGGGCTGACCTGGACCGGCACGGTCTTGGTCTGCTTGTCGACCCCGAGGACCACCGCGGCGGCGAGCGTCAGCGCCAGGGCCAGCAGCCTCAGCGCCAGACCGCACGTCCCCCTCCGTCTGTTCTCGCCATACCCTCTCACCGCCTTGTTCGCCTCGCCATCCATATTCAGGCTGCTTCTAATCCCGCTGTTGCTGTAACTCTCCTTACGATACGCGGGAAGTCGTGTGTATGTCTGAGAGAGAGAGAGAGAGAGAGAGAGAGAGAGAGAGAGAGAGAGAGATGAATAGCGGAGATCAAATGGGGGTTCTAATTTATAAAGGGAGGTGTGAAAGGAAGGTTTGGAATCGTGCGTTTTTTGTGGGGGGGAAGCTTAGAAGAGCTCACAAGAAAGTGAGGCATCCGTGAATTTATGGCATGCATGGAAAGGTGGGTGTACCATTCCCCGAATCGAAGGTGCACGCGGTCACTTGCATCATTTCATATACGTGCATTCAAACTTCACTCCCTTTTCCATAAATCTAATTATTTTCACAAAGTTGATGCTAGATAATACAGTTTTCAACAGGTTTCAATCGTGTATTTCATGTGATTTGATCGTTTAAACAACCCGTTAAAGCACGCCGCATGTGACTCAGTATACGAATTATCTGGACCAGTTTTTGTATAGCCGAAATTCAGGTTTTATCCTCACTGTTTTGGTCGACCCAGTTCGCGTACCCGAATAAGTACACCGCTTTTTGTTGTCGTGGTCGAAAGATAAACGTTCAAGAGAGATTAATGTGCTGTTACTTTGACTCCTGGAGATTAGGGTTTGAATTTGAGAACTCCCACTGATAATTTGACTTTTACGTGCGTGAGAGAAGGTACAGCTTGTAGAAATTTCCATAGGCGGCCCCCTTTCCACACCGACGCACTTATGACGTGAAGCAAACGAATACTATTCTGACTTACATGCTCACTATTAAATGAGAATCGGAAATCTGCAAATCAATCATAAATTTATTATACAAATATTAATTTAATATTATTATTATTTAATTTTATCTATTTATTTCTAACATTTAGGTGAATGTAATCCTTTCAATCAGTATTTATAAAAAAATTATTGAAGTGACAGTCCAGTCATCAATGACCGTTTTAAGTGGTGCACTGTTATGTCAATAATTTTCAATGCAAATTGGTTGGAAAGACTATTAAAATTTTAAGCAAAAATATATGATTAAATTAGTGTACTTCGGAAATTCAAAATTGAATTTGCATTAGATAATTTCTCCTTGAAGCCCATGCACTTGCTTGTGTGTAGATAAGCATTTTCTTGCCTCAAAGTGACAATTATGAACGCAGCGACCCATGAATGCAAAATTTATTTAGCTACATTCACATTAAAACAAATAAAAATATTTTAAATATATTTTAAATAATTTTAGCATTTGAACACGTAGACATAGTTGGGAGATAGGTGGAGGTTTGGACAATATTATTTTATTCTTTTCGGTAATATATAATGTGCATTTGGATGTGAATGTCTCCCATGCTTTCATACGGTTCAATATCTGACAAAATGTGAACGTCTCCTATGCTTTCATACAGTTCAATATTTGACAAAACGCCACGAATTCCGAAGTTGGACTATCCGATCTTTGCACAATTTTGAGCTTCATTCCAAATAGGGTTTGTCTTTTGCCTTTCTATGTCAAAATTCAAAACCCGTGTCTATACAAAATCTTTATCTTCATTCGTTGATATGGTAATTCATAGCAATGGCCCTTTGTCATATTTTTGCAATGTATTAGGAAGTTTGAAAGACTAGTAAGCAATCCATGTCATGGACTGCTTACTGCGTTACTATATAAGAGATTGTGATTACTACCGAGCAGTGCAATGTTGATTGTGTACTCACAATTTGTTAAGTTGGTAAGCATAATTAATTAGGTTGGTGATCCGTGGTTCATGGACTATCCTATCTTTAGTTGAACCTTAATAATTGCCATGAAAATGCTAAAAAACTTGGCTACTTCAATAACACCCCATGCTTTTTGGTAATATATAATGTGCATTTGGATGTGAACATCTCCCATGCTTTCATACGGTTTGATATTTGACAAAACGTCACGAATTTTGAAGTCGGACGATTTGATCTTGGCCTTTTCAAACAATTTTGAGCTTCATTGCAAATAGGGTTTGTCTTTTCCCTTTCTATGTCAAAATTCAAAACCTGTGTCTATACAAAGTCTTTATCTTCATTTGTTGATATGGTAATTCATAGCAATGGCCCTTTGTCGATTCTTGTAATGTATTAGGAAGTTTGAAATACTAGTAAGCAATTAGGGTTTACGTCTATGTCATGGATTCAATGTTGATTGTGTACTCACAATTTGTTAAGTTGGTAAGCATAATAAATTAGGTTGGTGATCCGTGGTTCATGGACTATCCTATCTTTAGTTGAACCTTAATAATTGCCATGAAAATGCTAAAAAACTTGGCTACTTCAATAACACCCCATGCTTTTTGGTAATATATAATGTGCATTTGGATGTGCATTTGGATGTGAACATCTCCCATGCTTTCATACGGTTTGATATTTGACAAAATGTCACGAATTTTGAAGTCGGACGATCTGATCTTTGCCTTTTCAAACAATTTTGAGCTTCATTGCAAATAGGGTTTGTCTTTTCCCTTTCTATGTCAAAATTCAAAACCTGTGTCTATACAAAGTCTTTATCTTCATTTGTTGATATGGTAATTCATAGCAATGGCCCTTTGTCAGATTCTTGTAATGTATTAGGAAGTTTGAAATACTAGTAAGCAATTAGGGTTTACGTCTATGTCATGGATTCAATGTTGATTGTGTACTCACAATTTGTTAAGTTGGTAAGCATAATAAATTAGGTTGGTGATCCGTGGTTCATGGACTATCCTATCTTTAGTTGAACCTTAATAATTGCCATGAAAATGCTAAAAACTTGGCTACTTCAATAACACCCCATGCTTTTTGGTAATATATAATGTGCATTTGGATGTGAACATCTCCCATGCTTTCATACGGTTTGATATTTGACAAAACGTCACGAATTTTGAAGTCGGACGATCTGATCTTTGCCTTTTCAAACAATTTTGAGCTTCATTCCAAATAGGGTTTGTCTTTTCCCTTTCTATGTCAAAATTCAAAACCCGTGTCTATACAAAGTCGTTATCTTCATTTGTTGATATGGTAATTCATAGCAATGGCCCTTTATCAGATTTTTGTAATGTATTAGGAAGTTTGAAATACTAGTAAGCAATTAGGGTTTACGTCCATGTCATGGATTGCTTACCGCGTTACTATATAAGAGATTGTGATTACTACCGAGCAGTGCGATATTGATTGTGTACTCACAATTTGTTAAGTTGGTAAGCATAATTAATTAGGTTGATGGTCTGTGGTTCAAGGACTATCCTATCTTTAATTGAACCTTTATAATTGCCATGAAAATGCCAAACAACTTGGTTGCTTCAATAACACCCCATGCTTTTCGATAATATATAATGTGCATTTGGACGTGAACGTCTCCCATGCTTGCATACAATTCGGTATTTGACAAAACGTCATGAATTTTGAAGTTGGATGATTTGATCTTTGCCTTTTCAGACAATTGTGAGCTTCATTCCAAATAGGGTTTGTCTTTTCCCTTTCTATGTCAAAATTCAAAACCTATGTTTGTACAAAGTCTTTATCTTCATTCCTTGATATGGTAATTCATAGCAATGGCCCTTTGTCAGATTTTTGTAATGTATTAGGAAGTTTGAAAGTCTAGTAAGCAATTACGGTTTACATCCTTGTCACGAACTACTTACTGTGTTACTATATAAGAGATTGTGATTACTACTGGGCAATGTGACATTGATTGTGTACTCACAATTTATTAAGTTGGTAAGCATAATTAATTAGGTTGGTGATCCATGGTTCAAGGACTATCCTATCTTTAGTTGAAACTTTATAATTGCCATGAAAATGCCAAACAACTTGGCTGCTTCAATAACACCCCAATAATGAAAAATTGAGATCATGTTTTCCAATGACACTTAATTTAATAGTATAAAAAATAAAAATAAAAAATGTTTAGAGAGAAACAACTTTGAAAAGCATATATTGTTAGGAAATGCGAATGTAAATGCTCGTGGAATACTCCATAGATCCAATGAACTTAAGTAAACGATCCTTACTAGAGAAGTTATAGATGAATTTAAACAAGTCATGTCTAGTTACTGAGCTGAAAATCTTTCAAACCCCAATTAGCTGCCCTTAACTTTTCAATATAAGAAATCGATTCCTTGCACACTTCATCAAATACCCTTATTTTATAAGAAAGTTCTTCAACATTTATAGTCATGAATTCTCATATGAGATTATGCCGGAGTGGGAAATCTTGTATTTTAATTGTTGGGTCTGGGATAGGTTTTAGGCTTCCAGCATCCAAGCTGCCCTTTTACATGCGGCCAAGGGGGAAAAAAGAGAAATTTGTGAAGGAAACGTGGCCAAAATATATTCATGGCACTGTATTATTCTCTCCATCGATGGAGAACAACCTACGATTATTATGGGCGCGGTTCTAACATGTTCGTCAAATCTGCCAGACTAGACGTTGACTTTGATTTGGACTGCAAACCAATTGTTGTCATATTTTCTGGAGATGGTGAAACTGCCGGATCTGGATGTTAATTTAGCAGTCCCTAAATGATCTGTTTTTCTATTCAATTCGTCTGTGTTAAAAATTAGTCATAGCCGTAACAATTTCCAGAGCATTGAAGTCAACACATACCGATGGAACGGTCACATCGAGGACTCGAAAATGTCAAAACTCCTCGCCAGATTGGTTCAACATGGTCATCAATGGAGGGACTTCAGAGTTATTGCACCAAACATACATGTCCAGAAGATTGAATATATCAAATCAATTTGGGAGAAATTGTTCAAAAAGCCCTAAATCTATTATACTTTTTGCCAATTCAATCTTAAATATTTTAACTTTGTCAATTGAATCCTAAACTTTTCAATATTTTGTCAATCAAGTACATTCAGTCAATTTTAGACAAAATTTGCTGATGTGAACATTGACAGTCCTACGTCGCACAATCTGCATCGATGTGGACAATTTTTTTTTTTTTTTTAATTTCTTTGAAATTTTAATTTTTATATATATTTACTTTTTTTTTACTTTTTTTTTTTTTTTATAAAAGGTAAGAGATATATTGACTTTTAACCAAAAAGCTATACAGCTATACAGCAAGGGGACTCAGCACCAAAAAACTTACACTCAGGATGACAAACAAATCAAACCGAGTGGAAGGGTGTCGAGAAAAGGAACCACAACCAGTGAAAAAGATAGTAACTAAATAGCCAAAACAACGGCAAGGAAGCAGCCTAACAATGGTCACAAACAAATTTTTTTTTTTCCTCTTTTTCTTCCTCTGGTTTATTGCCCAACCTTTGGTAGCCAACCAGGGGACATGAACAGCAAGGGTCGACCTTGCTGGGTTCTAGTGAGGGGTGAGCTTGGTTGAGACCTGCGAGGCTTGACCTCATCGAACTTGGCTAGGGCGAGGCTCACCTAAGGTTGGTGAGGTTGCCCCTCGCTAGATGCTGGGGAGGGTGATCAAAAGGTTGTCTTATGAGCTCGTGATCCTATCCCATCGGTATGGTTGGTAGAAAATTCACGACCAACACCTCGATTAGTTCGTGACCAGTCGGTCAGTTAGACCATGACCAATCCTTGATGCCTTATTGATTGAATTGATCAATCTCATGGCTAATGGCCCATAACCGATCCTTTTAGGACCTTATGGCCAAATTCTTATGGGGTTGGAATCAAGGATATCACAGGCGCCCCCATAGCTACCATTGTTGGAGAGGTCAACGACCTCCTTGACCCTAGGCAATGGAGGGGGGTAGCCCTCGCTGGGGCTAGGGAGGGCCACTAACTACAAGTGAGGGCTGATATCACCTAAATTTGGGCAAGCCTTGCTCGAGCCTCAACTAGGCCTGCAAGGGCTGCTCCCCTCCACTACCTAAGGCGGGCGACCCCTCAGATAATGGGTGGTAGTGGCGTGCCCACCACAACCCCGCCCTTTTTTTTTTATTTCACAATTATGTTTTTTAAAATTATTTTAGGCTTTTAAATTTTTTTACCATTATTTAAATAAGATTTTAAAGAAAAATGTAATAAAATTCCATGTAGGATAAATAAATAAATTTAAAAGTGCCACATCAACATTTTCTGTTAAACAAATTGATAGTATTATCGAAAAGATTTAATTGCACTAATTTGACAAATTTTATGATTCAATTGCATTTTTTGAAAGTTTTAGAACTTATTTTCATAACAAGTTTTAAAACTTGTAGTGCGGATATCCCTAGATCAAATAATAAGATCTTTGTACTTTAAGAATTGTAATCATTTTTTTTTTCCCTTTTCAATACATTGGCGACTTTTTTATTTCACAAGTATCATTAATAATTTTATTTTTCTCTAACATTTTAAAATAATAGAATTGGAATCCTCTCTCTCTCTCTCTCTCTCTCTCTCTCTCTAAGAGAAAAGTTTAAGTCATGAAATATCTTCTCTTTACACATATATTTCTATATATTACTTTGTAATGTATATTGTCATTAATAACTTCTTTCCATTATTTAGGGATTCAGATATTTCTAAATAAGAATTTTTTGTTTAGTGGTAAAAACGTGCTATATTAAAGTAAAGTGAAGGATTTTCTTGGACAATTTCATCAATTTTTTTTTTTTTTTTTTTTTTTTTTGCATTATCCATTTATGTCACTTTCTTGTATCCTCTCGAACCTATCTATAAAGTCTCTTCGAGTAAACCAGGTACATATGCACCATGAGATCTCCATGAATTTCAAATGATGAGCATGGAATTGATGTGTAAAAGTGTGACTCTTATAAACCATTCCTTATTTTATCCATCTTGCACGATTGATTTAACCATAAAACAGGACAATGATTTTGTAGATGGTCAAGACTAAGGCCCGCAACGCAAGGAACTTTTTACCGGCCCTAGGTTTTTGTATGGAATCGAGGCCCAAAAGGACCCATGCTCATCGCACCAGTCGTAAATAGAGATAATCAACAAGGTAAAAAAAAAAAATAGAGATAATCAACGGGTGGGGGGCCAACTTGGCCCGAGAGACCCAGAAGACAAATGAATGGATTAGGCCGAGGGGCTTTGACGAGAAATCACAACGGCACAACTATGCCTAAAGCTCAATCCGAACATTTCAATGCAAAAAGCATATTAGGGGCTGGCTTTTAGCAATACAATTGATCCGACCTTCGCACCTAGCTCTGCTCGGGTCCGCTCAACGATCACCATAGTATGAGAAGTCAAGGTCCAAATGAACGGGTTCAGGAAAATTAACGGACTTTTCACGGCTTCTATGAATTAATAACAAAGTTGATCGCGTAACTTTTCTCTTTTATCGATTGATAGAACACATATACATCCATATAGAACACATATACATCCATGTCGTGCAAGCCATTCTTACCATAGAAAAAGAAGAAGAGGAATATCATCACATAAGCAATGTTTACCGAGACACACCTCCACATCTCAATCCCCAAATAGAAGTATAAGAAAAAACACAGAGACAACAACTTTAAGTATCGAAAAGTGCAGTAAATAAGAAGATGCTTTTTCGGAAAGGGCCCCTCAGGACATGACCGCCAAACCGCCCATTATAACGAAAGCTAACGACCCAAATAAGGACAAGCCGATGGCGACGGCCACGCGGTCACAGAACTTGTCAAAGACGTTGCACACCTTCGCCCATTGCACATGCGAGTTCCCCTCGTGGCCGATGACCCCGACGGCCGTGGCGGCACCGCAGCCGGAGAAGAGGAGGGCCACCATGATGATGTCCAAAATCGCCACTGCTGGGGCCAGGGCTCTGCTCTTGCCGGCCTTGTTGGCGAGGAGGAGGAGCAAGGAGAGCGCAGAGTAGCCACACGCTATAGCATTAGCCACCACAAAGTACCTGAAAAGAGAGAGAGAAAAGAGATCACGAAAATATCTTAGTTATTCAAATTGATGCAATTATATTTAAACTCCTTTTATTTAATTAGTCGTGAAATTTTCGACTCAGGTTTAATATCTATAATTGACCATTTGCTGCCAACCGGAGATATGTTCCTTTTTTTTTCTTTATAGATTTTATTAATCCATATTTACGGGATACTTATTAGATATATTTAATAATTGAATAATTCAATTATCAAACCATTAATCACGCATAACACGTAAAACTTCAAATTTTCCTCTGGGAAAGAGCTTCGAACAGGTGACTGATGGGATCGGAAATGTTGGCCTGGAGGGAAAAACAAGATCAGGGTTCCCTATTTCGGGAAAAAGAAGGAAAACGTCCAACCTTACCGACTACCTAGACCGAGGGGGACCGCTAGGAGGTGATAGTCGAATTTTGTACGAAAGTCGATAAAAGGAAAAACTAGAGAATTAAATGAGCCGTAGGTGGTGTCTTCGTCAATTTTAAACTGCCCTGGCGGGTAAGAGGCAAGCGCTTTTAATGCACAATCGATATGCCCAAAGTACTGGGAATAAATATTAAGGAGTGATGCTAATGAGACATACAAAATAAATCTTATATTAATTTTCTCATGTAATGTTATTTTAGATATACTGGGTATTCAACAATCGATTAAGAAAACTCCGCAGTTTCCCAAAGGTACGGATTGTCATCATGTTATGCATAATCGGTGTTTTGAAAATCGACACAACTTAAATATACTTAACTGATGTCCTAGGAGGACTCATTAACAAAGTCCACGTATTTTCTTCAGTACTAATGTGAGTTAGATAACATGTCATAATTTCGATGCGACTAAAGTGTTAAATGCTAGGATTTGATAGTAGAATTTTCTACATAAGTCGATAAAAAGAAAATCTAGAGATTATTGAGGGGTAGGTGGTGTCTTCGTCAATTTTAAACTGCCCGAGTGGGTGAGAGGCCACGGCTTTTAATGCACAATCGATATGCCCAAAGTGCAAGGAATAAATAGTAAGGAGTGATGCTATTAGTTCACTATGAATGCATACGAAATAAACTTTATATATAACTTTCTTGACTATTGTTATTCTAGAGATATTCGGTATTCGGCAATCGATCGAGAAAACTCCGTAACTTCTCAAATGTACCAATTATCCTCATGTTATGCACAATTGTGTTTTGAAAATCAAAACAAGTATACTTAACAGATGTCCTAGGAGCACTTGTTGATGTATGTTAGATGACATGCCATAATTTAAAGACTTATACCTAGTTGATAAGTTTCAAAAGTTTTTTTTTCCTAATTTTTATACCCAGTACTGAATGATGTATATATCTAGTGTGGTGTTATGTCCATCCTAATCCTTGATCACCGGGGAAAGAACCTATATAATTGAAGGTTTTGATTTGCAGACGATGAAACGAGTTTTCTCAAAATCAAGCAGGATAGAGAAATCGAAGGATTAAGTAACTTGAAAGGTGAGCTTCCTTATAGCTTTTATTAGTAACTTCCTTATATTTGGAAAAAATGATTAAAAGAATGAGAGGGACGATAACAAAAAAGTGAAACTCAGGACATGATCTCTAATACTATTATAAGTAAATGTGATTCTTGAATATTACCCTGCAGCAGAAACATATAATTTCACGCCCCCTTCCCGGGTCCCAAAAAATAGAATAAAAAAAAAAAAAAAAAACACAACAGCAAATCAAGGAAACTTTTACAAGCACACCAAGGCCAAGAGTGCCTTAGCCAGTTATTTTTTATAAATGAGAAGCAAGGACGAGCATTAACGAGATGGTTAGGCGACAAATGAGGTATAAACTGAGCTCTAATGTTAAGTTAGATAGTTCATGTCTCAAGCTATTGATTCATATTAAAAACAATTATAATTACATCAATGATAGAACATAACAGCCCACATATATTCCTTCATTGTAATTGACACATATCCATGATGTTAGATATCTCTAAGCCATAAAGTCGATACGATACTTTTTATATTTTATAGTAAAGTCAAACCCTCTAATCATATAGCCGATACTATACTTTTGATCTTTTATAGTAAAGTCAAACCCTTTTTACATAAAATCCATGAAACACTATAACAAAATATCCATAAGCGATTCACCCAAAAGAGGAAAGGAGAGAGGGCGAGAGACGTACACGAAGGCGGACAGGTAGTGCCACTTGGCGGTGACGGGGACGTTCAGGGCCGGCAAGGCGGGGCTGACCTGGACCGGCACGGTCTTGGTCTGCTTGTCGACCCCGAGGACCACCGCGGCGGCGAGGGTCAGCGCCAGGGCCAGCAGCCTCAGCACCAGACCGCACGTCCTCGTCCGCCTGTTCTCGCCATATCCCTTCACCGCCTTGTTCGCCTCGCCATCCATATTCAGGCTGCTTCTAGTCCCGCTGTTGCTGTAACTCTCCTTGCGATACGCGAGAAGTCGTGTGTATGGAGAGAGAGAGAGAGAGAGAGAGAGAGAGAGAGAGAGAGAGATGAATAGTGGAGATCAAAGGGGGATTCTAATTTATAAAGGAAGGTTTGGAGTCGTGATGAACAGTGGAGATCAAAGGGGAATTCTAAATTATAAAGGGAGGTGCGAAAGGAAGGTTTGGAGTTGTGTGTTGTTTTCGGGGGGGATATGGAAGCTTATGAGAGCTCACAAGAAAGGGAGGCATCCGTGAATTTATTGCATGGACGGAAAGGTGGGGGTACACATTCCCCAAATCGATGGTGCACGCTGTCACTTCTATCATTTCATATACGTGCATTCACACTTGCACTCCCTTTCCAAAAATTCTAACAATTTTCACAAAAATTGATGCTAGATAGTGCGGCTTCCGGCTGGCTCCAATCGTGTATTTCATGTGACCCGGCCGCTTAAATAATCTGTTAGAGCGCGCCACACGGGGCTCGGTATATGAATTACTCGGACCGATTTTTATATAGCCGAAATTTGGGATTTATCCTCTTTGTTTTGGTCAACCCACTTTTTTTTTTTTTTTTTTTTTGGAACTGGTCAACCCAGTTGGCGTAACCGAATTAGTACCGCTTTTTGTGGTCGTGGTCGAAAGATAAACGTCCAAGAGAGATTAACGTCACTAATATTTTGACTTTTACGTGCATTGAGAAGGTACAGCTTGTAGAAATTTCCGTGGGCGGGCCCCTTTTCCACACCTGGACGCACTTATTACGTGAAGCAAACGAATACTATCCTGACTTACATGCTCACCAATAAACGAGAGTCAAGAAAATCTGCAAATCAATCTTAAATTTATTGTATGGACATCAATTCAATTTTTTTTTTTAATTTTATCAATTTATTGCTAAGCATTTACATAAAATTTTCATGTAATTCTTTCGATTAGTATTTATCAAAAATTATTAATGTGACGGTCTAGTCATTGATCGCCATCATAAGTGTGCACACTGTTATGCTAGCAATTTTCAATGAAAATTGGCTGAAAATATTGTATTAAAATTTTTCGCAAAGATATATGATTGAATTAGCATACTTTGGAAATTTAAAATTGAATTTGCATTAGATAATTTTCCTGCAAAATGTAGGGTAAAAGTCTGAGAGTGAGTGTATAGTAGGACTGACAAAAAAAAAAAAAAAAAAAAATCAAGGCACTTGCTTATATGTAGATAAGCATTTTCTTGCCTCAAAGCGACAATTACGAATGCAACGACCCATGAATGCAAAACTTGTTTAGCCGCATTCACACAAAAACAAATAAAAATGTTTTTAATATATCTAATGATTATAGCATTTGAACACGTAGATATAGTTGGGAGATAGGTGGAGGTTCGTGAAGGAGTGGACAATATTATTTTATTCTTTTCAATAATATATAATGTGCATTTGGATGTGAACGTCTCCCATACTTTCATACGATATCTGACAAAACATCATGAATGTCAAAGTTGGACGACATCATCTTTGCATGTTCAGACAATTTTGAGCTTCATTCCAAATGGGGTTTGTCTTTTCCCTTTCTATGTCAAAATTTAAAACCATAGTCTATTCACAGTCTTCATCTTCATTCATTGATATGGCAATTCATAGCAATGACCTTTTGTCAGCAATTAGGGTTTACGTCAATGTCATGGAGTGCTCGCTGTTATGAGAGATTGTGATTACTCCTAAGCAGTGCGACATCAATTGTGTACTTATAATTTGTCAAGTTAGTACGCATAATTAATTAGGTTGGTGATCCGTCGTTCAAGGACTATCCTATCTTTAGTTGTCCAATGACATTTAGAAACAACTTTGAAAATCATATATTGTTGGGAAACACAAATGTAGATGCTCTTGGAATACTCGACAGACCCAATGAACTTTTAATAAATGATCCTTGTCACAGTAGGTATAGATAGATTTAAACAAGTTACGTCTAATTACCGAGCTAAAAATCCTTCGAAACCCCAATCAACTGCCCTTATCTTTTCAATACAAGAAATCGATTCCTTGCACACTTCATCAAGTACCCTTATTATATAAAGAGTTCTTCAACATTTATAGTCATAAAGTCTCATATGAGATTATGCCAGAGTGGGAAATTTTGTATTTTAATTTTTGGGTCAGGGATAGGTTGCAGACCTCCAGTATACAGGGTGGCCTTTTAAATGCGGCCGAGAGAAAAAAAAAAAAAAAAATTGTGAGGGAAACATGGCCAAAATTTATCCATGGCACTGTCCTACTCTCTCCGATGGAGAACAACCGACAATTATTGCTGGCGCGGTCCTAACGTGTTCGGCAAATCTGCCAGACAGGACTCTGACCTTGATCTGGACTGCAACCCAATTGTAGCCATATTTTCAGGAGATAGTGAAACTGCCGGATCTGGATGTTAATTTAGGAGTCCCTAAATTATTTGTTTTTCTAATCAATTGGGCTTTGTGTTAAAAATTGTAAATGCTACGTGGCCCACTGCCTCAGTGCCATGTCAGCTTCGACAAATATCATTCGTGTTGATTAGATTGTTTAACATTAGAACACCTCAAATGGAGATGGAAGAGAGAGAGAGAGGTGCCCCAATGAGGGCCACGAAGTGCTCGCCAGCCTTGCCCAACCACGGCACAGTTGGTGCCACAATAGAGGGAGAGACAGAGTTAAGAAAAAAGTGCCACCATCTCTTGCCTTCTAGAGTCAAGCGACCTTGAACTCGTCATGACTGGATTTGCACGACCTCAACTATCCATTGAGGCCAGTACCATGCGATCTCGACCACCCCTTGCCAGTGTCATTATGACCATGGCCACGAGGCCCCACAAATGGCACCAGCACATATTATTATTATTATTATTATTATTATTATTATTATTATTATTATGGGTGCATTTTATATGTACTCATTCATTAAAAAAAAAAAAAATTCAAAGTACATAAGATATCATGTATTCGCCACGTCACCATTCCGTTTACAATTTTTTTAACACGGTGACTTCCTCGTTATAATTCAACTTAAAAGAAGTTTCCACTTAACAAAGGATTTGATCCATGTCATACTTCAGCACTTAAAAAACACGCTATGACAGTATGATCTTCACTAGGAAGTCATAGCCGTAACAATTTCTAGAGCATTGAAGTCAACATATACCGATGGAATGGTGATATCGAGGACTGGAAAATGTCAATGAACTCCTCGCCAGATTGGTTCAACGTGGTCATCAATGTTACTTGTGTTAGGAGGAACTTAAAAAGTTATTGCACCAAACATACATGTCCAAAAGATTAAGCATGTCAAATCGGTATGGGGAAAATTGTTCAAAAATTCTTAAACCTATTATACTTTTACTAATTCAGTCTTGAACTTTTTAGCTTTACTAATTGAGTCCTAAATTTCAACATTTTACCGATTGAGTCAATTCGGTCAATTTTGGCCAAAATTCACTAACGTGGACATCAACTATTCTACATAACAAAGCTGGCATTGACGTGGACAAAATTCATTATTTTAAATATTTTTTCAAATTTTAAATTTTTTTATATATTTTATTTTTTTTCCTTTTCTTCCTCTAATTGGCGACCAACTAGAGGCCATGACCAGTGAGGGTGATCTCGCCTAAGGCCTGCGAGGTTGACCCTCGCTAGCCTTTGGCAAGGTTTGACCTCATCAAACTTGGCGAGGGCAAGCCTTGCCCAAGGTCGGCCAGGTCGACCCCCACTAGATACCAACAAGGGTGACCTCGCTTAAGGCCGGTGAGGTTGACCCTTGCCGATCATTGTCTTGAGCCGGTCATTAGAGGTTGGGCAATTGGCCAAAGGAAAAATGGGAAAGAAATTAAAATAAAACAAGAGAAAAAAAGAAATTAAATATGTAAAAAAATCAAAACTTGAAAAAAATATATAATTAATAAAATTTGTTGACGTTAGCGCTGGCATCTACGTCAATGAATTCTAGCCAAAATTGGCCGGATAAACTAAGTTAATAAAAAGTAAAAAAGTTTAGGACTCAATTGATAAGATTGAAAGGTTTATGACTTAATTCGCAAAAGCATAACAAACTGAGGATATTTTGTACAATTTTCCTAGTCGATTTGACTTTATGTGCCATCAAGTGTAAATGTTTCCATGCAATAACCAGCGAATCTCAACTTCGATTCTCATCTTGCTTGATTCACGAGATTGTCGACACACCATTTCAAATGTCCAGCCTATTCTACTTTTCTTGAGAAACTTTGGTTTTGTTTCAGTTGTGGTATCCGGATGCATCATGCCAGCTTGCCTTCATGCAAAGTTACAGATTCCCAAGTTCTTTTGACGTGCAATTAGCACAACTAATGACGGTTAATGTGCCAAACATGCGTGGGCAAGAATCTTTTGTTCATCTTCAGTCGATTATATGACACATTGCGGATCTTCTGCTTGAATAAGAAATCAATATGAGGAGATAAAACATTTCTATAATGATAAAAGACTAATTGTTTAAACCATTCCATTTGTTATAATAAAGGGTAAGTAGCTGTGGTTCTCAATTTGAATGGATCACTGTTTTCAATATGCCGAAAACATCTGCACATGAAATTTTTTAACATAAGCATCACAGAGAAATTTTTGGATATTTGGACAATATCTTCGTACTTTACCTGTTAGAAGTATACTTATATCTCGTCTTTCCTTAACTTGACAAAATTTAAGAATCATAAACTTGTGCATCAATATGAGACGAAGAAGAAGATTCGCGTCCTCTCTTTTCCACATAATACTAGATGGCTTTAGGGTTCGTGAGCCACTAATCTCTAGGATGATCTAAGAGAGGTGAACCATCAATCTCTAGAATGATCTAGGAGGAGTGAATCACACTCCTCTAAAGACTATAAATAGTCAAGTGCTCTCATTTCATTTAAAGATTGAATTTCGATGACATTTTATTTAGGTTTTACAAAATTATGAATGAATCTATTTATAATTATGTACATTTTGAATGATTTTGGGTGTTCCATGTCAAGTGAAAGTCACAATACATCAGCAATAAATTCAATAAATAAATGTAAAAGTATAGGTAATTTAGACAGGAAAATTATAAAAAAAAAGTGATCGATTTTTACAATTTATAACACTCGAATGAATGAAAGAATAGTTATGATACTCAACCAAGCGTCATATAAAGATTATGACACTTTTTTTGTGTACTTATCCCTTAAATTTGATAACCTCACGCTTCGTACTTGACTTTTATGTATGTACGGGAAGGCACCACTTAGAGAAATTTTATCGGCGGGCCTCGCCCCTATTTTGTGGAAGTTGATGAAGGAAATCCATATTTAAGTTGATTTATTGTTGTTATTTTTGAAATAAATTTAATGGGCTTAATCGCAGTTCACATATCTTCAGGGTGTGAGAACTTTTCATACTTTCACACGGCTTGATTTCTGCCTTTCATACGTTATGAATAAGAAAGGTGGAAAATATTTTCTTGCCTTCTCGAATAGTTATGGGCTTCACTCTGAATAGGGTTTGCCTTTTCCTTCCTTTGTCAAAATTCAAACCCTTGTCTTGACAATGACTTCATCTTCTTTTATTTATAAAAAAAATTATGGCACCGTTCTTACGGTGAGTGAGCTAGGAAGTTTGAAACTAGAAGCACCGTTCTTAGGTTTGGTGTGGAATTCAACTCTATCCAGTGTTTAGAGTAACGCCAAAGAGTAACGCCAAATTCTTGCCGATAGGATTGGCGTCCAAGTACGAAGCCTGGAATCAAGGAGATGCAGTGGCAACTGCATTTAGAGCATTTATAGCTTATATGCAATTTAATAGGCTATAAAAGGTGGCGTGTAATCTTTAGAAATGGACCGACCAACAAAAAAAAAAATCTTTAGAAATGGGTCTATCATCAAGAACATATATTACCGATATACCATTATCAGTTTATTAAAATTAATGTCTTTTCGGTTTCCATAGTTTACAGGTTTTTACCTTCAAATTCACTATCCTTCTTCTTCATTATCCCAATTGAAATCCTATTTGAAATCACCACCAAATTCTTCTTACAAAAATCCAAAAATTAACGTTTTTATGAAAGATTTTTCACTATGTGGGTCAACGCCCGTTTTTTGGTGAAACACATATTCATTGCCATGAAAAAAAGAAAAACTTCACAAATTTCGCTATTTGATAACAACCAATAATGAAAAACCATGGCCATGGCTTTGCTAAGCTAAAGTTACTGTGCGAAAATACCTCTTCATGATATCAAAAAATACCTCTGTGAAGAAGGGAAGCTGGATTTAGGGACATGTCACTGACGTCGTAATACAACCACCATAGCACTTGCTCATATGGGAATAAGGCACTCAAATGAACATTGTCAAGTGGTAGGATGGATTTATTTTGGGGGGTGCATTGCCTTATGAAAAGAAACTCTTATATCGATTTGAGAATAATAATGCAGAAGATAAGAACATTAATTTTTTATGTATATTTGATATATTGATCAAAAGTACATAAGCCTAATTATAAGCTTTATTGGATAATTATTTAAGGAAATCAAAGAAATTAAATCCGATTAACTATTGAATGCTCATAAAATATCTTAGAATTCCAATGAACCAGTTAAGTTTAATCATTTTCTTTCTATGCATTATTGTCCTTATCAGAGTAGTTTGGATATAGTTGATAAGATTCAATTTTCTGAAAGGATGTTTATCTGTCCAAGATTCCCCACTGCTGCCCGCTGTGGGAGTCCGGGAGATAGGAAGCAAGGACGGGCTCGACGGATAGAGCGGGATGATGATGATGTTCACTCCTGGCTTGATGGGCCTCTCTCAAGCGAGGAATAATGGCTACATTTCTGTCCAGGACCGGAAGTAGTAGGATTGATTCTCATAATAATAAAAGTGAAATACATTGAAATTTTTTGTGAAAATTGTTGAATCCAAAAAAAAAAAAAATGTTTGATAGCAAGTTGAACGGTTAATTTAATGTTTATCTAACTCATTCTGAAAATCTGTATCTCAAGTAGGAAAAGGAAAAAAAAAAGGATTTATTAGAGGAGACTCAATGTGAATTTAATTAATTCTTCATATGGATAGTCGAGAAGTTTCATATGAGATATGATAGAGTAAGCAAGTTTATTTTAAAATTTTCGATCTGGATAGGTTCCAAGATTGTCCAGGGAAAAAAAATTATCAGGGACACGGGCGAAAATATATCCATGCATTATATGATTTAAATTTCTATAAATTGTCAGGAAACTCGTTCTAGCATTCTTCCCTTCAATGGAAGACACCTTACGACATTTACGGATTCTTACACATTCCGCAACCCCGCCAAACACGAACGAGTTTTCTTGCATTGGACTACAAAACAAGTGCTGTCGTATTTTCAGGATATTGTGGCACTGCTAGGCTCGGTACAATTTTCAATTTGTATAAATTCATGCCTGTTCTTTTTTATTTTCTTTATTTTTGCCAAATAGCCATCATCGTTGTTGGCATCACGTGACCTCAACGAAACTTTATCGAGGTCGTGGTTGCCATGGTCAATTTTAGATTGTGGCTGTTGGGCCCTGCAAGTGGCGCCTGCACTGGCGCCACTTGCTGGGACAACTGTTTTATTTTCTCTTCTCTACACTTAAATATATCTATTATATTTTATTTAAAAAGAAAATCATAAGCCACAAAGGATGCCACGTTTTCGTCACGATACAATTTGAAGACCACGTAGCCGCATCACCATTTCCCTTTGAAATGTGGGGAAAAAAAACCATATGGTTTATTGACCACACTGGCCAAAGAAGTAGTAATAATAAAAATAATCTGAATTTATTGGATTTGTGTCAATTCAATTCTAAATTTTTCAATTTGATCCAATTAATTTTAAATCTTTTGAGTATTTACCAATGTAGTATATTTAGATAATTTTGGCCAGAAATTATCAATGTGGACATTGACTATCTTATGTGACACAATCGATACAGATGTAAACAATTTTTAAATTCTTTGTCTTTTTTTTTATTCCTTAGCTAGTCGGGCCTCCATGATGGTTGGCGATACTTGACAGAGGTTGCCCCTCACTAGCCTTAGGCAACCATGCCCTTGTGAGGTTAAACCTCAATCGGTGAGTGAGTGCACCAAGGTTGGTCCTCACTAGATTTGATAAGGGTGAGTTTTGCTGGGCATTGCAAAGGCCTAGTGACCAGCAGAAGGAGGAGGAAAAAAATTGGAAGAAAAGAAAAGAAAAAATTATAGTAATTATTCATGTTTGTGGTGATTGTGCCACGTAAGACAATGACATTCACATAGCGATTTGGCCAAAATTGGTTGCACATACTATATTAACAAATTTTCAAAAGGTTTAGGACTAGCTTGATTAAATTGTAATGTTTAGAATTGAATTGATATAAGCACAATAAATTTAATTTTTTTTAAATAATTTTCCCGCCACAAAACGTGGCAGGAACTAAATTTAAGAAGTTGAGAAAATACCGGGATTGGCTGTGACTATATCTCTATTATTCGGTGCTAGTGTGAGGTGTCATTCTAGTTTCGCATTTGAGATCTTATTTCGATTCTATTATAAGCAAGTTATTCCCATTATGATTAGTGGTTGACTTCCCCGTGATTGATTTAACTTACAAGAGATTTCATCTGAAACGGAGGATTAGATCCATGTGATATCTGACTATTTAAAATTCATTATAGAACTATGATCACGATCATCCATATCTTCATTCATATAAGTCTTCAATAACAAGTCATCGCTGTACTGATCTCTAAAGAATTATAATATATATATATATATATATATATATATATATATATATATAGAGAGAGAGAGAGAGAGAGAGAGAGAGAGAGAGAGAGAGAGAGAGAGAGAGAATGGTCAAACCAACCGAGGAAACGAAGATGACAGTGAACTCATCCTCCGAATCGACCCGGTCATCAATATCATTTAAAAGTTAGGATGGGCTCGACAGCTAATGCGCCAAGCATGCGTGTACAGAAGATGAAGTGTATCAAATGGTTTCTTACGCCGTTGTGGATTTTGTGGTTGATCTTGTTGAGTGGCTTCCATTACTTGCTCGCCTGGTCCTGCGTTCACGTTGTCCATAGGGATTTTTTTTTATATATATTTTCCTATCAATTGTTGCAATAAGGACGAATAATTGCCATGTGTTGACTAGGTGGGATGGGATCGTGTCGGCTAACGTCAGAAAATTACTGAGCTGTCTGATGCAAAATGATTGGGTGGCAGCTCTTATTGCCACTGAAAGTCCTTTAACTTTGCCTTACATTTAACAAATAGGACTACGCTAATTGCAGCAAATAAAGACATTTAAAAAGGTAGATTGACTATTGGCAGGTTCGATTTGAATCTAGCAAACCCTTCATTTCCCATGTACTTTCCAAGTGTCTTCTGTAATTGTCCGTGCTTTCGGATCATTCTGACTGACGTGGTTAGTCACTTAAGTGTCCACGGCCTGCATTTCCAGTGTAAAACCTTTTATTTCCATGACCCGGAGGGAACACATGTACTTGTTGCTGGTCGATTGTCATGAGTCACAGCCCCTTGGGGAATGCATTTCGGTGCACCCACCACTACACCTAAGCAACAAATGAAAGGTTCGAACTCGACACTCGTAGGTGGGATCAAAACAGCACCATCTCTCATGTGTTACACTATTGGACTACGTGTAAAACATGAATTACAAACCTACGGGATTAGTTTAGTTGTTAAGGAGCAAACTTGTGCCTGGTTTACGCTGACAATACGGGTTTGATTCCCGAAGTCATCGGGTGCACACAAATTAGGCCAGTAATCCAGGTTTTTTTCTCATGGATAATGTAGCCTATGAGATAGTGGGGTACCTCACGGGCCCAATATGTTTTAGACGAATCTAGGAGAGACAGATGATGAAGAGACAACAACGACTATGGGTGAGCATGGTTCGGGTTGGGCCGGTCCTCCCCCTAACCCTAGTTACAACCTATACAGTACTGATTTTCAATTTTTGGGACTGAGGACCGGATCGACCCAATGGGTTCGGTTTGATTTTAAGGTTAACTCGGGACTAACTGATAATTTTTTATTTCATTTTTTATACTTCTTAAAAAAACGATCGAGGACTGGACTGACCCAATGGGTTTGATTCGGTTTTAAGGTCAATCCAAGATCAACCAATAATTTTTTATTTCATTTTTTTTTGGTAAAAGGTAATAGTATAATTAAGAAGAGGATAAATATACAAAAACGGCCCCAAAACCTTACACTCTAGCTGCAAGAACAGGAAGAGTGGAAGGGAGTCGAGAAAACGCCACAAGGGCAAGAACAAGGCAACAACCAAGAGCTATAGCCGCTTGGCAGCAAGTCCACAACAACAACAAACAAACCTCGACCAACAAGAGAAGGGCGAAGAATGGAAAGCTGAAGCAAAAAACAGCTAGGAACAACAGCCTAGGAAGTGATAGGCGCCTAGAGGAAGATCGAAGGGTCAAAACCCCACCCTTTTTGAAGTCTCCTGTTTCTCGGAGTGTCCGGGATATTGCTGAAAGTGAGTGCTTTATCTTTGACAACCTTAATTAGGTGATTCTTCAACGCCGAAACCACTAAGGCTTCACCACGAAATATGATACTATTCCTCTTCTTCCAGATGAGGTGGCACAAGGCTCCGAAAGAGAAGCGCGTAATACAGTGATAAAAGTCCTTACCAGATAAAAATTTAAGAGCCCAAGAGATATTATCCACCCAAGGTCTATTCCTCCATGGAAGATTACACTTAGCAGCCCAAAAATAAGCAAGCGATGTGGAGGTGCTACAATTAAAATATAAGTGGTCGATAAAGTCTGGTTCGGTGTTGCAAAAGGCGCATGTTGTATGCTGAATTCTCCCACATGAAAGGAGAAACATTTGAGTGGGAAGCCGATTTTTAGAGATTAACCAAAGATGAAATTGGTACCGAGAAGCCAAAGCATTATCCTAGATCATCACCGCCCACGAGACTAAGGCTGCCTTGGTCCTGATGGTATTCCAGGCAGACACAACGGAGAAGGAACTGGACGGGTCGCACCGCCAAGAGAACCGGTCACGAGCTAAGGAGGGAACCGGAAGGGTAAGACCCCAGCTACCAAGGATATTTCTGAGAGTTCGACCTTCAGGGGAAAAGGGAGAAAACAAATCTGCTACCACAGCAGAGGTAGAAAAACCCGAGTTGATGATAAAGGAATCCGGAACAAAAGAGTCAAGAGGGCCACATGAGAGCCAATAATCATGCCAAAGGGACACCGCCATTCCATTGCCAATTTCCCAGCTAAAGAATAACTGGTATTCTCTTTTAAGTTGCAGGATTTTTTTTTCCAAGTCCACGAGCATATTGCGGGTTGGGAAGAAATCCGGAAGTTCCTTTTCAAGAAGTTTGAATGAATCCAATAGCACGACAAAGATTCCTTGTCCGTGAAGAGAATCCAAATATATTTAAGAAAGGCTGCCTTGTTGTAGTCCCTCAGTTTGCGAATGCCTAAACCACCTTCTTTCTTTGAGAGACACACGTCGTCCCAAGAGACTCTAGCACCACCCCGGCCAAGGGTAGTACCCTTCCATAAGAATTGTCTCAAGATTCGCTCAGTATTATCTAAGACCGAGGAAGGCAATGTGAAAACGCTAGCCCAAAAGGCTTGGATGGCATGTAAGACTGACCTTATGAGTTGGAGCCTGCCTGCGAAGGACAAAAACCGCTGAGCCCAAGATTGAACTCTGGCGGTGATTCGATCAATTAACGTAGTGCAGTCCGCTTTTCCCAATCTGGATGATATGATAGGCACCCCCAAGTATTTTACTGGAAGTTTCCCTTCCTGGAACCCAAACTCTAGAAGGATGTTGTTTCTAAGGGTGGAGACCTCGCTCGAAAGAAAAATCTCACTTTTGTTCTTGTTTGGTATCAATCCACTTCAAGAGGAAAAGAGATCCAATCCTCTTTTTAGTATGGTCACCGACGTCAAATCAGCCTGACAAAAAAGAAAGACATCATCAGTGAAAAACAGGTGAGATAGCTTCACTAGTTTACACCTCCAGAAGTATTTAAACTCATTGACCGACGTCCGAGCACTTATGATTCCCGAGAACACTTCCATCACAAGAGTGAACAAGTAGGGAGACATTGGGTCTCCTTGCCAAAGGCCTCGTCCTCCTGAGAAGAATCCATGAAGCTCACCATTGATGGAAATAGAATATTTCGGCGTACGAACACAAACCATGATAAGTCGGATAATCCACTCAGGGAACCTGAAGGCCGATAAAGTAGTTTCCAGGAAATCCCAATCTACAGTGTCATAAGCCTTTTGAAAGTCTACATTTATAACACATTTGGGTGAATAAGGGAACCTATGAAAGCCTGCAAACAATTCCTAGGCCAGATTATGTTATCCCTAATCCTTCTAACCTTCACAAAAGTGTTCTGGGATGGGTTGATCAAGTCGCTCAAGACAGAGGCCAGGCGATTAGCCAAGATCTTTGTAATAACCTTGTAGATCATATTACAACAAGCAATGGGCCTAAAATCCGTAATAGCACACGCATTAGGTACTTTAGGCACCAAAGCTAAGATGGTATTGTTCACTTCCCTTAAGAGCTGGCCCGAAGAGAAGAAATCACTTACCGCCTCAAGCACCAGAGGACCCACAATCTCCTAGCTGCTCATAAAGAACTCGACCGTGTATCCATCCGGCCCAAGGGCTTTGCCTCTAGCAAGAGAGAAAAGAGTGTTCCTAATTTCATATTCGAAACTGGGCTAGCAAGGAAGCTAACTTGATCATCCGAGAGGGGGCGCCAAACAAACTTCTTCACATCTTGCATCGAAGGCTTAGAGAGAGCTGCATGCGGTGAGAGAAGGTCCTTGAAGAAAGAAATAAAGACTTGTGGCACCAAGTCAGGGTCAGATAGTGAGCCCGATGGATCTTTGACAGAAAGGATACGATTCCTTAGCTGTCTTCTCTTGACGGACTGGTGAAAGAACTTGGTGTTCCTGTCACCTTCTTTCAACCATCTAATTATTGATTTTTGTCTATATAAGGACTCTTCATGGCTGCGCAGGTCCACAAAAATTCGGCGCTGAACCTTTTCAAGCTTAGCAAGAGAAATATTGTTTGGATCATCGTGAAGACTGACCTGGGTAGAGCGGAGGGCGTCCCTTGCTTCAGCTGTCCTTTGAGATAAATTTACGAAGGCCTCGCGGTTAAGGTGTTTAAGTCGTCCTTTTAGAGCTTTCAACTTAGAAACCAATCTAAATATAACCGGACTATCCCACATCTGACGAACAATGGAAAGGAAATCCGGATGCTTGGACCAGAAATCAAAATATTTGAAAGGCTTCTTTTTATGGACCGGATTTAAGACTCTCACAACCATAGGAGTATGGTCGGAGATGCCCGGGTTTAAAAAAGAGGCTTCCGAATAAGAGAAGTTCGAGTTCCATCTCGTGTTGACTAGGACACGATCTATTTTCCTCATTTTCCTGTTGGCACTAGCTGAAGTGGTCCAAGTATAACGGAGTCCCACATACCTGAGATCCTGCAATTCTGTCTGAGCGAGACACTGAGCAAATTCATCAAAGTAAGGTATCCAAGCATTTGAACTCCCAACTTGGTCAGAGGGATCCTTGATGGCGTTAAAGTCCCCAGCAACTAACCAAGCAACATCCTGCAAGCAAGCATTCCAACGTAGAAGGTCCTCCCACAAAGGTCGGCGGCGAACAAAAGTATGTTCACCATATATAACAGAAACACAGCAAACCGAAGTAGAATTGTTCAACTGGATGCGACCATGAATAGCTTGATCATTCATAGAAAGGCTTTCAAAAGTAATGCACTTCGGGTTCCAGCCCACCCAGATTCTACCCCGAGGGGACAAATCATAGTTGGCAATCCATTTCCAATCCTTAAGCAAAAATGTTGAGATAGAGTCAAAAACATGCTCCGGGACTTTCGTCTCGAGGAGGCCAACCAAGCAAAGATTATTTGCAATAATAAGTCTTCTAACTTCAGCCCTTTTGACAGGGTTAAGAAGGCCCTTGACGTTCCAAAATCCAAAAAACATACGTAATCAAAAGGGAGAGATTACCTCTTCTTGGTAGACCTACGTCGGCTGGGGGCCGAGTTAGGTATAACCGCAGGAGGAGGATCAGGAAGTAGCTTCAACAACTTATCTTGCATGGTTTTAGAACCAGCAAGGGGGAGAGGAACTCTTGGAAAAGAGGGGCCAGCGGATAAGATATCTTCTTCATCAGACCCAGCATAAACACTTGAACCAGCTATCTCATCTTCGGAACTTACTTGAAGCAAGACAGAACTGGGAGCAGCTGTTGTATCCTCCACCAGGGAGGAGCGAGAGTCATCCTTCTTAGAAGCTTTAGAACTACCTTGAGCCTTACGAGTCGAGGAGATCAAGTGAGCTTTATGAGGAGCATTTTCATTCAGCATTAAAGATTGACCACCTTTAGCAGGAGGCGGTTTTTTCTTCTTTGTTTTCACTTGTTTCCAGCCTGGTTCTGCTACTGGAATGGATGAGGCAGCAATAGTATCTGCCTCTGCGGCTGCACGATAAGCCAAACCAGAACACTGTCCGCCCATTGCTTGAGGTAAACTATCCACTGGATCTGCAGAAACAGGAAGTTTTCCAGCAGTTGAATGCCCAGCAACCGAAAAGTTCTCCACATGGGAAGGATCCACTGTCCTTTCGACCACTTGTCCTGGTTGATCCTCCACCATTACAGGTGTAGTGGACGAAACAAAACGAGTAGGGGATGAGGGCAAATTTTGAGGAGCAGAAGTTGAGAGATGCTTATCAGCAGATGTTGCAGAAGGACGCTGCGGAATAGGGGAACACTTGTGACCAAAAATGCCACATCTGGAGCATGCTACAGGCCTCCATTCATACTCTACTTCCACCAGGGTAGTCCCACCATCAATGGATACTTCGATAACGTCACAGGTGGGCTGATTTGCTGTGATTTCAACGCAGACTCTGGCAAAAGTAAACATGTTCAATTGCTCAGTCCTCTGATCAACATATAAAGGTTTGCCCACTGCACTTGCAACCTTGCCAATCCCTTGAGCCGACCAGTAAACAAGTGGAAGGTTTTTGAGGCTGATCCATACTGGCACAGTCAAGTGAGTGCCCTTCTTAAGCTCTAAGGTTGGTTTCCACTGTTGGAGCACCAAGGGTATCCTTGAGACCGAAAATGGGCCTGCTTCCAGGAGCTTCCTCCGAAACTCCGCATCAGGTATATGAAAAAAGAAGAAACCCTGTCCATTGGACATAACTTCAAGAAGATTCGGACCCCAAGCACTCTTAAGTGCTGCTTCCGTCACCTTAAAAGGAATCCTCCTACCAATGTAATATCCCACCAGACATTCATATAGCTTAGGGTCAACAGCAGCAATAATATCATCGGTTAGTTCAACAACCGGCCTATTGTTAACATATGTGGGAGGAAAGTATTCCAGATTATATCCTCTGACTGCGACCTTCGCCACACTAGCCCAGGTCCGAAAGCCCTAGTTGTTCGCATCCCTCCTAGACTGAGGGTGTTTGGAGCGTTACCTACCTCGACTCTTATCTCTGCTTTGAGGGGCTCGAGGAGGTGGACCCATCTGGCTTGTGTCACGCGCATCAACAGTAGACGAGGAAGCTCGTCCCAAGATCTCCTTCGAACCCATATGGGTTGCATGACCAGGAATAGGAGGAGGGGGGCTTCCAATTCGTGGCCGTACCCCCGTGTTTCGGGGCAAGTTCAGGTTGGAGGCCATCGCGCACAGAAACGCGATAACAGCAAAAACAGGGGAAAAAAACCCTAGCCAAAATCAGTCATCGCGGCCCAAGAAGATATGTACCCGGAACAATTAGATTGGGGGTTTAGGAGAGGGCTGAGAGGCGCCTCTAATCCCTGCAATATGAGCCTCAACCACCAGTTCGCTCTTGGGAGCAGCCGCGAAGAAGCACGTGGGAATAGAGAAAGACAGACGCCTGGTAGAGAGCTTCCCCTTCCCTTGTTTTCTTCGCGACCAGCAAACGATTGAAGCGGTGGAGAGACGGCGGCGGCCCGGCAACGGCGGAACAGGAGCTCCCCAGACTCGCTTGAGGTTCCTGAGGGGTCCAATGGCGGTGGCGGGGTTGCGCGAGGTCCCCCGGGTACGGTGTGGACGAGCGACGGAGCCAGGAGGCTAAGCCGCCACAAGCGGCGGGCACGCGAAGGAGCGAGCCGCGCGGCATCAACGAGCGACGGAGCAAAGACTCCCAGAGCGTCGCGAGTGTAAGTTACCTCTTGCTTTTATTTCATTTTTTTTATTCCTTGAAAGGGCAACTGAGGATTGTACCAACCTAATGGATTCGATGATGAGCGAGGTCAGCTAAGAAAGGCAGGCGGTGAGAGTCAAGTGGGGTGAGCGTCGAACATAATGAGTATCGAATGTCGAGCGGGGAGCAACAAGCCAAGCAAGCATCAAGCGGCAAGTAGCACAAGTGACCCAAAGCGAGCGAGGCGAGTGTCAAGTGGCAAACAAAGAAATTGTTTCTTTCGATTTTGGCAAATTGAAAACTAAGAGAACAAATAAGACACAAGAGAATGAATGCTAAAGGAGGATGCCATAAGGAGTTGTTTATGCATTTTTGGACACTGTGAGGACTCCTTACAAAAATATTTTTTTCTTTCATAAATTATGACTGTTGATGTTGTAAAAAACATTAAAAATCTAAGTTATTAAAAAATAATGTAAAATTACTTGAACTCCTCACTAAAAAGCTATTTAATGTTATTGACGCCGTTTATTTTAAGGTTTTCTATATATATAGACAAGGTTGGTCAAGGTTGGACTGACCCGGAACTCTTAGGACCGAGGACCGACACTCATAGTGTTGGCCTAGGAATTCTAGGACTAAGAACCGACCCAATCTTCCTAGGAATCGGACCAGGACCAGTAGGGTTGGGCCGGTCTAGGGTTAGTCCAGGATTGACCTTGGACCGATGCTCACCCCTAACAACGACAAGGATTGTGTGTATTGGAGCTGAAGTTGCTATTGGACAGGGTAAATGAGAAAGGAGATAGACGAGGATAAGTACATTCTTGCGCGCGTGAAGATGGCTCGATGCTGTGTCTCCATTTTGCTTTATAACTTAGTAGATATTCTGATGTCTCACGTACCAAGAGCATTGATAATGGTATTTGGAGGTGACCATAGTGAGGGCAAAAATAGAATGAGATTCTCTTGATGCTATTAGGATGCTTAGGCAGGAGAAGAAATAAATCGATGCACACACTAGTATCGACAAGAAGGAAGCCATTTATGATGTCAGAAATGAACCTTTCGGATAACGCTCCAGTCGTTGTAGACACATCCATCACTCCTGATTCCTCAAACTCATTATGTGGAACCAATGCTTTGATGATCGGCTATCTTTATGAGGTGTCTTACCTCAATGAAGATGACGATCTCCAACACTCACTTTCCCCTTGTCGATCCATATTCAGCCTTTGCTAAACCTGCATCCTTCTCACCAATCCGTTCTATAAAGAAACTCATCCAACATACTCGAAAGGAAGTCGAAGAGTATGTCCAATCAACACAGTTGGATCAGCATCGTATTCTAGCCACCCAAAAAGAACACTCTGTAGCTTGCAAATGCCTCATGATTTCTTGTGCTAGTGGCTCACTCAAGGCTATACTCACATGCACTTTGGTGCTATTCGCCTAGCTTTAACTTTCCATGGTCAAAAAGGACTTCCAATAGGGGGCCAAGTGACGTTACTTGACACTCGGTTTCTTGACTACCAACATGCCTGTATTGGGACAGTCAAAACCACATTAAACGCTGAAACTATGTTTGTCTACCTATTCTCTAATTTCACATAGCTCTTTCGGATGCTCGTCTGCTTAATGCCTTGAAAAGGCAGCTACAAATTACTAGAGCACCTCAGACTCCAGACTTTGTTGTGGCAATGCTTCACTCTAGACTTTGGATCTAACTTTGCCTGAGCAAATGATGCCCTTTTGATCTCGATTGATAACAATCAAACGCTGTCATGTGTCCATGTACAATGGCAGATCCATCGAGCAGAGTTAGTCAAATTTCTCCTAGACACCTAGATGACTAACTATGAAAAGTCTCACCAAAATTCCCCATCCATTCAAGTGACAAGATCCAAATTCACCAAGAAGAAGGATGGCTTAGTGGTTATCAATTTTGACCACTTCCAAAGGAAGGTGAAGGCTTCCCCCTCCATATTTCCTACAATTTTGATGATGCAGCTGTATGTTTCGGAAGATGAAGATGAAGGAGAAAGGCTAGAGTTAGAAGCCTTTAATTCTAAAGGACACCCCTTGTCTACTTCGAAGATCCTTTGACAAGCCATTACCCTCGGGATCTAGACTGCCAATGCTAGTATTGTTTAGTTCCGATTGACAAAGAGGATGACAGACCTTCCAGGAGAAAGAAGAAGTATCGTTCTGGGCGTGAGATTTTCAAAAGATGGGAAAATGATAATCAGTCTATTTGAACCCATGGAGAAGATGGAGGACATTGGTATCCTATAGACCACCAAGACATGATATATCTCCTGAAATTTTTCCACCATCTTCACCTAAATACAAACCCTCTCCTCTAAAGGCCAACCCTTGTATAACCAAGCCTATAACCAAGCCTGTGTCCCGATTCTATAAACTCATCCTCAAATGGGTAAAGAAAAAACCTGGTTGTGGTAAGAGTACTACACAGTTCTGTAGGTAAGATGCACGGCCACCTCCTCCACCTGTTTTGCCTAGTATTTGCATGTTTCAGCCTTTAGATATCCCTGCCTTGGGAAAATTTACAAGCTCATATGGATATGAGCATTGCCTAAAGATTGGAAACCCAACTGGAGTTTTCTTACCCTTTACCCAAAAAAAAAAAAAAAAAAAAAAAAATGATTTAGTAGGAAATCCGAAAAAGTCAACCCTGCAAAGTTTGTTCTAAATTGGCAGACAAAAAATGCTCTGGCCTAGAATAAGGTACTCAAAACGTTAAACACCAAAGTGTCTAATATTCAGTATGAAGTCTGTGAAGTAAAGACTGAAGTAGGAGAAATAAAAACTCATATGGACCGTGTCCATCAGCAAGTAGACAAGACGGTAGTAGCAGAAAATAAGCTGCCACAACTCCTCCAAGATAAGCTCTAAAAGATGGAAATGGGAGCTTTGCCTTCTTGACACTATCTTGATGACCAGAGTGTTCAAATTGAAAAGTTAGAACATACTAAGACTCTTCAAGAAGGAATACATCCCCCGAGAGCCTCATCCTTTGATCCACCATTCATTTCCTCATGAAAAAGATCGAGGTTATCACACTCTTCTTCAACTTCCTCAGATGTTTTTTCAAGCCTCAATATCCAAAGCCCAAGCTCTCGAAAATCTGATATCTTGGCCATCCTAGACAGGATCCTTGCAGAAAAGTAAAAAGAAAAGTCAGGACAACAACTTGATTCTTCCTCTATACCTTCTTTTTCTTTTATGATTTAGAAACCTATCAAATCGTTCTTGAGAAATTACTACTGAAGCACCTGCCAGAAATCACAATAGTAGCTCAAGAAGAAACAGGTAAAACCCTCCATCTGACACAAAGGGCTCAAAATCCCTTGAGCCTTCACAAGAAAGCCCATCAGACTCAGAAGCAGAAGCTATCCTCCCAATCAGTTTCATGATGAGGGAAGAAGATGAAGATCTGCAAGGAAGAAATGATCCAGAACCAGCATAGTCCAATTTTGGTGGCCCCATCACCTCTATGCTTTCATTGGCCTTTGATGTCTTCCATATCACTAATGGCATGGATCATGGCAAGAGTTCTGTGCCTGGATGAATGCCTTATTGTTAAATCTAGAAATCAATCACTTTGACATACTTTTGGAATTTGTTAGCAGATTTATGGGTAGTCTACTAGATTGATGGATGAACCTTCCAAGAGTTGACCAGAATACTTTTCTGGCCTAGGATTTTAACCAAGTTATACAGATTCTTTATCTATATTTCATGGGCAGCTCAGAAGACCTCCTAGAACTAAAGAGAACGTAGTTCTTCCAAAGAAAATGCTGCTCTAATTAAAAGGAAGGACTTTGACAGGCACTTTAAAGAAATGAAGCTTTACTATGCTCTAGGCGGAGATATAGCTTTGAAACCCATTTTCTTGTCTTCCTATCAAAGCAAATTGCGACTTTGGTAGACAAATTCTTCCAGAGCTAAATTAGAAGAACCCTTGAAGCTTCACTTGGGGAAATCCAACAAGGTGTTCATGCTGCGCTTGATGAGCAACACCTACATAAGAAGGCATCAAAAGAATTTATAGAAAACAACAAAGCTCTTGATAAAGCTTTCAAAAAGTTGGGCTTGAAATCATATGTGGTCATAAGAATTTGTCTTGTGATTGCTTAAATAAGAAAGAGAGATTTGAAGAAGTACTCTTCTAAATGGAGAAAAAGAGGCAAATAAAAATTTGTCAGGAAGAGTAAGTAAGAAAGAAGTAGCAGCAACAGGGAAAAAAAGAAGACAAATCTCTTATTTGTTGACGCAAAGGGCATTTCGCCAAAAATTGCCATTGGGCAAAGAAGAGCAGAATGAATCTTGTGAATGCTGTTGAAAAAAGGACGGTCATCTCTCTTGAAGAAGGCAACCTTGAATCTAATTTCTCGCTCGAACTGATTTCCCACAAATTTTGGAGATGACAAAAATATTTTGAAACAATCAAATTTTCCTCTTCAGTGGATATAACCAACAAAATTGGTGAAAAATCATCAATAAACACCACATAATACCAAAACTCTTGTGACAAAGAAACTGAGTTGGTCCCCATATATTACAATGTATCTTGTCCAAAAAATGGGAACATTGAAAATCAGAGGAATTTCGTGATCTTCTAGCTTCTGCTGAGCACAATACCTTGCTGTCTATCCAGGATGTTCGGTCGGTAATCACTCGGACTCTAGATGACAGCCAGATTCTGCTTCTATCTAAACCTGTGTCGGAAGTGGAGATTTGAGATTCCATCTTCTCCTTAGCAACTGGTAAAGCACCTAGCCCTGATGGCTTTATCGTGGAATTCTTTCGGCATTGCTGGGACACAGTACGTCCATCAGTTACCGCGGCGGTTTTAGATTTCTTTTCTACAAGGAAGCTTCTTAAGAAATCTAATAACATAATCCTTACACTTGTGCCTAAGTGCCCTAATGCAACTACGGTTAATGATTTTAGACCTATTGCTTGTTGCAACACAGTTTATAAGTGTATTACGAAGATTATGGCCAACCGAATGGCTGTTGTCATGCCTGATGTCATTAGCCATGCTCAAAACGCCTTTGTTAAAGGGAGGCGTATCAGTGATAACATCCTTCTAGCCCAAGAGCTCTTTGTTGGATTCCACCATGTGCCGTATAAGCCAAAGTGTGCCATAAAAGTTGATTTTCGGAAGGTCTATGACACTCTTAACTAGGATTTTCTTGAGGTAACACTTCAAGCTTTTCAGTTCCCCTCTCACTTCTCTAAACTTAGTATGAGTTGTGTTCGTTCGCCACACTTCTCTGTGGCCCTGAATGGTGAACTCCATGTTTTTTTTTTTTTCTAAGTGGTAAGGGTATTAGACAAGGAGATCCCATGTCACCCTCTCTTTTTACATTTGCAATTGGGTGTTTACAGGCATTCTGACTATGCAAACCAGTCACCCCTTGTTCCAATATTTCTGGAGATGTAAGTCGACTAGGCTCTCCCACTTATTCTTTGCTGACGATGTCCTACTTTTTGCAGAGATGAATATGCCAAGTCTCACATATTTTAAGGCAGCCATCGATACCTTCTCTTGGTGGTTAGGCATTCATCCGGACTTGCACAAGAGCGAGATGTATTTTTTAGGGGTCTCCCCTGATTCCCGAAGCGCCTACACTTCACTTTTTGGATTCCAAGAAGGATCCTTGCCTTTTCGCTATCTGGGGACTCCGGTTATTTCTTCCAGACTTCGGAAATATGATTGTATTACTCTAGTCAATATCATCATTTTGGGAGTGCAAGCTTGGACGCAGTGGTTTCTATCGTTTGCGGGACGCCTACAATTAATTAGGTCAGTGCTACATTCTATTTAGGTTTATTGGGCAATTATTTTCATCCTACCGAGATCGGTATTGGACTAAATTGAGCAAATCTTGAGACAATTCTTGTGGAAGGGCCCGAACCTGGTGCGGGAGGTGCAAAGGTTGCGTGGACTGTTGTTTGCCTTCTGAAAGCTGAAGGAGGCTTAGGAATTAGGAGACTTTAGGAAAGCAACACCGCAACAATGCTCAAGCACTTATGGTTATTATTTACAGATAAAGAATCTCTTTGGCGCTGGTGGCTTCACTCCGTATTCTTAAAAAATGTTAATTTTTAGTTGGCCTCAAAGCCCACGTTCTGCTCATGGTCATGGAAGAAGATCCTTGTGTTATAATTATGGTTATAATTATGGTTAATGGATCAACGAAAGCCAATAAATTAATATACGTCTTTTCTGTTTACATATCTCTTTTGGATTCATGAATTTTCTATAATTTTCTGTTCACGTATCTATTGAGTTCATGAATTTCTTAGATTTATGTATCTTTTAGTTCATGTATTTATTGAGTTCATGAATCTCTTGAATTCACGTATCTTTGGATTCACGTATCTCTTGATTCATGAGTTTCGTGGATATATGTGTCTATTTAATTCATGTATCTCTTCTGTACATGAACTAAAAATTTCTATAAATAGATGGAATCATATAGCTTCATTAACAGTTTTTGGATTTCTCAACTCGATTCCAAAAAGCTTTGAAATACTTTTCTACTCTCCTGATTTTTTTGGGTGTGCTGATTCAATTGAACGGTTCGACAGAGTCATGTTTGCATAGTGCTAATCCAAACAGGTTCGAGGTGTTGTATCTTGTGAGGTATAGTTCGTGAATCTGCGGAGCACCATTGGCAAGAACTAATCGCCTTAAGGAGATTCGGATATCTATACCTCACCTCCAATTTTATGTTATTTTTCCAATGATATCTTATTTTATTCTTCTCCAAGATTTGTAAGTTTACATAAAAGAAGGATATTATATAGCTGTTATCGTCTTCTTTACATTGATGTTCTGATTACAACAAACAATTTGTGTCTTCTCTGGATTTATTTCCAACAATCTTAAAGTGATTAGTCACTTACTGTTTGTTGGCCTTGTCAGATTATTGAGATGGCTAGAAACAATCAAGTGCCTTTCAATGTTCATAATGTTTCAGGAGACGTTCCTATGGTCGATTCGACCATTGCTATGGAAGATGTTCAACCCTCTGGGGCTGAATTTGTAGTAGCCGATGCTACGAGCCATTGGGCTAACACCAATTTTGCTGGTGCGAGTACAAGTCATTTGACTGGTATGCCTGGGACTGTTTTTCAAAACAGTACAAACCAAATGGCTTTTGGCTTTGTTTCTGGAGGGATAGTTCATCGAACTTTGCCTACTGTGATGGCAACACCTTCAATTACATCTAATGAGAAATCGGAGAAATTCACCAGAGTGTGCTTTAAATAGTGGCAACAGAAGATGTTCTTCTATCTGACCATGCTCAATTTGACGAAATATTTATTGGAGATGTGCCTGATAATTAGTCCAAATGAGCAAGATGTCACGACGCTCGGTGCATTGGAGGCTTGGAAGCATGGGGACTTGTTATGCCGAAATTATATCCTTAACTGTTTAGTGAATTCTCTATATAACGTTTATTGTAATATTGAATCTGCTAAACAGTTATGGGAGAGTCCTTAGAGAAGAAATACAAGACTGAGGACACTGGCACCAAGAAATTTGTAGTTGCCAAATTCTTGGACTACAAGATGGTAGATTCTAAGTGTGTGCATGGTAACGTTTCTACTTCTCCCAATTTCTGTTTTTTTGTTCCCCGGAATAAAAAAGAGCAGAAATCCGTTTGGTAACGTCGAGTTGTTTTTTTATTTCCGGGAACAAAAAGTTAGCCCGGGAATAGTTTTGGAACAAAAACCAGAAGTAAAAAAGTTGCTTCGGTTCGGGAACAAGTTTAAGAAATAAGTGAAATTTTTTTTTATTCTTCTCTTGCACACGGCCCATTGACCGCCGTTAACCGCCACTCGCCGCCGCCGCCGCCGCCGCCGTCGGCCGACCGCCGCCGTCGCCGGCCGACCGCCGACCGCCGCCGGCCGACCGTCGACCGCCGCCGGCCGACCGCCGACCGACCGCCGCCGCCGCCTCCGGATGCCGCCCGGCCGCCGCCGCCGGCTGCCGGAGGTCGATCGACCGCCGACCGACCGCCACCGCCGCCATCGGCCGACCGCCGCCCGCCGCCCGCCGCCGCATGTCGCCGCCGGCCGACCGCCGCCGGCCGCCGAAGGTCGATCGATCGCCGACCGACCGCCGCCGCTGCCGGACGCCGCCATCGCCGCCGGCCGACCGCCGCCCGCCGCCGCATGTCGCCGCTGGCGGCGGTCCACCGACGGCGACATGCGGCGGCGGGGCGGCGGCGGTCGGCCGACGGCGGCGGCGGCGTCCGGCGGCGATCGGCCAACAAAAATAAAAAACAAATAAATATAAAAAAGAAACTGTTTTTTACCAAACGCATTTCTATTCTTTTTCTATTTCTAGAGTAGAAATTTTGTGTAGTTACCAAACGGGTTTTTTTACCCAGAAATTGTCCCCAGAATAGAAATAGAAAAGAAGCATTTCTAAAAAAAAACTACTCCCCAGCCCAGAAGCGTTGCCATGCGCACCCTAAATCTGTCATGAGTCAGCTTCAAGAATTACAATTAATTCTGAGTGACATCTTTGTTGAGGGAATGATACTTAGTGAATCATTCCAAGTGGCGGCTATGATTGAGAAACTACCTTCGGGCTGGTCAGACTTCAAAAATTACTTGAAGTACAAATGGAAGGAGATGAGCCTTAAAGATCTCATTTTGCACCTCAGAATCGAGGAGGACAATAGAAGGAGTGCGAATCCTTCTTCTGAGCCAAAGGCCATCGTTGTGGAATCTTTCAAATCCAAGCAAGAAATGAAAAGGAAGATGTCTTTTCAATGAAAAGGCAAGCAAAAGGAACAGTTTTAGAAATTCCAAGGGATGTGTTTTATATGCAACAAGCTTGGCCATCATGCTAAGGATTGCAAGAAGCGCCTGAAAAAAGGCAAGAATGATGGTGCAGCACAACAACTGAATTTGACAGAACATGACAATATTGAAAGACCGTCTGCTGTGGTAATGTTCGAAGCATCTCAAGTGTCGAACACTAATGACTAGTGGTTAGACACAGGTGCCATGAATCACATCTATGCAGATAAACACATGTTCTCATCTTATGAGAAGGCTGAAGAAGATGAGAAGCTTTATATGTCCAACTCTCGCATCAGCAAAGATTACCGAAAGAGGAAAAGTGATCTTGAAGTTTACATCTGGCAAGGAGATCGCCTTGCTGAATATGCTGCATGTACCAGAGATTGGGAAAAACTTAATTTCCAGCCCCATACTTGTCAAGAAGGGTTTCAAAGTTGTATTTGAATATGACAAATTTGTACTTTCGAAATGAGGGATGTATGTGGGAAATTAGTACTTGTGTAATGACCTGTTTAAAGCCAATGTGGCTGTCATTGATGTAAACTCGAATTATGTGTACCTAAAGACTATTAATAAAGAAAAGTCTTCAGTTTACACTGTTGTATCTCCTTATCTAAGACATGGTAGATTAGGACATGTAAACTATGGTACAATGAAGAGAATAGCAAACTTGGGGTTAATTCCAAGATTTGAGTTGGATACCCATTACAAGTGTGAACTTGTGTTGAGGCTAAGTTTGCCAAGAAACCTTTCAAATCCATTGAAAGAACAAGTGAACCTCTACAAGTAATCTATAGTGATCTATGCGATTTAAAGTTTGTAGAAAGTAGAGGAAAGAAGTACTTCATCACATTTGTGGATGACTGTACTAGATTTGCTATGTTTATTTACTAACTAGCAAAGATGAGACTATGAACATGTTTGTCAAGTATAAAAATGAAGTTGAAAACCAACTTGATAAACGAATCAAAGTGCTTAGGTCTAATAGAGGAGAAGAATACAGTTCAATCAATTTCAAAAAGTTTTGTGCTAGTTTTGGAATAATTCTCCAAACAACTGTACCTTATACTCCACAACAAAATGGAGTTGCTGAACGATTGAACAAAACACTAAAGGAGATGGCTAACGTCATGCTTTTGAGTTCATGTTTACCTCAGAACTTGTGGGGGGAGGCAATTTTAACTGCAAATTATATTCTTAATAAAATACCCCACAAAAGGCCAGGTAAAACTCCATACGAGTTATGGAATGGAAAGTTGTCATCTTACAATTTTCTAAAAGTGTGGGGGTGAATAATGTGATTTATAACGGTAAGTCTAGACACATTCGTCGTAGACACAATACCGTAAGGCAGTTGCTATCAAATGGTATCATTTCTTTAGACTTTGTAAAGTTAAAGGAAAATATTACGGATCTGCTAACAAAAAGGTTTGTCAAGAGAGCAGATAAACTGCGCATCGAGGGGAATGAGTTCAAGAGCCTTAACCTAATAAAGAGATTCTAGGGTGGAAACCTAACCTATGCGATTGGAGATCCCATGGTCTAGGTTCAATAGGAAAACGCAAATTCTGGAAACTCTAGTGTAAGCATTGTCTCCCAATCCTATGATGCAACAGTGTTTCCCTATAGCGTTATTAATGGTACACTATGCGTTTAATGATTCCTATAACTTGGAATATAATATCCAAGTGAGATATGGTAGGATGTCTTTAATAGGAATGCACCTATACATGGAGTTGGCCGACTCTATTAAAATCTTTAAAGGCTAGATTTTCTAAAGCACGCATGAATCCCGAGAGATTCAGGGCCGAAAGAACGAACACAACCGAGAACCAATCTTGAATTGGAAATACTCTGTGTGAGGTTTATTGTCTAGGCTTACATAAACAAGCGGCGATTCAAGGCTTAGTCCATCGACTAGTTAAGTAAGTCCGATAGACTTTCACTAAAGAAGGTTCAAAGCGAAAGCTACCTATCTTGATGCGGTGTATTTCAATAGGCATGCTCAGATTCCTTTGAGTCAAAAATGTTTTGTTGATCCATTAATGTGGGGGATTATAATAACTATGGTTATAATTATGATTAATGGATCAATGAAAGTCAATAAATTAAGGTACGTCTTTTATATTCATGTATCTCTTTTGGATTCATGAATTTCCTATAATTTTCTGTTCACGTATCTATTAAGTTCATGAATGTCTTATATTTATGTATATTTTAGTTCATGTATTTATTGAGTTCATGAATCTCTTGAATTCATGTATCTTTGGATTCATGTATCTCTTGATTCATGAATTTCGTGGATACATGCGTCTATTTAATTCATGTATCTCTTCTGTACATGAACTAAAAATTTCTATAAATAGATGGAAGCATATAGCTTCATTAATGGTTTTTGGGTTTCTCAACTCGATTCCAAAAAGTTTTGATATACTTTTCCACTCTCCTGATTTTTCTAGGTGTGCGAGTTCAATTAAACGGTTCGACAGAGTCATGTTTGCATAGTGATAATTCAAACAGGTTCGAGGTGTTGTATCTTGGGAGGCATAGTTCGTGAATCTGTGGAGCACCATTGGCAGGACCTAATCGCCTTAAGGAGATTCGGATATCCGTACCTCACCTCCAATTTTATGTTATTTTTCCAATGATATATTATTTTATTCTTCTCCAAGATTTGTAAGTTTATATAAAAGAATGATATTATATAGCTGTTATTATCTTCTTTACATTGATGTTCGATTACAACAAACAATATTATTTTCTTTAGATTAATTTCCAACACCTTGACCTTAGAGGCGAATTCCGTAGATCTTTTTGCTACCAAGTAGGGGACAGCACCTCCATCTCTTTCTCGGTTCAACAATTGGCATCCCAAAGGGCCGCTTAATTTGTTGTTCTCCAATACCGACATCTACCGTTCTCGGCTCCCTAAGGGAGCTTCTGTGGCTAACTTTATGTCATTTTCGGACTGAACTTCGGATGTTTTAAATGAGATTACCGCCTGGGATGACCCCTTTCCTGAGCTTAAAAACGAACATGATCGTTTCATATGGTTGGGGAACTTGTTTGGTACCTTTTCTGCTGCTTCTGCTTGGGAAGCTATTCGACCAAGAGGGCAGACTTTACAATGGGCTCCTTTCATTTGGAACAAAGCGCTAGTCCTCCGTTATCAATTCCTGTTGTGGTTGATCACTAGGAACAGACTACCAACTCAGGTGATGCTTCTTTCTCATGGTAGAATCCCAGTTGTGAATTGTGGCTTTTGTTCTCGTCGTTCGGACTCGATCGACCATCTCTTTTTTGGTTGTTCCATTCCGGCCGCACTTGTCACTTTCTGGGCTTCTAGATTTAATTTTGCTTGGACGAACAAATCTTGGATGGATAACTTGCAATGGGCGACCAAGTATTTATCCGGAACTTTCTTTCATTCCACCCTTGCTCGGTTTGCTTTTGCTACTTTATGCAACATCATTTGGAAGGAGCGGAATGATATTCTCTTCGAGTGTAGACTGCCCTCCCTTTCTCCCATGAAGATATGGTTGGAGAAGATTGTCAGGGACAAGGCTTTGTCCTTTCACTGGATTTCTCCTAGCACCACAAATCGTAGATTGTTGCATTGCTGGTTAGTAAACCCTTCTTTTTGGCGAAATGATCCACCTATTGGTCAGTAGACCTTTTCGAGTAAGGGGTTCTCTCATTTCCTGTTTTGGTCAGAGGTCCTCCTTGGTTTGTACAGCTAAAGGTGTTGGTTCGAATTTTTGAAGCTTCTCTAGCACAGTTGGCAAGTTGTCCTATATTAGTAAAATTCTAAACGCAAGTAAACGTGTCGAACAAGTAATATAATGATGAGAAAAGTATCGTCCCATGGAGATTAATGATTAATAAACTAATTAAATACTAAAATAGATTAATTCTAAAATTTATCTAACAGATCAAAATATAATTGAGAATAAATTAAAAACAAAATTTGAAGACTAAATGCAATAAATCAATCAGATAAATTTGTTAGAGCATCCAATTTCACCATAACCACTATATATGAATTTCATATTGTTGTGGGTACAAGGACGATATCAAAGATGTGATAGCGCAATTTCCTAACCTATTTACTATCCTATCTCTAGATATAGCAAATCTACTTAGCTTGTTAATCCACTATATCTCTATGTGAATTAAAATAAACATGAGTGCATTAAAAATTATGAATATTCTAGGCTTACAATGAGTCTTTTGGGTCACCTTATTACCGAAAGCTACACAAATAATGCGGTATATTTCTATCCACTTTTAATTCATGGTTATATATTATAATGAGTAATTGCATATTATCACTTCTCAATCTCAAACATGCACATCAGATCATTCAAGTGGTGGCCAGTCACTTAAAAGCATTATGCACAATAATATATGACTCACATCAATGAAATCAATTATAAAACATAAAAATCATGAAATTCACATCGGGCCCGTTTGGTTCGGCTTTGGGGAAATGCCCTTGAGAGAATGTAAATATCTTTGAGGTAAAGGGGTTTTCCGAAATGCTATACCATTTGATAAATTTAGCATTGCAAAATAACTTTAGGAAAAATACCGTTTGGCAAAACTTGCATTTGCAATTAGCTTTTGCCATTTATATTTTTTTAAAAAAATCTGAAAATAAAATCCGACGGCCGGCCAACCGCCGACCGGCCGCCGGCCCGAACCGCCGGACGGCCAATCCGGCCACCGATCGCTAGATCTGGGTCGTCGGGAGGCCGATCGGCCTCCCGACGGCCAGATCTGGCGGTCGGACGCCTGATTCGCGCGACCGAAGGAGTCGGAGCGCAGAAGCATCGCTCGTACGAATCAGGGAGTCCACGCGATGCTGCTCATGCTCGTCGAAGGAGATGGATTTGCCGCGGAAGAGGAAGGCGTCGACGATGGAGGCGGAGGCGGCGGCGGGCCGGCAGAGAACTCGAAGTCGAGGGCGACCGGAATGGCGAGGGGTGAGAGGGCCGTCGGCTTGGTCGGGAGGGGGGTCAAGGCCGATCGGCCTCCAGATGGCCAGATCTGGTGGCCTAGGCCTAGTTTGTGCGAGCTGAAGGAGCTGGAGAGCAGAAACAGGGAGTCGACGCGGTGCTGCTCATGCTCGTCGAAGGGGATGGATCTGTCGTAGAAGAGGAAGGCACCGACGGCAGAGGCGGCGTCGACGGCGGAGGTCGAGGGGGCGTCGATGGCTGAGGCGGAGGCAACGACGAAGGCGGCGGGGGCCCGGCAAAGAACTCGAAGTTGCCAGGAAGAAGAAGATGAACGGTGGTGACATGAACAGTGGAACTTGCATCTTCAGAATGCCAAATGCTCAAAGCACCCTATGAGTTGCATTGGGCTTTCAACATTGGGGATGCTGAAATTTGCCCAATGAGCATTTGAAAGCAACTCCCAAACACAAAATATTTTCCCCAAAGCCCCTTGGGGAAGTTGAACCAAACAGCCCCATCATTATGGTTAGACTACATCGTAGCCCTAATAAAATAAAATTAGAACATAGTAGAATAAGAAATAAAAATATAAATCAAACACAGCATCTTGAATCAAAGAATAAGAATTTTGTCACCACTTTTGTCTTCTCTTTAAAATACTTAAAAACTCTCATAACAATAAAAAACGATCTAACAAAAGTCTAACTCTCTCTCTCTCTCTCTCTAACTCTCAATGTTCTCCCAGTTAGAGGATATATCTAGGTTCCAAGCAATTGTGCATAAAATCAGGGAGTAAATCAGAGGATTTTGATTTGGTATGTTTCTTCCACTGTTTCTTGATTTGAATTCTTGATTTTTTTGCCATTCTTTTCCTTATCTTCTCCATATCTCATTATTCTGCACAAATAAGGAAAATTTAAATAATCATAAGGAAATCTAAATATTTCTCATAGATATTGCATTAATTGTTGCCTAAAATAGGTAAAATAACTCTATTTTTATAGAGTTATCATCCTACCATTCCTACATTTGTATTTAGCACTCGTGTAGTTGTTGGGATTCGGTATTTTTTGTGATCCCTGTGTAGGTTTTGCTTTGCCACTATTTGGCTTTCCTTTGCTCCTGTGCAGTTGGTTTTCTTTTACCTTGGCACCCTTCCACTCACTCTGACTGTTGTCCTAGTGAGTGCAAGTTCTTGGTGCCGAGTTTTTGCTGTATAGCATTCTTATTACTTTTGGCTTAAGTCAATATATATCTCTTACCTTTATCAAAAGGAAAAAAAAAAAAAAAAAAAGACAATATAGCACCTTTTCTAATTTGACAGAAATGACATTGTTTGTTGATAGATATAACATTGTTTTTAATGGTATACAACCTGCGTGATTACAATCCGATAGGAAGACCTCGCCTGTCATGCTTCTGTTTTCACGTTGCTCATAGCTTTGAAGCTGTGGAACAATTTTTGCATACGACGGAAGGGGTGGTCGAAGCATGGTGGTCTTGAAAGGCGCGTGGTTGTTTCCAAGGCCTTTCGAGCAACCTGAAAACTTCATTTGCATCTAAAATAAGTTGACCAACAGCACTTAAGCTGATTACAAATGGTCTTGAATCCTCTAAGATAGACAGCTAAGGATTTAGTCCCTCTTTCAATAAGTTGCAATTCTGCAAGGAGGTCAAATTCCTAAGCGATAGAACTTTGAGTGTAATGCTCCGCTAGAGCCTTCCATACCTGTGAAGCTGTCTTAAGCCCTGCCACAAGTCCAAGAACTTCTTCACAGAGGCTAATGATGACCTAAGATTCGGCAAGATCAGCCGTTTTCTTGATCAAGTTTTGGTGGAGGAGCAACTCTTTACTAGTAGGAAACCCTGAATATGTCGAGTTTCAACGAGGGACAAGACTTGAGTCTCCGAGAGAAGATAGTTGTTGTCATTTAGCTTTAATGTGACAAACTTTACCCGTTGAGATTTATGGGAAAAAGGATATTTGGGAGCAGCAACCATGGGTGTAGCTTGTAGGAAAGAGTTCTGCGTGCTCTTATCGAGTTTTGATACTATATAGACAAATGACGGTAGAAAAGAATATGATGACATTCATCGGTAGAGGTCTAGATATATATACAAGAGAAATAATGATCCATGATTCTTTGAAAAAATTCCAAATAAAGGCCAGGAGTACTCTCATTTCTCAAATAAGGATATAAAGTGGACAATATTTAAAATAATGGCCTGAAGTGTTATCATTTTCTTAAATAATGACATGAAGTAGAACTTGTTTTAAACAAGAGCTTGAAGTAATCATATAAATCTCAAAGAAAAGCCTAACCTTGTTGGCCAAAGGGCATTTTCATCTTTTCATTTTATTTTATTTTTTCCCCTCTTCCCTTCGCCAACTATGGCAGAGGTCATCAAACTCAGAAAAGGGTTGCACTTGTCAGCGTTGGGCAAGGGCAGCCCTCACCTAAGGCTGGCGACTCGCTAGCCATTGATGAGGCATGGTGATGGCCAAGGAGGAAAGAGGAAAAAGGAAAAAAAAAAAAAAAAAAGAAAAAACAGACAAAGGAAAAAATTAACAGAATTTTTTTGACTAAAATACCACTTCTCCAATGGTAGTCACTGGCTAGTCAAAAGTTCTCATTTGAGATGATCTGACCACTTTAGATCTTTATTTGAAATAATATTTACTTTGGGCTTTTATTTGAAAAAATGAGGGTGAAATTTTTCTTGATTCTTTCAATAAACAAAGTTTAAAAGCAATTCAATTAACTTATAATATAAGATCAAATAATAAAAAAAAAAAAAGCAACTCGACATCAAATCTATCATGTGCGGTTGTTATTGAAATCATTCTAATTTGGTTTAGGTTTAGCATGTGTTGAATGTGTGGATCAATATTCGTGTTATCAGAAAATGAGTTATGAAATAGATTTTTAAACACGTAGTTTGTTTATACTCTTATTGATTAATTTTTGTTATGAAATACATAAATGAATATTCATTATATTCATCTTATCTAATGTACTTATTATGATACATTTGTATCACACATTCTAAGTACATCTCCCTATACAATGAACGTTCATCTCTCTATCCAATACATGTATTATTCGATACATTGATATCAATGACAAGTACATTCTTGTTTTCCTATAAATAGGAGTTTAGTTTTGTTGTAAACAGTACAGCAATAACGGTTATAACAGTGATACATTGGAAAAAAAAAAATTTTCCTTTGACTTTCTCTACGATTTTTGGTGTCTGATTTTCTATTCTCAATCTCTCTATTCTTTCTAATATATATAGTTGCAACGCAATATTTTACAACAATTTTGATATTTTAAGTAGCCATGTTTTGGTTAAGAATGTTATGAGGCGCCTCCATCGCGCCTCACGGTGGCTCCTCATTTTTGTTCGAAATTCAATATCAAACCTCTGTTATTAATAACTCCAACTGACAAAATCACAAATCTTTATTTTAGGCTTGTATACTTTATTCCATATTCGTATCATCATCACAGTGGCTGGATAGCGTCCTAAGTGAGCCATCGTGAAAATAAAATAATAATCACAAAGAGCTCAACTCCATTGCTATCGGAGTTATGTTTCTCCTATAATGGAACTCGCACCCTCTGTCATTGAAGTAATTTTGGGTTCCAACTCATCTTAATCTAAACGTCGATGACGAGGGAAAAAAGGAAAGTCCCCTATGCTCGTAGTCTTGGGACCAAAATAAAGTAGCAAATATAAGCAAGGACTGATAAATTGTGAAGTGGAATTAACGATGATAAATTGCAATATTTGTCAAACCTATAGTATTTTTTCTGAACTTGACACCACGTTAATGTATGATATCACAATTCCGCAAACGATTTTCGTGGACGTGAGAATTAATGTACCAAATTTATTGTGAGAACTAACTGTGAGGTCCAATTGATCATTTCTATCAATTGTAGATAACTGATTTGTCATCATTAAAAGTGCTTATTAAAGAAAAGGGAAATTTTCGACCAAAAAAATAAATAAATAAATAAAAGGAAATGACTTACATGAGTTGTTAAGCGGTGTCAATAGTTTGGTTCAGGTTTTCATAATACCCAAACTGAAGTGAACCAAATGGGATGTGTGCATGTTTTGATAATAGAAGTCCTACAATTTGTCATGAAAGCGTAATTGAGTCTTTAAACCTTCAAAAAGTACAATTATGTCTTAAAATTTATCATGAAAAAATGCAACTGAACAAACTTTCAAAAAATGCAATAAAATCCTTCCATTAACTCCATCCAACTTAACAAATAAAAAAAATGCTAAAAAGAGTTTTATGGTTTGATTGCAATATTTGAAAATTTTCGTGACAATTACACTTTTATGATAAATTCTAAGACTTTTAATACACTTTATCTCTTTATTTTTTTCCCTCCTCCTTCTTCCCTTCCCACCTTTTGTCACAGCAGCAACAGCTCCATGAAAAAAAAAACCACATCTTTGGCGATATTTCCTCATTCCTGACATAGAGGGTTCGCTTTTGAACAAGCAACACTCCGATTCAGCTTTTCGAGCCTTCCCAAGGCGCTCAAATGCGGGCATAAAATCCAACTCTTCTACACGAACATACATTAGCCCAGTAGCAAAGCGGCAAAGCGGGGAGGGGCGGTCCGGAGGAACCGGAACTTGCTGCGGAGGCCGAGGTAGACAAGGCCATTCCAGCGGGGGAGCCAGCACCAGCTGATGAGGTGGCCGATCAAGACGGCGAGCCAAATCAGGACTGCGCATAGCAAGACGCCGACGAATGTCTCGGTCATATACGACTTCCTTATGAAATCGACGAGATTTAAAAACGAGGTGTCCTCCATGATCCCTTGTGGATGATTAGGCAATTATGACGTTTTGAGCAATTGTTGGCGTCAATGGAGGGAGCTACATGTGGGTTCCAATCGTCCGTATCCCAAGTAAAAAAAAAAGAGGAAACTGAAACCTGACTCGAACCGAACCACATCCAACCATCAAACTATCTAATTCCTTTACTTATTACCTAAATTGTATGATACCAGAATCCAAAAGACCCAAAAGATTTTTATTCGATTCGAATCAGATTTTTGACACCCTTTGTTAGACCTATGACACCTATTGCCTCTTGTTGCTTATGCATGTCTAAAACATAATTATTGTGGTTCACAGTCTTGAAATTCTGCCATCCAAAAGAAGGGCTATATTGTCTCTAAATGTATTCTTTCGTGGCTTGGCTTGCATGATGAGACATTCATTTTGTTGAAAAGGATTTGTTGGTTTGACGCACGAACAAGCAAAAAATTATTGATGTACATTCCTAATTTGCGTCTAATTTCTAGCTTGGGTCAGGTAATTCCAAATCTAAATATGGGAGTGTGTAGAGCAAATGTGCTTCCAATCGTAACAATCGATTTTGCATAATAAAGTGCTGAAAGGTTGACCCACATAAATTATGTGACTATAGGTTTTGTTTCTGCCATGTGGTCATGGCAGGCGAAGTTGTTAAAGGATAGGCTACATCCGCATAATTCCTTTTGAATATTCCAAGATGCTATTGTGATCTAGTATTGTAATCTGACAAAATCAATTCATGATTGAGAATTTTTTCTGAAATCAGTCTATGGTGGAAACAAAGAGCCAGGCCAACCTCGCTGAGGGGTGCGTGGGGATTTCACCGCACCAGACGGACTTGTGTAATTCTGCAGTTTTTTCTTTTCAGTATTTTCTTGAGTTGTCTTTTGGCTCCTGTTTCTAAGGACTTTTGAGAGCACTGGTGTTTGAGATACTCAGTTTGGATGATGGTCGTATGTCGGAAAGTTCGAATTGCTATTTGTACTTTGTTAACATTGAAGAAAAATTATTTGATGAAATAGCAAGTTGTTGCTAACAACTGGTTCGCACGTTCGTTTTCTTATGCCTCATGTCATGGGGTTATTATGTTGACTTCAATATTTTATTACCTGCTGGGTCGCCTTGGCTGGTGATTCATGTTCACAATGAACATGGTGATTGATGATCCCTGGACATAAACAAAAACAAAAGAACTCTACTCTAGGCGCTAGGTATTTTGACCGTATTTTACTGTTCATATATAAATTGATTTTCATATATGCGATTATGCGAGAGTAGGGTTAACATACCGACATGAATACTTCATACAAACCATTTATCCTCTAAATCTTCTTAATTATATTAGGATTTCGCAAATTTCAAGATGTCACGCTTCTACTGGCAACGAGGGGGAAAAGAGGAAAACATTGCTGATGACAATGCACTTATTTTGTTAAATGTACACCATAACCAATGGAGAATTTTAGACGCGTGAATTGAACAGGGCTGGATTCTTGGTCGACTTCCCACCTCTCTAACAATCAAAGACTTTGAAAGCAAACACTTCCGAATTGGAATAGCCCCTCAGACTCTCTCAACAAAAACACACGAAAAATGGAATAGCTTTTCTAGAAAGAGGAACATGTTTATATTAGAAGGACAAAGTAATGTGTCTCGTAAATTGACACAACCGTTAGATTAGACAGAATAATTAATCTTCCAACAGATACGTTTGTCTAAAAGGTTAATCTTTATTAAAATGAAATTCCAAAATGGTTTAATCGCGACTTTTCAAGTGCTCGAGTGCCCAATCAAGATTGGATATATTCATGTCTATCCAGTCCTTTATGCCCACTTGAGAGGTCATGCCTTCAAGCAACACTTACATGGGTTTTCCAATATTTAAGCCAAATAGTTTCCTCCTACTTTTCCTATGTATAACTCTTTTTCCCACATTCATAGTATAATCTTCTAACAACCCCATATGGTTGCCAGCTTCTCTGCTGTCCTATAAAGATCAGTTTCTATCGTAAGTGATTATGTTATTCTAAACTACTTTTAATAATTCCATCGAAATATATGAACGCATACAACACTAGACACCATCGTGTCTGTTCACGAGATATGAAATAAATGTTTAAATAAATTTTTGAATATTTGCTCTTATCATTTACTCAAGAATGTAAGCTTTGAGCTGAATCATGTAATTTTCTTGCGTTGTATCTTGGCTTCTGTTTTTAAGGCCTTTTGATAGCGCAAGGTTTTAGTTGAGAGACTCAGCTTGGAGATGATTGTATGTCGGGAAGTTCGAATTGCTACTTGTCCTTAGTTGACATTCTTACATTGAAGAAAAATTATTAATGGAATAAAAACTAGCACGTGGTCGGTACCTTCGTTTTCTTATGCCCAAGCCATGGAGTTGTTAAATAGTTATGTTGACTTCAACATTACTTATTACTTGCTGCGTCACCGTGGCTGGTGGATCGTGTTCACAATGAGCATGGTGATTGATGATCCATGGGCATAAACAATAACAAAAACTATTTTCTGCATTGATTGCTCTATGGCTGGAGACCTCACTTGATTTGACCTTGATTCTACATGCAAATGATAACGAAAGGCTACCAAATAGGATTGAACAGGGTGTGAGTTGGGCCGGTACAATACCTAATCTACAGACCAACTTGCATACATGTTAGTCCCCGCTTTTTCGATCTGGGAATCGACCCCATTAAGCTTAGGACCATAGACTTAACCGACCCTATGGGTCTAGTCCCATTCTAAGGTCAACTTAAGATAAACCAATTCTTTTTTTTTTTTTTTTTTTTGCTTCAATTTTGTATTCTTGAAAGGACATATGTATTTTTTGAAATCACATATTCATTAACAATTTGATATGTAGTAACCAAATGATGAACACTGATACAAATCAAATAGAAAGGCAACAAATAAATCTCCACTTGCCAAAAACAACCACCTTTAGAAGACAAACATGTAAATTATTTAAACAATAAAATATAGAGAATCGCAAATGGGAGGGAAAGGTAATCGGAGGCAAAAGCGCAAAAGAAAGGGGATGAGAATCGATTGCTGAGTTCAAATGAGTAGAGAGACGATGAAAAAACTACCTCCAAAAAGATAGATGCAGAGGATTTCGACAATAATTTGAGATTGAGGGAGAGAGTGAGATTGTGAGAGGAAAACAAGACAAGAAGAGGAGGCGCATTTATAGTTGTATATTTAGGGTTTGGACCCAAAAAAAAAAAAAAAAAAAAAAGAAAGGTAATTATTAGGTTGATTGGAGTTGGACCAACCCTAAAGCTTCAGGACTAGGGATTAACCTGCACAATATGTGTTTTAAGCACCTTAGGACCAAGGACCAGTCAATTCCCCAAGAATCGAACTGGACCGGTTGGGCTGGTTCAAGGTTGTTCCAAGATCAACTCTAAACTAATCCTTACCCTACTACCAACCAATACTTAACCTGGTTTATAGTACATCATAAGCACACCAATACAGAAGAGTCATTCACATCATATGCTAAATTTCTATGATGTTCTTAGGTGACTGCAAAAGGGGAGACTGTGAAAACATTTGATTGAATGCATCTGTCTCATTCTCAACCTAATTTTAACGTGTTTCATTTCAATATTTTATTTTCTATGGATGGCATTTTCTCATTCACATGTTGGTCTTAACTTATGAGGAATCCTTTTAGTAGCCAAGATTATGTTATGATTATATGCGTATTCAATTCATCGTGTTCACAGAAAATGAGTGATGAAATAGATTTTTAAATGCTCGTATTCATTGACTGATTTTAATATTTTAATTAGGCATCTTTTGGTTAAGAATAATACAACTTAGCATGTGCCTAATGAATTGTTTTTGTCTAACTGTGAATTATTTATTCCTCGAGTCTCCTCGTCCGTCGGTACGAATGAAAGTCGTTCCGTCTTTAATTTTTAAATATGACATCTCCAGCTGGAGCCTTGGCTCCGTCTCCAAGTCGATGTATAAATAGAGAAGATCCATGAGACCAGAACATAATTTCCGTTTCAACCAAGTAAAAATTACTTCTCTGCTTTAATATTTACATGCTCGGGAGACGGCACGGCGAAGAATCCTCCATGGCTACCCAACGCAGCTCGACATCGCCAGGTATTTCCGTTCTTTCCTTCTTTGTTCTGATTTGATCCCATGTATGTGTCACCACTAAATACCGCTCATTGATGCATTTTCTCGGGCCCAAGGACATGACTATTCCTTTCAAGTAAACAGTAAACACTCTTATTACTCAAAGTCACGTCTCCTATTCGACCAAAAAAAGAGGTCATATCTCCTAATTTTGTATGACTTGGCTCCACCAGTTCCCTGTCCCTTATAGTTTTGGATGATGATGCAATTGCTTTTTGTCGATCCTGGTTCATTTCTTGCAAGCATTCAATGACCAACTTCTTTTTGGCAGTCCGAGTTCTTAAAAGTATTCCAGAAAGTTTCCTCTTACCAGAGATTTTTGTCCAAACAATCACACTGTGAGGACTAATTATTTGCTATGTTTAGTTAATATGCAAATATGCAAAATTGAATTTGCGGCTGATTGGCCTTCAAAGTAATTTCATTAAGAGCCAAGGGCAAAACAAATGGATTCCGAATGGTCGATTACTTATCATTACAAGACTACATGAGACTAATTCTCTGAACACATGATTCTCAAACTCGTCAGTTCACTATAATCATCCCCAAAAAAGAAACCATGTAATGTTGTTCTAAGCCAAAAATAACCTGTCAATAGATATGTTTGTCCTATTATAAGAAGTGTAAAGATTACATTAAAGAAGGAAAACCCACTATCAAACCCATTGACCAAGATACATGGATGGTGAAATGTTTTTGCAACAAAGAAAAGAAAAATATGGATACTGTATGAAAAATTACATCAGTTTCTTCTTGCAACTTTCAAGTCTATCAATAAGTATAATTAATATACTTTATTGAAGGAAAAAAAAATCCATGAAATAAATTGGCACGATGAATGTTAGTAAGCTTTGTATTCTATAGGAATTGTAACTTATAAATATATTGCATTGATTGATGAATTCGATATCATTAAGTTGATTCATTCATTTTAAAAATCCCTAGTACGAGGCCACAGACAAACCATGTGGCTAGAATATATGGATTTCGGAACCAAATGTGTCAAGCCAAGTAACATACTATACAGTATAGACTGTAGCATTGGGTGCCAATTGTGAATTATGTTCACTTCACTTTTTGCCTCAAATCGCTGGGCGGTGTATGGCGCCAAATGATAAAACTGCTCTAATTTGTATTCGCGGTATCCAGTAACTTCCTTCAATTATTATTAATCTTTAATTTGACAAGAAAGACGAAAGAAAGATCGCAACGGAGAATTTGGAACCAAAGTTTCCTTTGGTGTTTGATTTGATCCAACAGATGGAGTTGGAAAATTTTCCTTTTGTTTGTTAAGAAATAATATAAGTAATACTGTAACCGAAACTATGGCTAAATCATGAATTGAATATTGCACATTTCTTTATTTATTGGTTAGCAAGTTTCCAGACAGTCTCTACAAAATCCTTATAAGAAGGGAGGGTGTGATAACATAATAATTTGTGTAGAACGCAAGGGCATGTTCAATAAAAGAAATTTCTCCAATTTCCTATTTTCCTTTCCAAAATTCTTAATGAAAATACTTTTTAGTAGATATTCTGGTTGCTAAGTTTTCAAAATTTGAACCATAAACCTGAAAATTGACCAAAATTGAAAACTAAATAATATTCAAAGTCCAACTAAATCATTAGAAACTAAAATTATTCTTTTTGAAAAAAAAAAACTTGCTTTAAGTTTTATTCAGGCATATAACATTTTTGTCCTTCTTTCATAGAACAACATGAGAGATGCAACGGCAAAAAATCATCCATGGATACCCAAGACAGTTCGTCTTCGGAACCATTGGAAGGTAAGTCCCTCCTTTCCATTGTTGTTCTAATTTGATCCCACAGATGGAGATTTGGAAATTTTCCCTTTGTGTGTTAATTTTGAAGTAATATAATTAATACCATAAACAATACTATGGATAGATCATCAATTGAAAGTTGTACATTTCTTTATTTGTTGCTTAACAAGTTTAAGACACTATCTACAAAATTCTTATAAAAAAAGGGAGATTGTGATAATGGAATAATTTGTGTAGAACGCAAGGGCATGTTTGGTAAAAAAAAAGAAAATTTTCCAATTTACTATTTTCCTTTCCAAAATTCTTGATGAAAATACTTTTTCGTAGATATTCTAGTTGCCAAGTTATCAAAATTTGAATTTAATACTGAAAGTTGACCAGAATAGAAAACTAAATAATATTCAAATTCCAACTCAATTATTAGAAATTAAAATTATTCATTTTGTAAAAAACTTGCTTTAAGTTTATCCAGGCATATATCACTTTTTGTTGTTCTTTTACAGACCGATGTGAAAGCCACAACGGCAAAACATCATCCATGGATTCCCAAGACAGTTCGATTGTGGAACCATCGGCAGGTAAGTCCCTCCTTTCCATTGTTGTTCTAATTTGATCCCACAGATGGAGATTTGGAAATTTTCCCTTTGTGTGTTAGTTTCGAAGTAATATAAATAATACCACAACCAATACTATCAATAGATCATGTATTGAAAGTGGCACATTTCTTTATTAAAAAAGGGATAGTGTGATAACGGAATAATTTGTGTAGAATGAGAGGGCATGTTTGGTAAAATTAAATTTTCTAATTTCCTATTTTTCTTACCAAAATTTTTAATGAAAATACTTTTTAGTAGATATTCTGGTTGCCAAGTTTTCAAAATTTAAACCTTAAAACTGAAAATTGACCAAAATTGAAAACTTAATAATATTCAAAGTCCACCAAAATCATTAGAAGTTAAAATTTTCATTTTTGAAAAGAAATTGCTTTAAGTTTATTCAGGCAAATAATACTTATTGTCATTCTTTTGCAGAACAACATGAAAGACGCAAAGGCAAAGAACCAATGATGGATGCCCAAGACAGTCCGGTTTTGGAACCGGAGGCAGGTACGGTCCCTCCGTTCCTTTGTTGTTCTGATTTGATCGTCAATTTCGAAATAATATAAGTAATACCATCACCAATCCTATGGATAGATAATGAATTGAAAATTGCAGATTTCTTTATTTATTGCTTCACAGGTTTCCAGACACTCTTCACAAAATCCTTATAAAAAGGGGGAGCTTGATCCCAGAATTATTTGTGCAGAACATGAGGGCATGTTTGGTAAAAAAAAAAGTTCCAATTTCCTACTTTCCTTTCCAAAATTCTCAATGAACATACTTTTTAGTAGATTTTCTGGTTGCCGTGTTTCCAAAATTTGAACTTCAAAGAGGAAAATTGACCAAAATTGAAAACTAAATAATATTCAAAGTCCAACTAAATCATTAGAAATTAAATTTATTCTTTTTGAAAAAAAAACTCTCTTTATATTTATTTAGGCAAATAACACTTTTTGTTCCTGTTTTACAGCAAAGTGTTCCTGTATGAGGACTTTATAATCAAACAAAATATAGTGATTAAAGTGAGTTTTGCCAACCTACCGGACTGAAAATTCTAATTTCCCCGAACTGAAAATGCAAAAGCAATGGCCCCCCAAGTACAGCTAATTGATTAATTTTCGAGTAAAACAGTAAACACGCACAAAATTACAGCTTTTGTCGGTCCTAATACCATTACGTACAAGAACTCAATGACCAGTTAGTTAAAATTAACTACCAGAAAATTTCCCCTATCAGAGAGTTTTGACCAAACAATCACCTCGTGAGGACTAATCATTTTCTATATTTACTTAATATCCTATTTAAATCTCAGCCGATTGTCCTACAAAGTAGTTTCATCAAGAGCAAAGGGCAAACCAATTGGGTTTTAAATAGTTAATTACTTCTTATTAAGAGAATGCATGAGACTAATCCTTCAATAATGCATGATCCACGAACTAGTCAATTCACTATAGTCATCTGCATAAAAGAAATCACGTAATGTTATAATGAGTCCAAAAATAACTTGTCTAGATAAATGGCTGTTACTATTATACAAAGTGTAAATATAACATTAAAGAAGAAATTTTACTAACAAACACATTCTCCAAGATACATGGATGGTGGAATGTTCTTCCCACAAAAGAAAAGAAAATAATATGTATTTTCTAAGAAACGTCGGATGATAAGGCAATCTATAAAGTTTTTTCTTTTTCTAAACCAGTCAGTAAAAAGGCAAGGGTTCTAGGAGGAAGTAAAGAGACCCCATGGGCCTTCGCGGCCTGGTTGAATCGATATCAGTTTTTTTTTTTTTTTTTTTTTTTTTTTTTTTTTTTTTTTTTTATGCAACAAAAAATCCATGCAATGCATTGATACAATAGCAGCAATAAATGTCATAAACTTGTATCCTCTATGAATTATGACTTTTAAATTAATCGTACTAATTGATGAAATCAGTGTGATTAATTTAATTTATATTTTTTTGTGTTGGTTTTTTTTTTATAGATAATTGTGTGTAGAAGTATTTTATAATTATTTCATTAATTTAATGTCAATTTTTTTGTTTGAAATTTACCATCTATGTTTATTATAGAAAATTCCATGCGATGAATGAGCCTCATGCTAGTCATTTATAGATCATCTAACGCATACAGAGTGTAATCCATTTATCTAAGTTTATTTATGTTCATTTTTCTTTTTGATAACAAAGAGATTCGCATAGACTGGGGGTTCGAAGGCACATCAACTGATAAAGCTTCCCAAAACGGTCACATTTCAATTCCATTACAAGACAACAAGAGCGGTCACATTTCAATTCCATTCAATCAAAAATTAAAGGTTTGTCATTTTGGACTTTTAATTTATGTTTTTATAAATCAATGTGCTCTATGCATTTTGGCTTTTTCACTTTCAAAACATTTTAAGATGGTTATTTATGCTCTTTTCTCTTTTTGTTAACAAAGAGATTCATGTAGAAGTAAGTTAAGAAGGTAGTACTTTATAATTATTTCATTAATTCAACGTCATTCCTTTTTTGTTGGAAATTTACCATCTATGTTTATTACAGAAAATTCCATGCGATGAACGAGCCTCATGCTAGTCATTTATAGATCATCTAAAGCATACAAAGTGTAATTCATTTATCTAAGTTTATTTATGTTCATTTCTCTTTTTGATAACAAAGAGATTCGCATAGACTTGGGGTTAGAAGGCACATCAACTGATAAAGCTTCTCAAAACGGTCACATTTCAATTCCATTTCAAGACAACAAGAGCACCACGGATCAATCAAAAACTAAAGGTTTGTCATTTCGAACTTTTAATTTATGTTTTTTATAAATCAATGTGCTCTATGCATTTTGGCTTTTTTCACTTCGAAACATTTTAAGATGGTTATTTATGCTCTTTTCTCTTTTTGTTAACAAAGAGATTCATCTGGAATTAAGTTAAGAAGGTAGTACTTTATAATTATTTCATTAATTCAACGTCATTTTTTTTTTTTTTTTTTTGGTTCAAAATTTACCATCTATGTTTATTACAGAAAATTCCATGCAATGAATGAGCCTAATGCTAGTCATTTATAGATCATCTAAAGCATACAAAGTGTAATCCATTTATCTAAGTTCATTTAAGTTCATTTTTCTTTTTGATAACAAAGAGACTCGCATAGACTTGAGGTTAGAAGGCACATCAATTTCATTTCAAGACAACATGAGCAGCACGGATCAATCAAAAACTAAAGGTTTGTCACTTCGAACTTTTAATTTACATTTTTTATAAATCAATGTGCTCCATGCATTTTGGCTTTTTTCAATTCGAAACATTTTAAGATGGTTATTTATGTTCTTTTCTCTTTTTGTTAACAAAGAGATTCACGTAGAAGTAAGTTAAGAAGGTAGTACTTTATAATTATTTCATTAATTTAACGTCATTAGAAGGTAGTACTTTATAATTATTTCATTAATTCAACGTCATTCCTTTTTTTTTTGAAATTTACCATCTATGTTGATTACAGAAAATTCCATGCAATGAATGAGCCTCATGCTAGTCATTTATAGATCATCTAAAGCATACAAAGTGTAATTCATTTATCTAAGTTCATTTATGTTCATTTTTCTTTTTAATAACAAAGAGACTCGCATAGACGTGATGTTAGAAGGCACATCAACTGATAAAGCTTCCCGAAACGGTCACATTTCAATTTCATTTCAAGACAACATGAGCAGCACGAATCAGTCAAAAACTAAAGGTTTGTCACTTCGAACTTTTAATTTACGTTGTTTATAAATCAATGTGTAAATCAATGTGCTCCATGCATTTTGGCTTTTTTCACTTCAAAACATTTTAAGATGGTTATTTATGTTCTTTTCTCTTTTTGTTAACAAAGAGATTCACATAAAAGTAAGTTCAGAAGGCACGGTAACTGAAAAAGCTTCCTAAGATAGTTGCAAATGATTGAAGTGTTCATGATGATCACAAATCGATCAAAAACTAAAGGTTAATGTTAAAAATTCTTTTTTTAAGAGTTTACAATCTTCTGACCAAGTTTACAATATAAGTATATTAAAAAAATGTTTTATGAAATGATTGATCCCGATACTAGTCATGTATAGATGATCGAAAGGATACAAAGTTATTTATGTTCATTTCTGTTTTTAGTAACAAAGAGATGCATGTAAATATGAGTTCAGAAATCACATCATCTGATAAAGCTTCCCAAAGCAGTTTCACGCCAATTGAAGGTTTGTCATTTTGAACTTATAATTTTCATTTTTTATATATCTTGCGTTTCATGCATTTTCATTATTTAATTTAAATTCAAAAATTTAAATTCAAATATCATCTTTTTAAACTTTTAAAATCTAAATAATATATTGAATTATAATCGAGAAAGCCAAAAGTTTTTACTTCCAAAGTGTAAACAAAGGCACTCATAGAAGAAGGTATGTTGAGTAAACAACACCCCTTTGCTTGCATCCACCTTTCATTGGAACATTGAATAGGTGCAGTGGTTACACTTGACCTAAAAAACAAGAAGTGCGAAAGTTTGAGGACTTTTAATGTGCAATTTTTTCAGTTATGCCAACACCAGAGATCAATGAAAAGCATCGATCATTGTTTGAAGACGTAGTGAAAGGTCAATGGAAACCCACTGAGGAAAACCTTGCCAAAGTTCTCGAAGAGATGATGGAAAATGTCATGACTGTAGGAAATAAATCCGTTAGTGTGCTTGAATTTGCCGGTTATGGCCGCACAAGATAACTATCCAAGATGTCAACTCGGTCGATATCCAGTTGGTCGAGAAGCTCGTCGTCAACTTGGTCGGCTCTGATCCAACACACAAAGTATCCGTATCCGATTTGAGGCGAACATACAAAGGATCCATTTTGAGGAGTGCCCTCTACGATGCTGCCCGAAGGGGAAGCATAACGATGGTAAAGAAACTAGTAAAAAAAGCTGGTTCCTTAGCTCAAGAAAACCAAGCTGGTTCCGAATATAATATTGTACCCAATGCCCTGTCGTATGCTATTTCAAATGCTCCTATGCAAAGGGAGGTTATCTGGCACCTCGCCAGCCAAACAACATCCGCCCCAGATTTTAACACCATGAGCTGCCTTATTCTAGCCGGCCATTTGGGTATGATTTCACACTCACTCATCTTAGAAGAAATTACATATCAATCCTAAACTTATTGTACATATGCTAATTCAATTCTTAAATTTTTATTTTGTCAATTTAGTTATAAATTTTTGCCGAAATATCAATGTAGTCCTTCCATCCAATTTTTGCTTGAAGCTGAAGTGGCAGTGTGGCACTTAGGACGGTCATCGTAATATTGACAATTTCTAGCAAAAATTAACTTGAAGGACTTATTGGAAATTCGCGTGAAAAGGTTTAAACTAAATTGATAAAAGTAAAAAGTTTAGGATTAAATTAGCATCCGTATAAAAGGTTTAAGAGTGATTGGGTAATTTTTTCCTTATCTTATCTCACTTCCTTGACTGTTTAATTAAATTAATTTTTTCATTCTCGTGTCTCAATAGACATAGGCTTGTTTTTAGCTCGCAAATACCCCAAAGAAGTGACATCCAAAGATAACACAAACCGTAGCTTGTTGGGAGACTTGGCGAAGATGAAGTCTTACTTCCCTAGTGGAGAAAGACTCAATTTTTGGGAAAATTGGATTTACAAATGTAGGTACTTCTTGCACATATAGATATGTAGAATTTGAGCAATTCTATTCACATGGTGTTCACTCTATCTATTCTTATTATTAGGTATCCCTCTATGTCTAGTCGATACACCAATTGACAACCCCAAAGATACAGGGATGGCTCGAGGTATTTCTATTAATCTACGTAATATCTAAATTAAGAGACAATGATTACATCTATGTATACAAATTATTATCTAAACCATGATGTATTCCACGACTAATATCTACTATAACATTTGTGAAGTTAGTTGAGAAGTCTTACTCAATGTCAAATTGCCAAGTAGAATTATCAAGAATTGTAGATTTGGATTTAAGGTCATAGAGGTGGATTGATCCAAGTTGTTCAAATTTAAGCATTATTAAATTTAGTTACATGTGAAATCTTCATTCATGAGTGTCATATGTATCTTTTTGTTTGCCGTTAATTCCTAATTTCCTGATATGATTCTTCTCTCCTCTTCGTGGTGGTCCAACCAGCATATAAGCAGTTCAAGACGTCACTCTGGAATTATGCCACTAAACCAGGTATTCAAACCCGCCAAGGGAAAAAAAAACCCACCATGGTTTCTGCATAAAAAGCACCTTATTTTATCCATAGCTAGAGATCTTGAAACGTAAAATTTAAAATTGACATTTTCAGAATATTACTATGAGATCATTGTTTTACTAACATTGACTGGCTCTTGATTCATATATTATGATACAACTTGATTCAATTCAAAGTCTAAACAATAAGTATTCATTAGGTGAATCTGTAAAAATTATCAATCGAAAACAGATTTATTGATCAATCGCTGAATCTTCCATTTTTCATAAAGAAAGAAAGGAACTCTTTTTTTGTCATGACATTGGGTGCATTCGTGGATAGATCCATCCATCCTACAATGCATGCATTTTGATTTTTAAGCCGCATGTAGTTTGCTTTCTTGAATCCACGATTTTCTTCTCAACTACTATATATACATGAGAACCTGGCTGAAATGTGATAGACCTTTTGATTCCTCATTGTGCGAAAAATGTTTATCTGATGTTACATGCAGTACCTTTCATCAAAAGGATTGGAGAATCAAAGTTGAGACACAAATGCTCACTAGAGTTTGCAGAACTTGTTCTGAAGAATAAAAATATGAAATCCTCGGAAAGAGTCAAGTTTTTATTGACTTCAGGCATTATCCTTGACTCTGCATCTCGTGGAACCCATGAAATTGTCAAATTATGTCTTGACAATTATCCAGAGTTAATGTGGGACAACGATTTCCCAAAAGAATTGATGAGAGAAGTTGTGAACGGACGACGTGTTGAGTTATTTAGACTAGTGAACGCATACAACAGAATTCCAAAACTGAGTGATGACATTTTTACGAACCGCGAACTGATGGAGGCAGTAGTAGAATGGTCACCAAGATGCGTATCAGCAGATGTTCCTGGAGTAGCTTTTCTTTTGCAAAATGAACTTCAGTGGTTCAAGGTTTGATCATTTTATTTGTTTGTCACCCTTTTGTGCTCTTTTTATCTGAAATTAAATTGACAGGTGTTGGTTATTTTTCTTAAGGCACTGGAACGTATGAGTGATCCTTCCTTTAAAACTCTGAAATTTAAGGTCGGTTCACCTTATTTAATTGCCGTACTTTTGTTCTTTTTAATTTACGTTTACATTGATAGGCATCCTTTATTTTTCTGAAGGTACTGGAAAATGGGGGCGATCCTTCTTTTAGAAGTTTGAAATTGGAAGAAACGAAAGAAAGGGAAGGTAAAACATACTGGGAAATTTTTTTAGAGCAGCGTCAAGATTTGCTTAAAGAGGCAGAAAAGTGGATGAAGAAAACATCATCATCTTGTAGCCTTATTGCAACTCTCATTATTACGGTAGCAATAACTGCAGCTTTTACAGTTCCTGGGGGCTACGACAACACTACAGGGATCCCAATTTTTCTTAAGAATGACTCATTCATGATATTCGCATTTGCGGATGCCCTCGCTCTCTTCTCCTCTGTTACTGCCACTCTGATGTTCTTGGCCATTGTTATTCCATGCTACACAGTCGAAGATATTCTCCACTCGCTTCCAAAAAAGATGATAATGGGCATCACTTCTCTCTTCCTCTCTTTGGCCTTTACGTTGGTGGCATTCAGCTATGCTCTTACGATGATCCTCAGCGAAAGATTTAAATGGATTTACATCCTAATGATCTCGCTGGCTACCATCACTGTTTGTTTTTTCTTATACGTACAGTTTCCCTTGTACGTTGAAATGGTCAAATCCATCTATTGGCCTCGCCTCTCCCATCCAATGAAGCCTAGGAAGAAAAGGGTTGGGACTTCTTCAAATTCAGTCGGAAATTCTGTCCGACCAAAGAGCCATGAGGATTATACAATGATGACTCTTTATTTTTTAATCATGTTGCTGATGCTTAGTTTGATAAATATATTTGGATAGCAATAGTTGTTTCTTTCATAATAAATATGATTCTTAAATTCTGATGCATGTTACTTTCATGCTTAGTTTTAAAAATATATTTGGACAGTAATAGTTATGTTCCTTTACGTGTGAAGATATGAGTAAGAGTTGTGTTGTTTCACATGTAAAGGAGACTTCCTATCATGATAATAAAGGACGCAATCTTTGGGATATCAAAGGGTGCAAATGGCAAAGGGCATAACTGGAACAGGAAAGTTCTGATACGCCCTCTTGAGCTTCACATTTTTAATTAGTGTTTAGATCTATCGACTAAACAAAATTAAAGCAATAAGATCTCAACCAATATTATGCTGATGGTTTTGATGTTCCTCCACTTAGTTTGGTCTAAAACCACTAGTGTTAAACTCATACTAAAGAACTAGCCTCAGACTCATTCTAAAAAGGAGGCAAACATTCGTTATAAACTACTGAATTTTTCTTGGAAAAACATCATCTTATATTTGAAGTTTAAGAGTGGTATTATTAGCTTTGACAAGATGAACTAGTTATGTGAGTATCTTCTCCACTTGCCACTTTATGGATTAGAAAATTTCTAATACCATGAAGGAACCATGGATCCCAAAGACGGGGAAATCACCAAAAAAGTAGTAAATTTTGTACCAATTCAATTCTAAAATTTCAGTTGTATCAATTAAGTCCTAAACCTTTTTGCATTTTTTCAACGGAATTTATATGGCCAATATTGGTAAAAAAATCATTAACATGGCCACTAGCCCTCTTTTGTGGCATAACTAACTCTGATATGGACATTATTTAACAATTTTTTATTTGCTCTTTCTTTTCTTTTCTTTTCTTTTCTTTCTTTTTTTTTTTTGGACTAAGGGCCAAACAAAGGTCATTGGCCAACTTTTGCCAGCCACAAGAGAGGGGCCACATGCCTTCACCATGGCTGGAGAGGGCATCAAGCGAGGGCCACCACACTCTCGCCGGCCATAGCGAGGGCCCACGAGCCCTCACCTAGAGCAGCCTATGAGGGCATTGCGATCCTCAACCAATGTTGGTTGGTCCTCACTCCCAAAAAAAAAGGAGTAAAGAAAAGAGAATAAAAAAAATTATTAAAAAATACCCAGGTCAACACCAACTGGATCACGAAGCATGACCATCGTTTATGTTAGTAATTTCCATCCAAAATTAACCTAATAAACTCAATTAGTAAAATGTAAAAAGGTTTAGTACTCAATTGATACAATTGAAATATTCATAACTAAATTAGTACAAGTGTAATGTGTTTAGGACCTTTTTCATAATTGTCCCCTTGAGAAAGATTTGCTATCCATAAATATACGGCTACCTAAACCTTATATAAGGGATTGCCTTTTAAGTCAAGATAGAAACCTAAGCAAAATATTGGGAGGAATATTCGCTCCTACGCAATCAAAGAAATTAGGATCGGAGACTTAATTATATTAGTTAATCATTAATGTCCTTTCGATACCTAATCTTGTTTAAATCTTAAAACTTTTTGGATTTTTGAGGAATTTTCCATGCACTTTTGGAGGACATCTTTTTTAGGGCCTTTTCTCGTTTTTGGACATGAAAAGCAATTCTTTTTTTTTTTTATAGAATTTTTTGGTCTTTTTGGAAAATATAAACCATTTTTTGGCTTTTTTGGAAAAATATGGGATATTTTTTTTTTATTTTCTGGAAAATAATCTATTTTATATTTTATATTATAATAATATAAAAGAAACGAACCAGGTCAGATCCCGGGTTGGGTCTGACCCGGGCCGCCCGCCCGAGACCCGAATGGGCCTACAACGTAGGCCCGGCCCAGGATTTTTTTGTTTTTGTTTTTTAAAAAACTCAGCCCACATGTCGGAATTGGGCCTTTTTAATTAAAAAGGGGATACCCGGCCCGAGCTCCAAACCTGGCCCATCTTCATGACCCAGTTCGGCCCGACTCAAGTATACCCAGCCCGGCTCGCCCAAAACCATACCCAGTTTGTAACCCACGCCCAACCCGATGACCAGCCGCCTCTGCTTCACTAAACCCTACCCGGTTTGTAACTCATCGTGTTCACAGAAAATGAGTGATGAAATAGATTTTTAAATGCTTGTCCCCATTGACTGATTTCGATATTTTAATTAGGCATCTTTTGGTTAAGAATAATACAACCTAGCATGTGCGTAATGAGTTGTTTTCGTCTAAATGCGATTTATTTATTCCTCGTGTCTCCTCGTCCGTCTGTACAAATGAAAGACGTTCCGTCTTTAATTTTTAAATATGACATCTCCAGCTGGAGCCTTGGCTCCATCTCCAAGTCGATGTATAAATAGAGAAGATCCATGAGACCAGAAAATAATTTCCGTTTCAACCACGTAAAAATTACTTCTCTGCTTTCGTATTTACATGGTCGGGAGACGGCACGGCGAAGAATCCTCCATGGCTACCCACCGCAGCTCGACATCGCCAGGTATTTCCGTTCTTTCCTTCTTTGTTCTGATTTGATCCCATGTATGCATCAGCACCAAATACCGCTCATTAATGCAATTTATCGGGCCCTGGACATGACTATTCCTCTAAAGTAAACAGTAAACACTCTTATTACTCAAAGTCACGGTTCCTATCATTTTAACCAAAACCTCACGATCTCTCCTTCCCTTTTAACTTTACAAAAATATTTTTTTTTTATAAAAATCAAAATTATAATTATTTTTTTATCTTAATTTTCTTTTCGTTTTTCTTTTCTTTTCTTTTTTGTTCTTCCTCCTTTCGGTGGCCGACCACGGCAATGGCCGACGACTAGCTAGGCGAGCCTTGAGCTTGCCGTTGCGCGAGCGAGCTCAAGTTCGTCGAATCTAGTGAGTGAGGTGGAGGCTCGTCGACATTTGGCGAGGCTTGAGCCTCGCCGGCGTTGGGTGAGCTCGAGCTCATCGGATCCGGTGAGGCGGAGGCCTTGCCAACATCCGGTGAGGCTCGAGGTGAGGCTCGAGCTAGCCAAGACCGAGTGAGCTTTAGGCTTACCTATGGTTGATCGCCAACCGTCGTCATGGTGGCGGTGGGCCAAAGAAGAAGAACAACAAAAATGGAAAAAAAAAAAGAAAAGAGAAAAAAAATTAAAAATTATATTCTTAAAAATAAAAACAAAAATAATTAAAAAATTTAATTTTTAAAAATAAAAATTAATTAAATTCGATTTTTAAAATAATTATTTTAAAAATTATAAACATTGTCCATTAAATTTGTGTTGTATAAAATTATTTTAGCTATAATTTTTATATATATATATATATAAGAAATAAGTTTTCTTAAGTTTAGTTAAGTGAGTCGTATGGATCGGGTATGGGTCAAAAATTTTACATTGTAATAAAGGGGTCATAAACAGGTTAAATGAGTCGATTTATATCAGACCATTTATGACCCGACCCAACCCACCCGTTTAGCGGGTCTACTCCTATTCGACCAAAAAAGAAAAAGGTCACATCTCCTAATTTTGTATGACTTGGCTCCACAAGTTCCCTGTCCCTTGTAGGGGGTGAGCATTGGTCCAGTGGTCAACCCCGACCAACCCCTGGACCGACCTAACCTTCGCCAATCGGGCCTAGTTAGGAAGCGAGAGGCCGATCCTGGTCATAGAATTCCTGGACCAATACTGTGTGGGTTGGTCTTTGGTCCTGAGAGTTTCGAACCGTATATATATTTAATATATTATTTATAATTTTTAATATATAGAATACCTTAAAATAAATAGTGTTAACAATATTAAACAGTTCTTTAGTGAGGAATTCAAGTAATTTTACATTGTTCTTTAATAACTTAAGTTTTTAATGTCTTTTACAAAGCATCAATAATCATAATTTACAAATGAAGAAAATGTTTTTGTGAGGAATCCTCACGGTGTCCAAAAAGACACCTCATGGCATCCTCCTCTAGTATTCGTTTTTCTGTATTATTTGTCTTCTTAGTCTTCAATTTGCTAAAATCGAAAAAACAACTTCTCGCTCGCCACTCGACACTCGCCTCACTCGTTTTGGGTCATTTGTGCCACTCGCGCTCGATGCTCGCTTGGCTTGAAGCTCCCGCTCGACATTCGATGTTCATTTTGTTTAACGTTCACCCCACTTGACTTTGAAATAAGACCGAACCTATTAGGTCAATTTGGTCCTCAATCACTTTTTTTAAGGAGTATAAAAATAAAATAAAAAATTATCAGTTGGTCCTGGGTTGACCCTAGAACCGGACCGAACTCATTGGGTCGGTCTGGTCCTCGGTCCCAATCTCAATAGGGTCAGTGCTCGGTCTCAAAAATTGAGGATCATCACTGTGTGGGTTAGTCTTAGGGTTAGGGGGTGGATCGGCCCAATCTAGACCATACTCACCCCTAATCCCTTGTAGTTATGGATGATGATGCAATTGCTTTTTGTCAATCCTGGTTCATTTCTTACAAGCATTCAATGACCAACTTCTTTTTGGCAATCCAAGTTTCTTAAAAGCATTCCAGAAAGTTTCCTCTTACCAGAGATTTTTGTCCAAACAATCACATTGTGAGGACTAATTATTTGCTATGTTTAGTTAATATGCAAATATGCAAAGGGAATTTGTGGCTGATTGCCCTACAAAGTAATTTCATTAAGAGCAAAGGGCAAAACAAATGGGTTCTAAATGGTCAATTACTTATCATTACGAGACTACATGAGACTAATTCTTTGAACACATGATCCTCAAACTAGTCAGTTCACTGTAGTCATCCTCGAAAAAGAAATCATGTAATTTTCTTCTAAGCCAAAAATAACCTGTCAATAGATATGTTTGTCATATTATAAAAAGTGTAAAGATTACATTTAGAAGAAAACCCACTATCAAACCCATTGAACAAGATACATGGATGGTGAAATGTTTTTGCAACAAAGAAAAGAAAAATATGGATATTGTATGAAAAATAACATCAGTTCCTTCTTGCAACTTTCAAGTCTATCAATAGGTATGATCAATATACTTTATTGAAAAAAAAATTCCATGAAATAAATTGGTACGAGGAATTTCATGAAGCTTTGTATTCTATATGAATTGTAACTAATCAATAAATTGCATTGATTGATGAATTCGATATCATTAAGTTGATTCATTCATTTTAAAAATTCCAAGTACGAGGCCACAAACAAACCATGTGGCTATTTTCTGCTTGAATATATTGATTTTGGAACCAAATGTGTCAAGCCAACTAACATACTATACAATATATACTATTGTAGCATTGGGTGCCAATTGTGAATTTTGTACACTTCACTTTTTGCCTCAAATCACTGGGCGGTGTATGGCGCCAAATGATAAAACTGCTCTAATTTGTATTCGCGGTATCCAGTAACTTCCTTCAATTATTATTAATCTTTAATTTGCAGAACGACAAGAAAGGCGCAACGGCAAAGAATCATCCATGTCGCAAGACAGTTCAGTTTTCGAACCATTGACAGGTTTAATCCCTCCTTTCCTTTGGTGTTCTGATTTAATCCCACAGATGGAGAATTTGGAAAAATTTCCCTTTGTGTGTTAATTTCGAAATAATATAAGTAATACGGTAACCGAAACTATGGATAGATCATGAATTGAAAATTGCACATTTCTTTATTTATTGCTTAACAAGTTTCTAGACACTCTTTACAAAATCCTTATAAGAAGGGATGGTGTGATAACATAATAATTTGTGTAGAACGCAAGGGCATGTTCAATAAAAGAAAATTCTCCAATTTCCTATTTTCCTTTCCAGTTCTTTAATAAAAATACTTTTTAGTAGATATTCTGGTTGCCAAGTTTTCAAAAAAGTTTTCAAAATTTGAATTATAAACCTGAAAATTGACCAAATTTGAAAATCAAATAGTATTCAAAGTCCAACTAAATCATTAGAAATTAAAATTATTCTTTTTGAAAAAAAAATACTTTAAGTTTTATCCAGGCATATAACACTTTTTGTCGTTCTGCAAAACGACATGAGAGACGCAACGGCAAAGAATCATCCATGGATACCCATGACAGTTCGTTTTCGGAACCATTGGCAGTTAAGTCCCTCCTTTCCATTGTTGTTCTGATTTGGTCCCACAGATGGAGATTTGGAAATTTTCCTTTTGTGTGTTAATTTTGAAGATAATTATACCATAACCAATACTAAGGATAGATCATCAATTGAAAGTTGCACATTTCTTTATTTATTGCTTAACAAGTTTAAGACACTCTCTACAAAATTCTTATAAAAAAGGGATATTGTGATAACGGAATAATTTGTGTAGAACGCAAGGGCATGTTTGGTAAGAGAAAATTTTCCAATTTACTATTTTCCTTTCCAAAGTTCTTAATGAAAATACTTTTTAGTAGATATTCTGGTTGCCAAGTTATCAAAATTTGAATCTTAATACTAAAAGTTGACCAGCATAGAAAACTAAATAATATTCAAATTCCAACTAAATTATTAGAAATTAAAATTATTCATTTTGTAAAAGACTTGCTTTAAGTTTATTCAAGCATATATCACTTTTTGTTGTTCTTTTACAGAGCGACATGAAAGACGCAACGGCAACGGATCATACATGGATTCCCAAGACAGTTAGATTGTGGAGCCATTGGCAAGTACAGTCCCTCCTTTCCTTTCTCTTTTCCTTATTTGATCCTGTAGATAGAGAATGTGAAAACTTTTCCCTTTGTGTGTTAGTTTCGAAGTAATATAAGTAATATCACAACCAATACTATCGATAGATCATGAATTGAAAGTTGTACATTTCTTTATATATTGCTTAACAAGTTTCTGACACTCTTTACAAAATCCTTACTAAAAAGGGAGAGTGTAATAAGAGAATAATTTGTGTAGAATGAGAGGGCGTGTTTGGTAAAAGAAAATTTTCCAATTTCTTATTTTTCTACCAAAATTTTTATTGAAAATACTTTTTAGTAGATATTCCGGTTGCCAAGTTTTCAAGATTTAAACCTTGAAACTGAAAATTGACTAAAATTGAAAACTTAATAATATTCAAAGTCCAACTAAATCATTAGAAATTAAAAATTTTCTTGTTGAAAAAAATTTGCTTTAAGTTTATTCAGGCAAATGTTACTTATTGTCATTTTTTTGCAGAATGACAGGAAAGACGCAACAGTAAAAATACCATCCATGGATACCCAAGACAGTTCGGTTTTGGAACCGTTGGCAGGTACGGTCCCTCCGTTCCTTTGTTGCTCTGATTTGATCCCTCAAATGGAGATTTGGAATGTTTTCCCTGTTGTGTGTCAATTTAGAAATAATGTAAGTAATACCATCACTATAAAAAGGGAGAGCTTGATCATAGAATTATTTGTGTAGAACATGAGGACATGTTTTGTAAAAAAAATTATAAAAAAATCCAATTTCCTACTTTCCTTTCCAAAATTTTTAATGAAAAAAACTTTTACTAGATATTCTGGTTGCCGTGTTCAAAATTTGAACTTGAAGAAAGAAAATTGACCAAAATTGAAAACTAACTAATATTCAAAGTCCAACTAAATCATTCGAAATTAAATTTATTCTTTTTGAAAAAAAACTTGCTTTATATTTATTTAGGCAAATAACACTTTTTGTTCCTGTAATTACGACAAAGTGACTTAATTGTCACCACATAGCAGTATGAGGACTGGAATTATAATCAAACAAAATCTAGTGATTAAAGTGAGTTTTGCCAACCTACTGGGACCGAAAATTCTAATTTCCCCGAATTGAAAATGCAAAAGCAACGTGTGGCCCCCCAAGTACAGCTTATTGACTTATTTTCGAGTAAACGGTAAACGCACACAATGAATTACAGCTTTTGTCGGTCCTAATACAATTACGTACGAGCACTCAATGACCAGTTAGTTAAAATTAACCACCAGAAAATTTCCTCTTATCACAGTGTATTGACCAAACTATCACCTAGTGAGGACTAATCATTTTCTATATTTACTTAATATCCTATTTAAATTTCAGCCAATCGTCCTACAAAGTAGTTTCATCAAGAGCAAAGGGCAAACCAATTGGGTTCTGAATAGTTTTTTTTTTTTTTTTTTTTTTTTTTTGATGATCGGGGAACCGCTTCACAGCCGACAGCACTCAGCGTAAACCCCGGGGAGCACCAATGCAAGGACCCACCTCTCACAATGCTCCACGTCAGTCGTGCAAACGAATGCGCTAGGGAATCGAACCTTGCCCTAGTGGGGGGGCAACGTACACCAGAACCAACGCGCCCACGGCGGAGTGGGTTTGGATTCTAAATAGTTAATTACTTCTTATTAAGAGAATGCATGAGACTAATCCTTCAGTAATGCATGATCCAAGAACTAGTCAATTCACTATACTCATCCTTATAAAAGAAATCATGTAATGTTATAATGAGCCCAAAAATAACTTGTCTAGATAAATGGCTGTCACTATTATACAAAGTGTAAATATAACATTAAAGAAGAAAATTCACGAAAAAACCCATTCTCCAAGATACATGGATGGTGGAATGTTCTTGCCGCAAAAGAAAAGAAACTAATATGGATTTTCTAAGAAACGTCGGATGAATCCTTTTTCCAACAGGTAAGGCAATCTATGAAGGTTTTTTTTTTTGGTTGGTGATCTACGATTTTTTTTTTTGTCGGTCCTACTCCTTTCCTACTCTACTCTCACGCCCAGACTTTTGCCCTGCCTCCTTATAGAGCATGGGAGTCGAAACCCACTTTTGAAACTATATTGTTCCCACCTCAACCCCCTTGAGAAGGTGGGGATTCGTGTTAAAGGAATAGAAGGAATAGCAGCATCTCAACCTGCATTTCAACCTTCTACTAAAAAGATAGCTGATGATCAACAAAGTAAAGCTCGAAATGTAGGTTGACATCAGTCAATACTGAAGACATGGATCGCCAAGCTGGCTGATTAAATCAATGGTGCAAATGCATATGATGAAGTAGACTTGGATCGCCAAGATGAAGGAGTGCTGAATCGCCAAGCTGTATTAGTCAAACGAGTTGTTATTCTGTTATTCAGTTAGCTAAGGTCGGTGTTTTTAGTTTCTTCAGTTACTGATCTAATTGAAGTTAGTTTGCTCTCCCCTTCGATGTATAAATAGATAGAGAGAGAGAGACAGAAAAGAGTGAATTCAAGAGATTGAAAAAGCTCAGCTATATTGTATACACGATATACACAGAGAGAGAGAGAGAGAGAGAGAGAGAGAGAGAGAGAGAGAATAGAGGAAGTAGAACAGAGTTTTCTGTATTGAGAGTTTACTGTATTGATGTAGTTTGATACATTGTACAAGAACTTGAGTTTCTGATAAATGAAGATACAAAGCATTTCTTGAAGCTGATTTCATTCCTTCTGGTTTCATACTTCATCGATATCTGCATCCTCATTTTCTCATGGTATTAGAGTAGGTTATTACAGCAAAATAAGAAGATCCAAAGCATCAGCAACCTTCAATATCATGGTAATCATATCAGAACTCATAGTATTACTGTTATCCTCTTCTTCAAGCTGAAAGATTGTAACAATGGCGATAAGAACACCAAAGTATACATTTCCAATACATGTAAACATCTCGAATTTTGTCACAATCAAGCTTGCCGAAGACAACTTTCTTTTATGGCAAGCTCAAATCCAGAGATTTCTGAAAAGTCAAGAGATTTTTGGTTTTGTTAATGGAGATATTCCTTCACCATCTCGAGTGCTGCAAGGTGAAGTTGAAGGCTGTGAATCAAAACTTGTTAATCCAGAATATACTGACTGGACAAGAACTGATCGGTTGATTTCCTCTTGGATTAGTGGGGCTGTTACTGAGAATATTCTGAGCCTAATAATTGGATTAAAAACATCCTTTGAAGTTTGGCAAACACTTCTAAAACGATTTACACAGAAGTCAATTGCTAGGGAATTCGAACTAAGAGGGAAATTGCAATCCTGTCAGAAGCATGATCAAACTCTCTCTGTTTATCTCAGAGAATATAAAACTATATGTGATTAGTTAAATGCTATAGGTAAACCTGTGGATGAAATAACCAAAATGTTTGGTGTTTTGGAAGGTTTAGGCCTAGAATATGAAAATTTTCGAACCACCATATATTGTTTAAAACCTCAACCTGACTATGATGAGGTTATTGCACAAATAGAAAGGTTTGAATCAAGGATGAAGACCTATTCCAAAAATCAGTTCAATCCCAATTTAGCCTACTTTGGGCGAAACAATCTCGATTACAGCTTAAAGACAATGTTAATGGAGAATACATCTCTCAAACTTCTAGTTTTATAGCTCAAAGAGGAAGTTACAGAGGAGGTCGAAGCTATGGTCGTGGAAGATTTGCTAATAACAGAGGTAGAGGTTTTGGCTATGTTGAGAGAAATCAGACCTATAGAACAGATGGCTTGAAGCAAGGGGAAGGAAATCAATATCTCAGACAGAAAAATACTTTCGCAACAACTAACCAGGGGTTTCGACCATATGCCACTTATTCTCAAAGGTATCAAAATACCAAAACTTATCCTCCTTTAAACTCTACTAAGAATGTACAGGATGAGAAAGAAACAGGTAATATTCGATTGGAATGCCAAAAATGTAAACGACTTAGTCATGATGCTCTTCGCTTCTAGTATCGTTTTGACAACTCTTATCAAGTAGAAGAGATTCCAGCAGCATTAATAGTAATCCATATTCAAGATTCAAAAGGGGATGGGTGGTATCCTGATACTGGAGCTACATCACACATCAGTTCCAATCCTGGTATTCTTCACACCCTTGTTAAATATCATGGACCTGATACTGTCATGATTGATAATGGATCTTGTTTACCTGTTACATACATTGGTAATACTTGGCTGAATACAAAGAGCAATACATTACCTCTCAATGACGTTTTGATTGTTCCAGAAATAAAAAAGAATATATTATCAGTTTCTAAACTTACTGATGACTACCCTTGCTCATTTATCTTTGACAAAACTAGTGTTTATGTAAAGGACAACAATACCAAAGTAACGGTGAAGCTCGAAGGAAAACTAGAGGACTTTATCAAGTAGATACACAGATCGCAGAAGCATTTTTTACTCAAAGATAAAGAACAGTGAATTAAGACATTTGGCATCAGAGATTGGCTCTCACAAACTTTCAGACAGTAAAACATATGCAACAACAGAAGCTGATTCATTACAGCTCGACATCTGAGAATGTATGTAGTAGCTGTCAAATAGCAAAAAGTACAGCTCTACCCTTTTCTTTGTCTAATTCTACATCAAATTCTCCATTAGAGAAGATCCACTGTGACATTTGGAGACCCTCACAAGTCAGCTCATTCCAGAAGTTTAGATACTATGTGATTTTTGTTGACAATTTTTCTCGATACAGCTTGTTATATCCCATGAAATTGAAATCTGAATTCTATTATATATTTGTCCAGTTCCAGAAGCTAGTTGAAAGACAATACAATCATCAAATTAAAACTTTCTAGAGTGATGGAGGAGGAGAGTTTGTAAGCAACGGATTTCAATCCCATCTGAAGAAAAATGGCATCAAACAGCTAATATCCTGTCCACACACACCAGAACAGAATGGGGTCTCAGAGAGAAAACATAGACACATAGTTGAATTGGGATTAGCTATGTTGTATCATTCCAAAGTACCACTGAGATTTTGGGTAGATGCTTTTGTAACAGCCAACTACATCATAAATAGACTCCCTACACCCAAACTGAAGATGGATACACTCTATCACAAGCTTCATAATAAACAGCCAGGATATGATCATTTGAGGGTGTTTGGTTGTGCCTGTTATCCTTGTTTAAGACCATATACAAACCACAAATTTGATCCTCGATCCCTTACTTGTGTATTCCTGGGCTATAGTGAACTACACAAGGGATATCGATGTCTGTTACCTTCTGATAATCGTGTATATGTCAGTAGACATGTTGTCTTTGATGAAACACTCTATCCATTCACAAAGAAGCTGACTAATGAGTATGGACAGTATACAACTTTATATAAACAATGGATTGGAGAAATTCAACTACTTGAATCTCCAAGCACTAGCTCAACAAATGATGATCTTCTTCATCAATTAGCTACAAGTCATTATCATCATGATATTGCTGATTATAATGAACAGAGGTCACAAACTGCTTCTTTAACTCCAATACAGAATTAGGTCATAATAGAAGCACAACCAGATGTGATATCAGACACCTCAACTGATCAAGAGCAACATCATTCTAGCTTTTCATCCTCACAAAATGCTCTACCTAATAGCATCAGTCAAGTTCCAGAGCAACAAAATTCTGGCCTTGTTTCTTCTCAAGGTACTACTGCTGTTCATCATATGCAAACTCGATTGAAGTTTGGAATTACAAAACCAAATCCAAAGTATGCTTGTCTAGCTGAATATCAAGTTCCTATGGAACCAAGATCTATTGTAACACCCCAAACACCCTTGAGGCTATTACAGTCATGCTTACCAATCCTTTATCTCCTGAGAGAGCTATGACTCTTGAGCTCTCATTCATCATAATTTTTTTTTTTCAAAAGAAAATGCACAACGGTCCCAACGCATCATATAGCGGAAGCAAAACTCAAGACTCTCCCACACCACATATGAGGGGCAATGCACACATACTAAACACAATAGAATACTAAGCAACCGGCTCTGTTTTATTTACTATTAAATGATGGACAGTTTCTTTGCCTTTTTAGGGTAGGATACATCAGAGTATATACATCAAAACAAGCTCATAACACTACCCATCATCAAGGTAAGAAAATAGCCTATATATGGCCTACTCAAAAGCTATCCATCTAACCAGCTCCGGTATTGTCCAAAAACCCTCCAACCTCCCCAGCTTTGGCCACTCATCTACCTCCAGCCAGGTGCACTAGGTGGCGGCGGTGGTAGGATACCTTGGACCACTCCGTGTTGACTATGGAAATAAGTGACAAACTCTTGGTGTACGAGGCCGTGAGTTAGGCCAGCATCAAAAGTGACCCGCACACTCACACAGAGGTACGATCGACCTCTAGTCGTGGGACTATCCGCATATGTGTACCTAATCCTCCAGTTGGTGGGGATCCCGTAGAATGTGCCTGGTGCTACCGGGGGTACAGACATCTTCTAAGCTGAAATGTTAGTCCCCAAAGGGGTGAGTACAACCACTCAGCAAAGATATAATCTCTAAGACTACCCATACCATGCAGTCAAATACATCACAACAACATGTAAGCATCATAGACAAACATTTCAATCATCATGTTGCAGCCACATCATGCTTTCACAAATCAGCGTTTTAACAATGTATACACATCTTATCATGCACGCCTTTCATAGTTCAGCCCTTTCTCCATGCACATATGCATAACACAAATTCAGCTATACCAATGAAAGCAATTATTCATCATGTGCACCTCTCACAAATATCAACAAGATGAATGTAATCATAATTCAGCATTCTCATGCATACGTGTGTATATCCCATCATACATGCCTTTCACAATTCATCAATTTCAAGTGCACATATCACATATTGGCAACTCATGCAAACAGATATATCCATTGCAATTAACAATGCAAATCTCGGTACACACCACCCGGGCTTCCGGCCCCCCACATTCCGGGCATCTCACACCCAAAACTGGCATCGTGAGGAATTCACGGCACACACACTCCGTGCTTCCGGCATTTACACTCCCGGCCGGGCATCTCGCACCCCAAGCGGCATCACGAGGCATCCACGGCACACACACTCCGTGCTTCCGGCACCCCCAACGCTCTGGGCATCTCCACTCCGAGTCCATCCAGTTACGCACACGGGGCTACTTGGGCATCCGGCATTTTCACTCCCGGCCGGGCATCTCGATACTCCCGAGGCATAATCAACACGTGTCATGCAATTATCTTTTCCATACCCATGATTCATCACATGTTCCATGCCATTCATGAGCAAAAACAGCAAGCAATACCATGTATGTTCACTCACATGACATGAATTGCACTCAACATGCTTTATCAAATTAATACACCACAATTCAGCATGTAACCATTGAGAGAACATCTCATTTGAACCTCATATATCCTTAATAAGGTGTGAAACTCATACATATATAATAATTATGACCACATAGAATGCCTCTCATGTAAAATGTATGCTCCGATGATGAACACCAAAGGAAATATCACTCGGCCATGTCGTCACAATAATTTCTATGCAAAACAGCATGTACGGCTTTAAAAGAATCCAAATTTTAACCATCTAATTGGCCATATCACATCATACTATTCAACCACAACAATGTTCACACATAATAACACAACTTTCATTAAGGAATCATATTCAAATGGCTCACACATAGGAAGATATAAATTTCACAAAAACAGATTTGATACTCACATCTTCCAGCATGCACTGTATTCGTATTTCAAGAAATTTAATGCCTTAATGTTGCTCAAAAATCACGATTTTTAACTATGTTGTAGCCAAGAGTCTAATGAACACATTCCAAGAAGACATCATCATCTAATTCGTGCTCCATGAATTCCTACAATGCATTCAATCCCTCGGTATACTGTTCATAACCGCCCAGCAACACATCTCAGTAAAACGACTTCAATTGAGCTATCTATCCACCTTCTTTTGCTTTGATTTTTGGATATGTTATAGACCAACCAATAATACACAACTTTCATGAAGAAGTCGACACAAGAAAACCATAGGAACATCACTTTAATTGCCACGCAAGTTTCGGCTGTTTAACCCAGAAATTCCAGAATCCAACGGCAAGAGAAAACAAGCAATTCACCAAGCTAGACCGAATGAAATTGGCTAAATTTTTAGTATGTTGTGACCCAAGATGTCCTTTACAAATCACAAGAAGGGGTTGAATAACAATTCCCAACAAAACCACACAAACAGCAAGCAACAAGGGTGAAAGGTCTACAAACAACTCCGAAAACCATCCGGTTCCAAAGAGATTGGTTTTCACCCCTCAAATCTCATTCAAATGCCTTCATTTTTGACTATGTCATAGTTCAAGAGGTGTTCTACAACTTCCATGAAGACATCAAAGGCTAATTTCCACTCTAAGAACGTCTACCAATGCATGCAAGTTAATGACGCAAAACTGTTCCTAGAAACCCGATTGCACCGGTTTTGGATTTCTTTCAAAAACTCAACAATCCAGCCATAAATTTCGTGATTTCTACCACTACACACCACCACAAGAAGCATGGGAAGACCAGAGATAAATCTTGCCTTTGATTTGAACAAGAACGGTGAAGAAACGGTGGCTAAAGAGCTTGAAGATCCTCGGTTCTTCTTCCCTCTTCCTCTTCTTCTTCTTGCTTGATTTTTCTCTTTTCTCTCACACTCTCTCTCTTTATTTCGACCAAATGGCTCTATGGACGGTAATTCTTGCCTTTTATACTTCAATTTGGTAATCATTAAGCCTATAATCTACCTATCCATGCATGGTGACACATGGCAGCAATTTTTTGACACCTTGGACGCCACCTCACCACTTCTCTCTTCTCCTTGCTCGTGTACTCCATTTTGGCCGAGCCTTCCTCCTCCTTTTGGGCTTGATTGGTCCATCAATTTATTCATTAAGCCCACTTAGGTTCAATTAAATTAAACCTTGCTCCTCCGAAATTAATTCCCTTGGCCGTAGGTTATACGTGCACCCATATGTGCACTCAATTCAACCACTAACCAATTCACACATTCTAGCTGCTATGTCCACTAAAATAATCCAATTGTAACTCGATAGGCCAATGGCTAAAGTTCCACAATTTAATTAGCTACAAACCTTACATCTTGATGGGTTATCAAAAATTGAGGATGCCACAACTCTCCCCTCCTTAAGGAATTTTGTCCTCGAAATTAGACATAACCTATGTCTCCTTAAACAAGTGAGGATACTTTTTCCTCATCTCATGTTCGCTTTCCCAAGTGGCCTCTTCCATACCATGATGTTGCCATAAGACTTTAACCAATGGGATTCTCTTGGTCCTGAGAATCCGTTCTTTTTGATCCAATATTCGCACAGGCTCTTCGACATATCTCACTTTTTCACTTACCTCAATAGTTTCATGATCCAGTATATGGCTAGGATCTGGTTGATACTTCTTCAACATAGACACATGGAACACATCATGTAGACTTCCCAACTTTGGAGGCAGTGCCAACCGATAAGCCGCACTCCCTATTCTTTCAAGTATCTCAAAAGGTCCAACATACCTAGGGCTCAACTTACCCTTCACTCCAAATCGAGACACTCCTTTTACTGGGGATACCTTAAGAAATACATGATCTCCTACTTCGAATTCTAGAGGTCTCCTATGCTTATCCGCATAGTCCTTTTGTCTATCTTGAGCTGTTTTAAGTCTTTTCTTAATAATCTCAATAGCTTCAGTTGTAACTTGTACTAGTTCAGGTCTTGTCAATTTCTTCTCCCCGGTTTCATCCCAACAAACAGGAGTCCTACATCTCCTTCCATACAATGCTTCATATGGAGCCATACCTATACTTTTCTGATAACTATTGTTATAAGCAAACTCTACCAGATGTAACCTCTCATCCCAGTTTCCTTTGAAATCCATGACACAAGCTCTCAGCATATCTTCTAATATCTGAATCACTCTCTCCGTCGTCCATCTGTCGAGGGTGAAAAGTACTAAGTTGAAGCTTAGTTCCCAAGGCATTCTCAAGACTTTTCCAAAATTGGAAGTAAACCTTGGATCTCTATCGGAAGTAATAGTTACTGGGACTCCATGTAGGCGTACCACTTGTCTTACATACACCTCTGCATACTTATCCATTGAATAGTTGGTACGGACTGCTAGGAAATGAGCGGACTTAGTCAGACAGTCCACTATTACCCAAATAGAATCATAACCACTGGACGTCCTTGGTAATCCTTGCATAAAGTCCATGGTTATATGCTCCAATTTCCACTCTGGTATATCTAGGGGTTTCAAAAGTCCTGCAGGTTTACGATGCTCTGCTTTTACCTGCTGACATGTTAAACATTGAGATACATACTTAGCTATATCGGATTTCATACCATTCCACCAAAATTGCTGATGTAAATTCTTGTACATCTTAGTACTTCTAGGGTGAATACTATAGCTACTCTTGTGTGCCTCTGATAAAATTTCTCTTTTCAGCTCTTCATTATTAGGAACACAAAGTCGCCCTTGACATCTCACTACTCCATCTTTAGAAACTTGAAATTCTGGTCTTTTCCCTAAAGACACAGCGTCCTTTATCTCTAAAATTTCCAGATCGACTTTTGCAAAATTTTCACCTTTCGATGATGTCGCTCAATCCTCAATGCACTCAACATACCAGTTAAATGATCCACTTCGAACTTAAATTCTGAGTCTGTGATAGACTTTAATAAATTCCACTCTGCCACCCTTAAGCTAGCTATATCCATAGCCGACTTATGACTAAGAGCATCTGCCACTTTATTTGCCTTTCCTGGATGATATCGTATCTCACAATCATAGTCTTTTAGTAATTCCATCCACCTCCTCTGTCTCATGTTCAATTCTTTCTGTGAAAACAAATATTTCAGACTCTTATGATCCGTGTAAATCTCAAACTTTTCTCCATACAAGTAGTGTCTCCATATCTTTAAGGCAAATACTATCGCTGCTAATTCCAAGTCATGAGTTGGATAATTCAATTCATGAGGCTTCAACTCTCTAGATGCATAGGCTATGACTTTGTCATGCTGCATAAGAACACATCCTAATCCTTTATGAGATGCGTCACTGTAGATTGTAAAACCATCAGATCCAGACAGTAAAGTTAAAATTGGAGCTGTAGTCAACTTCCTCTTAAGTTCCTGAAAACTCCTTTCGCATTCTCCGTCCCATTCAAATTTCACATTCTTTCGAGTCAGTCTTGTCAAAGGACTTGCTAACAAAGAAAATCCTTCAATGAACCTCCTATAATAACCAGCCAATCCTAAGAAACTCCGTATCTCAGTAGGTGTGGTCGGTCTTGGCCAATTTATCATCATCTCAACCATAGCTAGATCCACTGCTATTCCTTCTCCTGATATCACATGTCCCAAAAATACTACCTGATCCAACCAGAATTCACACTTGCTAAACTTAGCATACAACTTATGATCTCTCAAAGTCTGCAAAACTATCCTCAAGTGCTGTTCATGCTCTCTAACTCCTTTAGAATATATTAGAATGTCATCAATGAAAACAATCACAAATTGATCCAAATAAGGTTTAAATACCCTATTCATCAAGTCCATAAATGCAGCCGGCGCGTTAGTCAATCCAAATGGCATAACAAGAAACTCGTAATGTCCATAACGAGTCCTAAACGCAGTCTTAGGAATATCTTCTTCTCTAATCTTCAGCTGATGGTATCCTGATCTTAAGTCAATCTTAGAGAAAACTGAACTTCCCTGGAGTTGGTCAAAAAGATCATCGATCCTAGGCAAAGGGTACTTATTCTTAATAGTCATCCGATTCAATCGCCTATAATCAATATACAAACGCATCGATCCATCCTTCTTTTCACAAATAACACCGGTGCACCCCATGGTGAAGCACTCGGTCTAATGAATCCCTTATCCAAGCAATTCCTCGTAATGCACTTTTAGTTCTTTCAACTCCACTAGTGCCATCCTATAAGGGGCTTTAGATATCGGCGCCGTTCCAGGCATCAATTCAATCTCAAATTCAATCTCCCTGTCTGGTGGTAATCCAGGCAATTCTTCAGGAAATACATCTTGAAATTCATTAACTACCCTGATTTCCTCAATTCTAGGTTCCTCTCGAATACAGTTCTTAACCACAGCTAAATATCCCCGACACCCATTATCGAGCAATTCACAAGCTTCTACGGCCGAAATAAGCGGTATAGACAAACAAGCTTGACTCCCCAAAAATTCACAATCAAACTGATCAGACAGAGTAAAACGAATCACTTTCTTGTGACAATCTACCTTGGCCTGATATTTATGAAGCCAATCCATTCCTATAATCACATCAAAATCATACATGGCCATAACAATCAAGTCTATCTCCATATTCCTTCCTCCCACTGTTATTTTACAATTTCTACATCCCAGAGTAGACAAAATCACATCCTTTAAAGGCGTAGAAACACAAAGAGGAGTCTCAAGAGGTACAGTCTCTATCTTATTCAGCTGTCTATATCTTTCAGATACAAATGAATGTGTGGCACCCGTGTCAAACAAAGCATATGCCTTTCTATCATTTATCAGAATCGTACCTGAAATAACATTCTTGGAAGCTTCCGCTTCCTCTTGGGTAACTGCATACGCCCTTCCTTGTGCTGGTGGTCTCTGAGTATTCCTCGACCCACTAAGTCTAGTAGTACTCTGCTGTGTCTGTCGCACTGAACCAACACTCAATTGCGACCTCTCTCTCGGGCAATTCCTCCTTAAATGACCTATTTGTCCACAACTAAAACATTTCAATTGTCCAGTGCATGGGCCAGGACCATGTCTTCCATCACATCTAGAACACTCTCCGTTCCTATTAGACATCCTTCCCATACTCATACTTTCCTTGCCCTTACTAAACTTTCCAAAGTTATCCTTTTTCTTAGGTGTCCAGGTCTGTCCTTGACCCACATAAGGTCTCTTACCTCGCTTCACATCTCCGGACAACCACTTGTTTTCGCCTTCCAATTGTTCCCTTTCAAATTCTTGCTCTACCGTTGTGCCCTCTCATAGACCTCGTATAATTCCTTATGTTCAAAGGCACCAACTGCTTCCTAATCGGTCCTCAATCCCTTTAGAAACCTTTTAGCCTTCTCTTCTGAGTCCTCAACCAATCTAGGAGCATACCTAGACAACTCAGAAAACTTGGCCTCATATTGATCCACAGTCATCTCCTTTTGTTCTAACTGAACAAACTCAGTGATCTTTCGATCCTTGGCACAATCAGAAAAATGTTTTATGTTAAAAGCTCTAACAAATTCATCCCAATTTACAGGAGTACCTGGTGGAAAAATTGTATCCTTTGAAGCTCTCCACCAAAATTTGGCATTCCCCTCCAGTGGTACTCGCCAAAACCATTCTCTCATCATCATTACGGCCCAACAACCCGAAGATTTGTTCCATTCCATCAATCCGGTGTTCCGCCTCCTCGGGGCTTCCCATTCCACCGAACTTAGGTGGCTTTAACCTCAAGAATTGTTCCACCAACCCCGGGTACGGCGTTCGCTCCCGGGTTGTTGCTGTACCTGCCTTTCCATCAAATTCCCGATATTGGCCAATGCCTCGCAGGATATCTTCCATTCGAGGTTCGGTTCTTGGGATGGAAGGTCCAGCCCTTGCATGATGAGAACTTCCGGTCGCACCATGCTTTTCCTGCAGTTTCCAAGCATTGCCTCAGGGATAATATGAGTCTCATTATCTCCATAACCATTTACCACAGATATAAGTAACATCAACGTGTTACTGACAACCTATGGTCAATCTAACAAGGATCTATGAGTGAATACCAATCACCCATCATTCAAGGTTAGACAACTAACTAGGGTAGTATCCTATGGTGTGCATTGTCCTCATATTCCTCATTTTTCCAAGTGAGGCTCCATATCACTCCAATAAACCTTTGCTCTGATACCAAAAACCCACGGCCCGACTGTAACACCCCAAACACCCTTGAGGCTATTACAGTCATGCTTACCAATCCTTTATCTCCTGAGAGAGCTATGACTCTTGAGCTCTCATTCATCATAAATTTTTTTTTTTTCAAAAGAAAATGCACAACGGTCCCAGCGCATCATATAGCGGAAGCAAAACTCAAGACTCTCCCACACCACATATGAGGGGCAATGCACACATACTAAACACAATAGAATACTAAGCAACCGGCTCTGTTTTATTTACTATTAAATGATGGACAGTTTCTTCGCCTTTTCAGGGTAGGATACATCGTAGTATATACATCAAAACAAGCTCATAACACTACCCATCATCAAGGTAAGAAAATAGCCTATATATGGCCTACTCAAAAGCTATCCATCTAACCAGCTCCAGTATTGTCCAAAAACCCTCCAACCTCCCCAGCTTTGGCCACTCATCTACCTCCAGCCAGGTGCACTAGGTGGCGGCGGTGGTAGGATACCTTGGACCACTCCGTGTTGACTATGGAAATAAGTGACAAACTCTTGGTGTACGAGGCCGTGAGTTAGGCCAGCATCAAAAGTGACCCGCACACTCACACAGAGGTACGATCGACCTCTAGTCGTGGGACTATCCGCATATGTGTACCTAATCCTCCGGTTGGTGGGGATCCCGTAGAATGTGCACGGTGCTACGGGGGTATAGACATCTTCTAAGCTGAAATGTTAGTCCCCAAAGGGGTGAGTACAACCACTCAGCAAAGATATAATCTCTAAGACTACCCATACCATGCAGTCAAATACATCACAACAACATGTAAGCATCATAGACAAACATTTCAATCATCATGTTGCAGCCACATCATGCTTTCACAAATCAGCGTTTTAACAATGTATACACATCTTATCATGCACGCCTTTCATAGTTCAGCCCTTTCTCCATGCACATATGCATAACACAAATTCAGCTATACCAATGAAAGCAATTATTCATCATGTGCACCTCTCACAATATCAACAAGATGAATGTAATCATAATTCAGCATTCTCATGCATACGTGTGTATATCCCATCATACATGCCTTTCACAATTCATCAATTTCAAGTGCACATATCACATATTGGCAACTCATGCAAACAGATATCTCCATTGCAATTAACAATGCAAATCCCGGTACACACCACCCGGGCTTCCGGCCCTCCACATTCCGGGCATCTCACACCCAAAACTGGCATCGTGAGGAATTCACGGCACACACACTCTGTGCTTCCGGCATTTACACTCCTTGGCCGGGCATCTTGCACCCCAACTGGCATCACGAGGCATCCGCGGCACACACACTCCGTGCTTCCGGCACCCCCACGCTCTGGGCATCTCCACTCCGAGTCCATCCAGATTTACGCACACAGGGCTATTGGGCATCCGGCATTTTCACTCCCTGGCCGGGCATCTCGATACTCCCGAGGCATAATCAACACGTGTCATGCAATTATCTTTTCCATACCCATGATTCATCACATGTTCCATGCCATTCATGAGCAAAAACAGCAAGCAATACCATGTATGTTCACTCACATGACATGAATTGCACTCAACATGCTTTATCAAATTAATACACCACAATTCAGCATGTAACCATTGAGAGAACATCTCATTTGAACCTCATATATCCTTAATAAGGTGTGAAACTCATACATATATAATAATTATGACCACATAGAATGCCTCTCATGTAAAATGTATGCTCCGATGATGAACACCAAAGGAAATATCACTCGGCCATGTCGTCACAATAATTTCTATGCAAAACAGCATGTACGGCTTTAAAAGAATCCAAATTTTAACCATCTAATTGGCCATATCACATCATACTATTCAACCACAACAATGTTCACACATAATAACACAACTTTCATTAAGGAATCATATTCAAATGGCTCACACATAGGAAGATATAAATTTCACAAAAACAGATTTGATACTCACATCTTCCAGCATGCACTGTATTCGTATTTCAAGAAATTTAATGCCTTAATGTTGCTCAAAAATCACGATTTTTAACTATGTTGTAGCCAAGAGTCTAATGAACACATTTCAAGAAGACATCATCATCTAATTCGTGCTCCATGAATTCCTACAATGCATTCAATCCCTCGGTATACTGTTCATAACCGCCCAGCAACACATCTCAGTAAAACGACTTCAATTGAGCTATCTATCCACCTTCTTTTGCTTTGATTTTTGGATATGTTATATACCAACCAATAATACACAACTTTCATGAAGAAGTCGACACAAGAAAACCACAGGAACATCACTTTAATTGCCACGCAAGTTTCGGCTGTTTAACCCAGAAATTCCAGAATCCAACGGCAAGAGAAAACAAGCAATTCACCAAGCTAGACCGAATGAAATTGGCTAAATTTTTAGTATGTTGTGACCCAAGATGTCCTTTACAAATCACAAGAAGGGGTTGAATAACAATTCCCAACAAAACCACACAAACAGCAAGCAACAAGGGTGAAAGGTCTACAAACAACTCCGAAAACCATCCGGTTCCAAAGAGATTGGTTTTCACCCCTCAAATCTCATTCAAATGCCTTCATTTTCGACGATGTCATAGTTCAAGAGTTGTTCTACAACTTCCATGAAGACATCAAAGGCTAATTTCCACTCTAAGAACGTCTACCAACGCATGCAAGTTAATGACGCAAAACTGTTCCTAGAAACCCGATTGCACCGGTTTTGGATTTCTTTCAAAAACTCAACAATCCAGCCATAAATTTCGTGATTTCTACCACTACACACCACCACAAGAAGCATGGGAAGACCAGAGATAAATCTTGCCTTTGATTTGAACAAGAACGGTGAAGAAACGGTGGCTAAAGAGCTTGAAGATCCTCGGTTCTTCTTCCCTCTTCCTCTTCTTCTTCTTGCTTGATTTTTCTCTTTCTCTCTCACTCTCTCTCTCTCTTTATTTCGACAAAATGGCTCTATGGACGGTAATTCTTGCCTTTTATACTTCAATTTGGTAATCATTAAGCCTATAATCTACCTATCCATGCATGGTGACACATGGCAGCAATTTTTTGACACCTTGGACGCCACCTCACCACTTCTCTCTTCTCCTTGCTCGTGTACTCCATTTTGGCCGAGCCTTCCTCCTCCTTTTGGGCTTGATTGGTCCATCAATTTATTCATTAAGCCCACTTAGGTTCAATTAAATTAAACCTTGCTCCTCCGAAATTAATTCCCTTGGCCGTAGGTTATACGTGCACCCATATGTGCACTCAATTCAACCACTAACCAATTCACACATTCTAGCTGCTATGTCCACTAAAATAATCCAATTGTAACTCGATAGGCCAATGGCTAAAGTTCCACAATTTAATTAGCTACAAACCTTACATCTTGATGGGTTATCAAAAATTGAGGATGCCACATCTATTAAATTAGCTTTAGCTGATAAAGGCTAGTATAGTGCAATGAAAGAAGAAATAGGTGCACTACATGAAAATCAAACCTGGATATTAGTTCTCAGAACTAACCAAATGAATGTAGTAGGCTGCAAGTGGGTGTTTAAGACCAAACTTACACCTGTTGGTAGCCTTGACAGACTAAAGGCTTGACTAGTAACCAAAGGCTTTCATCAAGAGGCAAGACTCGACTTTACCGAGACCTTCGTCTTGTTATAAAACATGCAATAATTCGCATAATACTATCTATAGCTCTTATGAAACAGTGGCCAACACATCAGCTTGATGTTAAAAATGCTTTTCTCCATGGAGATTTGAATGAGACTGTCTATATGGAACAGCCACCTGGCTTCATACATCCTCAGAGATCGAACTATGTCTGTCTACTCCAAAAGTCCTTATATGGTCTTCGACAAGCCCCAAGAGCTTGGTTCAATAAATTTAGCAAATTTCTCCTTGAAACTGGCTTCTTCTGCAGCAAAGCAAATCCTTCCTTATTTGTGTTTCATGATGAGTTTCATACAGTTTTATTACTATTGTATGTCGATGATATAATTTTGACAGGAAGCTTAGCTCAAATCTTAACTACCTTGATTCAGAAACTCGGCCTTCACTTCCATATGAAGGATCTTGGACATCTTCACTACTTCTTAGGCATTGAAGCCAAGCGTACCTCACAGAATTTATTTATGTGTCAAACAAAATATGCCACTGATTTGCTTAAACGAGCTCATATGGTAGAATGCAAACCAATCTCAACACCATTGCCACTTCGATCACCCTCCATAATCCATGGTGCAGAGCAGCTAACAGATCCTATTCAGTACAGAAGCTTGGTGGGTGGTCTCCAATACTTAACTATCACAAGACCAGACTTGGCTTTTGCCACAAACCTTCTTTGTCAAAAGATGCAGCATCCTACAGTGGCAGACTATCGACAATTGAAGAGAGTCCTTCGATATGTCAAAGGAACAGTCCATCTTGGAGTTTATCTCCACACTCAAACTTCAATTAACCTCTACGGGTTTTCAAATGCTGATTGGGCAGGGTGTACTGCCACAAGACGCTGTACAACTGGTTTCTGCACATTTCTTGGATATAATTTACTTTCTTGGTCAGCCAAGAAACAACCCACTGTTTCAAGATCCTCCACAGAAGCAGAGTACAGGGCCCTTGCATCAACAACTGCTGAGCTCACTTGGATAAGCTTTGACTTGCGTGATATTGGTATTTCTCTTCCATTCACTACATCTTTATTCTGTGACAACAAGTTAGCGATTTCTCTCACAGCTAATCCAATATTGCATGCTCAAACCAAGCACATCAAAGTAGATTTTCACTTCGTACGAGAGAAAGTATCTTCTGGGTCTATCCGTATTCAATATATTCCCAATCCTCTTCAATTAGCTAACATTTTTACTAAACCCCTCTCACACTTAGCTCATGCTACTCTTCGGACTGAATTGGGCATGGGATTCTTCCCCCTTCCCAATTTGAGGGTGGATGTTAAAGGAATAGAAGGAATAGCAACATCTCAACCTGCATTTCAACCTTCTACTAAAAAGACAGCTGATGATCAACAAAGTAAAGCTCGAAATGTAGGTTGACATCAGTCAATACTGAAGACAGGGATCGCCAAGCTGGCTGATTAAATCATTGGTGCAAATGCATATGATGAAGTAGACTTGGATCGCCAAGATGAAGAAGTGCTGAATCGCCAAGCTGTATTAGTCAAATAAGTTGTTATTCTGTTATTCAGTTAGCTAAGGTCGGTGTTTTTAGTTTCTTCAGTTACTGATCTAATTGAAGTTAGTTTGCTCTCCCCTTCGATGTATAAATAGATAGAGAGAGAGAAAAGAGTGAATTCAAGAGATTGAAAAAGCTCAGCTATATTGTATACACGATATACAGAGAGAGAGAGAGAGAGAGAGAGAGAGAGAGAGAGAGAACAGAGGAAGTAGAACAGAGTTTTCTGTATTGATGTAATTTGATACATTGTACAAGAACTTGAGTTTTTGATAAATGAAGATACAAAGCATTTCTTGAAGCTGATTTCATTCCTTCTGGTTTCATACTTCATCGATATCTGCATCCTCATTTTCTCAATTCGAACCCCCACCTCCCCCTTGAATTATAAACTTGTATCGATATACGCAGCAATAAATGTCATAAACTTGTATCCTATATGAATTATGACTTATAAATTAATTGTACTAATTGATAATATCAATGTGATTAATTTAATTTATATATATATTTTTTGTGTTGGTTTTTTTTATAGACATTTTGGGCTAGGCCAAGAGGGCACACGAATTTGACACAATTCAACACCAATTGGACACTTGATCCACCTCAAATCAACTTCATTTGGCCCTTATAATTTCAATTGACACCTCAATACTCCAATTGATATTTTTCCCCACCTATGAATCTATCTTGCATCCCAATTTTGCAACCAAAAATAATCCCCAGCATTTTCTGAAAAAAAAAAAAAAAAAGGTCCTATGACGACTTTTCGCAAAAAGTCTCGGGTTTTGAAAAATCTTCGAGACCGAGTCGATGTTCCTAGAATTTATTGTGATATGACAGAATCTTCAATTTCTAAAATCGAACTTAAATTCGCGGTTAATTTCCATTCGGCATGTTTTTAGCGTAACCTAGGCTACCGGGTAGTTTTCAGAACTTTTTAGTGCAAATGACCCGTGGTTGATTTTCTTCGAACCACAATGGACTCACTCGACACATTAGCGACTATCGATTATCATGAAAATCTTGAGGATTCAAATACGGACATAGGGTATCAAAACAACAAAAAAATTAAACTAATGTCAGTCGATGAGAATTTTCCAATTTAGTGGAGTCACCTACAATCGGCCACATATCTCAGTTGAACTGACCTATCTCTAATCTCAAATCGATTTTTAATTGTGCCATAATGGCCTCTAAAGATCAGTATGGTCGAGAAGCCGGTTCCTGGTCGAATTCTCAAGTCTATTGCCTTAAAATTCCTTAATGGCTTACCTAGATAGTCTAATTATCTCGAGAGTGATCAGTTCTAAGAACAGCCCTATAGGCACGTCGATGAAATGTCACAGTTTTTTTGACTGAAATACCACTTCTCTAATGGTCGGAATAGTCACTAGCTAGCTAAAAGTCCTCATTTGAGATGATTTGATCACTTTAAATATTTATTTGAAATAATGTTTACTTCAGGCTTTTATTTGAAAAAATGAGGGTGAAATTTTTCCTAATTCTTTTAATAAACAAAGTTTAAAAACAATTCAATTAACTTATATTATAGGATCAAGTAAAAAATAAAAGCAACTCAGCATCAAATCTATCATGTGCTGTTGTTATCGAAATCATTACGATTTTGTTTAGGCTTAGCACGTGTCGAATGTGTGGATCGATATTCACGTTATCGAAAATGAGTTATGAAATAGATTTTTAAACATGCAGTTTGTCTATACTCTTATTGACTAATTTTGATATTTAATGGGAAAATGTCACAAATAGTCCCCGAACTTTCATATAATGTTCAATTTCATCCCCAAAATTTCGATTTGCTCAATTTGGTCTTTGAACTTTTATCTAATGTTCAATTTCATCCCCGAACTTTCAATTTGCTCAATTTGATCCCTGAACTTCCATCTAATGTTCCATCTAGTCCCTAACTATTTGAAAATTGACCTAATTCCTTTTTTTTTATTTTAATACCAAACCCTTTTTTTTATAAATAAAAAAATACCAAACTGGGTTTTTTTTTTTTTTCACCTTTGTTTATTATTACTATCCCCTTTTCCATTTGTTTTTAATATGGAGAAAGGAAAGAAATATTGACCTTTATTACTTTGCATAAATATGGTATTTTTTCAACCAAAAAAAAAAAACCCAGTTTGGTATTTTTTTATTTATAAAAAAATCAGTTTGGTATTTAAAAAAAGGAAATTGGTCAATTTTAAAATAGTTAGGGACTAGATAGAACATCGATGAAAGTTCAGAGACCAAATTGAGCAAATCGAAAGCTCATGGATGAAATTGAACATTAAATGAAAGTTCAGGAACCAAATTGAGTAAATCCAAAGCTCTGGATGAAATCGAACATTAGATGAAAGTTCAAGGATCATTTATGACATTTTCTCATATTTTAAGTAGCCATGTTTTGGTTAAGAATGTTATGAGGCGCCTCCATCACGCCTCATGGTGGCTCCTCATTTTTGTTTGAAATTCAATATCAAACCTCTGTTATTAATAACTCCAACTGACAAAATCGCAAATCTTTATTTTAGGCTTGTATGCTTTCTTCCATATTCGTATCATCATCAGTGGCTGGATAGCGTCCTAAGTGAGCCATCGTGAAAATAAAATAATAATCACAAAGAGCTCAACTCCAATGCCATCGGAGTTATGTTTCTCCAATAATGGAACTCGTACCCTCTATGATTGACGTAATTTTGGGTCCCAACTCATCTCAATCTAAACGTCAATGACGAGGTAAAAAGGAAAGTCCCCTATGCTCGTAGTCTTGGGACCAAAATAAAGTAGCAAATATAAGCAGGGACTGATAAATTGTGAAGTGGAATTAACGATGATAAATTGCAATTTTGTCAAACATATAATATTTTTTTCTGAACTATGATACCCAATGCCGAATCACAATTCCGCAAACGATTTTCGTGGACATGAGAGTTAATGTACCAAATTTATTATCAGAATTAATTGTGAGGCGTTGATATCTAAATTTTGGCAACTTCAGTCATTTATTTATTGCATAAAAAATTAGAAATTACTTTTTAACCCCTAAAAAAATAGAATTAAATTTGCATATAATTTTAGTTGCACTTATTTATTTTTGCATTTGATTAGCGGCGGATGAGCTTCAATTTCACCGGTTGACAATTCGGTATTTTCAGAAAGGATTTATATTATTCTTCCAATATTCTGTAAAAATTTCATATATTCACATAATTTATATATATGTGATATATTACAGAAGTTTTGAAGTTTAAGTATGAAATATCAAGAGGGAATATTGCACGTGGGCCATGAGTGGAGTAATATATTCTTTGACTCAAAATAAGAAGGATTACATGATCAAAAAAGAGGATTCCGTGCGTGAGCTGAAAGGGAAAGGAAAAATTACTAAGCTTGAGTGACACGATGCAACGGAAGGGGCCACACAATTCCACACACGGCCACTATTGAGAGAGGATATGTTCGCGAGGGAGCTCTCTCTCTCTCTCTCTCTCTGTGGGCAAACTAAAGTTCTCTTGTCCTTTCCCAGTACCGTTCCAGCCTTCAGTTCTTCATCCACCAACGCACAGCCGTGCTCCACCAGCATCACTCCAAACTTGACGACGAAGTTGCTATCCAGACGTATCATGAGCCCGATGCTCAGTAATTCCAGGCAAGTTCTTAGTCGAGCGAGCAATCCTCAACAAAGTTCAATCACTGCCGTAGTGAGACCAAGATTTCGTGGCTGTCTGTTGCTGCTTCGAGTTTGCCATTGATAACTCATCGCTAGCCACTGTGAAAAGTTCCGGTCCATGGCCATCTACAAGTCCCCATACCGTGAACTTTAAGCTGCTCCTTGCCACACGGATGCGAAGAGGTTAGTAAAAACCAGGCAATTTTCAGCTGAACAAACCAGGAATTCTTGCACATACACAAACGTAATCTCGGACAAGGCAAAAGCATTCGGGGAACATTCGCTGCAAGACGTGCAGAAGGGGGGGCTCTCTGATTGACACGGCCACATGGAGGGAGGCCTTCACAAAATAGAGAGACGGTCACAATATGCACAAAGAGAGACCGAAATTTTTTATCTTTTCCTGCAGGTTACAAGGAAGGACGTCTCCACTAGTGTAACGCATCCAGGAGGAGATACGGAAGAAAAGGAAGCATGCAATAAAAAGACTAACAAAAGATGCTCTAAAGCCAAGACAATCCCAATGCGATCTTCTCTTGCTTGTCATCCATTGTGACATCCACATTTTCAGGCTCTGATTTCGATTGGATAAATTGGGATGCAAGATGAGCTATCGGATGATGAAAAATAACAATTGAAGCATGGAGACATCGATTAATTTTATAGAGGCTAAGTAAGAGTGAATCAAGAGAGAATGGTTGTGCGGTGAATCGCCATTCTTCAGAAATTCGTAACATCCCCACACCCTGCAAAGAAATGGACCACTTGGGAGGTTATATGTGACATTTTGATGGCTGTAATGAAGGCCAAGTATTTATACATGGTCTAGATTGATTTAAGGAGATATTTTGCAAAATATCAAGCCTTGGTTGGAGCTGGAAATTTTGGCTTCAAAAATGGATTAATTTGGTGGAGTTTACATTGGAAAGTAATAGTGGGGGGACCAAGCATTCAATGGAGGGGACAGAAATGTTGACTTCCCCCTTCGGCAACTTCTCCAATAAGCAAGACCAGCAGCCTCTCTCCCTTTGTCTTCACGTGACCATCACCAAAACTAGCGACTCCTGTTCTCCTTTTTACTTTTCTGCTCAGCCGAAACACCTCCTCACAGCTTCATCTTTGCTGCTGCATTCATCTTCATCATTGCTACTTGAGGACTCCAACGAAGCAGCTGTCCACGAAGACCGAAACACTCCTAATCGACAGCTGCAACCCACGCGTCCCCAGCATCTCCTCCGTGTCCCTCGTACAGCAAGCTGGTCAACGAACCAGCACGGAAGCCCCCAAAGCTGACCGAAATCTCTACTCTTTGAAGCTCACACCCACCACTCACGAAGACTGCCACGTCTGAGTCTTCACTTCGCTCAGTCAACAAACAGCAGACGCCCTCGACGCTGGCTTCAAAGACTTCGATTCCTCTCGCTGCCGCGCTCCACCGAACCGAAGCCACAAGAAGCAGCTGCTCCCTCCTTCGAAGCTGCGCCTCCACCGAAGAAGAAATCCCCACGCGTCCGCTCCTTCCAATTGCTGAGTCAACCGAGCAAATCCCTTGTAGCTCATCTCAATTGCCGAAGCAATTGACTGGATGAAGTCACAACTGCTACCCTCTCGCCGAAGACCAAAGCTCACGGATCCAGTTGCCAGCAAAGATAAAACCCAACGTCGTTTCCTCCGTTGCTGCTTCAATTTGCTATAGCTTAGCCCACGCTACAACCTACCGAGCAGTCCAGCGAAAATTCTCCACGGGCCCAAGCGAATTCAACTCAGCTGCAGCAGGCCCAATTCAGTTTTCAATGGCCCAAGTCTGCAAGCTTCGGTCCAACTTTAAAGCCCATGTTCAATTGTGGTTCAGCCCAGTTTGAAGCTGCAATTCAACCCATTAATTTCAGTCAGGCCCAATCCAACAGTCTCAGCCTATTTGAAGTCTTGCAGCCCAAGTTGTTCAAAGACAGGCCCAGTTTAGTTTTGTTCAGCCCAATCTTGAAGCCCAGAGTTCCTGCGAGCTTGCAAGTTTCTTCACGCGGCCCAAGTTCGGCCGCCGTACATTGTTTTCGCCGTGTCCCGGTCTTCGCTTTGCGCAAGTAAGTTTTACTCACCGATGCCTTCTTAGTTTGCTAATTATACTTAAAGGTTGATTAGATTTAATTATTTGCAATTAGGTGGTCAGATTAGATTAAGGTAATTAAATTAAAGACTCATTGATGCATGTTAGTTAAATTGATTGTGCATTTAACTAGTAAACATGTCCTATTAATTATTGGATGCTTCTTGGGATTTTCCCCGTCCCTTATCCGGTGCTAATTAATTAATTCTAGCCTAAATAGAATTTCTAGTAATTAAATATTAATTTTAGAAATTAATTATTTAATTAATTATTTCCCGGAAATTCAACCGGGATGGCCAGTGACCGAGATTTTATGCTGATAATCGTGGTGTAGACCGTTTATTTAATTGAGTTTTATATTGTGCTAAATTGAATTTATTGCATTTATTTATTTAAATTTCGAAATTAATTATTTAATTATTTATTTTCCGGAAATTCAACCGGGATGGCCGGTGACTGGAATTTCGTGCTGATTGTCGTGGAGCAGTCCATTTATTTATTTGAGCTTTAATTCGTGTCGAATTGATTTAATTATGAATTTGTAGGATTTATTCCTATTGAGTTGATTGTTAATTATTTGATTGAGAAATCGTTAGATATTGGCTGTCGGTATCGAAAGTAAGTTGATAATAACCTGAAGGAAGATAGTGGCTTGGTGAATTGGGATATCACCTGGAGAATTCACATGAGTTCGGTGGTTGAATCTGTCACCTTGGCGAAAAGGTAGCCTTAGAAAATGCACGTGGCTCGGAGACTCGGTATGTCTTCCTAGACAATGCACGTGGGCTCGGTGATAGGGTATGGCATCGTAAAAAGAGCACGTGGGCTCGGTGATTTGATGCATCACTTTGGCTGACTTGGCACCTAAGAGAAGGCACGTGGGCCCGGGCATCGTAAAAAGGGCACGTGGGCTTGGTGACTCGATACATCACTTTGGCGAACTAGTGCCTAAGAGAATGCACGTGTGCTCGACATCTTGATATGCATTGTGGGAATTGCTTAGTCTGTTGGATATAAAATCAACTAGATCGATTGATCATTGTTTTGATCTGATGTTGCGATGAATTGATTGATTGATTGATTAGGAATGACCGTGAGTGGTCTTATTGGTGTGTAATCGACTAGGTCGATTTGTTTGATGCTTCGATCAATGATGTGATTACTTGGGTGCCTATTTGATATGTGCTAACATGCAGGTGGAATCTGAGGCCAAGGTAAGTCCTCTGACTCATGTTGTGCATAGGCAGCCTTAAGGTGTATTAGTTTACTAATCGGGTCTTAGGGGGTAGAACTTGCTGAGTCATAGTCTCATCCCGGTTGTGGGATTATATTTCAGGCCCCTAGATTTCCCAAAGACGAGCCAACATTTGAAGTCGAGGATGAGCGAGAAGAAAGTGATGAAGAGTTTGAAGAAAATGAGCCTAGTGGTGAAAGACTTAAGGAGGACTGGGATGATGATCCCGAGCATGGTCCTATCCTCTTTTATGAACCCTATTCATGTGTAGTTGTGAATTTCAATAAGTAAAATTGTGGCTTGCTTTTCTATCCCAATGTTTTATTGTTTAGGGATTTTTAACTACTTCTGCATGTGCATATATATAAAATAAAGGGTCGGCGATATTTAGTCCTGGGATATCGCATTTTAAAATCGACCAAAGGTGAAGGATGTGCGCGTACCTGAGGATCAGGGCGTGACATCCCCTTTTTGTGGTATCAGAGCAATGGTTAGGTATTGGAGTGATAAGATGCGATGACCTATGGAATAGTAATAGGAAAGGCCTTTAAATTCATGACTGGTGCATGTCTTTGATAACTGATTGGTAGAATTGTTTGTTGTGTGTGAATTGCTTGCTTTTAATCATTGTGGTTTCGGAAGGCAGAGCGTCGACTCTAGCCAGCTCGAGCGTAAGAGTGCCATTGCAGATTGGTACTAGTGTGGTAGTGTTGAATGATTCTAAGTTTGATAAGATCGATCTGATGCAAGTGTTCCTTGGGATCTGGATGAGTCAGTGAGATCAGAATCAAGTTGTTGTTGTTGGTACCTTTATTGAGGTCCAACCTGGAAGGTTGATCAGAGAACATATTTTGATATCTGAGTCAAAATTCAGAGCAAGCAGACTTAGGAATCGATCAGCATAAAGACTAATGTTGAGGGAAGAGTATTCTACTTCACCTAATAGGAAGGATGGAATAGTCAGGTTAGCATTCAGAGAAATGGAACATGATGTTCTATGGAAGATGGTATGAATCAGTCTCATATATTTTGAGGACAGGAAATTGTGGTAAGTGTCCCCAGCACAGACAGTGATTTATGGAGTATCCGCATAAGTAGATGGAATCTCGATAACGGTTACTGCTGTCACCGCTGATAGGACATGTCAGAAGAAGTGCGCCATAAAACGCACTGTGAAATTGTTGGGATAGTTCTTCGGCACAAGAAATAGTACATGCCGGCACTTGACAGGAAGTAGAAGACTCACTAGGTAAGTATCAAAAGTATTGAAGGAATGCATGGATTGATCCTATATTTGAGAATGGCTAAAATGTGCTATGATGATAGTCGGCATGGCTGTCAGGTGAAAAAAACTATCAGTGTGAGTCCAAGGGAGCATTGATACCGATATCGCAAATAAGACGCCATTAGGATGGCAAAAGGAACATGAATGGAATTGACTATGCTTTATTCAATGGAAGAATGCTTTGAGGTGATTTCATCAAAATGGTGCCAGAGAGTGTTGGGAACACAATTGTGGAATTTCAGTTGTTTGTTAAGGCTGTAGGAAAAGAACCACTGATAAGAGTTGTACTTGATTGGCTATTTGTGTACAACTTATTCATCTAGTGTGGAAAGAATAGGTTCTGGAGCACCTTGTGGTGATGAATTATTATAGTGGAGTAATCCAGTTTATTCTTGGAGCAAGTAGAAGTGCCAAGTTTTATTGAGAATCGAGAAGGTCCACGACTTCTTTAATCTTGTCACTTGAGGCAATCCGCTTGTCAAACGGAGGTTGTCTAGGTTACTTGATAGTTATCAAAAATAAGACAGATTGAAGAATTGAAAATTGAGGACTCCTTAGTAGTCCAAGAATTCCTGGAAGTGTTGCTAAAAAGGATAGTCAGACCGTCGTTAGAGAAAGAAAGATGGTTCGTTGCAGTTATGCATCAACCTTGGTCAATTCAATTAGGTGATAATCAATGATAAGTGTTCATTACCAAAGATCAATGAATGGTGTGACTTGTTATAAAGAGTGTTGATGTCTTCAAAGATCGACATAGAGGATATGTTATTGTCAGTTGAGAACCAGGAAGGAGGTTATATGGAAGACAACATTTCGCACTTGGTTTAGCCCTTGAGAGAATAATGTAAAGCCATTTGATTTGACAAACGCTCCAGCTATTGTCATATATTTGACAAATCGAGTGTTCAAAGAATATCTAGATCAATGGTGATCGTGTGGTGTAGCGATATTCTAGGATATTCATTAAGTGCTAAGGGTTACGAGGGCCCCTAAGGATGGTCATGTGGTTATAGGTAAAGAATCTTCATGGACCCAGCCAAGATCGAATCAATTGTTAATGGATCGAAATCGACATCAACATCAGAGATCAGAAGCCGTGAGGATTAGATAGATTACTAGAGAAGGTTCATGAAAGAATTTTCAGCATCAATATCATCATGGACTTGACCTCTTAAGAAAAGAGAGAAATTCATCGGCATAGACAAGTACGAGGATAGTTTCTAGAGTTTAATGACGTATCTTGCAGAGAACTGGATACGTATTGATGCAACATGAGAAGATTGTTGCATAACCATCCCGCCAGTTGAGATCTCAGGAGTTAATTTACCAACGCATGACTTGGGACTTGTGGCATCAAAATTTTGCTTTAAAGATTTAAAGTCATCAATGAGATGAAGAAAGATTCCAGATCCTCATCGACTATTAAAGTCTCAAGTGTTATTCTCTCAAAGGGAATTGAATATGAGATGGTGTCGTGAATCATAATTTCGACAGGACTATAATGGTGTTATCCGATGTTATCCTGGAAGAACGAAAGAAGCCACTGATGCTTTGAGTCAAGAGTTTACAATGGTGCCCAGACTAACTAAAGTATAGACTCTACTTTAAAAGGGGTTCGAAATTTGATTTTCAAAATTGAGGTAGGCTACCCTTTAAATTTTATAGCCACCCTCAAAATTGAACCAAATGTTCAAGTTGGAATCGGTACCTAGTGGACAAACAGAGATGTTCAAAAGAGCTTATAAGAGGATACTAGTAAGAAAGAATCTGACTTTAAGATTTTTAAGGATGGAACGTTCAGGTTCCATGAGTGATTGAGTGCACTTGACGGTGTAACACTCAGGGAAAAAGATCTTGTCAGAAATTCACTATAGTATTGTAGTTTTGACCAGATGGTGCAAGTAAGTCGAATCGGCGTCGGCTAGATTGGTAAGCGATATGAAGATAGATACCGCCGAGCGGTTTGTGAGTGCGAGTTGTCGGTAAGTGGAAGTTCAATAATGCAAACCAGGACTTTTATCATCACTTAAGAGTCCCCAGTGGGAATGAAAATATATCACAATGGAACATTGTAATAAGCTTACTAAGGATTCGGGGAATTACTGATATCCTTTGAGGATAGTGGTCGATCGATAGATGGAGTTGGTCCACTTTGGTATAGTGCGAATAGATCTTGTTTTGAGTGTGTGACATCCAGATTTTTGGATTCTGACTTTGATTGGATAAATTGGGCATTTCATCGACGCGACTTCAGTGCTTTTCTCTGAGTTGGCCACTCACGAGATAACTAGATTACCTGGGTGAGTTATTAAGGACTTTAAGGCAAATAGACTTGGGAATTCGACCAGAAATCGATTTCTCGACCGTGTTCATCTTTAGAGATCATTACGGCACAGTTAAAAATGAATTAAGATTAGAGATAGGTTAGTTCGACTGAGATGAATGACCAATCGTGGGTGACCCCACTAAATTGGAAAACTCTCGTCGACTGGCACTAATCTGATTTTACTGTCGTCTTGGCGCCCTGTGTTCGTATTTGAATCCTCGAGATTTTCACGACAATCGAGAATCAACGATGTGTCGAGTGGGTTCATTGTGGCTCGAAGAAAATCGACCACGGGTCATTTATCCTAAAAAGCTTTGAAAACTATCCAGTAGCCTAGGTTACACTAAAAGTGCATCGGAGTGAAATTAACCGCCAATCTAAGCTCGATTTCAGAAATTGAAGATTCTGTCATATCACAAAGTGAATATACCAAAGTGTGTGTGCATCAGATAATTCACCAGCATGGAGTGCCGAGGATGAATTATATTTCGAATCCAGATCAGAGTTTACAAGTTTGGCAGAGTTTTCAGAGGGTTCTTTCTTAAGCAGTGCATAGCAGAGGGTACAGATTTTCAGTGGCAAAAAGAAAGTGAAGAAAGGTTACGGGACAAAGTCAGCTCAGTAATCAAGGATTGCAGTGGTCGGATCAGTATCAGAGTGAAGACTGGACAGAACTGTCAGAAATTTTCAGTCATTGAACTTCAAAGGTTCATTAGGGAGTCAAGAAAAAGAGATCAGATGTGAACGATAGAGTGTCATATGTGAGAAGCTCAGCTCAGTTGTTGGTTCAGAAAGAACAAATTTTGTATACCAAGATGGTCTCCTTGGTCAAAATGGTCGGACAACACCACGAGATCGAAGGATTAATATGGAATAAGGAGACTCAAGGAAACAACAATACCCCCACCTTTTGTATAAGGATTGGTAAAGGTTTAAATTTCGAGGACGAAATTTTTATAAGAGGGAAAGAGTTGTGACATCCACATTTTCAGGCTCTGATTTCGATTGGATAAATTGGGATGCAAGATGAGCTATCGAATGATGAAAAATAACAATTGAAGCATGGAGGCATCGATTAATTTTATAGAGGCTAAGTAAGAGTGAATCAAGAGAGAATGGCTATGCAATTGAAGCCATTGCTAAGAAATTCGTAACATCCCCACACCCTAGCAAAGAATGGACCACTTGGGAGGTTATATGGGGCATTTTTGATGGCTAATGAAGGCCAAGTATTTATACGTAGTGCAGATTGATTTAAGGGAGATATTTTGCGAAAATATCAAGCCTTGGTTGGAGCTGGAAATTTTGGCTTCAAAAATGGATTAATTTGGTGGAGTTTACATTGGAAAGTAATAGTGGGGGACCAAGCATTCAATGGAGGGGACAGAAATGTTGACTTCCCCTTCGGCAACTTCTCCAACAAGCAAGACCAGCCGCCTCTCTCCCTTTGTCTTCACGTGACCATCACCAAAACTAGCGACTCCTGTTCTCCTTTTTACTTTTCTGCTCAGCCGAAACACCTCCTCATAGCTTCATCTTCACTGCTGCGTTCATCTTCATTGTTGCTACTTGAGGACTCCAATGAAGCAGCTGTCCATGAAGACCGAAACACTCCCAATCGACAGCTGCAACCCACGCGTCCCCAGCATCTCCTCCGTGTCCCTCGTACAGCAAGCTGGTCAACAAACTAGCACGGAAGCCCCCAAAGCTGACCGAAATCTCTACTCTTTGAAGCTCACACCCACCACTCACGAAGACTGCCACTTCCGAGTCTTCACTTCGCTCAGTCAACAAACAGCAGACGCCCTCGACGCTGGCTTCGAAGACTTCGATTCCTCTCGCTGCCACGCTCCACCGAACCGAAGCCACAGGAAGCAGCTACTCCCTCCTTCGAAGCTGTGCCTCCACCGAAGAAGAAATCCCCACGTGTCCGCTCCTTCCAATTGCTGAGTCAACCGAGCAAATCCCTTGTAGCTCATCTCAATTGCCGAAGCAATTGACTTGGATGAAGTCACAGCTGCTGCCCTCTCGCCGAAGACCGAAGCCCACGGATCCAACTGCCAGCAAAGATGAAACCCAGCGTCGTGTCCTCCGTTGCTGCTTCAATTTGCTACAGCTCAGCCCACGCTGCAACCTACCGAGTAGTCCAGTGAAAATTCTCCACGGGCCCAAGCGAATTCAACTCAACTGCAGCAGGCCCGGTTCAGTTTTCAGTGGCCCAAGTCTGTAAGATTCGGTCCAGCTTTGAAGCCCATGTTCAATTGTGGTTCAGCCCAGTTTGAAGCTGTAGTTCAGCCCATTAATTTCAGTCAGGCCCAATCCAACAGTCTTCAGCCTATTTGAAGTCCTACAGCCCAAGTTGTTAAAAGACAAGCCCAGTTTAGTTTTGTTCCGCCCAATCTTGAAGCCCAGAGTTCCTGCAGGCTTGCAAGTTTCTTGGCCCGGCCCAAGTTCGGCCGCTGTACGTTGTTGTCGCCGTGTCCTGGTCTTCGCTTTACGCAAGTGAGTTTTTTACTCACCGATGCCTTCTAGTTTGCTAATTATATTTAAAGGTTAATTAGATTTAATTATTTGCAATTAGGTGGTTAGATTAGATTAAAGTAATTAAATTAAAGACTCATTGATGCATGTTAGTTAAATTGATTCTGCATTTAACTAGTAAACATGTCCTATTAATTATTGGATGCTTCTTGGGATTTTCCCCGTCCCTTATCGGGTGTTAATTAATTAATTCTAGCCTAAATAGAATTTCTAGTAATTAAATATTAATTTTAGAAATTAATTATTTAATTAATTATTTCCCGAAAATTCAACCGGGATGGCCAATGACCGAGATTTTATGCTGATGATCATGGTGCAGACCGTTTATTTAATTGAGTTTTATATTGTGCTAAATTGAATTTATTGCATTTATTTATTTAAATTTTGAAATTAATTATTTAATTATTTATTTTCCGGAAATTCAACCGGGATGGCCGGTGATCGGAATTTCGTGCTGATTGTTGTAGAGCAGTCCATTTATTTATTTGAGCTTTAATTCGTGTCAAATTGATTTAATTATGAATTTGTAGGATTTATTCCTATTGAGTTGATTGTTAATTATTTGATTGAGAAATCGTTAGATATTGGCTGTCGGTATCGAAAGTAAGTTGATAATCACCTTAAGGAAGATACATGGCTCGGTGAATTGGGATATCACCTGGAGAATTCACGTGAGTTCGGTGGTTGAATCTGTCACCTTGGCGAAAATGTAGCCTTAGAGAATGCACGTGGCTCAGAGACTCGGTATGTCTTCCTAGACAATGCACGTGGGCTCGGTGATAGGGTATGGCATCGTAAAAAGGGCACGTGGGTTCAGTGATTTGATGCATCACTTTGGCTGACTTGGCGCCTAAGAGAAGGCACGTAGGCCCGGGCATCGTAAAAAGGGCACGTGGGCTTGGTGACTTGATGCATCACTTTGGCGAACTAGTGCCTACGAGAATGCACGTGTGCTCAATATCTTGATATGCATTGTGGGAATTGCTTAGTCTGTTGGATATGAAATCAACTAGATCGATTGATCATTGTTTTGATCTGATGTTGCGGTGAATTGATTGATTGATTGAGAATGACCGTGAGTGGTCATATTGGTTTGTAATCGACTAGGTCGATTTGTTCGATGCTTCGATCAATGATGTGATTACTTGAGTGCCTATTTGATATGTGCTAAAATGCAGGTGGAATCTGAGGCCAAGGTAAGTCCTCTGACTCATGTTGTGCATAGGTAGTCTTAAGGTGTATTAGTTTACTAATCGGGTCTTAGGGGGTAGAACTTGCTGAGACGTAGTCTCATCTCGGTTGTGAGATTATATTTCAGGCCCCTAGATTTCTCGAAGACGAGCCGGCATTTGAAGTCGAGGATGAGCGAGAAGAAAGTGATGAAGAGTTTGAAGAAAATGAGCCTAGTGGTGAAAGACTTAAGGAGGACTGGGATGATGATCCCGAGCATGGTCCTATCCTCTTTTGTGAACCCTATTCATGTGTAGTTGTGAATTTCAATAAGTAAATTGTGGCCTGCTTTTCTATCCCATTGTTTTATTGTCTGGGGATTTTTAACTACTTCCGCATGTGCATATATATAAAAAAAAAAGGGTCGGCGATACTTAGTCCTAGGATATCGCATTTTAAAATCGACCAAAGGTGAGGGATGTGCGCGTGCCTGAGGATCAGGGCGTGACATCCATAGGCTCGCATCTACACAAATTGCCACCTCGGTGTTCTGAAATTCATCTGCGATAGGCTGATAGCCCATGGTCAATGAAGTCATCGCTGAATCGGTGCTATCTATGAACGATTGCTGACCTCCATCAAATTGTGTGCTCCTTTCAACTGGTAAGTTTGAGATTGGTTTTGACCTGTTTACAGGTTAAAGTTGATCTAACCATCATTAATTTACTAAGTCCAATTGGAGTTAAAAAAATCATGAATTTGACTTATGAGCTTAGGAAGTGTAATAACATATTTTGTTCATGTCGATAGGATTGGGAAAACGCGGGTCAATTTCGAGTCAAACTGTTGGTGTTTCATCTTGGATCCACTATGAATTGTGCAAATCGGTGTTTTCATGATTAGAGCATGTTGACCTGACTTTCTCTGCTGTTTGAATGCATATGAGTGTTGATCAATATTACTGCACGTCAATAATTCTTCATGGTCCTTGAGCCTTCACCATGATAACTCTTTGCCCTTCACCGTGAGCGTCCCACCGAGCATCAGTGAGACAACACCACCGGCCACAGTCCACAATCCACGATCCTTGTTCAAATTTGGTAATATCATTCGTGAAATTAGGTAATTATCTTATCTAAATTTGATTTGGATATTTTATTGCCTAAAACATGCTTTTCAGTATCATACGTGCATATTTGAATGATAAGCGCATTCTCAATTAGGATTTATTGCTTAATCCGCAACCACACGCCAATTTTTTATTCCATCTATAAGGCTTTAAATGGAATAATTAAAATTGATATCTTGATCTTTAAGGGTTAAGATCAATTTATTGATTTTATTAGCAAAATAACCAAGTTTGATTTAGATATTGTTTCCTAATTCGGACAATGTGTGATATCTTTGATGATTTAGAATGATTTGGTGCTTATCTTTTAATTGCTTTATTATCCTGAAAGTACAAAAAAGATTGCATTTGCATATCATGTAGATTAGAATTGATTTTCTAGACAGAATTGCATGGTAAAATAGTTAGATTCTTTTCTAATTATATTAAAATGCATGTTTAGATGGTATCTAGGTTAGATAATATCTTTTGAATTAAATTGCATGTCGAGATAAATTTATAAGTTAAGATAGTATATAGATTGGCCTATTCTAACTTAAAATAGATAATATCTCACCTTAGTTTGATTTTTGTATTTTACCAATTTTAATTACGAATTTTTATAAAAAAATACAAAAAAAAATTAATCATGCACATGTCATATAGAGTTAGGTTCATGAAATGCATGCCATTTAGTGATTATTGCTAGATCCATTTAATTAGAAATTGCCCGTCATTAGAATTAGGTCATTGCACATAGATTAGATTTCATTAAACAAGAGAAAATCCTAAGAAAAGATTGAGCGATTGCGGATCCATTCGTTTCGTAGAAAATGGGCCATTTCTGAAAAATATTTTCCCAAAAGTCATTTTCCAGGAAAATGATAATATTTTTAAGTGTTCGGCTAAAACTTGAAAATGTTTCGGAGAATATTTTCCGGTGTTCAGTAAGGAAAATATTTTCTAAGACTTCACCACTTAGGCATGCATCACTTATCAACCTATAAATCTATCAATTATAAACTTGCCTTTAAATCGAGCAAACTCGCTTCATATCTTTATTCCCTCATTGTCACCAGACGCTCATCTACTTTAAAAAAATTTTCGTATGGATTTTAAAAGGAAGCAAAGAAGCAAAGAAGCAAAGCATGTACAGCCTTAATGAGAATCTTCCAATTGGGTGGCCTGTTCTCCTCCTACGTCTTTTGTGTTCTAATAAACAAAAGAAAAAAGAAGCAAAGCATGTAGAACCATTTGCTTGAGCAATGTACAACTGTAAGGTAGAGTAAATAAGGAAAAGGATAAACAATAGTGCATAATGCAAGCTTGAGATCGACGAGCTCGAGGTTCGCCTAGCAACTTGATTGATGACTAGCCAATAAAGAAGAAGATGGGAAACAAAGAAAATAAAGAGGAAAAGAAAAAAGAAAGAGAAAAAAAGGAAAAGAAAATTAAAAAATAATTCAAATAAAAAAAGAAAAGAAAAAGAAAGGAGAGGAGGAAGTGAGGATTTGTAGAGGTGTGGGATAAGAGAGATCAAGTGAGGGAAAACATTTTCATCTAATTTAGAAGATTGTTTTCCTTTTATGGAAAACATTTTCCCCAAGGAATTTATTTTCCATGAAACGAATGGAGCCCGAATCTAGGGCTTTTGATGTGAATTTTGAGTTAACATTGCAAATGCTTTCGTTGCTATAAGGTAAGTCCCGTAATTTATCCATTACTTTATTAGGTGTTAAATTGGTGGTTTGCATACCCGCATGATAACCTCACATGTTAGGGAAATAAATTAAAGTCAATTCATGCTGTCTGCCAAACATTTTTTTCAAAATAAAAGAGAAAGATACCGAAAGGGCGTTAGAGAAATCTAGCGTAATCAAGTCTCGAACTCATAAATCTCTGGTTTGTAAGAGTAAAGTAAATCTCCCGTTACTTTACTTGGGTTTATAATCAACCCACCAAAAATAAATTAGTAATGACTCATAATTGAAAAGGCATTTGCATGTTAAGAACTCAAACCTAAGTCGTGAATTGATATGGGCTTGGGAGAGCCTAAATTAAGTTGAGACTTAGTAATCCATTAGCCAAAATTTAGGTGATTTACCCGAAATTTAAGTCGCGACATGAGATCCAATTGATCATTTCTATCCATTGTAGATAACCAATATCATTAAAAGTGCTCAGTAACGAAAAGGGAAATTTTCAACCCAAAAAAAATAAAATAAAAGGGAAATGACTTACATGAGTTGTTAAGCGATGTCAATAGTTTGGTTCAGGTTTTCATAATACCCAAATCGAAGTGAACCAAATGGGATGTGTGCATCTTTTGACCCAAATAGAAAGCATGGTTCGGTTCGGCTTGGGAGTCAAAGGAGCAAAAGTTGCAGGACAAAACATGTAAACATTTGAGGTTTGGCCATATGTTGTTCAAACTCTTGAATTTTTTGGGCATTTGGCACTAGATCAATAGGAGGATAGGTTTCTCCTGGCTTGAGTGGTTCTCAATTACGGGAGGAATTTTTCTGAATCCACTTGTAATAGGTTTGTAGAATGGGGAAATGGGTTGGTAGTTCATAAGGCTTATGTTCTTACAAACTCCTCTTATCTTTTCTTTTCAGGGTAAGTGTAATGGAAGTCCTATAATTTGTCATGAAAGCGTAATTAAGTCTTAAACTTTCAAAAAGTACAATTAAATCTTTAATTTATTACAAAAATGCAACTGAGCAAACTTTCAAAAATGCAATGAAATCCTTCCATTAACTCCATCCAACTTAACAAATAAAAAGTGTTAACGAGTTTTAAGGCTTAATTGCAATATTTGAAAATTTTCATGACAATTACACTTTTATGATAAATTTTAGGGCTTTTAATACACTCATCTCTTTATTTTTTTTCCCTCCACCTTCTTCTTCCCATCCAAAAAAAAAGCCACATGTTTGGCGATATTTCCTCATTCCTGACATAGAGGGTTCGCCTTTGAACAAGCACCACTCCAATTAAGTTTTTCGAGCCTTCCCAAAGCGCTCAAATGCGGACATAAAATCCAACTCTTCTACACGAACATACATTAGCCTAGCACCAAAGCGCCAAAATCGAATCATTCCAGCAAAGAAACGCAAACAAAAGATCGACCTTGACAACCATTCAAAAACTACGAGCAAAAAGGAAAATTAATGGAGCAGTCCAAGTTCCAAACTTACATGATGGGGTCGCAGCTTCTCTCCACGTAGTTGGACCCCTCCGGTGAGGCCGCCTTACTGGCAGACTTCCACTTGTTCCTGAAGTTGAATCAAATGGCGCAGAGGGCCGAGAACGCTGTGAACATGAACCAGAGCTGCTGGGCGCCAAAGCAGGGAGGGGCGGTCCAGAGGAACCGGAACTTGCTGCGGAGGCCGAGGTAGACAAGGCCATTCCAGCTGGGGAGCCAGCACCAGCTGATGAGGAGGCCGATCAGGACGGCGAGCCAAATCAGGACTGCACATAGCAAGACGCCGACGAATGCTCGGTCATATACGGGTTCCTCATGAAATCGACGAGATTGAAGAACGAGGTGTCCTCCATGATCCCTTGTGGATGATTAGGCAATGATGACGTTTAGAGCAATTGTTGGCGTCAATGGAGGGAGCTACATGTGGGTTCCAATCGTCCGTATCCCAAGTAAAAAAATAAGAGATAAACCGAAACCTGACCCGAACCAAACCAAATTGAACCATCAAAATCCAATTCCTTTACTTGTTACCTAAATCGTATAATACCAGAATCCAAAAGACCCAAAAAATTTTATTCGATTTGAATCAAAAAATTTTGACACCCTTTGTTAGACCTATGACGCCTGTCGCCTCTTGTTGTTTATGCATCTCTAAAACATAATTATTATGGTTCACAATCTTGAAATTCTACCATCCAAAAGGAGGGCTATATGGTCTCTAATTATATTCTTTCGTGGCTTGGCTGGCATGATGAGACATTCGTTTTGTTGAAAATAGGATTTGTTGGTTTGTTGGTTTGACGCACGAACAAGCAAAAAATTATCGATGTACTTTCTTAATTTGTGTCTAATTTCTAGCTTGGGTCAGGTAATTCCAAATCTAAATATGGGAGTGTGTAGAGCAAATGTGCTTTCAACCGTAACAATCGATTTTGCATAAAAAAAAGTGCTGAAGATGGTGTAGTTTGAGGTTGACCCACAAAAATTATGGGACTATAGGTTTTGTTTCTGCCATGTGGCCATGGCAGGCGAAGTTGTTAAAGGATAGGCCACATCCGCATAATTCCTTTTGGAAATTCCAAGATGCTATTGTGATCTAGTATTGTAATCTGACAAAGTTAATTCATGATTGAGAATTTTTTGTGAAATCAGTCTATGGTGGAAGCAAAGAGCCAGACCAACCTCGCTGAGGGGTGCGTGGGGATTTCATCGCACCAGACGGACTTGAGTAATCTGCAGTTTTTTCTTTTCAGTATTTTATTGAGTTGTCTTTGGCTCCTGTTTCTAAGGACTTTTGAGAGCGCAGGTATTTTTTTTTTTTTTTTGGTCGGAAACACTAAGAATTATATTAACTGGCAAACGAAGTACAGCAGGTATTTGAGATACTAAGTTTGGGTGATGGTTGTATGTCGGAAAGTTCGAATTGCTATTTGTACTTTGTTAACATTGAATAAAAATTATTTGATGAAATAGCAAGTTGTTGCTAACCACTGGTTGGCACGTTCGTTTTCTTATGCCTCATGTCATGGGGTTATTATGTTGACTTCAATGTTTTATTACCTGCTGGGTCGCCTTGGCTGGTGATTCGTGTTCACAATGAACATGGTGATTGGTGATCCCTGGACATAAACAATAACAAAAGAATTCTACTCTAGGCGCTAGGTATTTTGGCCGTATTTTACTGTTCATATATAAATTAATTTTCACATATGCGATTATCCGAGAGTAGGGTTTGTTGGATATATTGTTAATATAATCCAAAATAATATGTTCACATACCAGCCCAATAGGTAAAAGCGCGATTATTTGAGTCCATATGAGTTGGAGCCCAATAATTTGCATATAAAAACTCTAGGGTTCCCTTACGCTGGAGATAACATCGTTAAACGTTCCAAACTTGACGTCTCTTGGTGTAATACTTCAAGCAACTGCTTATTCTTTCTCAAACCTATAACCTCCAACAGGGTTAACATACCCACATGAATACTTCATACAAACCATTTATCCTCTAAATCTTCTTAATTATATTAGGATTTCCCAAATTTCAACATGTCACACTTCTACTGGCAACAAGGGAGGGGATGAAAAGGAAAACATTGCTGATGACAATGCATATATTTTGTTAAATGTACACCATAACTAATGGAGAATTTCAGACGCGTGAATTGAAAAGGGGTTGATTCTTGGTTGACTTCCCTCCTCTCTTGCAATCAAATACTTGGAAGCAAACACTTGCGAATTGGAATAGCCCCTCAGACTCTCTCAACAAAAACACACGAAAAATGGAATAGCTTTTCTAGAAAGAGGAACATGTTTATGATAGAACGACAAAGTAATGTGTCTCGTAAATTCACACAACCGTTAGTCTTTATTAAAATGAAATTCCAAAAGGTTAATCGCGACTTACATGGGTCTACTCGAGCGAATAAGTCGCGAAAAATGGAATAGCTTTTCTAAAAGGTTAATCTTTATTAAAATGAAATTCCAAAATGGTTTAATCGCGACTTTTCAAGTGCTCGAGTGCTCAATCAAGATTGGATATATTCATGTCTATCGAGTCCTTTATGCCCACTTGAGAAATCATGCCTTCAAGCAACACTTACATCGGTCTTCTCATATTTAAGCCAAATAGTTTCCTTCTACTTTTCCTATGTATAACTCTTTTTCCCACATTCATATCATAATCTTCTAACAACCCCAGATGGGTGCCAGCTTCTCTGCTGTCTTATAAAGATCGGTTTCTATCGTAAATGATTATGTTATTCTACAGCTACTTTTAATAATTCCATCGAAATACATGAACGCATACAACACTAGACACCATCGTGTCTGTTCACGATACATGAAATAAATGTTTAAATAAATATTTGAATCTTTGGTCTTATCATTTACTCTAGAACGTAAGCTTTGAGCTGAATCACGTAATCTTCTTGTGTTGTATCTTAGCTTCTGTTTTTAAGGCCTTTTGATAGCGCAAGGTTTTAGTTGAGAGACTCAGTTTGGAGATGATTGTATGTCGGGAAGTTCGAATTGCTACTTATCCTTAGTTAACATTCTTACATTGAAGAAAAATTATTAATGGAATAAAAACTAGCACGTGGTTGGTGTTGAAGAAAACTCCTTGATATTTTGAAGCTGATAAAACTTATCCAAAGTCTATTCTAACGATTTCCAAACTTTAGCGTCAAAGTCTAAAGACTACTAGACTTTACTGTTAAAGTCTGTCCTACATCAGAAGTCTACCCACACTAACAAACTCCAGACTGCACAAGATGAAGAACGAAGATGAAGTCAGACTCGAGATTATCTTTATTTCTTCAGAGCCTTGGTTTATTACAGGATTTATATGGCTTACTAGCTGGGTTCAACACCTACGAGATTGGCTATTCTTATTGAAATCAATTTTGATTTACCAAATCCTTTTGGAAGGCAAGTTATTTTGGAAAGAATCTACTTATGGAAATCAAGATCCTAATTGTATAGGCGAACATGATTGACGGGCTTTCAGCACAATCTTTAATGGCTCAAAGATCTCCTTAATTGATTCTATACAACGAGTTGATTAGAAGAATTTCTTTGGAAAGTGTCAATGGTCGTGAAAGCATGAAGGAGCATTTAAGAAGACACCTCTAGTCATTCGATAGAATGCGTGAAAGAGAAATTTCAAAGTCTGAAACTTTTCAGTTTCTTGTCATTCGATATTTTGAGCTGAAAATTGCACTCAAAAGAGACAGACACTTACATTGTGACTTTGTGAGAGAGCAGCAAACTCTTCACTGTGAAGTCAAGATCATAAGTTTGTAAATTCCTTTTGATTCATAGTGGAATCTAGCTCAAAGGCTGCCAACGTGGGAGAGTGGACGTAGGCTTATTATAAGCCGAACCACTATAAATTCTATGTTCTTATTCTCTTCCATGAACTCCTTTATTTTACTCGTACCTCTATTTAACTGCTAAAGTCCGAACTCGCTCAAAATCTGTTGTTCTTTAGACTCAGTTTCAAAAGCAAAATAATCCTACTACTTTACACGAATTTTTTTTTTTATACCTATTCACCCCCCTCTAAGTGTTCATACTAGGACTATCAATTGGTATCAAAGCTTGTGTGCTTATTTATTGAAGTATTTTTACTTCTAAGCTAAAGATCTATGGCTAGTATTTTGGCTCTAGGACTGGTGGAAAGTCAAAGCAACACCAAACCACCTTACTTTGATGGAAATGAGTACAATGTGTGGAAAAACAAAATGAATGCATTTCTCAGATCGAGAGATCCTCTAGAATGAGATGTTGTCAAAAAATGGATCAATCCCAAGGTTATATCAACCTCAGATAGAGGAAAACAAGTTGTAGATCTTTGGCGAAATAACACAAGCAGAAAGAACCAAAAGACAAGCTCTTGATGTTAAAGCTATCTACTCTTTATACTATACCTTATCTCTCACTGAGTATAACTGAATTTCTTTCTTCTTGCAAAACAACAAAAGAAGTTTGGGACAGATAGCATGTTACCTACGAAGGGACTGATTAAGTAAAGGAAACAAAGATCAATATTCTACTCGGACAGTATGAAGCCTTCAGAATGAAGCCTAAAGAATCCATTACTGACATGTTCAGTCGCTTCACTGAAATTATGAATGGATTGACTTATCGAGGTCAACCTATTTCAAGACCAATGAAAGTCAATAAATTGTTGCGTGGACTTTCTAAAGAATGGAATCATGTGAAGACATCAATTAGAGAAACTTAGAGGATCATGCCTCTTTCAGTAAATGACCTAGTATGCACACTTTGATCATATGAACTGGAGCAAATCAATGAGGAAGAAGATCCAAAAGGTAAGAAGTCAATTGCTTTAAAATCTAACAATGATTCTGATGATACATTCAGAAGATGACATGGATGATGAGGAGCTAGTGCTTATGATTAAGAAGTTTAGAAAGTTGAATTGGAAGGAAAGAAAGTTCAACTAGAACAAGCAGAGCATGCAAAATTTCCAAAAAAGACCAATGAAGGCAAATGAAACCAGTAAGGATGTGATATGCTTCAAGTGCAAGAAAAATGGGCATATCAGACTTAACTGTCCTCTGTTAAAGAAGAAGAAATGAAAAATAGAGAAGTACAAAAAGGCACTCAAGGCATAAACTTGGAGTGACATAGAGTGTGAGGAAAGTGATGAAAAATACGCCAACATATGCCCGATGGCTCATTCCAACTCAGACTCGAATAAGAAATAGATTATGATTTAGACTCAAACAAAGAAGTTGAGGTTAGTAATTTAAAAATTCCTATTAAAGTGTCGAAATATATAGATGAACTCGCCTCAATCTCAAAACCTCTCTTAAAAGGATTTGAACTAAAAAGGAGAATTCTAAGCTCAAACAACGGGATACTTCTTTGAAAGAAAAATATGAAAGTCGGAAAATTTTTTTGACAATTTGAAAGAAAATTAGAATTCTCTTTCAAATGAAAACACTATTTTGAAAAGAGATATTTAAAGTATTACAAAAAGATTTTCAAAAGGGTCTGAAAAACTAGAGAAAATTCTTTCAACTCAAATACCCTACTTTAATAAATCTGGTTAGGGTATAACTTCAAAAATTGTTCCATTAATTAATTTTTCCAAAGTAAAAGAAAGAATTAAACAAAGACCTCCAAAGGCATTTTACAAAAATCACTTTCAAAAAGTTTTTGTAAAACTTGTTGGCCGTAGTGCACTCAAATGTTTGAAATGTAACAGCTCGAACATTTCGAGAAAAAATGTCCCAAGATTTGAAGACCAATTAAGAAGGATTGGGCTAAGACCGTTTGTAATACTAACTCTCCTGGACCTAAGAAAATTTGGGTACCAAAGAAAGTTTTGTTGGAGAAAACTCCTTTGGTATTTTGAAGTTGACAAAACTTCTCTGTCGGTCTAGTCTGAAGACTTCAAGACCCAAATGTTTAAGTTTGAAGATCTCCAAACTTTATCATCAAAGTCTGAAGACAGTTAGACTGAAATTTCAAAGTTTGCCCAAGTTGACAGCTTTCCAGACCGAAGGATTACGATTCTTGCAGATGGGATTATATCTTCAATGATTCGTTATATTTTGTTATAGAAGATCTCTAGCTGGACATAGCTTCAAATTATTTGATTATTCTCATTAATATCCATTTCGATTTGAATATCCTTTTGAAGAACAAGCAAACTTGGAAGGTTCTACTTATGGAAACTCAAGATCTTGATTGTATGGGCGAACATGATTGACGAGCTATCTTCCACAATCATTCGACAGCTCGAAGATCACCTTAATTGATTCATTCTAACGGATAGATTGGATGAACTCTTTTGGAAGGTGCCAATGGCTATGAAGGCACGAGGAAGTATTTAAAGGTGGATTCTTTTGTTATTCGGTGTGTGCGCTGATAGAAAATTTTCAAAATCTGAATCTCTAAAGTTCCTTGTTCTCTCATTTCTTTGAGCTATAGTTGTGTACAAAAGAGAGAAACATACAGTGAAGATTTGTGTGTGTAATAGCTAAGAATCTCTATTGAAGAAGTCTACACTACAAACTGTATCAATCTCTTTTGATTTATAGTGAAATCCAGCCGACAGGCTGTCAATGCGAGAGAGTGGACGTAGGCTTGGATAAGCTGAACAACTATAAACCTCCGTGTTCTATTCTCCTTACCTTAATCTCCTTATTTTAATTTCTGCTTAGTTCAATTATTTTACTTCAAGTCTTTTAGTCTCGTCTCTATATTTCATAATCAATTGAATTTCCTCAAAGTTTCAAAAGAAAATTTTAAACACCTATTCACCCCTCTCTAGGTGTATTTACTAGCCTTTTTCAATTGATATCAGAGCTTGTGTGCTTGATTGTTGGAAGTGTTTATACTTCTTAAGCTAAAGATCTATGGCTAGTATTTTGGCTCCAAGTTTGGTTGAAGGCCAAAGTAACACCAAACCACCCTATTTTGATGGGAAAGAATATAATGTATGGAAAAACAAGATGAAAGCATTTCTAAGATCAAAGGATCCTCTGGAATGGGATGTGTTAGAAAAAGGAATCAATCCTAAAACTACATCATCCACAGGAAAAGAAATAGCAGATGTAGGAGAACTAACACAAACTGAAATAACAAAGAGACAATCTCTTGATTTTAAAGTTATTTATTCTCTATATTGTGCTTTATCTTCTACTGAGTATAATAAAATTTCATCTTGTAAAACAACTAAAGAAGTATGGGACAGGTTGCATGTCACCTATGACGGAACTGATCGAGTCAAAGAAACAAAAATCAATATCCTTCTTAGACAGTATGAAGACTTCAAGATGAAGCCAGGAGAATCTATTACTGACATGTTTAGTCATTTTATAAAAATAGTAAATGGCTTAGCCAATAAGTTACTAAGAGGACTCTCCAAAGACTGGAATCACATGAAGACTTCAATAAGGGAAACACAAAGGATCATGCCTCTCTCCGTAGATGAATTGGTTGGCACACTTCAGTCATATGAAGTTGAGCAAATCAATGAGGAAATAGATCCCAAAGATAAGAAATCAGTTGCTTTAAAATCTGACGATGATTCTGATGATATAGATTCAAAAGATAATTTGGATGATGAAGAGCTAGAACTTTTGATAAGAAAGTTCAAGAAGTTGAACAAGAAAGGAAAAAGGTTCAATTGGAAGAAATAGGGCAATCAAAGATTTCAAAAGAAATTAAATGAAGAAGATGAAACCAACAAGGATATTGTTTGCTTCGAATGCAAGAGAAAGGGACACATCAGACCCAACTGTCCTTTGCTAAAGAAAAAGAAAGGAAAAACAGAGAAATTCAATAAAGCTCTCAAAGCTGAAACATGGAGCGACACAGAATGCGAAGACAGTGATGAAGATTATGCCAACATCTGCGTTATGGCAAAATCCGACTCAGATTCAGACTTAGATTCAAAATCAAATTCAGATTCAGATTCAGACAGTAAGGTCAAGGTTAGAAATTTAAAAATTCCTACTAAAATCTCAAAATATATAGATGAATTTTATCTTAGCCTTAAACCCTCTCTTAAAAGAATTTCTGAACTAAAGAGGGAGAATTCTAAACTAAGACAACAAGAAATGGCTTTGATTGAAAAAGTTGAAAACTTAAACAAATATTTTGCTAAATCAAAAGAAAATGAAAGTACTTATTCAAAAGAAAATATTTTTTTTAAAGAAGACATTTTCAAAGTCACCAAAAAATTTTCAATGGGATTTGAAAAGTTATATAAAATTCTTTCAATCCAAAGAACTTACTATAATAAGTCTGGCTTAGGAATGTCATCAAAAACCATTCCCTTGATCGATTTTCCAAAGGTAAAGGAAAAAATCAAAAATAGACCCACAAAGTCATTTTACAAGAATCATTTTCAAAAGGCTTTTATAAAACGTGTTGGGCGAAGTGCTCTCAAGTGCTCTCAAGTGCTCAAAGTGTAACAGCTTAGAACACTTTGAGAAGGAATGTCCTAAAGTTTGGAAATCTGTTAAGAGAGAAAGGGCAGAGACTGTGTTTGGTACTAACAATGTTGGATCCAAGAAAGTGTGAGTTCCAAAGAAAGCTTGAGTTCTTTATATAACTGCGGGTTACCATCAAGAATAACATCAAATGATATCTAGATAGTGGCTGCTCAAGACATATGACATGAGACTCAACTTGTTTTACAAATCTCTTACAAGTGAAAGGAGAAAGTGTATCTTTTGGTGGTAACAACAAAGGAAAAATTGTTGGATATGAAACCGTGAAGATAGGAAGTCTCACAATCAATAATGTCCTTTTAGTTGAAGGTTTAAATTATAATCTTTTCAATATCAGTCAGTTATGTGACACTGGATACAAGATCAATTTTCAAGAAGATACGTGTTCTGGAATCAGCAAGGATCTCTCTCAATCATTCACTGGACGAAAACATGGAAACATTTATCTTCTGGATATAAAATATGATAGTTCTTAATGCTTGATATCCATTCAAGATGAAGCTAATCTCTGGCATAGAAAGCTTGGACACATCAACATGAAGAAAATTGCAAAAGTATCCTCCAAGAAGCTAGTTCGAGAACTACCCAACCTGAAATATCAAAAACATGATCTATGCACACCTTATGTGCTGATAAACTAGGTTAGAAATTCCTTCAAATCAGTAAACCAGATATCTACTAAACGTGTTTTGCAGCTTCTGCACATGGATCTGTTTGTGCCAATAAGAACTCAAAGCATTTGTGGAAAAAGATACTATTTGGTAATAGTAGATGACTACTCTTGTTTTACTTGGGTATTCTTTCTTTCAAGTAAGTCTGAAGCATTCTCTCACTTTTCTAAGTTTGCTAAGAAAGTTCAAAATGAAAAAGGTTATGCTATTACAAGTATTCATACTAATCATGGCGGAGAATTTGAAAATCAAGACTTTGTCAATTTCTGTGATGATTTTGGTTTTTCGCATAACTTTTCATCTCCATATACTCCACAGCAAAATGGAGTTGTGGAAAGAAAGAATCGTTCACTACAAGAAATGGCAAGAACTCTTTCAATTGAAAGTAATATTTCTCCTTGTTTTTGAGCTGAAGCAATATCAACCGCTTGTTATATCATTAACAGAATTTTTCTAAGACCAATTCTAGAGAAAACTCCTTATGAGTTGTTCAAAGGAAAAAGGCCAATTGTCTCTTACTTTCATGTATTTGATTGCAAATGTTTTATTTTAAAAAATGCAAATGATCAAACTGGTAAGTTTGAAGAAAAATCAGATGAAGGGATTTTCCTTAGTTGCTCAATGTCAAGCAAAGCTTGTAGAATATTCAATAAGAAGACTCAAACTGTGGAAGAATCCTTGAATGTGAAGTTTGAAGACTCAATATGGAATCATACTGATTAGACTCAACTTGAAGAATTTGAACCTGTGCAAGTTCCTACAAAATCAAAATCCCCCGAAGAAAATCAAACTTTAGAAGCTCAACAACAAACTAAATCAGAAGCTCCAACTGAAACAGAGACTCAGCAAAATGTCAAACCAACCAGTAAGTAGAAGCATAAGTCTAGTCACCCTGCAGATCTCATCATTGGCAGCATTGATGAAAGGATTCGCACAAGATCCAAAAGGTGTGAAGAGTCTAGTGCTCTAGCACTTGTTTCAGAAATTGAGCCCAGGACTATAGATGAAGCCTTGATTGATGAAAGTTGGATTGAAGCTATGCAAGAAGAATTGAGACAATTCAGAATCAATAATGTTTGGGAACTTGTTCCTAAACCAAAAGGTAAGTCAATCATTGGAACTAAATGGATTTTCAGGAACAAGCTAGATCAACAAGGAAAGGTGGTGAGAAACAAAGCAAGACTCGTGGCAAAATGTTATACACAAAAAGAAGGAATTGACTACGATGAAACCTACGCTCTAGTAGCAAGGTTAGAAGCAATCAAATTACTTATTGCTTTTGTATGTTTCAAAAATTTCAGGCTATTCCAAATGGACATGAAAAGCGCCTTTCTAAATGAAGTTATCCAGGAGGAAGTCTATGTGGAACAGCCACCTAGTTTTGAAGATCCAAGGAAACCTAATTTTGTCTTCAAGCTAAAGAAGGCATTATATGGATTAAAGCACCTCGAGCATGGTATGAAAGACTAAGTAACTTTCTAATTCAAAATGGTTTTGCTAAAGATAAAGTAGATACTACATTATTCATTAAAAGAGAAGGAAAAGATTTTATACTTGTTCAAATTTATGTTGATGACATAATATTTGGCTCCTCTAATGAAAATCTTTGCAAGAAATTTTCATGATGCATACGGGATGAATTTGAGATGAGCATGATGGGTGAGTTAAACTTCTTTCTGGGACTACAAGTCAAACAATCCAAAGAAGGTATTTTCATTCACCAAGAAAAGTATGCAATAGATCTTATCAAAAAATATGAACTGGAAAATTGCAGAAGACAGAAACTCCAATGTCAAGTTCCTCGAAGTTAGACAAAGATGAAGAAGGAAAAAGTATAGACTAGAAGCTATACAGGAGTATAATTGATTCACTTCTTTATCTTACTACATCTAGGCCTGATATTTTGTTTAGTGTTTATATTTGTGCTAGATTTCAATCAAATCCCAAAGAATCTCATATGATTGTTGTGAAGCGTATTATCAAATATATTGCAACCACTTCTAAGCTAGGTTTATGGTATTCCAAAGAATGAGACTTTACTTTCCTTGGATATTTAAATGCTGACTTAGTTGGATGCAAAGTAGACAGGAAGAGTATTTTAGGTACATGTCAATTGCTTAGAAATAGGCTGGTATCTTGGTTCTCAAGAAAACAGAGTACCGTAGCTCTTTCAATAGCTGAAGCAGAATATATAGCACTTGGAATTTGTTGTTCTCAAATATTGTGGATGTAGCAACAACTGAAAGATTTTGGAATTGAAGATTCTTGCATAGAAATCAAATGCGATAATACAGTGCCATCAATCTTACAAAGAATCCAATTCTTCATTCAAGGGCAAAGCATATTGAAATCAAATATCATTTTATTAGAGATCATGTTCAAAATGGAGAAGTGGTAATTTAGTTCCTCGACTCAAAAAATCAAGCGGCGGATATATTTACAAAGCAACTGGAGAAAAGCCACTTTGAATCTATTCGCTCAAGACTGAACATCATAAAGTTTGAAAGTGTTCAGACTCTAAGGTAAAGTCTTGAAGAGTTCAGACTCAGATGTAAAGTCTGAAGCACTTTTGACTTAGAGATACGTCTGTAAGTTTTTAAATATGCCATAATAGGTTTACATTTGCTTTTGGTATATCGATACCTGCCTTTTATTTATTTTTTGACACTTTTATTTATGGTAGTTTTCTTTTTCAAAATATGACAGTTTTCTTTTTTTCAAAAGGCAGTTTTCCCCTTCCTTTACGACCCTTCGTCTCCTCTCTTTTCTTACTATATATACACTTGGTTTGTCATCTTCGCTTTTCACACTCACTTTTGAAACCCTAGAATTAAAAACTTCCACTTGCGATCTCTTTTACCCTTGTTTACTCCATAAAAATCTCTTCTTTTTGTGGACATTCTGTCTCTTTCTCCATAAAAGTTAATATGTCTTCAAGAAAGTCTTCGAGGCTTGTTGGCAAGGGACCATAGAAGAGGTACAAGGGTCCTACTCACTTTGATCTCACTAAGGAAGAAGATTCTCCTAAAAGGGATCAACTCATAAGAAACTGAAAGAGGGAGGAACATAATTGAATTTGATTGATGGATTTTTGAAAGAAAGGGGTTATAAAAATGAGACAATCTTTTTGCGTGAAATGGAAGAGTTGGGTGTGGCTGAGAAAGGAGAAGCGAATAAAGCTTTTGAGAACTTTCCAAGTGATCCACCGTTTTGGAACCGCAAATCAGCCTTTGGATGATGATGAAAGGCTGTTTTCTCAATTTCAACCGAGAATGGGTGTGGCTGTCAACTCTGTCTGCTCTGAGGGAAACATCTTTCGCTCCAAAGAACAAGAAAGAATCTACTCGAAATTGCTAAAAAGAGGGATCATGAACCTCGGGAGTGTGGATTTCGATTTTCTTGATTCTATTAAAGCCAATCTGTGAGGAAAACTGTCTCGATTGCAGCTTGAGGCTTTTTGCACTGACTCTACAATCGCTTATCTCGAACTTACTACATACTTCTATTCGAATCTATCTTTTCAGGATACGAATAGATTTTCTTTTACATTTAAGGACAAGGAGTATGTAGTTGATGTGGACACTCTAGCCGATATAATTGGGGTGGAAAGATTGAGTTTCCAACCGATTAAAGTGTCCATTGCTCATACTACATTAGAGCTGGTTCGTGATAGAAGCTTAGAGGGCAAGATCTCCGTACGAGGATGAGCGCCTCTAATGTACCGTTACACAAGATTGTGATCAACCGCCTCAAGCCAAAATCGACGTCCAAAACAAATGTTTCCAAGACGGAAGCAAAATTGATGTTTGCTATCAATGCAAGAGTTAGATTCTCTCTCCCACACACAATTCTGTTTCATATGTACAGGACTGTGGTCAAGGATAAGGGTCAACTCCCTTACTCTGCTCTTGTCACTCGCCTGTTTAGGCATTTTAGGATTCAAATCCCTACTCCCCTATGTTTGACAAACTCTGCTCTTATGCTCATTAGTTATAAAATGGTGATGAAGATGAAGTTGAGAGAACTCAACAAAGCTCTTGAAGAATTGAAGGAGAAATCTCCTTCAAAGACTGTCAAAGAATTTGCTGCTACTGCAAAAACAAAGGGAAAGGAGCCCATGGTTGCTCCTGAAAAGAAAAGAAGAAAAATCATCTTGCAGGACGAAAATGATGAAGATGCAAAGACCCTTGCAGCCTTAAGAGACCTAAAGAGTTTTGTCAGTTTTCGTGACAGAAGAGAAGAGCATGAAAGGAGAGAAGGAGAGACAGAAAGAAGAGCTGAAAGAAGAAGAGAAGAGAAAGAAATGGAAGAAGAAGAAGGACAAGGAAGAGAAGAAGATGAGAGAATGAGAAGAGAAGAAAGTGAAAAGGAGAATGACAGTAAGGCACAAGAGGAACATGAAGATTCCCTTGAGTCATCTTTTGCGGTTCCACCATCGGAGAAGATGCTGGAAAACATCACTCTGCTTTTGTTGAAGAAAAAGAAGAACATGACGAAGAATTTTCTACTCCACCTACTAGCACCAAGACAGGGGGAGTTGCTGAAGTTAAAGGTACTTCGTCGCCTTTCTTTGCAAGTGATGTTAGTTGGTCAGCTGCAAACCCAGAGGATGTGTATGCCTCTCATTTTCCAGAAGTTGAGGCATCCTCTCCGAGTGAAGGTGAAAGGGCTGGAAATGAACCATCAAGCTTCAAGACTCAAAGAACAGAGTCAACAGGTCCAAGTGCTAGTAATGATCATTCAGCAGAATTTTCAAAGCTGATGGATATTATGTTGGATCTCAAGAAGCAGATGTATGGAATGGAATATGACATGCGGGATCTAAAGAAGGCTCTCTTGGCTACTTCAGTATCTATGCAGGATCAAATTGACGCCCTCAAGATTCAAGTACAGACAAACGTGAAGGGTGCAAATTTAGATTCACTAAAAGAATCCTTTTTTGGCCTTGAGAAGACTGTTAACTCCTTGGTAGAGTTTCAGCTTGTCCGGATCCCAAAGCAATCCTGATTTCAAACTCTTCTTCCATCAAACTTTTTTATTCCATACCTTTTGATGTGACAAAAAGGTGGAGAATATTGCAGATTTGATTTTCGTTTGACTTTGAAGACTTTGATTGGCTTGTTTGGACTTTTATTGTTTTGGTTATTAATGATGATTTGGTTTGGACTTTTGAACTTGCAGGTTTATGAGAATAATTATTTTGCAGGACTAACTTATTTTCTGTGGTTGCAGAAGTGATACAACTTATCTTATTCCTCATATTATGTATAAGTTTTTTTGTATAATTTTTTCTTTACAGGTCAAAAGTTTTCAAATCTGTTGGGAAGTTTTGTCATCATCAAAAAAGGGGAAATTATTGGAGAAAACTCCTTTGGTATTTTGAAGTTGACAAAACTTCTCCGTTAGTCTAGTCTGAAGACTTCAAGGCCCAAAAATTTAAGTCTGAAGATCTCCAGACTTTATCATCAAAGTCTCGAAGACAGTTAGACTCAAATTTCAGAGTCTGCCCAAGTTGACAGCTTTCTAGACCGAAGGATTACGATTCTTGCAGGTGTAATTATTCTCATTAAGATCCATTTCGATTTGAATATCCTTTTGAAGAACAAGTAAACTTGGAAGGTTCTACTTATGGAAACTCAAGATCCTGATTGTATTGACGAACATGATTAACGAGCTATCTTCCACAATCATTCAATAGCTCGAAGATTACCTTAATTAAATTCATTCTAACGGATAGATTGGATGAACTCCTTTGGAAGGTGCCAACGACTATAAAGGCACGAGGAAATATTTAAAGGTGGATTCTTTTGTTGTTCGGTGTGTGTGCTGATAGAAAAATTTCAAAGTTTGAATCTCTGAAGTTCCTTGTTCTCTCATTTCTTTGAGCTATAGTTGTGTACAAAAGAGAGAAACATACAGTGAGGACTTGTGTGTGTAATAGCTAAGACTCTCTACTGAAGAAGTCTACAATACAAGCTGTATCAATCTCTTTTGATTCATAGTGAAATCCAGCTAGTAGGTTGTCAACGCGGGAGAATGGACATAAGCTTGGATAAGCCGAACCACTATAAACCTCCGTGTTCTATTCTCCTTACCTTAATCTCCTTATTTTAATTGCTGCTTAGTTCAATTGTTTTACTTCAAGTCTTTTATTCTCGTCTCTGTATTTCATAATCAATTGAATTTCCTCAAAGTTTCAAAAGAAAATTTTAAACACGTATTCACCCCCCCTCTAGGAGTATTTACTAGCCTTTTTCAAGTTTGAGTTTATCTTTTGATTACAGGTCACTATCAAAAGAAAAATCAAATGGTATTTGGATAGTGGCTATTTGAGGCACATGATAGGAGACTCAAGCTGCTTCATAAAGCTTGTTAGACTGAATGGAGGAAAAGTTTCTTTTGGAGGAAACAAAGACAAAGTGTCATGAATATTGGAAGCCTGAATATCAATAATGTTTTTTTGGTGGAAGGTTTGAACTACAACCTTCTAAGTATAAGTTAGCTTTGCGATACTGGATTCAGAATAAACTTCCAAGAAGGCATTTGTTCTGGAACAAGCCAAGACTTTTCTCAATCTTTTACTGGTCGAAGGCATGGCAACATTTACCTTCTAAACGTAAACCCAGAAAGTTCTTAGTGTCTTATCTCCATTCAAGATGAAGCAAATCTTTGGCATAGAATGCTTGGTCATGTTAATATGAAGTAGATTGCCAAGATTTCTTCTAAGAAACTTGTTCGAGGACTTCCTAATTTGGCTTACCAAAAGAGTGAGTTATGTACTCCCCGTGTCTTGGGAAAATAGGTTAGAAGTTCCTTTAAACCTGTGAATCAAGTATCTACCAATCAAGCTCTCTAGCTTCTTCATATGGACCTGTTTGGACTAACCAAAACTCAGAGTATTGATGGAAAGAAATATTGCCTAGTAATCGTGGATGATTACTCTTGCTTTACATGGCTATACTTTTTAGTAAGTAAGTCTGAAGACTTCTCTTATTTCTCAAAGTTTGCAAAGAAGGTTCAAAATGAAAAAGGTTATGCTATTTTGAGCATACAAACTGACCATGGAGGTAAGTTTGAAAATCAAGACTTTGCGAAGTTTTGTAATGAATTTGATTTTCAACTTGTTTTCTCTTCTCCATACATTCCAGAACAAAATGGGGTTGTGGAAAGGAATAACAGATCCTTACAGGAGATGGCCATAACTCTTTTAATAGAGAGCAAAATATCCTCTCGATTTTGGGCAGAAGTAGTGTCCACTGCCTGCTACATTATCAATAGAGTATTCTTGAGGCCTATTCTAGAGAAAACTTCTTATGAAGTGTACAAAGTAAAGAAGCCAAATGTTTCCAATTTCCATGTCCTTAGCTGTAAATATTTTGTTCTAAAGAATGCAAATAATCGAACTGGTTAGTTTGAAGAAAAATCAGACAAAGGAATCTTCCTAGGTTATTCAATTACAAGCAAAGCTTACAGGGTTTTTAATAAGAAGACTTAATCTGTGGAAGAATCTATGAATGTCAAGTTTCAAGATTATGTGCAGAATAAGCAAGATCAAACTTAATTTGAAGAGTCTGAACCCATTCCAGACTTTACAAAGTCTACTTCCCCCGAAGAGATTCAGACTTCTGAAGATCAGCAACAAGCAAATCTAGGAGATTCAACCAAAGCAGAAGATCAGTAGGCTCTTAGACCAACCAACAACAGGAATCACAAGTCAAGTCATCCCATAGAACTCATCATTAGCAATAGTAATGAAGGAATTCGCACTAGATCCAAAAGACGAGAAGAGTTCAGTACTTTGGCACTTGTTTCTGAGATAGGACCCAAAGGAGTATAATAAGCCTTGTATGATGAAAACTGGATCGAAACCATGCAAGAAGAACTCAGACAATTCAGCATCAATGATGTTTGGGAACTGATTTCGAAACCTAAAGGTAAATATGTTATCGGGACAAAATGAGTTTTTAGGAACAAGATGGATGAGAAAGAAAAAGTGATCAGGAACAAAGCAAGACTTGTGGCAAAGAATATACACAAGAAGAAGGGATAAACTATGACAAGACCTATGCATCAGTAGTGAGCCTAGAAGCAATTAGATTATCACTTGCTTTTGCTTCTTATAAAAATTTCAGGTTATTCTAGATGGATGTCAAAAGTGCATTCCTCAATGGATTCATTCAAGAAGAAGTTTATGTGGAACAACCACAATGATTTGAAAATCCAAGGAAACCAGACTCAGTCTACAAATTGAAAAATGCCTTGTATGGACTAAAGCAAGCACCTCGAGCCTAGTACGAAAGGTTAAGTAAATTCCTAAGCCAAAATGGTTTTGAAAAGGGAAAGGTAGATACTAGCTTGTTTATAAAGAGAGAGGGCAAAGACTTATTTATGTTGATGATATTATCTTTGGATTCTCTAATGAAAATCTATGCAAGAAATTCTCAAGATCTATGCAGGATGAATTCGAGATGAGCATGATAGGCGAGTTAACTTTCTTTTGGGGATTGCAAGTTAGATAATCAAAGAAAGATATCTTTATTCACCAAGAAAAGTATGCAAAAGATCTCATCAAGAAATTCGAGATGGAGAATTGCAAGAAGACAAAGACACCAATGTCAAGTTCTTCGAAGTTGTATAAGGATGAAGGAGGGAAGGAAGTTGATCAGAAGCTATACAAAAGCATGATCGGTTCTCTTCTTTACCTTACTGCTTCTAGACCTGACATTCTATTTAGTGTTTGCATCTATGCTAGATTTCAGTCTGATCCCAGAGAATCTCATTTAAGTGCTGCAAAACACATCATCAAATATGTTGCAACTACTCCAAAGCTGGGTTTGTGGTATTCAAAAGAATGAGACTTTACTCTTCTTAGATATTCATACGCTAATTTGGCTAGTTATAAATTCGATTCTGGTGCTTGTCAACTACTAGGAAATATGCTAGTATCTTGGTTCTCAAGAAAGCAAAATACTATAGCTGTATCAACAAGAGAAGTAGAGTATTTGGCTCTTGGGAGCTATTGTTCTCAAATTTTGTGGATAAGATAATAGCTAATAGACTTTGGGATTGAAGAATCATGCACTAAGATCGGATGCGACAACACCGGTGCGATTAATTTCACCAAGAACCCAATTCTTCATTTAAGGGCAACACATATAAAGATTCGACACCTTTTCATAAGGGATCATGTACAAAATGGGGAGATTATGATTCAGTTCATTGACTCGAAGAACCAGTTGGTAGATATCTTTACGAAGCCTCTTGAGAAAAATCTATCTGAGTCTATTCGCACCAAACTAAATACTTTATCTTCTACCGTTTAAAGTCTGAAGCCGGTCAGACTCAGAATGTCATAAAGTTACTTCATTAAGAAAATATCTCTTCAATCCAGGTAATTCAATTTAGTATGAAAATTCCAAACAAGTACGTTGATATTCAAATCATTGCTTGCCTATTTTATTTTTAGAAATTATCTTTTTCGAATTTAAAATTTTTGGCAGTTTTTATTTTCGAAAAATGCAGTTTTCTTTTTCCTTATGACGATTCGAATACCCCGTGTCACCTTCTTTATATGCCGTCGAGTTTTTCTTTATGCACATCACTTCATTTCAAACCCTAACATACAGACTCTCTACTCTCTCCTTTTTACTCTCAAGTTTGTTCTACAAGTTTCCATCTTTTTCACTTGAACTTGTCCATGAAATCCTCCAAGCTTGCAAACATGTCTTTCCAAAGAAAATCGTCCTGGATCGCAAGCAAGGGGCCACGGAATGTGCCTGAAGGTCAGACACATTTAGATCTGACTAAAGAAGAAGAATCGCCATAGAGATCTCCATGGGACCCTCCACTGAACACTCTGCGCGAAGCTTTGGAAGAGGATGTTGAGCAAGATGCAGTTCCACTTCGCACTTTAACCCCCAGGTTTTTCATAAACATTATGGTTATTTGAAATAGGGTGGTACTTCGATGAAATTCATTATAGACTTTCTTAAAGGTCATGGACACAGAAATGAGACAGTATTTTTGAGAATGATGGAAAGGTTAAGAATAGCACCAGAAGGAGCAGCATATAAAGCTTTTTCTAACTTTCTTGTTGATCTTAACTTTAGCTCTCAGAATCAACCCGAAAGTAAAGATGATGATGATGAAAGAATGTTTTCTCACTTTAAACTGAGAATGGGAGTGGCTGTTGATGAATAGGGTGATAGAACGAAACTTTTTCGTTCTAAGGATCACAAACAACTTTACACCCAAATGCTGAAAAGAGGGGTGATGAACCCTAGGACTGTTGATTTCAACTTCCTAGACTTGATCGAAGTGAATTTAAGAGAAAAGCTGGCTTCCCTTCAACTAGAAAACTTTTGCTCTGAAATGGTTGTTGCGTATCTTGAGTTGATTGCATTCTTCTATTCGAATCTATCTTTTCTTGACTAGAATCGGATACAGTTTACTGTATGTGACAAAGCTTATGTGGTGGATGTTAACTCATTAGCTAATATTATTGGGATGGAAAGAGGTGGTTTCCAACCAATTAGTGTCTCAATTGGTCAAGCAATAAGATTTCTTGTCAAGAATAGATTACCAGATGAGGCATTACATACTCAAGATTGATAGCCTCAAATGTTCTGCTGCACAAAATCATGATTAACTACATCAAACCAAATGCTGCATCAAAAACAAATGTTTCTAGATTCGAAGCCAGACTGATGTTAGCTATCAGCAATGGGATGAGATTTTCTCTGCCTCATACTATCATGTTTTACATGTACAGGATCGTTTCGAAGGACAAAGGGCAACTGCCTTATTCAGCTGGTCACAAAGATATTTATACACTTTCAAATCCAATTTCCTACCCGACTTTGCACTCAAACTATTGCTCCTATGGTTATAGGACTAAAAATGATTTTGAAAATGAGGCTAAAAGATTTGAACGAAGCGATTGAGTGCTTGAAGGAGTCCTCAAGTAAGACCAAAGAAGATTCTTCTGCTGGAAGGAAAAGAAAAGGCAAAGAGGTTGTGAAGGAACCCGTGAAGAAGAGAATGTCACTTATCCTGCAAGATAAAAAGGATGAAGATGATCTTACACTTTTTGTACTTGCCTTAAAGAATTTTCAAAGTTTTGTTGGTCCTGAGAAACCACTAGACAAAGAAGAAACAGAGCAAGAAGTAGAAGAAGAAGCAGAGAAAGAAGGAGCAAAGAAGCAGAAAGAGAAGAAGAAAGAACTAAAGCTAGAGATAATGAAGGTCATTTTGAAAGGGCTAAGGATGACTCTTATGAGGAAACAGTGGATCAGTAGGGACAGGAAAATTCTGAAGCAACTAGGAGTGGATCAGTAGGGATAGGAAAAGAACTAGAACATCACTCTTGTTCTAAAATCAAGAAGACTCAAAAAGAAGGAATCCCTTCTCCACCTGTAAGCATAGAAACGAGGGGAGCTCGTGTGAGAACAAGAACTTATTCTTGGCATTTTGCGAGTGATGGTATCAGTCAATCTCCTACCAATCCTGGAGATGTCTATGCTTCTCATTTTCTTGAAGCAGACATTGAAGAATCTAGTCCGAGTCATAGGACAAGACAAGTGATGTTTCCTCATCTCTCAACTCTCCACGAACTCATTTCACTAAGGCTAGTGCGCAAACCGAACCAACTACTGATTGTCCAAAGATGATGGAACTCCTTTTAGAGGTGAAAGCCCAACAATATGCTATGGAGATTGAGAACCAAAAGATTCAAACTGCCCTCAAATCATCTTCTGATTTTCACACTGGGAAGGTACAGTCTTTGGACACACAGGTACAAATTCTGAATCAACAAATTTCTTAGACTGTGGTAAAAAAATGATGAAAATTCTTAGATGCTCAAGACTGTTTAGACTCAAGTTCAGAATGTTTCTCGCCAGTGCAAGAAGATTGAGGAGGCAATTCAGTCTATGGGGGATTTCCAGCTCGTTCGAGTTCCTGAACAACCCTGATTTCTTTCATTTCTTATCCATTTTGAATTTCTCCATTTTTTTTATTATTGACAAAAAGGGGGAGAATTGTGCAGATTTGTTTTTGTTTTGACTTTATTTGTTTTGAACACTTATTCTGCAGTGATCTTAGTGGTAGTGATATTTATGGATGTGGATGGTTTAGATGGTTTAAACTTGTCTTTATCTAATTTTTGCAAGATTAACGTGTTTTCTATGGTTGTAGAGTCGATGCTATCCAAATCCTCAACTATTTGTTTTCTTAAGATATCATGTACTGCTAAAGAGTTGTGTTGCAAGGTATAAATCTTTAAATCTATAGGAAAGTTTTATCATCGTCAAAAAGGGGGAAATTGTTAGAGAAAACTTCTTAATGTTTTGAAACCGACAAAACTTATCTAAAGTCTATTCTGAATATTTCCAGACTTTAGTATCAAAGTTTGAAGATTACCAGACTTTACAATCAAAGTCTATCCTACATCAGAAGTTTGTCCACATTGATGAACTCCAGACTGTACGCGATGAAGAATGAAGACGAAGTCAAACTCAAGATTATCTTTATTTTTTCAAAGCCTTGGTTTTTTATAGGATTTATATGACTTACTGGCTGGGTTTAACACCTACAACATTAGTTATTCTTATTGAAATCGATTTCAATACACCAAATCTTTTTGGAAGGCAAGTAATTTTGGAAAAAATCTACTTATAGAAACTAATATCCCGATTGTATGGGCGAACAGGATTGACGGGCTTTCAGCACAATCTTCAATGACTCGAAGATCTCTTTGATTGATTCTGTTCAACAAGTTGATTGGAAGAATTCCTTTGGAAAGTGCCGTGAAGGCATGATTGAATATTTAAAGAGACACCTCTAGTCATTCGATAGAGTGCGTGAAAGAGAAATTTTGAAGTCTGAAGCTTTCCAATTTCTTGTTATACGATATTCTGAGCTGAAAATTGTACTCAAAACAAAGAGAGACTTACAATGTGACTTCATGAGAGAGCAGCAAACTCTTCACTACGAAGTCGAGATCACAAGTTTGTAAATTTTCTTTTGATTCATAATGGTATCCAGCCCGAAAGTTGCCAGCATGGAAGAGTGGACATAGGTTTATTCTTAGCCGAACTACTATAAATTCTATGTTCTTATTCTCTTCCCTGAACTCCTTTATTTTACTCGTACCTCTATTTAACTGTTAAAATCTGAACTTGCTCAAAATCTGTTGTTCTTCAGACTCAGTTTCAAAAGCAAAATAATCTTACTATTTTATGCGAAAATTTTCTTTACACCTATTTACCCCCCTCTAAGTGTTCATACTAGCATTATCAGTTGGTACCTTCATTTTCTTATGCCTTAAGTCATAGGGTTGTTACGTTGACTTCAACATTTTTTATTCCTTGTTTGTCGCCGTGGCGGGTGGTTAGTGTCCACAATGAGCTTAAGCATGGTGATTGATGATCCCTGGACATAAACAATAACAAAAACTATTTTCTGTATTGATTGCTCTATGGCTAGAGACTTCACTTGATTTGACATTGATTCCACATGCAAATGATAATGAAAGGCTACCAAATAGGGTTGAACAGGGTGTGAGTTGGGCCAGTACAATACCTAATCTAGAGACCAACTTGCATAATGTTAGTCCCCAGTTTTTTGAATTGGGGATTGACCCTGTTGAGTCTAGAAGCACAGACTGAACCAACCCTATGGGTCTAGTCCTATTCTAAGGTTAACTTAGGACAAACCAATTCTTTTTTTCTTTTTCTTTTTTTTTCTTCAATTTTGTATTCCTTGAAAGGACATATGTAGCCTTTGAAATCACATACTCATTGACAATCGATATGTAGTAACCAAACGATGAACACTAGTACAAATCAAATAGAAATCTAACATAAGGCAACAACATAAATCTCCACTTGCCAAAAACAACAAACTTTAGAAGACAAATGTAAAATTATTTAAACAATAAAAAAAATAGAGAATCTCAAATGGGAGGGAAAGGTAATCGGAGGCAAAAACACAAAAGAAAGGGGAAGAGAATCGATTGCTGAATTCAAATAAGTAGAGAGATGATGAAAAACTACCACCAAAAAGATAGATGCGGAGGATTTTGACAATAATTTGAGATTGAGGGAGAGAGTGAGATTGTGAGAGAGGAAAACAACACAAGAAGAGGAGGTGCATTTATAGTTGTATATTTAGGGTTTGGACCCCCAAAAAAAAAAAAAAGATGATTATCAAGTTGATTTGGGTTGAATCAACCCTAAAGCTTCAGGACTAGGGATTAATCTGCACAGTATGTGTTTTAACTTAAGTAGCATCGACACGCGACATAGACATGCGATATGACACGACACGATATATCAACACATCATTTCTCAAAAATAGAAAATTCCGACACGTTTGAACACGTTATATATTAAATGAATATTTTTATATTTAATTAATTTGATTCAAATTTATAAGAGCCTCTAATAAATTTACACTAATAATATTAATAAATTGACAAAATTTATTAATGAAACTAAGAAATTAGAATCAACTTATTTAAATAAATCCGTGATCTTCTACAATGACCAAAATTTATCACCATTCAAATTTAGTATTTTCATTTTTTGAAATTACTTTTTAATCTTATTTATTTATTTTTCCAATTAAAAAAGTCCCATCCACCCCCAACCCCGCCCTAACTCCTTCTTTCCCTCGTCCCCACCCAGCCCCACCCCCAGCCCCACCCCCAAATTTATCTTTTAGTTCCCTCCCCCTTCACCTGATGCGCTATCCCCCACCCCTAACCCCAAATTTATTTCTCTTTTATTTCCCTCCTCCACCAGCTGACCCGCCCTAACTCCTTCTTTCCCTCGTCTCTACCCACCCCTACCCCAAAATTTATTTATCTTTTATTTCCCTCCCCCATCACCTGACGTGCTATCCCCCACCCCAAACCCCAAATTTATTTCTCTTTATTTCCCTCCCCCGCTACCTGACACGCTGTCACTTCACTCTCTCTCAAAAATTAAAATCAACCCCCCTCGCTCCCTTCTTTCCCTCGTCTCTTCCCCCCCACACCCCAAATTTATTTCCCTTTTCTTTCCCTCCCCTAGCACCTGACAAGCTGTCACTTCACCCTCTCTCCAAAATTAAAAATCACACCAAATCTATAGAATCCCCCTTTTGATTGTTCGGATTTTTAATTAGAATAGGACTAAATATGATAAGATATGACTTTATCAAAAAAAAAATATGATAGGATATGAAATCCTTGAATTTTTTTATATCGTGTACATTATTTAGTGAATCGCAATATTAAAGTCGGATATATTTACATCATATAATGTACATTTTTTTTATATAAATGGCATACATTATAAATGAATCTAAATGTTCATAAACGGATATGGTGAAAATCTCTCGTAACACTATTCCTTAATTTATTTTTATTTTATTTTTCCTCTTTTTTATATTATTTTCTTTATTATTTTTTCCTCTTTCATCATTCTTTAATAAAATTTTATCAAATAGTAAACTGTACTAACATACCTAAAATACAAAAATGCCTAAAATATATAATAAATATAAATATTTAATTTATAGATTGAATGTTTATTATAAGATAGAATCAAAGTTGAATATATGAATTAAAATAAGATTAATTATAAATTAATTTCTATTTTTTATTTTAACTTCTTAAATTAGAATTCAGATATTATTTTTATTGAAATATAATTTCAATTTTGTTAATTTAATAAGTTTGTTATTCGAAAAAAATAACTTTCCTATTATGGCCATTAGAAATCATATCCACATTTATCCCACCTCCCCTACGGGATAATTATACCAGCTCATATCTCTCTTATATTTGACTTTATCCTGTCTTTGGTGAGTACGAAACATAGGATGGGATAAATCATATCCTATCTCTAATTTTATCCCGACTGCTAAACGCAGCCTTTGAGTTTCCTTCTCAAAAACCCTAGCCAACGCCCTCCTTCTTCTCCTCCTCCTCACCGCACAACCTCCTTCCTCTTCTCTTCCTCTCAATCTCTACTTGCTCTCAGTCCTCGTCACAATCATTCACCGCCTTGCCTCCGACCCTTTCTCCCTTGCAACTGCAACCTCGTCGTCAATTCATCGCAGCATCACAGCGACGGCCCTCACCTTAATCTATGCTCTTTCTCTCGCCGTCTCTTGCTGTTGCGAGCTCACTGTTGCTCGAGGCCTCATCTTTGCTCCCTCACCCTCGCCTCCAGCCTCCATCGTCTTCCGGACACGCGTGTTAAAACATGTCGAGAAAAGTTGACCACGTGTCGAAAAATTCGACACACGTTGACCGCGTGTCCGAGCTTGTCGACATGTCCAACACGCTTCGACACGTGTCCGACACGACACGAAAGTATGTGCAACATGTTCGTGCTTCATAGGTTTTAATGACCTTAGGACTAGGGACCAGTCAATTCCCCGGGAATCAAATTAAACCGGGCCGGTCCAAGGTTGTTCCAAGATCAACTCTAAACTGATGCTCACCCTACTACCAACCAATACTTAACCTGTATTATAGTAAATCATAAGTGCACCAATACAGAAGAGTCATTCACATCATATGCTAAATTTCTATGATGTTCTTAGGCGACTTCAAAAGGGGAGTCTACAAAAACATTTGATTGAATGCATCTGTCTCATTCTCAACCTAATTTTTAACGTGTTTCATTCCAATATTTTATATTCTATGGATGGCATTTTCTCATTCACATGTTGGTCTTAACTTACAAGGAATCCTTTTAGTAGCCAAGAATATGTTATGATTATATGCATATTCAATTCATCATGTTCACAGAAAATGAGTGATGAGATAGATTTTTAAATGCTCGTCCCCATTGACTGATTTTGATATTTTAATTAGGTATCTTTTGGTTAAGAATAATACAACTTAGCATGTGCGTAATGAATTGTTTTTGTCTAAATGTGGATTATTCACTCCTCGTGTCTCCTCGTCCGTCGGTGCAAATGAAAGACGTTCCGTCTTTAATTTTTGAATATGACATCTCCAGCTGGAGCCTTGGCCCCATCCCCAAGTCGATGTATAAATAGAGAAGATCCATGAGACCAGAAAATAATTTCCATTTCAACCAAGAAAAAATTACTTCTCTTCTTTCATATTTACATGCTCGGGAGACGGCACGGCGAAGAATCCTCCATGGATAACCAACGCAGTTCGACATCGCCAGGTATTTCCGTTCTTTCCTTCTTTGTTCTGATTTGATCCCATGTATGTGTCACCACCAAATACCGCTCATTGATGCATTTTCTCGGGCCCGGGCCCAAGGACATGACTATTCCTCTCAAATAAACAGTAAACACTCTCATTACTCAAAGTCCCGTCTCCTATTCGACCAAAAAAAAAGGGTCACTTCTCCTAATTTTGTATGACTTGGCTCCACAAGTTCCCTGTCCCTTATAGTTATGGATGATGATGCAATTTCTTTTAGTCAATCCTGGTTTATTACTTACAAGAATTCAACGACCAACATCTTTTTGGCAGTCCGAGTTTCGTTTCTTAAAAGCATTCCAGAAAGTTTCCTCTTACCAGAGATTTTTGTCCAAATAATCACACTGTGAGGACTAATTATTTGCTATGCTTAGTTAATATCCAAATATGCAAAGGGAATTTGCGGCTGATTGCCCTACAAAGCAATTTCATTAAGAGCAAACGGCAAAACAAATGGGTTCTGAATGGTCGACTACTTATCATTGCGAGACTACATGAGACTAATTCTCTGAACACATGATCGACAAACTCATCAGTTCACTATAGTCATCCCCAAAAAAGAAACCATGTAATGTTGTTCTAAGCCAAAAATAACCTATCAATAGATATGTTTGTCTTATTATAAGAAGTGTAAAGATTACATTAAAGAAGAAAGCCCACTATCAAACCCATTGACCAAGATACATGCATGGCGAAATGTTTTTGCAACAAAGAAAAGAAAAATATGGATATTGTATGAAAAATTACATCAACTCCTTCTTGCAACTTTCAAGTCTGTCAATAAGTATAATCAATATACTATATTGAAGAAAAAAAATTCCATGAAATAAATTGGTATGGTGAATGTTATTAAGCTTTGTATTCTATATGAATTGTAACTTATAAATATATAGCATTGATCGATGAATTTAATATCATTTAGTTGATTCATTCATTTTAAAAATTCCAAGTACGAAGCCACAAACAAACCATGTGGCTATTTTCTGCTTGAATATATGGATTTCGGAACCAAATGTGTCAAGCCTAGTAACATACTATACAGTATAGACTGTAGCATTGGGTGCCTCTAGTGAATTTGTTCACTTCACTTTTTGCCTCAAATCGCTGGGCGGTGTATGGCGCCAAATGATAAAACTGCTCTAATTCGTATTTGCGGTATCCAGTAACTTCCTTCAATTATTATTAATCTTTAATTTGCAGAACGACAAGAAAGACGCAACGGCAAAGAATCATCCATGTCGCAAGACAGTTTGGAACCATTGACAGGTTTAATCCCTCCTTTCCTTTGGTGTTCTGATTTGATCCAACAGATGGAGAATTTGGAAAATTTTCCCTTTGTGTGTTAATTTCGAAGTAATATAAGTAATACTGTAACCGAAACTATGGATAGATCATGAATTGAAAGTTGCACATTTCTTTATTTATTGCTTAGCAAGTTTCCAGACACTCTTTACAAAATCCTTATAAGAAGGGAGGGTGTGATAACATAATAATGTGTAGAACGCAAGGACATGTTCAATAAAAGAAAATTCTCCAATTTCCTATTTTCCTTTCCAAAATTCTTAATGAAAATACTTTTTAGTGGATATTCTGGTTGCCAAGTTTTCAAAATTTGAACCATAAACCTGAAAATTGACCAAAATTGAAAACTAAATAATATTCAAAGTCCAAATAAATCATTAGAAACTAAAATTACTCTTTTTGAAAAAAAAAAAAAAAACTTGCTTTAAGTTTTATTTAGGCATATAACATTTTTTGTCCTTCTTTCATAGAACGACATGAGAGACGCAACGACAAAGAGTCATCCATAGATACCCAAGACAGTTCGTCTTCAGAACCATTGGCAGGTAAGTCCCTCCTTTCCATTGTTGTTCTGATTGATCCCACAGATGGAGATTTAGAAATTTTCCCTTTGTGTGTTAATTTTGAAGTAATATAATTAATACCATAAACAATACTATGGATAGATCATCAATTGAAAGTTGTACATTTCTTTATTTATTGCTTAACAAGTTTAAGACACTCTACAAAATTCTTATAAAAAAAGGAAGATTGTGATAATGGAATAATTTGTGTAGAACGTGAGGGCATGTTTGGTAAAAGAAAATTTTCCAATTTACTATTTTCCTTTCCAAAATTCTTAATGAAAATACCTTTTCGTAGATATTCTGGTTGCCAAGTTATCAAAATTTGAATTTAATACTGAAAGTTGACCAGAATAGAAATCTAAATAATATTCAAATTCCAACTCAATTATTAGAAATTAAAATTATTCATTTTGTAAAAAAATTGCTTTAAGTTCATTCGGGCGTATATCACTTTTTGTTGTTCTTTTACAGAGCGACATGAAAGCCGCAACGGCAAAGAATTATCCATGGATTCCCAAGAGAGTTCAATTGTGGAACCACCAGCAGGTACAGTCCCTCCTTTCCTTTTTCTTTCCTGATTTGATCCCACAGATGGAGAATGTGGAATTCTCCCTGTGTGTTAGTTTCGAAGTAATATAAGTAATACCACAACCAATACTATCAATAGATCATGAATTGAAAGTTGCACATTTCTTTATATATTGCTAAACAAGTTTCTAGACACTCTTTACAAAATCCTTATTAAAGAAGAGAGAGTGTGATAAGAAAATAATTTGTGTAGAATGAGAAAGCATGTTTGGTAAAAGAAAATTTTCCAATTTCCTATTTTTCTTACCAAAATTTTTAATGAAAATACTTTTTAGTAGACATTCCGGTTGCCAAGTTTTCAAAATTCAAACCTCAAAACTGAAAATTGACCAAAATTTAAAACTTAATAATATTCAAAGTCCAATTAAATCATTAGAAGTTAAAATTTTTCTTTTTGAAAAAAAAATTGCTTTAAGTTTATTCAGGCGAATAATACTTATTGTCATTCTTTGGCAGAACGAGATGAAAGACGCAACAGCAAAAAACCATTGATGGAACCGTCGGAAGGTACGGTCCCTCCGTTCCTTTGTTGTTCTGATTTGATCCTTTGTATGTCAATTTCGAAATAATATAAGTAATACCATCACCAATACTATGGATAGATAATGAATTGAAAATTGTAGATTTCTTTATTTATTGTTTCACAAGTTTCCAGACACTCTTCACAAAATCCTTATAAAAAAGGGAGAGCTTGATCACAGAATTATTTGTGTAGAACATGAGGGCATGTTTGGTAAAAAAAATTCCAATTTCCTACTTTCCTTTCCAAAATTCTTAATGAAAATACTTTTAGTAGATATTCGGGTTGCCGTGTTCAAAATTTGAACTTGAAGAAAGAAAATTGACCAAAATTGAAAACTAACTAATATTCAAAGTCCAACTAAATCATTAGAAATTAAATTTATTCTTTTTGAAAAAAAAAACTTGCTTTATATTTATTTAGGCAAATAACACTTTTTGTTCCTGTATTTACGACAAAGTGACTTAACTGTCACCACATAGCAGTATGAGGACTGGAATTATAATCAAACAAAATATAGTGATTAAAGTGAGTTTTGCCAACCTACTGGGACCGAAAATTCTAATTTCCCCAAACTGAAAATGCAAAAGCAACGTGTGGCCCCAAAGTACAGCTAATTGATTTATTTTCGAGTAAACAGTAAACACGCACAATGAGCTACAGATCGTCGGTCCTAATGCCATTACGTACAAGCACTCAATGATCAGTTGTTAAAATTAACTACCAGAAAATTTCCTCTTATCAGAGACTATTGACCAAACAATCACCTAGTGAGGACTAATCATTTTCTATATTTACTTAATATCCTATTTAAATTTCAGCCGATTGTGCTACAAAGTAGTTTCATCAAGAGCAAAGGGCAAACCAATCAGGTTCTGAATAGTTAATTACTTCTTATTAAGAGAATGCATCAGACTAATCCTTCAGTAACGCATGATCCACGAACTAGTCAATTCACTATAGTCATCCGCATAAAAGAAATCATGTAATGTTATAATGAGCCCAAAAATAACTTGTTTAGATAAATGGATACAAAGTGTAAATGTAACATTAAAGAAGAAAATTCACTAACAAACACATTCTCCAAGATACATGGATGGTGGTTCTTGCCACAAAAGACAAGAAAATAATATGTATTTTCTAAAAAACGTGGGATGAATTCCTTTTTCCAACTGGTACGGCAATCTATGAAGTTGAATCAATACACTTTATGCAACAAAAAATCCATGCAATGCATCGATACGATAGCAGCAATAAATATCATAAACTTGTATGCTATATGAATTATGACCTATAAATTAATTGTACTAATTGATGAAATCAATGTGATTAAATTAATTTATATATATTTTTGTGTTGGGTTTTTTTATAGATAATTGTGTGTAGAAATACTTTATAATTATTTCATTAATTTAACATCAATTTTTTGTTTGAAATTTACCATCTATGTTTATTACAGAAAATTCCATGCGATGAATGAGCCTCATGCTAGTCATTTATAGATCATCTAAAGCATACAAAGTGTAATTCATTTATCTAAGTTTATTTATGTTCATTTCTCTTTTTGATAACAAAGAGATTCGCATAGACGTGGGGTTAGAAGGCACATCAACTGATCAAGCTTCCCAAAACGGTCACACTTCAATTCCATTTCAAGACAACATGAGCACCACAAATCAATCAAAAACTAAAGGTTTGTCACTTTGAACTTTTAATTTACGTTTTTATATATCAATGTGTTCCATGCATTTTGGCATTTTTCACTTCGAAACATTTTAAGATGGTTATTTATGTTCTTTTCTCTTTTCATTAACAAAGAGATTCACATAGAAGTAAGTTCAGAAGGCACGGCAACTGAAAAAGCGTCCTAAGATGGTCACAAACCAACTTTGTTTGAAGTGTGCATGACAATCACAAATCAATAAAAAACGAAAGGTTAATGTTAAAAATTCTTTTTTTTTAAGAGTTTACCATCTAAAAATATTTAAAAAATATATACTATGAAATGATTGATCCCGTACTAGTCATGTATAGATTATCTAAAGGATACAAAGTGTAATAAATGTTTCTAAGGTTATTTATGTTCATTTTGTTTTTGCTAACAAAGAGGTTCATGTAAATACAAGTTCAGAAGGCACAACATTTGATAAAGCTTCCCAAGGCCGTTTCACGCCAACTAAAGGTTTGTCATTTTGTAACTTATAATTTTCATTTTTCATATTTCTTGTGTTTCATGCATTTTGACATTATTTAATCTGAAATACTTTGAACTTCACTACATACAAAAGCTGGCATTTAAATTCAAATATAATCTGTTTAAACTTTTAAAATCTAAATAGTATATTGAATTATAATCGAGAAAGCCAAAAGGGTTGTTTTTACTTCCAAAAGTGTAAACGAAGGCACTCATAGAAGCAGGTATGTTGAGCAAACAACACCCCTTTGCTTGCATCCACCTTTCATTGGAACATTGAATTGGTGCAGTGGTTACACTTGACCTAAAAAAACAAAAGTGCGTAATTTTTTCAATTATGCCAACACCAGAGATCAAGGAAAAGCATCGATCATGGTTTCGAGACGTAGTGAAAGGTCAATGGAAAGCTCCTGAGGAAATCCTTCATCAAGATCCCAAAGTAATGATGAAAGATGTCATGACTGTAGGAAATAAATCCGTTAGTGTGCTTGAATTTGCCGTTATGGCCGCACAAGATGACTACCCATTGGTCGAGAAGCTCGTCAACTCGGTCGACTCTGATCGAACATACCAAGAATCCATTTTGAGGAGTGCCCTCTACGATGCTGCCCGAAGAGGAAGCATAACGATGGTAAAGGCACTAGTAAACAAAGCTGGTTCCTTAGTTCAAAAAAACAAAGATGGTTCCTTAGTTCAAGAAAACCAAGCTGATTCCGAATATAATATTGTACCCAATGCCCTGTCGTATGTTATTTCAAATGCTTCTATGCAAAAGGAGGTTATCTGGCACCTCGCCAGACAAACAACATCCGCCCCAGATTTTAACACCATGAGCTGCCTTATTCTAGCTGGCCATTTGGGTATGATTTCACACTCACTCATCTTAGAAAAATTATATATCAATCCTAAACTTATTATACATATGCTAATTCAGTTCTTAAATTTTTATTTTGCCAATTTAGTTATAAATTTTTGCCGAAATTTCAATGTAGTCCTTCCATCCAATTCTTGCTTGAAGCTGAAGTGGCAGTGTGGCACTTAGGATAGTCATCATAACATTGACAATTTCTAGCAAAAATTAACTTGAAGGACTTATTGGAAATTCGCATAAAAGTTTAAACTAAATTGATAAAATTAAAAAGTTTAGGATTAAATTAGCATCCATATAAAAGGTTTAAGAGTGATTGGGTAATTTTTCCCTTTATCTTATCTCACTTCCTTGACTATTTAATTAAATTAATTTTTTCATTCTTGTGTCTCAATAGACATAGGCTTGTTTTTAGCTCGCAAATACCCTGAACAAGTGACATCCAAAGATAACATAAACCGTAGCTTGTTGGGAGACTTGGCGAAGATGAAGTCTTACTTCCGTAGTGGAGATAGACTAAATTTTTGGGAAAAATGTATTTACAAATGTAGGTACTTCTTCCACATATAGATATGTAGAATTCGAGCAATTCTATTCACATGGTGTTCACTCTATCTATTCTCATTTTTAGGTATCCCCCTATGTCTGGTTGATACATCATTTGACAACCCTGAAAATGCAAAGATGGCTCGAGGTATTTCTATTAATCTATGTAATAGCAAAATTAAGAGACAACGATTACATCTATATATACAAATTATTATCTAAACCATGATGTTGCCACGACTAGTATCTACTATAACATTTGTGAAGTTAGTTGAGAAGTCTTACTCAATGTCAAATTGCCAAGTAGAATTATCAAGAATCGTAGATTTGGATTTAAGGTCATAGAGTTGGATTGATCCAAGTTGTTCTCTAACAAATTTAAGCATTATTATATTTAGTTACACGTGAAATCTTCATTCATGAGGGTCATATGTATCTCTTTGTTCGCCATCTATTCCTAATTTCCTGATATGATTCTTCTCTCCTCTTCTTGGTGGTCCAACCAGCACATAAGTGGTTCAAGACATCACTCTGGAATCATGCCACTAAACCAGGTATTCAAACCCGCCATGGTTTCTACATAAAAGGCACCTTATTTTATCCATAGCTAAAGATCTCGAAACTTAAAGTTTAAAATTGACATTTTCAGAATATTACTATGGGATCGTTGTTTTACTAATATTGACTGGCTCTTGATTCATATATTATGATACAACTTGATTCAATTCAAAGTCTAAACAATAAGTATTCATTAGGTGAATCTGTAAAAATTATCAATCGAAAACAGATTTATTGATCAATCTCTGAATCTTCCCATTTTTCTTAAAAAAAGAAAGGAACTCTTTTTTTCTCATGACATGGGTGCATTTTGATAGATCCATCTTTCCTACAATGCATGCATTTTGATTTTTAAGCCTCATGTAATTTGCTTTCTCGAATCCACGATTTTCTTCTCAACTACTATATATACATGAGAACCTGGCTGAAATGTGATAGCCTCTTTAACCTTTTGATTCCTCATTGTGGGAAAAATGTTTATCTGATGTTACATGCAGTACCTTTCATCAAAAAGATTGGAGAATCAAAGTTGAGACACAAATGCTCACTAGAGTTTACGGAAGAACTTATTCTGAAGAATAAAAATATGAATTCCTCGGAAACAGTCAAGTTTTTATTGACTTCAGGCATTATCCTTGACTCTGCATCTCACGGAACCCATGAAATTGTCAAATCATGTCTTGACCATTTTCCAGAGTTAATGTGGGACAACAATTTCCCAAAAGAATTGATGAGAGAAGTTGTGAACGGACGACAAGTTGAGTTATTTAGACTAGTGAACGCATACAACAGAATTCCAAAACTGAGTGATGACATTTTTACGAACCGTGAACTAATGGAGGCAGTAGTAATATGGTCACCAAGATGTGTATCAGCAGATGTTCCTGGAGCAGCTTTTCTTTTGCAGAAGGAACTTCAGTGGTTCAAGGTTTGATCATTTTATTTGTTTGTAACCCTTTTGTGCTCTTTTTATCTGAAATTAAATTGATAGGTGTTGGTTATTTTTCTTAAGGCACTGGAAGATAGGAGTGATCCTTCCTTTAAAACTCTGAAATTTAAGGTTGGTTCACCTTATTTAATTGCCGTACTTTTGTTCTTTTTAATTTACGTTTAGTTTGATAGGCATCCTCTGTTTTTCTGAAGGTAGTGGAAGATACGGGTGATCCTTCTTTTAGAAGTCTGAAATTGGAAGAAACAAAAAAGGGGAGGGAAAACATACTGGGAAATTTTTGTAGAGCAGCGTCAAGATTTGCTTAAAGAGGCAGGAAAGTGGATGAAGAATACATCATCATCTTGTAGCCTCATTGCAACTCTCATTATTACAGTAGCAATCGCTGCAGCTTTTACAGTTCCTGGGGCTACGACAACAGTACGGGGATCCCAATTTTTCTAAAGAAGGACTCATTCATGATTTTCGCATTTGCAGACGCTCTTGCTTTCTTCTTCTCTGTCACTGCCACTGTGATGTTCTTGGCCATTGTTACTCCATGCAACGCATTTGAAGATATTCTCCACTCGCTTCCAAGAAAGATGATAAAGGGCATCACTTTTCTCTTCCTCTCTTTAGCCTTTACATTGGTGGCGTTCAGCTCTGCTCTTACCATCATCCTCAGCGAAAGATTTAAATGGATTTACATCCTAATGATCTCGTTGGCTGCCATCCCTGTTTATTTGTTCTTAGACGTACAGTTTCCCTTGTACGTTGAAATGGTCAAATCCATCTATTGGCCTTGCCTCTGCCATCCACTGAAGCCTAGGAAGAAAAGAGGGTGGAATTTCTTCAATTTCAGTCGAAAATTCTGTCCGCCCAAAGCGTCATGAGGATTATACAATGATGACTCTTTAATTTTGAATCATGTTGCTGATGCTTAGTTTGATAAATATATTTGGATAGTAATAGTTGTTTCTTTCATAATAATTATGATTCTTAAATTCTGATGCATGTTACTTTCATGCTTAGTTTGAAAAATATATTTGGATAGTAATAGTTGTGTTCCTTTATGTGTGAGGATATGGGTAAGAGTTGTATTGTTTCACATGTAAAGGACTTGAATTTTGATTGATATATTTGAACTAAGAGAGACTTTCTATCATGATATTAAAGGACACAATCTTTGATATCAAAGGGTGCAAATGGTGAAGGGCATAACTGGAACAGGAAAGTTTTGAAACACCCTCTTGAGTTTCACATTTTTAATTAGTGTTTAGATCTATCGACTAAACAAAATTAAAGCAATAAGATCTCAACCAATATTATACTGATGATTTTGATATTCCCCCACTTAGTTTCCTCTAAAACCACTAGTGTTAAACTCATACTGAAGAGCTAGCCTCAGACTTATTCCGAATAAGGAGGCGAACATTCGTTATAAACTACTGAATTTTCTTGAAAAAAACAGCATCATATATCTGAAGTTTAAGAGTGGCATTATTAGCTTGACAAGATGAACTAGTTATGTGAGTATCTTCTCCACTTGCCATTTTATGGATTAGAAAATTTCTAATACCATGAAAGAACCATGGATCCCAAAGACGGGGAAATCACCAAAAAAGTAGTAAATTTATTGTATTTATACCAATTCAATTTTGAATTTTCAGTTGTCATTTAAGTCATAAACATTTTTGCATTTTTTTCAATGGAATTTATATGGCCAATTTTGGTCAAAAATCATTAACATGGCCACTAGCCCTCTTATAGCATAACTAATGTTGATATGGACATTATTTAATAATTTTTTTATTTGTTCTTTCTTTTTCTTTTTTAACTTTCTTTTTTTGGACTAAGGGCCAAACAAAGGTCATTGGCCAACTTTTGCCAACCACAAGAGAGGGGCCACGTGCCCTCGCCATGGCTGGAGAGGGCATCAAGCGAGGGCCACCAAACCCTCACCGGACATAGCAAGGGCCCATGAGCCCTCACCTAGAGCAGCCTATGAGGGCATTGCAATCCTCAACCAATATTGGTTGGTCCTCACTCAAAAAAAAAAAAAAAAAAAGAGTAAAGAAAAGAGAACAAAAAAATTATTAAAAAATACCAGTTCAACACCGATTGGATCACATAGCATGGCCATCGTCTACATTAGTAATTTCCATCCAAAATTGACCTAATAGACTCAATTAGTAAAATGTAAAAATGTTTAGTATTCAATTGATACAATTAAAATATTTAGAACTAAATTAGTACAAGTGTAATGTGTTTAGGACTTTTTTCATAATTATCCCCTTGAGATAGATTTGCTATCCCATAAATATACGGCTACCTCAGCCTTATATAAGGGATTGCCTTTTAGCCTTCAAACACCATAAATTTGGTTCATAAAACTTTGGAATTTAGATTATTTTTGTTTGTTGAGGAGTAGTTACTTCCATGAAACCATCACATCCTCGAAATAACTACCAACTTTCTTCTCACGGAGAAAAACAAAACTATACACTTTCTTTTCATGCATAACCACCAAACATACGCTACTGCCTGTAGCATATGTAGAATCGAGATCCTCTACATAAAGGGTGCAAATTTATGTCTTATTTCCCAAAATAACAAAGACATAATGCCATTGCCGAAAACTCAAATTACAACCTATTCTAAGCAATACAGCGGGAGCCTCCTGCCTGATGGTCTCAGAAACAGTTTCAGGCAAACAAACCGGGCAAGAATCAGGAAAAGGGCAGTGAAGAAGTTCATGAGCAGCTTTGTTCCTCTCTCTTGGTATCCACTCCAACTTCCAGGAGCTATACGACGGCTGAAGAAACTCTGTAGTGCGGGAATTATATTGTGGTTCGTCACGTTGAACAACGTCAAACTGGTTTTAGAGGAGCTCCTGAATCTTTTAAAAGCACATAACTAGTTCAAATGACTGAGATTTTCATCTAATTTTATTTTCCTCGTTCTTCCCAAGTTCCCACACATCCGTGGTGTAACTGCCGTACTTCTTCTTCTTCCTCCTCCCCGACCCAAACGTCCCGGCCATTAGAGTTGTTCTGCTCATCTGTCACCACCACAAGGTGTCGTGGTCGCCCAGATCCGCCCACATCCTCCACGCTCATCTCTCCCCTCTCCGCTCTCTCTCTCTCTCTCTCTCTCTCTCTCTCTCTCTTGCCTGAGGCCATGCAGATCAAGGTGGCCGTTCGTGTCCATGAAGGTCTCTGCGATAGCGCGAGGCGAACGGCCTCCATGGCCGTAATTTGGATAGACATTAGAATGTAATTTTAGGCTGTTTGAGCGAGAGTGCTACCAAAGATGGATTATCTCCAGATCTTATTTGGGCCACGCTTACGCAAAATGACCAACTTCAATCTTGCTTGGGCCATACATATTTTACGTGAAAAGGACCAACATCTGTGGCCCATACAATGGACCAAAGTAGGAAATTCAACGAGTTCTGCCGTGTCAAATTTATCATTTTCGGGGTGGATTTCCAAACTTTTCCTTTTCCATGCTTAATCAGATCTTTTTCCATTTCTATGATCTCATCATTTCATTGCACATACGTGGACTGATCAACAAATTAGCACCAACCACCATGACATAAGAGAGTTGTCGTTGTTCAAGATCATTTTCTCTTTTTCTTTTATTGCCTTCTTGAACAAGCGATTAGGAATATATGTGCAGATATTAAGCCAAGATAAAATGAAGGCAATAAACTAACACTATTCTGAATACTCTCGATTAATATAATCTGGATTAAAAAGCCTTTTCTGGCTGAGCAATCATTTTGATTTCCAGCCCACCAAGAAAATCTGTACGCCAATTAAACTTTCCTATTCTTGTTTCTTGCGTTCAAGCTTCTTCGAAATGATGGTCATGCCCCTCGGGTGTACCCTTACAATGGGTTTGGCGCATGGGCACTCATGTAAATAGGACCTAATTGAGAATACTTTTTGTTTTAATTAAGGTGGATTTGACCGCAGCCTCTATTGGATAAGCTCCGCGAGAGCTTTTTCACTAGCATGACGTATTAATGTCCTAAAATTTCCGAGCCAACCTTCACCAGCCAATAGACAACAAGTGTATGTGATATCTTGAACATTCAACGCTCGACGTTGGAAAAGGGGTTCATGGAACATGTTAAAAATGAGCAAGAAATCGATTAGCAGAATCAGATGATTCCTCCTTCAAGAAGGGTTCATCTACCGTATATTATAGATTCATGGAAAGGTAGGTCGCATATCGTCCAAAAAAAGTTGGCCATCTTATTGACATGTGTGCAATGAATTTGTCCAATCATTGGGGTTGGATGAACCACATGAAGAATCCAAGGATAAGTCCAGACATCTCATGCTCCTTTGTTTTTTTTGTCATTCACGCCCACAGAAATTGGTAACCCTGAAGAACAGAAAGCAAGCCGGATATGCGTGCCAGCTGGTTTTTGTTTGGCGTTTTTATTTTTGCACTTGTTGGAAAATTTTAGCACGCCCATAAAGAAAGAATACGTGCCATTTTTTCTTAACAACTAATAAAGGTGGAAATGGGCGATGATTATGGCGATGATTATAGTTACTCATTTTGGGTGTTATTATAAGGTATCACATCCGTCATGGATATTGGGTAAGAGTTATAGCTACTCTATCCAAAATCCTAAAGTTTCCAAGTTGAGCTTATTATAGTAGTCTCATTAATATGCTGTAAATCAAGAATTTTCTTCACATAAAATAGTAGATCCCAGGGCAAATTAATCAGAAAATCACTCCCAATCCAATTCAAACTCAAAACCTTAGGAAAAAGGATGTGACTCATTTATCACTAAATCGCAACACTTGGCGATTAACTATTTACTTCTATCATAAGTAATATACTCTATCATAAAGAAGTCTATCTTAAACAAGTAAACTTGAATGCAGTGAAATTCCCCCGTCATTATAGGATGGAATACTATGCAGGGCACGAAATCCCTCTCAACTCGACTTCCCACGGATGCATCCATCGTTCACATGCATCGGATAAGGTTTCGCCCATAGAATAACAAACATGACATCCAAGACTTTCGTGAGCAAAGATATTGTGATTGGAACATGCAATCACATTTGAACTGATATGGTTTACATTCGGTGGAGTAGAGAGTCTAATCGAATCATGAGCGTAAACGGGACATGGAACATACATCACATCAATGCATTTATTTAAAACCCTAAATTAAGTCATTTGTTCGAATGGTCGCTAAGATCTCTTGGAGTGTGCTGACAAGAAACCTCATACCAATCATGCAGATTTTGCGCACTTAGATAACCCTCGTGGCTCTTACCCTCCACATGCGTTAGGGTTTCGTAGAATTCTTCATCCATTGGGTTTCGAGCTGTTTACTTCTATGAATCACTTTCGTGACTCAAACCACAAGATCCGTTGTCCCTTTTTTAAGCATATATTCTCAAAGGCAATTGGTGTGTCGACATACCAAACAATTCATTGTCTATACCATGAACAGCTAATAACTTCTCATTGCAGATATACGATACTTTAGATTTAATGGAGGATGCACTTTTTTAATTTTGACATCGATAGCTTCTGCGTCACCCAAACCTCTCATCCGTATGGGAAACAATCGTTGAAGAATTGCTCCAATTCCAAAGGAAAAAAGGCATATGGACATATTGAATTGTCTCGACTCTTTTAGACTCATTTTTCCAGCTAGATCAAGCCAATCAAATTCTTATTTTACAGGAAAAAAAAAAAGGCAAATTCACATTTGAATCTTGAGAAAGGTCATTTCTTCCTACATATTTAATTATTGTGACTAAGCAATTGCATCAAACATACCATTTGTATAGATTTAAATTATGTGTGCTTGATAAGGTCTTGTTAATCAATGATCAGTGTATTTTTTACACGTGTGATGAAAAAGTAATTGCTTTTGAGAATATAGTTACATCCAAAGGACAATCAATTCGTTTGACATTGCAATATTTTTTATTTGATAGCTTAACAAGTGCCTCGGAACACTCTTCAACGTATACTTTCACTTTGTTTTGCATATTTATGTTTGAACAACAACATTTTCAATTGAGTGATCATAATTCGTAACATTTATAATTTTTTGTTAACAATGAGTAACTCTATACTCCTAGATTGAGCAAACATATTTGTAAAGTAGTTATGAGAGTATTACTTATACTTTACGTTGTGAGATACTCATGATCGTATCATATGTTCACTAGAGGAAATAGATTTACCTAGATGGCGCCCCTTTTCGTAGAAGTAGGAAAAAACATCATCATATTGACTTAAATCCATATTGTAAAAAATACAAGACTCAAAATCCAATCTTACACGTATGTATGCGTGTGTGTATATATATATTTGTTGTGTGTGTATATATATGTTCGCAAATTATAACAATCTTTTCAAGAATCAAGATCCCAGAAAACCAGTTCTTCAACATCTGTCAATATCAATGTCCCACTCACATCGAACAGGACTGCCGCGTACACAACAAGCTCCCCAGCTAGAGAGTTACCTACAATCAAGAAATGCAACCCGAAAAGACAGGTCCCCATTTCTTCCTTCACATTCCCACTCATGAAAATGAAATATATAATCACCACAATGCCTGAGTTGGGCTGAAGTAACCCCGTTTCAACGATTCCAACTCAGAGAGAGAGAGAGAGAGAGAGGCACTAATTTTTGGCTGCTCAACAAAGGAAGCAACTTTATTCAAATCCATTTTGCTTTTGCGTGCCCGTAATTCCAACCAAACATACCCTCAAAGCCCTAATATATACTCCCACAAGCGCACCACGTTTCCTACACACAAGTACAAAGCGTCAACTTCTTCTTCGCTGAACTTGTCTCACAAACACTCGCCTGTCCCTCAGTCCACACTTTGGCTTAGCTCACAGCAACTATGGCTGAGACAGCGGAACCGCAGAAGCTGGTCGAGCTCGAGAAAGTGCCTGACCCCGAGGCCGGCGAGCCCCCGAAAGGAGAGGGGCACCCCAGAACCCCCACTTCCGCCCCCGGTGCCGGCGCCGCCGGTGGATACGTGCGTCTGGGTTGACGTGGCGCTTAGGGTTTTGCTCTTCGCAGCGACGCTGACCGCTGTGGTGGTGATTGTCACGAGCAACCAAACAAAGGTGGTGCCGGTGCCGGGGTCGGGGATTCAGGCTCCGGTCGAGGCCAAGTTCCAGAACTCGCCGGCTCTTGTGTAAGATCATATTCATTCCATGCACAGAAAAACTTATTTTTCTTTTTCCACTTTCAGTTTTTTTTTTTTTTTTTTATTGGTTGGTTTTTTTTCAATCATGTTCTGCTCGTCGACTTTTCCAGAAAAAATGGTGGATTTTATCATTATTCTTCTTCGTACCAGAGAATTCTCTTGCCAATAAAGATGACATGACTCGTACATAGACAAGAATATTTGGCTTTATAATTTTTATCTTTTGGCGGGGGACTCTTAAAGAAAAAGTTGTAAATTGTTTATAATAATTGTCATGTAACAAGGATTCGACCTGATAAGAATCCACTAACTAGAAGGATTTTGAGTTGAAATTCTGTCACCCGCTCTCCATACTTATCAACAACATCAAATGATTATAGAGAAGAAAATAGATTATTGGCGTTTGGCATGAAGATAAATCACCTACCATATTACTGTACCACACAAAATGCAGTTTCTCGGGTTAGAGATGGTTTCTTGAACAGGGCTTTTCCTAGTTAAACATTAAAACTTATGTTGGTTCATAAACATGGACTAGGCCCATACGAATCCAGTTCAAATTCGAGTGGGATTCATGTAAGTTTCATTTCTCATAAATTGACTTGAGACTTGGAACACACTATTTTATTACTCATAATATATTATTATTCTGATAATAGCTCAGAAACTATTATATCAATAAAGCTCAAGAAAAAATTAGGTTGTTATCGATATACAACTTTGATTCACTTACAAAATGAAAATCCTACAAATTTCTACCAACTTCTATTAGTTTATTCTGCAATAAAAATTAAGCACAAAGGATCGATTCTTCCACCTAAATGGTTCTCTCCATTTGGGTGGGACCTGTACTCCTACTAAATAATAGGAAAGTTGAAATCTTGCCTATATTAAATTTGGTTGATCATGGGACCCATATATTTGTCGATTCAAATGACTCAACCCGTCCATGATGAATTGAATCTAGATAAATAAATATTTGTCCAGGTAGACAAAGTCTTTCCCCAAAAATACAATATATATATATATATATATATATATATATATATATATATATCGATTTTTCGTGAAGATAGAATAATATCAATTGTGCAAAAGATGTCTAATAAAAGTAATTTATATATCGGCATACCATACTTTCACTTGCGAATGTTAGTACTTGACCAGCTTCCATTTAGATAACAATTTATCTTTTAAAGATATGTTGATCCAAGTAGATCGAGTCTTTCCCATAAAAAAAATGAGATGTTTTGTGCCAGTTTGTCATCAAGAAAGAGTAATACCAGTTATGCAAGATCTGTATAATAAAATTAATTTATAAAATAATATATCATATTATATTTTTGTTTATGAATGTTTGAATACGATCAGCTTCTATTCATACTTTGTTAAAAAATTTGGTAAACCAATATCATTCGTTCCTTTTGGCCTTGGCTAATCTTAAGCTCAATGATTGCTTGTTTCACATAGAACCATGTGGGACAAATGCTTATGCATATAATAATGGTATGGACCACAATCAAATCAAATACTTAAAACACAAAGTTTGATGCCTATCTTATGTTAATCCAAGTTGGTGGAACCGCCTTTTCTTTACTCCACTGGTGGATTTCTTTACCTAAGATTAATTAAACAATCAATGATTACAATCAAAAGTTCAAAGATGTGCCTTGATGGTCTATAATTACAAGTTTTATTTATTTATGTATTTATTTGTTTATCTTTTACTCAAATTTGCAGATACTTTGTGACAGCCTTATCAGTGGCTGGCCTTTATAGCATCATCGCCGCACTCGCATCAATTTCTGTGATCTTGACGCCAATTTTCGCCGCAAGTTTCCAGCTCTTCTTCCTGATCTCTGATGTGGTGAGCTTTCATTTTCCTAGCCATCTTATCATGATTTACTCGTTTACTGAATTCACGGAAGGAACTCGATCAATTGGATTGGCCAGGATAAAGTGATGACGTCATAAAATCCACTGGAAAATGTGAATGAATTTAGTGTTATGAACTTATAATATTGATTTTATGTTTGAACTTGTCAATAGCTAATTCAGTTTGTATTAAGCATATACTATCACCGGGAGTTTATTTTATTAAATGACTATACTTTTTGCATTCATTTGATTGAATCAGGGCTCAATAAAGTTGGATAAAAATCCAATCGTAATTACAGCGCTCTCATCTTGTTCACTCTGACACCTGCTAAAGAAAAGCAAATAATAACGATCTATAACGGAAAAAAAAAATGCATTAGAAGTGCATTGTGTATATAATGAAATCATGTCTTAAAATTTTTAAATTGATTCAATTGAGTTATAAACATTTTTTAATTATGTTTAATAAGTCCTTTTGATGAACAGAACCTAATATTACATCTTGTTATCCTTATATTGCAAGTTTCAATGTTAATTTGTGGAATTAATGAAACCAATAGAAAGGTTTAGGGTTCTGTTTGTACTTTTCGCCTCATGTTTAGGATTTGATTGCGGCAATTAAGGTCAGAATTCAACTATATTCGGTATATGAGATTAAGACTGGTGGTGCAATTCTTCCAATTTCAATAATGATGCCGGAGTAATAGTCAATAGCATTAAAAAATGCAGTAACCGATAATTTACAAACTAACGTGAGGAACACTTGTCAAAATTAGATTTCTATATCCCTAACTTCGTTAATCCCCTCTTACCGCATTCTCGCAAACATCACCGATTTTCTCTCATTTTTTATTGCCGTTCTCTTGGACATTTACGCGTATGCTTGGTGCACAAACAGGTGGTGCTCGGCCTCGTCGCGTCGGCCACGGGCACTGCCGGCACGGTTGGCTACATCGGCCTGAAGGGGACACCCACGCGAATTGGGGAAAAGTTTGCAATGTTTACGACAAGTTCTGCCAGCACATCGGAAGCGCCACCGCCGTCTCCCTCGTCGCCGCCGTGGTCCTCGTCTTCCTTATCGCCCTCTCCGTCTTATCCATCCACAAGAAGATCCCCCAGTGCCAGTAGAGGGGCTTTTTTCTTGTCTGTAAATTGCTCTATTGGGATGTGCTTTGCGTGCAATGTGGTCGATCCTGTACCGGCTGGAACAGCGGTTTAGTTCGTGTAAATTTGTATGTATGGGTTTTTTGGGTCATCATGTCTTGTTCTGGGAGATGCGTCCATTGTGTTTCCCATCTTGTGCGTGTATTTGGGCCACTCAATGATTATGGGTATTGATGTCGTTTCGCGTGGTTCCTATTCTCTCAACTCATATTATGCCAGCGACACAAGCATGTTTATCGTGAAGTACAAACCTCGATATAACTTAGGTTATTAAAGATAATCTCGACAAGTCGAATTAAAGTGCCCACGAGCACTCATTAATGAATTTTATTTGAAAAGCACTACATGTGAAACTCGGTAAGTTTTTAATTGATGAATGTAGCGGTTGTGACGGCACTATTACTAATTTGTCCGAAGTTGCAACTTTGCGCACTAGTTCATTTCTGGCCGGTAATTTACATATGATCAGCACCAGTAAGTGCCTCATCACAGATATACAGTAGACAAGCAATCAATTGTCCATAAAGTAAAACTCTATTGTAGATGATAGTAGCTATTTCCGTTTTGAATGGGGCAAAAATTTTTTCCTATAGGCTTGATTAGAGAAACCTCCCTCCAACCATACGTTTGATTGGTAGGTCACAATTTATAAATATCACATATATACAAACTTAATGAAAATAAAATACATGTGATGTCCATGCTTGTAACCCACTAATCAGAGGTATAATGAAAGAGAACTCCCTTCAACTAGGATTGTAAGAAAACATAACGGTTTCTATTAATATAAATAATTGAATTGGATTTCTTTTTTAAAGTTTACCAATTGTACTTTAGGAAGAAATATTTTTTATGGCCCCTTTTCAATCTTTCTTTCGAAAGGTTTGGAAACAATTTGGTTCTTGCTTTCAAAACCTACCTAACTAAACACTCCTTGAATCGCCATCCAAAGCTAACTGCATTTGCACCTACCCTTCATGCCATGCCTCAAATCTTCATCGCAACTATCAACAAACCGCCTCATCTTTGTCATTTGAGTCTTCATACGTGTTCCTTTTCAATTGTAAGACAAGATACGTTTAAGAAACTCATGCAGTGTACTGGAGGCTAGAGCTCCAATAAGGGCAGCACTTTAAAATTTTCAGTATGTTCCAACTTCAATGCTGCTGTCTATTATCGATTCAGTCTGCTGGTTTGGGTCCTTTATACTTGCTGTTAAGGTGCATGTTTAAGGATGTCAGGCGAACGAAGTTACACAGCGATGATATGGCGTAACGTGGAGCAATTAATATATCTTAATCGACACATGCTCATTTGGTTTACACTTTTGAGTAAAAGTGAATCTAAATGGATATGTTGATGGGTTGGTGAAAGTATCAGGTATTTGTTATGACCTATGGACATTTTGGCCTCGTTTGATAACATTCCTAAGAACAACTGATTCTATTCTTTTATTTTCTGGAATAAGAAAAAAAAATCAATCCATTTGGTAAATTTTTTACTTCTGAAAAGAAAAATCTGTTTTGTTTTTCTTTCTATTTCCAAGAATTGATTTGGAACAAAATCAAAAAGAAAAAAAAAAAAAGTACCTTCTTATTTCTGAAAATAATTTCATAATCAAGTCCAACTTCTTTTTTTTTTTTACTTCTTTTCTCCTTCTCTTCTCTTCTTCCTCCACTAGCCGTCGTTGCCACTAGTGGTCGCCGACGACCAATTGGGTGAGGTCTAGTGAGCTTGCCAAAGCCTTGCCAAGCCAGGGCAAGGTCTAGCCAGCTCGTCGAAGGCTCGCTTGGCCACCACAAGCCTCAATCTCGCAAATTTGGGTGAGGCCAAGCCTCTCCCTCACGCTGCTTGGGGGAGGCCGAGGCTCACGGTGGATAGGCAAGTTCACCAAACCTCGCCCAGTGGCCAACAACTAACCACATAGAAGGAGGAAAAAGAAGAGAAAAGGAAAAAGAAGAAAGAAGAGACTGAAAAATATAACAAAAGTATTAAATTTAAAAATCCTACTAAATGCCTTTAAAAACTCAAAAATTATTCTTGAGAATAAAAAAAAAAAAAAATCACTTCTGAGAAAAAATCGCTCTCGAGAACATAATAGTTACCGAACCCGTCTTTTGTGTTCTTTTACATGATGAAGTTACAAGCTATGGAGTCTTAAATTGCTAAAGTTGTAACAATTGCAAGCCGTTGCAACTTAGTTAGTATAGTGACCTACATGCAAAAGCTCATGGTTCATACGGTTCATTCATCTGAAAATCATATTGCACGGAATCAACACTCTGGATTTAGTTTGGGGCAAAAAAGAATCAAACGCTTTGGGAGATTGATGATCCATTTCTGCTAGATACCGTCGGTAGGCAAAAAGGAAAGGCAAAACCGTTTAGCCAGTCGAAAGCAATTGCATTGTACCGGGAGAATTATATTGACGTTTTATCAGATTTTTCAGAGATTGAATACACCGACATCTTCGCGTATCCTTCATAGCCGAAATCCTTGAAGCTTTAGAGACGAACATAACTAAGAACTGCAGGAGTATCCATGCAAGAAGTGGAAAACAATTACCGGGAACTGAATAGCAGCAGGACGAGTAACAGCTAATTATAATCATGCAGAACTCATCTCTCACTACATGGAATCAACGTAACTTTCGCATAATACAATCGCTTAAGGAACAGAAAATTCATAGTTCAAATGACCGATGACACCTAAATTATTCATAAAGCAACTGGACTGCGAAATCCAGTGTTTATCAGAGTATCAAAGCACAATAGTGACAAAAACTAGCAAGGTTACATGGAAATTTTTCAACCCAAACTTTGGCAGGGTCGGGTCAATAGCAATGAGTCCTGCAGCCATATCGCGGTCTGCGCGGCGCAGAGATGTACATGAGCACCACGTACACGACCACACCGATGATGATCCAAGTTAAATCGAAGCCGCCACCATTTTCTTCTTCTTCTGATGATGAGCAACACAACTTACCCATCTCCGAGTCCGACGGAGGCTCTGAAGAGGAACTGATGAATTGGCTCTTTATGCGTGAGCGTTCAATGAAGAATTAAAGGGATGGGAGGGAGAAGGAGAGTGCAGATGCCGAACTCTTGGCTCAGCAGACTTAAGTTGACTTGAGATTGAGAAGTTTCCCCGAGGCTTCCCTCAAGCCTCCACTAAATATGCCGTTGTTACCTCTGGGGGTTTAACTAAGAATCAATTGTTTTCAATATCTATTTGTGATGCAACCACTGATTGAGGATGGTTCAACCAACAAGACTAAAAACAGGATGAACTAATAATTAGTTATGTCTGGTGGCACCAACTGATGATAAAATTCAATAAATCTGCAGTTGAAAGTCGCATTGCTTCAGAGAGGACACCGAGAGTAGTTAGAGGAGGGATTTTTATTTGACGTCTGCTCGGTGGTTTACAAGCATGGCGGATGCTCTCAGCAAGTAGCAAAGTAGGCAGGTGAAATGAAGACAAGAGAGAACAAGAAGGAAAACTTTGGTTTGCTTTTGTCAGTTTATGTGACTAGCGACTTGTTTAGGTAGTCCATCTAAAGGAGAGGCAAGTGAGAGGAACAACCAAATGCTACTCTCAATTTCCTGTTTGATTAAGAATGGAAAAATAGTTGCAGGAAGTAGCACAAAGCAGGGGAAAGATTAGAACAGAGGTTACAATTTAAACCCAAGCATGTTTCCCAAGAAATTCAATTGCATAAAGTGGCCCAATCTCGACTAACTTCTTCGTCGAATGTACAAAAACACGCCGATCCTGGGGGACAACTGTAGCTGGTACCTCCGACATTTAGGACTGTATGTTCCGCTACATGATGAATGGTGTACTTCGAGTTTGAAAGCTCTTTTCAAATTAGTTCAGGCAGCAATGGCCTGCAACTTCCTCAATTAGGAAATTTCGAAAGAGCGAACAAGGGGGAACATTGCAGTTCGCAAGTAGCCTTGCCTCTGCATTTTCTTTGCTCACTAGATCATGGTCTGCCATTATACCTATACCAAATGCATTAACCATTCACCATCTGCAAGATCATACCCCGTTATTTTCATTTTTCATTTTTTTTTTTTTTAACAGCATGAAGGAACAGCAACTAATGGCCAATTTCATATCTTAAAGCTACTATTGCGGGATGAGCCATTCTTTTGCAGAATATCAAGTAGACATATCTTCCATTAACTTTGAAGAATCAATTGGTTGTTACTTTTCATGAGGCGTTTGAATTTGACTTCAGATCCTCCACAAAAATGAGCCATAAGCCAGTTGATGAACAAATGGAGATGTTTCGACCAAAAAAACCAAATGGAGATGGATTCTTCCGACAGAGAACACTCTCAAACTCAGCATCACACTAGACAATCCTGTAAGATGGCCAGATTGCGGGAAACAGAAACTGACTTACCTCATAGATAGCCAAATTGACATTGTCCTACAGAAACTAAGATAAAATTTCAGATGTTTTGTCTACTGGTAAGCATAAAGCTCCGCACAATCAGAGCAAGCCCAAGCTGACTCTTAAATGAAAAGGACTTGTATACATGAACATGAGCTCCATCAGCTTCTTATTGAGAATATTTTCTTGACTGTATGTACACATTTTCAATCACTGGGACACAGCTAACGAATCAAAATAAATTGGTCATAAAATTGCCTTCAGTCTTAAGAGCAGGCATTTTTCTCCCATGTTTGTGGGTCAATTACTGTCATCGCATGGGGCAGCACTTACTCAGCTACTCCAAGAAAATGTGAGAAGCTTGGATACTTGGGTTCCCATCCTATTTCTGCACGAGTTTTCGAGTTGTTCAATTTCTTACCCAGCGGATCATTAGTTCCTGAAACAAGGTAAGCAAGTGAAGTTCTGTTCTAGCAGAATGGTTACTGCGAATCCTGTACTTTTGAAAAATGTTCAGTACTTGATCTAAGTAACCGGTGATTCATTTTAAATGTCAAAGGGGAAATTACCAGTGAAACGCTCAAACTTTTTACTAAATTTGCCACTTTTCTCCACAATGTCCATCACTTCCTGCCTGCATTCAAAAATATTGGATGTTCATAATATAGCTCATACACTCAGTAAGATTAACTGAAATCTAGGAATGACGAATTGAATGCCTCATAACATTATATAAACAACACCAGAATATCATTTTGTCTACCCACAAGAATCTCATTCCCTACCTGGATAAAGGGTGATTGTCACATCCCAAGAAGATCCTGCTATGAAGTTTCTTTTTCATAATTGCAACTGAGAGGGAAGCAGCATCCTGTCCAAATTCAGACCATTATGTAAGTGCACTACATCCTTCCCAAAAATGACTAAAGGCAAAGGAGCTATCTATATAACAAGAATCCAGAAAGGTCATTTGTGCACACGCGCACACATTGAAATCTGTGGAGGAAACCATGAAATACAATGCAAAGCAAGATCAAGTTTTGGCATGCAAGCACCCTCATAGTGTATACTGCTAATTTTACTTGCATGGAACCTAGAAAAAAACTAAAAAAAGAGCAGACATAATGCAGGACTCCCATTTTCCTTCACATCCTTTACCCCTTTGAGTTTTTTGCAGTGTACATTCCAAAATTGGTCAAACTATGAGAGAAGAATGAACAAATAAGATAAGAACCTCATAGTGTATGAGATTGAGGATGTGATCTGGACGAGCTTCAACAGTTCCCTTCTCTAGCCAATAAGAATGTGCACCCCTATTTGCTTGGTAAGTAATGTTAAGGTTAGTAGAGGAGGTATTTTTCTGATTACAAACTCTAGGTGTTTTCCCTCCCAGTATACCAGTTATCAATTTATAGAACTTTAAAAGGATATGTAAAGTCCAGCCAATCTAATAACAGAGCCACCAAATTCCATCACCACTGCTTCTGCTTTCAGAAGAACATCTGTCCGAGGGCTCCTACCAATAGGGACAACAGGACTATCCTGCAAAGCAAGACCAACAGAACAACACCAATAGTTAGGAAGACTGAACTACTTCACAAAAGTACAAAAGATACAGGCACAAGAGTAACAGCAGAAAAATGACTAAGAAACCTAAGTTTTCAACAAACGTGCACTAAGTGGAGATCCCAATAATCCCGCATCAATTGCTACATATTTTTGAACAACCACTAACAAGGTAATCTCAACAAATTGTTAGTTAAAGCAGTAGAGCAAAGTCCAGGTTTCCCTTGAGCCATGGGAAAAACATGAAACACCGTAGACATTGGGTGGAAGTTAATCAACATGTTGGATTAGCACCTCATCACAGTTTCCATTGTCGTTGCAGTCATATGGAGCAGAGCTTGAGGTGAATAAGAAAGAACCTTCCCCATTCCAGCTCAGGGCAGCCAGTCTGAGTAAAGTTAGATGAACAGTTCAAATTTATTATCTTGCAGAGCACAAGCACCAAAATATTTGAAAGTGTGATATGCAGGCCTAACCACCCAAAGTTTTGCCATATAGCGACATTTTCATCCTGTGCAACTGAAAGAAATTAGAAATTTGTGCAACAGGTTAGTGTTTTTTAGTCTCACCTGACATCACCAGGATAGTCAGAAGTTCGTGATGGTGGAGCACAAAAAATCACATAAGGAAACCGCTGATCTGTCTTTGTTCCTTTCAAGGATGGTATAATCCCCAATTTGACCAACTCGTCATGATGATCAGAAGTCACTGTCTGCCCATAAATTTGGCAGCCTGAATGCTCCTGCTCAAAAAAAATACATACTTCCAGTATCATACATATAGGTTGTCCTGACGTCTTCAGCTAGCAACATAATCCCCCCCCCCCAAAAGAATAACACAAAGGGGATACTGGCGAAGCAATCCGTGAGAACGTCAGAACAGTTACAAAACAACAAAAAGTTGTCAATCAAATTGAAACAACTCTAAGCAGAATCAGAATGAGCCACACATTAGCCAGGTGTAAGAGGCAAAATCCAGCTGAGACAAGCAATACGTATATTGGAGAGACACATGTGAATGAATTAAGGAGAATTAGCAACAAAGGCGGTATCAAGCAAGAGGCTTAGACAAGAACATAGTTGCATTTTCATGCTATGGAATCTTTTCTCTTGGTTTTACCCTGCAATAGTTCCAGAGACTGAGTAAATTTTGTATCCATACCTTGCGCCATCTTTCTGCCACCAAGCGCCCAAGAACGCCAGGTCCGACAATCAGCAAATCGTTCTGTCCAACCACTCCGGTAGATGAAACCGCCATTTCTTCACCTCGTTCTCCTTCGCCCACCAAAATAAAACCGTCAATAAACCAAGAATAACTTCTTTTCCATCTTCCAAAGCAAACAAAACAGACTGCACACAGTCAACATGAGAGTCAACATCCGCCATTGCACAAGCACTTGAAAAAGAGACGGCCTAAACATTGCTACTTCATTTCCTTTTGGGTCAACGCTTCCTCATGTATCGACACATTCGCGCAGCTAAAAATTCAATCTTCAAGGCGCTACTCACCTCATCCAGCTCACACCTGTACCTAAACTCAACTGGGTGATCAAAAGAAAAGCAATTCGTGATAAATATCTAATCCAATTCACCTTCATTACCTCAATTACGCAGCCAGCAAACAGCGATGGCCACCCAAACCGACAAATTCCTCAAAAGAACTAACTCCAATCACAATTTTCTTATTAACAGACTCAGTAAAAGACTTTTCAAGTAAACCCACAACAACAAAAACAGTTCTTTATCCGGGTCTCCTCAATCCGGCGACAAACGAGAAGCGCCAAAAACCGAGCACGCCCCGACATTTCGTGAATCGCGAAAAGGGCGGATAAGGAAGGGAGAGGGGACGGTGGGGGGACCAACCCGCGACAGAGAGGGCGCGTACTCGGAGGCTCCGCGGCGTCGACGGTGGCGATTTGAGCCTTGGATCGAGATGGGAGATCCCGGAGATCGATGGGGCCCGGCTGGTGCCGCTCGAGGGGAGGCGTATGGAGCTCGAGAAGCGAGGAGAAGAGGGTCGAGCGAGACGAGGCGGAGCGTAGAACGAAGAAGAAGAAGCTATGATGATGGTGGTGGCATCCATTGCTGCATGCTTTCAAATAAAAAGACACAGTGGAGATAAAACTGGGGCAAGTTATTTGCAGTCCGATTGCTGATTGGCTCGTCCACGCCAGAAAGGGAGAGAGACAAAAATGGGGAATTTGGATAATATTTTGGAAAGGCCTTCCAAATGAGGGGAGAAATCCTATTTATCCAAGAGCGATGGTTGCAATAGTTGATTTCCAACTCGATCTAACAATAGACATCGTATTTGGATAAAATCTAGGAAATGATAGAATTTATCTTATTTTGATAACATCTATTACTACATACTTTCAAATATAAAGAGACAGTGGAGATAAAATCAGGACAAGTGACTTGAAGTCTTGATTGTTTTTTTTTTTTTTTTTTTTTTTTTTGTGAATGTAAGAAATGTAATAGATAAGACCCAACTATACAAAAGATCAGCACCAAAAATTTACACTTAGAGCAAAAGTTGGAAGAGTGAAAGGGAGCCGATGTAAGAGACAACCGAGGGTAGGGAAAGCCAGACAACAAGTCAGCTCAGCACAAAATGCTACATAGCTAAAGACAAGCCGAAGGCACTAAAAAGCACAAGAAAACAATTAGCGAAATTAAAGCGTAGGCGCAAAAATGGAGGTATCAAAGCCCCAGCATCTCTGAAGTCTTCTATTCTTGTAAGAGTTAGGCACTTTCTTGAAGGTCAAAGTTTTGTCCTTGACAACCTTAATAAGATGGTTCTTTAAAGCCGATATAATCACAGCTTCACCACAGAAGATAATATCATTTCTTTTCTTCCAAATAATATGGCACAAAGCCCCAAAAGAAAATCGAGCCAAGGAATGGAAGAAATCCTTTCCCGAAAGGTATTTCATAAGACAAAAAATGATATCCATCCAGGGCCTATTGCGCCAAGGAATGTTACATCTAGTAGCCCAAAAAAATGCTAGCGTTGCCGAAGTCTGACATTCAAAGAACAAATGACATATAGAGTCTAGCTTAACATTACAAAAAGCATAGCAAGTGTAGTCGATTCTGCCATGAGACAGGAGGAAGGCTTGAGTAGGTAAACTCAAAAAGGGAGAGAGAGACAAAAGGGGAAATTTGGATAATATTTTGGAAAGGCTTTCCAAATAAGGGAAGAAATCCTATCCATCCAAGAGCCCCAATTACCGTCACTGATCCTTAAATCAATCTAACGATAGACATTGATGAGAGGTTTCTAGAATACAAGTATATTTCTCATTTTTTTCAAAGAATACTCTAAGACTGTATTGGGTAATCAGTATAAAAAATTCAAGATATGATAAAATCTATCTTATTTTGATAGCGTTTATTACTACATATTTTCAAATAAAAAGACATAGTGGAGATAAAAATGGGTTGATTAGCTCCTCCACATTAGAGAGGGGGAGAGAGAGAGAGAGAGAGAGAAGAGGGACTTTTGATAATTTTTTCAAAGGCTTTCCAAATAAGGGAAGAAATCCTATCTATACAAGAACCCCAAGTACAATCCTTGATCTCCAACTCGATATAACAATAGAGATTGATGAGAAGTCTCTAGAATACAAGTATATTTCTCATTTTACACTCAAAGAATACTTTAAGGCTGTATTTGACAATCAAGATAAAATTTATCCTATCATGCATTTGATACTTGCTTAAAATAGAATAAAGTCGAATATAAAGAGATATAAGCCGAATAAAATTATCTCACGAGAGATGAGATAAAAATAAATATGATTTCTAAAATTCATAATAGGAAAGTTATTTTTCTTGAATAACAAGCTTTTTTTAAATTAATAAAATTAAAATTATATTTCAATATAAATTATATTTGAATTCGAATATAATAAATTCAAATAACTAAATAACAACTTATTTTTTATTTATATATTAGTATTTAATTCTATTTTATAATATAAATTTAATATACATTGATATTTAGTACATATTTTAGTAATATTAGAACAATTTACTATTTAATAAAATTTTATTAGAGAATGATGGAAGGGGAAGAAAGAATAAAAAAAAAAAAATTAATTAAAAAAGAGAGGAATATAAGATTAAAAAAGCCAGTACAAATAAAGTAGGCAAGAGTCTCGCGAACAATTTTTGCCATCTTCATTTGTAAAAAGTTTGATTCATTTATACTAATATGCCATTTTGCAAAATAATGTACATAATATAATGTAAATATATTTGATTTTATTATTGTAGTCACCAAATAATTGATAATATATCAAAATCTCTAGATTTCTATCATATAATATCTATACTAGAAATCCAAATGACCAAACGTAATATCAAATGCCTTAATGTACATCTTTCATGGGGTAGCATTATCCACCCATATATGACTAAATACACCCAATTTTCAGTAAAATGACAAAATTGCCCTATATCATTAAATTGCAATTTATATGGGTGGTCCCAAATTTTATTTACTTTCCTTTTTTTAGTATTTATATATCTATGTATTATATACTTACCATACTTGATAATTTCTCATGTTTAGTTTTTTTTTATTGTAGATTTTTTATGTATGTTAAAGGCATTTTTTTATTTATTGTTTGATATTACTTCCATAAGAATTTGTTTTGTTGAAAAGAGAAAGTTCAAAGAAATCTAGTTCTTTTCTATATTGTCGATCAAATTTATAGATAAAATGTTAAGTAGTTGAAATTTAATTAAATAAAGCATTGCATAAAGTAAAGACTTTTTTTAAAATGTAATTGAAATATCATTAGTTTGGATTGACAGAAATTAATTATCTATGAACTATATAAGAAAAAATATAAAGATACATCATTGTACACAATATTTTTAGTGTATTCCTATATATTCCTCAAACATCTTACATGTATAAAAGTATCTTGTTAATATAATAAGTAAAAATAAAAAATTCTTTGATATAGCAAATAAAGAGGCTTGATATATATTTTAGACCAACAAAATTAATTAAAGTTTCACTAAAAAAAGTGAGCTTTGAGAAAAGAGGAACAAAATAAATAAATAAGTTGCTATAATATCAATGACGAAGAAGGGACTTTTCGATTTTATACAATATGAAAAATGTCTTTTTTCCTTATTATTAGCGAGATTATTTTACACCGAGTATGTAAAATGTTATAAGAATATTTGATGCACTTTTTTTTAAGCTAAAAAAAAAAACATGTGAAATACTTAATCATGGTGACTATCCTAACTAGAAAGGTAAAAATAGAAAAAAGGAGTGGGGCCATTGTTTTAAACTGCAATTGAAATATTGATGGCAGTTTTGTCTTTTTAGTGTAAATGTGAGTGGATATAATTATTTAGGGGCTAAAAATAACACCACCCTTTTCATATTGCCCTAAAAAATTGTTATAGAGTACTCAAGAAAGGTCTTTAAAGTTTTCAAGGCTCAATCGGTTATTTTGAATTATTTTTCACAACATTTCACCTTAAACACATATGGACCGTTACAAATACAAGTGGTCATGCCGGAATTTATTAAAAAGTATTTCGCGTGAGGGTCGCACCAATTGGCAATAACATGTGGCAAGACAACTTAACAAAAAGTTAAGTGTTTTAGTATCTAGGCATAACATATCATGCAGATAATATGATTGGTCGGTCGCACTACATCAATCGTGTATTAGGGTTTTAGTGAAATGAATTTGTTTATAAGAGATGTGTCATTCTCCACGGTTATGAAAACACCTGATAAGTACCGATTACCATGGAATGGGAGCTTCAAGGGTCCAATTCTAAAAAACACTACAATCGCTAACTTATTAACTATTCTGATGAAGTGTATACTCATTACCAAAAAAAAAAAAAGTACACTCAATTAGTTCTCTGAGACATTCCTTAAAATTATACTTAATTAGTTTTCTAAGACATTCATTAACAAGACTCCTACTTAAAAATATTGTTAATTCCAGAGAGAGAGAGAGAGAGAAAATCTTGCAAAGTGGAGGTGACAAAACGAGTGCATCAGGTTGGCTACCCTTCCACATCAAGGCGGCCGTTCCATTTGAGGGCAAGCAACCAAAAAGGGTGTTTAAAGCATACCAAGTTGGTGAACTATTTAGGGTGGATGCTTAATTATAAATCACTCAATATGGTCTCTCCCAATTATTATGGAACAAACCTCCTTACTAAAAAAAAAAAAGGACATCCTCGTTAGCATTGGCATAGCTTAGCAATAATCCCCTATTTCGTTTTATGGTCGAGTCTAATCTTGTCCTTCTTGAATCCTAAAAATCAGAATTCGCACGACGGGCCCTTAGTCAGACTCGATATGAATGTAGTCTATCCACAAACCACCCACTTAGTGGAGGGATAGCATTTGTAACGGCATTGCCCATTCAAGAAGGGCCAAATCCTCAAACGGAGTACTTTAAATAACCATACAAGGTGGTGGCTGTTTGAGGCGGGTGTTGATTTATAGATATCTCGCCAAGGCATCCCTCAATTGATGTGGGAGTTAAAGGCATTTATTTAGAGATATCTCGTAAGATTGGAACATACTAAACCACATATTAAATAGGAAAAGTATCGCTAGATGAAATGACATTAGTTTTTTTAAATGGAAGAGTTTCTGACATCTCAAATTCCATATCAAATAGAAAGGGCCTTGCTATGTGATATTTAAACTAGCATGGCACTGGCAGCACCCACCACAAATAGTCACTACCTTACATGGTTATTTAGAATACTCTTTTTTCATAACTTGATTCACATTGAACCAATTGGATCGTCTCACATCCACACAGGCATGTTTCGACTTTTCAAATAGATTTTGCACTCGAGTCTTTCGGAGTTCTACCTTCTCGGATACAGGTCAAAGGTTCACATCGATTAGTTCTCAATTATCTTAGCTTTCCCTTTTGCAGAATTAGGTCACATATGGTTTAATTAGTACTCGATCATGTGTTTTGGTTTCGGCCTTCTTTTTCAAATTTTGGATGGGCTGAGTAAAAAACGCATTGCATCAGGTTGCATCGAGTTTGGGTTTGGTGTCCTCTAGTATTTACGCCAATATCGTATTTTATTCGTTAAGAACTTGGGTTGGGTCAATTTTAGATTACATAATATACAAATATCTCTTTATAATAAATGATAAATGGGAAAATTGTCCAAAAAATTCTAAACTTATTATACAGTAATCAATTTAGTTCTAAATATTTCAATTGTGCCATTTTAATCATAAATCTTTTGACAATTTGCCAATTTAGTTAAAAATCTTTTAATTGTACCAATTTAATTGTAAACATTTTGATAATCTCTTAGTGTAGTCTTTTCAAATAATTATCCAAATAATAGGTTTAGGACTAATTTGACAAAACTTTAAAAGTTTGTGATTAAATGGACACAATTAAAAGGTTTAAAAAAATTGAAAAATTATCTAAAAATTTAGGTCTAAATTAACATAATTGAAAGGCTTAAAACTAAATTGACCACCATGCCTTGGGCCACTATATGTGCTTCACATCTACCGCTCAAGCCCGTGAGCCAAACTTATTGATATTCTGAGATTTATTATTAATTTATTGCATATAAAAAAAGAGAATTCAAATCTTCTTAGGTGTAGGTTATTCCAAATACAAAGATCGACCATTAAACAATGGATAGGATATATCAAAATCTCTTAATTTCTTATTCTATCTTGATAAGAGATTTAGTTGACCAAATGTAACCTAAAATGCCATTTTGTACATTTTTCACATTGTTCTAAAAAAAATTTTAGAATACTCAAGAAAGGTCCCTAGAAGTTTCAAGGCTCACTCGGTTATCTTGAATAATTCTTTGTGACATTTTTCATCGAACACCTCTGGACTGTTACACGTAGACATGGTCATGCTGGAATTTATCAAAAGGTATTTCGTGTGAGGGACCAATTGGCAGTAACATGTGGTGAGACAACTTAACGAATGGTTAGTGTTTTTAGGATCTAGGCATAACGCATCATGTGGATAATGTGATTGGTTGGTCGCACCATATCGACCATGTATTAGGATTTTTAGTGAAACGAATTTGTTTATAAGAGATGTGTCATCCCCCGGGGTTATGAAAACACCCAAAAATTACTGATCACCGTTCTTTGATTCTAGGTAATGGAATGCGAGTAGTGCTTCAAGTGTGTAATTCAAAAAAAAAAAAAAAAAAAAAAAAACTACAATCACTAACCTATTAACTTTTTTAATAAAGTGTATAATCAATATATTAAAAGAAAAACTATACTCAATTAGTTCTCTGAGATATTCCTTAAAAGTATAATTGATTAATTTTTTGAGACATTCATTAACAAGATTCCTATTTAAAAATAGGGTTAATATCCTAAAAAACCCCAAACTGGTACACTGTGACAAATTTACCCCAAACTTTTTTTGACCACCAAAAACCCCAAACTGGTACATATGTGACAAATCTACTCTCCGTTAGCTTCCGTTCGATTTTGCCATTAATTTTGCTGACGTGGTTGCTGACGTGGCAAACCATATGGAAATTCATAAGTTTAATACCGTTAAAAACCCTAAACTGGTATATTTATGACAAATTTACCCCAAACTGGTATATTTGTGACAAATTTACCCAAACTGGTATATTTATGACAAATTTACCCCAAGCAAGTATATTTACGAGAAATTTACTCTAAATTAATTTTTCGATCATAAAAAACCTAAATGGGTACACGTGCGGCACATTTACCCTCTTTCAATTTTCCCAAATTTGATCGAGTTGTGATTACCAATCAATTTTATTTTCCGGATTATTTTTACGTGGCATTAACCTTACTAAAACATGTAATATAAGATTAAAACAATGTCGTTTAGGCTCAAATCCTAATTTTTAACTAACATCTTAATTGAATTAGATTAAAGAAAAGCTATTTTTCTCTAAAAATAAATAAATAAATAAAAAGGAAAGGAAAAAAAAAGACAAGGGCTACAGGCCCTTGTTTTGGCTATAGAAAAAGGGTCGATGAGGGCTCGGTGAGGATCACAATTGATTAATTTAAATTGAATATCTTACGTGAATAATCCATGCATAGCATTTTTTTCCACCGTTCAAACGTATCGAATTAGAAACCAAATTAGCAAATTCCATTAACTTGAATCAATGAAATGATCACATTAAATATTTTCATAATAATATAGAATGAAATTAAGCAGCTATCAAAAGTTCATATTGTTTTAATCTTATATTACATGTTTTAGTAAGGTTAATGCCACGTAGAAAATAATCCGGAAAATAAAATTGATTGGTAATCACAACTCAATCAAATTTGGGAAAATTGAAAGAGGGTAAATGTGCCGCACGTGTACCCATTTAGGTTTTTTATGATCGAAAAAATTAATTTAGAGTAAATTTCTCGTAAATATACTTGCTTGGGGTAAATTTGTCATAAATATACCAGTTTGGGGTAAATTTGTCACAAATATACCAGTTTGGGGTAAATTTGTCATAAATATACCAGTTTGGGGTTTTTAACGGTATTAAACTTGTGAATTTCCACATGGCTTGCCACGTCAGCAACCACGTCAGCAAAATTAACGGCAAAATCGAACGGGAACTAACGGAGGGTAGATTTGTCACATATGTACCGATTTGGGGTTTTTGGTGGTCAAAAATAGTTTGGGGTAAATTTGTCACGGGTGTACCAGTTTGGGGTTTTTTAGGGTATTAACCCTTAAAAATATTGTTAATTCTAAATAAAAAAAATCTTGCAAAATGGAGGTAACAAAACGAGTGGATCAGGTTGGCTCCCCTTTTAAATCAAGGCGGCCATTCCATTTGAAGTCAAGCATCCTTAAAGAGTGTCCAAAGTAATCCTGCCAAGTTGGTGAATTATTTAGGGATGGACGTTGAATTATAAATCACTCAACGTGGTCTCCCCCAATTGCTCTGGGACTTGGGATGTTGCAAATCCCCTTACTAAAAAAAGGGGCATCCTCGTTAGTGTTGGCCTATATAGCTTAGCAGTAATCCCCTATTTTGATATGTGGTCCAATCTAATCCTTCCCTTTTGAATCCTAAAAATCAGAATTCGTGCCTTGTTCAAGCTCTCTCCTAACAAGGCCCTCCTTGGACTAGGTATGGAATGGATCTTAGTCTATCTACATACCACCCACTTAATGGAGGGATAGCATTTGTAACGACATTGCTTATTTGATGTGGGTCAAACCCTCAAGGGAGTATTTAAGTAACCGCACAAGGCCATGGTTGTTTGAGGTGATCATTTATAAATATATCACCAGGGCCTCTTTCAACTTTCAACTGATATGGGAGTTACAATGCTCATGTAGAGATATCCATAAGATTGGAAAATATCATGCCACATATTAAATGGGGGAAGTAATATTAAATGGGGAAGTAAATGATGTCAATTTTTTTTAGTGGGAGAGGTGACATCTCAAGTTGCACGTCAAATGAGAGAGGCATTCTTATGTGATATTTGGCTAGCATGGTAGCACCCACCACAAATAGTCACCACCTTATGAGGTTATTTAGAGTATACTTTTTCGTAATTTGACTCACATGGAATTGATCAAATCGTCACATCCGCGCAAGCATCTTTCAACTTCAAATAGATTTTGCACTCGAGTCTGTCCAAGTTCTACCTTCTCGGATATAGGTCAAAGGTTCAGTCAATTAGTTCTCAGTTCTCTGAGTCTTCCTTCTTGTAGATTCAAGTCTCATACAGTTTAAATTGTGCTTGACCATGAGTTTGCTTGGGTTCCGGCCTTCTTTTACAAATCTGGATTGGGTTGAGTCAAAAACGCATTGTGTCAAGTTGCATCGAGTTTTGGTTTGGCGTCCTTTAGCGTTTAGGCCAATATCGTATTCTATTCATTTAGAACTTGGTTCAGGTCGATTTTACATTACATAATATATGAATTATCACTTTGTGAGAAATAATAATTGGGAAAATTATCTAAAAAGTCACAAACCTATTGGATAGTGGCTAATTCAATTCCAAACCTTTCAATTGCACCAATTTGGTCATAAACCTTTGAACAGTTTGCTAATTTAGTCATAAATATTTCAATTATACCAATTTAATTTTGAACCTTTTAACAATCTTTTTGTGTCCTTTTGAATAATTATCCAAATAATAGGTTTAGAACTAAGTTGACAAAAATTTAAAAGTTTATAACTAAATTGATACAATTAAAATGTTTAAAATTAAATTGAAAATTATTTAAAAAATTAGAATTAAATTGACATAATTAAAAAGTTTAAAACTAAATTGATCGTTGTGCCTTGAGCCACTATATGTGCTTCACCTCTACCACTCAAGCCATGAGCCATGTTGCCGCCGCTCCTCCGCTTAGAGCAGAGATGTGGTCGTGTCACTTTTCTTTTTCTTTTTTTTTTTTTTTTTTGGTCATTGTGGTCGTGTCACTTGATTAATACAGAAGTGGTAATTTTGCCTTTTTTTTTTTTTTTTTTCTATTTCTTCTTTTGATTCCCGATATCAAGTGAACGAACTTCGATTTTGAGATTCTTGAAATCTTATTTTAAGAATTAAACCTTTAGGAAAAGTAGTTTTATCCGAAGAAATAGATGAGAAGCTTCGTATCATGAGATTTCTATTTTAAATCGTGCAAATTAGATTTGCATGAAGTTCCATGTGAGATTGGTAGAAGTCATGAGATTTATTAGGGTTATATTGAGCTATAGACGTGTATTTTTGTCGTGTTATTATATTTGAAATTTACTTATGACCAAAGATACAATTATTTACTACATCTTTCTAAGCTCACTAACAAGGGCTTGGCCCGAAGACATTTTGCCGGTATACACACTTGGGAAGGCTTATACGGTGGAGGACCACGTGCGGTAAAGTCTCTTGTGAGTTAAATTTTGGATAAGTGGTAGGATACCGAGTTATTTATTAATTGGGATGTTTTCGGGAGTTTTGGTATGATGTGCTTAGAATGAGACTCGTCAATGACGGGCGGACCACGTGTACCTCTAATTATTATTTTATTTTTTTATAGTAGGCTTGAAGTAAACTCATGTCCTCATGTGTCACATGCTCATAGCCAAGGATATCATCGATCGATTCGATTGTACATGGATGCCAAGTGGCAAAGTCAGAGGAAAATGAAGATGAAAATAATATTCGAGAAGCGGAAGACGAAGATGAAGGAAGTGAAGAGGTTGGACGAGAACGGTAACGAGAAAGATGAAAGAGTCTAGTGAAGAGGGAAGATGAGGAGGATCCTTCTAATGAAAATGTTGAAATTAACCTAATTGCTCATCAATGGAAGATATGTTGAAGACATAAAAGTGATATGACAAAGATGAAGAGGATCTCCCACACCAGATGTGCTACTGATTTGGTTGCCAACTACTATGGTTTCTCTTATCAAATAGAATGATTCAACCTAGAGATAAGAACTACTCACTACTAGCTGACATTAGAGGGAACAATTGTGATTTGCAAAGCGCCTATAAACCAATCTATTCGTATGTTACAATTTGGGGAAATTTACCTAATAAGTTCCAAATTTATGCTATAGATGTCGATTAAGTCCTAAACTTTTAAATTTATAGAACCGCCACGTTAGAAATCAGGCAAAAATTGATCGGAATGATTACATTAGAATTTCACTTAAAAACTTATGATTGATAAAATTGAAATAGTAAAAATGCTGCACGAAGAGAGTGACACGTACTAGGAAGTGGAAGCTTTGACACAGGAAGCCTATTTCAAATGGCCCGTTTCACTAACCTAACCGTGGCCTATTGTAGCCAATCCGCAAATCAAGCTGCTAATTAGATTGTGAGGACCATTGTAAGAATGCCATATCTCCATCATGGGTGACCCATCCCGCATCCTTTCTGGGAGTTATCATGTTCTGATGCCTCTACGTCAAATTTTGGTTTTAAGAACTTCTTATATTCAATAAAAGCATTCCATTTTGACTATAAAAAATTGATAAAATTAAAAAGTTGATGATCAAATTGGCATCCATGTAATATGTTTAAAATTTATTAGATAAATTTTCCCTATAATTTGGTGATTGATACATACGGATAACAGGCTTCTAATGAGAAAAGCTATAGCGGTTGGCAACCAAGCAACCAAATCGGATGCGTATTCGACTGTTCTCCTGAACCCTGCCCAAGTGACATGAGGCGAAGATTATGAGGGCCATGACCACTGCCATCAATTATATAGAAGAGAAGAAAGAATTTTGGTAAGTTGCCTTCAACATCGAAGTTGAAAATTGAACTCGTTGAATGGGTATTCTTTAGTCTTTACGTTGCTCAGCTATAAAGCTTCAATGAAATTACCTAGATGGTCGCTCGAATCGATTAAAACCGCAATTTTCGCAAGTGCATTTCGAGCCTTGACCTCGGATCACCTGTTTGATGATGACCTTAGCTGGCCAAACGTTTTGTCCCCAGGAAAAAAAAAAAAAAAAAAAGTCCATTCTAATCAAGTGAAATGGTTTAAATTGAAAAAGAAATATGATATGATTTTCCAAAAGTACATGGCCGATGGCTCCGAATAACATGTGTCGTCACTTTTGAGCCTCCCCATCCTTAAAGTGAAAATGATCTCCTTTTCTTAAAAATCTAGAGAGGAAATTGTTCAAAAATCTTTAAAAATTACCTACGATTTTTAATTGGCTACTTTTTTTTAAAAAAAAAAGGGTCAAAATGCATGAGTCACAATATTTACAAAGACTAATTTTTTAAAGACTTCAGAACTTTGGTTTCACCTTATTTTCATAATTATCAACACGCAATAATGACACCAATAATTTCACAAAACTTGTGTTTGTCTCGCTCTTTGGATATTCCACTATTACCCTTACATCAAAACGTATGATCTCAAAGTTGTCAATTGCCATCTTTTCATCATGAAACCATCCGATTAACACATGTTTAACAACTACATACCATGTCCATCAATGATCATCTAATCCCTTCCAAAACAAGGCTCCTTTCTCTCCCTCCATAATTAAACTACGACTATGCACGCGGTGTGTAGCTCAACACTTTTCTTGTGAAACTGAATTATTTACTTAGAAAGCAAATTGAATTGTCAATTACTTTAATCTTGAATATGAATAATGGGGACAAAGTCCGAGTTTTTGTGATCAAATCATTCTTAGAACATTGCTTATGATCAATGTGCACTTAAGACACGTCTAATCACCTTTTTAAAAAGATTTCCAATCAACTTATCTCTGAATGCATGTTTGATCCCTCACTTTACAAAAAAGAAAAAAAAAAGAAAAAAAAAAGAAAAATAAGTCCTTTGTTGTTGTCTATGTACACTTGAGACACCTGTTTCTTAAAACGCGTGTCTAATTATTCATTTCAAATCTCTGAACCATTTGTAACTGAAACGCAATGTTCCATCGCTCTTTTGAAAATCTTCATTGAGTCAGCATGCACTTGAAACGTGCATTTGATTCACTCATTTTAGATCTATCATCTTATATTTGGGATATATGCTCGATCACTGATTTAAAAAGGGAAAAACAATTTTCATTGATCAAGTTGTCCTCAAGTTACGTGTTTGATCACATTTGCATTATTAACTTGCATGACCAATAGGAATGATCAGTTCCTGGTCCGATCCGGTCCGATCCAATAGAGCCTCACTTTTTTTCCACTACTTGATGCTATATGTTATGAAGAAATTTTTTTTAAAAAAAAGTTGATTACCTTTCTTTTAAAAAAAAAAGTATATGTAGTCGGTATGGTCTTACTCCTCTTCAAAACTGAAAATAGGACCATTTGGACAACAGTTCCACTTTTATGAACCGTGAACCGGACTGATACTTCCGAGTACCAAATCAAACTAGCTAATTTGTTGCGGTCTAGGCAGTTACTGATTTGGGTGGTCCATTTTGCACACCCCAACGATTGTCTATGTGTGTCTTCTCATTAAATAAAATAAATTTTAAGTAACAGCAAAAACAACAGTAGAGCTAAAAATCTTTTTTCTTTTCGCAAAAAAGGGAATAGTTGTTGTAACTTATTCTTGCCCTATTTATCGTAAAATATTAAGTTTGACCTAGGCTTGGTCAAGAGTTGCTCAAAGGTTGACCAAACTAAGATGGAAGGTGCAAGACGGGAGGAAATAGGAAATATTGGTTGGAGCTCGGATTCTATCGTGTCAAACCATGAGTCCACTCATCAGGTGACACGTGTCGCCCAAGCTCCATTCGATCAGAACCCTCTGACATCCATACCTCCCCCCTTCGTCGCCTATTTCTTTCTTCTTCTTCCCTAGTCTTCCCTTTCGCTCCACTGAGGTACCCACAGGCCTTGGACTAGACCCGGTGAGGTCTAAGGGCATCGAGACCTTCCCAAGCAATCTGCCGAAGCTCACCTCGCAAGTAGCCCCACGCCGGCCTATGTAGATGGGGGCCTTCAGGCAAACCTTTGCAATTTATGTTGCACTTTTTGAAATTAGGAATTACAAGCATCCTAAAGCAACAAAAATCTGGTCAAAAAGACGTACGAGGGAGTAATAAGCAGCCAAACTTCAGCTAAATCTTTCGAAATTCGAAATAAAAACCTAGAGCCTAAGAGTCACACTCAAAGGTCTCATAATTGAAAGAAAGTTTCCAGACCGCTAAGTTATGGTAAATAATAATTTTGTAAAAGATGAGTGACTGAAACGATGTTTGATACATAGACCCAAGCTTTAGTCCTCAGCGTTAGTTGAAATTTCAAGTTGATGATATCTCGAAATTCACCAAACAATATTGAGCTCATTGAAAATCTCTCGATGCAATCATTCTGATGTTGCTAAAATATTACGAATTGGACTCGGAGTGAAGGAGATATCTGCTCGGAAAGAGGGAACCTGACTTAGAATGCACATTAAGACTAGGCGTGCATGCCTTGAATTCAGTCTGATTTTAACATTTCCTATTTTTGTTTTTTTTTTTAATCCATGTAAATACTAAAACTCTCGATTAATCTGTGTTTCCAAGGAGGAAGGTGGTCTGGGTATTCGAAGGTTGAAGGACTGCAATAAAGCGTATATGCTTAAGTATATCTGGATTTTGTTCATAAATAAAAAGTCTCTTTGGTGTCGATGGATCCATTCCAATTTCTTGAAAAGAGAGAATTTTTGGGTCACAGCTATTCCAACAATATGCTCTTCGGCTTGGAAGAAAATCCTTCACTTTAGAAGGGATTTCAGGTTATCCTTCTTTCGGAAAATAGGCAATGGTCGTTGTCTCTCTATGGCATGACAATTGGCACCAGGAAGGCCCTTGAAGCCTTATCTTTCCGGACTCTCTTATTCTTAGTTCAAGCCTTTCTAGGAAAGTAATGGTGGCGGACCTCCTTGCACCAGCAGATTGTGCGTTTAGATCTCTATTGGAGTGTTGGGGCTCCTGTCCTTCGTCTGGACATTGCTGTGTCTGTTGCGCTCGTGCTGCTTTTGGATGTGTTCCCTTTTGCTTCCTTCAAACTTGGGGGCGTTTGCTCTTGTTGTTGCCGATTGTCTTGACTGTTTCTTGTTTCTTTTACACCGGCTCCCTTCCACTCGTTTGCTCGTGTGCTTTTTGAGTAAAAGTTTTTGGTGTCGGTTTTTGTATAGTTGGCTTTTCTTCTTATTATTATTACCTTTACCAAAAAAAAAAAAAAAAACTATTGTGCTTTCTATGTATATCTCAACTCCTCTCTTAGGGCTTGTTTGTTTATTTTTGTTCCCCGGAACAAAAATTTATGTCCTTTCGTTTCGAGGAACAAAAAAAGAACAAAAATGCGTTTGGTAAAACTTTTGTTTCCGAGAACAAAAAGTCTATTTTTATGTTCCCGAGAACAGATTGGGAATGGAAACAATAAGTTTTTTCTTATTCCCATGAACAATTTCGAGAAACACTTCTTTTTTTCTTTTCTTCTTTCTTCCTTTTGGCCGGCGACCTCGTCGGAGCGTCACTGGCCCTTGGTGAGGCTCGGCCTGGCCTTGTCTGGGTGAACTTGAGCTTGCCCAAATCTGGTGAGGTCGAGCCTCGTCGGAGCTCGCTTAGCCAAGGTGAGGCCGAGCCTTGCTGATGACTTCGCAGCCACGACGAGGCTCGACCTTGTTGGGGGTCGACGACGCTCCGACAAGGTTGCCAACCCTCGTCGGCTAGTCGCTGGCCATGGCCAAGGCTGATGACTAACCAAAAGGAAGAAATAAGAAAAAAAAAAAAAAAAAAAAAAAAAAAATAATAAAAATATTGAAAAATTAAAAGAAATAAGAAAATTATACAAGTTTATCAAACACATTTCTATTCCCGAAGTAGAAATTTTTTTGCGATTTACCAAGTGAATTCTTTATGCTCAAATTTTTTTCCCGAGAATAGAAACAAAAAAAACTACTTCTATTAAAAAATTGTTCCTTGAAATAGAAACATTATCAAATGTGCCCTTACTTTCAAATTCATATAGAAATGCATGTTGTGATAAAATATTTGCTTTGACAAGCAGAAAAGGTGCTTGATTATAGCTTGGTAAGTGCTAGACTTCTATCGAGGAGGTCTAATATTTGAAGCTCTTGCAACGCAAGTTGCAGGAAGGTCAGCTTTGAGACTCTTGACGACTTACCCGATGGCATGTATGTGGTGATTAGCACGTGTCGCTCCCAGTAGTTTACCTCTAGCTGCCGGCCATGCGGGGTTTTCTGGATAAAAAAAAAAAGTGCTTGATTATCCACCTACTACTTTTCCCTCAAATTTTGAAAATAAAAAAGGATGTTTAATCTTAAAAAATTCTAAAAAAAAAGGATATTTAATCTTAAAAAATTCACTACTTTTTTTTTGAAAAAAAAAAAAAGGTTCTAGTTTCTTCATTAAAAAAAAAAGTCAAAATGTATGAGTTCGATGTTTATGAAGGCTCATTTTTTAAAGACTTTAGGACTTTAGTTTCACCTTGTTTACACATTCGATATCTAATCATCCTATCATATGTAATAATGACACCAATATTTTCACAAAACTCGTGTTTGTCTCGCTCTTTGGATATTCCACTATTATCCTTACATCAAAACATGTGATTTCAAAGCTGTCAATTGCCATCTTTTCATCACGCAACCATCCAATTAACACGTGTTTAGCAATTACATACTGTGTTCGTCAATGATCACGTGATTCCTTCTAAAACAAGACTCCTTTCTCTCCCATCATAATTAACCTACAACCATGCGCGCGGCACGTAGATCAGCACTTTTCTGGTGAATTGAATCATCTACTTAGAAAGCAAAGTAAATCATTAATTACTTTAATATTTTTAAAGTGATTTAAACAAGACACCAAGCGATTTTACTACCATAAAGCCCAGACCAATGAGGATTATAGAATGTTGGATCTTTTTATTAATTTCTTTTGAAATAACCAAAAAGAAACTTCATAAAATCCAAAAAGGAAAAAAGAAAAGAAAAAAAAGGACGACAAGATCTTCTTTTTTTTTTTTTTTTTTAAACCCAAATTTCAAAGTTTCAGAGATTCGGTACGGTGCGGGGAGGATCACGATAACGAGCTAACGCACAAAAACAATATAAACGCCAGCAACATTCATCCCTCCCTGAACAAAACCTTCACAATCTCTCTCTCTCTCTCTCTCTCTCTCTCTCTCCGTCTCTCTTCACCTCCCTCTCTCTCTCTACGATTCTAGAGAGAGAGAGAGCGACCCGCGATCCTCCGCCGCACCGTCGAGCGAGCGAGCGAGGGGGAGACGAATCGGGATGGCGTGACGCGGCGGCGGCGGCGGCAGCGATTCCCGGTCCACTCTCTTCCCCTAGGGTTCCGTCGCCGGCGACGCTCTCCCCCGGCCTCGTTCCGACGTACATTGCTTCGGTTATCGGTTCTTCGCACTTGGCTGGTTTGGGAGCTCGATCGGCATCGTCGCGGGGTCGCGGTTTTGATGCGGTTGGTGGGAGCTGGAGTTCGTGCGGATTGAGGTATTTTCTGTTCTGTTCTGTGGAGCTGATTCGGTTGGATGGATGGGCGTCTCTGGCGCGGTGGTTATGATTTGCGGGTTGAATTGTGGAAAATGTTCGTTTGTTTCGGCCGTGATGATTCTCGGGAGGAATAGTGTGATCAAAAAGTTGCATGCTTGTCTGTTGGAACTAGTTGTTTTTGTTTAATATGTCAATTCTGTGCTGCTGCGTGCTTTGATTTTCCGAATCGTGAGCTTTTAGATGTCGAGTTTCGTAATTTCTCACCGGATAAATGATGGTAGTTGTGTTTTTCGGCCTAATCACCGGTCAACGCATTCATGTCAGTTGTTCTTGGATTAGACTTCCATAATTTAAATTGGTTTTAGCGCAATGAACGCAGCCTTATGCCATAAGCATTTTGAATTTCTCATTCATACATTTTCAAGGTGATTCGCATATACAGTGCCTTCAATGTGTAGATTAGTGAAATGAGCTGAACTATTAATTTTGATGTGCAGATATATGTTAGACCGTCCCTCCAGTCTCAATGGTTTGCCCAGTTGGGAGTGGGAAAATGGCCGTTTTGGCTCGTGTTCTTGCAGGAGGCGGTTTCTCCAGTACAGCAGGTACATATTGGCTGCATATAGCATGGCCCCTGTCCTGAGCACTGTTTGATAATCCCATGGCACTAACAAGGAGTTTCATTAAGCCGTCAATCATCATGTATGCTTTTGAATGGTTATTCTGATTGGCCTGGGGCAAAAAGATCTGGAGGGATTATGTCAATCAACTTTTTGATGTATGAATGACAGTACATAGGCCTGCGTTGAAGTTTGACCAATTTCATGGGGCTGAAATTCCTTTTCTTTTGTCGGCTTAGAGGTCTGCTATTACAACTGTGTCTATCCAGACTAACAGATTTCTCTGAGATGAATATGCAATTTGTACTGCACCGTTTCATAATGAGTTTGATTGATACATGGGAATAGAATTGCCGTGTATCTCCATAGGCATGGTTTCACGCTATTTTGTCATAATAGTCATGAGCGGGAAATAATTACAAGCAACTTGACAAATGCGTAAATGGGAGCACTATATGTATGGAGCATTTTGTCCAAGTAGGAATGTATATATTATGGCTTGCTGGTAGATGTTAGCAGCACTTAGAACTTTTGTTGAAATGCTGCTTGTAATTACATGTAAATAATCAGTAGTTCTCTTGTCAAATTGTTCTATTATTTATTAGGAAGAACAAAAAGCTTCCATTCAAATGGCGTCAAGGTGTGCTCCCCATATAAAAAGCTTCCATTCAAAAAGCTTCTATGAGAGATTGAGTCCACTTAATCTGACATGTCATTTATTTGAAGACCTGACTGTTGGTGAAATGAATACAATTTTACGGTAGATAACTACTTAAACCACGAATTCCTTATGGAACACAAGCGACTTCCCTTGCCATAAAAAACCCTCTTGTTCGGTTCTCTCCAAATAAATCAAAGCTAGAGGAATTATATTACTCAACTTCCTCTTTCTTTTGCACACTTGTATCGCGGTGCACACTTTTAACTCTTCTTCAACTGTCTTTGCAATTTTCTGCTGTATACCCAGAATTGCCCTCATGGACCACAAGCGCCTAGACCATTGGCAATGGAGTAATAGATGATCAACTCAATCGTCTCTTTAGCTACTTTGGACAAACAACATATGTTTAGCATGTTTTCACCATTCTTTTGCAAGTTGTCAATGGTTAAATGTTCACCTATGGTGCCTCCTAGGCTGAAACGAGAATGTTCACTGGCGCTTTATTGTCAACTATTTTACTCTCCATTTATGCTATTGTATCTCAAGAAAATTGACATGTAGCTCTAGACCCCATTTGGTGCTACTTTGTTTTTCATACAGTCTGATATTGGTGCCTTTTCTTTTAGTTGTTGACTGTTTGTGAATTCTTTTGCCCAACTTCAGAAGAGGAAGTTAGCCATCAGAAATTATTGGCTCAGCACTTTTTTAAGGAATTTCGTGAGGCTGATGAAGCAAATTTGCTCGATGAGGAAGGTAATTCTTCTAGTATACACAGTGCTGCAATGGAACGTATGCATTGTTGGCTATTATTTTCATTGCAATAATGGGCTAGTGGAGTGGCAGTGGGCTAATTAGCAAGGTCATTCTTATATAAACTTATGCCATCAGGTGGTGTATGTTGCCTGCTCAATAGTTGATATTTCTTTTCATCAGAAACAAGGTCATCGTTTTCTTCTTTTTTTCTTCAATTTTTGGTTGACCTACTCAATTGGGGATACTATATGAATTGCGGCTTTCTTCTTTTTAGTTTGATTTTTGGGTTACCTTTTAAATGGAGATTACTGCAGAACAACGATAGGTAGCGTGGATATAACTTCCACAATAGAATCACAATGATGAAAATGTAAGGAACCTGAGTACCATCCAACAGCGTGCGAGATTGATTTTATAGGGTAAAATTGGAAGACAATAAAAAAAAGTGATTTCTTAACCAGAAGTATCTCGAGTTGGCCCATGGAATGACTGAGTCTCTTCATCTTTTTGTTTTGTTCTTCTTGATCTTGGCAAATATCGTTCAAGCGACAAGCAGCTTAATCAGGAGAAAGAGTTTGGTATGGATATTAAGTCATTATATGTTGGATGCTCATAACTGCTATTTAAGAATATGGAGTTATTAGATAATCACTTTCTAACTTTTTAAAGTTGTAATATATAGTATCTAGCGAAGGCTTCTTTCTTGCCCCTTGCAGGAATTATGCATACGTTGTCTTAAATCACCTGGTTTGCCATAAGAGACACTGTATCTATGTGTCCTTGTAGCATATTTTTATCTCCTGTTCGAGTTATTCATGCATCGAAGATGTTTTCTTTCTTTCTTTTTTCATTTTTCATTTTTTTTTCAAACACAAGTTACATTAGAGGTTTTTTTGTTTAGCATTAGGCATTAGGAAAAAGTCACCTTTTTGTCTTTATGCCAAATTTTAAAACATTATCCAATTTTCAAAAATTTATATGCGAATTTTGTCAACATTTTTATATTTTGAAAGTTTTAGATGTTTCAGGTCAAAAGAAGTTAAATCTGTGTGCATTGTAAGATTTACATTAAGTAAAGAGTAAAAAATAAAAGACATTCCGGATGTACCATTAGTTAACACATTATGGGTTATATAGTGTATGGATCAAGGCTGGTACAGGAACAGAATCTAAGCTTTTCGGAGCATGGACAACCTTTGCTGCCAAAGCCTGTTGAGAAAGTGGAAGGAGAAAATTTTAGCATGTAGCTGTTCACATTAGAACTTTTATGTTCTCTGCATTCGTTCAGCTATTTATTGGGTAGATTGTATGTACGTCATTCTCTCTCTCCCCCCCCTCTTCCCAACTCTCAATTCCCTGACCTAGGTTTGAAAGAAGCTCCCCAAAGCCACCAGGCTGGACGATGGATTAATATATCTTAAAAAATGAAGAAAACATATAGAGAACATATTCTGTAGCATCTAATTGTGCAAGTTTTGTGACTTGTTAAGTGCTATTTTGTTTTGATTTTTTGGTGTTTTTGATAATCTGATTGCCCTGTGGTTTCTTTGTCGATGCAGACATGCATGTATATGGTTTGAAGCCTATGGCTGATCAACTGCATTTGGTAAGGTTCGGAAATGCATTTTCTCTTTGTACTTTATTAGGACTTACCTGTGCATTTCTTGCTTTTTTCTGGGTTTATGTACATCACTGCAACTACCCTTATTGATAGGGAGAGCTGCACTTTGCCTTTGGTTCCTCTTGCTTGCGTTTGATATGAGGCACAGTGGTGAAATATGTTAGAACAAAGACTTCAGATTGAGCAGATTATGACAATATTTGCCTTCAGATTCAAGTTTATGTTTTGAATTGGCTTCATAATCTATTATCTTAATATTTCTTTACAGTAGGTTTTTCCTTAAATAATTTTGCTTTACTGCTGCTTTGTCAATTATGTGATTGCACTTTCCATCCGCTTTCTGTCAGTTTTTTTGAACATAACAGTGAGGATTGTTTTTGCTTGATGATGATCACGAGATATGGCTTTTCATTTTGAGGCAATATTTTTTCTGCAGGTACGTTGCAATGCATGTAAGAAGCCAATCAAGGCCAGTCAATATATGGTTCATGCAGGTTTGAACCTGACTTTTGTGAAGCATTGAGGGATTCTGTTAATTTATTTTGCTTATCTGTCATATAAAGAGAAACTTTTGGCAAAATTGTTCTGCTAAATTGAGGATTCTAGGTGTCTCATGCCGTCTATGACTCTTAACCAATCTGGATATCTTGTCCGGTTTTATTTGTTCAATCATCTTCTTTTTTTGTCTGATTTTATCTGATGATTAATCTGAGTGGACTGGATTTACTCTACTGTTGCCAGGGTGAGAAGATCAGAAAATCTTCACCTTTGTTTTCTTTCTTGTAGAATTCTCACCTCTTCTGGTGGTACAACTCCCTTGTCATTAGATTTTTTCTCCATACCATCACAAATCGCCGTATCACTTGTCTTGATATTTCTTAGAATTGTGAATCCCATTCTCTTTATTCTTATTACTCTTTTAGCAAGTCTCTACGATCCACTGGCTAATGCAATACATGGGCTGACACTTCTAGATAGCCTTAGTGCACTCTGTACCATTTAATTGATAAGCTTAAGCTGCTGGCTGTAGCTGTTTATTTTTCTTCGCACCAAGGTTTTTTCTTTAAATTTTTTAGAATTATGGAGGTTTTTAAATTACAGAGTAAAGGCTTTTACTGATTATCCTAAACTGTTGGGTCTTGTTATACTTTTTGGTTCACTCCTCCGTTGTTTTTTCAGATACCTGTAGGTTAGTGAATTCTACACAAGAAGCTGTTTTGGAGCCTAATGGCACTGGAAGGGGCAAAAGACCACCTAGGAAGGAGAAGAAAAAGTCCACCACTCCCAGTATCCTCTCTCACTCTCGCTGCATGCATGCTTCTATACTTAAAGCTTAGAGTAAATCTGTTCTTTGTTAGAAATTCGCTTCTCTTTAATGGAAATGAAATGATTTAGTAATTAGTATTAGACGATCATTGGCTTTTATTTCGCCTTGATGCTCTTGGTTTTGTTAAGATTACAATGATGAATCTAATTTTGTCATGACAATAATGATGGTTAATCATCCAACTTCCCTTAGGGGTGACAATTTTCATTTGCATCCTTATCTGCTATTAGAGCAGGGACTCACTGTTGGAGAGCAAGGATATGAATTTGTGAAGAATACCATCACTGTTGAATCACAGTTTCGTTATAATGGAAACCAGCAATCACCTTCTTTATGTTTAGAGGTCAAAGGTAGTTTACTGTTTCTCCTAGTAGTTCTTGATTGTGTACATGCTCATCTTTGACTAACTGCATCTTAACCGAAGTTTGGTTTTATTCAGCTAATATATTTAATTATGGGGTATAAGTGAGCTGCATTAAGGCAATTCAAGTGCATTTTCTAACTCTACTTGACTCATTGGCTTCTTGAAGATCAACTTGAGCTGGATCAACTATCACTTTATCGTGCTCAACTCAACTTGAAATGTTTTCCAATGTTTTCAAGATTGTCTCAACTTGACTTGACTGAGCTTGATTTTGCCCAGTAAAAAATGAGCTTGGGCTTGAACTTGAATTGCTTGATATTAATGAGAAAAAATCACCATTTCATCATAGGGTATTACATATTAGATAAAATATGAGATGCATATGGTAAATCATGTCTAAATCAATTCAAAAAATGACAAGATCATAACTTTCTTTGAATGGGAGTACTTCTTTTAGAATGAAGTTGTGGCCCTCAACTTGTGCTTTAAACTTTGCTAAGGACTCTTTGCTAAGGACTGATAGAAGGAATTAGAAATCTTCATGGTGAATTTAAGTGAACTAGCCAAATACCACCAAAAAATACCTCCTGCATCCATCTTTACAGAACAAAACTTCTAGAATTGAATACCTGGTGACTAAACAAATCACTAATCTAAACCTTAATTTCATAGGACCTTTGTTCAACAGTATGTTCTCAGTATCAGAAACTCAGATGAACTCAATCTTAGGAATCATGGTCATAGGAGCATGACCCTTGAGGATAATGGTCTTGAAGGGGGAGGAATTTGATGTATGTTAAAATAGCTTCATTCTTTGTCCCATGTCGAAGTAGAAGTACTAGGAATTATAACGGAGAAAACTTGGACTTGAATTTTTGTCCCACATTGATGGCTTAATGACTCAGAATGAACAAATAGGAATTCTCAAAGAAGAAGAAGAAGTGGCTTTGCATGATGAAGTTCAGGCTTTTAAATGCACAATATGCACACGAGGTAGCTATTTGAACAACATGAAGGGTGAACTGGATTAATTAGTTGTAGGCATTACTGGATCTGTATAAACTTGTAACTCCTTTCTAGTTTGTGCTTAGATGATCAACAATGAAAATGTTGTGTTTCTCTCTATAATTTTATTTGGAACTGTCTCTCTCTCTCTTCTTGTTAATCATTTCCTTAATAAATTTTCCACACAGATCATCCTTTAAGCTAAATCTAAGAGTTGCATGTTGATTGGCCTAAAGTGTGATGCACCTACACAAAATTCTCAGCGCGTAATCTACATGGACTTTTAGTATCAGATAGATAAACATTGCATTTCCTTAGGTGTTTGTTCACATATCATACCGTTGGATAATCTCTTGTTCTTCAGAGGGTAGTGAATATATTCACTATAAATGGATGCACATTAAAGCAAGAAATCAAATATGAATCTGGTTTCATTGATATAATTATCCACAAGCTGCACTAGAATGGTCAAACAATAGGTGAAGATTCTCGGTGACACGGATTGGAATAAGAGGGGGTAGGAGAGGAAATGAGTTACAGGTGACTTAAGCCTGGGTTGAAATAATTCTCTTGCCAACTATGCTATCAAAGAATGTGAGCGCCTTCCTATTGCATTGATTGAAGGGGAGAAATATTGTAGAACACTTTGGAAATATCACTTTCTATGTTTCTCTAGGGTTTATTTATCTAGTTGTTTATGTGTCAAAAAATGCTGTGAGGGTCATCACAAGGCCTCTCTGCGTGGATCCTTTTGTAACTGCTGTGTCTTCTCTTGATATGGGGACTTAAAATTCATTAAAATTGTCTATTTATTTCTTCATGATGCATTATCAATATATGAACTTTTTACAGACTGAATTGTTAATGTGAGTTTATTTACTTTCGGAAATTCAGCATATGAACTTTTTACAGACTGAATTGTTAATGTGAGTTTATTTACTTCAGGAAATTCAGCTAGTCAAGTTGTTTCAAGAAGTAAAGATGATCCAGGAGTTATCCCTAAAAATGATGATGAGTCAGCAAGTCAAATGCATCCTCCTGTGAAACGTTCTAGATTGTATGATTCGATTCTTGTTTCATCTCTTCATTCACATGTTAACTTGTTAATCTGAGCAGTATTCACCGGCCAACAAAACGATTTGTTTAATCTTCATTTCAGTAAAGGTCATCTGGTGCTCAAGTTGTGTAGTGAAGGTGTAGGCAGATGAAACATGTCTTTCTCAATATGTACTACTTGAATAAGAGTTTAAATTAGTAAAATGTGTACTTATTTGTAGAATGTTTTGACATGCTTGTCAGTGTCTCATCCTTCTGTTTCTTTGTTGCAATATCTGAATTATATTTGTTCTTGTAGGATAGCAGGGGAGAATATATCAGAGACAGATGATCAAGAAACAGATTCTGGTATCACTAGAAGTACATGTTCATAGCTTGAATTTGCTAGCTAGTCTTGAATTTAGGAATTTGTTTCCTGACATCTGGCATGCATAGAAATGGTTCTTTCCTTAACAGTGGTGAAATTTCATTATCTTCTAGTGTTTGAATGCTTGATTAATTGACTGCTTTTCTACCATGGAAAATAGATGAGGAGTTCAAAAACGAGTTCTTTAGCTTTAGAAACTAGAAGAAAAGCATCTACCTATTAATTGTTTTAGCCTGCATCACTCTGCCGAGCTCTATCTAATTTTGACTGCCTTTAATTTTCTATTATTTATTGGATAAGATTACATCTCATCACAAAACTGAGTGTTATTTAGGTCCATAATTCAACTTCTTATGCCTCTTCTTTTTCTTTGTTATGATCTTTTGATCTTATGCATGTGATAGGCTGTGTTTGGTTTATGTGATAGCTTTTTTTTCCTCACATTTGTCAGATACATGTCATTTGCTTTGACAATAATATTCAAGTTCCGTTATGTGAAGCCGGGGAGATTTTTGTAACATTGGGGTCCTGTTCTTTGAAGTGGTTTTTACAAATAAATAGGGTCGTGGATGATTTTTAACCTGAGAGTATACTAGATATAACATTCTATGACTTGGCCTTTTCATATTTTAATCTCCTTGGGAAGGAAAACCATTCTCTAATTTACTCTTATATTTTGTCTTTCATATGCAAAATGCAGATAGATTTTACCAGAGTTAAATGTTGCCAACGAGCATAAAAAATTGTGATAAATTATTCAAAGCAGAAATTTCAAAAAAGAACATCACTGAAATATCATAATTCCTTGTTCGCCTGAAACTTTAGTTAGCACAATGTCAAAAAAATCAATAAATTACCTATTAACAACAAAGCTTCATCATCCAATAGACCAGTAATAAAACCAAATTGACGCTAATACCTTAAACTTCCTAGTGTTCCTCAAGAGCAGGTCTATTGATCTGCAATGAGTCATTATGTGATACATGCCAAAAGAAGCTATAAAGTTTACAAGACAAAAATGGATAAACTTTATGTGGGTGAAATAACCCATCTATCTTGTGGATTGTGCAAGACAAGTCGAAACCTGAGTTGGTGGACCAATCACGGAACTATTTGCATTTGATGTCACAGGGAATTGCAATTGTGAAACTAAATCACGCACATAAGTCCGTTCCTTTACCAATAAGTGAACTTTCGGGGGTTGATTTCAAATTTAGGCCTTTGAGCTTAGAAATTGAAAACTCTAAAAAACATTGCTGTAGCTGAATTACGGCATGGGTAAAAATGTTGCATTGATTTCTGAGTATGCTTCTTCTTGGAGCGCCCATAGGGTGAAAGATGTGAAGGTCAAGTAAATAAAAATCATAAGACTGCAAATGTGGAAGGAACTCATGTTAGATGAATTAGAGTGTGTAATGAATGAGTACGATAGGAAGTAATGAACTACCAAAGGTTAAGTAGCATATACCACTCTAATATTGACTACCCTATCCACTTTGTAATAAGGCCATTGTGGCAGTCTAGTTCTCTTCTTAGAAATGGGACTTCAAACCAAGCACATGCATCGTTGTTCTGTGGCTCACTTTTTTTGTACGGTTACAGTCTTTAGATCACAAAAATTCCAGAAAGGGAGTAAACATATAACTGGCCAAAAAGATGAAAGAGAGTAGAAGAGAGGGAGGCTTTACTTCGGGTTTGGATAAGAGGGGATGGATGGGAATGGAGGAATACTTGGAAGTTGATGTGGCATTAAAGGGCTAAACTGCCAAATACTGGGAGGTGCATGATGTGGACTTTGCTTGCATGAAGTAATGCAAAAGACTCCTGCAGAATAATTAATAGATTTTTAAAGGATCTTTTGCATTTTAATCGGCAAAACCTTTTCCTCAGTTTATACATAATTGGATGAGAGAGCGAAATGATTTACCTTCCACTTTTAGTGAAGTATACATGAGTAGAAAATAAAAGCCTTCCAAATAAAGTTGGATTACTTATTCGAGTATGTTATGTTCCATTAAAACTGGTGAGAGGATAGGTAAGAGATCTGAGAAATTTTAGTATTGAAAGTGCATGAATCTTCGAGGACATGCTACAAGATTGAGTGATTTCTTAAAGATGATCCACACGACCAACCACATATAGCAGGACAGCAATTGCAATTTGAAGGCTTAATCTTTTTCATTTTGAAAAGGCCTATTTGGATTGACTTTTTCCTTTTGCTTTTGACCTAAGTTAAATCTTGCTGCACACACACTTTGACTTTTTTGAAATCGGAAAATCTGGAAACTTTCACAACACTCAAATGATATGTAGATTCACATATCTTTTTCATATTTTTCCAAAATTTGAATAATATTGCAAATTCTGACAAGAAAGCAACGGAATATTTCTTGCTAATATTAAAGTTTATCACACAAGCCCTTGTCCATTATATATATATATATATATATATATATATATATATATACATACATATATTATATTATATTATCATATGTTTGAGAAAAATATGTGCTTGGTCATTTGGATTACCATGCAATATGTCGAAAGCTGATATAGGGTGCATGATTCAACAGTATATTCAATGGTATAATAATTAACATTTCATTGCATGTTGCCAGGTAGGGATCCCCAAAAAGAATCACTTCCGGAACAAGAAGCAAAGAGTGGTTGTGCTAGTGGCTATAAGAATCCCTTGCAAAGTTATACAAATAGCCAATCGACACAAGGTATGATAGTCTGGCTGTGCTGTAATTTGCTAACTTCTGTGGGGGGAGTACACCGTAATTGTTCATTTCATGAGGTAAGATGTGATATAAAGCCAAAGTTGCTTCTCTAGAGGAGTTTTGAGGATTTTCATGCAATATACTGTTTCAGTTTCCTATTGTAAATATTTTTGGTTTTGTAAGACTAACTAATGGTGGTGGTGATTTTAGGTACTCCTTCGCCACTGGCTACCAAAATATATTACTCTCAGAGAAACAATCGTCTCCGATCAGCTATCAGCCATCTTTATTACATGACATCAACTGATGGGCTTCTTGAGGACTTGGTGAGTATAAGAAGATGTGAATGCAGGCTTGAACTCAAAAGAGTTCTTTACTCATGGGAAATAGGTTGTTTAATTATTATTTTCTTGTTTGTTCTTAGAACCTGAGCAAGTGTCTGATGACATGTGGCTCATTTCGCTTAATGTTATGATGATGCTTGATTTCCTAATGCCACTGCTATGTTAATACCCTGTTGTGTTATCCTCTGTTTTGCATATACTAGTCATGTGATATTTGTAGTATTTGTAAAGGCATACTTGATGCTATGAGGCAGATCCTTTATAATGCAAATTGTTGGAGTCCGCACATAGACATAAAACCCTGTTGATCGCTCTGGCTTTATGAATTCTGCTCTTGGCTAGTTTTGACTTTGAAAATGTGAGAAGTACAATGTTCAACTTTCTGGGTATGAGGAAGTGTATTATTTAATGGTGATATCACCGAAATGTGGGGACTTTGGTATCTCCCAACCAATTAAGTGTTCTGTTCAGAAGATGTGTAATTTTAACTAGCAAAGCAAATCCCTTTATCATTTGCCTTTGCTAGTTAAGAACTATGTATGGTATTGTAAGATCAAACTCACCAGTCCACATGGTGCCGGTGTTAAATGATGTAATGTTACCATATTGCTCTGATTTTGCATTCTCAAATAGCTAACATGTCATTGTTTGTGAGGTGGTGGCGTTAACTCGCAAAAATTATTATGAGAAAGTAGCTATGCTCATTCTATTCTCAGGAACTGAGAGATGCACAGCCATCGCCTTTACCACAAGAACCAGACCCAGTTCTCCTGAAAAGTTCATCATTACATTCAGATATCTCTGCAGTATCTTTGCCACTGTCAAAAGTATCAAATTATCTATCTCCTGATGCTGCTTTGAGGCCTCAGGATGCTCCAATTCAGTTAATGAAAGGCAGAACTTTTCCCAATGGTTATTCTTTTGCTGGTGACTCAGGTAAACTTGTAAAAGTCATACTATGAATATGTTTTTATTTGTCCTTTGGTGTTTGCCTCTTATATATGATTGAATATAGCTCTTATCATAACTAATTTTCTTATGGGACAGTGGACACCTCAATTCCTTGCAATTTAATTATGATCTTGCTATTTTTTTTTTCCCAATTTATAACAACCTTTTTAGTGGAAATCCATAAAGCATAAGCCAGATGCTGGGCTGATAACCCAGCTTCTGGCTTTGGCAGAACCATAAGGTGGGGAGCTAAAGTCCCCCCAAAACATATTGCTGGAGCATTAGAAGATATGAATCTCATGCGTATCATCCAGTAACATTTTTCTATCGATTGTCATAGATTTGTTTCCTATATAAATGATAATCTCACTTATTGGACTATGTCACGTCTTACAAGCTATGCCACATTGTACTTTTCAAGGCGTTAGAGAGAGAACAATAGCTTGCATTTGCGTGCAATGTCTTGAGAGGTCCAATATGTAACAACAATTCAGGAAGATAGAAATGGAATATATGCATATCTTCTCAAGGGTGCTATTCAGTGCTTGCTTTTGGAAGGCTCAAAAACCTTGCCTGTGTTCCTGATATGCATATATATACCCAGACATATGCATGCGCCCGCACGCTCACATGCACTTGCCTGTGAAAACACTACAAGCTTGTCTAGGATCAGGTCCATTACCATTGTTGTGGAATAAATCCATGCTCAGAAGTTCACGATATTGTTTTGTGTTTATATCCTCTCTTTGTGCTTAGTCTGGTGCATCTTACCTTGTTTGTAGGAAAACCACTGAGCGTACAGCAGCCCGATGGAAGCGTTTCAGTTTCATAGAATCGCTACTTGGATTTTTTTGTCAGGTGTCGGTGTAAGTAGCCCCATACATGAGGTTAGAGTCAGTTTTTGAGAATCAATTGTAACCTTCATTAAATTGTTCATTCCTGTCTCCTATACTGCCAATGCTCAAATTGTTCTTTTGGGCAAATGGCGCGAATTGTTCATATTCGGTAAATATAATGTCAAATCCTTTGCTGGCCATACTGCTCTACTTTCAGACATCAAAACATGCTTGTGGCTTCAAATGTATAGCATCGACATCCATAACGCTGCTTAGAAATTATGAAGTTGGTATATATGACAGACTTATTTATAAACATAGACATGAATCTCTCTTAGCGGGAGAAAAGGGAGAGGGTTCGACACAAGCGTGGTAGATGCAATTCAATCGTTAGATCAAATTCACTTACATAGGAGAAGTTGAGAGCAGATCAATCTGAATAAAGCAATCAGCTTCTAACGCATTGATGTAGGGAAGTTGATGTTGACAGAGAGTCGTGGATCTTATAAAACGATCGCGTTTGACGGGAAGGCAATGCTGCATCTGTGTAGCATTCCAGCTGTGAGATCTCTCTTATGCATTTTGAAACTACTTAGATTCATGTCGCTTGCTTTCTTATGGTTGAGTGGTGGGAATTGATTCATGCATACGCAAGCCCCACTTGATCATGTTACGCGCCATGAGGTCGACCCTGGGTCATGTTCAAAGGCATAATTCGGGTCATTTGTGTGCTTGCATCGAGTTGTTACGTTCAATCAATTACTCATAATCGCCGGTCAATGCATGAACCCGAGACCCAATGGATGCACTCTTCCTTTTCGATTGATTCCCCCACTTTTATATTCCGCATCTCTAGTCCTGTGCACCTTTGGACCCACACCTTTAGTTATGATTTGTCATTGCAAAACTCTTTACTTTTGCAAAAGAAGAGATTCGATGGAGCACGTATTATATTTTGCATGTCCTTACGAATGGCGGGATTGCTCTCTGTTGTTGCCAAGTCGAAGCATTTGATTATGCAAGAAAAAGCGTAACGGCACACGCAAGATCTTGACCGATTTTGTTATCTTGTCACTGACCTTGTGCTCCCAATGTCCCTTCGCAGGTAGGTCCGCGGCCCCCACACATTGGAAGATACCATGTTATGCTTCTATAATCATTCCGTGTTAAGTTTCTTTTCCTTTCTTTTTTCCAAAAGGTCATTACATTCTCTTAGGAAAAGGGAAAATGGGGTGAACGGCCTTTTTGGGGTCCAAGGTTGTCATGATGATGCAACCCAAAAGTGGGGATTAATTAAACCTTAAACACGACCAACGCTGAGTGAAGATTAAAGTAAAGAGCGACCGGATCGAATGATGATCCACGAGAACGTCTTTTTGTAAAATAAAGCCCACGTCGTGAACCCCCTGGCGATGCAATTGATTCCCCTCGAGACCGAAAAGGTCAAATTCGTTAGGAGTTGTGTGGGATTGGAGTTGTCCATTGAGTGCCAGATAAAGTTTGATTTGTAGCATTTGAAAATTGATCGATGTGAAGGACTTTACCTTGGTGGAAACATCGATTTGGAGTTGTCAGCCACCATGGACAACGGATGTAATCTCATCCATGGCTTCCATGACCTCGACCCAAGGACAGGGACGGGCAAGCTCGGCAACCTTGGCTTGAGGTCAACCTCACCCATGTCGAGCAACCTCTATTTGGGGGGTGCCTTGTCTTTCAACGGCTTTGGCACCCCCGGCAAGAGAGGGTGAAGGAGATGAGGGGTTGTGCCGAATAGGGTAGCGGGAGGCCGTGACATGCGGTGGGGTGCCGGGCTAGCGTACCGATGTATAGTACCATCGGACCTTCCTAGCCCCCAATGAATGATGCGGATGCCATCCGATGGTCGTCCGATTCCTCCCCCCTCCTTTGTCCAATTGCGCGACCGTGCTGCCCCACCCACCACTTATCGTAACCTCCAACTATAGCCATCACAGCCCCCATGCAAGGACTGCCTCCACCACCCCTCGCGACAGACCTCCACCACCAACCCTAAGGTCTTCACTCACCTTCCTCTCCACTCATGGAGATCGAAAACGCTCATAATTCCTCGTAAAACGCAGATGTCATGTTCTCACATATAATTTCATCGTAATTACCAAAAGCACGGACAACATTTTAAAACTATATTTTATGTCTATCTAGACATACGCATGACTTCGTGGGATACGGCCAATCGCAATACAGGAGCGGTACGAGGATCGGTATATTCTGACACGTACTGAGGCGAAATTTCTTAATACGCAATGATGGGATGCTGGCCATGGCCCTCCCGCGGACGGGGACAATCGACACACGCCGGCAGGGGCCTCCGTACGGTGGCGCGGCACTAAAATAAGGTCGGCACCAACCGGATCCTGTGGACGTCATCATCTCCGCCGTACGAAAAAGGAGGGATAAAATACCGGAGTTAAATTTTTAAAAAATTGCCCGCCGTCCGGTGCGGGAAGCACATTCAAGTGTGCACTGGCTTTTGAAGAATGGGAGGCACGGTGGGACCCACACCGCACCTGCTCTCTTCCCCAAAAGGGGTCGTATTTTAAAAACGGTGCCCTCCCCCTCCTTCCGTAGATTCGGGCTTTGGCGCTCGCACGCTTTGACATCGGATTTTACCATAATTAACCCGTTTTGGAGTTAAATCATAAGATCCGCTAAGGTGTCTCATGTCACCTTATTGTTTTGAGTTTGAAAAATATGATACAAATGATCAATAAATTATGATCTGACGTGTAATTATCGTTTTAAAATTTTTAATTTGTTTACCGTGATTTTCAAACTTTCGATATGTATTCAATTTAGTTTTTAGATTAGATAACTTAATGACTAAATTGAAACTAGTGATATGATAATGCAAGGAGTAGATTGAGTATTTATTAAAAGTTCAATGATCATATTGAACAAATGAAAAGATCGAAAATAACATTATATATTAGGCAGTTTAAAAATTATATTGAATAAATTAAAAATTTAAGAAACGATGCATATTAAGTTTTAGCTCAAGGATCATTTGTATTCATCCCTTTCAATTTTTTTTTTTTTTGGTTATCTATATATGTGACATCTAGTTAATCAAATTACGCATATCGTTCTGCTAATATAAGTGTGTCCTATTATATCTATGAGTTGATATTATTATTTTGATAGGTCTTCCATATTAGAAACTAGCTTACAGAATCCCGTTGATGAGCTACACAATTTTATGGCTCAATACCTAGGATGCAAATGATAACTATTTTGTTTCAAAAATCAATTTATGATTATTTTTATTTCACAAATGAGTTTTTGAGTAAAAATACACATTTGATAATGACACAAAATATTTTTCCCCTAAGCAATCGGCCAGTAATAGTGGGAGGCAGTCGACGGGCACTAGACGATAGTGGGTGAGTAGCCGGCTTGTAGTGTGAGTAAGCAGTGGAATTTTTTTTTATTTCTCATTTTTATTCTAGACATAGAAAAGTATGAAGTTTTTACTTCTCATTTGTGTTTCAAATTTTTTATGGACTAAAAATTTATTCTGAAAATAGAAAAATATAATTATGTTAGTATACTTATTTTTGTTCCATTCTCGGGAATAAAAAAATAAAATATGGAAAAATAGAATAATTATCATGCACACCTTTAGTCTATTTTCTCCTATGTCGTTCCATTAATTTGTGTTTAGATTTATCAGTTGCATGACCATGAATCTTACAATATAATTTCATTACGTAATTCGCTTGAATTTTACTATTAAAACACCACACCTACTACATAAATTCGAGAACGCCAGTGCATTTGCACTTTCAGATTTTCTTATTTTCATATTTAAATTTCATAGTGAGTCATCGTGCTCTCTTCTCTCTCCTTTATGCTCTTTTTTTCTCCTTTATCTTGCTTTTACTTTTACTTTTCTGACTTTCTTGAGTCTTTCTCCATGCATGGAGTCTTTCTCCATGCATGTCCGTCAACTTGGTAATCCTCTGCGCTCATGCTTATCCATTGCTAAATACTACTTAAGCTACGGCACGTTCAATATCATTTTATGGACAAAGACCCCACTTTTAAAACTAGTCTATAATAATTGATTTTAGATGAGACATGGATACAATGCAGCAAATTTGTTAGCAATTTTGGAATTTTTTTGGATCATTTAAGCTTTGCAATATGTCCTAGTAATTGGCCAAAAATTTATTATTTAATGTAGTAAACTAATAAAAAGCGAAATACGAGAACGTAATACTCATAGAAGGATATTGTGTCAAAGGATGTATGTGTCAAAAGGAAGACCGAAACGTCTCAATAAATCGGAGAAATAATAAAGATACTTGATAGATGGCAGAGGTGCCACGTCTCAGCACCCCGAGAACTCTCTCTGAACCTTGACTTTGCTATTATCTATATTATGTATTAATGAAGAATAATATCAGATTCGTCCTCTTTGGCTTTCTGATGCCTTTTGTGGCGGCTATTGTTGTTTTTTCGGCACCCTTCCACTCGTTCTGACTGATTTGTCATTATGAGTGCAAGTTTTTGGCGCCAGATCGTTTTGTATAGTTTTGGTTAAAGCTCAATATCAGATTCGCTGGACTATAGAAATTAAATTAAATTTATGGCATGTTAGTAGATTTTTTTTTTTCTCTCGAGTAAAACACCTGGGAGGGGAGACCAATGCTATCAACCCCTTGTGGACACTATCATAAAATTTCGAAACCTGGTACGGAATGTTGGCATGAATTATACTTACATATCGAGTGAATTTAGTTTTGAGTCAATAGTGAACAAACCCAGTTGAATTAAGTTCTTTTGTTATAATTTTAGACTTCATTGGGGTTGTCAGGAACGTGGATATTATTATTGTTTGGCTGCCACTATAGAAACAGCTGATTAGAAAAAGCACTTGCAACACCTGATCATGATTCACATTCTGTCCTGTCATTGAAATTTGTTCTAGGAATAATATTTTGTAAAATCACAAGATCGATGGGAACATGTCATTTCAAAGATGGCACGAATCATGTTCTTGACAAATTAACGCTAAGTAGCATCTAGTTCCCTCTCACCTTCTTGGGGTATGGTAGTAGGCTTCGTGTCCATATAATATTTATACAAACACACATGTACATATACACGCGCGCATAGAAAGGTATGTACTTTAATGACGATATCTTAGAAAATCTTGATTTTTATATTGGTAATTCTAGTGTTAACTGATAAGATATAAATTGTTGTATCAGATCAATCTGACTAAGATTACTATCCTTATTATTATATGTCATGCATATTACTAACCGATAGTTTATCATTAATCGATGAATTGGAAATCACAAATGAAATTTCACTATACAAAAATATTTAATGCTTTAGTTATGATTTTTCATTTAGAGTAAATTCATCATTTTAGTTTACTATTATATACAATCAAGATGCAAATCATCTATTTATGAATATTATTAGTAATTTCTATAGCAATTATAACTAGAAGTTAGTATAGCAAAAATACGAAATACTATTATAAGATTTAAAAGCATATCACATGTTATTTACAATTGAAAGGGTTTTAGAATTATGTTTGATAAATTCATTTTATTGGGGTGCTAAATTCATTTTATTTCGTAATATTTTATCTCAAAATCCACCAAAAGAACTACTTTTTCATGAACGATTTTAATTGTCGCTTACATGATTTTGAGCCGGGCCAATTTCATCTGACAAGTGATGCGAGTTGAGCTCACATGAATCACGTGCAACAAGTTATTTCCTTTGGAAGAGACACGTCTCGACCATGTTAGACGAATGGAGGTGGGGTTTAAATTTCAAGATTGGCCAAGAGAAATTTCGAGATTTACACTATCAATTTCTTATGACTCCATCGATTAGATGCATGAACAAATTTATTTCATGTCTCTACTTTTCTTTAGTTGACTTTTTTTGTGTGGGATGGAGCATAACTTTTGACTTTGTTTTGTAAAAAAGCACGTAAAAAAGTAGAAAAGATCGGAGAAGGTCACAGGACTGTCGCCTACGTGTTAGCTTAACAAGCACGCCTTGCATCGACATAATTGATGTCCCTGGTTTAATTGCCACTTCATCTGTCGGTGACAAAATTATTTCCCAATTACAGTGAATCATAGTAGCATGTTAAGGGTCTGATCATGTTCTTCTAGGTGGTTCGGCTCGTCATCTTAAGTACTCGATGAGCCAACCTTTTCTTGTTCGTTTGATTGTGAGAATCACATTCAAGGTCTCAGAAAAAATTATCCAATCAATTCAAAACGTATTATAAGATTGTCAATCTGTTTTAAATTTTTAAATTTTATTAATTTAATCCTAAACTTTTGTATGAAATTTCAATATAGTCATTTCCACATGAAATAAATGTAAAGAATCAAATGCTAAAAGACAAAAAAAAATAAAAAATAAAAGACCAAAGTCACTCTTGACAAACCTTTAATGACCCTTTTAAATTTCATAGTGTAGAATTTCCAAAAGAGTGGCTGATTGGTGTATTATTTTATTTGAATGTTAAATTTTCTATGTTCAATCAGGGTAACTTTTAAGGCCGCATCCAACACTCTATAAGAGGAGTCGGGAGAGTTTTTACTTAAAACTCAAACCTATTGTACAAATGTCAATAAAGTCATAAATTTTAACTTTTACCAATGTAGTTTTAAATCTTTACCCCAAATTCTAATATAGCTCTTTTAATTAATTGCCATGGAAAATTGCTAATTTGACAATGGTTTGCATAACTGGATGCCATATTAGTAATTTCGGGTAACAATTGATTAGAATGGCTACATTGAAATTTCATGCAAAGGCTTATGACTACATTGATAAAATTAAAAAGTTTAAGATTGAATTAATATTTATAAAATATGTCTAAGATTGATTTTAAAAATTATCTTGATGTCCAACATGCGCTATGTGCAAGCTACTAATTTTGAGATGATATCGTAAATTCCATTTGCTAAATTTATATAGTGGTGTTATTCTAGAGATAAGATGAGAATCCTCGAACCTAAAAGTACACGTAGAAACTTCTATATTAATGAAAATGCCCATAAATCATGTTGGCACTTCGAAAGAATAAGATGAAAAGATTGTCACTCATATATGCGTAGAATAAAAGTGAATGGTTACTTCCTTAATATCAAACAAGATTGATAAATAGTGATTTTGACTTAAATATATACAGAACCCATGTCTCACGCATTTCATAAATAAATTCGTGAAGGTCATCCTTTTTAGGTATTCGATATGGGAAGTTTTATGCTCTTTTTGACCCTTTTACCATTTTAATCTTCGAAAAAGTTCTTTGACGAGAAGAATGAACTAACGAAAAAGAATTATTTTTTTTTTTTAAAAAATGATACATAATGCAATGAGAAATTTAGAAAGTCAAAAGTGAGATAAACCTTATTTTTGATCTAAATATATAGGTGTAGAAATACGGGTGAGAAAATATATTCCATTATTGGTTACATGCTTGGCTTTTTTTTTTTTTTTTTTTTTTATCAGACCTACTTTATGCCTATTCTACACTTACTCTTAGACTTTTGCCCTGTCTCTTGCAGGGCGTGGAAGTTGAAACCTACTCCTGAAACTTACTCGTCCCACCCCATCTCCCTGAGAAAGTAGGGATTTGAAGCCCTCACCTCCCCCTTCCATGTTGGAAGGGTAGCCGCTGGGATGAATTCCAATGATTACTTGGCTTAAATATATGGACTAATAAAATTCTTCTGAAGAACTTCCATTAATGTCTGTGTGTTTAAGTTCATAAATTCATGTCCACAGTTCATTATTGCTTTTGAACCAATTGTCCCTATCGCCAAAAGATTCTGTAACTAAGAAAAGGAAAAAAGCCTCCCCATTTCGTTGGTGTGTGAACAGTGAGTCCTTTAGATTCCATAAGCGACATAATCATACAGGTGGAACTTTCTCTCTCTCTCTCTCTCTCTCTCTCTCTCTCTCCATTTGCTCCCAAAGCTCAAGAGACTCACTCGCTCTCATTCTTTTAATGCAACCGTATATATACCTTCCATTTGGCAACCTCTATCTTCCCAGCCCTTGGCCTTCTGTCTTCTAACTGAAAAACTCTCTCTCTCTCTCTCTCTCTCTCTCTCTCTATAGAATTTATGCTTGTTGAAGTTTTTCGGGAGTTCAGGCAAAGATCTGAGGTGGGTCTGTTGGGTTTGCTAAGTTTCTTGCACTGGAGAGGCTCAAGCTTTGTGGCGAGCGACACGAATCACTGACTCATATGGCGTTGGTCCGAGGCTTCTTGAAGCTTGAAGGTGTTTGAGAGTCTTTGTAGATATTCCTGTTTTTCTTTATTCTGGGTAGCTGAAGGAGACACGCTGAGGAAGCTTCACGGTCAGTTTCTTCAGTTCTTGTGCATGTAAGTCGTACTCGTTTGAAATTAAAGCATAAAGTTGGCTCCAAAAAAGTAAAAAAAGTGAGTGCTATGTGAGAAACAGCGAAGCCAAATCACCTTGTTCCGTCTCTTGTTATCCTAAATTTGGAAAAACTGAGATCTCGTTGTCTACTATAATTTCACCATATTTCCCATGTTTTGGCGTATCCGGAGTTTCTACTGTTGTTTTCTCTTCCTTTTTTTTTCCAAGGCTGGAATATGAGAAATGAAAACCATAATTTTCCTTTTTCTTAACTCATAAAAAATCTGTGTTTTCTGCTCTTTTTATTTTTTATTTTGGTTGCAGCACATAAGGTTTTGGTGGGCAGAACTTGGAAGTGCAAGTGTGCATCAGTTGGCCGTTTTGTTCCGCTCACAAAGATTGAGGATTTGAATTGAACCTGAGATTTTTCTTTCATTATTCAGTTCTATATTCTAAGAGTTCGTGTGGCAATGGAGACGAGCTTCCTGTTGGCTAAAATCAACATGTTGATGACCTCTGATCATTCCTCGGTTGTGTCCATGAACCTCTTTGTGGCACTTCTTTGTGCCTGTATTGTGGTAGGCCACTTGTTGGAGGAGTACAGGTGGATGAATGAATCCATCACAGCCCTTGCCATTGTAAGTTCAATAGACAGATTTTTTTGGGGAAAATTTATATCTTGATTTGATTGTTTAAGTGATTATTGGGCTCTAATATGTAGGGTCTCTGCACTGGAGTTGTAATTTTGCTTACTACTGAAGGAAAGAGCTCTCGTCTTATGGTTTTCAGTGAAGATCTTTTCTTCATTTATCTTCTTCCACCTATTATATTCAATGCTGGGTGAGTTGAGACAAATTTCCACACCATCTTTTATTGTAAACTACGCCATATTTGATTATGCAAGAGATTGGAGTTTGATGTATCTTCTTTCGCTAAATTATTGGATGGATTTTAGTTCATCCACAATATATTGTTGTTCATCTGATCCCCAGGTTCCAAGTGAAGAAGAAGCAATTTTTTCGCAACTTTATGACGATCATGCTCTTCGGTGCGATTGGTACTCTAATATCCTTTGGTATCATATCGCTAGGTATATATCTGCAATATGTTCTCATATCAAGGAAAATTAATCATTTCAATCTGATTGTTCATCTGCACCTTCATCGATTCTCAGATATGGTTCTGACTGACTCTTATAGTTTCATGGCCTCTTATTCAATTTAGGTGCCATACACATCTTTCAGAAAATGAATTTTGGTCCACTTGAAATGAGAGATTTTCTGGGTATATACATCTTATTTAAGTTATTTTTTTTCCTTTGACTTGGGACTCAACATTAACATTTAAGTGCCTTATTGTGTATTTGAACTAACACTCCCTTGGTGAATGCAGCGATTGGAGCAATACTTTCCGCAACAGATTCTGTCTGCACCTTGCAGGTACTGATGTGGTACGAAGCTGGAGTCCAATTTCCCCATCACCTGGTCAGAATGATAAAAGGACAAAACATAACCGATGTTTAATTACTTGGTGCAGGTGCTTAATCAGGACGAGACGCCTCTATTGTACAGTCTGGTCTTTGGCGAAGGTGTTGTGAATGATGCTGCATCAGTTGTTCTGTTCAATGCAATTAAGAGCTTTGACGTTACTAACATCAACTCGAGGATCGCTCTGGAGTTCATGGGCAACTTCTTATACTTGTTTATATTGAGCACGATGCTTGGAGTTTTGGTGAGATTTCCTCCTCCTTCCACCCAACCTAAGAGGCTGTTCTTGATCTGTTTTGATATGTTTGGTTTGCATTCCTGCAGGCGGGGCTGCTCAGTGCTTATATTGTCAAGAAACTCTACTTTGGCAGGTTGACAAATTGATCCTTAGCACTGATGTCTGGTTTAATTGTGTATAAAATGAAACCAGTTAACAATATCTGTTCAGTGTTCACATTTTAGTTTGCGAACTTTCTTTTTTGTGCTCTCATAGTTTATTTTACAATTGCAGGCACTCTACAGACCGTGAGGTCGCGCTGATGATACTCATGGCATACCTTTCATATATGTTGGCCGAAGTAAGATAACCTTTAGTACTCATATGCTCATAGAACTATTCTTCACCGATAATTCTTTTCTCGCCTCTCTTCAGACTGTTAAGAGTGGATTGTTTTGGCAGTTTTTCTACTTAAGTGCCATCCTCACCGTGTTCTTCTGTGGAATTGTCATGTCGCACTATACATGGCATAACGTGACAGAGAGTTCAAGAGTGACCACTAAGTATGTCAAATTTACTCACTTTCAATCTTTTTGTTGGACATGATTTCTTTTATTCTTATGCCGCTAATGTTCACATATACTTGCGAATGATTGCAGGCATGTTTTTGCCACTCTCTCATTTGTTGCCGAGATCTTCATCTTCCTTTATGTTGGGATGGATGCGTTAGATATCGAGAAGTGGGGAGTTGTCAGCAATAGGTAATGATAAGTCCATGTTACATTCTACATTCGCTAAGCAATGTTGAATAGGGGAGATCACATCTCCATTTTCCTAATGTTTCTTTCTTCTTCTTTGTTCATTCAGTCCTGGAAAATCGATCAAGGTCAGCTCGATATTGTTGGGACTCGTTCTGATTGGAAGAGCCGCCTTTGTTTTTCCCCTATCATTCTTATCCAACTTGACTAGGAAGTCTAAGTATGAAAAGATCGATTTAAAGCAGCAGGTTAGAGATACAGAATCTTCTTGTGGATTATTCCTGCACATGAGGTAGTAAGCATGATGGAGTTCCCTAATTTAACTCCGATATGTTCAGGTCACAATTTGGTGGGCAGGGCTTATGCGTGGTGCTGTCTCCATGGCACTCGCTTATAACCAGGTAACATGATGGGATAATGCGCTTTTTGGGAAGTCTTTTTACAGGTGATACCGTGAGATTCTTTCTATTCCTCGCAATAAGATGAACGTGGTTGCCCGATATGCCTATTTGAATAGGTTTTATTATGTTTCCTCGTCTTAATCTGACAGATATGCTTGCCCTGAAGTTTATTTTCTGTGAGTGCAGTTCACTCGGTCCGATGCCAAATTGCGGGGCAATGCATTTATGATCACGAGTACCATCACGGTCGTTCTGTTCAGCACTGTGGTAAGACGGTGCTTCATAAGCTGAGTCTAATTGGTGGCAAAACATGCAACTTGTGCCTCAAGACATCGTTCATTGATACAGGTGTTTGGACTGTTGACGAAGCCTCTAGTGAGAATTTTGCTTCCTTCGGCAAAATGCTTTGCCAGCACGACATCTTCTGAGCCATCAAGTCCCAAATCTTTCACTCAGCCACTGCTCAGCAATGGACACGACTTGGAGTCTCATCAGAATGGCAAAAGCATACTCCGACCAAGCAGCTTGCGCAAGCTCCTGAGTACGCCTTCTCACACGGTGCACTATTACTGGCGAAAATTCGACGATGCCTTCATGAGGCCTGTGTTCGGCGGACGAGGTTTTGTGCCTTTCATTCCATGCTCGCCTACCGATCAAGATGATCATCAGTGGCTCTAACTATAACCGAAGATGAGATCAAGAACTAATGATTTTGTTAGGTGGTTTGTAATGATTTTGTTAGGGGGTTTGTAAATAGGATACATTGATACACAGGATTTTCTGAGTGTGAAGTTTTGACGACTTTGACAAGATTGATGGCGTATATGGAGAGCAGCGGTATCTTATAGACACAGCTACTTTGCAGTTTTTGTGACAGAGAGATCTGATTTCTTCCCCTTATTTTTCTTTCTTGTTGTTTCTTTTTTTGTCTTGGGCATGTATTAAGAGCGTGTTGGCTTTTGTAATCTCCTCCTCACTGAATGATATCTGTATGTCTGAAATTCATTAATTCACCAACCGTGTCTGATTTCCTTTAGAACAGTGAGCTTCTGAAGGTGTCAGTGTTTGCGTGCATTAACATCCTCCGGCCCGGCTTCGCATTTAGGCATCGTTGTGAATGTGCACTGCATCATTAACTTGAGTTCCATCATTGCAGGGGCACATTGCAACTGTCCAGCAGTGAAGTACTTCCCTCTACTTCCCATCACCGTCAACTTTCTCTCTTACCAATTGTCCAGAGAAAAGTCTCCACCAAATCAGTGTCATCATCTTATGTCCCTCCTAATGCTAAAAATTAGGAGTTACCGTATAGAAGGTTTGCCTCCCAATTTGCGGGAGCTTAGAATTTCAGGGTGCGAGAATTTGAAGCAGCTAGTGAGGGAATGGGGCTTACGCTTACATCCCTTGAGCATCTGGAAATTGACAGCAGCATCGGAGCGATGGAGAGAAGGTGCAGTTTCCTTCAGAGGACGAGGATGCATGGAGTCTTCTGTTTCCTTCCTCTCTAAGAAACTCTACTTTGGCTGATTGACAAATAGATCCTTAGCACAGATGCAAGGCTTAATTGTGTATCGAAAAAAACTACCAGTTAACAGTATCTGTTTAGTGCACAAATTTCATTTTGGGTCCTTTCTTTATTAGTCTTAATCTGACGCATAAGCTTCCTCTGAAGTTCATTTTCTGCATGTGCAGTTTACAAGATCAAACGTGAAGTTGCGGGGCAGCATGTTAATGATCACTAGTAACATCACGGTCATTTTGCTCAGCACTGTAGTAAGGCGGCGTTTCCTGTGCCAAGTTTAATTGGTGGCATAACATGTAGCTTGGACCTCAAGATATCATTCCTTTGATGCAGGTGCCTGGATTTTTGCCGAAGCCTCTAGTGAGAATCTTGCTTCCTGCGACAAAGATTATGCCAGCACGATATCTTTCGAGCCATCAATGTATGCAGTCTACATGGCAACCCAAGACCAACATAGCTAGAGCATCGAAGCTTTGTGCACCTGTTTTTAGATCCATCAATTTGTTGAAGCGGAAAACACAGCAATCCGAGTCGTGGATGCTGAAGATCTTCTCCCCTATGGCCATCGGTACCCTAGCTCGATGAGACGGCCTCTCACTTAGTTCCTTATGTGAGAGAGAGTGAGTGTTTGCTTGGATTGCAAAATTATGAGGGCTAGGGGAGGGACCTCAGCCTATTTATAGAATTTGGACGGGCCCTCTCATCACGGGCCGAGCCCAATTCGGCCCACACAAGCCAGGCCCATATTGGACTGCTAAGAAACTTTATATCTCACTTTATTATATCAACTCCGTAAAATGGATAATTATAATCTTAATTAATGTGAAATTCTTACATTCTCCCACTTGGGCTATATTAATTGAGATCATACTGTATGTGCACACTTTATGTTGATCTAGAGATAATCCTCAACAGTCAATCCGATCCCATAAAGTCTCCAACACCGGATCATGGCGGTAGAATCGCATATGCATATACGAGCCTTCCATGGTCACAAATGCTATCAACTTTACTGATATGGATTTAATATGGTTGTGTGGCAAATTGATAACACCTCATAAAGAGTTTTACCTTATGTGTTATCCCATTTGTCGGTCATTATTCTCTTACCTTAAGTGTCACAGAAAACCGGATGTGGCACTAGAGAATATCTTTATGGTTCTAATGAACCCACATATGTCTTATCTTTATGGTTAACCTTTCTTTATGTGTAATTGAGACATATACAAGGCTAATAACTACATGCCCCTAGCCTTTACTCAAGATTTACACAGTATCTTGAGATTTTCTTTAGATATATGTACACAACTCAATAACAATTTATATAGAAGGAGTCGACATATATCATAACGCTACGAAAAGTAACAAAATACCGACATGAACTTTATTAGAGCAAATCCGAAATAACTCCCACTAAACGATAGTATCCACTGATTCTCCCAAGCCCATGTTCATGACATGTCGCTCAAAAACACAAGTGCGTAAACCTTTAGTCAGTGGATTTGCCAACATATCGTCTATGGGAATATGCTCTACTATAATGTCACCATTCTGTACTATTTCCTTTATGGTCAAAAATTTGACCTCCATATGCTTAAACCCTTTTAGACTTCTGTTGTTATTAACAAATAACACAGCAGAATTGTTATCGCAATATAACTGCATGGGTCTATGCACAAAATCAAATACCGTCAATTCCCTGATGAGGTTTCGGAGCCAAATTACTTGAGTAGAAGCTGAAAAACATGCTATAAACTCTGCTTGCATGGTAGAGGAATATATAGATTTCTATTTCTCACTTTTCCACGATACTGCGCCTCCTGCTAACATGAATATATATCCTGTTGTCGACTTCCTGTCATCCTCACAACTAGCAAAGTCTGCATCTGAATATGCCAACAATTGCAAATCATCGACATATCTATACATCAACATATAACCTCTTGTTCTTTTCAAGTATCTCAAGACCTTTTTGGCAGCAACCCAATGATCGTATCTTGGATTCGACTGATATCTGCCCAAAAGCCCTGTTACAAAGGCGAGGTCTGGTCTAGTGCAAACTTGAGCATACATGATACTTCCAAATGCATTAGCATAAGGCACATCCTTCATTTGGTTTTTCTCAAAATCTGAACGAGGACACTGTGAGAGACTCAGCTTGTCACCCTTAACTACAGGAACGGTTCCTAGCTTGCAATCCTGCATGTTGAACCTCTCCAAAATACGATCAACATATGCCTTTTGAGATAAACCTAATATACGATGAGAACGATCCTATGGATTTCAATGCCAAGAACGAAAGATGCCTCACCTAGGTCTTTCATGTCAAAATTCTTTGACAACATTTGCTTTGTTTCACGTAGCAATCCAATATTGCTACTTGCAAGCAAAATGTCATCCACATAAAATATAAGGAAAATAAATTTCCTCCCACTGACCTTGTAGTATATGCATTGATCCACTTTGTTCTCAACAAAACCAAAGGAAGTAACAATATTGTGAAACTTCAAGTACCATTGTCTAGAAGCTTGTTTGAGACCATAAATAGCCTTCTTCAGTTTATATACAAACTTATTTGAATCATTTGTTGTAAAACCTTCGGGTTGCACCATATAAACCTCCTCATCAAGATCTCCATTTAGAAAAGCAGTCTTAACGTCCATCTGGTGTAATTCCATATCAAAATGAGCTACTAACGCCATGATTACTCTAAATGAGTCTTTAGAAGAAACTGGTGAAAACGTTGCTTCATAGTCTATCCCTTCCCTTTGAGTGAAGCCTTTGGCCACAACTCTGGCTTTAAATTTCTCAATCTTTCCTTTTGAATCTCTTTTAGTCTTATAAACTCACTTGCAACCTATGAGTTTATAACCTTCAAGTAATTCAATAAGCTCCCAAACACCATTATATTTCATAGATTGCATCTCATCTCTCATTGCATCCAACCACAAATTTGATTGAGGACAGGAAACAGCATCCATATAAGTTACTGGATCTGTAATGCAACCTATATTGTAATTATGTTCTCCTAAAAAAACCACATAATCCGGTGGTATAGGTGAACGCCTTTCCCTAGCAGACCTCCTAAGTGGAGCCACTGTAAGCTCATTTTGAGTCTGAGGAACTTCAAGGGCTTCATCTATGACTACTTCATCAATAGGATCCTCAGTGTTAATAGGTTCAGTTTGCGACACAGTAGGCTCCATGATCGTTTGCACAGGCAAGGAGAAAGACATAGCAGGTCTTGTCAAGTTGTCATGTTCACTGATTTGTGAGCAATCATGCTCTTCAGCTACATCAAATTCTAAAAACTTGGCCGTTTGTGATTCCACAATCCTTGTTCCTCCACTTAGATTATAAAACCGATATCCCTTTGAATGTTCTGAGTAAGATACAAAGCAACATCGAGTGGTTTTAGCCTCTAACTTACCCAATGTTGGATTATACAATCTTACTTTTGCAGGACATCCCCAGACCTTGAAATGATTCAAACTTGGTTTGCGCTCAGTCCATAACTCAAAAGGAGTTGATGCAACAGCTTTAGTAGGAACACGATTCAATATATAAACGGCTATTTTTAAAGCCTCACCCCATAAAAAATCAGGTAAATTAGTCCTAATCATCATACATCTTACCATATCTATGAGAGTACGATTGCACCTTTCAGCCACACCATTCTGTTCAGGACTCCCGGGCATAGTGGGCGAGTTACTATCCCGAGAATCTTCTAAGTATTTAGCAAATGGCCCTTTAATTTGCCCAGCATTACCATGTCTACCATAATATTCTCCACCTTGATCAGATCTGACCACCTTTATTACCTTTCCTAATTGTTTCTCAACTTCAGTCCGAAAAATCTTGAATTTATCAAGAGATTCAGACTTCTCCTTAATCAGGAAAAGATAACCATACCGAGAATAATCATCAATAAACGTGATTGTCGCAACCTAAAAATTTCGGGTGCACCACCTAGAGTTTAGGTTAATAGATTGCTAAGCCTAAACTTAGCTCGAGCTCTCCCAAGCCCATACCAATTCGCAACTTAGGGTTTAAATTCTTAATATGCAAATGATTTTGATCATGGAGTCGCCACTAATATATTTTAGGTGGGTTGATTAGAAACCCAAGTAAAGTAATGGGAGAATTACTTCACTTCTACGAACCAGAGACTAAATGAGTTCGGTGACTTGATTACGTTAGATTTCTCTAACGCCCTTTCGATACCTTTTCACTTTTATTTAAAAAAAAAACAATATTTTTCAGGCCGCTAAGATTTATTTTAATCTAAATTACTATCATGCAAATATGGCAACTACACGGATGCTCATCCATTATTAAATATTCAAAACATTCAAATAAAAAGAATTAAACACACCAAGCAAACAACTATTATATTTTTTTTTTGTTTTCTTGAAATTAGAATTGTTTTCATAAAACATGCATTTTAACTACAAGATCTAATTTTACTAATAATCAAATTCTAATGAAATGAACCTATCATGCAAATTAATTAACATGCACCTAATATTTTTTGTATTTTTTTATTGAAATTCGAAATTAAAAAAGCCTAATTAAACTATCTAAAATGAATAATTTTCTAATTTATTTTAGGGATTAATTTGACTTAAACCCTATCCTATATTAGAAAACTATTTTTTTTTTTAGGAAAATGAAATCATTAAAATGTGCAAAGATTATCTAAGCCTTCATCTAAAATTTAAAATCAATCCTAATCTATTTCAAGACTTATCCAAACATGCAATCTAAAAATGCAACTCTACTTTGTGAAACCAACATATTCTAATGCAATATCTGATTTTTTAAATATTTTTTTATTAAATTCGAAATAATTAGTGAAAATGGACTACAAAACCCGACAAGTTATCCTACTCAAGTTACGAGACAACTTGGATTAAATCCCTTTATAACTCTGAAACTCATCTTAATTAAGTAGCCATAACATGCAATCTAATATAAAAATCTAACTAGATAAATTCTAAACATATGGCCCTATCTTATTTGAAAGATTATCCTAATTTGTCATGCAATCTAAAAAATAGTATTTATCAAAGATAAACATTATATTCAACCACCACCCACCTGGGTGGCGCAGTTGGCTTTGGGCCTCCTCCCCCTCACGAAGGGGAGGGGTTCGAAACTCCGGCGCGTCGCGCAGGTGACTTACCTGGTGGCACGTGTGTGGTGGCTAGCACGTGTCGCCCTTAGTGGTTTACTCCCGGCATCCGGCCGTGCGGGGTTCCCTGGGTCACCAAAAAAAAAAAAAACATTATATTCAACCACTCAAGACATTTATCAAATGAAGGATTAAAATAATTGAAAAAATAATCCGTCGTCTCGTGGATTAAATTAACGATTATTTTAACCCTAAATATCATAACAGTCAAGAAAAATCAAAATAATTAGAAAATTGATCCGAAGTCTCTCGGATCAACTTAATAATTATAATGATTTCAAAGCCAAAATATCATCAAAATCAACATAATTAAAAAATGGTCCGAAATCTTACGGACCAAATTAGTAATTATATTGATTTTTACCAATAATATCCTAGTAGGTAATGCCCAAAGCATCAATTAACATCAAACATTTCAATTTATACAATAATATTGAGGAGAAATTTGGTTAAAGAAAACTACCTTATTTGGATCGGCACCAAAGATTCACGAACGGTGGTTTGCGTCGGGATCGGGCTGTGGCGGTTGGAACGCAACGGCAGCTTCTGGTCAAGCTCGTCACGGGCTTTGTGGGAGTAGATCAGGCGCAACACTCAGGAGGGAGAGCTAGTGGACTTGGCACAACTCCTCGTCGTTGACACGTGCAGGAATGGAGCAGCGGGGCACAGCTTGGGCCAAAAGCAGGATGGGGATAACGACCGGTGCGGGACACGTGCAGCGACGGCGGCAGGAGCTGTGACGGACGAGCAGAGGTGTGGTTGCGGGTGTAAGTGTCGAGGCGGTGTTGTGGTGACAGCAGGAAGTGCAGGCGCGGTAACGAGTGAGCAGGGGTGACGAGCGGCAACGGCAGGGATGGTGGTGAGGCGTCGAAGGTGCGTGCTGCAGGCGTAGAGGCGCGTGCTCGTGGCCTCAGGTGCTGGCGTCGAGTGCTCGGAGGCAGCAGTGACGACGATCCAGGCTGAGGAGCGGTCACGGGCAGGAAGTGGAGCGGAGACAACAACGACGTTCGGAGCTCCAACGACCGCGAAACAGCAGCTACGGTGGTGGAGTTGCAGGCGTCACTCGAAGCTTCGAGCTGCATGAGGTGGGCAAGCGGAGGTATGGGTCTACAGCAACAGCGGTGTTCGGAAACTCGCCAGGAGGAGGAAGGCAGTAGAGGGTCACTGTAGCGTCGACGTTCTCAGATCGCCAGAAGGATGGAGTCGGCGGCGAGTTGCTGCATACAGGCGTCAAACAAACGCTCGAAGCCCCCTAGGAAGGAGACACCTTGGGAAGAAGACAACCCATCCTTCTTTTGTTTTTTATCACCTTCTTTCTCTCTCTGTTTCCCTCTCTAACTTCACCTCCCTTTTTTTTCTCTCCGGCAGATTCTCTCTCCGTGAATTTTTCGTTCACCCCCACCCCTTTTAACCGAGGATTCTTGCTTATTTATAGGCGCCCCACTGCCTTTAGTGTGAATAGGAGGCCGCGGTAATTTTTCTTGATGTTCACGTCCGGTTCTTTTTTCAAATGGCCACCGCCTACTCTCAAAGATAATAGTATAAAAATGTTAGTCCATCTTCTTGCAGGCTTTTTGTAGAATTTTCAGTCCCCCATTTCGTGCGTGCATGTGTATGCATTAATGAGGGGGAAAGAAAATGGACGTGGGCTTCTTTTTTCTTCTTCATGCTTGGAGCTTCACTAAAATTCACGACCCACCCTTAAGAGAATATATTATAATATATTATGGGCTGTCTTTTGCTCCTTCGAGACTCCTCATGTCCGCAGAATTTTTGTGCATGCATGTGCATTAATGAGGGGAGAAAATGGACGTTCATGGACTCATTTTTCTTCCTCGTGCCTGCGGCCTTTAATGCGGCTACTTGTCCCTCCCTCCTATAGGATTGTTGCAACTTTTGACTTTTCTTGCTTGTTACTTGCTTCAGCAAATTTCTCGTTGCTTCACCAGAGCTAACAACCCACACTTGAGAGAGCATATGATATAATATATCATGAGTTCCTTTTGCTTCTTTGAGACTTCCTCTTGAGTCCGCACGTCTGCCGCATTTGTGCATGCGTGTGCATGCATTAATGAGGGTGAGACCATGGACGTGCGAGGACCTCTTCCTTCCTTTGACTCTCTCTATTGCATGTTCAGACCGGTGGAGAGAGAGATCGTCCTTTTGTGGATATTATCAGCCATGGGCCACTGCGTCTTGTTGCCTTTTTAGTACCGATGCAAATGCAACTACAAGAAATGCAATTTTACTTTTTTTTAGGGGTTAAAGATTAATCCCTAATTTTTTATGCAATTAATTACTAAATGATTAGTCAAAACTTAGGTGTCAACAGCTGCCCGTCTTTGAAAATGAGCTCGCAGAGGTTGCATTCAAAGACAATATGATACCTAAATTTTGACCATAAATATGCAATAGATGATTTTTTGGCGGGGCTATGGATCCCATTTTTTTTTATAAATGCAATGTCATGAAAATGGTAATGCAAATGTGAGATGTCGAAGAAGAGAGCATACCTGTAATTACTTACCAGTCAGAGCATCATGAAGTACAGGATGAATTTTCATTAGCTCGGCAACTGTCCAGGTTCCCTGAAGAGTCCACATGAATTTATCCAACAGACGCTCAATGTTAGGTGAGATGCCTTGTTGAATTCAGATGATTCGTAATACCTAGATTCATACTAAGGCATAGCGAGTAAGATAGATGAGATTTGAGACATCCAGATTCAGACTGAGATGTCAAAAATTTGGGGACTTAATCAATAGACACTCAATGTTAGGTGAGATGAATATTGAATTAAGAGGATTGGGAACTTAACCAATAGACACTCAATGTTAGGTGAGATGAATATTGGATTAAGAGGGTTCGAAATACCTAGATCCAAACTAAGGTATAACGAGAAAGATCAGAAAGCATTCATATCTAGAATGAAATGCTTAATGAACAGTTTTGAGACATCTAGATCCAGACTGAGATGTCGAGAAATTGGGGACTTAATCAATAGACACTCAATGTTAGGTGAGATGAATGTTGAATTAAGAGGATTGGGAACTTAACCAATAGACACTCAATGTTAGGTGAGATGAATATTGGATTAAGAGGGTCCGAAATACCTAGATCCAGACTAAGGTATAACGAGAAAGATCAGAGGGCATTCATATCCAGAATGAAATGCTTAATGAACAGTTTTGAGAAATCCAGATCCAGACTGAGATGTCAAAAATTTGGGGACTTAATCAATAGACACTCAATGTTAGGTGAGATGAATATTGAATTAAGAGGATTCGAAATACCTAGATCCAGACTAAGGTATAACGAAAGAGATCAGTAAGCATTCATATCCAGAATGAAATGGTTAACAAAGAGTTTTGAGCCATATATCAAGAATTTGGGAATACCTAGGACAAACCTAGGATAGTCATGAAGGACACTTACCTCTTGGTAGGAAGAAGTTTTGGAACATCGAGAATGTACTTCAAATATTCATGGAGGATTCTCACCTCGAGGCTTCTGAAAGGCAACATAAATGTCAGGAGCTCTTGGGTCTTCAAGGAAACATTAGCTGTCAGACATGATTAGAGAAAAAAATATATGCATTCACCAAAGCGGTAAGCAATTCAGCATACTCCAAAGTCCACTGAAGCTTTTAACCATTCAATCAAGATTTATGCATGATGGTTCTACCATATTTGCACCACCAAATTTCCATTGGGGAGAATCATTGTTTAAGAAAATTTTCACTCATGACATGGATTTTCAAGAATACCAAATGAGAGACTTTCAGTTAGAAATGACTTTCACTCACTCTCATTAAGAAGGCTATTTTGTCCCAGCCATTAATGTGGGATCATAGGAATCACTCAATCTTACTTTCATCATGTCAACAGGGGTTCAAATATTCTCGCAAGCGGTACGACCCTGTCAATCTGAGACGTCTTTATCAAGACTGTAATGTAGGCTCAGTCAATGGCTCAACAAAGAGGGACTCTTCGAGTCAAGGCTAGTGAAAGAACAATACTTCACAATCATCTCCCGGTTTACAAGTCAAGGAACCTGAGGAATGAGATAGAAATGGCCTTACCCGCACTTCTTTGAGCGATGCCTATAAACATATGAATTCCTACGTTAATTTCAATGCCCTAATCTGAAGAGACTTTGTAAGGGACGTAACGTAGGTTAAGTTCATGGGTTGAGAAATGAATGGATCATTGACTCAAAAAGTGTATAGGGGATGAGAATTGGTGATCACTGGTCTTCTTCTTCATCATTGGGATTTTCCTAATAAGTAAAAATTTGGCATTTGAGTTCTTTGAGTACCACTTCATTTGGAATACACCCTTTTACAACTGATAATCATTTGTCTTGACTCTTTCTTTCATTTTCTATGGGCATTGGCCTTACTTTTACCAGGCACACTGCTTTTTCATGCCACTTTTGTTTTGTTTTTTTTTTTTTAATAATCACGTAATGCTTTAACATTTGGGTTCTTGAGGAGTTTTCATTTTTTGTCGGCACTCGGGATTCTGCTACTTGAACATTTGCCTTTTGCCTTGCCCCGGTATGGGGGATGATCACCAATTGGGTTTAAATGAAACGAATTTACAAGCTCAAGGGGCTACGCAACGGATAAAGTGTGTAGGATAGAGAAAGAATTGCTCTTCATCATCCTAAGGCACTTAAATTACCGTATGAATTCAATGCAATAGCAATACCTGAAGATTGGTGCGAGTGAGAGCAAGAATATTCCTATCAATTTCCTCACCTCATGATGTCGTCTTACCTCGAGCTTGCCCCAATGTGGGGTGGTTCTTGACAGGGGTAATTTAAAAATTATCCACATGTGTGGGCTCAAAAGGGTTTAAACAATGGATGATCATGTAGTGTTTGGGGTAGAGAATGAACCGCCTCTCATCATTTTGATTGCCGTACCTTTCGCGAGAGAACTCTTTACCTTACGGACATGGAATTTCCTACACTCATCCTACCAGTGTATGAGCAAGGGACTGTGTATAGGTTAAGGCTTGCCTTTCATCAACCTGACATGTCTCATTTAGCATGTTCAATCCATTCCACATCATTCATCAACTTGATCGATGGTGACAATCCTCAGTGGAATTGGTAAATTAAATAGGTAAAACTATAATGCAAAATTCTTTTTTTTGAAAGGTCGCAATTACTTCATGAGCTCATCAGTTTTGAACACAACGAGTTTGTAGCTCAAAAAGAAAGAAAGAAAAAAAAATTGTTTCTGTTTTTGCTTTTGTTTTTGTTTTTGTAAATGGCAACCTTGTTACCATTTCCAGGGATCGAACCCTGGTCGTTCTCGGACCCCTTCATTCCCCATACCACCGGGCCGAGGCTCTGGTGGTGTCCTCAAGGCATTTCTTTAATTGAACTGACTCTGGGTCAACATGCCTGTTATACCGAATCGGATGAATTCGATGTGTGTATGGAACAGGGCCTACTTTTCATCTCATTCAATCCACTCCCATACAATTCTATGAAGAAATGAGTAGCTTCAATTAACAAATTCTATCAAGGGTAATACTTCTTCACAGCATCAGAGTTAACAGGATTAGAAAACTCACGACCATCCATTTCTGTAAGGATTAAGGCACCTCCAGGAAGTACCTTCTTCACCATATATGGGCCGCTATAATTTGGAGCAAATTTGCCTCCAGGAACAGGAAAAATCGGCAACACTTTTCTTAATACTAGGTCATTCACTTCGAAGTGTCTTGGCTGTACCTTCCGATTGAAAGACTTGGCTACTCTTTGTTGATATGCCTGACCATGGCAAAGAGCTTTTAACCTTTTCTCATCAATCAGGTTCAACTGCTCGAACCTTTGTTGTGTCCATTCTGCCTCGGACAATTCCGCTTGGGATAAGACTCTTAAAGAGGGGATTTCTACTTCCACAGGCAAGAATGCCTCCATGCCATAAACTAAGGAGAAAGGGGTTGCCCCGGTAGATGTTCAGATTGATGTCCGATACGCCATTAGAGCAAAGGGTAACCTGTCATACCAATCTCGATAATTCTCAGCTGTCTTCGCCAGGATCTTCTTGATGTTCTTATTAGCTGCCTCAACAGCTCCATTCATTTGTGGGCGGTATGGTGATGAATTCAAATACTTGATTTTGAACTTACTGAACAACTCATCAACGAACTTGTTATTCAAATTTGTCCCATTGTCAGTGACAATTGCTTCAGGGACACCATAACGGGCGATTATGTCACGCTTAATAAACTTCACAACATTTCGGGCCGTGACATTAGCATATGATGCGACTTCAATCCATTTTGAAAAATAATCTATTGCCACCAATATGAATTGGTGCCCATTTGAAGCTTTGGGATTTATCGGGCCAATTACATCAATGCCCCACATAGAGAAAGGCCATGGCTCAGAAAACTGATGCAACTCTGTTGGAGGAACGTTTATCTTATCATTATGGATTTGACAACGATGACAACTCCGTACGTGCTTGATGCAATCACTTTCTAGTGTGAGCCAGTAATAGCCTAATCTCATAATCTTTTTAGCCAACATGTGCCCGTTCATATGAGGGCCACATACTCCTTCGTGCACTTCTCGCATGATTTGAGTGGCCTCAGCTATATCCACACACCGCAATAAGACCGAATCATGAGACCTCTTGTACAAATTTTCGCCACTGACGAAGAATTTTGAGGCCATCTTTGTGATGTATTTCCTATCAACCGGAGTGTTTTTTTCGGGAAATTCCTGCTTTTTAATGTAGTTCATGATATCGTAATACCATGGTTTTCCATTAGGCTCTTCAGTTACGAACATACAATAAGCTTGCTTCGGCAAAACTTCTATTTTCAATGGCTCAACTTCTAATCCGTCAGTGACTTGCAACATAGATGATAACGTTGCCAAGGCATCAGCGAACTGATTATGGGATCTAGCCAAGTAGTCAAACGAGATTTCATCAAACTCCTTCACCAACTTTTCTAGGTACTTGTGATACGGTAGTAATTTGGCATCCTTGGTCTTCCATTCACCTACCGTCTGGAGTATAATCAGTGTGGAATCTCCATATACTTTCAATCTAGCCACTCCCATTCCAATTGCGGCTTGAAGTCCGAGAATACAAGCTTCATATTCAGCTATATTGTTAGTGCATGGGAATGTTAATTTCGCGGCTACCGAGTAGTGTTGTCCGTCTGGGGATATCAATACTGCCCCAGTACCAGAACCAGACAAGTTCACATCTCCATCAAAAAACATTATCCATGAGTCTTCATTTACACTCAAAACCCGGTCATCTGGGAAACTGTCATCATTATTTGATACTCCTGGATTCTCAGCCAATATATCGGCGATCACTCGATCTTTAACTGACTTTTGTGGTATGAACTGCACGTCAAATTCTGAGATTAGAATTTGCCACTTAGCCAACTTACCCACCAAAGCTAGCCGATCAAGCAAGTACTTGATAGGATTATTCTTAGTTACGAGGAATGTTTGGTAATGCAATGTGTACTGCCGCAATCTGTGCAACACCCATACTAGTGCAGCACAAGTCTTCTCAACATCAGAATATTTCAATTCTAACACAGTGAACTTTTTACTCAGGTAATAAATGGCTCATTCTTTTTTATTGACGGGACTTTCCTGAGCCAACATTGCACCCAACGACTCATTATGAATAGTGAGGTAGAGAATCAAGGGATGGCCTGGTGATGGCGGAACAAGAACTGGTGGATTCATCAGGTACTGCTTCAGCTTGTCAAATGCTTCTCGACACTCACCATCCCAGTTGACTCGTGCATTCTTCTTTAGAAGCTTGAAGAACGGCTTGGTAGTTTCAGAAAGTTGGGAAATGAATCGGGCAATGTAATTCAATCTCCCTAAAAAGCTTCGGACTTCCTTCGCTGTTGACGAAGGTTGCAGCTCACATATGGCCTTAACTTTAGATGTGTCGATCTCAATCCCCTTACTGCTCACAATGAATCCGAGTAATTTATCGGATGTTGCTCCAAACACGCATTTAGCAGGATTTAGTCAAAGCTTGAATTCACGAAGACGATCAAACAACTTCTTCAGAGTTTCAACATGGCTCCTTCCAGGTCGGGTCTTTGCAATCATATCATCAACATAGACTTCGATCTCCTGATGCATCATATCATGGAATAGTGTTACCATGGCTCGTTCGTAAGTTGTCCCTGCATTCTTGAGTCCGAAGGGCATAACCTTATAATGAAAGATCCCCCATGGAGTGATAAATGCAGTCTTCTCCTTATCTTCCTCCTTCATCCTTATCTGATTGTACCCGAAAAACCCATCCATAAACGAGAATAGCTCAAATCTAGCGGTACTATCTACGAGGACGTTTATGTGAGGTAACGGGAAATCATCCTTCGGGCTGGCTTTATTCAAATCCCGATAGTCGACACAGACTCGAACTCGACCATCTTTCTTCATCACTGGCACAATGTTAGCCACCCATTTAGGGTATTGTGAGACTTCAATAAATCCCACCTTCAAAAGCTTCATCACCCCTTCCTCAATCTTCTTTGAGAACTCAGGTTTAGTCCTCCACAACCTCTGCTTTTTAGGTGGCATGTCTGGATTAGTGGGCAAACAATGTTCCACAATTGACGGATCTAAACCTGGCATATCGGCGTATGTCCAAGCAAAGATATCCTGATACTCTTTTAGCAACTGAGTCAAATGCTCAACCTCATCTTTGGGAAGATTTGCCCCAATTTTTATCTCTTTGGGCTCCTCAGTGTCACTTAAATTGATAGTGACGGTTTGCTCGGAGGTGAGAAATTTGGGCTTTTCATGTTGCTCCTAACTATGTTGCACTTCAATGGAATCACCATTTGGGTCATCAGCATCATCACTCTCATTGCTCATTGCATTGGATAGGATCATTTTCATCTCCTTGCCTGTCATAAGGTCGCTCTCTTGTGGGTTAGCACCCATTTCCTCCGATGATTCTTCTTAAATGGCACCTATAGGGAGATCATCAAATAGGGTCGTGATCCCTTCCATCCCATTATCTGGATCCTTTGTCTTTGAAGTTGTCGGGTCATCCATGATACCTCGGGTGGCGATCACTCCTCGTTCATCATGCATCATTTTGGCAGGGCCGGGGAATGTCTCACGGATATCGAGGAGTAATGAGCTATTCCTCTCTTGTTTGTGTCCTCCACCTCCTCCATGGTACCCTAATCCAGTGGAATGAGACCTCCGAGGGGCTTCAATAGGATTCCGGATACCTTGCTCTCTTTTACCAAGTCCGCGGCCAGGAATAAAGCCATTTCCAACCATCACTCTTGCTACCATAACTGCTGCGTTTGACACATCAGGGATAGGTGCTGTGGATCCTCGAGATGCATGAATAGTGGATATGAGCTCAAAGGATTGGTAGCTCGACTCCTCCTTACGTTCCGGCTCGACGTAGGGAATAGCTGTCTCATGATAGATTCGATGATCCTCCTCGCCATGAACAGTGACTAATTTTCCTTCAACAACAAATTTCACACTTTGGTGGAGACTTGATGGTACAGCTCCAGCAGTATGAATCCAAGGATGACCTAATAGGAAATTAAATGCGGTAGGAATGTCCATCACCTGAAAAAGGACGTTGAACATCACCGGCCCTATTTGTAGATCAAGGTGGGTCTCCCCTATCACCTCTTTTCTTGTACCATCAAAAGCTCAGACGGAGGTCTTTGCAGCATTTATTTTTGAAGGATCTATTTTAAGGCGGTGAAGAGTCGCCAATGGACAGATATTCAAGGCAGACCCATTATCAATAAGTACTCGAACCTCATGGGAAGCCTTGCATTTGATAGATATGTATAATGCCTTAGTATGTCCCCTCCCCTCAAGAGGGAATTCTTCATCAGAAAAGGCTATTAAATCTTTGAGAAGAATCGATCCTACAAATTCCTCCAACCTGTTTTCCTCGATCGTCTCTGGTACATGAACCTCGCTCAGAACCTTCATTAGAGACTTTTGATGCGTAGGAGACATTTGCAAAAGTTCAAGTAAAGAGATTTGAGCAGGCAATTTTCACAACTGGTCGACCACATTATACTCACTTGCTTTGATTATAGCCAGAAATTCTTTAGCCTCTTCATTAGTAACTGGCTTTGCAGGTTGAGTATTAGCTTGAGCATAGGTCCGACCAGACCTTGTAATAAGGTCAACATCTAGCTCATATGACCAGGGGACTGCTTTGTTATCCTTGTACTCATACAACTGGGGTATTTCAATTATTATCTCCTCATCATTTGAAGGTACTTCCACTATCAGTCCTTCATGGTCGGAGGCATCCTCAAGTAGGGGCATGTCTTCAATCGATGGATCTGGCTCACTCTTTTCAGCACTTAACTCAGCAAATTCTTTCTCCCAATCAATGATGACTTGGGAGATAGTTGACACTATTCCAGTTTGATCAACATACCCGATCATGCCAGCCTTAACCATTTCTTGAACCCTTTCCCTCATGGTAGGCAAGGGAGGATTCTCATCTGCCAGATAGTAACCAACTCTTACTAATTCGCTATAGATATCTTTGACAAACACCAAGTTTGTCTTTTTGCCGGCATTGAACTCAAAGATTGCATTCACGTGTCCCTCATGTTCCGGCAATGGATTCTTCTTGACATTTGGTTGGGTGGTACGGAAGGAAAACGCCTTGGTATGCAATACATTTTGGATCTTGTGCTTCAGAGTCATACATTCATCAGTTGAATGGCCCACCTCTCCCATATGATACCACATTTTTTGGAGGGATCATAGTTGGAGAATTTTTCAGCATTGGGCCGCTTCGGTTCATGGGAGATCAATCCCTTCTTTTGGAGTATCGGTAGGACTTGAGATAGAGGGCCAGGAAGAGGAGAGAACTGCCTTTTGGTGAATTGCCGTGGTGCAGGCATTCGGCCTCCATCTTGCTGATTCTCGAGGACACGAACGACTGGAGGCTTATTAGAGGTTGGTTGCGCATATGCAACATTAACTTCGGTGGTCGGATATGCAACATTAACTTTGGTGGTCAGTTCTTTGTCTTTCTCTGCGGTAAATCTTTTGCTTGCAGGGGTTGGTTCATTGAACCATCCATCTCTCAGTCTTGTCTTGATTTGTTCACCCACTGGGATGAGTTGATTGAAGTTCTCAACATACGTGCTGGCCATCCGATTACGAAACTTGAACGGGAGGGTCTTGACGAACAACTTCATCAATTCTTTGTCAGTAGGTTCGGGAGTGATTTGGGCAGCTAGATTTCGCCACCTTATGGCATATTCTTTAAACAACTCGCTCCTCTTTTTCTCCATTCGTTCGAGGTCCTCTCATGAGGGCGCAATGTCCATGTTGAACTTGTATTGCTTGAGAAATGCGTCGGCCACCTCATTCCAAGTGTCGAGGAGGTTTATGTCTTTCATAATATACCAGTTCAATGCGGGCCCAACCAAACTCATTTGGAATGACTAGATCATAAGGGGCTCATTTTTGACATGTTGATCCATCCTTACATGGTACATCTGTAGGTGAGCTTTCGGGCAGGAGGTACCATCATACTTCTCGAACTCTGGCATTTTAAACTTGCTTGGTGTCTTAACCTTCTCATAAACGGACAAGTCGATTAGGAGTGAATTCTGTGACCCTTGCAATTGTTTCACTTTCTCCTCAAGCTTCGCAAGGCGTTCACTCTGTTCCGTCTTAGGAGTGCTGTCAGACTTGGCTTTCCCAGCAGAGATTGGAGGTATGTCGTCTTCCAATTCAGGCATGTCATCATCAACCATTTGGACCTTCTTTGCCTGCTTTGGGATCACTAACTTAGCCAAAGCGGGTGCAGGAACGGGATTCACCCGAAGGGATTCGATTTGGGCGGTCATAAGTTACATAGATGTAAGCAACTGCTTGAGCTGATCTTCCACATTGGTAATACGATCACGCATCTCGATTTGGTCAGCCATTTTTGCTCTCGATCATGTAATGATGGGCAAACGTGGAGGATCCGTTATCACCTTAAAAAAAAAAAAAAAAAAAAAAAAAAAAAAAAAAAAACAGAGGTAATGTAAGAACCAAGGATAGGAAAACGGTCCATGACAATGGTCTATTCGCCTCGTTTTACTCAAAATTTATTAATATTCGAAATTAAGGATTGAAACCAAACTTCGTAAACCAAAACTTGACATCAACATTGAACAACATCCCTTAAACATTGAACTAAGAACACATTCCTTAAACTAAAAATTGAAATCGAACTTCCTATACATTGAAACTAAGGAAACAACACTTCATCAAAACGTCTCATTTTATATGCTTTCGAGAGCCCAGTGCCTTGCGAAGCTTTTTATTCTCAGCTTCAGCCATTTCCACTTTCCATTTAAGATGCTCAATCTGTGCTTGCTGAGTGGGCTTCTCAGTCACATCAGGGACCACTGGACGTAAGGAGGCAGGAATCCAGTGTTGTTGGATATAGAATGTCGACGCATGGTGAATCTCCTCCTCACCTTTCAATCTCTTGGGCACCAAAATCTTCTATGGATGGCATTCATTCCATACAACAATGATCGTCTGGATCTCGTTGAAGTAGTCATAGTTCGTACGAATAAAACGAAGTTGGAACAGTTCCATTTTGAGAGGCAAAAGAACTTCTTGAAGAGCTCTATACTGACGGGCCACCCTATATGGGTAATAAGAAGTAACACCAGAAAGGCCCAGCAACGGGATTGGTTCATCATACTTATGAGAGAAATGAGCTTCCTTAACGTGGAACCATTTAGCGTGCCATAGGAATACCTTAGGATTAGGATCTTTCAAAAAAATTAATCCAACACGAGTATTGTTTATTTGGGGAAAAACGCTCCAGGACCTCAAATTTTTGTATGGGATGTCTAAAATCATCAATCTTAAATTGTTTCATAAGGTGCCCAAACCCTTTTATGTAGGAGAAAAACCATTTTTGCAAAAGTTCAAGGAAGGCACGCATGGTCCTTTCTTTGCTTTGTTTGAAACGGTTTAATAACAAAAATGTTTCAGCTAGAATCATATTGACATAATTTAATCCGTCGCAAACTCGGCTAACCACCCATGAAATTGAAGGATTAATGGCATTTTTTCGATAAGGAAAAACAATTAGTCCAAAAAATGCTAAAATAAAAGTCCTAGCCTTTGAAATCATTGGCTGATTTGTAAAACATTCTGCCAAAAATGAAAATGGGCATGCATAGCAATTGGCTTTGACAACTTTCCTTACTATTTCAGCTTTGATTGTTAAAAACTGTGATAATTCAGAAATAGAATCTATACCGATAGGCGGCCTAACAAGTTCCTTTTCAAGAGGCATTCCAATGGCAACACTATATTCCTCCAATGTTGGGGTTAGTCCGTACTCACCAAATATGAAGGTGGAAGTCTGTGGACACCAAAAGTGTGGTAGTGCCTGCATAACGCCAGAGTGGATGTTGATTTCTAGCAATGGGAGGAGTCGGACAATTCTTGCTTTCACATATCTTTGGCCTTCTTGATCTAACTGGTCCAACCACATTTTGAGCTCTTTTTTGGGAGTGGAAATGAATTGTACATCGGTTTTCCCCATTGCATATAAAACGAGATTGGCGACAAAACCTAGTGTCATGGACCGACAAAATTGCAGTAAAGTAAGTAAATTGCAAAGTGAGAATTTAGACAACTTACTTTCACCTGGAATGGATGACAATCACATAGACACACACATGAAACGTGAGACTCGATTTCTACTTAAATGGCTTAACAAAGTGGAGTTAAGAGGATGGTCTGACCGTTGCAATCTCACATTTAAAGTGTCAGGTCCTCCTAACTCCGACTCAATCGAATGGATTGTCCAATAGTCACGCAGTCTCGCGGATATGGACAAACACAGTCGACACCATGAAGAACTTTCAGGGAAGAAAAGGTCAACTTCTACATAGCAGTCTCGCTTTTGAGGGAGTATCCTTCTCAACACCATCCTAAGAATCCTATCGCAGCCCAGGTCCGGCAGCAGGTTGCGTGTGCAATAGTGTAGTGTAAATGCAAAGCAATCACAACAGTTCATATCAACCAACACTTCATTCATGAAAATAAACCATACATTCCTACACCTTCCTGCAAAACAAAGGTTAGCAAACACTTCCCCTTATATCTCTCATTCTACAAGAACATTTAACACCTTAAAGTTAGGGACGTACTTGGGATCCTTGCTACCAAATAAAAATATTTTTGTTTTGAAAAGAGAAAATTGGCCTAAGCCCACTAAGAGTTTTAAATCAAGTCCCCAGCAGAGTCGCCAAGCTGTCGTGACCTAAAAATTCCGGGTGCACCACCTAGAGTTTAGGTTAATGGATTGCTAAGTCTAAACTTAGCTCGAGCTCTCCCAAGCCCATACCAATTCGCAACTTAGGGTTTAAATTCTTAATATGCAAATGATTTTGATCATGGAGTCGCCATAATATATTTTAGGTGGATTGATTAGAAACCCAAGTAAAGTAATGGGAGAATTACTTCACTTTTACGAACCAGAGATTAAATGAGTTCGGGGACTTGATTACGCTAGATTTCTCTAATGCCCTTTCAGTACCTTTTCTCTTTTATTTCAAAAAAATAATAATAATATTTTGCAGGCAGCTAAGATTTATTTTAATCTAAATTACTATCATGCAAATATGGCGGCTACATGGATGCTCATCCATTATTAAATATTCAAAACATTCAAATAAAAAGAATTAAACACACCAAGCAAACAACTATTATATTTTTTTTGTTTTCTTGAAATTAGAATTGTTTTCATAAAACATGCATTTTAACTACAAGATCTAATTTTACTAATAATCAAATTCTAATGAAATGAACCTATCATGCAAATTAATTAACATGCACCTAATATTTTTTGTATTTTTTATTGAAATTCGAAATTAAAAAAAAGCCTAATTAAACTATCTAAAATGAATAATTTTCTAATTTATTTTAGGGATTAATTTGACTTAAACCCTATCCTATATTAAAAAACTATTCTTTTTAGGAAAATGAAATCATTAAAATGTGCAAAGATTATCTAAGCCTTCATCTAAAATTTAAAATCAATCCTAATCTATTTCAAGACTTATCCAAACATGCAATCTAAAAATGCAACTCTACTTTGTGAAACCAACATATTCTAATGCAATATCTGATTTTTTAATATTTTTTTATTAAATTCGAAATAATTAGTGAAGATGGACTACAAAACCCAACAAGTTATCCTACTCAAGTTACGAGACAACTTGGATTAAATCCCTTTATAACTCTGAAACTCATCTTAATTAAGTAGCCATAACATGCAATCTAATATAAAAAATCTAACTAGATAAATTCTAAACATATGGCCCTATCTTATTTAAAAGATTATCCTAATTTGTCATGCAATCTAAAAAATAGTATTTATCAAAGATAAACATTATATTCAACCACTCAAGACATTTATCAAATGAAGGATTAAAATAATTGAAAAAAATAATCTGCCGTCTCGCGGATTAAATTAACGATTATTTTAACCCTAAATATCATAACAGTCAAGAAAAATCAAAATAATTAGAAAATTGATCCGAAGTCTCTCGAATCAACTTAATAATTATAATGATTTCAAAGCCAAAATATCATCAAAATCAACATAATTAAAAAATGGTCCGAAATCTTACGGACCAAATTAGTAATTATATTGATTTTTACCAATAATATCCTAGTAGGTAATGCCCAAAGCATCAATTAACATCAAAACATTTCAATTTATACAATAATATTGAGGAGAAATTTGGTTAAAGAAAACTACCTTATTTGGATCGGCACCAAAGATTCACGAACGGTGGTTTGCGTCGGGATCGGGTGGCGGTTGGAACGCAACGGCAGCTTCCGGTCAAGCTCGTCACGGGCTTTGTGGGAGTAGATCAGGCGCAACACTCAGGAGGGAGAGCTAGTGGACTTGGCACAACTCCTCGTCGTTGACACGTGCAGGAATGGAGCAGCGGGGCACGGCTTGGGCCAAAAGCAGGACGGGGATAACGACCGGTGCAGGACACGGGCAGCGACGGCAGCAGGAGCTGTGACGGGCGAGCAGAGGCGTGGCTGCGGGTGTAAGCGTCGAGGCGATGTTGTGGCGACAGCAGGAAGTGCAAGCGCGGTAACGAGTGAGCAGGGGTGACGAGCGACGACGGCAGGGATGGTGGTGAGGCATCGGAGGTGCGTGCTGTGGGCGTAAAGGCGCGTGCTCATGGCCTCGGGTGCTGGCGTCGAGTGCTCGAAGGCAGCAGTGACGACAATCAGGCTGAGGAGCGAGCACGCGCCTCTACGCCTACAGCACGCACCTCCGACGCCTCACCACCATCCCTGCCGTCGCCGCTCGTCACCCTTGCTCACTCGTTACCGCGCCTGCACTTCCTGCTATCGCCACAACACCGCCTCGATGCTTACACCCGCAGCCACGCCCGCTCGCCCATCATAGCTCCTGCCGCCGTCGCTGCCCGTGTCTCGCACCAGTCGTTATCCCTGTCCTGCTTTTGGCCCAAGCCGTGCCCCGCTGCTCCATTCTTGCACATGTCAACGACGAGGAGTTGTGCCAAGTCCACTAGCTCTCCCTCCTGAGTGTTGCGCCTGATCTACTCCCACAAAGCCCGTGACGAGCTTGACCGAAGCCGCCGTTGCGTTCCAACCGCCACGCCCGATCCCGACGCAAACCACCGTTCGTGAATCTTTGGTGCCGATCCAAATAAGGTAGTTTTCTTTAACCAAATTTCTCCTCAATATTATTGTATAAATTGAAATGTTTGATGTTAATTGATGCTTTGGGCATTACCTACTAGGATATTATTGGTAAAAATCAATATAATTACTAATTTGGTCTGTAAGATTTCGGACCATTTTTTAATTATGTTGATTTTGATGATATTTTGGCTTTGAAATCATTATAATGATTAAGTTGATCCGAGAGACTTCGGATCAATTTTCTAATTATTTTGATTTTTCTTGATTGTTATGATATTTAGGGTTAAAATAATCGTTAATTTAATCCACGAGACGACGGATTATTTTTTTCAATTATTTTAATCCTTCATTTGATAAATGTCTTGAGGGGTTGAATATAATGTTTATCTTTGATAAATACTATTTTTTAGATTGCATGACAAATTAGGATAATCTTTTAAATAAGATAGGGCCATATGTTTAGAATTTATCTAGTTAGATTTTTTATATTAGATTGCATGTTATGGCTACTTAATTAAGATGAGTTTCAGAGTTATAAAGGGATTTAATCCAGGTTGTCTCTTAACTTGAGTAGGATAATTTGTCGGGTTTTGTAGTCCATTTTCACTAATTATTTCGAATTTAATAAAAAATAAAAAAAATCAGATATTGCATTAGAATATGTTGGTTTCACAAAGTAGAGTTGCATTTTTAGATTGCATGTTTGGATAAGTCTTGAAATAGATTAGGATTGATTTTAAATTTTAGATGAAGGCTTAGATAATCTTTGCACATTTTAATGATTTCATTTTCCTAAAAAAAAAAAATAGTTTTCTAATATAGGATAGGGTTTAAGTCAAATTAATCCCTAAAATAAATTAGAAAATTATTCATTTTAGATAGTTTAATTAGGCTTTTTTTAATTTCGAATTTCAATAAAAAAATACAAAAATATTAGGTGCATGTTAATTAATTTGCATGATAGGTTCATTTCATTAGAATTTGATTATTAGTAAAATTAGATCTTGTAGTTAAAATGCATGTTTTATGAAAACAATTCTAATTTCAAGAAAAAAAAAAAATATAATAGTTGTTTGCTTGGTGTGTTTAATTCTTTTTATTTGAATGTTTTGAATATTTAATAATGGATGAGCATCCGTATAGCCGCCATATTTGCATGATAGTTATTTAGATTAAAATAAATCTTAGCTGCCTGCAAAATATTATTTTTTTTTAAATAAAAGAGAAAAGGTACCGAAAGGGCGTTAGAGAAATCTAGAGTAATCAAGTCCCCAAACTCATTTAATCTCTGGTTCGTAGAAGTGAAGTAATTCTCCCATTACTTTACTTGGGTTTCTAATCAACCCACCTAAAATATATTAGTGGCGACTCCATGATCAAAATCACTTGCATATTAAGAATTTAAACCCTAAGTTGCAAATTGGTATGGGCTTGGGAGAGCTCGAGCTAAGTTTAGGCTTAGCAATCCATTAACCTAAACTCTAGGTGGTGCACCCGGAATTTTTAGGTCGCGACAGTGATGAAATAAACTTTTCTACACAAGGTTGCAGTATAGGGTCCACTGATATCGGTGTGAATGACTTCCGGTAATGCAGAACTTCGAACTGCGATTTTCTTCTTTATCTTAGTCATCTTTTCTCTACAACAATCTATGCAAGTTTCTAGGTCACTTTTAAGAGTAGGCAGAATGTGAGTCTTTATCAGCCTTTCTACTCTTTCCTTAGATATGTGACCTAGTCGTTTATGCCACAATGCATAAGATTGTTCCTTAGGTAGAGGTCTTTTGGGAACAACATTTTCAACTGTATTAGCGACGTATATATCATTGGGAGATAAACATAATTTGTACAATCCATTGAACATTTTGCAGCACCCAACCTTGTTTGAGCTAAAGAATATAGAAACAGTACTGTTCTTTATTTCAAAAGAGTAACCACACATATCCAAACATCATACGGAAACTAAGTTCCGTCTAAAGGAAGGTACATAGAAAGTGTTTCTTAATATCATATTAAAACCAGAGTCTAAATTCAAAATGACATCTCCCACGAACTCAACATCAATGTTATCGTTGTTTTCCATAGTGAGCTTTGATTTATCCTGATTTGGCATCCTTCTGTTTGTGAATCCCTTTATGCTCGTTTTTAGACAACTAAGCTTTATATTTATCACAGTATTTCTTTATGTGTCCCCTCTTTCCATAAAAGTAGCAAAGGACACCTTCCCTTTTAAAAGGTGTCTTTCTGAGAACCATAGAAGTGGAGGGACCAGCAAAAGGTGCCTTTCTAGGAGCCATAGAGGTGGAGGGACCAGCAGCTTCAGGATCTCCTCTCTTGGGAGCTGTATTGCTAAAAGCGCCTATGGCTTTAGGATTTCCTCTCTAATGTGCAACCCATTTGCCTTTTCTGCTGGTAGAACTAGAGGCATATAAGGCAAGATACCCTCTTTCTTTCTTTAATTTCTCTTCCTCTGCCACAACTCTAACTATAAGATCATTAACTGACCAAGTTTCATTCTGCGAACTATAGTTCGTCATGATAATTCCAAAGTCAAGAGGAAGAGTGTTTAATGCTTGATGCACAATGTAAGCCTCAAGGATATCAACATGAAGAATCCGAAGCTTTGACTGAAGATCTACCATCCTAAGCACATAATCTCTAACTCCAGTCAAACCTTCATATTTCATATTAAACAGTAATTGCATGAGTGTACCAATCTCAGCATTTGGAGAGACACGATATCTAGCCTCCAAGGCTTCCATCATATCCTTAACAGTACATTCAGATGGCAAGCCACTCAATAGATGCTCCTGAATTGACCGTTTCATTATAAGCAAGCAAATTCTGTTACTCTTTTCCCACACAGCAAAACGTACTTTCTGGACTTCTGTACTGTCATCAGTAAGGTCTGCCGACCTATTCTCAGCAAGAGCAACATGAACATCTGCCAACTCCATACCAAACTGAAAATCCTCTTTCCATCTCTTGAAATTTGATCCAGTAAGAACCTCGATGGCAATGGAATTGCCATTTACAGAGAATGTGACTAATTTTGCGAGCAATACATGTAATTAGCATCATGTGAGTATCAAACATACATCTCAAGAGCTACATATATCATCATATAAACACCTTTGGGCAGAATACATGACATATAATTGTATACCCTTTACATGACAGCGGTCCATGAAAAATATGCTCTAACCTTTCGCGAATTCATCACCTTTGGGTGTACAAATCACTAGGGCTAACTACTTTTCAACAATATGTTGTACATGTGTCCCTCCATCAACTAATGCACAATCACCTCCTTTGGGAGTATAATCATGCATAAGATCAGGAGACATCCCATTTCAATGTGAGATAGATTTTTCTCAGATTCAATCAAGTGTGCCACTTTGGCGGTCACAACCCAACTGAATCATCAAAATTTCTCTTATATCAGGGATATAACTTTATAACTCATATACACCTTTTACAAGTGATTTTAGACTTGATGAGGGGGCCTTTTGTCACTAAAATCACAAAACATGCTAATTGCATTACTCCATCCATTAATACAAACTAATAATAAATCAACACCATACATATTCCATAAGAGATGACATAATCATAAGCATGAAATTGTATTTCCTAAACCATGCATAAATATTCCAAGAAGTACACCAAAAATCACATCTTTATGGTTTCATGCACAATTTCACATCCTTAAAGGCATCAAAAAATGTAAATAAATACACCACAAGGAAGGAAATTCCAATACGAGCACGTCCATGTAAAACACGCGCCAAACGGACCACACATGTGCCCTCACGCGCCGCTAGAATGTGCGGCGTGTGAGCTACACGCGCTGCTCCCAAAAACCGACCCAAAGGCGGTCCGACTGGTCAACGGGTCGAACCGGTCAATGGTCCAACCGGTCAACGGTCCACCCGATCAACACGAGTCGGGTCAACCCGGTCAAATCGGGTTGGGTCAACCCAGTCAAACGGGTCGAGTCAACCCGGGTCCGTGGTGACGTCATCGGTGACATCACCCGCCACGTGGCGGCCGCATGTTAAGGCGGTTTACGTGACGTCACCATGACATCACCCGAACACCTGTCCATGGCGGTGTCGAAGGCGGTGGGCTAACGTCATGGATGATGTCATGCCAGCTAAGGCGGCCGACGCGCTGGCTCGCACGTACGCACGCACGAAGCCGCGCGGCGGCGTGTGTCGCCGACTCCCAGCACCACCTCAGCGCGTGTCGACGCGTGACACCATTTCCGGCATCGTCTGACGACGATCTACCCATCATTTTGCTCGTATGGATGAGTAGAATCTGTTTATGTAATAAAATTTCACTTTCATCGGACCAAAAATCACGAAGAAACAAGCAAAGCTGTTCGAGCTAGGGTCAAGACCGAAACAGCCGGAGGCGGCTGATTTGGGCTCGGCGAGAGGCTTAACAGGTACAGAAGCACTCAGCTCAACAACATTAACCCGAATATATAGTTAAAATCAAGTTTCATGCGGATAAATTCTTCAAAACGGGCAAATTCCCCATGTTCTAGTCTATGCAGGCTCTGATACCAAATGTATGCTGTCTAAACGGCAACCCAAGACCGACATAGCTAGAGGGTCGAAGCTTTGTGCACCTATTTTTAGATCCATCAATTTGTTGAAGCGGAAAACATAGCAACCGAGTCGTGGATGCTAAAGATCTTCTCCCCTATGGCCCTCGGTATCCTGGCTCAATGAGGCGGCCTCTCACTTAGTTCCTTATGTGAGAGAGAGTGGGTGTTTGCTTGGATTGCAAAATTATGAGGGCTAGGGGAGGGACCTTAGCCTATTTATAGAATTTGGACGGGCCCTCTCATCACGGGCCAAGCCCAATTCGGCCCACACAAGCCAAGCCCATATTGGACTGCTAAGAAACTTTATAGCTCACTTTATTAGATCAACTCCGTAAAATGGATAATTATAATCTTAATTAATGTGGCCCATATCGGGAAAATTCTTACAATCAAGTCCCAAATCCTTCACTTAGCCCCAGCTCAGTAATGGACATGACTGGACTCTTACTAGAACAGCAAAAGCATACCCCAACTGAGTAGTTTGTGCCAGCTCCTTCATGTGATATCTTTTGTGATCACATGTATGATCACGGTTTTTTTGTTCAGCACTTTCGTAAGATGGCATTTCGTATGCTGATTCCAAACGATGGAAAAAAACGTAGTGTGTGCCTCAAGATATCCTTCGTTGATACAACTATTTGGATTGTTGACGAAGCCTCTAGTGAGGATCTTGTTTTCTTGTGTTGAGAAAACTCCTACTAGGTTTTGAAGTTGAAAAAACAATCTGGATCTAACACCTATTTTAAAGAACATATTGTTAAAGAACATATTGTTTAAAAGTTGTTTGTGAGAATTCATTGAAAACTTTTATCAAAGTCTATTTTATCCTATAAGCATATCCCACTCTAACGAGTCTAGAATGAAATAGTGTCTAGACCAAGGAAGAGTCTAGAACTAGACTTACCAATTTTGTGACATAGATCCATAATAAACTTATTTGGAAATTATTTTACAATGATTAGTTTTCTGGCAAAGGACTTTACTTTCTGGTTATACAAATATTGATTGAATCAATTACAAATTAATGAAATCAATTTTAAAGATAATTTCTTTTTCAGGAAGCATCACTTATGGAAACTAAGATTCTAACCGTATGGATGATCAGAATCAAGTGGAAATTTCATTTCTATCTTCAATGGCCACAAGATCTCTTTGAAAGATTCTGTCCAATGATTTGATTGAAAGAAATTCCTCTGGAGAATGTCAACGTCTAGTATGCGTAGCACGGAGGAATATTTAAAGGCGGTCATTTAGTTAAGAAGGAAAGGGAATGTGAATTTGAAATTCCACAATCAGAAGTTAGTCTCAATTACTTGTCTTATTTTGTGAGTGTTACAAATTGTGATCAAGAGAGAAAACACAAAAAGAGTGTCTTGGTATGCTAGAGAGATCTACCACTGAATGTTTGCACTCATAAGTTGTAATCTTCCATTGATCTTATAGTAAAATCTAGCTAGTAGGCTATCGGTGTGAGATAATATATGTAAACTTGATCTAAATCGAACCACTATAAAACTTGTGTGCAATTTTCTCTTCCCTTAACTCTATTTTTTTAAGGCTGTTGCACACTTATTGTTTTAAAAGTCTGGTGTTTCACAAAACTGTTTTTGTTCCTCATTCAGACTTTACCGCTGATTTAATCTTACTCTGTAATTGTTTGGAAAACTTTGTTCAAACACCTTTTCACCCCTCTTAGGTGTTAGTACTAGCTACATCAATTATTATCAAAGTTTAGTGCTTGTCTTATTAGAGTATTTTTACTTCTGAACTAAAGATCTTCTATAGCTAATAACTTCGTACTAGGATTCATGAAAAGGCAGAGCTAAGGGTGAGTATCGGTCCAGGGTTTCTAGGGTCGACCCTGGACCAACCCTGGACCGGCCCAACCCTGCCGGTCCTGGTCCGGTTCCCAGGGAGACTGGGTCGGTCCTTGGTCCTAGAATTCTAGGACTAGCACTGTGCGGGTCGGTCATCGGTCCTAAGAGTTCACTGACTATATATATAAAATATTATTTATAATTTTTTTATATAGAGAAAACCTTAAAATAAACGGTGTCAACAACATTAAATAACTCTTTAGTGAGGAGTTTAAGTAATTTTACATTATTAGTTAATAACTTAGGTTTTTAATGTCTTTTACGGCGTAAATAGTTATAATTTACGAAGGAGAAAAAATGTTTTTGTGAAGAGTCCTCATAACGTCCAAAAAGGCACCTTATGGCATCCTCCTCTGGTATTTGTTCTCTTTTGTCTTATTTGTCATCTTAGTCTTCAATTTGCTAAAATCGAAAAAAAACAACTTTTCCGCTCACCACTCAACACTTGCCTCGCTCGCTTTGGATCACTTGTGCCACTTGTTGCTCTCTACTCGATATTTAATGCTCATTTTGTTCGACGCTTACCTCACTTAGCCTTCACCGTTTGCCTTTCTTAACCGACCTTGCTCATCATCGAACATATTTGGTCGGTACGGTCCTCAGTTGCCATTTCAAAGAGTACAAAAAATGAAATAAAAAATTATTAGTTAGTTCTGAGTTGACCTTGAAATCGGACCAAACCCATTTGGTCAATTCGGCCCTCAAATCGATTTTTTAAGGAGTACAAAAAATTAAATAAAAAATTATCAGTTGGTCCCGGGTTGACCCGGGGACCTGACCGAACCCACTGGGTCGGTCCGGTCCTCGGTCCCAAGCTCAATAGGGTCGATCCTCGGTCCCAAAAATTGAGAACCAACACTGTGCGGGTTGGTCCTACGGTTAGGGGGTGGACCGGCCCAACCCGGACCATGCTCACCCCTAGGCAGAGCAACACCAAGCCACCTTATTATGATGGAATTGAATATAATGTCACGCCACGACCCTCTTCGGACACACGTCCTCCCTCAAGTCCCTTTGGTCATTTGATTGCAATGTCCTAGGAGGCGTCACCAACCCAATTGCATTATCAATTACATACACAAGCGGAAGTAGAAATATAATCACCCAACCATTGAACAAGGATAGCTTAAAACACACACACACACATGCATCCATAACGTCATCACATCATACAAGCCATTTACATTCAACTTAAGCACATAAACTTCAACATCACTATTTTAGACAAGCTAACCAACACGACATCCACACCACTCGCAATGCCACATCAAAAACAGCCCAAAAGCGTGGCCACAACCATCTCCAAAAAGGGTCTAAGGGTAAATCTAGCACCTCTAGTACTATGAGGGCGGCTTCCAAAAAGTGATGCACCCCCGCTACCACCTAGCTCCCTATGGACTACATGTACTAGGGCTCTGACTTGATGATCATGTTGAGATCGATCTTTGGATCTAACATTGCCTCGTCGAGTACATTTAGGTCCATCACATCCCAGTTGATATTCCTTGGCCCTACCTCCAGAGGTTCGTCAAAACCACGGATGGGGCCATACAGGTTGCCCCCTCCCCAAAAGTACCAGGTTAAAAAGTGGTGGGACATTAAGTTCTGGATCCCCTCATTGACCCAGATTGTGCTCACATAGCGCTTATAGCATGCATTGATCCCCTCAATTGGATACTTAGTAACCTCTTGGCTTTGTTCAAAGGGGACCTCAAGCCTGACGTGGCAATAGGGCTCGGACATTCTTAGGGCCTGAAGATACTTCAACAAACAACAATGAGATAAAACTCAGTGAATAAGCTCTATAATTGTCATGTAGGGAGGTAATTTACCTCAGAGTTGGCGCAAATCAATAGCAAAGCCCTTGTTTTGCCTTAACTATTAAACATGAATGGTTATCTCACTTCCTCAAGGTCATCAAAATATAAGTACATAAGCAATTCTTATAACTAATTATATACTTATGAGGCAGAAATAAGTACGTGCAAATTATCTATTGATGATAGATCAATAGCAAAACCATTGCTTTGCCTTAACTATTAACATGAATGATTATCTCACTTCCTCCTGGCCATCACAATATAGGCACATCGGCAATTCTTACGACAAATCACATACTTATAAGACAGAATTCAGAACATGTAATATCTCATAATCATGCACCAATACCATGCAACAATCTAGACATAATCACATATCAATCTCATACATGTCTCACATATATATGTCTAGATTATTACGATTGCTCAAGGCCATGGCCAACCAGAAGGTCAATGGTCTTCCGGTATAACCAGATATTGTCATGTCTCATTGAGCACAGCATCATCCCGCATAGACATATGCCTTAAGATGACATTCCAGTTGAGGAGCTCCATTCTGAAATTCATTCGCTAACGGCATCCCATTGATGATATCCAAAAACAAACTTGATTAAATAGGTAATGTTGTATGTAACAAGGCAAGACTAGTTGCTAAAGGGTACCTACAAAAGGAATGTATTGATTTTGGTGAAACTTATAGCCCTATTGCTAGATAGAAGTTATACGTTTATTATTAGCTTATGCCTGCTTTCATGATTTCATACTATATCAAATGGATATCAAAAGTGCATTTTTGAATGGTTATATCAAAAAAAAGGTGTACATTGAGCAAACACCTAGTTTTGAAGAAACCAGTAGACCTAGTGAAGTTTATCGACTCAAGAAGGCGCTCTATGGACTAAAACAAGCACCAAGAGCCTAGTATGAAAATTTAAGTAATTTCTTGACAGATTATGAAATAGAAAAAGGTAAGGTAGACACTACCCTCTTTATCAGGAGGAAAGGTAAAGATTTGCTTATCGTTGAAATATGCGTTGATGATATAATTATTCGAGCGACTAATGATGTGCTATGCATGGATTTTGCAAAAATAATGAAGAGCGAATTTGAGATGAGCATGATCGGCAAACTAAGTTTCTTTCTCAAACTCCAAATTAAGTAATCTCTTGAAGGCACCTTTTTCCATCAAGAGAAATAGTCAGTCTAGAATGATGCATGAAAATTGAGACACCCATGTCATGCTCTATCAATTTGGATAGAGATGAGAAAGGTAAGTCCGATGACCCTAAGCTATATAGGAGTATGATAGGTTCACTTCTATATCTACAGCATCTAGACCTGATATTTTGTTTAGCACTTGTTTATGTGCTTGATTTCAATCAGATTCAAAAGAATCGCATTTATCAGCCGTTAAACGAATCATTCGATCCACACAAAAGTTATGGATTTGGTATCGCAAAAATACAAATTTTATGTTGCTTGGATACTCAGATGTTGACTTTGCAGACTGTCAAGTAGATGAAAAAAGTACACTAGGTACTTACCAACAACTTGGGAAAATGCTGATCTCTTAGTTCTCGAAGAAGCAAAATTCAACTGTCCTCTCAACCACTGAGGCTGAATATATTGTCATTGGATACTTTTGCAGATTGTAAAGTAGATGGAAAAAGTACATCAAGTACTTATCAACAACTTGGGAAAATGTTGATCTCTTAGTTCTCGAAGAAGCAAAATTCAATTGTCCTCTCAACCACTAAGGCTGAATATATTGTCATCGGAAGTTGTTGCGCTCAACTTATTAGGATGAAGTAACGATTAACCGATTTTGGAAAAGATTGGGAATGTATTCCCATCATTTGTGATAACACCGGTGCTATAAATCTAACTAGGAATCCAATCCTACATTCAAGAACCAAACACTTCAAGGTAAGATATCACCTTATTAGAGATCATGTTAACAATGGTGATATATGTATACAGTTTATAGAATCAAAACAACAGCTAGCGGATATTTTCACAAAACCGTTGGAAAAGCCAGCCTTCAAATATATATGTGATGAACTAAGAATATGCAATGGTCTAAAATGACAACACTTGGGTAATGTGTCAATTATATCGAATAACATCATATACGACAGAAACAATAGATACACACCTACTGTATTAATTCAAAAAAGTTATCGTTACAAGTACTGCGCTTGTTATTGTTCTGGCTATGTATACCCTATCTAGAGTCGATACGACTGTTATAATAGAATTTCTAAACTCAATCTTACTATCTATTTAATTGGTAAAAATTGAATATGAAATAACTTCGAATAAGAATTTTGCTATTAAAGAAACAACTACTAACTTTGTCTCTCTCTTCATGTAATACACCGCTTCTATATATAGAGAGTTAGTATTCACTTTTTCACTCATTGCTCATACCTACCCTATCATACTTATTTTATAATATATGCTCAAAACCTCTCCTTCTTTCCACACACAAACACCTTTTCACTAAACTTATGGCATCCAAAGCTCACCCCTTTTCCAAAATAGTAAGGAAATCTTTGCAAACTACTAGTCAATCATCCAAAACCTCTAAAGAGGAGGTTGCCCAATAGGAAGAATCGTTAGAAGTCACTCAAAGTCAGAGTGTGGCCCGCGCTAGTGGATAAACCATTATTAGCACCGTACTACCCGCAGCAATAGAAAAGGAAAACCCTATTGGAAAACCCCTACATTGCGACTGCTTATAGAGAATGAATTGAGTGGTTCTCCTGTTTGTAGGCTCAAACCTCATCATTACTTGCCCAAATATCATAATAGACTTTCTTGAGGTGGCACGCCTATTTGGAAGTGGTGGCATACCAACCTCGAAGAGGTGGCACCCCAAAGCCCTAGGAAGAAACACTTGTTAGCCTTCTTATTTGACCATCTATACCATGCCATCATGACTTGACCTACTTGTTCACCAAAGAAAATCTTATGGTAATGATGAGCTTATCTTCCATGGACACCTAAGCCAATGACTCACCATTCTCATTAAATGCCTAGATTTAATTAATCATGGGGCTTGAATATTTATCATATGCCTATTTCAAGACTTGTTCTCTAAGTTAAATCCTTCTAGTATCTTCCATGGGATACCAAAGCTTATGAGTCACCATTGTCAACATAACTTGGCTAACTTGCTCTCCAAACAAGATCTTAGGTGAATCTCTAATGGCCACCTAAGCTAGTGACTCACCTTCCTCGTTTAATGCCCAAGATATGGTAATCATGAAGTTTAAATTTTTGGCATATGTTGCATACCTTTACTTGTTCATCAAGCTAAGCATTCTAGAATCTTCTATTTTGTCATCTTCCGAGGAACATAGCAAACTTGGAAATAAGGCCATTAGAAGCGCTACCAAGATTGAGCGAGGGCTCTTTATGTTTATCCATGATCAATTATTTCAACTGAATTGAGGTTTGGGGCCAAATCACCATCGAGCGGGGCAAATTCATGATTGAACTCTCCTCTCATGGCTAGGTCGATGGCCCATCTTGTGGGCTTAATGGCTGGCCCCACAGTTAGCACTGGCTGAGCAAACTTGGCCCATGACTAGTTGGAAGCTTGGTGCATAGCCAAGCACAAGGCTTGGCTACCTGGTCTGTGACCTTATGGAAAGGCTTAAGGCCTAGTGCAAGGCTAGTCTATGGCCTGGTATTAGGCTAGACTCATGGATTGGCACAAGGCCTAATAGGAAGGTTGATGGGCCAATCCAGGACCTATCTAGGATTGGTCCATGACTCATTGCAAGGCCCCATGGCCAACTCTCGACTGGTCCATGACTGAGCATACATGGTCCGTGGTCGGCTCTCGATTGTCATGTGGTTACGTGGGATAGGTCAATTTGTGGACACACGATCACACGGGATTGATGTATGGTCAACCACAGCCGATACATAAATAAGCGGAATCACCTACGACTAAAACATGACCGCTCGAGATCAATTCATGATCATCTATCGATTCATGATGGTATGTGACCGTGTCACGACCAACCCTTATGGTTGAGCAGCCATTTAATGGCCAAATTGCTCGGGTCCACTTCCATGGTCAGTGGATTGGTTCACGACCGATCCCTCGATTAGTCCATGGCCAATCCTTCGATTATATCATGGCTAATCCATTGATTACCCTTCCGATTGAGCTGATCGATCGATGACCAATCCTTGGAATGGTTCATGGTCATCCTCACCATCAGCACACTAAACACATAGCCAATCCTCATTGGGTCAAATCATAAATGTTACACTCTATGTGTGGAGACAAATCATGTCACCTTTCTGCTGTCGTGTAGGGTATGAGTTTGGGAGAAGCCGTGTTCGTGTAGACCTCAAACTCAATGGGCCAAAACCAAAGACGAGGTGATGAGGTCTTTGGTAGACATGGATCTGGGTGCGAACTTACAAGCAAATACCCCTAATCGCCATCCCTCCCCGACGAGGCCCGTGGAGGGTGGGTTGCGACAAATAGAAATACTATCAAATGCACCATTAGGCATATGTTTTGTCCTCATTTGAATTTTGTCCCTTAACTTGCCAGAGATAAGTTAGGGGGATGAAATCCACACTAGATTTGGTACAAGTACCAAATTGAATTCGAGTAATAGTAGGATGATGAATTCCATAATTTCTCCACAAATTTATCTTCTATAATATGATGAAGATTAAAATGGGCATTATGCTAATGATAAATTCATTGTAATCAAAATTCCTAACAGTGAGGTCTTATAGATAGCTTGATCTTTCGACTCCGATTCTTGATCTTGATCTTTTTCTAAGGTTCTTTATCTTGCTCATATCTTCTGCCAAATGAAAATCTCTCGACTTACCTAAAACAAAATTGGAGAGAGAAATCGGATTGTGATAGGACCATGGCAAACAGGGATCGGACAATGGGAAGGAGCTCGTGGCGATAGAAGTGGTTGCGTGATAGCATGGGAAAGGCTAGGCATAGAAAGAATTCTGTTAGAATAAATATGAAAATCATGGGTTTATTCTTTTTCAAATTTGAGAGGGACAACACTTAAATAACCCTAGTACGCAAACTTTAAGGATCAAACAGCAAAGTAGATTTAGGGGATTTTTGCGAGAATTCTTGAAGGCTAGCAGCTATTTTGCAGATAAGACGTGTAGCAAATGCCGTTCTATATGCTAATTTAATCTCAGATTTTTTCAGCCTAAGCTCCTACATGCAAGGCTATGCCTTATCGTGTTCGTGCAAGGTGCAAGCTACGTTGTAGCTTTGATATGCTAATTAACCTTTGATGTGCACCCCATTTCTTTTTCAAATATGAAACAAGCACTTCTAGACAAAAATTATTTTATTTTGATTTGATTTGTCTAAGTTCCGATGTGCATCATTGAATGTCTTGGCCTTTGTTTAGTCTCTTTGGTGGGTGAGAAGTCCGGACCTTTGTTTCATCTCTTTGGTGGGTGAAGTATTGGCCTTTATTTAATCTCTTTGGTAGGTGAAGTCTGGGTCTTTGTTTAATCTCTTTGGTGGGTGGAGTATTGTTCTTTGTTTAATCTCTTTGGTAGCTAAAGTCTGGGTCTTTGTTTAATCTTCTTTATTCTTTTTATAATTTATTTCTCTTTCATGCCATCTCATTTTCCTTCTTTTTTTTTTTTTTTTTTTTTTTTTTGGTGATTTTAAACCTATCTTGCAATAAGAAAGCATCCGTTCTTCACAAGAATTGGTATTCCCATATTGGATATAGACTTGAACAACAATTTTAAGATCAAGCGAGGATTGATGCTCATTATTTTTCCTTTTTAGTTTTTTCTTCTTTTTTTTTAATATTTCTTTTTTCTTTTATTAAACTTAAATTTGAAAAAAAAAATACATGAAAATCTAGACATAATTATGATGTAAAAGTGCAATAGAGATTAATGAATGAAGAATCACAATATGATTAAACATGAAAAGAGTTGGATGAAAATTATGATATTGTCAATATTAAGCAAGAGGACAACAATCAATAATCAATACTAATTGTTATATAGTATTTCATTCACCAAAAAAAAAAAAAAAAAAATAGAATTCATGTAATGCGCGGAAATTCCACTTGTAATGAAAAGAAAGACATTCACATAGGGATGGAAGCTTAAATTATGATATCCAGTGAAGCCATGGTTTTCCCAAACTTATAGTTAATTTAGATGAACAAATATATAATTGTGGAAACAACAAATATCTGAGGATATTCTCTAAGTATTACGAAATTAGCACTAGTAGACAAAAAGTGTTTTATTTTTATCTTTCTAATCTATGATGTGTGTTCTTGAAAGTCCTGGTCTTTGATTAATTTTTCAAGTAGGTGAAAGACTTGGTCTTTATGGACTTTATAGTTTCCTCTCTCCATTAGCTCATCATCACTTTACTTCACCATAAACCTTATTGTTCTCTAGAGTGACTGGTTCACCCATGGCCATTGGAGAGACCATCATAGGTTCTCTCTTGCAGGTCCTATTTGACAAGTTGATTTCTTGGGGATTGGATGTTGTGCAACAAAAAGGAATCAACACAGCCCAACTCAATAAGTGGAGGAGGAAGCTACTCATAGTCAATGCAGTGTTGGATGATGCAGAGGACAAGCAATTGAGTGGTAACCATCTAGTGAAGCTGTGGCTGGATGATGTTAGGGACTTGGCCTATGACTTGGAAGACTTGCTCGATGAGTTTGCAATTGAAGCTGCCCAAGCCAAGTTGGAGGCAAAATCTAGCACAAGCAGAGGACACGTGAAATGGAAGTTCTCTTTCTTTGGCCAAGATGAATCCTCTGAATCGAACCCGAACACATGTGCGCTTGTGTCTGAAACCAAGGTACAAGAAATCAATGACAGGTTAGAAGAGATTGTCACTACTCAAGCATGTCTAAGCTTGAGAAAGAATGTTGTGGACAAATCCAACTACACCAATAAAAGGCTCCCCAGCACTTCTCTACTGGAGCCTCAATTTTTGGGCAGGGAAAAGGAAGAGGCAGAGATACTTGAATTATTGACCAGGGAAGCTAAAAATGATACCACGTTGAGCATAGTCCCCATAATTGGGATGGGCGGTGTTGGAAAGACAGCCTTGGCTCAACGGCTTTTTAATAATGCCAAAGTGATTAAATGTTTCGAGAGTAGTGCATGGGTATGTGTCTCGGACGTTTTTGATGTTTTGGACATAACAAAGAATATTTTGCAGTCAATTACCAGGTTATCTTGTGAGGGCAAAGATCTTAATTGGGTTCAAGTTAAGTTGAAGGACAATCTATATGGGAAGAAGTTTCTTGTGGTCTTAGACGATGTGTGGAATGAAAAATATGGAGAATGGACTGCTCTCTTGAAGCCATTTGAAGCAGGGAATATAGGAAGCAAGATTATCGTCACGACTCACAAACTCTCTGTTGTTTCCATAACAGGAGCTTCACCTTATCATTTGGAGGTATTATCCCTTGATAATTGTACAAGCTTATTAGCTCGTCATGCTCTTGGAGCAACAAATTTTAAAAGGGACCCATACCTTGAAACCATAGGAAAGAAAATAGCTAAAAAGTGTAAAGGTCTACCTTTGGCAGCGAAGGTATTGGGTGGTCTCCTACGTAATAAACAAAATCCTGATGAATGGGAAGCTATCTTAAATAATGAGATGTGGGACATTCCGACAAGAGAAAACAGTGAGGTTCTCCCAGTTTTGAAATTGAGTTATGTCCATCTTCCTTCTTATTTGAAGAGATGTTTTGCTTATTGTGCAGTATTTCCTAAGGATTATGAATTTGAGAGGGATGAGCTAGTACTCTTGTGGATAGCGGAGGGAGTTTTAGATGGACGGAGAAAGGAGAACATCTTGAGATTAGGACGGAGTCACTTCGATGAGTTAGTATCCGGATCATTTCTTCAACATTTGAGTGTTGACTCATCTAGGTTTTCGATGCATGATCTTCTGAATGATTTAGCCAAGTCAATTGCAAGTGGGGCATGCCTTAGCTTAGGGGAGTCTCAGCTAGCAGCTAATGAAGATGATGTGTCTCTTAAGAAAGCTCGCTATGCATCATTCGTCACGTCAAAGTTTGTTACATCAAAATGCTTAAGAGCATATGACGGAATGAAGGTACTAAGAAGTTTAATCTTGCTAAATGTTGAATTTAGTAGGAATGGCAAATTTCATATTTCCAACAAGGTGCTGCATGACTTGCTAACAAAATTGAACTACTTGAGGGTGTTCTCCTTATGTCATTGTGACATCATAGAGGTACCGAATTGTGTTGGTGATTTAAAACATCTTCGATATCTCAATTTCTCGTACAGTAATATTGAAAGGCTACCTAAGTCAATTGGTGCATTATGCAAATTACAAGCTTTGATCTTAAGAGGTTGTCAAAAGCTTTCTATATTGCCTCTAGGTATCACAAAGTTGGTTAGCTTACAGTTTCTTGACATTAGAGATACAAAGAGTCTAAAAGAGATGCCCTTGAATATCACTAATTTGAAGAATCTTACTATCTTGTCCAAGTTTGTGGTAGGACGAGAGAAAGGGTCACGATTAAAGGAGTTAAAGAACTTGCCACATCTTCAAGGAGAATTATTCATATCAAATTTACAAAAGGTGGAAGAAGTTAGCGATGTTGTTGATGCTAATTTGTTTGGAAAGCAAGGCCTTAGCAACTTATTCTTGCATTGGGATGAAGATCTTGGAAATCTCTGGAACAATAAGCATGAAGCACGAGTGCTTCACTCTCTACAACCTCACACTAATCTTGAAAATCTCACTCTTTCTTACTATAAGGGGACAATCTTCCCTTCCTGGTTAGATAGTCCATCCTATTTCAAGATAGTGTATTTGTGCTTGCGTGGCTGTGCTAATGTTAGATCGTTGCCGTCACTTGGACAGCTACCTTCACTTAGAGAATTATCTCTTGAAGGTCTGCATGCAGTAAGTGTCATAGGCTCTGAATTTTATAGAACTAAACGACCTTTTCCATCCCTAACAACTTTGAAGTTTGAGCAAATGTTGTCATGGAAAGAATGGTCTTGTTATGCCAACAGTCGAGGAGAAGAAGTACCGTTCTCATGTCTTCAGCATCTTATTGTCAAGAAATGTCCTTCATTGATTGGGATGGTGCCTTGTCAACTTGATCTTCTCATACAGCTTGAAATTTGGTCATGCCCAAATTTGAACATGTCAAACAATATGGTTTGTCTTCCATCTCTCCAAAAGTTATACCTTAATGATTGTGACAAGGAGATCTTAAAGAGTTTGGTCAACCTAACTTCTTTAACCATTTTGATTATTGATAATCTTCCAGAACTAGTTTCCATGGATTCTAGCTTTGTGAGCTGTTTAGTCAAGCTAAAGAAGCTTTCTATGGCAAGCTGTAACAAGCTAACATACCTGTGGCAAGATAGAAATGAGACGCAAAGTCTTACTAGCCTCCAAGAATTATACATCAGAAGTTGTCCTCAATTCACATATTTTGTGTCAAGAGAAGAAGAGTTAGAGCTGCCTTGCTACCTTGAAAGGATAGAATTAACGGATTGCATAAGTTTCGAAAAACTTCCGAGCAAGATGCACACACTCAACTCTCTTAGACATTTAAGGATTGATAATTGTCCAAAACTCATGAGAGACTAGCCATTCCTCCAAATGAACCCTATGGCAATAACCCACAGCCTCAATTTGCTGCTTTGAAGACCCTAAATATTTCGGGGTGCAAGGGAGTCGAATCGCTAGAAAAGATCATTGTAGAATCACTTGAACATATTGGAATTGTCAGTTGTGAGAATTTGGGAATTCTACCACAGTGTTTTCACAGGCTCTCCCATCTCAGTCATTTAGAAATATACAACTGTCCAACAGTGGAGTACTTCCCTCCTCTTCCCATCACCCTGTCATTTTTCTCTCTTATTAATTGTCCAAAGATAAAGTCTCTACCAAGTCGGTGGAATCACCTTACATCCCTCCTGTCACTTAAAATTAGGAGTTGCCAAAATTTCAAATGCTTCCCTATAGGAGGTTTGCCTCCCAATTTGCAAGAGTTTAAAATTTCAGGGTGCAAGGATCTGAAGCAACCAGTGAGGGAATGGGGCTTACACATGCTCACATCTCTCGAGCATCTGGAAATTGACTGTAGCATGGGAGGGGACGGAGAGAAGGTGTGGTTTCCTTCGGAAGAAGAGAATGCATGGAGTCTTCTATTTCCTTCCTCTCTAATCTCTCTTGAGCTTACAAAAATGGGGAATGTGGAAAGACTATCAAGCGGTCTTCGCAACCATCTGTCCTCTCTCAAACAGTTAAGCTTTGTAAATTGTCCAAAGTTGAGATACTTCTCAGAGGATGGCCTACCTCCCTCCCTCCAAGTATTGAACATTCATAGATGCGAGATTTTAAAAGATCGATGCTCAAAACTCACTGGCGAATATTGGCCCCTCATCCAGGAAATCCCTTTCATCCTCATTGGGTATGTTCAGGTCCAATGAATTGAAATCAACCACACCTGACTCATGACAAAGATTTCTCTCCGTAGACTATTTTTCCTGGGGTTTGGGTAAGTTTATGGTTTTTAAAGGCATCAACTTGCATTCTGTTTTCTCATTGATGATGTCTACATGAATTTCCACGCCACTAAAGGTCAAAGACTGACATTTGGGTGGGTGCTATGGCTCTGTTAGTTGGACAATTAGATGCAGGATGAAATGCTCACAGAACTGCCTCTTTCTATATTGACATATCTTAAACTCTGCTTGATGCCCAAAAATTTAGCTTATTTTTGCACTCGATTGACCTACCAACCAAATTGTGAATGAAAATGCGCTATGCTTTGCATTAGAATCACGAATAATCATCCCGTCCCATGTTCGTATTTCTCTGCATTTTCAGCGTCAACTAAGTAGACGAGTGAGTAGGTTGATGTTAGATGCATGAGCTGTCGCGTATGGTGTGTGTTAGTCATTTTCTTTAGCCGGGGAATTAGTTAGCATCCTTAGATGGTTTGCATAGTGTATCTAAGTTGTGTAAATGCTAAGCTGTATTCATTGGTGAGTACCCTGAAATGTTAATCGGAATCACTCTAATTTCTGAGACCTCATTCCATTTTTTACCTGATTTCTTTTCCTTTATTATTTTCTCTATTTCTTTCTCATGGGCAATCGCCTTCCAGCAGATTTCCCGTGCACTCCTTCTTTTCTCTTCTAAATTTAATCCTTTTTCGGTAAATACAAGCTGTTTTTTCTTTCTTTCTTTCTTTCTTTCTTTCTGTAATTCATCTCATCCTAATTAGCTTTCGTCTGCATAAAATTTCTCTTGCCATTAGATTTTTGGGATTGATTTTAATTTGGGTACTTTCTTTATTATGCTCTTATAGTTAGTAATGTTACAATTGCAGGCACTCTACAGATCGCAAGGTTGCGCTGATGATGCTCATGGCATACCTGCCATACATGTTGGCTGTAGTAAGATAAACTTCAGCACTTTTCGCACTCGTCGTTTTAACGAGTAGATTCTGTTGTCAGTTTTTTCACTTAAGCGCCATTCTCACCGTGTTCTTCTGTGGAATTGTCATGTCGCACTACACATGGCATAATGTGACAGATCTCAAGATTGACCACTAAGTATGTTGAATCTACCCACTTACCATCTTATTCCTTAGACATAATTTCTGTTATTCTCGTGTCAGCTAATGTTCTCATCCTTCTGCCAATGATTGCAGGCAAATTTTTGCCACTTTGTCATTTGTTGCCGAGATCTCCATCTTCCTATATGTTAGGATGCGTTGGATATTGAGAATGGCGAGTTATCCGCAATAGGTCATGATGAGTCTCTGTTCCATTCTATATTTGCAAGGCGAGGTTGAATAACGGGAATTGAATTCCCATATTCCTCACGTTTCGTTATTCTTCTTCCCTCCTCCTCAGTCCTGGAAAATCGATCAAGGTCATCTCGGTATGGGGGGTACCCGTTCTGATTGGAAGAGCCACCTTCCTTGTTCGCCCATCGTTCTTATCCAACTTAGCCAGGAAGTCCAAATACGAGAAGATCAACTTAAAGCGGCAGGTTAAAGAATTGAATTTTCTCGCGGATTCCTGCCTATGAGGTAGTTGGCATGATGGAGTTTCCTAATTTAAATTTGATATGTTCAGGTCACAGTATGGTGGGTAGGGCTTATGCATTGGCCTGTCTCCATGGCACTCACTCAAAACCAGGTAAAATGATTAGATAACGCGCTTTTATGGAGACTTTCACACGTGATACCGTGAGATTGTTTATATTCCTGGCAATATGATGAATGTGGTCGCTAACATGCCTATTTTAGGAGGTTCACTATGTTTCCTTTTCTTAATCTGACGCATAGGCTGGCTCTGATGTTTATTTTCTGCGTGTGCCGTTTACAAGGTCTGATGTGAAATTGCGGGGCTGTGTTTACGATCACGAGTACCATCACAGTCGTTTTCAGCACTGTGGTAAGACGGCGTTTCATATGCTGAGTCTAATTGGTGGCAGCAAATGTAGCTTGTGCCTCAATCGTACAGGTGTTTGCACTGTTGTCGAAGCCTCCAGTAATCCTAGCCATCAAGTCCCAAATCCTTCACTCAGCCACCGCTCAGCAATGGACACGACTTGGAGTCTCCCTAGTATGGCAAAAGCATACTCCAACCAAGCAGTTTGTGCAAGCCTCCTGAGCACGCCTTCTCACACGGTGCACCATTAGTGGCGAAAATTCGACGAGGCCTTCATGAGGCCCATGTTTGGCAGGCGAGGTTTTGTGCCATTCAGTCCATGCTCACCCACCGATCAATCAGTGGCTCTTATGATGGCCAAGGATGAGATCAAGAACTAATGATTTCGTTAGGTGGTTTGTAAACAGGACACAATCATACACAGGCTTTTTCGAGTGTGAAGTTTCGACCACTGTGACGAGATTGATGGCATATACAGAGAGCAGCGGCAATTTGTTCGACGCGGCTACTTCGCATTTTGGTGACAGAGAAATCTGGTTTCTTGCCCTTGTTTCTCCCTTTTGTTGTTTCCTTCTTTGGTCTTGCGCTTGTATCAAGAGAGTGAATGGCTTTTGTAATCTCCTCATCAACTGCTTCCGGTATCCTTTCCGACAGTCAAGCTTTCGAAGCTGTCAGTGTTTATATGCATTAACATCTGCCGGCCCGGCATCACGTTCATGCATCAATTTAAGTATGCACGCCATTAAATCGAACTTCCATCATTGTAAGGGCATATCGCAATTTTAATTAGTAGTTAGGAAGTGAGGGAAGGCAAATTTTGTCAAGATATTCCAATGGGTTCTCATTGCGCAAGGCACATTTTTGCTGGTAACCTAACTACAACCATCCCTTTCAGGGCAAAATTGCAAGCGATGGACATTTATGAGGGCTTAGCCAATAAATGAAAGTTGGGCCATTGATCTTAACTCTTTCTTCTCCAAATTCACATCTATGAAATCACATTTAGACTTCTCATAATTGGAGCCTAAAAGAAAGTTTTAAAGAAGGGATGTGGCTAGACTTAACCCTGTTTTAAGCAGAACTGTGGCATCTCAAATGACATTCAGGAACATGAAAGTACAATGCAACTTCTTGTATGCCCCGCGAGTTAAGGATGCATAGTTTTTGTTCTTTTATTTTATTTTATTTTATTTTATTATTATTATTTTTTTTTTGCTTAAGGCTACTAGCTATGAAATAAGCAGAGATTAATGAATCCATATAGGGTAGAGAAGTAATTGTACCCTTGAGCTCGTGGCGGCCATGGGTGCTCGATTTGAGCTCGCAGTCATCACCACTCAGGTTGGTGGTGGTGAGTAGGTAAGAATTTGAGTTCAATGCTATGGCTACTCAGGCTTTTGAGGTTGCGGCAACAATGGATGCTCGATTTGAGCTCACGGTGACCATTGCTACTTAAGTTTCGTGACTGGAAACTCCAATGGCTATGGTCACGGTAAGCCAAAGCTCAAGTGACCACGCAGCGTCAAGGTACGCAACTTCAAAAGATCTCATGGCCATGGCTGCAAGCTTAAGTGGCCATGGCGTCCATGAGTATGAGACTAAGGGGGTGTATGATAAACTACAATTTCTGATCTAGAAACAATTTTTCTATTCCAGACTTGTTTCTAGAATAGAAATTCGTTTGATAAAATTATTCCATTTTTCTATTTTTGAAATAGATTTTTGTTCCAGAAATATGTTTGGAATAGAAATTAGAAGTAAAAATTTTCTACTTTTCTATTTCTAGAACAGAAATGAAAAATAAAAATTATTCTCATTGTTCGTTCTTGCTATGAACCGGTCGTCCATTCGTCGCTGTCGACCACCGTCCACCGGTCGCTGGCCATCCACCATCCGCCGGTCGCCGGCCGTCGCTCTCCACCGCCCACCGTCTAGTCGCTAGCCATCACCATCCACCACTTGCTGTCCGCCATTGCTTGCTGTCCGCCATCGCATGCTGTTCGCTGGCCACCGCCGTCCACCATCCGCCACCGGCTGGTTGCCATCCGTCAGTTGCCGCCATCCGAAAAGAAGAAAGTTTGTATCGTTATCAGATAGGTATTTTTGCTTAGAACCTCATTTAGAAATAGAAATAGAAAAATCTATTTCTCTTCCAAAAATCAATTTCTTGCCAGAATGACTATCATTCGCGCCTAACAACCAAGCCTATTGCAAGTTTAGAGTTTGTGTTTTCTTTATGGCGGTCATGACAGATCTCCCTCCCTCCCTCCCTCCTTCCTTTCGTCCAATGTGACATCCAATTTTCATGTCAACAAACGCCATAAAGTAATCTACACATGGAAAGACTTGTCGAAACCTTAACAATATCATTGGATGGAAGTTCGATGGGGCCAACTTTCAGTATTGACTCAAAGTGGGTCCAAGTAAAAATAAGTTGTGTCAATATTGGACCTGAACCAAACTTGAACATTTTAAGGGAATTTGGCCCAATTTCATCTCCACTCGGCCCTAGTCCCATCAACTAAATAGCGTCCAGAAAGACAACGACGCTTTCTACCCATTCAAATGGCTTCCTTCTCGATTACCAAACAAGCGTGGAGAGCATATTGTCCGCTCTTCACTTTTCATCGCCACCAAAAGAATTACCAAAGCTAATATTGACAGTATCTTAAACTCCATAAAAAAAGAGAGAGAGAGAGAGAGAGAGAGAGAATTTTCTATTGTTTTTTACCGTATCGCGTGAATATAATATGATAGTCTCCCAGTAAATTGAAAGCTTTAATTATTTGCACTACATCAATGGCATTTGGCAATCTATTTAGATGCTGTATGTAAATTTGACCACAACAAAAGAGCCAAAACTCAAAACAAATAAGAACAAAAAACAAAAGAAAATCTAACACAAAAACAGAATGATTAATTTTGGCCCAAAAAAGTAAAAATCTTCAAGTGATAGAATATAGTATTATTTAATTGTCATAGATTATTAGATACATTAACACAAAATAAATTTCTAATACATGCGATGCCCATTGTTATCATAGTAATTATTCATTCATGACAAAATAAAGAAGTAGATCTACAAGATCTGAGACTTAAAATAATTTTAAAAAAAATCTGAAAAAACTGATACAAACATACCATACACAAGAAATTGAGTTCATAATGGAAGTCCCATTGACTTTTCAAGCTTGAAAAATAAGTATTGTTAGCAAAATTTCAATCTACTGCACTTTTGGTGTGATAGAAGTAGCGTGTTATAGTTAGATGAGTAACACGGGCGCTTAGAGCTATTGAGGGATTACGTTATTGGATTCTTCCACATGTCAAGGGTGATCATGCAAATAAAACATCTTATAAACATTATTTGGCTTTTGAAAGCAAAATTTATAGGTTAGAATGGATGATAGAAAAGTAAAGTACCTGGAAACAATACCCATTGATGATAAGAGGGAAAAAGAAAATAATAATTTGAGAGCTTAAGCATTTTTACAATATGTAATGACATTGGCAAGACATTTTTAGATGTCATATGTGAATTTTGACCATCATAAAAGGGCCAAAACACAAGAAAAAAAAAAAAAGGAAAAATATAGAAAAAGTTGATAAAATAAAGATAATGATGATCTTGAAATATAGAATTCCCAAAATGATAGAACGCAATATTCTGCTAAGTGCCCTAAGCTAAATAAATTGATACAAAAGAAGAACTATTGCATCTGATCCCATTGTAAGAAACAAAGCAGAAATTTTACAATTTACGCACTTAGGCAATAACTTTCGAAAGTACTAATATAAACAAATCATGCACAAAAAATCGTGTTAATGAAAGAAGTTGCATTAAATTCGCAAGTTTGAAAAGTAAGTATTATAAGTAAGATTTCAATCGACTCTCGCGGTGTAATAGAAAGTACACGTCACTGTTGGAGTCGTAACATGTACACTTAAAGCTGTGTAGTGATTGGGAAATGAATTCATTCACATGCCAATTATCTAAAGGTGACCACGCAAATAAAATCTATCATAAATATCACTTGACTTCTTTTCACACTCCCTTTACTCAGAGGTCAAGTTATAGGTTATTTTGGGACATCCCAAGCTTTGTCACCGTCCCGAATTCATTTGTCTCTTATTTATGCGTATGTGGAAAACATAAGCATAAAATTCCCGACACAAATATCATGGGAACGTGAGATATAAACATCACTAACACACTTCATACATTACATAAGTAGTGGTGATTTGATTACAAGCCTATTCCCCAGCCCTACATATTTTACAAACTTCAAAAGTTCTATTTCACATACACAACAGAGAGCTTGGAGTATCCCTATCTCCGCGATGGTGGTTACTAATCAAAATCGGGAACCTTTGTCTTACCACTTGGGCTGATACACATAAGCTTAGCCCGATTCTTCAGACAGATCATCATTATCACTAAGATTTGGGTTCGGGTTGTCGAATCCTCAGAGAGGCCTTATCCAAGTGTCCTCATACCACCTAAACTAAGCTTCGAAATACATTGGGACAAGCTCGTCCAAGCCCTTTTTTATCCATACGATGGATGACACTTGACGATAAGTACTGTCGATATCTACATCTATTATATCTGACATGGCAATATAAGTCTTTACGGGACAACCAAAATGCATAGTGGCCATAATTCTAAGTACTTGTAATAAAAACAAGAGTGAGTACTTGGAATACTCAATTAGTATAGCCTCTAACCTGGGACTAGAACATCCCTTCATCATCAACACTAGTCAAAACGTCTCATGCAACCATGTCAAAGGCAAATCAACTGCAAGGATTGCATATGTAAATAGCAACTCTTGCAATCATTCATGATCGTGATGCAGGCTATGAGATTATGCACTTCTAGTCTTTCTTTTCTTACTAATGTATGTCATGCTTATTAAGCCTTCTCTTATTCTTGGGACTCGAACCTAAGTTTGCTGGAGCCGTCTTGGGACTCGAACCCAATTCAATTCGGGCTTCTGGCTTTTTGCTGGCTTCTGACATTCAAAACCAATTAATATGCTCAGAACTCAAATGCAAGTCTTTTGCTAGCCTATGAGACTCGAACCTAGCTCTTGCCAGGATTTCAAGGAATTGAACCCCATTCTTATCTTTTCTCATCTTGCTTTAGCACTAATCCCCTTTTAAGGGCATACTCAAGCCTCATGCACGTGCCATGAATTATGCATTTTGTGCTCAAACGTAATGCAAATGCCATGAAATCATGAATTTGCTCATTAACAATTTCACGAACGAGCCTAAGCCCAAAGCTTCACTCGAGTAACAAGTATAAAGGAACCCTGCACCAATCCAAGACATGAACTTGGTACACCTCAATACTCACATCTTATGGCTATGGGCAAACCTTGACTTGTACCGAACAAAATCGATGAACCAAGACTTTGTTCCGGTCACGCAAGAAAACTCAAGTACATGAACAAAGTCATAGAATACATCAACACATACAAACTTCAATCAACTTGGCATCGACTTGTTCGAGAGAGAATTTCCTAGGGCCGAAGACGTCACGAATGTTACTAGAGGAAGGAAGAAACTACACTTACCTGGATGATCCTCAAGTTAAGACACGAACTACAAAGGGAGGCAGCTTGCTTGAAGGCCGAAGGGGAGAGAGAGAAGCGTGAGGAGGAGGTGGGCATCCAAGAGGAGGAGGAAGGAAAAAGTGGATGGCAAGGTGAGAATTGAGAAGAGGTCCTCCTATTTATACTACTCGGTGCTATCATTACCGAGCCAAATGATCCATTCTAAATTTTCCAAGTGGCTCACCTACAATACTTAGGTGGCAAGCCTACTTGTCCAATGATTGCGCCTAAAAAATGAGTTGGTGCGACTAAAAGGTCTTGCTTTGCAACCTAGTCTATTGACGTCATCAACGATGGCCTACTTTTTGCCCTTTCATTAGATCACTTGTATCCCGCATTTATGAGCATTTAATGAAGTTCGTATATGATGGCATCAAGCTTGCCAACTCCGTGCCTAAACTCCTTAGGTCATTAATGAGGGCTTTGGGTCTCACTTTCCGATTGGGTCAAATGTGTGTCGTCCTTTTCTTGACTGTCAAAAATATTTTTGACCTCATCATGACTTTTGAAAATTCGAAGGACACATCATCCCCTTCATTTAATGAGGGTGTTCTAGAGTCTTCTTTAATTTGTCATTTTCATCCTCAAGAAGGTGGTCCAACGTCTAAGTTGGTTCCAAGGCCAGAAAATGGATCATTATGTGCACCTCAAAAAACCAAATAACATATACCCGAGGTTCAACCATTGTACCCCCCGCTTGCCCAAACTCTTCCCTTGGACGGTTGGTTAGCCTAGAGGGTTAGTCCATTGGTCCTTTGGTCAATTCAAGACCAATCCTAAGGCTATATTGATCTAAGGGTCAGTCCAATGGCCTAGTGCTAAATCAAAACACTTATGAACCTTAGAATTGGAGACGAAATAGCCAAGTCTATCCTAAAGCTCATTCTAATCGGCACCCAATCCATCTGTATGGTTCATAACCGGTGCATTACCGATCTACGATCGGACATCACCAATTCAAAATTCCTTTCCAATCACTAAGAATTAAATAGGGAATGATGCATTTTTTTTGTCAGAAGATGATCGTATTTGATCAAGTTGGATCATCCGTGTATCAATGCATAGTCAGTCGGAATCATTAGCAACCAAGTATTATGATTGGTTGGATCAACCCATGACCATTCGCCAATCCAAAATCATCCCATGACCAATCCTCATGATCCAAAAGTTATCTTATGAGCTGGTGATCCAATCCTATCGGTATGATCAGTAGTCAATTCACGACTGATACCTTGACCAGTTCATAGCTGGTTGGTCAGACCATAATCGATCCTTGATTTCTTACTGATCGAATCGATCGATCTCATATCCAATGGCTCATGGTTGACCCATTTAGGATCTAATGGCCGACCCCCACGGGATCGGAATCGAGGGTGTTACACTTCTACTCTCAATATCAATATGTCAAAAGAATATTAGAAAAGAAAAAAAGGGTCTGAACCAGTACTTGGTTAGTCCATGATAAAAGGGAAAATAATAGGACATTCGTTTATTTGAAAAATGTTTGGTTGAGAATTACAAATTGATAGCATTTGTTATCTTTATTCCAAAGAGAACTGGTGGAACAAAATACATTGCATGTAGAAAATCTATTAAAAAATTAGTTGATTTTATTAATGTTTAAACCTTTCATAAATATTTTAAGGGGAAATTACAAAACTCACCCTCATACTATTACCACTTTTGTTTTTGTCAGTGTACCATATTCAAAATCATTGTTACTAGGTCACCAATATCCGCACTACGTCACATGTTAACCTTTTGCATTCAGTCAACGTCTTTTATTTGCATTTTGACGGAAAATATGAAATTTGGCCGAAAATTGAGACCAAAGATTTGATTAGGTATCAAATCCATTAAGATAGTAAATGCACCAAACTTGAGCATGGGCAATAGTATTAGGCATTAATAAAAAGGAATGGATAGTGGCGATCGGCGCTAACGATCCCCTTTGGGCCTTAATCTCAATAACCGATTTGTTTATTCCAATATGGCACCTAGAAGATATGAAAATACAGAACTTGTCCTTAATTGCAACCAAAATCTTAGTGTAGGGGCCAAATCTGTCATATGATAAAGCACGGGGACTGAAATCGAATATGAGCAATAGCACAGGGACTGCTCATGTAATTTCTCAAAAAATTTAACATTTCATTCCCAACTTCCTTCCCACTTCACCAAACACAAACCGTGTTGGAACTTGGAATATAACTAAAACCCGGAGGCGGACACAGAAAACTCCGAATCCAAACACTCCCAATTCGATAAGAACAAGGAAGGAGGGGACAAGCCAAGTGGACTGTGCAGCCAGCGATTCTCAACTACGCACGAACAAACGCTGCCCTACAAGGACAACCCAGCACAACACAGCACCTTCTTCCTTATATAGCTCTCTCTTCTCCGTCTCTCTCTATATCTCTAGTGTGATTCATTCTTCGGGAGTCTCAGATCTCTTCCTCTCGCTCTCTGCGTACATCGTGTTTTGGTTCCAGTTCTTGTTTTTCCTCTGTGTCGCTCCTCTTTCTCGTTTCTTGGTTAGAATCAATGGCGTCCGCTACTGGAACCTCCCTTTGCATGAAGCTCGCTTCGTGCTCTTTGAAGCGGACCCAGGTAATGATTTGCCCTGATCTTTTCTGGGTATTTGTTGATCCGCTGTTTCGCGGCGAGATTCGCTGCTCTCTGTGTCGAAAGCTTTGATTTTTACTGGTTTTTTTTTTGTGGATGAGCTCTGTTTCGGATCGATATCTTCGATTTGTGCCGCTGTTTCTTAGATTCAGTGGGTGGTGGTGGTTCTTGTTCTCTTTGTCTCTGATCTACGTTGCCCGGTGGTTACACTGTATAAAGATTCAAAATTTGTGATGTTATAATATGAGGTTTTGGCGGCTGGGAATCTGCTCGATTTCTTAGTAAATGGACAAAAAATTATTCCTATTTCACCCAAAAATCAAGAGTTTGTCTTATGAATCAAAATGATTGCATGGGGGATTACTGATTATTCTCGAAGTGCTTGTAAAATATTCACGATAATTTTTGTTTAATTTAGCTATGATTAATGGGTTATGTTTTGTTGGTTTTTTGTTGCACTTTAGGATGACCCAGTATTTTTTAGGCATGTAGATGAAAATCAGTATTTAGATTGCCTGGAGATATTGCTTGGTACATGACATGAGAGAGGACAGTTCTGTTAGATAAATAATTTCATGAGACCGAGATTGGCTTGGCACGTTGAGCTATCATCTTTAGAGCCTGTGTCCCGTGAAACTTGTTCATCCTCTGCCCTTGGTAGCGAAATTTTCATTTTTGTGCCAATGTCTACTAGCAACGGCTAGAATTGTACATAAGTCTAGGTGAGGTGAAATTTTTTGAGAGGCGAAATGAAGGGAGAAAGGACCTGCAGGTCATTTCTCCAATCTCAAAAGGTGCTTGGAGTTTTATGTAGCTGATGCTGATGATTTGCTGTGTATTGGCACTTATGAAAGAAAGGGTTTTGTTCATGGAATGCCGCTTTCAATTGGCAATACCATCTTAAATTTTCTATTGAATAGCTTTTGTTAACATGGTCAGATTCTTGTTTTAAGTGCCGGCCTTACCGGCCTTGACATGAGATAGGGTCCAAAGAAGCTCAACACGTTTTAGCTGACTGTTGTGACAAGTCTGGGGGCTCATGCTCTAGATAAATGCTTCAGGACAAAATTTTAGTGAAGTGCTAGTCCTTACTTGTGGGTACTCTGTATCCTGCTCCTATTTTGTTGCCAACAATTTTAGCAGCCAACTGAAGCCGGCAAGACTTATATTTATGACTTTATGTTAGACTTGTCTTCTTGTTTGTGGATTATTATCTTTCTTTTTTACTAAGCATGGATTAATCTATATTGCATGTGAGGAGATATGGCTTTATCTTCTTTAAATTGATGTTTCTTGTCCAATGCTTTTTGTAGCCATCAAACAGCAGAATCTCAAGTTTGAGATCAGTCTCAGTGCCCATCAATACAAAAGGCTATCCATCTCTTGTTTCTCGCCGAGGGTCATCCCGCCTTCAGGTTTTATGCGCGGTATGCATTATCTTCTATTATTCATTTGCCATGTTCCTTTGTTGGGGTTCAATACAATCTACTTGCCATGATAGTGAGGGCTTTGAGGCTTCATCAAGTTCAATGCAAAGCAACGGTGTAATTCATTGTTCACATGCTCTAAATAAATGGCATAAGTATGTCATCATATCCCAGCCTCATGTAACAATTTGGGTTTATTTAGATGATATCTTTCCCCTTTTTTTATTAGTAAAAGTGAACGATATTCATGAAGTTGCCAGAATTTGGGGGATTGTGGATGTCTAATTAGTCACTGGTGTATTGTTGGCTATGCTCCAAATTTGTGAAATCTCGTCACTTGTACTTGTCAATTCTGTATTCATGCAAATTGGTTCGTTGATGCTGCTACTGGTGAGATTTCAAAATCTTTATTTATTGACAGGCCAAGCCCGAGACTGTGGACAAGGTCTGTGCAATAGTGAGGAAGCAATTGGCGCTGCCAGATGATTCTTCCGTTACAGGAGACTCTAAGTTTGCAGCACTTGGAGCTGATTCTCTTGATACGGTACACCTCCACTAACTTCTAATATGGGTTCTTCGCTTCATATCTGAAAGCATTATCACTTCTCTACTAACTTCTAATATGGGTTCTTCGCTTCATATCTGAAAGCATCATCACTTCAACCTTTTTTGTGAACACTAATGCCATTGGCACCAATTCATCCTGACAATTGTTGTGCTCATGCTTGCATCATGCGTGCATTAACGTTAGCTTTCTTGCACTCATTATCAGTAAATTTGTGAAGTGGTCACTTGAATGTTGAGAGACTAGATGCCTCATGGCATGGCTATGAAGTTGTAGTTCTGTTGATTGTGGTCCATGATTGTCTCTTGAACAACTCCAATATCAAGGATCAAAGTCGTATCCTAAGAGATCATTGTCAAGCGTAGGTTATTTTCATATCTCAAAATGCTACTTTAAAATGACATTTCCTCTCAGATAACATAGTTATGCTAAAAGATCCATCCTTTACGTGTATATATGTAATGTGTGGGCTCTTTCACGATAGCTTTTCATGGCTGACAAGTTCTTTTTGGTTCAGGTGGAGATTGTGATGGGGCTTGAGGAGGAATTCGGGATCAGTGTGGAGGAAGAGAGCGCTCAGAGCATCACCACCGTCCAGGAGGCTGCTGATATGATTGAAAAGATCATTGAGAAAGGTGCTGCGTAAAAATTAAGTTCTTGAGACTCCTCTAAGAACCAAGTACTTTTTATGAAGGATGTTGGTGACTCTTGTGTGGCTTTGCCACAGTTAGGACTCCCCACTTACTAGCTGAATTTGCTAGTTTTGGATGGGAATTTTATGTTAAAGTTACATTATTTTTGGCCTGAAATGGAACTTGCTGTTTGTGCATTGGGTTGTCTTTTTCTTCATCAGCATCCATTGGTGCAATTGGGTTCATCAAGCATGTCATGTGCCATTAGGTTTTTGGGACTCATTTGTACCCTTCTCATGCTCTTAATGCTACAATGATCAGCACGTTTCGAGTGGGTAAGCCAACGATACTAGAAGCACGATTTCGCATTTGAGCGTGATAGTCAACTTAACAAGAGCGTCCCTCGTGCAATGAAATGTTGAAGTTGCCCTGTCCTCTCCTCCTCTTTCGACATGGAAATACCATGTGCATGTTCACTATAACTGGACCTTCTATGGTTGCACACATTTTCTCTGCGAAACGAGTAGTGTCGATACGAATCCAATGCTGACTTCGAGGGTTGAAGAGGGGGAGGGATGGGAGTAAGGTAAGAGAGTGAGTGTTTTTCTCCTTCCCCACAAGTAATATTGGATGAATTAGTTGATGAAAAAGCATCCGTCTTGAATAACTGAACTAGGCATATGCCTTGACAGAAGATAGGGGAGTCTTCTCACCATCGCTTCGGATTTGAGATGATTTCTCTTTTGAGTGGTTCATAAATTCTAAGGTTAATACCATTAAAAAAAAAAAAAAAAAACTCACCCACTTGAAAAAAATTATTTTTTTATTATTAAAAATTTTAAAGTGATAAATCTGTGACAAATATTCTCTTCATTAGTTTCCGTTAAATTTTTCCTTTAAAGTGCTTAATTGCCGTTAAATTTTTCCTTTAAATTGCTTAATTGGAAGATACGTAACAATGGATGAATATATCAATTTGTGATCTTCTGCGAAATTTTACAAATGTACTAATTTAAAATTTTTTTATGATTAAAACATTAATTTGAGATAATTTTATCATAAATATATTAATTTGAAATTTTTCGTCTATAATTTTGTCCCGTCAAACTCTATGTAATCTTTCACGTGGCCAAAAAATCAAAAAATCATGCAACCCTTGGGATTGGTGTAGTTGGTCGAGGCGTTGAGTTTAGAAACTAGAAGTCACTCGTTATACTCATAATCTCATCGACTATGTAAAGCTGTTGAAGGACAGGATCATTTGCACAGATCAAAAGCTGATCTTAGCTGGTTTGTTACGTTAGTAAGGGTAACATGAGCATTCGGATAACTGGATTTTCACATCCGTATCTTTGGATCATCAAAAACGAAAAAGAAAATTCGTGTCATCTCGTGATCCTCTAAAATCATGCAAACCCCCACATCTGCATATGTGCATGTACACATGAATTTGTCCCTCATTATGGTCCTACTGCTAGCTCTTTTCACATGACATTTCCACAGGCCAGTGCAATAATGCAACTAGGCCCTAGGTCACAGTACCCCTTATCGGGTCACATGACCACCGACTCCCCTTTTTGAAATCTAGAGCATAAATTTTAAACAAAATCACGGCCAAATCCATTTACCAAAACGTTGAATTATCACTCTGATCATTGCACCAAAACCACTTTGATTAGGTAATCCCCACATGTGACTGGTTCCCCTTTGCTTTATCTGACACCTAATTCACCCTCGCTTTCCCCCTTTGCTCCCCCAAAAAAAAGGCCCCAGAAATATCAGCGCAATTTTACCATGAAATTGCATATTTAGCCTCAAGAACCGTGGGATTTCGAATTCAATTTCTTGGAGAACAAGAGTGGACTTTGTTTCGTACCCGAAAATTAGCCCGACACCACCTCGTCGCGACCAAAAATAGACTCTGAGAAGAATTATGCGATTCGACAAATATCGTGCGACTTTCTTGCCTTAAAGAGGGGAGCTAATTACTGCACAAAAGAGGGAGTAGATGTACATAAAATCTGAATTACATTATGAAAGTAACGAATGTGATGGCTTTTCAATGAACTAGTGAGCACCCAGCACACCCATCCTAATCTAATTTTCCTAGTAATTACCAGAAAAGAGAAATAAATAAATAATAAAGAAAAGAAGCTCACATTTTCAGAAGCTGCATTGCCCAAGCTGCTGCCCACATAGAAAATGCGACCACGTTCATGGCTCCGATCGGCTTCGTGCGAATTGCGGAGGAAGCCATCAACGGGTCCTCCGGTGCGACCGCGGAGCCCGGGCCGAGAGCTGCATCGTCCGGGTTCGGCGGGCTCGGAGTGGAGGGGATGGTGGGGATGGAGGAGGACCCGCCGGAGGCCGGCACGGCGGCCCCTGGGGAGGGCAGGAGAGGGGCGATGTCCGGCGAGAGCCCCTGGAAAGGCGGCACGAGGGGGTCCGACGACAGGGCCGGCGGGGACGATGAGATCGCGGTGGCGGGCGGCGGCGTCGCTGAATTGAGCTCCTCGGAAGCAAGAGGTTGCGAAGGCAGAGCCAGGAAGGACGCAATGATTGCCGATGACACGAACCAAGAAGACACCATTCTAATGATCAAGAAATGATGCCTTTTCTCGGACATCATCGCCAGCTACGGAGAGAGTATCGATCCTTTCTTTTTTCTGCTCGAGCTTGATGCTTCTGAGTGTTGCTGGTGGGGCTTCCAGCCATTATGATCAAGAGCAAAGGGATGTGGTGTGGGGGCATGGCGGCACGTGGCGGGGGGCCATTGGTCTGTCGTGGGAGGATACAGGTTGGCTAGGTTTTTGAGGGAGGAGGCAAAAGGATGGAGAGGAGGGGTGGACTTTCTTTGTTGTGGTTTGGTGTGGGCTAATGTGGAGGGATTGATTCCCTCTCTCTCTCTCTCTCTCTCTCTCTCTCTAACTACAACGGATGACCCGTGACGAGAGAATTTGATGGGAACGTCGAGTCGAGGACAAATTATGTCGCGAATGATTTCGTTTGGATCGTGGGATGCTGTCGGAGGGCTTGTCTCTTCCTGCATTGTCTCATCTCCCAAAGAGGGTAAGCATCTTATCTTGAAGGGGCACACAAGTTGCTTGCATTTAGTGTGGGGAGCATGAATTGATGATGGGTTTCGTAAAAGGTGAAAGCAGTGTAGTGGTGGTAGCCAGTGACAACCCGAGATCCTGTTAGTAAATGTGATTAACTAATTCGAGAGAATGACCAAGGAGCAGATCTATAAATTATTGTCTCATTTCGTGCAACTTCATTTGGGGAAACTCGATTGGCCCGAGTATAGCGCATTACATCTCATGAAACCAATGGAGATTTGAAACTCGACTCTAGTGAGCGCACTAATGAAGATTTTTTCTGTTTATGAGAAGTGGATCAATGTGAAAATTTCAGTCAATCATACAATTGAACATGGGTGAAAACAAGAGTGAAAATAGTTTTAGTATTGTTCATTATTCTACTAATGGTAATTTTGAACCGTCACGTCACTCTTTCTATCCTAAGAAGATAAAAGAGGAGGAAGGACGCCGTGGCTTCCCCTTCCTCTTTCTCACACTCTCTCCTCTCATCTTATTCACTTGATACAATTGTACTAGTTATACAAACTAAACAGATGTAGATGTTTCACTTGAAAAGGTTTTGATCTCAATGCTTTCTCCCTCCATTTAATCTTCTCCAATACTTGACCCAATTATGCCAATATTGCTAGCAAAAGTATTGTACTTAGAAGAGAAAATATCTGCTTGAGGATTGCACACATCAATCAACCATATTATTATCTTAAGAAACAATTGTGATAAATAGATACAATTATGATCGATGTTAACACAATCGTTTGATTTTTCAATACTACTCTAAGCATTAATTTATATGTCATAAATAATTTTTGGCAATGTAACGCTTGTTTATACTCAATCAGTGATCCTAAAGCTAACGTTGTTACCAAAGGCATTGAACCAAACAATATAAAATTAAACACGCCATACATATAGTTCACAATCTTAAGCAATGACCAGTCAATCCAAAAAGATTACAAATGTCGGGGCAAAGTACATGTAGGAAAGAAAGTTCACCGTTTGCTTTTTGATCGATTTACAATGTGGGAATCCATAGGATGCCTTCAACAATGAAGGCGCGACCGAGAAAATGCTCCACCGCGAATCACGGGTTCCACCGAATCGGCCCATGAGCAGACAGAATCCGACCCACAAGTTAAAGACAATGAGAGAGAAAGAGAAATCAATTTCAAATTATATATATTATTCATGAAAATTAAAATTTTCAGAAATTATATTTAATAAATGAGTGGACCGAGCCTCGTAACTGGATAATAAAAATTCTCAAATATGAGAAAAAAAAATCTATGAATATCTATAAAATAAATGTGTCGTTTTGGTTTGGATGAGTCAAAAATGGATCTATCTAAAATTGATTTATTTTTATGTAATTTGATTTAATGACAAATACTCGACCTGACTTGGATTTATATAATACCTTAGCTGATGCAGGCTCCAGTATGGAGAATTTTTTCCCTTAAATGTGAAAAGTTTTCACATAACTATATGCTTGACTAGCTCAAGTGACCAAGTCAACATAAAACGAATTATTATATTCCCACATGAATTAATGTCTCGCACCAACTTTTGAAACAAGGATAGCGACAATATTGATCGAGTGAAGAACCAATTAAATTTTGCGGGGTCGGGCATGTAAATGTGGCATGTGCATGGGAAGTTCTATTGCTTTTGCGTATTGTCTTCTTACAAATAATAAATGTCGAGCAAATATTAGTTAAAAATAAGATGTTGGCATACCAGCCAAGAGCGTTGCACGGAGATGCGATACCAATCTATATTAGAGTGAATAACTAAGACGGACCATTTGAGCAAATTGCGGACTTTCGATCTAATGGTATGGTTCTTTTTGACCCCAAAAAAAAAAAAAAAAAAGATCTAATGGTATGGTTCTAATCTCGGATGCGAGAGTTCTCGAGCCTTCATTTGAGGGAAATGAACTTTTTTTTTTTTTTTTAGAAGCAAAATTTTCATTCACATAAAAGAGAGATGTATAATTTTAAGAAAAAACCGATCCCAAAAAGTTAACTTAGTGCAATTTATAAAGACTCGATCATTTTACAAAAATAAATTTGTCATAACTTTAAAGCACAATTAGCCACTGATCACCAAAACTCACAAAAGTAGGTGTGCACCCAAATTTGGTTTCCCCTTTGTAAATCCCAAATCTATAATTAGATTGGAAGAGGAGAGCATTCAAATCTAGATTCATTCCCTCTTTTTCAAAGTAAATTTAAGGTGGTTACATAACCCGTCATCAAATAAAATTTTGGCACCTCAATTTCAAACCATATTTTCATATCGTTGAATTTGACCCTAGTTAAGCCCTAAACATGTGAGTTTCAAGAATTCTTGAGTTCATGCCTTGATTACGTATACTTGAATTTGAAATGTTATATTTTCTGCAAAATTTAACAATAAATTTAAAATTAATACCCTCAAACCGGCACTTCAATCATTGATTGAACCACGAAAAGTTAACAAAAAGTTCATCCAGCCATCCACAAATATAAAACATCACTAGAATGATCATATACTTGAGTTACAAAAATTTAGAGGTTCAAAATTTAAGACTTTATTCATTCCGAAAATGTGGCGTTTTTGGAAAATGTTTTTCAAAATATCACTTTCAATAAAATCATACTATTTTTCAATGTTCAACCGGAATTTGAAAATGAACTAGAAAATAATTTTTATCATTTGGTGGGGAAAATCTTTTCCTTCTATGCACTCCTTTCAATAATTTTTTTAATAATTTTATTATTTTCAAATTGATTTTTAATTATTTTTTTCTTTTTCCAGTTATTCTTCCGATCGATCGCTGGTTATGGCGATGGTCGACAATTAACCACGAGTGAGCTTGAGCCCTCTTGGCTAGGGGCAAGGCTTTATATCGCTAGATCAGACGAAGCCAAGCTCGCCCAAGGTTGTCAATACATGTTGAGCTCGAGGTGCAAATTGAGCTCAAAACTCAACTCCAGCTTTCGTTCGAGCTTGACTCAATTAGAAAATGGAGATACTCAACTAAGATCAATATACGAAGGCACTCGAGCTCGACCTTAATAAAGGTTGAAATGTTTATTGTTAACCGATACTAATCTCTTCACAAATGTATATAATGTTTATTGTTAACCCGATAAACGACCATCTTTGGTGCAATCTCGATTTGAAACTCAATGAAATAAAAAAAGAGGAAAAGTAACGGGCATTCGGAGGGGAGGGCATACCACTTGGCCAAATGCTCACTTCTCATCCCATAGAATCATCTAATGATATATAAAATAATCTTCTGCACGGTTTTTTGGCTTTTCGCCTGAATCCAACGTTTAAGGAGGGGCACGAAATATTCCCTCCAAGATCGCCCTCCCGCTCCCATTTTCCCTCCAAACCCTAATCACTCTCTCTCTCTCTCTCTCTCATACTGATCATCGACGCGGACCGTCTTATTCCTCCGGTTCTCGGCTGCCAGCCCAGTCCGATAACGCCGCCGTGTTCTCGCGGTTGAAGCGAACGAGATGACCTCAGGCGGCGGCGGCGGCGGCGGCCCCGCCGCGCCGATCACCAATGCCGATTCCGTTCCTGCTGGGGCCCTGCCTACCGATCGCGAATCCTCCCTCTCTTCGTCCTCCGGTAAGCCGGAAAAAACCTTACTTTTGCGGTTTTGCTACTCCATGCGTGCATGTTTCGCTGCTTTGCTTCCGAATTTGGGGATGGTTTTTGCAATTTCAATGCGATTCGGTTGCATTTCTCTAAGTTTTGTGAGCAATGTTCGGGAAAAAAGACATTTTTTTTGCGTCTTTGCGATCGTGCGGAGGATCGAGTTCGTAAACTGAGTGGTTATGAGAGTGAATTAGGGGGTGCGTCTGCTCGTGAACGTGTTTCAGCGTGATTTGTTTCGATCATGTTGTCCGGAGTTGGTGTTGTCCTCGTGCTGTTCTGATGTGCTGTGCTGCCGATGACAGAATCAGGTGACGTGATGAAAGGAGAGACCTTGGACGAGCTTTATGTGGAAAGCACAATGCAGTTCGATGATACTGTCCCATTAGACGGTGCATTTGAGACCCAGATCCTAGATACAGGTGGAGAGACCCAATTGGTCGATTTCGGGGATGAAACTCAAGTGATTGATTGCGAAGATGGCATTGGGAATGTTGAGACACAGCTCTTATTAGACGGCTGTGATACTCAAGTCGCTTTTGATAGTGATGGTGAAGATACGGGGGGAACTGAAGTCCTGGGTTCTGATGATGAGGTATCGGATGGCGGCTTGCACCGGGAAGGTGGTTGTTCTAGGGATGAGAAGAAGATGTCCTGCAGTCCTTTTAGCAAGGATAGTGAGACCAAGGAGCAATCCGCTGCTTTGACTGATGAACCGCGCAGTTCAGGTGAGCTTGTTCAGATTCTACACGAGCATTATGTCTAATGATATTCATAAGCCATACAAACGACTTCATACTTTTGTGGCCATCTTTTCTTCCTAGTTGGTTGGTGGATTTGTTTTTGTTTATTGCATCGGATGGGTTCTTTGTCGGTTGCGAAATTATCCCAAGAAATATCATCATAGTGAAGATTGACAAAACATTAGTAGCAGGGAAATCTTCTATTGGATGCTCATTCAGATATATTTTCTTGTGTACTCACCCTCTTTGAAAACATGCAAGTTCAGCAGCAAATCCACTCAAATGTCCCTGTCTTGTGTTCTCCTGAGTTTATCATTTCCTCTTGAGTCTGACATTCTGTTGTTACTTAGCTTTTATTTCTCTTGTGCCACCATGGTATGAAGGTACTGGACCATTGGTGGTGAACTGTACGTTTTCGCTCTCATGCGGAAAACTTGCATGCGATTTGCCTTCTTCAAACAAATTGCATAGTTGAAATATCTGTCTAGCAATGAATTTAACCCCTCACAAGAATGACGATCAGGTTTATAAGATTTCTGGCTGTCGCTTTGGAACGAATTATTCACATTTCTGCATCATTTCTTCTTGTTATGGTGTGTGATGTCAAATATTGTTCTTTTTCTTTTTTGCTGAATTATCCAATAGTATTGCAGAGACTGTAAACATGACTGAGTAACCCTCTTTATTCAGTCGGGAATTGTATTTGCAAAATGCCAATTACTGGCTTAGGTCCTTATAAGGTGGTCGAATACTGAATCAGTGAATGTTCTGTTGCACCTTTTCTGTAGTAATTATTCACTTCCATTATGGTGCACCAATGTTTTCTGCCTTTTCAAATCCCAATCATCTGTGTCAGTATGATACAGATTGGAAAAGTAGGAAGTTCTGCTTCTTTGGAACTTAATGTCTTAGTTTGTTAATAATGGTCAATGTTATGGTATGTCAGTGCTCCTGCCTTGTAATTGTTGCAGTGCTTCCTTAGTCTTCATCCTGTTCTTCTCTTGCTTAGGTTCTGTCAGAAGGGGATTTACTTCAATTCGTGCAGCATCCCTCCGAGCATCCGGTTTAGCTGCTCGCAGTATGTTCCTGAATGGTGCTAGTAGTGCTAGCATGAGGCAGTCTTCAGAAGAACAGGCTGGTGAAGATAATGGAACATCTTTTGGAGGTGCTTATATCAAATCTGGTGAAGAATTTGATCAGGACTGCGATGCTGAGACTAAAATTGAAAATACAGAGGAGATGGAACATGGGAAGAAGTGCAAAATAGGGAGTTGCACTGTTAGAAGACTCTTTGCAGAGGATGTTGTTGACACCATGCCTGATGAGACAGCTGACTCAAAGGAAGTTCCCCTTGGAAATGACAAACTTGCTGGATTAAGCTATGTAGAATCTCAAGAACCGGGAGATCTTTCTCAGGCAAATGCACTTGATTTTGTTGACAGGTTTCTGAAGGACAATGTTGAGCAACTTGATGAAGAGCTTGACTTTGGAAAGACTATTGGAAGAAAACCGTTATCAATCTCGTGTGCAGAAGGGCCACGGAATTTGGCCAAGAGTGCAAGTAGAATAACTGTAAGAGCAGAGGTTTTTGACTGGGATGATGGACGCGAGGATGAGGGTGGTGGAGATATTTTTTGCAGGAGGAAGGAAGATTTCTTTGATGGTGGGAGCAGTAAGGGCAGATCCCTGACCTTGCCCAGGAAGCACAGAAACAGATTTCAAGATGGTCAAGCAGATAGGGACGAACCATCAAGTGCTCCCTGCAAAACAACTGGCATACTTCATTCTGATTCAAATGCAATTCGCAGAATGGGTGGAAAAAGTCAGATGTTGGCCAAAGCAGCTCAAATGAATCACAAAATGGATCTTGCAAATCAGTTGGATGAACAGTCTAAGATAGATTCTTCAAGAGACAACTTGGGGGCAGTTGCTGTTGATGCTTGTGTGCCAGACATGCTCAATGTAGGCTTTGACACTCAACTGGCTGCAGAGGCTATGGAAGAATTATGCCAGGGGGAGGCCCTTCCTAGGGAGGATAATTGTGATATCAGCATTTCTACAAGAAAGTTGAGAAGCACAAAGAGAGATGATAATGAACAAAGTAAAAAGCCATCTATCTCCCTGCAGAAGCGTTTCAAGGATAAGAAGAGGTGCCGCAGTTCTGGACAAAAAACTCACAACTTGGATATGACTGACCTTACTGCCAATATGAGCGAAAAGTCGAATAAATTGCCTTCCGAGAACTTACAGTACAGAAACAGGGAATCTCTTGGAAGATGCCAAGCTGGTGAGTTTGGTAAACGAATTGCCACCAGAACATCAAATGGAGTTACTTTTGCCAGCAAGCAGCAATTACAAGGCAAAGGTGGTTTCTTTACACCTATTGCTAGGAGAACCAGATCTTCCTTGGCAGTTAATCAAGTGCAAAGGGCAGAATGTTTATCAAGCAACCATACTAAAGCAACAGATGGTGCAGAGAATGTTGGGGTACGTAAAAGGAAAAGAAGCACCCAAGAAGGAAGAAGCAGCAAAAAAAGTGATGATGACTCAATGGTCAAGGCTAGAGGAAATTCACCGGAGCAACTCTTTGCAGTAGCAAGGGGCAAGAGGTCTGTTAGACGGATGAAATCTGATGCTACAAGAAAGGGTGATCTGGAAGTACAGTTGCCAGCTCAAAATTTTGAAGCTGGACTAGAGAATGCCGCTAGTGAGACCACTTCTTTTAAGTTGAATAGGGAACCATTAGCGAAAGGTTTAAACATGACTGACACAATTGGGCAGTCTGAGAGAAATGGAGATGTGGGTGCCACATCATCCATTGAGAATTCTGAAGCAAATGCCATTCTAGATCATACTTCAGGAGAAAAATGTAATGGAAATTCACCTCATACTACCCCTATTAACTGTTCAACGCCCTTCAATGATGCTTCGCCGGTTTGTGTGGGCAATGGTTATATGTCTCCATCATGCAAGAAGAACCTTTCAAGATCATACCTCAGGAACGAAATTAAGAGCTTAAGTGCAACAGGACCACAACCTCCTTCAGCATATAAGGATATGCGGAAGAGGAGAGACATGAGTGACATTTGTGTCTTGTACAGCCACCACTTGGATGATGATATTATCAAGCAGCAGAAAAAGGTATTACCTGTGATTTTCCGAATATTTTGCCAGGAATCAATTTTTGTTTAAAATGTGTCTCATGGTTCTCTTGTGCAGATCTTGGCTCGTCTAGGAGCTTCTGCAGTGTCTTCTATTGCTGAAGCCACACATTTCATAACAGATAAATTCGTGCGTACAAGAAATACGTTAGAAGCAATTGCTTCTGGAAAGCCGGTAGTTACCCATTTATGGCTTGAGAGTTGTGGACAAGCAAACTGCTTTCTTGATGAGAGAAATTACATACTAAGAGATGCTAAGAAGGAGAAGCAATTCGGCTTCAGTATGCCTGTTTCATTGGCACGCGCATGCCAGCATCCACTTTTACTGGTAAGGTTTGATTTGTTTTTACTTAGGCCACCATAGGATCATTGTTTTTTTGTCGGTACATTCAAAACAGTATCTCTGCAGGGTCGAAGAGTTTTGATCACCTCAAATGCAAAGCCTGGTAAAGACATAATATCAAGTCTAGTCAAAGCAGTTGGTGGCCAAGTATGTAGTACATAGCTTCTCTGAAGCATTTATCGTTTTAAGTACAGTATTGTCAGTTCAAATTCTTATATTATTCTGACTTTTGAATGATTTCAGCCGGTAGAGAGAATTGGAAGATCTGCTTTGAGAGATGATAAATTAACAGATGATTTGTTGATTTTATCCTGTGAGGACGACTATGACATGTGCCTTCCTTTCCTTGAGAAAGGTCAAGAGTGATGATTTTTTCTGGACTTACCTAATCCCATTAAAATGTGATGTGTAGAGACTTGATCATGTTCTCTTGTCCATGCAGGAGTAACCGTATATAGTTCAGAGCTTCTGCTGAACGGGATAGTTACTCAAAAGCTGGAATATGAAAGGTTAGTTTCCTCAAATGTTCTACTGCGAACAAAAATGAATTGTTTGTGTGTGAGAGAGTTGGAGGGTGGTTTTTTCATCTGTCTTAGAATTTCTTTCTCATTATTATTCTTTGGGGCCATTACCTGTCTTCTTACTTATTCTTGTTTTTTTATCTGTTGTCGTTCTTATGCAAGTACATCAATTATCAAATTTTAAAGAGCTTGAAATGAGTACCGAATGCTTCGGCGTTTTTTCACTTTGGTTTTCCTGATATACTTGCTTTACATGATTGCAGGCACCGTCTCTTTGCAGATCATGTTAAAAGAACTCGCTCGACGATTTGGCTGAAAAAAGATGGTAACAATTTTGTTCCTGTGGCCAAACATAAATAGAAGGGGTAAGCCTCTTCTGTCCTAAAGCCTGCACGTGTTGGCCTTGTCTTGATACCGTAGCTATGCAGTGTTTTGTACATAGTATGCTGTACTGAGTTCACATGTTGTTCAAAGGAAATTATTTATTTGTCTAGAGCACTTTATTATGCAAGGGGGGTTTAGGACTACCATTCAATTGATTCTTTCTTGTTTTGCAATGAAATGGATTCTAAAGCTGCTATTAAAATGAAGTGAAATGAAGAAGAATGATCCAATTTTTACTGGAATTAGAATTTTATATTTTCTGCAGCTTTTAGTTAAATTTCTGACATTCCTAAAGATGAAAAGATCGCAAAGTGTTGATTTCTTATGGTGTTTATTGAACTGTGGAAGATTTTATTGGCAAATTTCTTCAGCCAAAAACACCACGCGATTTTTATGGAATGGATTGTGCCGATCCACAATTCATTTGGCAGGGAAGAGTTTAACCTGCCTATCCATTCCAATCAACAGATAAGAAAGCCATTCTCATTGGACGGTACTCTTACGTGTCATTTGGACTCTTTTATTTTTGTTAGCAAACTGAATGTTGTTATGTGGATCACACAAGTTGAATTCATCCCTTGTTCTTTTCTTTTTCATTCACTTGGATCTCGTCCCTTTCATCGATTTTGTGTCCATCCTTCTTTTCTTTTGGAAAAAGGGAAGGAGAAGGATTTTCCTTGGTGGATCCCTCTTGTGCCTGCTTTAGTCCTCTTCATTAAAAGTTGTTTATATTTCTACATCTGTCTCTCTGTCTCGATTTCCCCCCTTTTCTTCCGTTTCTGAGGTTTATTTAGACTTCCTGGTAAAAATGGGTGACGGTATTCTGCGTGCCGTGGTGGGAAGCAACAATCAGTAATAACGTGAACATGACATGAACTTATTGAGAGAAACTCAAAAATTGACTAGACACCAACACAGGTTAACTCGAAATTGATGCGGAGTTGACATTTTTTGATGAATTTTAATAAAAGAATCGATTTATCATTGTTTGCGAGGAAATTTGCTGTTCTGCTTCGGTCATGATGTGAACCAATGCAATATTAAATGCATGGCATGAATTTTCCACCCTTCTTGTCCAGGTACGCTATTGTGCCAGCCTTGCCAATCTGCGTATTTGGTCATGAATTGAAAATCATTAGCTTCGACGGAAATATTACACGATTGAGATGAGAGGTATAGCACACTTTGGCACTGTACTGTAGGAGGTCGAATCGACTTCCTCCACAAGGCATCTCACTTATCGGTTGTCAATTATGGGTGGACTCGAATCGATGTGTTGGAGCGCAGAGATTTTTGTTCTTTTCCCCTTTGCTTTTCTTACCGAATTGATGTCTCGGAGCACAACGACGCGGAATGGCGAAACCCCGCCTTTGACCAACATTACTTGTTTCGAAGAAAATGCACCCGATCTGTACGACAGTGCACGATCAAAAGAGCTTATATGGTCTCCACATAAAACTACAAATAACAAAAGATAATTTTTCCTTCATTTTGGCATATACTGATCCGATCGTATGGGATCCCTAGACTTATATGATTCCGTGTGACAAATTCGGTGTTCTCGAAGAGAGCTGTCATCCTGGAAACCGGAGTCCGACATCACACACAAAATCAACTTTGGCTTGCCAACTTTGGGTGGTGGTGGGTCAGTTATCCCGATACAGCACTGCCTTTATCCATGCGAGAGAAGCCTGGTGGATGCAACTAATCTATGTGATGATTGCGACGACCGAACAAAAAGCATGGGGGCGGGGGGGAACTTTCCTGATCATCTCCAGGTTGATCACATGTATCCAACCTTGTTAGGAATGGATTTGGTGTACACGGTTGGCACCAACCAACAATATCCATTAGGTTATATATGCCGTCGAAGAATATGAAGCCGTGCATTTCACCACGAGCCTCTTATGGGCAACTCGCAGGTTTAAAAGGCTAAAAAAGTTGAAATGATGCGTTCTTTGAACAGGGAAGGCGGAATTTTCTTTACCTGCCACAGAGAATTCCGATCCCCCCCCGGGAGTCATTTTCCAGAAGCCCTAGCGTAACCACACGGAAGTCGCTATCTCCATTTTTAACTGATATCGCACCGCCAGATTTTTCAAACTAGCCATCTCTTCGTTTAGGTCACCCTTTAACCAATACACTGTACCGGGATGTAAACGGACTTGGAGCGACACGACAAGTCAACACAAAGCTCTTTTGACTATGATCGGGCTTTGCGTGCTTGATGATCTCCCCTTGCTTGCACCAGCTTTTTAGCAGAAAACAATGATATAATTGCTGGCCCCTGCAAAAAATGCAAACCCAATTGTCTTGTTTCGCCTTTGTCTACCCTATATAAAGGATGAAAATATGCTTGAACACGCATGCCTTACTAGTTGTTTAAGAGAGAGAGAGAGAGAGAGAGAGAGAGAGAGAGATGAGTAATATGAGCTTAGTGCTGGTAATCACCATAGTTGTCTTCTTTGGGCACATAGGAGACTCGGAAGGAGGGGACTTGAGGAAGAATTTCTACAAGAGCGCATGTCCTCTCGCTGAGGAAATAGTGAAGAATATCACGTGGAAGCATGCCGCCAGTAACTCAGCTTTGCCCGCCAAGTTCCTGAGGATGCATTTCCATGATTGCTTCGTTAGGGTACGTACGTATATATACACTATAATTATCCATGCATTGGAGTAGATTAATCCCGACACCATGCCTATGCTGGAACTCTCATTAGGCTTGCATTTGCACGTGCACCGGCCGGCGAACTCGCCTTGTGCATGAACTACCATCGTTTATATATGTGTGTGTGTGTTATATAAAGTACCGTCGTTTGGCCGTGTCATACATATACATACACGAGTCTCTTGCTATGTCTAGATTGAAGCGAGAACTGATATTCTTTAGAAGAATCATTTCATTCTTCCATATGGCCGCACAAGGTAAAAAATCGATGCTGACGTGCATGGTTCTAGAAGGAGAGTTTTGCGAGGTAATATTTCTTTGGTGCTTGATCGCATCGTTTCATGTGTGTAGGGTTGCGATGGCTCAGTTTTGCTAGACTCGACGGCGAACAACAAGGCGGAGAAGGAGGCAGTTCCGAACCAGTCGCTAACCGGGTTCGACGTGATAGACGAGATCAAGGAGAAGCTGGAGGAAACATGCCCTGGGGTCGTCTCTTGTGCCGACATCCTGGCTTTAGCTGCTAGAGACTCAGTCTCTTTCCAAGTAAGACTTTTCGGGGTGATGGAAAAAACTCTAGGGCCATTCACTGGCATCCTCTTGGGTTTGTTTCAACACTTTCGAAAACTTTTCTTCATGAGTTAGTAGAATTTTAATAACCTCATCATCACTCCATGACACGTGTTCTTGAAAAAAATATCGTAGAAAAAGCTTTTTTAACCATATGATGGCGACACTAGATTATCAAATAAAAGCTCATCCGTCTTCTAATGATACTATTCTCGACCCTATAGGTTGCACATACATCGGCCCTAATTATATTTTGATTTGTGATCAATCTATAGATAATAAAAAAATGTTCACCGGTCCTAATCATTATCCAATTGAACGCTATTGCTTCTACAAAAAGTTTCCCGACACTTTACTATGAAAAAATTCAATAAGGTCGATCGATTTGAGAAACAAAGGTACCTCTTTTTCTTTCTTTTTAAAAAAAAAAAATTAAAGTTTCCTCTTGTTTCTGGTTGTTGAAAATTCCCACTAATAATGTGCAAATCACTCACAACAAAGGTGATCCCGATATTGGTCGGCAGCTTCTATAATAGTGTATTTATATTATGATTTACATTAATTTGACGTTTTAGTGGATCTAACATGATTGCAACAATTAATTGTGATTTGCAGTTCAAAAAGTCGATGTGGGAGGTGTTGACTGGAAGAAGAGATGGGAGAATTTCACGTGAATCGGAAGCGCTTTCCAATATCCCTTCCCCATTCTTCAACTTTACATCTCTCAAGCAATCTTTTGCCAACAAGAGCCTCACTCTCCACGACCTTGTTGTCTTATCAGGTAAATTAAATATAAAATTTTCACATTTTATAGTGTCAAAATTAGCCATGTTCTCGTAGGAAGGTCCTAATGTCCAGTAAGTCAATTTCCCTTTTCAGGTCGTTTATTTCTTTTTCTTTGTGTGTGTGTGTGAATATTTTCGTAAGAATACACATGAATTGTACCGGATTCTCTCTCTGAAAAATATTTTCTGAAATACCCTTTTCTCGTTCCTGAAAAGGGAAATAAATTGATTAATGTGCTTATTATCTTCTCAAATATCCCTTAACAAATGTCCTATAGGAATTATATGAAAAGCATAAGTAAACAGTTTTCCCTAATGACGGTGAACAAATGGAAACTCATAGCCCCGTACATATAGAGAGAATCTGAAGGTCCGATTATTATGAAATGTATATTTTGCATTTTTCTAAAATTTTAAAAACGACAAAAATATATTTTTAATATTAAATGAAAAAAATCATAAACGATATACAAATATATTATAATGTTTATATTTTTTCAAAAGTTCTCAAGGACTCGACTTGAAAAAAGGGTCAACTTTCAAACTTTATAAGAAAAGGAAAATTCAATCTTATAAGAAGCAAAAGTTGAATGAATTAATTAAGTACACGGCATGTCTGGGTCATCAGGTGGGCACACGATTGGGGTCGGCCACTGCAACTTCTTCAGCAACCGGCTCTACAACTTCACCGGAAAAGGCGACCAAGACCCGTCCCTCGACCCGACCTACGCCTCTCAACTGAAGGCTCAATGCAAGACGCTCTCCGACAACACCACCACTGTCGCGATGGACCCCGGAAGCCCCCTCTCCTTCGACAGCCACTACTACAAGGCCTTGAACCGGAAGCAGGGCCTCTTCCAGTCCGATGCCGCGCTCCTGACCAACGAGCAGTCGAGAAAGATCGTCGACGAGTTGCTGGACCAGGATGGCTTCTTCACCGAGTTCGGCCAGTCGATGAAACGGATGGGCGCGGTTGAGGTGCTCACGGGGAGCAACGGCGAGATCCGGAAGAAATGTAGCGTGATTAATTAGGGTGTGAGGTTTTATAGTTTCTTTCTGGGTTGTGCATGTGTTTTGAGAGCATATAAATTATTTGAAGTAGGTGGAGGACCATTTGCCTATGGCAATAGGTATTTTTGTGCAAGATTTATATTGGGAAAGTGTGATCTAATAATTGTTGAACAATTGTTTAAGTATGATCCTTTTTGTCTTATTTTGGCCAGTCTTTTCTGTCTTATGTCAGCCAATCTTTTTCTGCTAAAAAATTTAGCTTAGGTTTGGTGCCAATAATTTTGCAGAACTTACTCTAAACCAAAAAAAGAAAAGAAAAAATGAGACACATCTCATATAGATAGTGCTCCTATAAAAGAACTCCCCCCGCCCAAAAAATAAAATGCAAAACACACACTACTTGCTTGTTTATGTCAATCAAATTTTTGTAATTATAAAAATCTAATATATAGATGTAACGTTATGAAAATTTTTATGTGAGAAGTAACGAGCTAAAGCTCCTAATGAAAATTCTTGTTCCTGGCTCCACCCAATGTTAGGCCAATTTCACAATTAAATGGATCAATCAAAGTATGCCTACCATGATCAATTATGTTGTAATGATCAATTAGAATAGAACACATTCATTATCTAGTAAATAATACGGCACACATAATGTCTTATCTCATTAAATAATACATGCGGGTCATCCAATTAGTGAGTCATTCATTATTTGTAACATGTTTGAGATAATATTCAATTTGTAAAAATTCTCCAAATACAAAAATTATATGATTTATAAGAATACAATGTCAAGTCGGTTCAATAAGTGAAAAATGATAATACTTGCATTAGACTTGTATCATATAAATTCAGCGAGTTTTCTTCCAAAATTTCTAAGAAGAAAATTAGTTTTTAATATTTTTAATTGAATTTTGAATAAGGACATTAAGCAAAAGTGTTTTTTCAAAAGATGACCCAAAAAAACCTTACTTCAAATAAGAGCCCAAAGTGGCAAATTAATCTCAAATAAAGACTTGAGCTCATTAATTAGTTAAATCTTAGTGAGACCGGGAACATTCTCATAAAAAAAAAAAAAAAACTTTTTCTATTTGTTTTCGTTCTCATTCACTTTCTTTCTTTTCTTTTCTCTCTTTTCTTTTATGTTATCTTTTCTCTCATTTTCATTTTCCCTTTTCTTCGATCCCAATCCTCACCTTCGAGCCCTCCCTCTCCGCCTTGGACGACGTCCTACGCGCTCTCCTCAGCCACGACCGCGGATTCATCCACAAGTTCGACGCACTCATTACTCGCTTTTGTCATCATGTCCGCCTCAACAAAGCCCTAAACATTGTCGAGATGATGGTGATTTTAGTGGCTTCGGCTTCAATGCGACAACGCCGAAATTCGACCGGCGAGGGTAGCCACCTTCGAGCCTTAGTCAACGAAGCCCGCCTCGACGCTCCTGTAAGCGGCAGCTTAGAAGAAAAAAGCCAGCGCCTCAATGCCTCAACCTCGGCTCGTGGACAATTCCCAATTGGGGGATGTTACCACGAGCTTTCTATGGGCAACTTGCAGATTTTAAGAGGCTAAAAAGGTGAAATGATACGTCTTTGGACAGGAAGCTGGAATTTTCTTCACCTGCCATATGGAATTACTATCCCCAGGGAGTCGATTTCTAGAAGCCCTAGCATAACCCCACCAGAGTCGCTATCGCCATTATAAACCTATTTTTCCACCGCCAGTTTTTCCAACCAGCCTTACCAGGATAGGTACCCTTTAACCAATACGCTACTAGGATCTCCACAAGACTTGGAATAACACAGGTCAACTCAAAACTCTCCAGACCGTCATCGGGCTTTGCTTGCTTTGTGATGTGATCTCACCTTGCTTGCATTTTAGCGGTTCGGGCCCTATATAAAGGATGAAAACATGCATGAACATGTATGCCTTACTAGTTGAAAGAGAGAGAGAGAGAGAGAGAGAGAGAGAGGAGTAATATGAGCTTAGCTTCGGTAATCGCTATAGTTGTCTTCTTTGGGCACATAGGGGATTCAGAAGGAGGGGACTTAAGGAACAATTTCTACAAGAGCGCATGTCCTTTTGCTGAGGAAATAGTGAAGGATGTCACGTGGAAGCATGTCGCTAGCAACTCAGCTTTGCCCGCCAAGTTCTTGAGAATGCATTTCCATGACTGCTTCGTTGGGGTACGTACGTCTGTATACACTATGTCATGAATGCATTCGAATAGATTAAACCCGACGCCACTCATTAGACAATCAGCAATCTCTCCATCTAAAAAGAAGATGATGATGACATTATACGCACTTGACTTGCATGAGTAAAACTAATTATATGAGACTGTAGTATGATCCGGTGAAACTTACCGTCATCCAAGGATGCACGCGCGCGTGCACGGGCCGGTGAACTCAACCTTGTGCATGAATTACCTTCTTTTGATCTAGTGTCCTACACGGTCATCGAGAGCATAGATATACGTGAGTCTTGTGCATGAAGTCCTCAATTTTTGCGCTTACTCATGCTATGTCTTGATTGTACTGAGAAGAAGAATCATTTCATTGTTTCGTGTGGTAAAAAATCGATGCTGACGAGCATGATTGCAGAAGGAGAGTTTCGTGTGGTAACATTTCATCGGTGTTTGATTGCATCGTTTCACGTGTGCAGGGTTGTGACGGCTCGATTTTGCTAGACTCGACGGCGAACAACGAGGCGGAGAAGGCGGCGGTTCCGAACCAATCGCTAACTGGGTTTGATGTGATAGACAAGATCAAGGAGAAGCTAGAGGAAACATGCCCCGGCGTCGTCTCTTGTGCCGACATCCTCGCTTTAGCTGCTAGAGACTCGGTCTCTTTCCAAGTAAGACTTTTTGGAGTGATGAAAACTCTTGAACAATTCATTGGTATTCTTTCGAGTTTGTTTCAACACTTTTGAAAACTTCATGAGTTAGAACTTTAATAACCCTAGCAAGAATCCTCACGCGTGCTTTTGAAAAAACTATTGTGGAAAAATTCCGTTGGACCATTTGATGGCAACACTAGACTATCAAGCAAAAGCTTATCTATCTTCCTTTGATACTATTTTCAACCCCACACATACACCAACCCTAATTATATTCCGATTCGTGATCAATCCATAGATAATAAAATATATACATTGGCCATAATCATTATCCAGAATTAGAGGATATCTTTTTCCTCAAAATTAAAAGTTTCCTATTACTTCTGGCCGTTGAAAACTCTCACTAATAATGTGCAAATCACTCAAAACAAAATCGATCCCAATGTTGGTCGGCAGCTTCTATATAGTGGATACATATCATGATTTACATTAATTTGACATTTCAGTGGATCTCACATGATGGCACCAATTAATTGTGATTTGCAGTTCAAGAAGTCAATGTGGGAGGTGTTGACTGGAAGAAGAGACGGGAGAATCTCACGGAAATCAGAAGTGCTTTCAAATATCCCTAGCCCATTCTCCAACTTCGCGTCTCTCAAGCAATCCTTTGCCAACAAGAGCCTCACTCTTCATGACCTTGTTGTCTTATCAGGTAAATTAAAGACAAAAAAAAAAAAAAAAATCACATTTTATATGGTAAAAAAGTAGTCAAGTGCTCCTAGGTAGGTTGTCCTAGTGTTTAGTGAGTCAATTTTCCTTTTCAGGTCATTTATTTTTGCGTGTGTGAATATTTTCGTAAGAATGCACATGCATTGTACCGGATTATCTCTGAAAAATATTTAATGAAATACCCTTTTCTCGTTTCTGAAAAGGAAAACCAATTGATCAAAGTGATGGGTAAAATGGCCCTACACAGTGAATTTATGCACTTTCAAGCGAATCTCATTTCCCAAAACAAAGAAATGTGCAACTTGGACCCCACTTTCTATTTTCTACGGGATGGGCAACCAGAACACAACGTGGACGAGCATTGGATTCGAAATTTCATATTTATGTAAATTCTATATAGTTTTTGGTCTTACAATGAGAGAAACGTAACCCGATGATATTATTCAAGCAAAAAAAAAAAAAAAAACACTCCATGGAAAGTTCCATAGCAGTTTTAGGTGAACATGGGAAAAAAGGAAAAAAAAAAGAATGATAATATCTACGAATTGATAAATGTGAAAAGTAAATATCCGGTCATGAAGGATATAAATCATGGATTTTCAATTCTCCTGCCATTTTCTGATTACGAAACGACTAAGCTCTTTTATCTATAATATATAAAACTTTTACTCGCTCTTTCTAAAAAGAAAGTTTATCAATTTCTTATTTACTGTCATCACATGCAAGTAAATGGTACTGTTTTGTTTTATTTTCGTCAGAAAGTAAATGGGACTTGAACATCGAATTTGGTGGTTCTTTATCAAAATAACAATATTTCTCAAAACAAATATGTTCAAAATATTTTTTTTTCTGGTTTATTTTTTATGTGCAGTTCCTTTTACCATATTTGGATTGATTAAAAAAATATTACAAGAAATCGAAACAGACGTGATAAAAGATTGATATCAGACGTAAACAAAAGAAAAATCAACTTAAAATCGAATACCATAAGTTGATGAAATGAATATTGTTTCATATTCGTGATTATCTGAATTACATTCAATAATTGTTGTAGGTTTCATTTTTTTTTCCTCCCTTTTAACTTACATTGGACAATATTTGTATTTTAAGGGAATCCCACATGGTGAGTAACCATGGGCTTATCTTCTCAAATTTCCCTTACCAAACTCCTATAGGAATTTTATAAAGTTTATGGGTTGTATATATTATTATCTAAAGTTTTAGAAACGACAAAAATATATTTTTAATATTAAATGGAAATATCATAAGTGATATATACACACGCGCACACACTTGAACAAAGTAATCACTAATCAGAACAAGAAGAGAAGTTAAATTAATTTACTAATTAATTAAGTGTACTACATATCTGGGCCACCAGGTGGGCACACAATTGGGGTCGGGCACTGCAACTTCTTCAGCAACAGGCTCTACAACTTCACCGGCAAAGGCGGCAAAGGCGACCAAGACCCTTTCCTGAACCCGACCTATGCCTCTCAACTGAAGGCCCAGTGCAAGACGCTCTCCGATACCGCCACCATAGTCGCGATGGACCCCGGAAGCCCCTCTCCTTCGACAACCACTACTACACGGCCTTGAACCAAAACCAAGGCCTCTTCCAATCCGACGCCGCGCTCCTGACCAACAAGGAGTCAAGCAAGATCGTGAACAAGTTGCTGGACCAGGACAGCTTCTTCACCGAGTTCGGCCTGTCGATGAAGCGGATGGGCACGGTCCAAGTGCTCACCGGGAGCGACGGCGAGATCCGGAAGAAATGTAATGTGATTAATTAGGTGTGAGGCTTTACAGTTTCTTTATGGGTTATGTATGTGTTCTGAGAGCATATGGTTAATAAGAAGTAGGTGGAGAATCATTTGCCTATGGCAATAGTTTTTTTTTTTTTTTTTTGCAAGATTTATATTTGGGAGAGCGTGATCGAATATTTGTTGAACGAGAGTGGTCCTTGGCCATTCTTTTCTGTCTTACGTCAGCCATTCTTTTCTGCTTAAAAATTTAGCTTAGGTTTGGTACAAATAATTCTGCAGAACTTACTTTAAATAAAATAAAAAAATCAGACGGGTCTCATATAGATAGTCTCCTATAAAAGAACTCACCCCGCCCAAAAAATAAAATGTAAAACACACATTACTTGCTTGCTTTATGTCAATCAAATTTTTGTAATTATGTAAATCTAATATATAGATGTAATGTTATACAAATTTTTATGTGAGAAGTAACAAGCTAAAGCTCTTAGAGGCAATATGGCTCCACATGGTGTTAATTTCACAATTAATTGGCCAATCGAAGGAGCCTACCATAATCTGTTGTAACGATCAATTAGAATAAAACACATTTGTTATCTAATAACTAATGTGGTACATGGAATGTCTTATCTCAGTAAATAATACATGTAGGTCAGTTCAAGTGGGAAGTCATCCACTATTCGTAATGTGTTTGAGATAATATTCAATTTGTAAAAATTCTCCAAACACAAGAATTATATGACTCATTAGAATAGTCGGGTCAGTAAGTGAAAAACTATCATACCTGCATTAGACATGTATTGCATAAATTTAGCATGTTTTCTTCTGAAATTTCTAGAAAGAAAACTAGTTTCCAAAATTTTTAAATAACATAAAATTTTTTAATAAGGGTATGAAGAACCTAATTTCAGAAATTGAAATTTCTGTCATGCCACAAATTATTTTAGGAACGTTGACTCACCCTTTGAATATTTTTCTGCAAACCAGGATTTTTGGCAAAAATTCAAAGTATGGCCGTTTTGCACCGGGAAAATTAGAGAACCGTTTTTTAGCGCATCATTGACTGTCAAGTTGGTTCAATTGGCAAGGAAAAATATTGAATTTGATGTGAGCACCTTGGTTGAATTTATGGACACCAAATTGAGCTCAATTGGAGAAGTCTTGAAGGGGAATGGAATCAATTTGAAGGGAATTGGTCCAAAATTTGTAGGCCAAGGGAGAGACAACATTATGAACCATTTGGAAAGCTTGTTTGGGAAGCCAAGGAGCTGCAATTTGGCTGAGGATGCCAGCCAAGGTGGTGGGGCACCAAACTCAAGTGTTTTGGATATTTGTGTGGCCCCCTCCTCTTGCAGCAACATTCTCATTCCTTTAGCAGCTCCTTTCTCCATTTGTGTATGTTTTGGAAGCTCAAAAGAACCAGAGAACAGCTAGCCCTTCCCCCTGAACCGTCAACCACCTCCCTTACTGCCGTCGGACCCGTCATGTGTCGTTGCTGCCACCTACGAGTCGAGCTAGCGCTATCTGTCTCCTGCTTGCGTCCTCATTGTCCCAAACCGCCTCTGTCCGTCCCCATCAAAGCCCCGTCAGAGCTCTATTGTCGTTGTCCACCACCGTCGAGCACCGCCATCGCCCGCTGCTGCCTCCGCCTAGACTGTTTCAGCCTCAACCAGCCGCTCGTTCCAACTTTCTCGGCCAAAGGCAATGGCCGAACCCCAGCTGTGGGCTGAGGTCTTTGAGGCTCGTTTTAGGTCTCTTACGGGCCTTGGTTGGTGTTGCCGCAGGCTTGTTTATTGCTCACCTCCGCATCGCCGTCGCTATGGACTCAACGACCCGCTAAACCGGTGAGTTTACTTGCTCAACTCTACTTATGGAGTTAATGATACTTAAGGGGTGATTAGTTTAGGCTAATTAGGGATTATGTGGTTAGTTAGATTCGATTAGTGATTTAATTGCTTATTTATGCATGTTAGGTGGTTAGATTAGACTAATTAGGGACTAGATAGATTGTATTATTTATCTAGATAGGTTCGGAAATTTTCTAGGCCCGTTTAGGTGGTTAGATTAGCGTTTTTGGCCTAAGTTGGTATTTATTGCATTTAATTTGTATTATTTAATATTTTTGTAATTTTTGTAATTATTTATTATTTTCCCGAAATTATACTAGGATAGCTAGTGACTGGAATTTCGTGCTGATTGTAATGGTGTGCTTACTTTAATGCAATCTAGTGTTAAATTGTGCAAATTGAGTGGTGATTTGAATTTTAATTATTTATTCTAAAATTGTGAAATTTAAATTACTAAGTGTTGGGTTTTAACACCGAAAATAGTTTTAAAGACAATATCAAACAATGGGATTTTAAAAGGAAAGGTATCAGTTTTCTGGTTCAAATTGACCGTGTACCCACATACGATTATTTTTACCGAGTGTTTTTAATACGAAGAAAATGGGCTAAGTACATTATTTAATTGGGACATTTGAGTGCAAAGCATGATGTCTTGGCTGGGAATTGGATGGGTGCATGAATGGTTATGAGAACTCGTCCCGAACTATTAAGCTGGACGTTGCCCCTATATGGGATGCCCTAACAATGGATGCCGGTTGCAATAGAGGCTAGACCGATACTCCCTTGTGGAATGCCGTCGATGTAGTGATGTTGCCTTGCTCGATGATGCGAGACGATGCCTAGTTACACAGAAGGCCGCCGAATGTCGAGTAGGCCGTGCCCATGTGTGGCTATGATTAACAATTGGAACGCATGTTGAGTGAAATTGACGCGCCGAATTATGGGACAAAATTGTATGAGGGATTTGGCCCTATAAAATGTGGCTGTTTGAGAGATGCAATTGACTAAGTATGAATTATGGGACAAAATTGTATGGCATAGAATGAGATTTGTCATAACGATTTGGCCCTATAATCGGGACTCATGTGGCTGTTTGAGAGATGAATTGTGGCGTTCCAATTGACTAAGTATGAATATTGTTTATGTTTGTAATATGAGCTGTATTAACATGCGGGAAGGATCTGAGACGAGGTAAGTCTCTGTGATTGTGTGGCTGTGTGGTTAGGATGCTCTAGGCGTATTTCCTTCCTAGTTGGAGTTTAAGGGGTGAACTTGCTGAGACACTGTCTCACCTCGTCGTGGGCTCAATCTTTTCAGGTCCTTAGATGGTGGTTCCTCTAGCACGTATTGGACAACCGCGAGCTATTACTAAGTAGGGTATAGACATCCCTGTGTCCCTGGTAATCTTTGGGTCTATGAGTTGGTCGTGACCACCGTTTGGGTCGATGAGAGCTTACCTGAGAAGGTACCTCATCAATTCAGAGCGTGGTTCCACCATGGACTCAATGGATACAGAGTGGGTCCCTTCTAGGGTTTTGAGATCCTCACTGTGGTTGTCGATGCCACTTTTGGCGAGGGTGCAGCTGACCCTCCAAATGGTGTTATGGAGGACCCAATGCCCCCGGAGCCTATAGAGTCCAAAGGATCGGTGAATGTGTCCGACTAGTAGGTCGTAGGATAGTTCTTTTTTGAAATCCGATCTTTTGTAGACCTTTGTATATAAACTTAGCTTGGTTATAAAGGTGTTTGGTTTGATGTGATTGTCCTGCTTTCCTATCCCATGTTGTTTGCTGCCGGGGGTTTTTAATTTGCTTCCGCATGTGCAATAAAATGAATGGGTTGGCGACACGTGGGACATCACAATTTTATTGACCAAGATGAACTTCGGGCGTGACATATTATCTATTTCTCTCAGAGATTTAAGTAATCGGAAGTCAATTGGTCTACTTGTATTGTCATCTTGCAGAGGCGACAGTTGAAATCCGATCTTTTGTAGACCTTTGTATATAAACTTAGCTTGGTTATAAAGGTGTTTGGTTTGATGTGATTGTCCTGCTTTCCTATCCCATATTGTTTGTTGTCAGGGGTTTTTTAATTTGCTTCCGCATGTGCAATAAAATGAATGAGTTGGCGACACGTCCTGGGACATCACAATTTTATTGACCACCGAGAGATGTGCGAGCACTCGAAACTTCGGGGCGTGACATATTATCTATTTCTCTCAGAGATTTAAGTAATCGAAAGTCAATTGGTCTACTTGTATTGTCATCTTGTAGAGGCGACAGTTCTGCTTAATGTGATATTGGCCATATCTCATTTTGTTTTCGTGAAAGGAGACCACACCAACTTTGAGATTGAGCCGTCTTTCAGAGTGGAAGCTTCAGAGCTCTATCCCGATGTCAAATACATGACCAAGAATCAGTACCTTGATCAGTTTTCTGATAGCTGAAACTAATTGATTTGGTAGGTTTCTCACATCAATTTGAATCATGAACAATATAGGATTTTGCTAGTTAGGATCCTTGTGTGAAATGTCGCTCCTGCCAATCATCTTATGGCCTGTACAACCTCCAAATATGAGGACATGCTATGAATATTTGATGTGTGTGCATCTATGCAGTGCTTAGAGAAGTTACTCCTATTTTGGAGTTTGATATGGTTTTATGTCCAAGCTATGGTAAGCTAAAAGTTAGACGCGGGTTTTTCTAGTTTTGTATGTTATATGTGGTCCGTCCTTGATGTGGGTAATGAATTGGAGCCACGAGGTTGAGCCTTGTTCCAAGCATGTGAGGTTGACCCTTGGTGAGGGCATCGAGGCCTTCGCCAAGGCCTAGCGATTGATGGAAGAAGAAGAGGAAACAAGTACATAAGAAATGAAAAGAAACCGAAAAGAAAAAGAAGGTTAAAAAAGAGACCGAAAAGGATACTTTTTTTTTTTTAATTTCAAAATTTTTTCATGTGAGCATTGGTTGTGTTACATTAGAAGTTCGACAATGCCGATTGTATCTAGAAAGCATTGACACTCTTTAGGACGTATCCAACACTCCAACATGTGATTAATATGCTTTGACATATTCCGACACGTGGTCAACGGGTGTTAAAAATATGACTTGTGATCAACTCTCCCGACATGCGAAATCGGTGTTACACTTTGATACCTTTCGATATGCGGTCAACAAATATCGAAAAATCTGACACATGGTTAACTCTTCTAACACGGTTGAACATGCGAGTCTAGAATTTCGACACGTGATTTCGACACACACAAGTCAATTTTAAAAATTTTCAATAGATGACGAGTCAAAATGTAAATATGTACGAAAATAAATAGTAATAAAAATAATAAAAGGGAGAAAGGAGAAAACCTAATCTCCTCTTCTCTTTTGACTTTCACTTCCTATATAATTCACAATTTTTAGTGTGAATTCATTCTAGTCTTTTTTTATTATTATTTATTTTTTGTGAATTTGAATTAAATTAATTTAATTGAAATAATCATAGAAATGATAATTTATCATGTATATATAAAAATATATATTTAATATACAATGTGTCCTAATGTGTTCGACTTCTTTTCTTTTCTTAGATAGACGTTTTGCGTATCGGTGTTAATGCTGCTTAGGATTGTATCGCAAGGTAAATCATTAAAAAATTTAGAACTAAATTGATCAAATCGAAATATTTAAAATTGAATTGATATACATGTCAAAAGTCTAACAACTTTGTACTAATCATTCCATATTTCGACACTCGCGTTGTTGCTTTTTTCTCCCATGGAGGTTATGAATTACAAACATAGTAATCTTATGTTGGCCAATTAGGCACTGTTTGGTAACCATCCAAATAGAAATAGTGCTTAATTTTGATTTTTTGTTCTCGGAATCAGTTTGGGCCAAGAATCACGTTTGGTAAAATTTTTGTTCTTGGGAAGAAATTAGGAAGAGAATTTAGAATAAAAAAAATTCTAATTCTTGCTCCAAGAATCATAAAAGAGAATGAACAGAAGAAGTCTCCCCTCTCCTCTCCTTTGTTGCCATTCACCAACATCCACCGCTGCCGTCTGCCATCCACCGCCGCCATCCGCTGGTCGTCGGCAACCAGTCCAGTGAGCTTGTCGGAGGCGCGCCAAGCCACCAAGGCGAGGTCTAGCGAGCTCGCCAGTGGCCAGCCCAGCCACCGATGAGACTCGGCCTTGCTAGATCTAGCGAGGCCCGCTTGGCCACCAGCAAGGGCTAGGCGAGCCTCGCCCAGCTACTGAGGCCAAGGTAAGTCCTTTGACTCGTACTGTGCTTAGGCAATCGAGTAGTGTATTGGTTCCCTAATTGAGTTTTAGTGGGATAGAACTCGCTGAGACGTAGTCTCATCCCGATTGTGGGACAACATTTCAGGCCCTTAGATGGCAGCACCAAGACCTCCACCTCTCCCTCCTCCTGAAGAGTCCGGTATTCCAAAAAGCATCTCCGAGAAGACTACTCATTTTCACATTCACCCTGACCCCGAAGGATTAGAATATGTGTTGATTGAGTCTACTGTTTGGGCTGATAAGGGCAGGGATGATCTGGTGCCTTATGAGTATCGATCCTGGTATCGCCACTATTTTGACGGGAGACAGATAGGTTCCATACTAGAAGAGGAAGTACCATTCATCGTCCTAGAGGAGGCCTTTGGGACAGGGACGGCTGATCTCGAGGGCGGTGGTGTGGTTGATGCTAGTGATCCTGCTTTGGCGGGTGAGCCTACCTCTTCTGTGTACTCTGTGGGTGATGCCAACTGGAATGGAGGAGAACCTGAGATCTCAGAGCAGGAGGCAAAAGGACCAGAGGAAGATGACGACTAGGAAGTGGACGAAGTGGAGGAAGAGCCAGTAGATGAGGAGTTCGACGAGGATGAACCAGATGAGGAAGAACTTGAAGGGGATTAGGATAATTCTGATTATGACCCTGACGAGGATTGAGAGTTTATCCTCCTTTTTGTGAACCTTACCTAGGTGTAGATATAGTGAGAATTTGAGATTGTAAATAGTTGTGAAGTACTTGGCTTTTGTTATGTATAAAAGTTTAGTAATGCATTTTCAATATGAAAATATGGCCTTGCTTTTCTATCCTATCGTTTTGTTGTCTGGGGATTTATAACTACTTCTGCATGTGCTTAAATAATAAATGGGTCGGCGATACTTAGTCTTGGGATATCAAAAAGGGGATGTCACGCCCTGATCCTCGGGTACGCACACATCCTTCCACTTGATCGATTTTAGAATGCGATATCTCAGGACTAAGTATTGCCTACCCATTTATTATTTAAGCATATGCGGAAGTAGTTATAAATCCTCAGACAACAAAACAATGGGATAGAAAAGCAATGCCATATTTTCATATTGAAAACGCATAACCAAACTTTTATATATAACAAAAGCCAAGTACTTCACAACTATTTACAATCTCAAAATCTCACTTTATCTACACCTATGTAAGGTTCACAAAAAGGAGGATAAACTCTCAATCCTCATCAGGGTTATAATCAAGATCATCTTGATCCCCTTCAGGTTCTTCCTCATTTGGTTCATCCTCGTCGAACTCCTCATCTACCGGCTCTTCCTCCACCGGTTCCTCCTCAGCAGGCACCTCCTCATCCTCCTCCCACTCTTCGTCCACTTCCTAGTCGTCATCTTCCTCTGGTCCTTTTGCCTCCTGCTCTAGGATCTCAGGTTCTCCTCCATTCCAGTTGGCATCACCGACAGAGTACACAGAAAAAGTAGGCTCACTCGCCAATGCAGGATCACTAGCATCAACCACACCACCGCCCTCGGGATCAGCAGTCCCTACCCCAAAGGCCTCCTCTAGAACGATGAATGGTACTTCCTTTTCTGGTATGGGACTTATCTGTCTCCCGTCAAAATAGTGGCGATACCAGGATCGATACTCATAAGGCACCAGATCATCCCTGCCCTTATCAACCCAAACAGTGGACTCGATCAACACATACTCTAATCCTTCGAGTTCAGGGTGAATGTGAAAATGGGTAGTCTTCTCGGAGATGCTTTCTGGAATACCGGACTCTTCAGGAGGAGGGAGAGGTGGAGGTCCTGGTGCTGCCATCTAAGGGCCTGAAATGTTGTCCCACAACCGGGATGAAACTACGTCTTAGCGAGTTCTACCCCACTAAAACTCAATTAGGGAACCAATACACTACTCGGTTGCCTAAGCACAGCACGAGTCAGAGGACTTATCTTGGCCTCAATCTTAACCTGCAATTCAAGGTTATATACGAATGCTTCATAAATCATAACGAACAATCAATCAAATCATTGATCAATCGAACTAGTCGATTACATGTCAGACAGACCATTCTAGGTCATTGATTCCACACCATATAACTTCCCATCGGGCACTCGGTCACAAAGCCACATCAATGCTCTCGGGCGTCAAGTTCGCCAAGGTGACTTATCCACTAGACAATTGCATGCGTTCATTAAAGCGCCGTTTTTGCCAGTGATGTCCTTAATCACCGAACCACACATGCCTATGACAATGTGTTTAATAGACAAGTGCATGCATTCTTTAAGGCACCATTTTTACCAGTGATGTCCTTAATCACCAAACCATACATGCCTATAACAATATGAGTACTAGACCGATACGTGCGTTCTTTAAGGTGCCGTTTTTGCCAGTGACATGCTTAGTCATCGAACCACATAGGCCCATACACCGTGTCTGATCGGTTTAAGCCCAGAGTATTTTCGATTCACTCTCACGATTCTACTCACCTTATAACTCAACCAAGCATCATAAATGCTAAATAAATATACTCGGCCAACTACCAGTAAATCGATCAATCCCACTCAATTTCAAACAATTTAGGATAAATCCTTAAAATATCACAATTTATATAATTCCATGCAACGTAGAGCTCAATTAAATAAATGGACTGCGCCACAACAATCAGCATGAGATTTCAGTTGTCGGCCATCTCAACCTTAATTTTCGAAATTAAATAAATAATTAATTAATTTCGAAAATTAAATAATTTATATTAAAAATTCAATTTAGCTCAAAATAAAGCCTGATTAAATAAACGGACTTCACCACGGTCATCATCAGCATAATATTCCGATCACTAGCCATTTCAGTTAAATTTTTGGAAAATAATTAATTAATTAATTTAATTCCGAAAAATAATATTTAAATACCAAAAATTTCACTTAGGCCCGAATTGTCAAATTGAAGCCCGATAAAGGGTCAGAAAAATCCCGAGCTACCCTCAATAAATAGTAGACCGTGTCTACTTGCTAAATACACATTCAATTTGTCTAAATTGCATCACAATTGACTAATAATCACTAATCTATACTAATCTAACTACTTAATCCTAATTAATTAACACTAAACAATCTTAAGTGTAATTAGTCCACTAAGTAAGGATTAGTGAGATTACTCACAAGAATCGCGTGCAAATCGGATCAATCCGACGGGGACGACGTGAGGAACGATTCCTCTCAAAGCACGGCTCAGGTCTAGGGCCCGGAAACAGCCCAAAAGTGGGCCCAAAGTTGCTGGAAACCCACACGATGGGGTGGCTGTCCAGGCTGAAAAAAGACACAAAACAACCACAAACCACTTCCACAAGGGTGGCAAGGCACGGGGGAAGGCCAGTGGAGGTTCAGCGAGGTCAAACGGCGGCTGAAGGTGGCCGGAGGCGGCTGGACAGAGGCCAAACAGGGCTGGGCGGCACACGGCAGGGACGGCGAGGGCGAAGGGGCGGTGGCAAAGCGCACGACGCGCGCGGGCGGCGGTGCGTGGGTGGTGATGGTCTTCGGCGAGCTGCTGCTGTCTCGGCTTCTTCTGCTTCTGTCTTCAGTCCGCTGGTTGCATGAAGAAGAAAGGAAGGAGGGGTTCGGTCACGTGGGGGAGTGGGGGGAAGAAGAGAGAGGAGAGAGAAGAAGATAAGAGAGAAGGAAGTTTGAAAAGTCAAAAAAGTAAAAGTGAAGGGAGAAGCAAAAAGAGAAACAGCATAGGGCAATAGATGGGGAAGGGATTTCGCACGAAGAGTAAAAGAAAAAGGAGAGAAGGAGAGAGAGAGAGAAAGAGAGAGAGAGAGAAGAGAGAGGGAGAGGGAGAAATAAAATAAAATAATATAATTATTCTTGTTTTATTTCTTTTCTCTTTCCCTTTCTAATTTCTTTCGGTCTTCAATTTTCCTCCGATAATTTCTTTCTTGAAATTTCGGACTCGTCAATAAATTAAGAGATGATGAGACAGGATCCTAAAAATGAATTGTGACAAGCTCGAATATTCGATTCCCGAAACTAACTTAAATTTTATGGTTAGAATTGATCAGACGTGATTTTAGTCAAATCCAACTAATTAGGTAGCTTTTAGGGATTTTACCACGGATACATCTCTTAACGGCTTCACCTAATAGGTTATTAACTCGTGAGTGATCAGCTCAGAGAAAAAGGACCATAGGCACGTTGACGAAACGCCCATTTCACTTTATCGAAACGGGGTCGAATTTCAGGATGTCACAATTGGTGAGGCTCGGCCGATGAGGGCCGGCGACGCTCTAGTGTGGTCGTTGGCCCTCGTCTGGCCGATCGCCGGTCCGGCGATCGACCTGCAGAAGAAGAAGAATAGGAGAAAAAAAGAAGAAAAGGAAAAAGGAAAATAAAGAAAAGAAAAAAAGGAAAAAAGTATTTAAAATTGATTTGAAGCAGAATTAATCGGCACGGTACCAAACGCAATTCTATTCCAGAATCAGACATTTTGGACAGTTACCAAACGGCTTAAAATACTTAGAGTCAGTTCTCGGGAACATAATAAAAAAAAAAAAATCATTTCTGATCAGAATCTACTCCCGAGAACAGAATTGTTACCAAACTCGCTCTTAAATAACGATAATCTTGTGTTAACCCTCCTAGGAAAAGGAATTTATTGAACCTTGAAACAATACCACAGCGGCTATGAAGCTGTATAATATCATGCTACCATATAAATGTAGAGTAGCTCATTGCCCACTTCATACCATTTTCTTGTCTTTTTTCATATGATAAAAGTCAACATAAAAAGGTAGTTTCAATTATTTCCTCATCAGTTATGATTATGTAAATTGATAGCAATATCATAATTAAATTTTCTTGTTTTTTGCTAAGTTACAATCTATCTTACTTCACAATAATTTAGTTCATCACTAAAATTGGACAAAATCTTATCTTTTGTCTATTTTCCCACTTTCCATGTACCATTTTTCCAATGAAGGATTAATCTCAACAAGAAAAATTATTTCAATGAAAAGATGATTACGCACTTCCGAAATCATCCAATGACTCTCTATCCTGTCACGTAGACAAGAACCGCCACCTTTTAGCTCTCTCTCTCTCTCTCTCTCTCTCTCTCTCTCCGCCACCTTTTAGCCCACTGCCTTTTAGCCCGCCCCGCCGCCTTTTAGCTCTCTCTCTCTCTCTATCTATCCATCTATCTATTATCTATCTATATATATAAACACACACACACATACAATTATAACAGAGTCACTTCAGAGACCGATCAAGATCGCTAGGAAGAACGACGCCCCTGCTGTGAAAATACCCTCCCAGATGGCCGAGAAGAGCAGAGTCCTGGTGATCGGAGGCACCGGATTAATCGGAAAGTTCATCGTGGAAGCAAGTGCTAAGTTCGGTCACCCTACCTTCGCTCTTGTGAGGGAGTCCACTCTCTCCAACCCAGCCAAGGCCAACATCGCTGAAGGTTTCAAGAGCTTAGGCGTCAATTTAGTTTACGTGAGAAGTTCTTCCGATGCAATCCTGTTCGTTTCTCGCATTTGGTGCTCCTTTGGAAATAGAAGTGTCCCCTACCATTAATCTCATTCGTCGCTTCGAGAAATATCTTTAACCGTAGAATCAGAGTCGCCTTTTATCTCAATCTTTCACAAGATTGAGTTGATATTTGGTGTTTCTCTTTCCCTCCTCCAGTAATTTGTCCCCGTATTATTGGTCATTTTTCACATTTGACTGACGAATCACCTCAGCTTCACATTCTGATACAAAGTACGAATAGAATACATTTTTAAATAAATCTTAGGAAGACTTCCATATTTTACGTACTGCCTAAATGAACTCGCATATAAAAGTGAATGTGGCTGACCTTTTATTCAGATGTCACAGCAAATCCCTTGCTATAACCTTTCAAAAAATCGGTAGCCAATGCATGGACAATAATTCTATGGATGCTTTCTTTCTTATAATACTTTTTCTCATCTAGTGAAGGTATTGAAGTCTTATCTGCATCGGACTTCATATCTATCCTTTTTCGTAGTCTTCCTACTAGCCAAGATAGGATTGATTGATGATTGGCGACTTTATTGATTGTTTGTCCATTCTCTTGGTTATTTGATTCTCAGGGAGACATATATGATCAAGAGAGTCTGTTGACTGCAATTAAGCAGGTTGATGTGGTAATCTCTGCTGTGGGGCAAACACAAGTAGAGATCCAAGATAGAATTGTTGCAGCCATCAAAGCAGCTGGGAATATCAAGGTCATGTTGTTTATAATAATTTCATCCAAGTTACCATTGCTCGTTTAACATTTGACTGATGATATAGGTTGGATCAAGCTTAACTCATTTCTTCTGGTATTAGTGCATCACGTTCTTTTTGTGAGCTCCACTTTGATGAAATTGGATGCGTTCACTTACTTATCTATAGACTTCACTTCTTTCTTTTTTAAATGGTCAAGACTTTCTGTAGAAGTTGTTAGTGAAATTTGAGACTAACTATTTCAAATCCAAGTACCGGACAATGCTGGATTCTCTATGATTGGGTTTTCCACTAGGTCAATGAAAAAAGTAAAAGGTTTCAAGCACTCAATATGGATTATGGTCATGTACCCTATTCTTTGATCAATCATGGGAAACATGAACTACCTTTTCCTTCAAAAGGTTTTTTTCGGTAAAATTAATATTATAGCAAATAAGGTTTCAAAACCCAACTGGTGGATAATTTAGCAGTTGTTGCTTAGGGGGTTGACGGCCGGTAAAGAGTGGAGCTTAGCATGCTCACAAAAGGCAATGTACTCACCTGATATTTTATTTCTTGTGAAAAATGTACAAGCAAGCAGCATCTTTGCACATTTTATACTTGCTAGAGTTATCTGGCTATTACCCTAACAGTTAAATCTTCAGTTTTCTTTTCTTCTACTTTTCTAACAGCACTCAATTGCTAGTCTTGATTCGCTTATAATCATTTTTACTATATTACAGTCCGTTTGGAAAAAAAGAAAGAAAATGAAATTCAGTCTTATGTAAGTTTGTTTTCTTTATTTGCTCTGTTATAGTCACATGTTGAAGAAAAAAGTGAAACATAGTCTCATATGAGTTTTGTTTCCTTTCTTTGCCAGCACTCATGTAAGTTTGTTGGATGAGGGGAATTTGCTCTAGTTTTTGTTGCTTTATAATAAAAATGTATCTCCTGATTCAATTAATTTTCCTTTTAGAGATTTTTGCCTTCAGAGTTTGGAAATGATGTGGATCGTGCCCATGCTGTGGAGCCAACAAAAACTTTATATGCTATCAAGGCCAAGATCCGCCGCCTTGTTGAGGCTGAGGGAATCCCTTATACATATGTGGCTTCTAACTGTTTTGCATGTCACTACCTTAAGACATTGTCACAGCCCGGGGCTACAGCTCCCCCTAGAGATAAAGTTGTCATCTTAGGGGATGGAAATGCAAAAGGTAAGAAGCAATTTGTCGAAATGTGCATTTTAATTAGTTAAGATTTTTTGGTACGTTAATCACGATTTAATTACAGTAGTGATCAGTGTGAGGGGTGGGTCTTGAAGCTTGAGAATTCCAGGGCAACGTCCTTGTCTGGAGATGTTGGGACTCTTACATCCACTAGTCTTCACCTTCAGAGACTAATAGATTATATGAGTGTGTTGTGGTTTATCTTGGCATAATACCACCTAGTGGACAGATCATGAATGTTCTCTTTATGTATTTGGTCGAGAAAAGAACATATGGATGCATTTATCTGCTGATTGTATGATGAATCTGTTTACCGAGAGAATTCTTCTTCAATTCGAGCCGAAAGTAACCCTACAAAGATCAATGGCTCTGTGATTTATTTATTAGCCAAATTCTAAAACTCTCCACCTCAATATGCAGCGGTGTTTAACAAGGAGGATGACATTGGCACCTATACCATTAAAGCTATGGATGATCCAAGGACCTTGAACAAAATTCTGTACATCAGACCTCCTGCCAACACCTACTCTTTTAATGAGCTTGTGTCATTGTGGGAGAGAAAGATCGGCAAGACCCTGGAGAGGGTGTATGTTCCAGAAGAGGAGGTTTTGAAGAATATTCAAGGTTAGGGCTGCATTTCTATTGGATTTAAGCGAGTAAATCGTCTCTGTTCTCTCTAAGATTTAAAGCTTGTCCGGTCATTGCAGAGGCTGCGACTCCGCTCAATATAATATTGGCAGTATTCCATAGTGTTTTCGTGAAAGGAGTCCAAACCAACTTCGAGATTGAGCCATCATTCGGAGTGGAAGCTTCGGAGCTCTACCCCGATGTCAAGTACACGACTGTGGATCGGTATCTGGATCAGTTTATCTGATTATTGAACCTAACTATGCTTGTTAAATTTCTCACATCGGCTTAAATCATAAATAATATAAGATGCTACTTCTTAGGATCCTAGTGTGAAATGTTGCTTCCACTGATCATCACATGGCATGTACAACCCCAAAGTCTGAGGATATCCTATGAAGTGCTTGGAGAAATTACTTATGTTTTGGGGATTGATATTGGGTTCATGGGCCAATCCGAGCTAGCACAAAGACACGGGTTTTTCTATTTTTGTATATCGTATCGTCTGTCACATCTAAATGAGTCGCGGATGACTACTATCGTGAAGTCAGATACTTTACGTGTTAGCAAGGATGAATTTCCGTCGTGAGCTGATTATGGATAATCTTAAAGAATGACAAGTTAAAACAAACATAAACCGATTAACGAACTCCTCACAATATCAAGTTATCGTTAATGTTTCGAGGGCTTTTATAGGCTGCAGGGAACAAACACGAACAAAAAGAGACGTGCTATAAATCTGGACAACTCTCGAACCAATTTCTTATCCCAAAAGCCGGGCATTATGTGGATTGTTGCCTACTTAGGGATGTCTTTGGTTCAGTTTTTCCAAACCCACCATGAATCAGGAATATTTAATGAAGAAATATAAAATATCTTATTTTGTCAGGAAGTAATAATCAATTTCGTTCTTGAATTCCGTGGAGAACATGCAGCCATCATAAGTCAGGGCCGTCGATTTCTTTTCTATCTTGATGGATGTTTTGTCGACATGACAATCAATTTTCTAGGTCAAATTCAGACAACTTTTGGTAAGTCAAGTTGTCGTTTCAAATAAATTTACGTCATCGGCCAAATTCAACAAAATCGATAGATAAGTACTTTGCACGTGCTCATTCTCCACCGTGAATTTCTTCTGTCTTTCGTGGTCCGCCTTTGTATGTGCTCATTTTCCGAGCGAAGGATGCTGGGTGTGGGAAAGTCAATTCACCGCAAAAGACAAGTATGCCCTTTCGGAACCAAAATAACATGCCGATTCATCTCGATGCGCGCCAATAGGCAACAACAGCTGCAGCACGACACCGAGCAAGTTCGCCGGGAAAAACCATGCCTCCACCATGAAAGAACCCTTCCGAGATGGCCGAAAAGAGCATAGTGCTGGTGATTGGTGGCACTGGATACATCGGAAAGTTCATTGTGGAAGCGAGTGTCAAGTCCGCTCACCCTACCTTCACTCTCGTGAGGGAGTCCGTTCTCTCCAACCCTGCCAAGGCTGGCATCGTGGAAGGTTTCAAGAGCTTAGGTGTCAATATAATCCAGGTGAGTAGTTATTCTCGTGCGGTTGTGTTTGTTCGCCATTCTGAGAAATGTTTTTATCAGTAGGATCGGAGTTGATTTTTATATTTATATCTCTCTTGATCGAGTTGATGGAGTCACGTTACGATATGGCGTTGCTCTTTCTCTTCTCCGATATTTTGTCTTTGTGCATGGATGAAATCAGACATCACGTCCCTCTCCCTTTTCAAATGCCTGACGAGATCTCAGCTTCGCATGATGATACGAACGTGCACATTTTCAGACAAAATCTTATGGGAAACTTTGATATGCGTTAGCTGTTTCTGAGACTGCTATAGCTACGTAGCTGCGCTGTGCTGTGTGGACAAATCTTGCCAGTGATTGCCGACTTCATTGATCGTTCGTGCATACTCTTAGTTATTTAATTCTCAGGGAGACATATACGATCAAGAGATTCTATTGAATGCGATTAAGCAGGTCGATATGATAATCTCTGCTGTGGGGCGAGCGCAAGTAAAGGACCAAGACAGGATCGTTGCTGCCATTAAAGCAGCTGGGAATATCAAGGTCGTGCTGTGCCTAGTAATTTCAATTTCAAGTACTATTGTTCGTTCAGCATTTGACTGATGATATAGGTTGCTGTAAGCTTGATTCTTGTCTCACTGATTTAGGTGCATCGCGATCTCGTTGTGAGCTCCACTTTGATGAAATGAGATGGATGGACTCATCTATCTGTAGACTTCACTTCTTTCTTTTTGAAATGGTCATGACTTTGGGTAAAAAGTTTTGAGTGCTCAATTTCGATTTTGGACGATTTGCCTAGCTCTTTGATCATGAATTCGTGGAAACACAAACTAGTTAGTCCTTTAAATGGTCTTTTTCAGTAGTATAATCATTGTTGTGAATATGTTACCCAATCCCACTTACTGGTATAGTATTTAGTAGTTGTCGTTGCTTTGGGTGGTCGACGGTCGATAGTGAATGGAACAAAGCATGCTCAAAAAAGGCATTGGACTTACTTGATATCTTGTGAAAGTGTCCAAGCAAGCAGAATGTCTGCCTATTTAAGACTTGACAGAGTTATCTGGCTGCTGCCCCGTTTCTTCTAATTTTTCTAATAGCACTTGAGGTCGAATTTGCTGAATTGCTGAATAAATTGATTCACTTATAATCACTTTTTACTCTGTTATAGTAACATCATGAAACAACTAGAAATTCAGTCTCATATAAGTTCGTCATCCTTTGTTTTTGCCAAAACTCATATAAGTTTTTTGGTTTAGGGGAATATGCTCTAAATTTTTGCTGCATTCTAATAAAGATGTTTCCTCTGATTTTATTATGTTTCTTTTTAGAGATTCTTGCCTTTGGAGTTTGGAAATGACGTAGATTGTGTCCATGCTCTCTTCTTGCCATCAAGGCTAAGATCCGCCGCCTTGTTGAGGCCGAGGGAATCCCTTATACCTATGTATGTTGTAAATGTTTTGCAGGTTACGTCCTTCCGACATTGGCATAGCTCAGGGCTACAGCTCCCCCTAGAGATAAAGTTGTCATCTTAGGAGATGGAAATGTGAAAGGTAAAAAGCAATCTGTCGAAATGCTTTGCATTTTAAGCCATTGAGATTTTTCTGTACATCTTTCATGATTCAATTACGATAGCAATCAAAGTGAGGCGCAGCTCTTGGAGCTTGAGAGTTCCAGGCAACTTCCTTCTCTGGAGATGTTGGGCCTTTTGCATCCATTAGGTCTTCAATTTGGGGAATAATAGATGATATGAATGTCATGTGGGTTACCTTGGTGAAATACCACCTGTTCAGCATATAAAGAAGGTTATCTTGATGTATGTGGTTGAGAAAAGAACATATGGATGCCAGTTGTTTTGATGAATCTGTTTATCGAGAGAATTCTTTACTAAGTACGAGCGGAAAGTAACTCTAGGCAAATCGATTGCTCTATGATTTATTTACTAGCCGATTTCTAAAAATTTCTCCCGTCAATATCTAGCGGTGAATAATGAGGAGGATGACATCGGCACCTATACCATCAAAGCCGTGGATGATCCAAGGACTTTGAACACAACTCTGTACATCAGACCTCCTGCCAATGCCTACTCGATGAAAGATCTCGTGTCTTTGTGGGAGAGAAAGATTGGCAAAACCTGGGAGCAGGTTTACGTTCCAGAGGAGCAAGTTTTGAAGAACATTCAAGGTTAGGGATGCATTTTCTATTAGATTTAAGCATGTGAAATTATCTCTATCTCAAAATTCAACTGGTCAGCGTTCCCACTCAATCACATGTTGGCCATATACCATTCAATTTTTCGTGAAAGAAGACCAAACGAGATTGAGCTGTCGTTCGGTGTGGAAGGTTCGGAACTCTACCCCCATGTCACATGTGCAACCGGGGATTAGTACCTTGACAAGTTTGTCTGATTGTCAAAACCGATCGTGCTCAGTAAATTTCTCACATCAACTTGAATAGTAAATAATACAGGATGCTGCTTCTTAGGATCCTAGTGTGAAATGCGGCTCCCGCCGTTCATCTCATGGCATGGACAAACCTCCAAGTCCGAGTACATACTAAGCACAAATGTCAATAATAGATGTTGCTATACACGGTGCTTTAGTCATCCTTTTTGCATGCTAGCACTGTGTTTTCGCCAGCATCAATTGCGTGCGCTTGTTTTGCATGCTTGTACCACATCTTTGCTTGGCACTTAGATTTTTAATATTCGAATTTGTTGCACTTAGAACACTTGAGTTTTGATTTGTCATGTTTCATGTATTTTTCGCTGGAATTTGAATTTTCACCTCTATCTCGAGAACCTCCGACAACCTCTTCCCTCCTCAGCTTGGTCGACTCACTTGACTATACAAAGCTTGCTCGGGATTTAAATCAATGGACTTTCAATTCATTCTTTGCTCACGCAAGTACAATGAACCCATCAATCACTCCAAAGATTGTCACATCCTGCCCTTATTCGATTGTTACGACAACTAGTCAAATATTTCAATTAATACTCCAAGATTTTTCAACCACTAGTACTTCTTGAAGTTTTTCACCATTAATCCTTAATTGGTTAATGATAGTTTGTACAAAATCAAAATATGTTGAGATTGAGATTGATTTATAATTATTCATGCATAGAGACTCAAAATTACCTCATTTCTGAAGCCGCATCTATCTTACACGATAATAGCCTTTGTAGGATTTTTGCAAAATATCACATGCCGCTTTTGTAGTGTTTGTGCTTGGTATCTTTTCAAATATCCTTTCATCCCCGGCTTGAAAGGTCGCATATACTACTTATCATCGGCCAGTTTGGTGTAGTCATTGTCAACTAGATTTTGCAAATTTTGTGATTTAAAAAGAACTTTCATCTAGTCAGGCTAATTATTGTTTAACTTTGAAAGTTGTAATTGGATGAATTTGATGGATAACATTATACCAAATGTTGGATTCAAAAGAATAATAATATTATGAACTTTAGAAGTTTGGAATAAGAGCACCAAAAATAGGAGAACCTTCTTATTGAGAATGCTGTTTCTATGGCTGCCTTCAACTCTCAGCCTCACACCTTTTTATAAAAGTCGAAAGTACAGGAATGAGCTATTAGCCCACCTGCCTAATGTTGATCTCCGGTTCGAACCACGCCAAACGAATCAAGCAGCCGACTTCATTGCAAAATCCCATTTGGCAGGTTCCCTTCCGAGCAATTGGATCTACTACCCCCCGCGAATCTTTATCTTATCCTTTGTTTAGACTATCCTAATTACTGTAATCCGTTCTCTTAGTATCGTATATGAAAGCTACGTTTTCGTCCAAAAAAAAAGAAAAGTACAGGAACGAGGCTTAAATGTCAACAGTATCTACTGAAGAAAAGATAAAATAACTTTTTTCTTGTCAGGAAGTAACAACCAACTTTTGTCCTCGACAGGGAAGGTTTCATTTTTTAATTCCGTGATTATAGCCCACCATAAATTAGGCCCATTGATTTCTTTTTCTTTTTTATGAGATTTGTCAACACAGCAATCAATTTCATATCTCTAAAAAGCTCAAATTCATAATTTCTTTTTTTCGGTAAGTTAACTTATTCTTTTTTTTTTTTAAATCACATTATTCCTTTTTTTTTTAAATCACATTATTGTAGTCAAAATCGATAGGTAAGTAATTTGTATCTAATTAAAAATTAAATTTAAAAATGATTGCATGATAATTTTTAAGATATTATGAGAATAATAGTTTATTTTAAATTATAAAAAACTAAATTTTAAATAATTATAATTTATTACAAAATCCATTTCTTCAATAATTTATGGCTCACAATTAAATTCCATGCTAGCAAAAATTTCAATTCACTAAATATGCCCTTTCAGAGTCAAAACAAAAGGACAACTCATCTCAACGAGCGCCAACAGTTGCAGCACGAGATGGATCACGCTTGCCGGAAAGGCCAATCCTCCGCCGTGAGAAAACCCTCTGAGATGCCGGAGAAGAGCAAAGTCCTAGTGATCGGAGGCATTGGATACATCGGAAAGTTCATCGTGGAATTGAGTGCTAAGTCCGGTCACCCATCCTTCGCTCTTATGAGGGAGTTCGCGCTTTCCAATCCCACCAAGGCCAAAATCGTCCAAGGCTTCAAAAGCCTAGGCGTCAATTTAGCTGACGTGAGTAGCTATTCCCGTGCGATTGCGTTTGTTTTCCGCATTCAGTGCTGCTTAGAAAAATCGAAGCCTCGCGTGCCGATAATCTCGTTCGCCTTTCTGAGAAATGTTTTTAGCAGTAGAATCGGAGCTGCTTTCTATCTAAATATTTCAGTTCATGGAGTTAATGGAGTTGGTGTTGCTCTTTCTATTCTCTGATGTTTTGTCTTTGTATATGTTAGAAATCAGAAATCACGTGGCTCTCGTTTTTCGAATGCCTGAAGAAATCTCGGCGTTGCATGATGATACGACCGTGCGCATTTTTGAACAAATTTTGTGGAAACTTCCGTATGCTTTAGCGGTTTATGAGACAACTGTAGCTACGTAGCTGCACTATGCTGCGCAGACGAATCTTGCGGCTGATTGCTGACTTCATTCATTGATTGTTTGTCCATGCTCTTGGTTATTTGATTCTCAGGGAGACATATATGATCAGAAGATTTTACTGAACGTGATTAAGCAAGTTGATGTGGTGATCTCTGTTGTTGGGAACAAACAACTAGAGGACCAAGACAAGATTTTTGCTGCCACTAAAGCAGCCAGGACTATTGAGGTGGTGCCGTTTCTAATAATTTCATTGTTGTTACCATTGTTCGTTCACCATTTGGCTGATGATGTAAGTGCACTACATTCTCTTTTGAGCTCCGCTTCGATGAAATGAGGTGGATTGACTTATTTATCTGCAGACTTCACTTCTTTTTCTTCAATGGTCATCTCTTTATCTATCCTGAAACTGCGTGATGTCAGGTTTCCTCTAGGTCAACCAAAAATGTAAAAGTTTCGAGCACTCAATGTGGTCTTTTCAGTAGGATGCACGAAATTTTCTTTATCGGTGCACTCTTTCTTGTTTTAAAACAAGAAATATATGTCCCAATCCTTCTTTTAGCAGATTCTTGAAGCATAAATATCACACTTTTCCTTCACCCAAAAAAAAAAAAAAAAAAAAAAAAATCACACTTTTCTACACCTACTTGACCAAGATTACCTTCTGTTAATAAAGATATTTATTCCTCCTCAAAGATTTTTCACGCCTTCTTAAGATTCCGGGTGAAAATTGTACTCAATCTTTCCCAAATTCGTGTCAAACTTGGTCATATTACGAAGTCTAGTCCAATCTTTCACTTACTACGGGCTTAACTTCAATAAAGTTCAAAATCATTTATTCGAATTCATCCGCCGCCAACCCGATCCAATGCAATTATGTTCAGAACTTAAGCCCATCTGCTACCGGTCCATGAAAATCCAAGTATATTGAAACATGCTCCTAATAACTATATGCAATGCGATTTAATATTTTTGTTTAGGGGCTAAAGTTCAGTCTCTAATTTTTTATGCAATAAATGAATGATCGGATTGTGAAAATTTAGGTTTCAACAACCTCCAATCTCAATTTTACTCTTAAAAACCTCCAATTTCAAATTCACTCTCAATTCTACAATAAAAAATCATTAACTTTTACTTGAGTCTCATATCTATCTTGCTAACATTTCATCCAAAATTGCCCCTAACAATTTTACGTGGCGTTATTGCTCTAGTTTTTTTCTTTTTTCTAAATCCAATAAGGTGCTTTTGGAGATGAATTTCTGTGTTATAATTCCAAATGGCATCTTCTTTAATCTAAAATTTAGGTATTAACCAAAGCAAAAAGGTTAGCTTTCTTCAACTGCTTTCACATCTCACCTGGGGATCTTTGATTGTGCGCTTAGTCTTCAATCTCCCATGCATGAGAGTTTCTCATCTCTCGTAATCAAAGAGCTTACACTCGAGACACTCGGTTTGAGACACTCTAATAGCCCGCGCGCTCATGAGTTTCCAATCTCTCAATCAGTTAATAAGAAATTTTGTATAGAAGATTAACGTTCATAATTTGAAACTCAAGTAAAAAGTTCTTAATAAAATTAGTATCAAGCCTAAAATTAGGATTTTACTATAAGACAAAAAATTAAGTAGAGTTAGAATTGTACCCAAAAGTATGGCTTGAGGTCTTACATGGCGTGTAAATCTTGTGAAAGCCTGTTGATTTGACACTTACTTTTCGCCGATCATTTGGAAAAACGACGAGAAGGGTGATTCGCAGCCCCCATAAATGCGTCTCTGCAACTGCAACTTCCCAAGGTTGTCACACCTTTCCTTCCCAGTTTCCCCCATCAACTTCGTGTCTCCGTCAGCCTGCTTCTCCGGCTAGATGTACTCGATAACCCCATGAAAGGACCAACTGCCCTTTCGTTTAGTTATTCAAGCTTTCGTGTCCACATGGCCCAGGACGCTCCCCAATGCTGAAGGGCAAGACCATCGAGGAGACCCGCCACCGCCAGAACGCATTTGTACGTTTAGCACCGTTCCCATCTCTTCCCCCAGTCGCCTTCTCTATTGTGTCGTCGTAGCTAGAGCTTGTTAGAATTTTCCTAATATGTGGACTAAATTAATTGACATTGTTATTTACCGTTTAACGTTTACTGTTTTACGGGGTTTGATCTAAGGTGAGATAGAAAGTTTCTTAATTAGTCTAATATGGGGCTGGCTAGTGTGGGCCGAGTTGAACCTGGCCCATAATCAGGGGGACTGGCTGGAAACTCTATAAATAGTGCTCAAGTCTCTCCTCTAACCCTAATCTCACATATCCTCATCTAAGGGACGTTACTCTAACGTCAATCGTGAGGGGTCACCTCATTGAGCCAGTGACTCAGAGGGCAATAGAGGAGAAGGATTTGATGCGTGGATAAACCCCTTGAGTGTGAGCAATCCCTTTCCGCTTCCGCTTTCAAGAACAAGATCCTAAAATAGGTGCGTTAATCTTCTACTCTTGGATGTGTGTTCTTGTTCTAGTTATGGAGATCTTTGAGTTGCACAATTTGCGTCTTACTATTAGAGCCTCCATAACCCTAGAACTTGAACCCTAATTGATTTTGCCCTAAATTGTATGGATTAGCCCTAATTAGTACAGATCTTGCCCTAATTTGTAATTTTCGAAATTTTTTGATTCATTAAAAATATAAAATTAAATCATAAATTTGGACAGGGCGAGACAAGACGGGGGTGATTTGTGTAGTTGCATGTGCGTGCCAGGGGCATGCTTGCGCGTCTGTGTGTGCGGGCACGGGCTTTATGTGCAAGCTCAAGCTTGTTAGATTCGATATCTTTGCGGTGATTATTGATTTTGCTTCTTGATCTTCAATTGATGTCAATTGATTGCATTAGAGGAACCTCATTAGGGAGTTGTCGGTTTTTGATTTTGTGGATATGTTGCGGACGTTTGAAATCGAGCAAAGAAGATCCAAAGATCAAATCCTCAAAATTTGAATCGCATTGGAGAGTCTCGACCGCTAAAATAGGAAAGTCCAACTTTCACTAGGATTTGGATTTTGTTTAAAATATATAGAGATATGTTTTGGATAAAATCGTTTAAAATAGGAAACGGAATCCTATGAGAAGCTAGCTTAATGAGATAATTAAAAAAAAAACTTTTGTTGCTCATGCATATTCCTTTTAACCTTTGAATGATGGATGTCTTAAGAATCTGTGACCAAATTGATTGTACTAATTTACACATCTGCTGGATGTGGATAATGCATGTCAGTTAAGTCATTGTGCATTATACTACAGAAAATCATCTGGTCACTAGTTAATATCCATCAAATTGAATATTTTTATGGTTAAGGAATATGGCAATATTTATGCAGAGCAATAATATCTAATGTTATAATTTAGATATTTGGTTCTGTGGTATGACTCAATTTAAAGGCCACTGGTTGAAGTAATGATATTTGTTACTTAAAATTAGCTAATTAATTAGTTGTTGGCCTTGGAGTCATGTTTTGCCTTATAAAACTCATGAGCTATAATGGATCAGCTGTCAGGCTTCTCGATCTGGTGTGCCATGTATTGCTATTGATGTTGATTGGTGATAGATTCTCTAGATCAACATTAAAAGAATCATTGGAATCTGTAATTTTAGTGCACAAGAGAAGTTTCTGTGTTCTTTGTGATTGGTGATCTCATTGGAATCTATCTTTCAGATTACATATATATATATATATATATATATATATATTTATATATATATGTATGATTAATTAATGAATAAGGCAATGTAATTAGCATGATATGTGATTTTAGTGATATATGCTCCTATCACTAAAGTTGAAATCACATGTATATGGTGTATGTGAGATGTAAATATATCCTTGGTATGAGAGAGTTTCAAGAATTCAATTGAGTAGTGACCGCCAAGGTGGCACGCTTGGTTGGGTTTGAGAAATTTCGGTCTCATATGTTGATTGGGATGTCTCCTGATCTAATGCATGGTCATACTCCCAAAGAAGGTGATTGTGTATTAGTTCATGGAGGGATACATGATGGTGCGGTGGAGGAGTAATCAGTCCTAGTGGTTCATCTGCCCAAAGGTGATGAATTCACAAAAATTGGAACATATTATCATGACCGCTATCATGTGGGGAGTGTACAACTGCATGTCATGTATTCTGCCCAAATGTGATTATATGATTATGCGTGTAACTCTCTGGATATGTACTTGTACGTCAAGTTATACGGTGCTCACATGATGCTAATTATATGCATTGCTTATTTTTCAGTCACCTTTTCTGTAATTAATAACTCCACTATTATTGAGGTTTTTATTGCTTCAAATTTTAAGTTGTGGACATATGATTTATTGCTTGAGAAAAGAGCAATAGAATGTGCTTACTGTCCATTAAGTGTTCCATTCTAGGACACTTGTAATGTGGATTGCCTACTAATTACACTGCTAAGAGATGATGGAAGCCTTAGTGGCTTGTAATTATGTTTTGTCTAATACCGAAATTAGGACACATCTGCAAAAATTGCGTTTAAATCCTAATGACATATACATCTGGTATATGGTTAAAAGGTTGTCAGGCTTAATCGTGACCGTGAGTATTTTGGCAAGTGTGACAATGCGAAATAACTTAAAAGGTCATTTGTCGAATACTTGGTAGATTCTGAGGTGGTAACTTAATTACTATATCTGTAAATCTTGACAAAAGATTTGGCCAAAAGGCATAATTGCACCATAATGTACATAGTGATGAGTATGTGTTTAGATGCCATAAAAGGCGATATGCAATCTATGAAACATGACTTGTCTAAAGATCACAAGTTCTTTAGTTGCGAATTGGCGTACAAAATTAAAAGGATTTCAAAGAAAGATTGTGGAGTTTCAAAATTTGTAGTTAAAGTTTTCACTCTAAAAGAGGGGTGAATAGTTAATAGTGAAGAAATAATTATTTCTTTAAAAGATTCTTTCAGAGTGAATGTGGCATTTATTTTGGTTTGGAGTTACATCAAATAGATACAAAATCTATATTTACAACAGATTTAAGTAAACTTGTGTGTAGACTGAAAAGTCTTATTAATTATTTTATATAAGTTTCCAGATAATATTATTAAAGTTTCATAGTGTTGTTATTTTGTTCAATTAGGAACAAAGTAATTCAATATACTACAAGGTCAGTGGGAGAAAATTTATTTTTCTCATATTCTATGTACATGATACATATTTATGTTAGTAGGAAGCGCAGTGCAGTGAATAAAGTTCTATGTCTACTATGAAAGTAGAATTTGTAACTTTTTTTTAGGCTGTTACTTGAGCTATTATGCTTCAAAACCTTATGAAGGAGTTGACCGTTTTGACTTTATTAATAGACCTATACGGTTGAATTAAGATAATAAATTTGTTGTTTATTAATAACAAATGTCTCAACGGGTCTAAATATATGGCGGTCAAATATTTTTTTGACCATAAAGAAATGGTACAGAAAGGTGACGTTAACATATCTTTTGCAGGTCCACTAACTAAAGGCCTACACCGATGTGTATTTGAGTGATATGTCATTAGCATGGGCCTAGGAGTATTTTCGGATACTGTTGTTTAGTGGAAGCTACTTTGGCTTTACTCTGATAAAGTTCACATCTGTGGTTCGTTACATTTAGTAACGGTTTGATATGTATCAACTTTTGCATTCAATAAAATAATTTTAATGTGTTATTATCATGTTGAATACATATTGATAAAGTCTTAAGGTATTGCCTTGAGTGAAGGCTAGGGGCATCCGGTTATTAGCCTTGTGCATATGTTCTTGTAAAAGGTTAACCATAAGGACAAGACATATGTGGGTTCATTAGAACCATAATTTCATTCTCTTGTGGCATAAACTTTTGTGTCGCCTAAGTAAGAGAATGGTGACTTGGGTTTATTAGAACCATAATTTCATTCTCTTGTGGCACAAACTTTTGTGTCACCTAAGTAAGAGAATGGTGATCGACAAATGGATCTCTCTATGAGAGATGTTAGCCATTGCCACACTACCATATTGAATCCATATCAATAAAGTTGAAAACACTTGTGACCATGGAAGGCTCGTGTGTATACATGCGATTACCGCCATGATTCGGTGTTGGAGGCTTTATGGGATAGGATTGACTATTAAAAATTATCTCTAGACCAATGTGCGCGCATACAATATAATTTCAATTAATATAGTCCAAGTGGGAAAATGTTAGAATTTTCCTAATATGTGGATTAAATTAATTGACATTATTATTTACGGTTTAACGTTTACCGTTTTACGGGGTTTGGTCTAAGGTGAGAAAAAATGTTTCTTAATTAGTCTAATATGGAGCTAGCTAGTGTGAGCCGAGTTGAGCCTGGCCTGTAATGAGGGGGACTGGCTGGAAACTCTATAAATAGTGCTCAAGTCTCTCCTCTAACCCTAATCTTACATATTCTCACCTAAGGGACGTTACTCTAACGTCAATCGTGAAGGGCCGCCTCATTGAGCAAGTGACTTAGAGGGCAATAGAGGAAAAGGATTTGATGCGTGGATAAACCCCTTGAGTGTGGGCAATCCCTTTCTGTTTCCGCTTTCAAGAACAAAATCCTAAAACAGATGCGTTAATCTTCTACTCTTGAGTGTGTGTTCTTGTTCTAGTTATGGAGATCTCAGGGTTGCGCAATTTGCGTCTTACAGAGCTGGCTAGCAAATGCCTGAAAATAAACTCCCCGTTGTTGTGCACAGCTGATCAGGTGCTTCTCCGCGTCGGCGGTCGCCTTCAGGGAGTCCAAAAATAGTTTAATGGTCGTTGACTTCATAACAAAACGGGCTATAGCTACAACGACGCGATAAAGACAACGACTGAGGGAAGAGGAATGGGAATGGTGCTAAGCTTATTCTCCACTGAGTTTGTTATTGAGACTGAGGAATGGCGATAATGGCCTGAAGTGCAAGCTAAAAACTCCATTTTGGGAGATTCTGCTTGAAAAAAATCTCTTCAAACCAGAGAGAATCAGTTTTGGGTTTTGGTGGCTGACAGTTCGTCTCCAGTGGTAGCGAAGCGGGGCTTCAAGTGCAGCAAGTGTTTTACGCAGCGACATGCTTCGTTAGTAGCTGTTGTTTGGCTCTCGGTTTAGGCGCTGCCTTCTTCTTTATTGCAGTTCAGCTGCCCTTGTTCGTTCGGGATGGTGCTGCTTTTTCTTCAGGAGGTCATGTAGTAGCTTCTGCTCGAGGTTTTTGGCTACTCTTTTAGGATAGCAAACGCACTCGTTTTGGTTTTCATTGGGTTAGCGGGATTGCTTTGGTTGAACTCCTATACTGATCTGTTCCACTGATTTAAAGGTTTTCTCAACAAAACGTGAGATTGAAAGGCCCACCCGATATTAAGGCATGCGAGGCAGGCGGAAACTGGACTAAGGTCTCATTGAAGCCAGACTTGGCAAAATTTAACATGACCCACCTTGAAGATGATGTGGTTGCTTTGATGAAAAAGCGTGTGATTGACTTGGCTGGGTGTCTCGGGAAGACAGAGAAGATCGAGGTGAACGGGAAAAGGGTTCCTGTGAAAACATGCCTCTGTCTCAAATATGCCTATGAAAATAGACCAGAACGTTCCTTCCTCCCTAGGTTCTCTCCTTTCTTTTTGTCTGATTAGTGTCATTTTGTAGTTCGGAATGGTATTCTGAATACTAAATTTACTTGATTGGATCAGGATTCAGGAGACTGTGAGGAGTTGTGGAAGTCTGTCTAAGCCTGAGCAAAGGACAGTTTCAACAGGTAGTTTGAATACTTTCTTCTGTAACGGGCGAATATAGAGCTAGATTACTACTGAACGAATTTAACATTGTGAATTCTAAAACAGGTCAGCTTGGTGAATGGGATAGCTACTATTAAGGGAGGGACACATGTGGAGTATGTGACCAATCAGATTGACAACCATGTTTTGAGTGTTGTGATAAGTGTGAGAATGCCAATTTCAAAGCCCAAAACTGAGTCATTTATGGGTTTTATGACAAACCTGCATTTGTCTCTCAAACCAAGGAAACTTTGACAACCATGTTTTGAGTGTTGTGATAAGTGTGATGAGAATGCCAATTTCAAAGCCCAAAAACTTTGAGTCATTTGTGGGTTTTATGACAATCCTGCATTTGTCTCTCAAACCAAGGAAACTTTGACACTAGCAGCTTCGGATTGAAGTGTGCATTATCTGACAAGTTCCTACAAAAAGGTTGGACATTCTTTAGTGAATTTAACGAAATTGACCCATTGATTTTTAGGAGACTTTTGTTTATGCTGGCTATAATGCAGTGGAAGTGTCTGTAACCGTCCAGTCACTCCTCTCACCAGAAAATTTCAAGCAGAGCAAAGACCTAAAGCAAATTGATGGGTCGAAGAGAGAGAACCCACGCGGGGTTCCCAAGTTTGAGGATCCTTAGGAGGCCGGAGGTGGAAACTCTCATTAAGTGCACACTGATGTTGACAGAAGGAGATTCAGCAAAGGCGCTTGCAGGAAGTGCTGGTACCTTTTGGATGTTTGACATGGAAAGCTTCTCATTAATTTCATGGCTGAACATTCTCAAAGAGTTGGCTAACCAAACTTGAGTTGATGCAGATGGCTGGGCTTTCTGTTGCCATTCGAGATCATCACAGTGTTTTTTCTTGGAGAGGTAAATTACTCGATGTGAGGGAAGCCTGCCTTAATCAGATTATGAAAAACAGAGAAAGACCATGTAAAAAGAAGATTCTTGGTTTGGAGCAAAATGAGGATTATATGACGTTGTCAAATCTTTAAGATTTGGTCATTTGATGATAGTGATAGACCAGGTTTTGCTCTTCTATAGCTTTTGTTTTAAATTGTTCTTTTGTCAAGCATGTGCCACTACTGTTGATGGTTCTCATATTATTGTAGATAAGTACATATTACTTTCTGGATGTGCAATTGCAGGATCATGATGGCTCCCACATTAAAGGCCTTTTAATAAACTTCATTCATTTTTTCGGGCAATCCTTGCTCAAAGTTCCATCTTTTCCTAGCTGATTGTCACTCCTGTAGTCAAGGTGGGGATGATTAAATTAAGTTGATCATGAAACCGTTTTTAGTAGATGTAAAAAAAGTTTGAAGCCTTCTCTAATTGTAAATACAGGCTACTTATATAAAAGTGGAAGATAACTGAGTTCCTTTAGAATACCAGAATATGAGTCCTGGAAGGAAAGTAGGGGCAATGCAAGTGGGTGGTTAACCAAGAACCTTGAGGTTTGTCAACATTGTTGAAATATGTAACTCTTTTCCTGGAAAAGTATATGTAATGGGCAACATTAGTAGGGGAATGATCCCTGCTGGGTTGGGGAACAAGCACCTCAATCTCGAAATGCCCAAGAAGGATTTTGTGGTTGGATGACCAAGATAGAGACGCAATCAAGCTTGCTTTTGGCAAAGAGAGTGTCAAAGCTCGACCTGTCTTCTTCAGTTCGAGGTTGGAAGTTTGGTCTGAATTATAAGAACATGAAGTACTTTCCAGGTCTTCCTTGCTTTGACATTCTCTTTGCCGAAAGCAAGCTTGATTGCGTCTCCATCTTGGTAACCATACAAAATCCTTCTTGTGCATTTGAAGATTTTGGAAGTATGGCTTCCCCTCATGAGGTGCTTGTTCCCAAACCCCACAGGGATCATTCAACTACTAATGTTGCCCATTACATATACTTTTGCAGTAACTGAGTTATATACTTCAACAATGTTGACAAACCTTTAAGGTTCTTGGTTGACCATCCACTTGCATTGCCCCCACTTTCCTTCCATGACTCGTATTCTGGTCTTGTAAAGAAATTAATTGTCTTCCACTTTTATAAGTAGCCTGTAGTTACAATTACAGAAGGCTTCAAGCCTTTTTTACATCTATTAAAAACGGTTTTATGATCGACTTAATTTAATCATCCCCACCTCGACTACAAGAGTGACGAATTCAGCTAGGAAAAGATGGACCTTTGAGCAAGGATGGCAAGAAAAAATGAATGAAGTTTATTAAAAGGAGTTGAATTCTCTTCAGGTAATTAAGACCTCTAGCTCATCTCGAACCAGCCTCGCACTCTTTGCCATCTGACACATTAGTTAATTGGTCTTCTTCATTGTTCTGCCTTCAAACGGTAAACTGGTTGAACGTCATTACCAAGAAAGCTAGTCATTACCCAAACATGCTGCATACCTCCATTTGATTCACCAAGTCCTCTCAGAGGTATGAAAACTCATTCCCATCGTACCTTCTGCTTCCACACGCTTTGCTGCTAAGATACCAACTAGCTTCCTTATCCTTTGTTTTTAACTGCCTTTTCATCTTAACTGATCGTCCAGTATCAGGTCAAGAGCACCAAACCATGAAGAAATTTTCACCAAAAGAACAGCAAGAACTGGAGTAGGAAAAAGGGACTAATGTAGAAATGGCAAATTCATTTCTCTGCCTCAAGCACACGAATTTCAAATGGAAGATTGATAACTAAGCAGTTGACGATCTGCTATGATAAAGGCATTTGGAGACCAGTAAAACTAATGGAGAAATGACAGCTTTCCAGAAAGCCACATTAACTTTTGACAGCAAATGATCTTCATAAAGAGAAAAGGCACCCAAAACAAGTAGAACAGAAAGAAAGATAGCACTGCAAACTACAAGGGTGGAGAGAGATCGCAGTGTACCGAACACGATGAAATAAGAAACTACAACGCATTTCAGTGACTTTAAACAGAGAATGACACTTTGATACCCCTTCCAACTGATTTGGGATCACCTTCTACTTCGACCCATCAAAGTAACTTAATTGGCATATCCAGTTAAATCAGTTCTTTGCAACTCATCATAGAATACTAACAGGACTACATTGCTCTCTAAAGTAACAAAGTAAAATTAACAGAGTACCACCATGACTGATCCAATATAATGGAGTGAAGTGACATACCAACCTGCTCGAAGAACTGCAGTAGACAAATTGAGTACCAGGAGGAATCATCTTAAGCCCCCCAGAAGTGCTAATTATCAAACACAACCAATGAAAAATTAGCCGTGCTAATTCCCAATTCGTAAAACCAACAAACTTCAGCCAGTTGGCCCAGTTCTACCACATTAGACCATCACAAGAGCTCTAAACCAAAGAGCTATGCGATGACGTAAAAGGCAGACTCAACCAAAATGCCTGCAATGAGCTCGAACTAATATACAAGTGAGCTTGATGCGACCTGAGTACCAATGCCAAGGAGAGTGTGCTGAGGAACGTCGAGAAGAAGTAGCATGATGACGAGCTCTAGGGCTCTGAAATCCATTGTTGCGAAATGAAATTGAGTGGATCCTCTTTCCTTTATGTCTGCTTCCCCAACAAGTCCTCAAACTGCCTCTTTGTTATCCTTAATCTTCACCTCTTTCCTTGTAGCTGCCGACTTCACTGCATTGCTCAATCGGTGCCGCCTGCTCTTTCAATAAGCTCCTCTGTCTCCTCCACGTCTACAGCCACCCCAGCATCTCTGCTGCTCTCTGGCACCGGGATCAGCCCATCCGCCCAGTCGTCGCCGCCCCACTACACCAGAGACTCGCACCTGATGCAATTCCTCATTTGATAGACATTCTCTTTCTGCTTTTTCTTCTTTTAATTTTGATGGTTGTGAAGTGAAGAAAGAGAACAAGATTTTTTCCATTGATGTGAAGGGAAGAAACTAAACGGGAAAAAGAAATTGCGAGCTACAACGATTACAACTCTCCACTGTGGCACGAGAAAAGAACAACTGCAAGAAGGAAATGTGATTCAAAATCGAAGTACATTTCCAGCTGAAAAATCCAATGCTCGGGAAGCTAAATATGTCGTTGCATCAATATTGCAGACATTTTGATGATGAAAGGCTTACTTAACAGTCATGCAGTTGATTCAAGAAGCATTATAAGATTGTGATTAATGAAGAACTGCAGTTCATCCACAATACAGTGATCTAAGTCCTCCAAAGTTCCCCAACCAAAATCAAAACCCTGAACGTATCGCCACCAAATCCTACCAAGTCTAACCATCGGTTGTTGCCTATCTTTGCTGTCTTGGCCCGCCGGTATGACTCCATGAAGAGGTTCGCCTGTTTCTCCAACAAGGCCAGCGATTTCTCCATCTTCACGGGATCCATCAATCCCCATTCCGATTTTTATGAACTCGAGTAGCTTTAGATCAAACACGCGGCACCCATCATCATTCCAACAGTAATATCCTTCCACTCTAAACGCGTCGGTTCTTTCTCTTTGTTCTCATTTGACTTGGATAGTAGACAAAACGCCAAAACAAATGTTAAACTACGTTCGCAAGTTAAAGGGAAAAAAAAAATCTTTGAAAGGAGATCGAAACTGACAAAATGAGAAAATCATTTGGAATCAGTTCTATGTAAGGCTCACAAAATATTTTGCAAAAAATGAATAATTTACATAATATCTTCTTAAAAATGATCACTTAACTTTCTTACGATAATGAATAAATGAAAAATATTTTTATAATCCTAGAAAATATTTGGACATAAATGATTGGCGATGATGAAAGTATTTTTTTTTTCCATTTACTAATTATTTTAAGCAATATAAATCATTATTTTTAGGGCATTGGTACCATCTAGACTACTCTCAGTGCAAGAACAATGTTCTTTACTCTATTTTCAAACTTTAATATGCTTCTCTCCAATCCATAGCTTATCTCATCCCTTAAGGTTCAATTATTTATCTTCCCTAAAATAAAGGAAGCTTAAATTTGATGAGATAAAAGCTGATTCTATTGCCACGGCCGAAATGGCTAGAGCCACGACGAATAGGCTTATGATTATCAGTATTCTTAAAGGCCTATAATTTACTTTGACTTCCAATTTTCCTATTCTTCAATCTCCTGTGCCTTCACTTCCCAACAATGTATTGATCTAATATAATCTATAATTTTAGCTCGAGAAATCCCACCATCAATTTCGAGAGCCTACGATCGGGTGTCTGAATCGTCCTAAACCTGGACTTCAAAATCCAAGAATCAAGATCAAGTTTGTGTTCCTTTTTTAATCACCTGTGTCTGTCTAAGGCACAAGAAATGCAGTTCCACCGACATTTCTAGTTTGTTGAACTCAAATGACAATCAACCGCGGGGCCTAACTCTTGTAATTTCAGCACAAACACATATAGTTGACCTTCATTATACAAATACATGAGAACACAAGTAAAGAATTGATTATAAACACTAATCAGAGATCAAAAATTAACACAATACCTCTGAATTTCTCTCTCATAAATGGAAACGCTTGTGTCCGCAAAATTACGAGAGTGCCCCTTTAAAACCTGACTTTGGCTTTTCTTGGTACAAGTCGGGACTCGGGTTGATGAAAAAACATAAGGCTGGAAGAAAAAATTTAATTTTAGGAATGATACTACCAAATATTCCAGTCTAGTACATAATTTCAAAGTAATACATCCGTAATAAAATTTATTAGAATCTAAGGAAAATGGGATAAATGCAACTTGAATGTACCGATTTATGATTTTTTGTCATGAAAATTGATTTAGGATAAATATATCATGAGAATACTAATTTAAAATTTTTGTGGCGCTAAAATTAATTTGAATGTGGCACAAGTATATCAATTTAGGATTTTTTTTTTTTTTTTGTAGTGTTAACCCTTAATATTATCCCAAATTTCATAAATTATAAATTTCTCAAGAAAGTAAATTTAAAATCTAATTTGTGAAACTTCAATATATATGTAAGGGAAAAAGCAACAAGAAGCCTTAAACTATGCACACTAACACATTTATACTAAATTTTTTGGTGACACATAAAACTCTAAACTTATATCCCAAAAAATCCCAAACTTATAATTATTTTAATCACATAAAAAACTCTATATATAATGTGTCATGAGAATAAAAGTTCGAGATCTTTAATATCATAAGAAAAGGTTTTAGAATAAATTAATCACATAGATACAAGTTTAGAATTTTTCATATCACAAAAAAATAAAAATGAGTGTCACAGTGAGTATAATTTAAGATTATTAGTAATTTTTTCTCCATGTACAAATATTTCTTGAAAACATAAAAACACCTCGACAAGAGATGGATTTTATCAATTGACCATTCTAAAATTCTCATTAACAACGATTTCATTTGTAGAAATGAAAGTATTCTAGAAGAATTACTTTCACTGCGGATGTTGAGAATATCATCATCTATCACCGTCGAATCCACTCCATCTCTCTCTCTCTGCGCTGCAACTGCGAACAGTCAATCAGGTAAAGATGACGACTTTGCCCAGAAATCCAAAGAGATCTCCTTTCGATCTAGAGTTCTCTTGGTCTTGAATTCCCGGATCACGCATTCGCTGAAGAAGAATCTACTTCACCCATCTTCTCTACCGCAGGGAAGAAGAAGAAGAAGAAGAAGAAGAGAAGATAACCCGAGAGTAATTCGATGTCGGCCGGGATGGCGACGTCCCTGGACGCCGCCGGGGGCCCGATCCCGACGTCGGCGGTGCTGACGGCGTCGTCGAAGCACATCGGGGCGAGCTGCCTGTCGGAGAACGTGGCCTTCCTCAAGTGCAAGCAGAAGGACCCCAACCCGGAGAAGTGCCTCGAGAAGGGCCAGCAAGTCACCCGCTGCGTGCTCCACCTGTGAGCGTGATTCTTTCTCTCTTGCTGCTTCTCGATTCGGTCGCGTGCGCCTTCGTTATGATTGTTGTTGTTGTTGCTGTTGTTATTGCCGCGTCGTTTGTTCGCTTATCTGAAATGCGAGGAAGCGGGGGCGTTTCTTGCATAGTTTGATTGGCATATGTGATTTGGGGAATGTTGCTGAGAAAACCCGAAAGAGTAGAGCGTGAGATTTTCTTAGTTGCTTGTGAATGTCTTGAAAATGGGCAATTGGAATCATTAGCAACTACGGATGGTATTGGGAAAGGTTTTGGTATAAGGTAGTTTGCATACCGAGTTCGAAATGTAGTCATAATGGGTCTGGAAAGCACAGAACATGGTTTCGGGCATCTGACGTACAGTCGCATCTCGATTCTCGTTTGGCCAGTTTTTAGCTATGCCTGTTCATATGCGGTTAAGCATGCGTTCTTTTGGATGGATTTTGATGTACAATTTAGTTTTCTTCACATCCACATTCCACGAAGTTTCTAACACAATTTTGTGAGAACAGGAACAAGAATTCCAACAGAATGCCCCTTGCTTGTGTGTTTTCTCAAGTTCATCTCCTCCCCATACGAGTTCGTAAGGGAGTCATTAATGGTCTGGAGAACACAGAACATGGTGTTGGGTATCTGACATGGGGTCGCTTCTCAATTCCCTTTTGGCCAGTTTTTAGATATCCATGTTCATATGCGGTTAAGCATGCAATCTTTTGAATGGATTTTGATGGACAATTTAGTCTTCTTTACATCCACATTCCACTAAGAATTGAACAAAATTTTGTTAGGATAGGAACAAGAATTCCAAGGGAATGCCCCTTGCTTGTTATTTTTCTCAAATTCGTCTCTTCCATAAAATTAAAAGAGAGAGAGAAGGAAAAGTACATTTGGGGAAAAAGACTCATTTAGCTTTGCCACTGTAATACAAGGAACATTCAAGTGGAATTGAGAAAAAAAACACAAGCAAGTGGCATTCCATTTTTCCATCAGAATCAAATGTTAAGAATATTCTTCTTTTGATTCAATTCCTTTCTCAACGCCGATCATCCCTTATTGCATTCGTTCATACACCACTGTATATAGTACTTCCCAAGGAGCTCCTTTCGCATCTGGCTGGGAGCTTCCTTCCTTAAACCTCTCTATCATTTTGGTTAAATCAAATGTAGTTGAGTAGTATCTTGGGTCTTAGTTCTGGATCCTAATTCCAAATCTCCTGGTAGAGCGATTATTTCTGCTTTGAAGGTAGTCATATAGGTCGGGCTTCTGTTTTGTGCAGCATTCAAGACTTAGTGCTTTAGAATCAGTATGGTTGAGTTTTCTCTTCATAAAGATGCGTGTGGAATCTATGACTTTTGCTTGGATCAGTAGACTTTGCTTACACCATTTCATGAAAGGGATTTCATTCTAGATACTTGATGATCTTGATATACAGAGCACACGGCTTGGTGACTGACTTATGGGCTATGCACTTTCAATTTCAAGTGAGAGGAATGCAGTCTACTTCTTTTTCATAGTTTTAGATGCAGACCTTGTGTGCCTCATAGTCGTTGCATTACTCTGTCCTCATATTTGGGCTGCACAACCCTTACATTGGCAAATACAAACTGGCTATAAGCTTTACTGTCAATCATTCATGACGTTCGGCCACAGAAGTCTGATACAAATGGATTTTTTGGAAACTTAAATGGAGGTGCTGGAAAAATTTGTGACACCTCTTTCAGCTGATAAAAGTAGCTGTTGCATTTTACTTACCACTTTCCGTTGCAGTATCTAAACCATGTATTTTGGCTATGCAGACTGAAAGATCTTCACCAGAGGTGCACAAAAGAGATGGATGCTTATGTTGGTTGCATGTATTACCACACAAACGAGTTCGATTTATGCCGCAAAGAGCAACAAGCCTTTGAAAAGGCATGCCCATTGTAATTAAAAGGGGGTTAGTACCTCGAATCTCAACTCTTTAATAACTTAGAGCAGCTTCCAAGGTAGCAGATGCTGCTGTGGTTCAAACCCTCTTGAATGTTGTCAAGATGTTGCGCTTGAACAGCTCAAGTTAGTCTCTTTTTCGAAATGTCTGAGAGCAATAAGTCGACTCCTGTGCGCTTAACTACTGATGAACGCATTCCTTGTTGGAAGATTTTTTACCGATGCCACCTTCAGTTTCCATTAGATGTGGCAAAATGGTGACATTATCTAATTTTTATAAATCTATTTATTGTTTGAGTATTATAAAGTTTGAGCCAATTGAATATGTCAATATGAGTGTCTCTGGCACTATTCATCTTTTTAAACTTAGGGTGACGCAAGTTATCCAATATATTGGAAATTATTATCTAATAAATTAGGGAGAGAATTTCCAGAACTTGTCAAACTGATGAATTTCTTGGGACTTTGCCTCTATTTTGAAATGGCATAATGGCTATGATGATGGTCCGATCATAAGTGAATTAGAAATAAATGGAGCTCTCCACTCATATGAGAACATTTCTTGCATTTTTTTAATCCCTTTCAACCTTTCCCTCCATTTCGAGTGTGGAAATAGTGCGGCCTGTTTTCGTAACTATTTATTTTATAATAGGGTGTTCCATGAGCTTTGAGTCTATTCATCCCTTTGAGTTATAAAAAGCTATACATTGCCTATGATTATAGACGTATCGAGTTTTCTAGTAGCTCTGCATCATTGTAGATTTGTGAGGACCCCAGTCTACTATTTTATTATTATTATTATTATTATTATTATTTATAACGTTTCATATTTATTTTTTAGAAAAAAAATTCCGACTTCTTTCCAATTCTACCTTTCTTGTCATTTAATTTTGCAACAAGAACGTGGCGGCATTGTCACACTATTTTTTCATTCACTAAACACATATTCACATTTACTTGCAGAGAATGGAATTGATTATTAGAAAAAGATATGTACAGCAAATGGGACCCATACTACAATGTATGAGTCTCCATGATCAGCCTATGCTTCATGAGCGCACCAGCAACCATCGATAGAGTATTTACAATTTAGCATATCATTATTTTTAGCTAATTTCAGAGAGTCGAGTTTATCTGCCTTAGAGTACCGGAAGCCTATCAAGATCGAGACATTCGGGAATGGACTCAAAAGTGGATATCAATTTAGATCTACTTAACCTATCCAACTGGTACAATGAATCATTCAAGCAGACAAAGACGATGTCGGTCAGATTCAAAGCCATATTCAGACTAATACGGCTCAGGCATTTCACCAGAAATATGATGTGCATTCGATGAAATGGCACAATTTAGGAACGAGAGCAAGAATCACGACCCAATCAGCACGAGATCATCAAGACCGAATCGCAGTTGTTAGTAATATAATCTTGGACATGAACAATTTTCATTGCTAGCAAACAACAAAGCTCTCGGTCTCTATTTCACACGTGTGACACTCAAAACAGAACAAAGAGCTTTTACCTCAGCGAGGAGCGATCATCGGTCACGATCGATTGGTCAACTAACCAGAGGGAGTCTTGGACGGCGTTGGCAGCGACAATCGAAGCTAGTGGATCAAACCGGCTTTTTTTGGCTCCAATTCCTGTGCATTTTGAGGTCCCGTGGCTCTCTCTCTCCCCATTTGCACGATAACGTTGTCAATTCTCTCGCGAGGGCTCACGATCATTGCCTGCGTCCGGACGGCATCCGGTCGCCTCTTGCTCGCTCCTTGCACACCTCCCACCATCTCCGCTTTCCCTCGAAGGATTTTCTAGTTTACTTGGTCGGCTCTGGGTTTTGATTGATCTCCGAGGAGAATTGAAGGCTTCCGTGAAAGAAGATGATTGACACCAGGTCTCGCTCATACCGTTTTAGAGATCAACGCTTCGAAGGCCAACTTTGCATTTTGATTCGGTAAGTTACATTACATGGGGACATAGGTATTAATCAAAGCGGACGATTTTTCCAATTCAAAGACCACTTGGCATATCTCCAAGTTCAATCTCGCCATTCTAAGAACACACATAGAACTATAAATCGAACTTATATGAGTCGAGTACTCTCGATCTTTTTCATTTCTCCCGATAGTCGCCGTAACTCACATCCATAGCAAGAAGGAAGGGATTGCCCAGCCATCCTTTTTAAGAAAATGAAGGACCAAGCCTTCATCCAAAATTAGTGATTTTTCAAAAATATTTATTCCGCACGCCCCCACACACTACACACACACACACATATATATATATAATATTTTCGAATTAGAGAGGCTAAAAAATATCCAATGCTTGATCTAACTTTTTAAAAGAGCATGCCATATAAGAATATCTACTTATATCCTTAAAATGCTATTACAAAAAAGAAAAAGAAAAACAAACAAACAAACCATGTCACAGTGTAGCTTCTTCTTGACAAATCATGTCATGCACTTTTTTAAAATATGGAAGTGGTGGAAATTACATACCTCGATAAATTGCTAATTCAAGTCACATAACTTCATCTCATATTCCCTCCGTCCCTGAACAGAGGCTGGATGCACTTGGGCTGAAAAGCTTGCTCAGACAACAATTACGTAAATGCCCTTCGAGACTCGTTTTCAAGCGCATAGTTTAAATTGACTGGACAATTTCCCTTCGATGTACGCAAATTACATTCTTAACTAAAGATGTCAAAGTTTTTAAGGCCATTAGCATGTAGTACACCTCCTAAGCATCCACAAAAAACTATTCTTAAGATTTGTTTATTTTATAAAAAAAAAATTGAATGATTTGAAAAATATTTTCCAAGAATTGATCGGTTGTATTACTTGAAATAATTAATCAATAAAAAATGTTTTCATTTTTTACAACAATTTATACCCAAAAATTTTCGTGGAAGATGAAAATTTTTCACTAAAATGTTTTGAGAAGATTAAGGCTCCCTTTCTTGCTAGAAGAGAGAATCATTTTGTCCCAATAAAAATTTATTATTTTCAGTCCATGGAAAATGTTTTCGGTAGATCGGATTAGTTTTCCCTCATCCAAACACTAAAAGTCAAAATAAATTCCCAAAAATAATTTTCAAACCACAGCAAAATAAGAAACAATGCGTTAGGTCAGAGAAATAAGAGTAGAAACCATACAGCAGTGTCTCACCACAGCAACCATTCAGTGCATTGCTTCAATGATACATGATAAAGTTATAGCAAAATTCATCAGATAGGGAGCATTTCTTACTTTATAATTAATGTGTTTTTATGTAGAATTAGGGTCCATCGATCCATGTTAAGAATCTGACCCAAAAAGAAAAAAAAAAAAAAAAAAAACTCCATGTTAAGAAAGACACGGAACCCAACACCAAAATATAGTTTGACACTTTTTTCAAGTGTGATGCGATGTCAATAGTAAAAGCGTTTCGAGGTCTATACAGTCAAGTAATGAAACTGCCGAGTAAACTTAGGGCCGCCCTTGACCTGCTGGGTTTAAACTCCAAGACAAGGGCACCGCACTGCGAGGCATATGCTGAAATCGTATTGAAAGGCCAAATTGGCTTTCCGGCATATCAATACCGGCAAAACTTGGTAAATTATTCTTGGAAGGAGGAAACTGGACTTGGTACAGAACCTTGAGGATTTTATTGCATTTTTTCAAATGCTTAGAGCTTGATGAACTTTAGGGCAAACATTATAATTTTTTCCTAATTTTCTCATTTTTTTTTATTTTGAATATCACCTCATCATCAACACTCGAGTGTTTATTCAAAAAAAAAAAAAAAAAACTATGGTTGAATAAAAATAAAAGAAAACTTGCATTCCCTACTTTGGAGCTACAAAAGATTCTTAAGACAAAAGCATCCGAACATAATCGATGATGTTCGGATGCTTTTGTCTTAAAATTTTTTTGTAAAATCGACACCATCATCAAACTCGCCACCCTCAAAAGTGATAGGCCCTGAATTTCAGCCCCGTCCGGCGTCCGCTACCGCACATCACGCTCTGCCATGTCCTACCACGTTTCAGATTCACTGACCCCAACAACTTTGGGTTAGCTTTCATGTAAAAATATTGGGAACCAGCCTTTGGAAGAACTGCTTTGGAACAGTTCAAAACAGTGCTAAATATTTTATATTTGAAGACCCTCGCTACTCTCTTTTAGTTCTCACTCCCATAGCTAGCCTCTCTCTCAGACTCTTCGTCTCTTGACTTTCCCCAGCGGTGCCCTTGATCTCTGTATTCCTGGAGTCTTAGCCCATGCCGTCTCGTCTCATCTCATCTCTCTCTTGATCTTGCCGACACCGTCTCCTGTCCTCCTGTCCTCCTGTCCTCATCTCTTGATCTGGCCAGTTGGAGCCTCGCCTTTGTTGGTCGGCCGTCGATTAGCCCACTATTAGCCAGGTTCGTTCTTTCTTAGAGCAACTAACTAGAGAGCTTTTAAAATAAATAGACTGATGAAACAAAGAATTCTTAGGGAAATTATCGACGTCTTTTATTTGGATTTAGAAATATGACTTATATGGCGTGAAGATTTGCATATTTAGGATATCTAGCCTTCTTCAAATTGGGCAAATAAGAAGATGTAACATGTCCCAATTTCCAATTTTTAAACGGAATTCACAAGAAAAGATTAACCAACTTTAAGAGCCATTCTACCATTCTGCATATTAAAATTTAAAGTTGAAAAGCATCCTCATCAGCTTGCTTTTTTGTCACCCCACCGCACATCATACTTCAATACCAATATGTAATTTATTTTTTGAACACAAAAGATTTCATACTACTTTATTCACTATTTAAACTTCATAATATTTTCTTCAGTTTCTTATTCGGACAAGCTGAAATTCATTAACATAAATTTTTTTTTACCATGTGAAGTTACATGTTGAAGTTGCCCCCGAAACTATAATAATTTTATGTCTTCTCAAGATCCAAGTTCTATTAATCTTAAGATTCCGGTGTTTACTACAAAACAATTGGGGCATGCATGTGAACCGGCACTGTATCAAAAGGAAAGCATGTGAACGTGCACTATTTTCTAAGGAAAGCATGTGATGAAACTAGGAAAATGGGCATCTGCACTGTTTTCTAAGGAAAGCATGTGATGAAACTAGGAAAATGGGCATCATCAGAAAAAAGTCGGGCTCGTTTGTTCTTTAGCCCCCCTTGGGAGAAATCTTCATTTATAGCTGCTGAGGAAAAAAAAAAAAAAAACTTTAATTTTCACTTTCTAGACCCGTGGGCAGCTTAACCATTGTTTGTCAATTCCTATATTTTCTTTTATTAAACAGGGTCGGTGGTAATTACTTTTTTAAAGTAAAATTTACTCGTCCCATGAATAGGTTACAAACTTCATGTAAATTTTTAGTGTTACAAATTAAGATTTACTGTTACATTGCAGAAAGCATCATTTTTTTTTTCAAACTTGTCTTTTTTTTTTTTTTTTTTTTTAAATACATGGTACGATAAGAATCAACACAGATAGGTTACTTATTTTTTTGTAAAAAATTACTAATTATATAAACAAGTGAGTACTTATTTATATATGGAAAGTTGAATATCTTGTAAAAAGTTACTGGTCACATGAACATTACTCACTATGTACATACTAAGAGTCACATGATTTCTTTTAAGAATCAAGGCAGAGCGAGGGGGGTTAGAAAGAAATGGAATGAAATATAATTGAATTGGCATCCATAGAAATTATGAACATGCAACTAACATGGAAGGGGGAGTGACCAAATCCAACAACTAATTGTGATTGTAAGTGAATAAGAACGTGCAACACCAGCTATCCTTATTAAAGATCTCAAGTATCTTGCCAAATGTTTCATGAAATATTTAGTATCATGTTGAGACTCGTGCTATTACTCGTAAATTTGGACCTGATTTCAAATGATTGCCACTTTATGTACTTTTTCTTTGTGCGGAATAGGTTATATATTGGAATACATTTATCTTACTTGCTCGATGTGATTTAGAAGAACTTGAGTTCAACACTAATGAGAAAAGGGGCTTGGTAAAGAGTTCAAAAGAAATTGTGCACAAATTGACAGGGACGCTAGACCTTAGACTCAATATTCTTCATTTGTCTTCTTCTCTGACACGTACGGTCTTGCAAAGTAGGACAATTTATCACCGAGCATAAGTTTATCTTGTCCACTGAACACTAGAGAGTGGGCATCCACCGGGGCATTCCCTGTGCTGCTGCCCTTGTCGAGACAGCTATAATAACTTTCTAAGCTGCAATGAGATGGTTTCCGGGCTTGAGCAGATTGTGGTGGATGTAGGGTAGCCCTAGTAAATGGATTCTGATTCTCATTTGTCGGCCAATGAAGTGAAAAATTGCGGCTTTGCTTCAACGTCATGTTACCTTACACTTTCTGCTTGCCCAAAAGAGAAAAAGTCAGGGGAAACAAAAAAAGATGACAAGTACAAAGGACAATGATATGTTCCACCACCTCTGGCGGATTTCAAGATCACCAACTTAGCTAATGGCTTGTCTTGATAGATTTTTACATTTTATTTTTGTTTATTCTGATGTTGTCTCAATTTACATTTTACATTATTTTATCTTTAAACATATGAAATTTTCACAACATGTAAAACATTAATATGTAATTTGAATCATAACTTTTTATATTTAAATAACAATTTGAATTTTACACAAGAAAGCACAAAGTTATTTTTATTTTTTAAAAAGCTTCCGATCATTGTGATAACCTTGTTTCGTTCTAATTTATTATGCATCATATATTAAAACCAAACTAAGAAGAAAGTCCAGCAGAATGGAGCTTAACAGTTGAACCACACATCACTCAATTACCTCTCATTTCCCTTAATGATAATTAGACATATTACTTAACAGTATAGTAGAAAAAAATTAATCAATCTATTATATTCTAACATAATGTTTCTAGAAGAATGTATGAATAGGAACTCGCCTTACTTAGTAGATGGGATGGAATCTTATATGACATAGGATGCTTTGGAATAGGATGCTTTGGAATTAGTGTTTGTCGGTTTAATATTTTCTATTATATACCATTATTGTACACTTATTTAATCTTAAGGACAGACTTTTTATACATCATCTAAGAAGACTCTAGCCTTGAAACGACAGGACTAATATCTTCGCATCCCCGCACACAGAGAGAGAGAGAGAGAGAGTGAGTGAGAACAAATATGGCAGAAGCTGTCATTAGCATTGGTGGAAGAATCCTTGCCGATCAGATTACTCAAGCACTAAAAAAGGTTGGAAATTTAGGAGCTGTCAAGCGTGAACTTCAGATGCTCAGGAGCACCGCCACCATGCTTCATGCTGTGCTGGAGGATGCGGAAGAGCAACACCAGCAGAGTTCCCAAATCGAAGATCTGGTGGAGAAACTAAAAGAGGCTTTCTATGACTTGCAAGACGTGCTTGAAGAATTTGATATAGAAGCTACGCGACAAGAACTGAGGGGTGACAATCAGATGATCAAGGTGGTAAGGACATTTTTCTCAAGTTCAAACCAGCTTACTTTTGGACTGAAGATGAGTAGAAAAATAAGAGAAGTGAGGGAGAGATTGGTAGCTATTAAGGCAGATAATAAACTCCTCTTGGACAAGCTACCTATGAATTCGCAAGCAAAGAGAGGGCGGAGGAATAGAGAGGAGACACATTCGTTTATACGTGAGGAAGACATTATTGGAAGAGATAATGATAAAAGGAACGTCATGAAATTCTTACTGGATTTGGATGCAAAAGAGGGCGTTTCTATCCTTCCAATAGTTGGTATTGGTGGGCTTGGAAAAACAGCTCTCGCTAAATTTGTATATAATGATGAGATGATCGGTAAACATTTTGACTTGAAAATATGGGTTTGCGTCTCTAATGGCTTTGACATTCAAAAAATAGTGAAAAATATCATAGCTTGTGTGGAGGAGAAAGAACCACCAAACTACAATGCGATGGATAGGTTGCAAATTGAACTGAGGAAAATAATTGATAGAAGGAGATATCTCCTAGTTTTGGATGATTTGTGGGATGCAAAATTAGAATCATGGCCCGACTTGAAATCATTGTTGATGGGAGGTGCTAAAGGAAGCAAGATCCTTATAACTACACGTCTTCCTTTGGTTGCAAAGATCACCTCCCCTGCTCCGCCTCTTCTTCTTGAGGGCTTATCTGAAAGTAATTCTCTTGATTTGTTAATGCGAATGGCTGTTCAAAAAGAAGGGGGCATACAAGATATTGACATGCAAGCTATTGGTGAAGAGATAGTTAGAAAGTGCTTTGGAGTTCCATTGGTCATTCGAACTATTGGGGGCTTACTATTCCAAAAGGAATCTAAAGATGAATGGTTACGTTTCAAAGATGTTGAGCTCCCAAAAGTGTCTCAAACGGAAGACCCAATAATATCTATTCTCAGGCTAAGTTATGACCATCTTCCTTCACATTTGAAACAATGCTTCGCCATTTGTTCATTGTTTCCCAAAGATTATGAGATAAAGAAGCACACTTTAATTGATCTTTGGATGGCAGAAGGATTTATCCAGCCATCAAATTCAAGTAAGCATTTAGAAGACATTGCTCATGAATATTTCATGGATCTATGTCGGAGTAACTTCTTCCAAGATTTAAAAAAAAACCCATACACGAATGAGGCAACTTGCAAGATGCATGATTTGATGCATGATCTAGCCTGCTCAATTGCAGGGAACAAGTGTTGGGCCGCAAGGGACGACACAAATCAAAAAAATGAAAAAACTCGTCATATATCCTATGATTCGACTTTCAATTTGATGGGTGAACTTCCAATCTCATGCTTGAAACCACATGTATTGAGAACGTTTTTGAGTACTACTAGAGGTTGGGGAAGAAATCTAACAAGTGAAGTAGACCTACGCCAATTAATTCAAAATTTCAAGAGGTTGCGCATTTTGGATCTGCATGCCACAACGGTCAAGAAGGTGCCAAGGTCCATTTGTGAGTTGAAGTATCTCACCTATCTCGATCTTTCTTACAACAACACACTCAGAAGGCTTCCTAACTCCATTACGAGATTGCAAAGCTTGCAAACACTTAATCTTCACTCTTGTTGGTTGCTTGAAGAATTGCCAAGTGATATAAGGAAGTTAGTCAGCCTTTGAAATCTGGACATAGATGGTGGTTCGAAACTTAGTTATTTGCCACGTGGAATAGGGGAATTGAGTTCTTTGCATAGGCTAACGAACTTCATTTTGCCCAAAGATAAAGCTCGTGCTAAGAATTATTGCGGACTTGGGGAGCTAAAGGGGCTTAATAACATCCGGGGACAACTTTCAATTGAAAATTTAGGATACGTAACAAATGCGGAAGTCAAATGCGAGGATGAGATATTGATGGGGAAGCATTCTCTGGAATCTTTGGTACTTAGGTGGGGCGATTTCAATACTAATGTAGTAATAGATGAAGTGCTATTTGATAGACTGAAGCCGCCCTCAAATCTGCAAAGGCTGAAGATCTGGGAATATAAAGGTAAGAACTTTCCCAAGTGGATGATGGATAGCCTTGAATCTTTCTTGCCACATTTAGTTGACGTATTTTTCCATGATTGCAAAAGATGTGAACGTCTTCCCCCACTAAACCAACTACCTCGCCTCAAGTCTTTATATATTGAGGATCTGTTTGAATTGGAATATATCGAGTCCGGCCAATCATCCCCTTCAACAACATCATTTCCTAGTCTATTGAAATTGGATATCCGTGGCTGCGAAAAATTAAAAGCCATGCCACCAACTCCTCATCTTGAGGAGTTAGTTCTGACTAAAGCCGACGGAGCGTTGTTGATAAATCAGATGATGCCTGGCCTTAATAAGTTGAAGAGAATGGATATCAGGGATGCAAAGTTTCCAAAATGTTTGCCTGAGGAGGGTTTCCAAAGTCTCACTTCCCTTGAATCTCTTTACATCGAGGATTGTTGTCAGTTGACTTCCCTCTCGCGAGTTATGCGACATCTATCGAGCCTCGTGGATCTCTCTATCTGGGCATGTGAGGAGCTGGATATATCCAAAGACGAAAGCGGCAACATCTTGGATTTCCATGGAGGCCTTCCGAGTCTCCGCTCCGTGTCAATCGCTGGCCTTCCCAAACTGACATCTCTCCCACAGTGGCTTCTACAGGCCTGCAATCTCGAGCGTCTCCGTATTTTGGGCTGCCACAGTTTGAAGGATATACCAGAGCAGATCGAGGCCCTTCAATCACTTCAAAATCTCGTCATCTTCGGGTGCTCCTCATTGACGTCATTCCCTGAAGCAATGCGAAGACTCACATCCCTTACTCACCTAGACATCTGCGGTTGCGGAGAATTGGAGGAGAGCTGCAAAAGACAAGCAGGCGAGGACTGGGACAAGATCGCTCATATCCCGAACATACGATTTGGATGGTAGATTTAGCCCTAATTTTCTTCACTGAAGGTATGCGGGACCTTGTTTCCCAGATTTTTGCATTTTTAATTTTGCGGATATTGTGTTTCCATACTCGATTTGATTTGGGGAGGGACATCAAAAAAAAAAATCGCAGAAAGCTCTGGGCACATCGCTTCATTCCGAAGAGTGCGAGAAAAAATGAGGAAAAATTCATACTTCGTCTCATCCAGCGATTGATTTCCCAAGCGTATATTTCTGCTCGAGGGGAGGACAGCGAAGGCGATCTTTAGCATTTGACCACAATCGATGCTCTCGATTTGCTGTTCAGCCATTCTGCAGGGGTTCTCAGGTAAAATGCTTTTGCCAATCTTGAGCACCGCCTTAAGCAATCAAGTAAATGTTTTGAAATTAAGAGAGGTCGTCTTTGTGGCTTCTCCATTTTAACCTCGCCAAGGTTGTCCTGCACATTTTGTTTGGTCCACAATTGATATGTTCTTCGTCTCTTTTCGACAACGTCTGCGAAAGAAATGTGTGCCGTGTGAGGCAGAATGAATGAATGAAGCGGTAGTCATTGTTGTCGTTTCTCTTGATGACTAGATGACTAAATCAATCGCTACCAATGTGAAGTCTTATGTTGTGGACCTCGTGTGGAATCAGTTTCTCTTGTATCCACTCTCATCTTAGATTTTTCTTGTTCTGTGATTTCAATTGGCCATACTGATGATTGTTGTGTTTGATAGTCTTGCTTTGCCATGGTGATATCTGATGGATATTTTCGCCAAAGTCGTTGGCGAGGGCAATTTGCGATTGTGCAAAGTTTTTGAGTGAAGAAAGTACTTCAATGTGATTGCCTTTTGATTGCAATAGGAAAGAATTAGGTGCACTATCAATATTCACAAGTTGATCATCCATTAGATCTAAGGAAATATCATAATAACATGTTTGATGATTGATACTTGCTGGGGTGAAAGTACTTCAATTTCCTTCAACTCTGTAACTGCCCTCGGTTTTTTGCTTGTTCGCAAGCTTGCTTTTGGGAATGAGGCTTGACAATTACCTTGAAATGGTTCTAAAATGCGAAGCATAGTTATGCCACTGTTTTAGTTTATCTTTTAAAGGAAATTTGTGGTAGTGTCCTTAGGGAAATCGATAAGACTCACTATTTATGGTTTGAAATGTAAGCCGTCCTTCTTGAAACTAGTCTCCAAAAAGCAGTTTTCAACTTTTCGGCGATGGCACTTGCTAAGGAGACCCCTTTCTTTGAAGTACTCAGTCTATTCTTTTTTATCTTTTCAAAACTAAACTCTCATGCATACCACAAGGCCAAGTCATACAGATAGAGCTGTTGTTTGAACCATCTTCCATGAGATTAAGCTCATAGGGCTTTTGTTTCAGTAGATATGTCTATTTCTTACACTACTTTATTTTTCAGGCTAGACAAAAATGGTGTGAATTTTGGCACTGAGGACACAATGCCAAATGAGGATCACAAAGAACTCACTGACCACCAGTTAGATCATCCGAACAGGTTGATGAAACGAGAAAGGGCATTTCAATTGGTTTACGGAGTATTATTGTTTGTCTTCGGGTTATTTCCAATTCATATACACCAACTGCTAAGTCGATCCCAGCAACCAAGCATGTCAAGGTTGCTGAAATTTAGTAACCCAAAGGTTATCAATGACATTTCATGGTGGGAGATCCAAAAACATGAGTTATATATCGTGAATTAGAAAGTTTTGAAATGGACAAGTTCATATTTTTGGGCTAAATGTTCACATTATGTATTGGATTGAGCAAGAAAACACCCTATGGAAGATAAATGTTCAATGGCCATTCGGTTGGCCTATCAGAGGATATCAAGGTTCCCAGGTGAGAAATTTTTTCCCAACAAATTTTCCTGTATATTGATAAATAATAGGCTTTGAGTTGATGACAAAAAAATTGTATTCTGATGCAAGGTTTTGTCTTCATTTAGGGGCCTTATTATTGTAGTGTTGGGGCTGATAAGTCATCCGACTAAGATATATCCGATGCTCGCTACAAGGCTTGCTTATATGCTGGTATCAACAATTATAGCACCAACGGAGTGGTGATCTGGCCAGGTAATACCTGACCTCCAGCTTGCTTGTTATTTCAAAAAGGAAAACAGAAAAAAAGCATAGGGTCTATCTGGCAGTGAGAACACCAAGTCAGAAGAAGCATGGGAATTGAAGCAGGAGATCATCTCTGGTGTTAAGGATACATTCTTTAGGTGAAATTTCAATTATTTGCTCAAGAAAATAACGAAATTCCATTAACATCAAACAAAATAAGTGCATACAGACATGTTCTGAGGTATTTAAATACTTGATTGTTTTATCTTTTTTATACAATAGGTAATAACTGAGCAAGCTTGTGTTGTCCTCATGTAAAGATCCAAAGCCAATAGAGGTAGCTGACTTCACTATCACCATTTACGCATTATTATACCCCAAAGTTGATAAAAGCATTCTCTTCCTTCTCAGGGTGACTGCAATGGTGCGGGATGCCATACTAACTAACAGGTTCACACCATAGAAATAACATGGACTTGGTTAAGAATTTTTATATAGTGAAGGACCTTTAAGAGTGTGTTCTTCGACTTTTCTGCAATACAAAAAGCATGAGAGAAGAGGGAGGCTTTGAAGCGATAAAGACGGCAATCATAATGCATTCCCACAGTCTTGCTTCCTAAGCTAAAGTAAGGACTTTGGACATCTTGGTTCCTTTAGTGCATCGAAAACTTTATGAAATGCTTCACTATTTCTGAATATCAATCAAACGTACAAAGTTCAACTTCCTTGCTCAGTTAGTTAACGGCTTAAAATGATACATAGGTTACTCGGAAGACAGGTGTCCTGCCTCAAACAAGAACTCATACGTCATGACCTCATTACTTGCTGAAACTACAATTTTGTGGGAGCCCCCATCAAGGCTAAAGCTCTTGCTGCTGAGAAGCAAGCATTGAAGGTCTAAAATTCGAACTGCTGGCTAAGAACGGCCAACTGCCTTAATTAAATCAGTGGAGACCTCCAAGCTGAGATACTATTGAACTCCTTTTCCTTCAGATTTAGGTCATTGACAGAAGATCCTCATGAAAATAAGGCTTCCCAGAGGGAGAGAAAATTAGGTGTCCAAGCTCGGATGTGATCTCCATTACATTGGTTTCATCCTGCATTTGTGAGTAGTTTCACCGTTATGGGCATTTGAGTTCACCTATTTGCCTTTAGTGTCACGGATGACTTCTTGTCTTTGTATCCTCAGTTACTTTGACATGTCGGCATAATTCATCCAAATTTTGAGTGTCTTCATAAGCTCAAGTCATTCAATTTGGCATGTCGACCTTTCTTTTGAATAAAAGGCTGTTTGACTTCTCATTCAGTGAATATAAGATTCATTTGTCAATTTCATCTCTTCCAATTTCTTATTAAGAGAACTTTGGGAAGAAGGTCACCCAAGTTTGTCCGTGCAACTTGGCAAGTTCATTTTATTTGCAAGGCGAAGAAATGTTTCTCATTTACATGGAAAGTGCAGTACAAACATTGAAATGCAATTTGGCAGTACCTCCCATTTTGCTTCTACGAAACTGAAAGTTACTCTGGGCCGTTTTCTTTTCATCTCCTCACACCAATGTAAACGTCTTATTCGACAATAGAACAAATATTAGAAAACGATACTGATGTTAATTTATAAATCACGTTGCTATAGCAGATAGCAAAATTCAAGAAGCAGGATAGGTGTTTCTCTAGACACATGGATGAGATTCGGCAGCAAAGGCACATCGTAGAGTGGTGGTCGTCCCGGTGGCTTAATTCAGTGCCCTCGAATGTAGTTCATCGTATGGAATTGAGTTCGGCCCTGGCTAGGCTATGTGCTGGGCAGGGTTAAAGGGGGCCTAGCTCATCTAGATACCTGTCCTTAACGCAATGACACAACTGATATCGGCCTCCACCGCATTCCGATCTCCATAGCCGCCACCCCGCCTCTCCCTCTCTTCCTCCCTCCTCCATATCCATCGATGAGATGACAACAATCGCGACAGCCTGTGGCGCCAAAACAGGTCTCTTACACCAAGGATGTCAGTGCTATATTTTGACCAAACAATTTAAATTCAAATGATCCATCCAAGTCCTCCCAGACCACCCAGCTTCAAAAGATTCAGTGTTCACGTCCACTGACCCTCAAGCATTCAAAATCAATGTTGCTCATCTGTTCCTGTACATGGAGGTGACCATCTAATAGCAAGAACTGGCTTAGTTTCAAGGCGACTATGTTCAGACGATAACAAGGACGAGACAGAGTAGCTCATTGCAGATCAACCGCAGTTAATACAGAACTGGGACCGCCTCCAGGCACTGGGTAACCCCACACATTTATCTAGTGTCTAAGCCCGGGAATACACATTAAACCGACAATAAAGAAAAACCAGACATATAAAGTTAAGAACCATGCATTAAGGTCAGACGCAGGACTTAAAAGCGTCACCAGCAACCAACAACCAACAACCATCTTGCACTAGATGTTCACAAAGCTCAACTCCAACAAAAACGTACAAAGCATTTCTAAAGCTTAGCCTAATCCACGATATTTAAAATTCAAAGAGAGCAACAGGATCTCCAAAAGGACACTGTTCATCGTTCACTTTGATACTTGGAAGGGCACTTTGCAAATAACCACCACTGGCATACCACCATCTTGACTGCAAGCCCCGTAATTCTTACTCAGAAGGCTCTCAGCGTGGGCTGCACAGGAAATGCACAAAGAAACTACTTCAATGAATAGAAAATATGCTAAAACTGTAGATACTAGCACTATGCCACCATAAACCAGATAAATCCCCTAGCTATTGGTTATTAGTAATTGGGACTGATGAATTTCAACAACATAATGAGGGAACATGCTTCATTCATGCAAATTCAAAGTATTAATACTTTCTCTCGTAAGAAAATTTGAAGTACTTTACCATCTTTATCAATTCTCTTGCCAATGGAACATCATATGGGTGTCACAGCAAAAGCAATCACCTGATATATATCAATTGCTATTGGTACAGCACCTAAAGTTGAGTAAAATATCAAAAAATACCCCATCATATGCACCTGCAGGTATTCTCACAGATCTATCTCAACAGAACAACCTATGCCATTTATGGTCAACCACTAAATTTGCAACATAAAAATAATTACCAAGTTCATGCCAACCTAATCGCCAAGGTCATATTCCAAAAACAGAAAAGTCACTTTGATGAAAGGAAAAATTATTTGACAATCAGCCGGCACATAGAAGAGATGCATTGTTCTAGACCAAGACTAGAAAAATAACGGATTAAAGGAGAAATTATTTGACAATTGGACAAAGCGCAAGAAAGAGATGCGTTGTTTCCGACCAAGACTAGAAAAACAACAAATATACCTGTAAGACTGTGAACGAGACCTTGAAGGGCTGCGAATATTGCCCCTTGGACTCTGAGACCTGCTTGCTGGATAACCCCTCTCCTGAATGGGACTTCAACTATCTTCCCTTGGACTTGGAGACCTCTTACTGGACCGCTTAATCTTGTGCTCCCGAGGATATGGAGAATGGGGTACAGACCCAGATTGCATTGGAGACTGGTATCGATCCTTTTGCCCCACCTCCTGGTTCAAGGAATCGGTATATCCATTGAGATGGGAAATAATAAAAATGGAACATAAAGATTCTGATACATAAAACTGAACACGATCTAGGGTAACAAAAGATCTTACAAGGAAACATTACTCGGCTTGAAGCATGAATTTTACGAAAAAAGAAAAAAAATACCATCAGCAAAAGCTAATAAAAAGTACCAAGAAAATCTGTTTTGCAAGTAAAAAATTTACACTCAACTTACAAAATCATATAAGCATCAACATGATGGCATCACTGTCTAACTGATTGAAGATGGCCGTTACCTGCACCTTTATAGGAGTTCCGTACAAATTAGGGTGAGAACCGGGAACCGGAGAACCGAACCGGAACCGGTTATGGCTCCAAAACAAACTCCCCAAATCAGTTCACCCCTCGTTCATGATGCTTTCGGTCTTTCACAGTGCTCTCTTCTCTGAGTTTCTCTCGTTCTCTGCCTCCGCTCGACGCCACCGCCGCTCGCCCTCGACGCCGCCGCCGGACGTTGCTCGCCCTCGACGCCGCCGCGGGACGCCACTCGCCCCGCGTCGCCTCCCCCTTTCCTCCCCCGATGCCGTCACCCCTCGCTTGCCTCGCCGCTCAGCCGCTGCCGGACGCCGGTCGTCCGGCTGCTGGACGCCAGTCGGCCCGCGCTCACCCCGCCCTTGCCTCTCTCGACGCCGTCACCCCTCGATCGCCTCGCCGCTCAGCCGCTGGCCCTCGACGCCGCCGCTGAACGCTGCTCGTCCCCTCGGTGGAGGCCGCTCGCCGCTCGCCCAGCCGCCCCCAACGGGTATCGGTTTAGTCTGACTGAGACTCTTTTCTTGGATCTGACCTCATCGCAGTAGCAGAATTCCCATTAAGTAAACAGAACTGCACAAAAGAGTTATCATTGTGCCTAGCTGCTCAAAGAATGCAAGAATACAAGTTCAACTGGATTTTCTTTTGGAAACGTGTTAATCTCCTCCTCGTCTTTGATTTTGCATCTATCAATGATTTGCATGTGCTTCCGTGTCTCTGGATGGGTTGCTTGTAGGGGATCATGGATCTTTGGCACGTATTTTGTTCATATAATTTCACCTCGTATTACCTCTCCCCCTTTTCCACTTCGCTGAGCATGAGGTGGGGAACCAGTCATTTATTATTCATATTTGCGGATTCGGTTAAATGGACTTCTGTTTCACTCTGTATCGCATGTCTAGGCCATGTCATGCAGGAGAACAGTGCTATCTTAGTTTGGCATTATTTAGAGTCCAGAGTTCTGGACCTGATAATATGCAAGCAATTCAAGTGGAACCAGTATGTCATGTTTTCTGTTTTTATTATTTTGTAGAAACATGTATGTCATGTTTGCTGCACAAAACTCACAGCATGTGATGTTTTGGTTATCTGCTGTGAAATGTGTACAGTACCATAATTTTCATCAGCCACGAGATGCTTACTATTACACAATATTCATCCTTGTCTGCTGATTCTTGTCTTAGAACAGCTCTTAAATTATTTCTTCACTTAGTAGATCAACTATTTTTTGTCCCTTAGTACATATAGTCTACGTTTAGTGGGTCCATATCATCCTTGTCTGCTTATTCTTGTCTTAGAACAGCTTTTAAATTATTTATTCACTTAGTAGATCAACTTATTTTGTCCCGTAGTACATATTGTCTATGTTTAGTGGTCCTCTCTTAAAGGGTGCATTATTTATTAGAACAAATTTCTGGTTCTCTCAACGGCAATGGTATATGTTATCAGCAACGTGAACACAACCACAGACTACACCTCTCTGAAATCTGAACATGTCTTCAGCATGGGGAGGAAGTCAAAATTTTTCCAATATTAGCTAGGCATATTTTCAAATATGTAAATGTCAGTTATGACTTGCCTGGCCATTATTACTATAGCCGTGACGAGTATTTACTAGAAGTCCCTATTGCATCTTGCATGAAGACAAAGATAGTGCGAGAACTTTTCTATGATCATTGATGAGCTCATACATTGCCGACACTAGATATCTGAATAGTTTCATGTTTATTTCAGCAGTCTTCCATAAGCTAAACTGAGAGAGATTTTTCTTTAGTGTACCTTCATGTCAAACATAAATCTTTTAGGCAAGATATGTCAAGCATAACTTGCCAAAGCTCTTTGCTTCTTTTTGCACAAACATATGTAGTTCACAGAAGGTCCTCTCTCTCATGTTTATGAATCTGGAATGTCTTAGAGTGATAATACTTGAGGCCCTTGAGACCCTCGAGGCAGAGTTTTGAGCTGAGAGGACAATTCTCCCAGCAAACTGTGCTTCTCTACTGACAAGTTACTGTCAGATTTCACCTATCTAGATCCCTCAAGATAATTCTGTGTTTCTTAATTGATTGGAATTTTCACAAGACATTAAATTGATTAGTTTACACCTGTCAATGGTTGGTTTTGCTCCCTTGCAAGTCCTTTGTCCAATTCGATGTTGCATATGATACTCTTAATTGTTCTATATGCAGCGTTGATGTCTTTCTCAATCTCTTCATGGGGAGGAAATGGTTTTTCTTTAAAGCAAATGTGGATACAATGATTTACTTGTTAACAGGATTTGGTCTCAGCAATGTTTGCATTTGGTGTTTACTTATTTGAACAAGCGATTTACGGATTTCCATAGGCATTGGATAAAGCTAGTCATGCTTCAGAAATTCCTCTTCATACCTCCTATGCCATGTTTCTCTGATAACTATTAAATTATTCTGCAGGTGGTCCATGCACCTATTCTCAGTCTTTGGGGAGTTAACCGTGTTTTGAGTCTGGTTTGATAGCTCTATTTATTCTTTTGCTTTCTCCATTAAGGCATGGCAAGCAGAAGGAAGCTTTCTTGGATATCTGTAATAAAATCTTTCCTAGTACAAATTACCAACTTGGGCCCAAATATTGGAATTAGTCTCATTAACGATGTACCGATACGTCAGCGTCCAACAACTGCATGGCTCTCTTTGGCCCAACTTTCTAAAACCTCAAACTATCTTTGACAATGTCATCATATCTCTACACCGGCATTGCTTCCCTTGATTGAGGATGATTTCTTTCTTTGGCCATAAAAAAGCTCTAGTTCTTTTCTTAACTGGATGGTATATGCAAAACAAAATAAAGCTTCAAAACCTTTTCATTAATAACTATGTTAGATCACACATAGAAAACAGATAGTGAAAAAAAGGTACTTTAGTGATTTAATCATCTGCTGACAGTGCTTTACTAATCAGTTCAATTGCAACTGCAGGCCACCAGACCTAGTAAGCAAAAGCCCATGCTTTGACAGTAATTGGCGAAGGTGGGATAATAACATAAAGAAAAGCTTTGACAGAATGGTAAGGGAGTTGTCCATCTCTCTCTTTTGTCGTTTAACTTTATTTACCCATAGGTCTTTAAAATCTTCCTTTTCACTTTAATATCTGCATAAACAAGGCCACAAGCAGATATTGTTCAATACCACAGAAACGATGCCGCACTGCATCAATCACCCCAAATCGATAAAAACCACCGTAGTATGAACATAATAGGATAGAGATGCATCAGATTACTAATACCAAAAGGAACAAGGCCAGCAAAAAAATAAAATTCTCATATACAGCAATCTGCCATGCTAAAGTCAGCAAAGTTTTCCTTTCAATTGTACATGGCCACTCTTTTTCACTCATAAGTATAATGTGATTGGTCCAAAACTAAACCATTCCAAGAAAAATGGTTGGCTAGGACGATCGGTCACCTTTGCCACTCATTTAGCTAGTCCCAGATATTTTAACAAAAGGCTACTATTTCAATAAATTAAATTTGAATAGTTCGCCATGGTCTATATCCAGAATAGACGAACAGCTTCCTATCTATAAGCACAAATGTCCAAGGGAAATTAACAACAAAATGTTTACCTATATTGACAAGAAATGAATGAAGAATGCATAGCTTTCCGTTCAAAATTTAGCTAGAGTGAAAATCCCATACCACAATTACTACAAACATACAGAGCTTACAAAACACATAAAACTATAAAAAGAGTGAAATTCTACTACTTTAATGCATTGGGCAATATCATCCACTAAAGTTCACCAAGGATGAGAATTGGCAGATAACTCAAACTGCTTTTTATATAGCAAAGATTGAACTGAAATAACTTGATCTAGATTTCACGTACCAAAAAGATTAAAACTACAATGTACAAAGCATTATTAGTTGAAAATACATATAGACAGCATAAATATCACGTTATACTTGACATAAAAGTGAAAGAATGCCACTAAGAGTTCTGTATATTCTTCCCAGGCCAATAAGGCACCCTTAGTACTGTAAGTTCCTAATATGCTCAACTACAGTGTACTTATCATCCTAAAAGAGGAACAGAAAAGTATAAAACCAGTAACACTGCAATTAAATCCACTCAGACAAAATTGCCAAACCTTGAGTCATGCCTATCTGGTGTTGGTGACCTCGAGTAAGCTGTAAGAAAATACAGAAACAGAAAAAGATTCTCCAAACTCACAAGGATGTCCATCATGACAGACTGCTCCATTCGTTTTACAGCCCAAAGGGAGAGAAAGCCACAAATCAGAATGGACATGAAGTCAAAATTACTGACAATGATTGTGGCGTCTTGGAGACCTTGATGTACTTCTCCTTCTTTCCCTGTGTCGCTCACTTCATTTTAAAATGGGGGGAAAAAGAGTACCAAAAAAACCTGTCATGAATCGATGGAAACAAATGCCATAAAGACAACCTAGTGAAATGGAGAATGTGACAAATGGTATCTCACACGCTCAGTCGCGCATCTCCTGAGGAGTTTTTCTGTTCTCCTCAGCAAAAACAATTCTTATCTCACGTCCTCCAATAACAGTAAGATTCATTTGCTGCTTAGCCTCAGCTGCATTTTCCGCATATCGGAACTTCACAAATCCAAAGCCACAAGGCTCCCTGTTAATGCAATATACAATCACTGAAGTCACTAAATTACATCCCCTGTGATTGTCAGAGATGAGATATAAAAAGATCAACACGTAATGGTTCTCCTCTATTCGATTTTTGCCTATTTCTGAAATCCCAGTAGCCTAATACCAAAAAAGAAAGTAGTATACATTTTATTAGTTTGTATCAGAAAACAGCCAAACAACAAGCCTCTCAAAAATGGCACCCACGTTGTAAACACAGGTAAGGGAAACCTGTAAAACAATGGCAATATGGCACATCACAAATGCGGATGTCTTGTCACAAGTACCATCCTTTTTTGGCAAAAAAGGTGACAGCGAAATGATTTTATGTAAGCCTGATATTGTAGAACCAATCATTCTCCCAAAAGTTCTTTATTTCATATGTTTATTCAATCATATGCAGCTTGGCAGCTCAATGTATTCCAAATTAGTATTCCCATGGGAGGGATGGAGGAGGAGAATCAATTAAAACAGCAATTCTTCCTCCGACCAGAAACCAACACTAAAAACAGGTTTCTTCACTAACCATATGTCAAAACAGAAAAAATAGTAGCTGTAAAACAAATAGTCCGTCATGCAAATTTTGAAACAAGAAGTAGAATTTTAGAACCGTGAAACAAGGATGATATATGCTACTTTACACAATCTGCAGAAGTAATGTGGGACAAAGCCAAGATTATTATGGTATCGATGCATAATCTAACTTTGTACTCCTGAACAGTGAAATTACAAGTCCACGGCTATATAGCTAAGAGTTACTAATTTGCTCGTCAATCAATTGGCTGCTTCCAAAACACAGTTCTTGCCAGACTCAGTTTTCCGACCGACCGACCACCATCAGCCACAAACCTTCACTGAATAGACAACAGTTCGCACCATGTGAACCTCATATACCCTGTGTAATAATTCTTAGGAAGGTAGATATCCTTCATAGGACCGAACCACTCGAATGGCACCCTGAGATCTTCCGCCCTGCAACCATAACAGCAATAATTAGACAAAAATCAGCCGTGACGACGCATACAACGCCAAACCCACACTGCCAAGAGCCACCAACAGCAAATCCAAGTCGAGCTCCAATGCCCAAATAAAAGAGGCAATCAGGCAAAAACATCGACACAACACTCGTTGCTTGCACACCGTACGCTTCAACGTCACTTCCACCAAGCAAACGAAGCAAGAACGAGAATCTACAACCCAACTCCGACATCCAACAGAGCAATCCAAAAACACTGAAGACAGGGGGGGTTGTCTCGGTGGCTTAATTCAGTGCACTAGAATGTAGTTCTTCCGATGGAATTGAGTTCGGCCCTGGTTAGGCTATGTGCTGGGCAGGGTTAAAGGGGGCCTAGCTCATCTAGATACCACTCATATCGGCCTCCACCGTGTTCCGATCTCTATAGCCGCCCCGCCTCTCCCTCTCTTCCTCCCTCCTCCATACACCCATCAATGAGATGACAACAATCTCGAGAGCCTGTGGCACCAAAACAGGTCTCTTACACCAAGGATGTCGGTGCTATATTTTGACCAAACAATTTAAATTCAAATGATCCATCCAAGTCCTCCCAGACCACCCAGCTTCAAATGATTCAGTGTTTATGTCCACTGACCCTCAAGCATTCAAAATCAATGTTGCTCATCTGTTCCTGTATATGGAGATGACCATCAAATAGCAAGAACTGGCTTAGTTTCATGGCGACTATGTTCAGACGATAACAAGGAAGAGACAGAGTAGCTCATTGCAGATCAACCGCGGTTAATACAGAACTGAGACCGACTCCAAGCACTGGGTAACCCCACACATTTATCTGGTGCTAAGCCCGGGAATACACATTAAACCGACAGTAAAGAAAAACCAGACACATAAAGTTAAGAGCCATCCATTAAGGTCGAACGTAGGACTTAAAAGAGTCACCAGCAACCAACAACCAACAACCATCTTGCACTTGATGTTCACAAAGCCCAACTCCAACAAAAACGTACAAAGCATTTCTAAAGCATAGCCTAATCCATGATATTTAAAATTCGAAGGGAGCAACAGGATCTCCAAAAGGACACTGTTTATCGTTCACTTTGATACTTGGAAGTGCACTTTGCCAAGAACCGCCACTGGCATACCACCATCTTGACTGCAAGCCCCGTAATTCTTACTCAGAAGGCTCTCAGCGTGGGCTGCACAGGAAATGCACAAAGAAACTACTTCAATGAACAGAAAATATGCTGAAACTGTAGATACTAGCACCATGCCACCATAAACCAGATAAATCCCCTAGCTATTGGTTAGTAGTAAATGGGACTGATGAATTTCAACAACATAATGAGGGAACATGCTTCATTCATGCAAATTCAAAGTATTAATACTTTCTCTCGTAAGAAAATTTTAAGTACTTTACCATCTTTATCAATTCTCTTGCCAATGGAACATCATATGGGTGTCACAGCAAAAGCAATCACCTGATAAATATCAATTGCTATCAGTACAGCACCTAAAGTTGAGTAAAATATCAAAAAATACCGCATCATATGCACCTGGAGGAATTCTCACAGACCTATCTCAACAGAACAACCTATTCCCAAAATTCAGAATCGGTTTGAACCGGTCCGAAAACCGGTTCCAAGGGATTACTCAACCCAGGAACCGGATCGACCAGACCGGTCTGAGAACTGGTTTGTGAGCCAACCCAAAAGTCCAAAACCCTAATTTGTCTCCTGTTTCTTTCTTTACCTCTCATACCCGCAGACTTCACAGCGTTTTCCCTCGTCGCGCCATCGTCATCTCCCCGTCGCGCCATCGTCAGATCCAGCTCCCCGCCGCGCTGCTTCCTCATCTGCGTTCATCTGCTTCCTCGTCGCGCCATCCTCAGCTCCCGTCGCGCCATCGCCAGCTCCCCCTCGCTCTATTTCATCCATCGCCGGCTTCCTCATCTGTAAGCTCGCAAATTTCCTCTGTTTTCCTAAAATTTTCTTTCAGATTGAAGCTGGGCTCTTCTCGTTTTCTTTGGGGTGCTTTCCTGAGCTGGATTTCTTGTCAAATTGGTGGAGAAGTTTGCATTTTTTTGTTCATATGGGAACTCATTGTGAATGGGTGGAGTAAGCTAGGGGAGAGAGGGAAGAAATCGTAGAACTCGGGTAAGCTGGGTTCGTACTGATCCTTCTGCCCCTCAACTGTGATGCTAAAGGACAAAAAGCTGAATTTCTCCTTTATCATACAAAATAAAGCTCTAGGTTCATTTCCATTTCCACCCGGATTTCGAAGTCTGCATTATGTTCGTGTCTTCATACTTTATTTGAAGACATACTTAGCTGCCAGGTTCTCCTTGAAGGCGGGCATGAAGCCGCACGAGCGAACTGTTTTTGGTTTCCCAACTTTCTATATATTTCTCTCCAAATTTTGAGTTGGCTTGGAAGACGAGACCGCTTTAAGATTATTGATTTTAGTAGGAATCTCAATGTTTGTTACGTAGTTAAATTTGGTTGGATGGATTCCCATTTTAATAATTTACCACATATATCGCCATACTGTTTGGGATTATAAATATTTTAATTGGGGAAGGTAGTGGGATTATAAATAGTCTATGTAGATCAACTCAATGATAGCCTTTGATGTGTAGATATCAAGCTAGGTTTTAGGATTTCAATTTGTTTATGTAGGTTTTAAGAACCTTTGAGCTACTCTCTTTGGTTTTTTCTTATAAGCTCAAACAACTTCTATACCAGACCAACTTTTCCAGATGGGTCTGTCTAATTGTTTTTTATTTATTGACACATTTGAAGTGAAAATTATTAAACTGCTGTTCACTTTGGTTCTTTTTGTACTTGAATTGAAATGGATTTTTGTTCTGTGCAAAAGAGTTGAATTGGAATTGTCAGCCAACATTTTTATTCATCCACATGCTGTTGCAAACCATTCCCTTGTTAATGCTTGTCTTGCAATCAATGTTTGTCTCGACGCAACTCCCAATTCTGAAGTATGAACAATAAGTATTGCACTTTGGATTCATTGGAAGGATCATTGGCTGCTGTGTCGTGAACTTTTGAGTGGGCATCTACTAATAGCTTTAATGGTTCGGTCCTGCCTTCCAAGCATTGATAATTTGCCATTTAGTTAATCGACGTAGCAGATTTGGGTTTTCATGGTGAAGTGTTTGGTTCTCCATTGAAGCAGGCTGAAAAGAAAACTTAAAATCATTCAAGGTAGTAGTCACCGTAGATTGTCTCATGTAAACTATGCTACATCTTCTACCAATAGAAAACTCTAGATCAATGTTTTCGAAAAAGTGGTCAAGTAAATTGTTTGAGGTATAGGTTTTCAGGGATTGTAGTGATATTCTTTGATGGAATCGGGAGATGGATCTTGAAAACAATGCTAATGAGACTGATGGTGTAGGATCTGCAGTTTTTAGGCTCCTGAAATCTCTTATTTGGCTTCAGCTACATTGGATTTTCTTCCTTGTCTTATATAAGTGATGTCCGATCGATGGGTTTCAAGACATTCTGTTTAAATTAAATGTACAGCTTCAGCGAGTGACTTCCTGGGATGAATAAATCACCCTTGGATATTCCCTAGAGAATATATTTGATCCTAGGAGGCGTCATATCAGAAGCTAGTTTCCTCTTTTGCTCATATCAGGTTCTAGTTTCCTTATGATTTTGTTTATGATAATTTGCCTTGTGGATCCTTAGTTTTTTGTTTAGTCAAAAAGTTTATTTACTTATTAATTATAAGTATTTAATATTTCAATATAAATTAGAAGAATTATGTTGTTTTCTCGCGTATTAGTATAAAATTCGAAGTCGTATAGGATGGACAGTTACAAAATAGGTTCCAATATAAACAGGGTTAACCTGGAACTAGACCGGAAAAACAAGGTGAGTTAGGTACAGAGTCGAGTACAAGGTCCAAAAAAGGGGAACCGGTTATAACAGGGTCGGATATAGGGTCCAGGTCTAAAACCTACCCACCCTAGACCCGATCACCCCTATTTGGAACAGTTCAAAACAATGCTAAATCTTTTATATTTAAAGACCCTCGCTACTCTCTTTTAGTTCTCACTCCCATAGCTAGCCTCTCTCTCAGACTCTCTGTCTCTCGACTTTCCCCAGCAGTGCCCTTGATCTCTCTATTCCTAGAGTCTTAGCCCATGCCATCTCGTCTCATCTCATCTCTCTCTTGATCTTGCCGACACCGTCTCCTGTCCTCCTCTCTTGATCTGGCTGGTTGGGACCTCGCCTTTGTTGGTCGGCCGTCGATCAGCCCACTATTAGCCAGGTTCGTTCTTTCTTATAGCGACTAACCAGAGAGCTTTTCTGAAAATGAATAGATTGATGAAACAAAGAATGCTTAGGGAAAATATCGATGTCTTTTATTTGGATTTAAAAATATGACTTATATGGTGTAAAGATTTACATATTTAGGATATTTAGCCTTCTTCAAATTGGGCACATAAGAAGATGTAACATGTCCCAATTTCCAATTATAAATGGAATTCACAAGAGAAGATTAGCCAACTTTAAGAGCCGTTCCACCATTCCGCATATTAAAATCTAAAGTCGAAAAGCATCCTCATCAGCTTGCTTTTTTGTTATCCCACCGCACATCGTACTTCTATACCAATCTGCAATTTCTTTTTTGCACACAAAGGTTTCATACTACTTCATTCACAATTTATACTTCATAATCTTTATTCAGTTTTTTATTCGGACAAAAGCAGAAATTCATTAACATAAATTTTTTTTGCCATGTGAAGTTAGATTTTAAGTTGCCCCCGTAGCTATGATAATTTTCCGTCTTCTCAAGATCCAAGTTCTATTCATCTTAATACTCCGGTATTTACTACAAAACAACTGGGGCATGCATGTGAACTGACACTGTATTAAAAGGAAAGCATGTGAACATGCACTATTTTTTAAGGAAAGCATGTGATGAAATTAGGAAAATGGGCATCATCATCAGAAAAAAGCCGGGCTCATTTGTTCTTTAGCCCCCTTGGTAGAAATTTTCATTTACAGCTGCTGAGAAAAAAAAAACTTTAATTTTCACTTTCTAGACCCGTGGGCGGCTTAAATATTGTTGGTCAATTCATATATTTTCTTTTATTAAACAGGGTCAGTGGTAATTACTTTTTTAAAGCAAAACTTACTCGTCCCATGAATAGGTCACAAACTTCATGAAAATTTTTGGTCTTACAAATTAAGATTTACTGTTACATTGCAAAAAGCATCAATTTCTTTTTTCAAACTTGTCCTTTTTTAAAAAAAAAAATACATGGGACGATAAGAATCAATGTAGATAGGTTACCTTTTATGTAAAAAATTATTAATAATGTAAATAGGTGAGTACTTATTTATATATTGGAAGTCGAATATACATGAAAAATTACTCGCTACGTACATACTAAGAGTCACATGATTTCTTTTGAAAATCCTGGCAGAGCAAGGGGCAGTTAGAAAGAAATGGAATTAAATATAATTGATTCGGCATCCATGGAAATTATGAACATGCAACTAACATGGAAGGGGGAGTGACCAAATACAACAACTAATTGTGATTATAAGTGAATAAGAACGTGCAACACCTACTATCCTTGTTAAAGATCTCAAGCATCTTGCCAAATGTTTCGTGAAATATTTAGTATCATGTTAAGACCCGTGCTATTACTCATAGATTTGGACCTGATTTCAAATGATCGCCCTTTTATGTGCTTTTTCTTCGTGTGGAATAGGTCATATATTGGAACACATTTATCTTACTTGTTCGATGTGATTTAGAAGAACTTGAGTTCAACACTAATTAGAAAAGGGGCTTGGTAAAGAGTTCAAAAGAGATTGTGCACAAATTGACAAGGACGCTAGACCTTAAGACTCAATATCTTCATTTGTCTTGTTCTCTGACATGTACGGTCTTGCAAAGTACAACATTTTATCACCGAGAATAAGCTGATCTTGTCCACTGAACACTAAAGAGTGGGCATCCATCGGGGCATTCCCTATGCTGCTGCCCTTATCGAGACAGCTATAATAACTTTCTAAGCTGCAATGAGATGGTTTCCGGGCTTGAGCAGATTGTGGTGGAAGTAGTGTAGCCCTCGTAAGTGGATTTTGATTCTCATTTGTCGGCCAATGAAGTGAAAAATTATGGCTTTGCTTCAACATCATGTTACCTTACACTTTCTGTTCGCCCAAAAGAGAAAAAGTAAGGAAAAAAGAAAAGATGACAAGTACAAAGGACAATGATATGGTCCAACACCTCTAGCGGATTTCAAGAGCATCACCAACTTAGCTCATGGCTTGTCTTGATAGATTTTTACATTTTATTTTTGTTTCTTCTAATGTTGTCTCAGTCTACATTTTACATTATCTTGTCTTTAAACATATTAAATTTACACAACACGTAAGCATTAATATGTAATTTGAATCATAACTTTTTATATTTAAATAACATTTTGAATTTTACACAAGAAAACACAGAGTTATTTTTATTTTTTAAAAAGCCTCTGATCACTGTGATTACCTTGTTTCGTTTTAATTTATTACGCATCATATATTAAAACCAAACTAAGAAGAAAGTCCAGCAGAATGGAGCTTAATGGTTGAACCACATCATCACTCAATTACCTCCCAATTTCCTTAATGTTAATTAGACATATTACTTACTTATTAGATGGGATGGAATTTTATATGACATAGGATGCTTTGGAATTACTGTTTGTCGGTTAAATATTTTCTATTATCTACTATTAGTGTACACTTATTTAATCTCAAGGATAGACTTTTTCTACATCATCTAAGAAGACTCTACTCTTGGAACGACAGGACAAAAATCTTCTCAACCCATAGAGAAAGAGAGATAGAGAGAACAAATATGGCAGAAGTTGTCATTAGCATCGGTGGAAGAATCCTTGCCGATCAGATTACTCAAGCACTAAAAAAGGTTGGAAATTTAGGAGCTGTCAAGCGTGAACTTCAGATGCTCAGGAGCACCGCCACCATGCTTCATGCTGTGCTGGAGGATGCAGAAGAGCAACACCAGCAGAGTTCCCAAATGGAAGATTTGGTGGAGAAACTAAAAGAGGCTTTCTATGACTTGCAAGACGTGCTTGAAGAATTTGATATAGAAGCTACGCGACAAGAACTAAGGGGTGACAATCAGATGATCAAGGTGGTAAGGACATTGTTCTCAAGTTCAAACCAGCTTGCTTTTGGGCTGAAGATGAGTAGAAAAATAAGAGAAGTGAGGGAGAGATTGGTAGCTATTAAGGCTGATAATAAACTCCTCTTGGACAAGCTACCTATGAATTCGCAAGCAAAGAGAGGGCGGAGGAATAGAGAGGAGACGCATTCATTTATACGTGAGGAAGACGTTATTGGAAGAGATACTGATAAAAACAACATCATGAAATTCTTATTGGATTTGGATGTGAAAGAGGACATTTCTATCCTTCCAATAGTTGGTGTTGGTGGTCTGGGAAAAACAACTCTCGCTAAATTGGTATATAATGATGAGATGGTTGGTAAACATTTTGACTTGAAAATGTGGGTTTGTGTCTCTAATGACTTTGACATGATAAAAATAGTGAAAGATATCATAGTTTGTGTGGAGAAGAAAGAACCACCAAACTACAATGTGATGGATAGGTTGCAAATTGAACTGAGGAAAATAATTGATAGAAAGAGATACCTCTTAATTTTGGATGATTTGTGGGATGCAAATTTAGAAACATGGTCCAACTTGAAATCATTATTGATGGGAGGTGCTAGAGGAAGTAAGATCCTTATAACTACACGCCTTCCTTCGGTTGCAAAGATCACCTCCCCTGCTCCGCCTCTTCTTCTTGAGGGCTTATCTGAAAGTAATTCTCTTGATTTGTTAATGCGAATGGTTGTTCCAAAAGAAGGGGGCATACAAGATCTTGACATGCTAGCTATTGGTGAAGAGATAGTTAGAAAGTGCTTCGGGGTTCCATTGGTCATTCGAACTATTGGGGGTTTACTATTCCAAAAGGAAACTAAAGATGAATGGTTACATTTCAAAGATGTTGAGCTCCCAAAAGTGTCTCAAACGGAAGACCCAATAATATCTATTCTCAGGCTAAGTTATGACCATCTTCCTTCACATTTGAAACAATGTTTCGCCATTTGTTCATTGTTTCCCAAAGATTATGAGATAAAGAAGCACAATTTAGTTGATCTTTGGATGGCAGAAGGATTTATCCAGCCATCAAATTCAAGTAAGCATTTAGAAGACATTGCTCATAAATATTTCATGGATCTATGTTCAAGTAACTTCTTCCAAGATTTTAAAAAAGATCCATACACGAAGGAGGAAACTTGCAAGATGCATGATTTGATGCATGATCTAGCCTGCTTAGTTGCAGGGAACAGGTGTCGAGTGGCAAGGGATGACACAAATATCATAAATGAAAGAACTCGTCATATATCCTATGGTTCGACTTTCAATTTGATGGATGAACTTGCAATCTTACGCTTGAAAGCAAGCGCACTGAGAACATTTCTATCTACTACTAGATATTCAAAAGAAAGAGAACCAACAAGTGAAGTGGATCTAGGCCGATTAATTCTAAATTTCAAGAGATTGCGCATCTTGGATCTGCAAGGCATAAAGGTCGAGAAGGTGCCACGGTCCATTTATAAGTTAAAGTATCTCACATATCTTGATCTCTCTTACAGCGAAACACTTAGAAGGCTTCCTAACTCCATTACAAGATTGCAAAGCTTGCAAACACTTAATCTTCACTCTTGTTATGTCCTTGAAGAGTTGCCAAGTGATATAAAGAAGTTAGTTAGCCTTCGGAATCTGGACATAGATGGTTGTTCAAAACTTAGTTATTTGCCACGTGGAATAGGGGAGATCAGTTCTTTGCATAGGCTAACGAACTTCATTTTGCCCAAAGATAAAGCTCGTGCTAAGAATTATTGCGGACTTGGGGAGCTAAAGGGGCTTAATAACATCCGGGGACAACTTTCAATTGAAAATTTGGGATACGTAACAAGTGGGGAAGTCAAATGCGAGGATGAGATATTGAGGGGGAAGCATTCTCTTGAATCTTTGGTACTTAATTGGGGCGATTTCGATACTGATGATGTAGTAATAGATGAAGTGCTATTTGATAGACTGAAGCCGCCCTCAAATTTGCAAAGGTTGGAGATTCGGGAATATAAAGGTAAGAGCTTTCCCAAGTGGATGATGGATAGCCTTGTATCTTTCTTGCCACATTTAGTAGACGTATCGTTGGATGCCTGCAAAAGATGTGAACGTCTGCCCCCATTGCACCAACTACCTTGCCTCAAGTCTTTGCATATCCTTAATATGCCTGAATTGGAATATCTCGGGTCGGACCAATCATCCACTTCACCAGCATCATTTCCTAGTCTATTGAAATTGAAGATCGTTGGCTGTAAAAAATTAAAAGCCATGCCACTAACTCCTCGTCTAGAGAAGTTAGTTCTGAGATTTGCCAACGGAGCGTTGTTGATAAATCAGATGATGCTTGGCCTTAATAAGTTGGAGAGACTGAATATCCAATTTACAGGGTTTCGAGAATGTTTGCCTGAGGAGGGTTTCCAAAGTCTCACTTCCCTTGAATCTCTTGAGATCGAGAAGTGTCATCACTTGACTTCCCTTTGGCAAGGTATGCGACATCTATCGAGCCTCGTGGATCTCTCTATCCAGCACTGTGAGGAGCTGGATATATCCAAAGACGAAAGCGGCAACATCTTGGATTTCCATGGAGGCAGGCCTTCCGAGTCTCCACTCCGTGTCAATCGATCGCCTTCCCAAACTGACATCTCTCCCACGGTGGCTTCTACAAGCCCGCAATCTCGAGCGTCTCTTTATTTGGGGATGCCGCAATTTGAAGGATATACCAGAGCAGATCGAGGCCCTTCAATCACTTCAAACTCTCGTCATCTTCGGGTGCTCCTCGTTGACATCATTCCCTGAAGCAATTCGAAGGCTCACATCCCTTACTCACCTCTACATCGTCGATTGCGGAGAATTGTGGGAGAGTTGCAAAAGACAAGCAGGCGAGGACTGGGACAAGATCGCTCATATCCCGAACATACTATTTCAACCCTAATTTTCTTCACTGAAGGTATGTGGGGACCTTGTTTCCCAGATTTTTGCATTTTTAATTTGCGGATATCGTGTTTCCATACTCGATTTGATTTGGGGAGGGACATCAAAAAAATCGCTGAAAGCTTTGGGCGCATCGCTTCATTCCGAAGAATGCGAGAAAAAATGAAGTAAAATTCGTACTTCGTCTCATCCAATGATTGATTTCCCAGGGGTATATTTCTGCTCGAGGGGAGGACAGCGAAGGTGATCTTTTAGCATTTGACCACAATCGACGCTCTCGATTTGCTGTTCAGCCATTCTGCAGGGGTTCTTAGGTAAAATCCTTTTGCCAATCTTGAGCACCGCCTTAAGCAATCGAGTAAATGTTTTGAAATTAAAAGAGGTCGTACTTTGTGGCTTCTCCATTTTAACCTCGCCAAGGTTGTCCTGCACATTTTGTTTGGTCCACAATTGATATGTTCTTCGTCTCTTTTCGACAACGTCTGCGAAAGAAATGTGTGCTGTGTGAGGCAGAATGAATGAATGAAGCGGTAGTCATTGTTGTCGTTTCTCTTGATGACTTGATGACTAAATCAATCGCTACCAATGTGAAGTCTTATGTTGTGGACCTCGTGTGGAATCGGTTTCTCTTGTATCCACTCTCATCTTAGATTTTTCTTGTTCCTGTGACTTCAATTGGCCATACTGATGATTGTTGTGTTTGGTAGTCTTGCTTTGCCATGGTGATATCTGATGGATATTTTCGCCAAAGCCGTTGGCGAGGGCAATTTGCAATTGTGCGAAGTTTGTGAGAGGAGAGAGTACTTCAATGTGATTGCCTTTTGATTGCAAGAGGAAAGAATTAAGTGCACTGTCAATATTCACGAGTTGATCATCCATTAGATCTAAGGAAATATCAGAATAACATGTTTGATGATTGATCCTTGCTGGGGTGGAATTTCATTAATCTCTTAAACTGTGGCACCCTGCGGTCTACTTCCTTCAACTCTGTAACTGCCCTCGGTTTTTTGCTTGTTCACAAGCTCGCTTTCGGGAATGAGGCTTGAGAATAACCTTGGAATGGTTCCGAAATGCGAAGCATAGTTATGCCGCTGTTTTTAGTTTATCTTTTAAAGGTAATTTGTGGTAGTGTCCTTAGGGAAATCGATAAGACTCACTATTTATGCTTCAAAATGTAAGCCGTCCTTCTTGAAACTAGTCTCCAAAAAGCGGTTTTCAACTTTTCGGCGAGGGCACTTGCTAAGGAGACCCCTTTCTTTGAAGTACTCAGTCTATTCTTTTTATCTTTTCAAAACTAAACTCTCATGCATACCAAAAGGCCAAGACATACAGATAGAGCTTGTTGTTTGAACTATCTTCCATGAGATTAAGCTCACAGGGCTTTTGTTTCAATAGATAAGTCTATTTCTTACACTGCTTTTTTTTTCAGGCTAGACAAAAATGGTGTGAATTTTGGCACTGAGGACACAATGCCAAATGAGGATCACAAAGAACTCACTGACCACCAGTTAGATCATCTGAATGAGACGTTGGTCCAGTTTCAGCCCATCTTGCATGCCTTGATATCATGTGGACCTTTCAATCTCTTGTTTTGATGAAACTACCTTTAAATCAGTGGAAGGGAAGCAATACTTCCAAAATCTTGAAATGCACAAGAAGGATTTTGTATGGTTGGATGGCCGAGATAGAGACGCAATCAAGCAAAAAGAATGTCGAAGCAAGGAGGACTTGGCTTCTTCAGTTTGAGGTTCGAAGCACTTATTGCATTTTTCAGATGTGACTTAATGGAATCATGAATTGTTCCCCACAGCTGGCACTTATCTTGATCAGAAAGAGGAGTCCATTAACTCTTCAGAGACTTTGTTAATAAGTAGCTGATAGCGTATTCTGTGGCTGATCGTCTATGATCAATTCGTTCCATGGTCGATGGCCTCAAGCCAGGTCAAAGGAAAATTATTTTCTGCTCATTTAAAAGGAATTTCATAAAAGAGTAAAAGGTTTCTCAGTTTTCTGGTGTGTAATCTGAGCATTCCACATACCTTCATGGTGAGGAAGCTCTTGCTGGTACCATAATTGGAATTGCCCTGGATTATGTGGGCAGCAACATCATTAGCCTTCTCATGCCAAATGGCCAATTTGAGACCCGCAACATGGTGAGAGTATTCCATATTTCACTGAAAATAATCTGTTTGTCTATAGGTTTTTTTTTCCCTCTTACATGGAACATGCCACTCTGGCAGGGAGGAAAAGATAATGCTAAACATATGTACATGTACACAAAACTTTCTACGATTACACGGTTCCTCTTTCCCAAGGATGATTACAACCTCCTGAACTACTTAAATGAAGATGGGCGATTTATTGAACCAAGTTGATAGTTACTCATAATAGGACCAACTTGTTGTTCACTTTACCCGATGTGAAAGTGTCAACTGATACTGGTCCTGTAATGCAGGTACATGCCAGTCTTACCTCTGGTTATCGTCAATGGTAATGAAGGAATTGGAACTAGATGGAGTTTGTACATCCTCAACTACAATGCAAGAGATATTATTGCCAACTCGAGATGTATGTTGAATGGTGAAATGATGGAGCCCATGGATCCTTGGTATCATGGATTTAGAGGGACCATCGAGAAAACAAGCATCATCGAGAAGGCAAGTGTCAGCTACACTGTTTGTGGCATGATCGAGGAACTCAATGATACCACCCACACTAAGGATCACAGAGCTTCCAATACGTTGATGGACTCATCAGGGATACAGGGAGTTTTTGGAATCATTATTAACTGGAGAGAATGATAAAACAAAGGTCCTTTTGTCCAGCTAATGAGCTCTGAAGCAACCCAACCTTTTACATTACATCTTGCCTTTGAACATTGTTGCTAAAATGTAATTGCCAATTGCAGGAATTTAGGCAGTACAGTAACGATGTAACTGTACATTTTGAAGTTAGGTTGTTAATGGAGAACATGAATATAGCAAAGCAAGAGGGTTTACAGAAGAAATCTAAGCTGACCTCAACAATTAGCACGAGTGAGATAGACCTGTTCGACTCAAATGGAGTGATTAAGAAATATGACAGCCCTGAACAAAGTATGCTAATTTTGATGCTTAGCTCATGATCAACTGTATTTTAGTGGGACCATCGCTTATACGTGGTTCTAGTCCATGTCTCATTTTAAATTTATCATCTTTCTTTCTGCAGTTCTGGAGGAGTTTTTCCACTTAAGGCTCAAGTTTCATGAGAAAAGAAAGGCAATCTCAGTGAAGTGAGGAAATGGTTTCGGTTATTTACTTGTGTTGCTAGGCTTTTAATATGTGACTTGGTTGCAAATAGCATAATATTTGTACTTTTCTGTTTCTCCCTTGCAGAAAATTTTGCTGGAAAACTTGGCATGATCCTTTTAATATTGGAGAATAAGGTTAGATTAATTCACGGATTAATCGGTGGAGAGATCATTGTGAGCAATAGAAAGAGGGCAGATTTGTTCCAAGAGCTGCAAGCAAAAGGCTCTTGTGCTCCCTTTTGGAAGGAGGCTAAAACAATTGAAACAGCAGTGGCTGGGTCAACAGATGAATCAGAAGAAAAAGGAGAGAACAAAAAGGCCACTGAATGTGAGTATCTGCTCTCCGTGACAATTGATACACTGACACACAAGAAAGCTCGGAATTCCGTGCTGATACAGGTAAACAGCTCTAGAGCAGCAAGATCTTTCCAACACAAGGTCTTTGGATATGCTTTTTCTAGGGCTACAATCTCCTTAGCAAGTTTACGTGCATCAGCACAGAATTTCCGAGCTTTCTCAAGTGTCGGTGTATCAACTGTCATGGAGAACTGAGAACCGGAGTCAATTGGAGAATAAGCTTATGTTAATTTAGCTTCTTCTTTGGTAGATTCCTATAATTTTTTTCCCACTCAAAGTCTACTATTGTCATCTTCTTTCTATTATTTTGTGTTTGTGGCCAACTGTCAGGTCAGGTCGATTGTTTTTCAGTTAAATTTTGTTATGGTTGGTTGAAAGAAAAAATAAGATGAATCAATAGTATCAGATTATCAGAATGTTCCATTTTGTCCACCATTAATGGCCATTCATAGATTATGAGCTTAATATTACATTACTGCATGTAAAACATGAACGAGAACCATGAAAAGAACTGAGAACCAGAGTCACTTAGTAGATGATATGAAGATGAGTTAGACTTGCTGCGAAGCTGGGAGGGAAAGGTAATAAGAAACAATGTTCTTCAGTGTACAATGATTGCAAGAGGAAAGAATTAGGTGCACTGTCAATATTCACAAGTTGATCATCCATTAGATTTAAGGAAATATCAGAATAACATGTTTGATGATTGATACTTGCTGGGGTGAAAGTTCTTCAATTTCCTTCAACTCTGTAACTGCCCTCGGTTTTTTGCTTGTTCGCAAGCTCGCTTTTGGGAATGAGGCTTGAGAATAACCTTGAAATGGTTCTGAAATGCGAAGCATAGTTATGCCACTGTTTTTAGTTTATCTTTTAAAGGAAATTTGTGGTAGTGTCCTTAGGGAAATCGATAAGACTCACTATTTATGCTTCGAAATGTAAGCCATCCTTCTTGAAAGTAGTCTCCAAAAAGCGGTTTTCAACTTTTCGGCGATGGCACTTGCTAAGGAGACCCCTTTCTTTGAAGTACTCAGTCTTATTCTTTTTTATCTTTTCAAAACTAAACTCTCATGCATACCACAAGGCCAAGTCATACAGATAGAGCTTGTTGTTTGAACTATCTTCCACGAGATTAAGCTCATAGGGCTTTTGTTTCAGTAGATATGTCTATTTCTTACACTGCTTTATTTTTCAGGCTAGACAAAAATGGTGTGAATTTTGGCACTGAGGACACAATGCCAGATGAGGATCACAGAGAACTCGCCGACCACCAGTTAGATCATCTGAACAGGTTGATGAAACGAGAAAGGGCATTTCAATTGGTTTACGGAGTATTATTGTTTGTCTTCGGGTTATTTCCAATTCATATACACCAGCTGGTAAGTCGATCCCAGCGACCAAGCACGTCAAGGTTGCTGAAATTTAGTAACCCAAAGGTTATCAGTGACATTTCATGGTGGGAGATCCAAAAACATGAGTTATATATCGTGAATTAGAAAGTTTTGAAATGGACAAGTTCATATTTTTGGGCTAAATGTTCACATTATGTATTGGATTGAGCAAGAAAACACCCTATTGAAGATAAATGTTCAATGGCCATTCGGTTGGCCTATCGGAGGATATCGAGGTTCCCAGGTGAGAAATTTTTTCCCAACGAATTTTCCTGTATATTGATAAATAATAGGCTTTGAGTTGATGACAAAAAAATTGTATTCTGATGCGAGGTTTTGTCTTCATTTAGGGGCCTTATTATTGTGGTGTTGGGGCTGATAAGTCACCCGACTGAGATATATCCAATGCTCGCTACAAGGCTTGCTTATATGCTAGTATCAACAATTATAGCACCAATGGAGTGGTGATCTGGGCCAGGTAATACCTGACCTCCAGCTTGCTTGTTATTTCAAAAAGGAAAACAGAAAAAAAGCACAGGGTCTATCTTGCAGTGAGAACACCAAGTCAGAAGAAGCATGGGAATTGAAGCAGGAGATCATCTCTGGTGTTCAAGATACCTTCTTTAGGTGAAATTTCAATTACTTGCTCAAGAAAATAACGAAATTCCATTAACACCAAACAAAGTAAGTGCATACAGACATGTTCTGAGGTATTTAAATACTTGATTGTTTATCTTTTTTATACAGCAAGGAATAACCGAGCAAGCTTGTGTTGTCCTCATGTAAAGATCCAAAGCCAATAGAGGTAGCTGACTTCACTATCACCATTTACGCATTATTATACCCCAAGTTGATAAAAGCATTCTCTTCCTTCTCAGGGTGACTGCAACAGTGCAGGATGCCATACTAACAGGTTCACACCATAGAAATAACATGGACTTGGTTAAGAATTTTTGTTCAGTGAAGGACCTTTAAGAGTGTGTTCTTCGACTTTTCTGCAATACAAAAAGCATGAGAGAAGAGGGAGGCTTTGAAGCGATAAAGACGGCAATTCTGAATCTCTCACTTCGCCATGAGGAGCACATTAGCGCCTATGGAGAAGATTGATGGGAAAGCATGAAACAGTCAACACCAGCACATTGTCTTCGGTAATGCTCAGAAGAAGCATACCAACTACTAGTCAAATTTAAAGATTGCCCTGCCAATGAACTCATATTTCATTGTGATGCCTGAATTACTTGTATTGTTATGCAGGGAATTGCCAATTGTGGTTGCTCAATCTGTGTGGGCCGTGACAATGAGAAGCAAGGATAAGGTACCATAACAATGACCATACCAGTGCCCTTCTGTGCTCTATCTGAAAATCATTTGGAGATGCTCAACTTTATTAAATGATTCCAGAAACACTACCACAAAAAAATAATACATATAAGTATTCTTTATCCTTTCTGGTCAGTCGATTCCATGATTGCAACTATGCACAAGGAATTTTGACTTTTTAACAATCATAAAGCACTCCCACAGTCTTGCTTCCTTAGCTGAAGTAAGGACTTTGGACATCTTGGTTCTTTTAGTGCATCAAAAACTTTCTGAAATGCTTCACTATTTCTGAATATCGATAAAACGTACAAAGTTCACCTTCCTTGCTCAGTTAGTTAACGACTTAAATGATATACAGGTTACTTGGAAGACAGGTGTCCTGCCTCAAACAAGAACCCATACGTCATGACCTCATTACTTGCTGAAACTACAATTTTGTGGGAGCCCCCCATCAAGGCTGAAGCTCTTGCTGCTGAGAAGCAAGCATTGAAGGTCTAAAATTTGAACTGCTGGCTAAGAACGGCCAACTGCCTTAATTAAATCAGTGGAGACCTCCAGGCTGAGATACTATTGAACAACTTTTCCTTCAGATTTAGGTCATTGACAGAAGATCCTCATGAAAATAAGTCTTCCCAGAGGAAGAGAAAATTAGGTGTCCAAGCACGGACGTGATCTCCATTACATTGGTTAATCCTGCGTTTGCGAGTAGTTTCCCCATTATGGGCATTTGAGTTCACCTATTTGCCTTAGTGTCACACATGACTTCTTGTCTTTGTATTCTCAGTTACTTCGACGTGTCAGCGTAATTCATCCAAATTTTGAGTGTCCTCATAAGCTCAAGTCATTCAATTTGGCATGTCGGCCTTTCTTTTGAATAAAAGGCTGTTTGACTTCTCATTCACTAAACATGAGATTCATGAGTCAGTTTAATCTCTTCCAATTTCTTATATAAGAGAACTTTGGGAAGAAGGTTGCTCGAGTTTGTCCGTGCAACTTGGCAAGTTCATTTTATTTGTAAGACGAAGAAATGTTTCTCATTTACATGGGAAGTGCAGTACAAACATTGAAATGCAATTTGACAGTGCCTACCATTTTGATTCTACGAAACTGGAAGTTACTCGGGGCCTTTTTCTTTTCATCTCCTCACACCAATCCAAACGTCTTCTTCGACAATAGAACAAATATTAAAAAATGGTACTGATGTTAATTTATAAATCACGTTGCTATAGCAGATAGCAAAATTCAAGAAGCAGGATAGGTGTTTCTCTAGACACATGGATGAGATTCGGCAGCAGAGGCACATCATAGAGTGGTGGTCGTCACTCGAATATAGTTCTTCGTATGAAATTGAGTTCGGGCCTGGTTAGGCCATGTGCTGGGCAGGGTTGAAGGGGGCCTAGCTCATCTAGATACCACTCCTTAACGCAACGACACAGCTGATATCGGCCTCCACCGCGTTCCGATCTCCATAGCCACCCCACCTCTCCCTCTCTTCCTCCCTCCTCCATATCCATCGATGAGATAACAACAATCGCTAAAGCCTGGGGCGCCAAAACAGGTCTCTTGCACCAAGGATGTCGGTGCTATATTTTGACCAAACAATTTAAATTCAAATGATCCATCCAAGTCCTCCCAGACAACCCAGCTTCAAATGATTCAGTGTTTATGTCCACTGACCCTCAAGCATTCAAAATCAATGTTGCTCATCTGTTCCTGTACATGGAGATGACCATCAAATAGCAAGAACTGGCTTAGTTTCATGGCAACTATGTTCAGACGATAACAAGGAATAGACAGAGTAGCTCATTGCAGATCAACCGCAGTTAATACAGAACTGGGACCGCCTCCAAGCACTGGGTAACCCCACATTTACCTGGTGTCTAAGCCCGGGAATACACATTAAACCGACAATAAAGAAAAACCAGACACATATAAAGTTAAGAGCCATGCATTAAGGTCAGACGCAGGACTTAAAAGAGTCACCAGCAACCAACAACCAACATCCATCTTGCACTTGATGTTCACAAAGCCCAACTCCAATAAAAACGTACAAAGCATTTCTAAAGCATAGCCTAATCCACGATATTTTAAATTCAAAGAGAGCAACAGGATCTCCAAAAGGACAATGTTCATCGTTCACTTTGATACTTGGAAGTGCACTTTGCAAAGAACCACCACTGGCATACCACCATCTTGACTACAAGCCCTGTAATTCTTACTCAGAAGGCTCTCAGCGTGGGCTGCACAGAAAATGCACAAAGAAACTACTTCAATGAACAGAAAATATGCTAAAACTGTAGATACTAGCACTATGCCACCATAAACCAGATAAATCCCCTAGCTATTGGTTAGTAGTAAATGGGACTGATGAATTTCAACAACATAATGAGGGAACATGCTTCATTCATGCAAATTCAAAGTATTAATACTTTCTTCGTAAGAAAATTTGAAGTACTTTACCATCTTTATCAATTCTCTTGCCAATGGAACATCATATGGGTGTCACAGCAAAAGCAATCACCTGATACATATCAATTGCTATTGGTACAGCACCTAAAGTTGAGTAAAATATCAAAAAATACCTCATCATATGCACCTGGAGGAATTCTCACAGATCTATCTCAACAGAACAACCTATGCCATTTATGGTCAACCACTAAATTTGCAACATAAAAATAATTACCACGTTCATGCCAACCTAATCGCCAAGGTCATATTCCGAAAACAGAAAATTGACTTTGATGAAAGAAAAAATTATTTGACAATCAGCCAGCACATAGAAGAGATGCATTGTTCCAGACCAAGACTAGAAAAATAACAGATTAAAGGAGAAATTATTTGACAATTGGACAAAGCGCGAGGAAGAGATGCGTTGTTTCCAACCAAGACTAGAAAAACAACAGATATACCTGTAAGACTGTGAACGAGACCTTGAAGGGCTGCGAATATTGCCTCTTGGACTCTGAGACCTGCTTGCTGGATAACCCCTCTCCTGAATGGGACTTCGACTATCTTCCCTTGGACTTGGAGACCTCTTACTGGACCGCTTAATCTTGTGCTCCTGAGGATATGGAGAACGTGGTACAGACCCAGATCGCATTGGAGAGTGGTATCGATCCTTTGCCCCACGGCTCCTGGTTCAAGGAATCGGTATATCCATTGAGATGGGAAATAATAAAAATAAAACATAAAGATTCCCATACATAAAACTGAACACAATCTAGGGTAACAAAAGATCTTACAAGGAAACATTACTCGGCTTGAAGCATGAATTTTACAAAAAAAGAAAAAAATACCATCAGCAAAAGCAAATAAAAAGGACCAAGAAAATCTGTTTTGCAAGTAAAAAAGTTACACTCAACTTACAAAATCATATAAACATCAACATGATGGCATCACTATCTAACTGATTGAAGATGACCGTTACCTGCACCTTTATAAGAGTTCCGTACAAATTACCAACTTGGGCCCAAATACTGGAATTAGTCTCATTAACGATGTACCGGTACTTCAGCATCCAACAACTGCATGGCTCTCTTTGGCCCAACTTTCTAAAACCTCAAACTATCTTTGACAATGTCATCATATCTCTACACCGGTATTGCTTCCCTTGATTGAGGATGATTTCTTTCTTTGGCCATAAAAAAGCTCTAGTTCTTTTCTTAACTGGATGGTATATGCAAAACAAAATAAAGCTTCAAAACCTTTTCATTAATAACTATGTTAGATCACACAGAAAACAAATAGTGAAAAAAAGGTACTTTAGTGATTTAATCATCTGCTGACAGTGCTTTACTAATCAGTTCAGTTGCAACTGCAGGCCACCAGACCTAGTAAGCAAAAGCCCATGCTTTGACAGTAATTGGCGAAGGTGGGATAATAACATATAGAAAAGCTTTGACAGAATGGTAAGGGAGTTGTCCATCTCTCTCTTTTGTTGTTTAACTTTATTTACCCATAGGTCTTTAAAATCTTCCTTTTCACTTTAATATCTGCATAAACAAGGCCACAAGCAGATACTGTTCAATACCACAGAAACGATGCTGCACTGCATCAATCACCCCAAATCGATAAAAACCACTGTAGTATGAACATAATAGGATAGAGATGCATCAGATTACTAATACCAAAAGGAACAAGGCCAGCAAAAATATAAAATTCTCATATACAGCAATCTGCCATGCTAAAGTCAGCAAAGTTTTGCTTTCAATTGTACATGGCCACTCTTTTTCACTCATAAGCATAATGTGATTGGTCCAAAACTAAACCATTCCAAGAAAAATGGTTGGCTAGGACGATCGTTCGCCTTTGGCACTCATTTAGCCAGTCCTAGATATTTTAACAAAAGGCTACTATTTCAATAAATTAAATTTGAATAGTTCGCCATGGTCTATATCCAGAATAGACGAACAGCTTCCTATCTATAAGCACAAATGTCCAAGGGAAATAAACAACAAAATGTTTACCTATATAGACAAGAAATGAATGAAGAATGCATAGCTTTCCGTTCAAAATTTAGCTAGAGTGAAAATCCCATACCACAATTATTACAAACATACAGAGCTTACAAAACACATAAAACTATAAAAAGAGTGAAATTCTACTACTTTAATGCATTGGGCAATATCATCCACTAAAGTTCACCAAGGATGAGAATTGGCAGATAACTCAAACTGCTTTTTATATAGCAAAGATTGAACTGAAATAACTTGATCTAGATTTCACGTACCAAAAAGATTAAAACTACAATGTACAAAGCATTATTAGTTGAAAATACATATAGACAGCATAAATATCACGTTATACTTGACATAAAAGTGAAAGAATGCCACTAAGAGTTCTGTATATTCTTCCCAGGCCAATAAGGCACTGTAAGTTCCTAATATGCCAACTATCATGCTAAAAGAGGAACAGAAAAGTATAAAACCAGTAACAATGCAATTAAATCCACTCGGACAAAAATGCCAAACCTTGAGTCATGCCTATCTGGTGTTGGTGACCTCGAGTAAGCTGTAAGAAAATACAAAAACAGAATCAGATTCTCCAAACTCACAAGGATGTCCATCATGACAGACTGCTCCATTCGTTGTACAGCCCAAAGGGAGAGAAAGCCACAAATCAGAATGGACATGAAGTCAAAATTACTGACAATGATTGTGGCGTCTTGGAGACCTTGATGTACTTCTCCTTCTTTCCCTGTGTCGCCCACTTCATTTTAAAATGGGGGGAAAAGGAGTTTACCAAAAAAACCTGTCATGAATCGATGGAAACAAATGCCATAAAGACAACCTAGTGAAATGGAGAATGTGACCAATGGTACCTCACACGCTCAGTCACGCGCATCTCATGAGGAGTTTTTCTGTTCTCCTCAGCAAAAACAATTCTTATCTCACGTCCTCCAATAACAGTATGATTCATTTGCTGCTTAGCCTCAGCTGCATCTTCCGCATATCGGAACTTCACAAATCCAAAGCCACGAGGCTCCCTGTTAATGCAATATACAATAACTGAAGTCACTAAATTACATCCCCCGTGATTGTTGGAGATGAGATATAAAAAGATCAATGCGTAATGGTTCTCCTCTCTTCGATTTTTGCCTATTTCTGAAATCCCAGTAGCTTAATACCAAAAAAGAAAGTAGTATACAGTTTATTAGTTTGTATCAGAAAACAGCCAAACAACAAGCCTCTCAAAAATGGCACCCACGTTGTAAACACAGGTAAGGGAAACCTGTAAAACGATGGCAATATGGCACTCACAAATGCGGATGTCTTGTCACAAGTACCATCCTTTTTTGGCAAAAAATGTGACAGCGAAATGATTTTATGTAAGCCTGGAATTGTAAAACCAATCATTCTCTCAAAAGTTCTTTATTTCATCTGTTTCTTCAATCATATGCAGCTTGGCAGCTCAATGTATTCCAAATTAGTATTCCCATTGGAGGGATGAAGGAGGAGGAGAATCAATTAAAACAGCAATTCTTGCTTTGACCAGAAACCAACACTAAAAACAGGTTTCTTCACTAACCATACGTCAAACAGAAAAAATAGTAGCTGTAAAATGAATAGATCCGGCATGCAAATTTTAAAAAAACTGCAGAAGCAATGAGCGACAAAGCCAAGAGCATCATGGTATCCAACTTTCTACTCCTGAACAGTGAAATTATAAGTCCATGACTACACAGCTAAGAATTACTAATTTGCTCGTCAATCAATTGGCTGCTTTCAAAGTGACCGTGCACAAAAACAACACAGTTCTTGCCAGACTCAGTTTTCCGCGACCAACCAACACCATCAGCCGCAAAACGTGCACTAAAGAGACGACAGTTCGCGCCATGTGAACCCCACATACCCTGTGTAATAATTCTTAGGAAGGTAGACATCCTTCACAGGACCGAACCGCTCGAATGGCACCCTGAGATCTTCCGCCCTGCAACCATAACAGCGATAATTAGACCAAAAATCAGCCGCGACGACGTGAACAACGCCAAACCCAAATTGCCAAGAGCCACCGACAGCAAACCCAAGTCGACCTCCGATGCCCAAATAAAACAGGCAATCGGGCAAAAACATCGACACAACACTCGTCGCTCGCACACCGTACGCTTCAACGTCACTTCCACCAAGCAAACGAAGCAAGTAAGAGAATCTACAACCCAACTCCAACATCCAACAGAGCAAAGCCACAAACACTGAAGACAAGGGGGGAAGGAAGACCTCGTATCGAGGGGGAGATTGCGGAGGAGGAGGCCGGAAGGAGCGGGGGAACGGCGGTCGCGGTAAGCGCGGCGGTCGCGGGGGTCGCGGGGGTCGCGGGGGTCGTCGTCGTAGCCGTGGCGCGGCTTGCGGGCGCGGGGCAGGGAGCGGCTGCGGCGGCGGGGGCTGAAGCTCCGGCTCCTGCTCCGGTACCTCGCCATGGCTGGCACTCCGATCGGGGGCTGCTTCCGGTCGACGATCTCCGGCGAGAGAAACCCTAACCCTAGCTGGAAGGAAGGAACCGGGGGCGCTGTGGCTTTTTGTGGTGCGTTTTTGGAGGGAGAAAAGAAAGTAAAGGAGCGCCTTTTTCCTTTTCTGGTCTTCTGCTTTCTTGGGGTCTTTCTAGGGCTTACTCGGCGAGGACATTTTAGGCATACTATAGATTGGCATTCTGACCAAGAAAGAAGATTGGCTTTTTTTGGCATTTAATTTAAATCTCACATTACGCATATTTTGATTTTATTTTAATAATTGAGGTGCCGGGAAATAGAGGTAAGAGCACACCACAGGAGGGTGCCCCTAGCATTAAACTCAGGGTATAAAGGCAGCCCCATGGTGCCTAAATAAATATAGTGATTGAGAACATCTCCGTAAGAATAACAAACTTAAGTAGGTCCTTAAAAGGCTTATAGGACACAGAGGGAAAAACCCTCTAGCAGAGGGTGACCCCCTGCAAAGTGATTAGGCTCAATCCTATGGTGGGAGTGAGTTAGCTAATTGTCACCGACCTTTATTTGAGGTATCCCACGGAGTTAAATTCGAGGGATAGAGGCAACTCCAATGCCTTGAAAAATATAGTGGCTAGGATTCTCCTCTAAGATTTTGAATCTAAGTAAATCCTTAAAAAGACTTCTTCCTAGTTCAATCTAGACCTTGGAACTTTCAAGATGTAAAACTCCTAGAAAATATTCCCTCCTCATAGGGAAAACAAATATATAAAGGGGAGATAGAGGTTATTGGGCATGTGAGTACCTACACATTAAAATAAAGAACGCAATCCTATCGACTCACTTGAATCATCAAGTGGCTCAAAAAATTTAGACAAATTATTTCCTTCGCTTATTTCGAAAAAGCTTAAGCAAATTAGATCGAAAGGTTATCAATTTTAAAGAAACCAAAAAGATATTTATTAGTATTTTTTTTTGTCGATTATTTTTCTACACTTGACAATAGGGATTAAATGAGATCCAATTACTCAACACTCAAGAGCAAGTTGCTTCGACTTGATAATTAGTCAAAATCAACTCCTTTGATTTCTAGTTGAGTTCAAGCCTAAGCCACTCGAGCTTGTTTCACCACCACTCGTAACTTCACAAGATGGATCGAGCTTCTTTTTCTTTTTTTAATAATATGTTATATGAAATAAGGCTCCATTAGACTGTTCGAATTTCTAATCATGATAGGACTAAATGTGATAGAATATGAAATCTAGGGATTTTACTATATCATATCAACTCTTTATAATTGTAATAATAAAGTCAGATATATTCACATCATATCATATATATTATTTGGTATAAATAGTATATTAGTATAAATAAATAAAAATTTTACAAATGGAAATAAAAAAATCTCATGACACTCTTATCTACTTTATTTTAATTTTTTTTTATTTTAGTTCCTCTTTTTAATTAAGTTCTTTTTTTCTTTCTTTTTTCCTCTTCCATGATTGTCTAATAAAATTTTATTAAACAGTGAACTACACTAATATACTTAAAATATGTAATAAATATATTTACATATATTTTTGAATTTATAATATAAAATAGAATTAAATTCGAATACATAAATAAAAATAAGATTAAATTAAAATAATCAAATTGCTATTTTTTGTTATTTTGAATTTATAATATTAGAATTCAAATATTATTCATATTGAAATATAATTTCAATTTCCTTAATTTAAGAAGTTTGTCATTTGAGAGAAATAATTTCTCTATTATAGATATTAGAAATCCTATCTACCTTTATCATTTCTCCCCTATGGAATAATTTTATTCAATATATATCTTACTTATATCAAACTTGATCATGTCTTGAGTAGGCAGCAAACGCAAAATAAGATAAATTTTATCTTGACTACCAAATGCAACCTAAAGAAAAACAACTCAATTTTGTATTAATCTCGAACTTAGTGCTCCAGTTAAATAAAAGTAGAACTCATAATTTGGTTGTCCATTCAAGTTGAGCTTGAGTGGAGAAACTGATACTCGATCAAAGCTCGAGTCGTGTTTTAAAAACCAATACATGAGTCCAATCAAACTCCAACTCGGCACTTAATCAGCTTGAGTCAGCTCAATTACGTCCCTAGTTGATATAAAAATAATAATTAATTTGAAATGAAGCAAGTATGATGCACTCAAATACTGCCCAGCTTCAATATTATTTTTCTTGACCATAAATTCGAAAGTTAATGTCTTGTGATTTCAATATCTCTCATACAGATGAAAAAGATGGAATCAAAAGTACGCGCTCACAAATTTCAAACTTAAAGAAATTCTTCATTTTCATGTATTAAGTATTTTTTTTTAAATAAATTGAAAATATTTCTGAAAACCAAACTAATCTTGAACTTCCGGATGCCATCTCCAGACATTTCTCTCGAAATTCAATTAACTGGGTGTTGAAGGTCCCATTTGCATCTTAGACGACGAGTAAAAACCATAAATTTCACAAAAAGAAGAAACCTAGCAGAAGAAAATGGTTTCCCCGGCTCAAAATTAAGGGATGAGAATAGGGGAAGGAGGGAAGGGTAAACGAAGGCCACCACCTTCCCTAATCCCTATCCGAATCGCCACCCCGGCTAAAGCTCGAGAGAGGTTGGTAAGTCACAGCCCTAACAATTTATTTGATGCTCAACAAGGTTGGCATCTTCGTCACTATGTAGTGATCGACAAGATTAGCAACCCAAATCTCCTCTCCTTGAGTTTATTATTATTATTATTATTATTATTATTATTATTATTATTATTATTATTATTATTATTATCATCATCATCATCTTTTGTAGCATAATTACTCAACATTAGCAATGAGTCCTGTCACTGTGGACACACGTCATGGCATTTGGTAAGTGAAAGCGATTGTTAGATGCTTTGGATAGTGATTTCACACCCAAAATCATATGTACTAATGGAAGTTTCCATTATCCTTTGAATGATTAATTAACTGTCCTAAAAACATCAAATCCTAATGCTTTTTTCTACACTTCTAAAAGCGTCATGCGGCACACACTTCGAAAGGTTTTGAATGAATGGTCAAGACTTAATTTTCTATGATCTAATAGTTGCCAATCTCCAAGAATCAAATCCTCCATGATCCGTATGATCATGGGGATTCACTCCCAATATTTCCGAATAAGGTCCCATCTCGAAGGCTCCCCCTTGTCTGAGCTAATTATGCCATAGAATGGTAAAAGCAAGTTCCTTTTCCCATCCAGGTACACAACACAAAATAGTGACTACTATAGAATAATGAGAATTGTCCTCAAAATCCCATTGTCTATACCACATCAAATTAATGCTCTCTCCTAGAATTGCTCTCCATATTGGGTCTGAGAAATTCTAAAGGGCCCAATTAGCCATTATCAAAAAGAACTCCATGGGCTTAGGCACCGATGGACATCCATCGACGGCGCCGGTTTTGACGCATGAATCCGACGGCCCCTCGATTTAGCTGGCGGTGGCCATCAAGCATCTTGGGCTTGAACGTTGCCGAGAAAAGTAGTCCCCAAATTTCACTCGGTGGAAGACGCGCAAGTTTCAGGAGTGGGTTTGACGCCCACACCCTGCAAGAGGCAGGGCAAAAGTCTGAGAGTAAGTATAGAATAGGTATAGAGTAGGACTGACCAAAAAAAAAAAGAAGACCGATGCTTAAGAACCAGGTTAGTATGAAGCTGGAGAGAGAAACCCTAACCCTAGCTGAAAGGAAGGGGGCCTATGTCTTTTTGTGGTGCGTTTCCAAAGTTTTGGAGGGAGAAAGGAAAGGAGCGCCTCTTTCCTCCTCCTAGTTTTCTGCTTTCTTGAGGTCTTTCTAGGCCCACTCGGCGAGGGCATTTTCAGCATTCTCTAGATTGACATATACATATATATACGTAACAGAGTGAGGAGCACACCAGGGGAGGGTGACTGCTCATGCTTGTGGAATGAACAAGGTCGAAGATCATTGCACTTATTTCTTTCATCGTCTCTATGCTATGGAGAACAAGCGTTGTGGAGAACAGCGTGTGTTGAGCTTTGACTTCCTGTATAGTCTCGTTTAGAGTCGAAGATCTTAACACTACACTTATTTCTTTCATTGCATGGACAGACCATGTTTATGAAGTCCGACTTATCATTTTCCTAAAAATTTAACCAAAGTTGATCAATCGTGAACTTCATTTTAGACATCTATCTACAAAAAAAAAAAAAAAAAAAAAAAAAAAAAGACATTAAAGTTTTTATTATTGAAATAGAACAAGTATTAACTTAATTAATTAAACCCCTTTATCAAATTGAAGTATGAATCGCAAAAATTCATGATTCCGCTATATTTTTGAAAATTAAATATTATTTTCTAAAGTTCAAGCCATGAGTAATCCATTGGTTCAAAAATGAGACTCTTCACGAATTTCATTTACTCAAACCTACTAATATAGATATACCTATCACTGTCAACATGCATAAAACGATTCCAAGAGCACAAGTATCTTGAATTGTTAAGCTAATAACATTTGTTTTTCTTTATGTACTCATTCACTTCGTAAATTTTATCCTCAAATGCGGCTCCCAAAGTCTCTCCTTCTCTTGTTTCTTTAAAATACATTCAAAACTTTGCTTGTCCTCCTCAAATAAAAAATAAAAAATAAAAATCGATGGAAAAGTACATTATCAACGTAACCAAATCAGTTATAGTAGCCAAGAACGTCATATAGGTCTAAGTGGTGGGAAGCTTTGTAATTGGAAATTGCTAATAGTGTCAACCTTCTTACGCTCACCCTTCAATATTGTCAAATTAAGTAAAATCCATTCCAAAGCAAAACCATGTTGTTGAGGTCAACTAATTCACGCCCTTCCTCACCTACTTCTCTGGATTTCTTTGGAATAAATATAGTAATCCTTTTCTTAAAAAAAAAAAAAAAAAAAAACATATTCATCATATATAAATATTTACATAAGCAAAAGTTAACATTAACAATTGCATTTATAACTTATCGTTTTCCTTAAAATTTGATCATAGCTAATTAATCTTGGACTACATCATAGACATCTCCTTGCAAAACAAGAGTGTAACAATACACATAAAGTTTTTATCATTAAAATAGAACATGCATTGGCTTGATTAATTAAACGAATTCATCTAGATTGAAATATGAATCGCAAAAATTCATTATTCCACCAAAATTTTTGAAAATTAAATCACATTTTAAAAGTTCAAGTCATGTGCTTTATGTATTGGTGTAGAAATCGAGTTAACTGTTAATTGGATGGAAAAGTCAAAATTTGATTAAATTCAGGTTGTTCAAATATAATAAATCATTATTAAACTAAACAAGTGGAAGGTACAATATGGTAAGAAATGAGACTCTTCACAAATTTCATTCACTCAAACCTTTAATGGCTCAACTACTGGGATTTGTTTTAGTGGCCACCCTTTTAATATGGAAGGGGAAGGTGGGGGTTCGAATCCCCACCTTTTCAAGTGTTGGAGTGGAGATGATTTAGTTTCAGGTATGGGTTTTGACTCGCACGCCCTACAATGAGGCATGACAAAAGTCTGAGAGTGAGACTTAGAGTATGAGTAAAGTAGAACCGATTAAAAGAAAACCGACAAAAATAAGTAAAAATATATATAAAAAATAAAAACAAGTTGAATCACCTCCGGATCTAGTCCAATCTTCCTTCTTTTGGTCTCCCTCTGCAAGGCGAGGGTGTTGCTGAGCCGCATGGCGAGGATGGGTGCCTTCAGTCTGTCATTGTACGAGTTACCCAAATTCAACCATAGAGAGCTATTAAGGGCAAAACGAGTTGATATACATTTTGGGATTTCGAGCATACAGCATTGACTTGGAGGGATTCTTCTTTTTTCCCCTTGTTCTTTTTCTTCTGGTTATCTTGGGTATTTTCCCAAGAATGCCAATCTTCTTATTTTTTATTCATAAACATAGTAAGGAACCAAAAGTTAACATTACCAATTATATATATAACTTATCATTTTCCTAAAAATTTAATCGAAGTTGATTGATCTTGGACTTCATCTTAGACATCTATCTGCAAAAAAAAAAAAAAAAAAAAAAAAAAGAGCCAATAAAATTTTTATCATCGAAATAGAACAGGAATTAACTTAATTAATTAAACCACTTTATCAAATTGAAATATGAATTGCAAAAATTTATAATTCCCCATATTTTTGAAAATTAAATATTATTTTCAAAAGTTTAGGCCATGAGTAATCCATTGGTTCAAAAATCGAGTCGATCGGGTATCAAATAAAAAAGTCATACTCAATCAAAATTAAATGTTTCCTTGTTTTTTTACATAACATAGAAAATACTTACAAATACAAATTAAGTCATACAAGACTTGCACTAGAACAATCACTTCCCTACTATACATATATATATATATATATATATATATATATATATATGTATGTATGTATATATATAACTTATCATTTTCCTGAAAATTTAATTGAAGTTAATCTATCTTGAATTTCATCTTAGACATCCATTTGCAAAATAAAAGCCATTAAAGTTTTTATCATTGAAATCGAACATGTATGAACTTAATTAATTAAACCATTATCAAATTGAAATATGAATCACAAAAATTCGTGATTCTGCTAGATTTTTGAAAATTAAATTGTTTTTTAAAAAGTTTAGGCCATGAGCTTTCCGTTGGTGTGAAAATCGAATTAACTGGATACCGGATGGAAAATTATACCTAAGTTTGATCGATCAAATTTAGGTTATTTAGATGGAATAAATCATTATTAAGCTAAATAAGTGGAAGGTGCAGAATAGATTTAGGAAATAACGCAATACAAAGAATAAATGTGACTCTTCACAAATTTCATTCTCTTGAACGTTATTCACATGTACCTATCATGGTCAACATGTATCGAGTGACTCCAAAAACATAGCCTATATCTTGAACTAATAAATTAAACGTTTTCTCTTCTTCTTCGGTGAGTCTCAAAAAATATAGTGGCTAGATCTCCCCATAAGATTTTGAATCTAAGCGAATCCTTAAAAATACTTCACCCTAATTTAATGTGGATCTCGAGACTTCCAAGATATAAAATTCCTAGAAGGGCATTCCCTCCTCCTAGGAAAAACAAATATATAGAGGGGAGATAGAGGTTATTGAACATGCGGGCACCGACATGTCAAAATAAGGAACGCAATCCTATCAGCCCACTTAAATTATCAAGGGGTTTGAAAAATTTCAACATGTTGTTTCTTTTTGCTTATTTTGAAAAAGCATAAACAAATTAGACATCATCGTGTACTATCAAATGGTTATCAATTTCAAAGAAAGCAAAAACCTATTTTTTGGTACTTGTTTTTATGGTCGAAGTGTACTTGACAATAGGGATTAAATGAGATCTAGTTACTCAACACTTGAGAGTAGATTGACTTTGACTTGATAATTAGTCGAAATCAACTCTCATGATTTCTAGTTGAGCTGAAGCCTAAGCCACTCGAGCTTGTTTCACCACCACTCGTAACTTCACAAGATGGATCGAGCTTCTTCTTCTTTTTTTAATAATATGTAATGGTTATTAAAATAGACTATTTATATAAAATAAGGCCAAATTTGGTCATCCGAATTTCTAACAAGAATATTCAGGGATTTTACTATATCATATCAACAATTTGGTAATTGTAATAATAAAGTTAGATATACCTATATCATATAATGTACATTGTTTAGTATAAACGGTATATTAGCTAAATGAACCAAAAAATTTGCAAAAAGAAATGATTAAAATCTTTCACGACCCTTATTAACTTTATTTTATTTTATTTTTACCTTAGTTCCTCTTTTTTTATCAATTTTTTTTTATTTCTTTCTTCCCCTTCAATCATTCATAGTAATCTGTACTAATATACTTAACATACTAAAATGCCTAAAATATGTAATAAATATATTTATACTTATATATTGGATTTATAATATAAAATAGAATTAAATTCAAATATATTCTTTGTTATTTTGAATTTCTTATATTAAAATTCAAATATTATTTATATTAAATTTTAATTTTAATTTTGTTACATTCGAGAAAAATAACTTTCTTATTATTGATGTTAGAAATCCTATTTATATTTATCCCACCTCGCTAATGAAATATTTTTTACCGATTTATATCTTCCTTATATCAAACTTTATCATATTTTAAGTAAGCACCAAACACCAAATAAAATAAACTTTATCTTATCTTGAAATTTATTCTGAACCAAATGCTACATAAAAGAAAACAACTCAAGGCGTACTGATCTCAAGCCTCGTGCTCCAGTTAAGTAAAACTCGAATTCATAATCTAGTTGTCTATTCAAGTTCAGCTTAAGTGCAGAAATTTATATTCGATCAAAGCTTGAGTCGTGTTTTAAACACCAATACGTGAGTCCAATCAAGCTCCAACTCGGCACTTAATCGACTCAAGTCGATTCAATTTTGTCCCTAACTGGTATTAAATAATAATTAATTTGAAATGAGGCAAGTATGATGCATTCAAATACTGCCCAGCTTCAATATTATGTTTGTTGACCATAAATTTGAAAGCTAATGTTTTGTGATTTCAATATTTCTCATACAGATGAAAAAGGATCAAGATGCCATTTCTTCTACAACTTCGATGGAATCAAAAGGACGAGCTCACGAATTCCAACTTAAAGAAATTCTTTTTTGTCATGTACTAAACTATTTTAAAAAGAAATTGAAAATATTTCTGAAAACCAAACTAATCTTGAACTTCCGTAGATTGTTCCATGCCATATCCAAACATTTTTCTCAAAATTCAATTAATTGGGTTTTGAAGGCCACATTTGCATCTTAGATGATAAATAAAAACTATAAATTTCACAAAAAAAAAAAAATCAAAATTAGGGGATATGAATAGGGGAAGGACCACCACCTCACCTAATCCAGTTGGGAGTCGCCACCCCGGTCAAAGTTCGAGAGATGTCACAAGTCGCAGCTCTAACCACATATTTGATGCTCAACGAGGTTGGCATCTTTGTCACTATGTTGTGATCAACGAGATTAGCAACCCAAATCTCCTTTCTCTAAGTTTATTATTATTATTATTATTATTATTATTATTATTATTTTGCTTTTATAGCATAATTTACTCAACATTAGCAATGAGTCCAGTCATCATGGACACACATCATGACATTTGCTATGTGAAAGTGATTGCCAGATGCTCTGGAGAGTAATTTCATACCCAAAATCACTTGTACCAATGGGAGTTTCCATAATCCTTTGCATGATTAATTCACAGTCTTAAAAGACATCACATCCGAATGCTTTTTTTCCAACATTTGTATAAAGACGCAGTACAACACAAACACTTCAAAAGTTTTTTAACGTAGGGTCGAGATTTAATTTTTTATGATCTAATGGTCGCCAATCTCCAAGGATGACATCCTTCACGATATGTATGACCATGGGGATTCACTCCCAATGTTTCCGAATAAGATCCACCTTGAAGGCTCGCCTCTGTCCAAGCTAAGTATGCCATAAAATGATAAAAGTAAGTTCCTTTTCCCATCCATGTACACAACACAAATTAGTGACTACGGTAGAATAATGAGAATCGTCTTCAAGATCCCATTGTCTATACCACATCAAATTAAATGCGAACAGCAAGAACTTCGGTCGCACGAATGCTCTCTCCCACAATTACTCTCCATATTGTGTCGGAGAAACCCCAAGGGGCCCAATTAGCCATGACAAAAAAGAACTCCATGGGCTTTGGCACCAATGGACATCCACTTTGATGCATGAATCCGACGATCCCTCAGTTTAGCTGATGGTAGACATCAATCGTCTAGGACTTGCACGTCACCAAGAAAAGGTAGTCCCCAAATTTCGCCCGACGGCAGACCTTCCGATGCTCAAGGCGCAAGTTAGTATGAAGCTGGAGAGAGAGAGAGAGAGAGAGTGAGTAGGCTTGTGGAGTTGAGGAGGAAATAGACGGGCCACTTGTGGACCTTAGGCTTATGGACCATGGACCCTAGCAAAGCCTACTCAATATGGGCTTTTTTTTAGAACCCATGTCAACTGTGGGCTTTTCCATAAGAAGCAAGCTTCAATTAAGGGTCCGTCCAATTTAGTTTTGCAAATGATTTAGGTGTAAAGCAAATGTTGAAAGTTAAAGCTATTTGGGGAAATACAAATTACGTTTAGTTAAAACCTCTTTACAAATAGACTTTAGTTGATTGTGTGTTTGATTTAAAAAAATGCAATGAGCTTTAGATATACTTTATATATATAAAGGACCAAACCCCTTACTGATCCGACGAAAGGTTATGGAAGCCGGTGAGCCAGATCTAACATCAACGACCGTTGGTCAAGGTCGCCCTACGTAAGGTAACCTCTAGCAAGGGTCACATGACCGAGGCAACTGTCGCGAGATCCAAGCGACAGTTGCCTAGGTCACATGCCACCTGGCTCACGCGACCTAGCCAAGGGTTGTTGAAGGTCACCCAATCAACGACTGCCGGCACCAAATCTGGCTCACCGACGGCCATAACCCTTCGTTGGACCGGCAAAGGATTTAATCCTTTGTAAATTTAAAAAAAAAAAAAAAACTAATGAAGGATGAAATTGGAATATTAAAAAATTGATGATGGTAGTTTTGGAAAAAAAAAGAGTTTTGGCATTTGATTAAATACTGAAAATCCAAAGCTAATTCCTACTCATTTCAAGCTTTCAGCCTTCTCAATGTTGACTTTGAAGTGAAAGATCTTTCAAAATAGTTGCTAAACGGTCTAACATTTTCCCAAAGAGCTTCGGAGGCTAAAAAAAGCCCCTTGAAAATGCTTAATCAAATGTACTCTAAAGGGTTTACAGCAACTTCAAGTTCAAAAATATGCACACTTGTGTCGCCTTTCGGGGCTTGCAAAGCCGACTAGTTCCAAGCCTCGAATATTCAAGTCGAGTTGAGTTGAGCCAAGCGCGGAATTATGTCGCCCTACCCTGAATCGATCGGAGTCCTAAGCGTTTCATGCCATGGAAAATGAAACTGACTCCGACCACTGACGTGAACATACGGAGGTTCGTGGGTGAGAACAAAAAGCTGTTGATTCGCATGATACCTCCCAAAAGATCAACATCGAACTCGGGCAGTTCCCATCTGATTTTCTAGCTTTTATCTTGGCACCGTGAAGTCAGATCTTGTTAGTTGGCCAAACGTGGGAAAGTGACCGATAGGAATTGTTGAGGCACACCCTCGGTGGTCCAAAATTTATTGAGCTAAATAATTCTTAATTATCAAATGATTGGAAGCAAAAAACCTAGGGCAAATTTCCATGGCTCAGCTAAATCAAGAGACAAGTGCTATAGAAATTATAAGACAGCGAATGTCCCGGGACTTGTGATATACGCACGTGATTGGCTGATCCCCCTTCGAATTGAGTCATTTTCTTTAACAAAAGTATGAAGCCCCTACAAATTGGAAAAGGATTAAAATTGCAGCGTTCGATTGGGTTTCTTGTAAAGTATTTCCATTCATTTCTGATTAGAAACTTGTTATGTGGGTTCATATTATGTTGAGCAAAAGTCATGCCCAAGTTGTGTGGAATGACATGCTCGGAATCATGATCACGCCACTTAATTGCCCGGGTCAAATAATTCAAATCATGACTTATTTTACTATTTTTTTTTATTATTATATGTATTTTGACATTTTCCATGATTTTGCCTATTGTCAACACCAACCCTAATAGTCCCTTTTTTTTCTATTCCCGTCGGCATCATTACGGGGTAGCATTAATTTAATTCAACGGATAGTCCAATTTCAAATCATGGATGAGATGAGTAATTAAGGAATTAAAAATTATAATGCCAGGACACGTCGAAGTGTTGCCATTCATCGATCCAGGAGGGTCACCCTTTTCCATGTACGACAAAATTCATAAAAAAACAAAGGAGAATATTCGATTGAGGTATAAACCATCGTGACCCGTTAAGTGACCTCATACTTTTCAATATGATGTGAGATGAAAAAAGGAATACATTTTTTCGAGCTAAAAAGGTCGAGGAATTTTCAATAAAAAGATAATTCTTTATTATCAACGTACGAAAAACTCTATTATATATGATTCATTTAGATAATGGCACATGCATTGCTCATTTAATTAGTATTTCTGGAGCACCTATTAATTATATAGGAAAATACAAATGATTCTTGAAATTTCTTAAAACATGTGATATGATTCTTGAATTTTTAATTCGTCGAATATGGTTAATGTTCAATATTGAACAACATTGACTATTCTCACTACATTAAACGAATTTAAAGTTCAGAGATTACATTACATATTAAGCTAAAGTATAAAAACTGTTTGTATCATCATCTCTAATTATACTTAATGAAATGATATGTTAATTTCGGTGCACTAATTGTGCAAGACAAGAGACATATGCTATCGTACGAAAAACAAACTTCAATTATTTGAAATTATTTTTGACAAGTGCCTCGCGACACTCGTTAACAAAATTCCCTTTTTTGGCTGCGCAACAAATATGGAAAAAAAAAAGTATTTATCTGAAATTAAAAGATTTATCCGGGAAATGCTTTATTAAAGATATTAATTTACGTGGGTAAGGAGATAATGACGAATCGCCTCTTGGTGAAAACGAAAGAAGGCCAGCTGCTGCCTCCAATGATTTCGCATCAAATGTCATCATACTGCACAGAGCATCTCCTGACACGGTCCGAAGCATCTCCCCTGCCTCCCCCACGCGCGCAGGGCCTAGCGTTTGCCACGTGGCGTGGAGGGAGCAGGCGCGTGGGACGTTGGCGCGTGAGGGATCTCGCTGCTAGACCGCACGCATCACCCGCTGATGTCGTCATCATTCTGTGATGCTTCTGGGGACAGCAACCTCGTCGCCGCTTCGCACGTGGCCAGGCCCACGCGCCCCTCTGCGCAGCTTGGCGTCGCCATTCTCTCCTCCCTTTCTTTTCGTTTCGTTTTTTTTTTTTTTTTTTTTTGGGAGATAGGATATCACATTTGTAAAATATTCAAGAAAAAAAATGAATATATATATATATATATAAGTTTTGTAAAATCGAGCAAAAGTTTTAAAGTCAATCTAAAGATGAGTGATAGGAGATGCAACGTACCATATTGGCCTAATATCCTACAAAACCTTCAATTTTAACTCTCATTTCAATTCTACCTTTTCGTCTCATAAAAAACCTTTATTTTTAGGTTTAATTTCAATTATATCATCAAATTTTTTTAATACTATAAAAAATTTTGACTTTAGGTCTTGTCTCAATTTTACGCTTGAGTCCCAATTTTATTCCAAAATTTTTACAGTCTCATAAAAAACCACAAAATTTTACTCGAGTCATATATTTGCCCCATTAACCCTTTGTCCAAATTTTTTGTTAACAACTGAAAAATGGAAAACTCTAAGCACAAGATGTTTGAGCATCTTGAGTGCGAGCTCTTCAAACACGAGAGATGGTTCCAAGCACCAAAGGTCAAAGACCGAGTTGAGTTGACGAAGGATTAATAGAGGTAAATTTGAGACTCAACTAAAAGTTGATAATTTTTTATGAGTAAAAAATTGGAGAAAAATTGAAACCGGATCTAAAATTGGGATTTTTTTACTAGAGAAAAAAGTTTAGAGAAAAATTAGTATTTGAATTAAAATTGGTGGTTTTTTTATGAAACAAAAAGAAATTAAGATAAAATTGAGACTATGCCTAAAGTTTGAGGTTTTTGGTTGGACAGATAAAAGTTTAGGGTAGAGTTGGACATAAACCTGAAGTTAGAGGTATTTTATTCAACAAAGTTTGGCTTATGGCTCCAAGTGCACCCTCATTCCAAAAAAAATCAGATTTGGTACACATAAAAAGCAATCAACACTTGATCACTGGAGCCATCAATGATGAGCACATGCTGAGATCTTTTCCTCTAGAAACTATGACTTGCAATGTGCATTTAGGTTATGCGTCCTCAATACCATTGCCATACAAAGACGAGAACAACAATAATCTATTGAACCACCAAAGATTGAATGCTTCTAAGAAACCCCCATATTTAGATTTAGATCGAGAGAGAAAAACTCCCAAATTTAGACCTACACATAAATTGGTATACTTGTAAGAACTACCACGAAAATCCTAAAATTAATATATTTGCGACAAAATTAACCAAAATTAAAACTCCAAACTCGTGCACTTGTAAAAAATACCCTTCATTAGTTTCCTTTAGATTTTACCTTCAAATTACTAAATTGAATAATACGTAATGGTTGATAGGTGTATCAATTTAAGGTTTTGCACTCCGTCATTTACCCAAATGCATTTTTTTCTCACTTTTTCTATAAATACGTCATCCAACACAAACATTTCAAAAGGTTTCCAATGAACGATCGATATTTAACTTTCTATGATCTAACATTCGGTAATCTCCGAGGATCAAATCCTCCACGATTTGTATGACGGTAGGGAGTCACTCCCATGTTTCCGAACAAGGTCCATCTTGAAGGCTTGCCGTTGTCCAAGCTAATTATCTCTTAGAATGATAAAGCATGTTCGTTTTCCCATCAACATACAAAACACAATTAGTGACTACTATAGAACATTGAGAATTGTCCTCAAAATTCCAAACGTCTAAACCACATCAAATTAAATGCAGATGGCAAGAACCTCTATTATACAAATGCTCTTTCCTATAATTTTTCTCAATATTTGGTCTGAGTAGAGATGGCAAAATAGGTCTTAGACCCATATATGAACCATTTAAATCATAAATAGGTCATATATGGGTCACTTATCTTTTGAAGAAAACTAGTTAAATGGGTTTAACAATTAAAAACTTAAGATAGGTGGGTCTTAAATGGGTTGGATTTATAACCCATTTTCAACCAAAACCTCAGAATCTCTCTCTTCCCTCTTTAACTTTACAATTTTTTTATAAAAATTGAAATTATAATTATTTTATTTTAAATTTCTTTTTTTTCTTTTTTTCTTTCTTCTTCCTCCTTTCGGTGGCCGGCACGGCGATGGTTGGCAATTGGCCAGGCAAGCCTCAAGCTCGCTGGATTTAGTGAGGCAGAGGCCTCACCAATCTAGTGAGACTCAAACATGCCAGCGTCAGGCGAGTTTCGAGCCTCGCCAGATCCAACAAGGGGCAAGCTCAAGCCTCACTAACATCCGATGAGGCTTGAGCCTCGCTGATCTAGCAAGACTCAAACTTGCCGGCATCAAGCGAGACTTGAGCCTCACCGAGATCCGGCGAAGGGTGAACTTGAGGCTCATCGATCTAGCGAGCCTTGAGCTCGGCGGGCATCGGCAAGTCGAGGGAGCTCGAGGCTTGCCTGTGACTGGTTGCTGGTTGTTGTCATGGCCGATGGCTGACCAAAGAAGAAGAAGGACAAAAAAGAAAAAAGAAAAAGAAAATTCAAAATTATATTGTTAAAAAAATAATTGAATTTTTATTTTTAAAAAATAAAGAAATAAAACTCGATTTTTTAAAAATAATTATTTAAAAAATTATAAAAATTGTTCATTAAATTTGTGTTTTATAAAAATGTTTTAGCAATACCATTTTATATATATATATAAGAAATAAGCTCTATTAGGTTTAATTAAATGGGTCGAGTATAGGTCGGGTCGGATATGGGTAAAAAAATTTGCACTACAATAAATGGGTCATAAACGGGTTTAATAGGTCGATTTGGGTTGGATCATTTATGATCAGGCCCAAACCCGACTCAACCCACCTGTTTAACGAGTAGAGGTCTGAGAAATCCCAAAGCACCCAATCAGTCATGATCAAAAGAATTGGCTTAGGCACCAATGGACATCCATGGATAGTGCCAGCATTGAGGCGCAAATCCGATGGGCCCTTGGTTTAGCCGGCAGCGGACATCGAGCGTCTCGGACGGTTTGAAGATCTTTCGATGCTTAAGAACCAAGTTGGTATGAAGCTGGAGAAAGAGTGTAGTGGTGCAGAGTTTTAGGGGAAATAGACGGGCCACTAGTTTAGGCTGCCCAATATGGGCTTTTTTAATAGCCCATGTTGATTGTGGGTTTTTCCAAAAGCATTGGGCCCGATCCATATACCTTTTATCAGCACGCTTCAATTAAGGGATTTTTTTTTTGGTAAAGGCTTCAATTAAGGGATTTATAGCAAGTTACGGTTCGAAAATACGCACACGCGTGTCAGCTCGAGGGGCTTGCAGCAGACTAGTATTAACAATCGTGCGTGCATCGTACGTGTTCAAATGCATTTTTTATACGACCAAAAACTCACCCCAAAATAAATAATAAATTACACATTTATTTAATAATTTAAAATTTTAAAATAGATAATAGTGATTTTACATATGTCACATTTTAGAAAGTCGGTAGTAATCTTATAAAATCTCACGTGTTAAAACAGTTGATGATTGTCACGTGATATCAGAGTTAGGAAGTTCCCAAAAATTTCACACTTTAGGAGTTCTCGAGTTCGGATTTTATTCAAACCTTGAATATTTGAGTCGAGTCGAGTCGAGTGCAAAGCTACGTCGACGTGGCCCAAATTGACTCGAGTTCGAGCTTGGCACTTGAAATGTTTTGTCCCATGGAAAGAAAAGCGATTCTGACCACTGACGTGAGCCTGCGGAGGATCGTGGGTGGGAACAAAAGAGCTGTTGATTCGCGCAATAACCCCCCAAAATCAACATCGAACTGGGGCAGTTCACATCTGATTTTTTTAGCTTCATCTGCTCCGTGAAGTCAGATCTTTCTGGTTGGCCAAACGTTGGAAAATGACCCGTGAGAATTAGTGGGATACACTCTCGATGGTCCAAAATTTATTGTGTTAAAAAATTCGACATTGTCAAATGATTGGAAGCCAAAAAGCTAGGGCAAAGTTCTATGGCTCCGCTAAAAGAAGAAATAGGTGCAACAGAAATTAAAAGACGGCCAACGTTTTGGGGCTTGTGATGCATATGCGTAATTGGTTGATCCTGACTTCAAATAAGACCTTATCTTTAACGGGAGTGCGAGTACGGAGACTTGACTATTCGGAAGCCTCGTTGACTATTCGAAAGCCTCGTACGTACTTTCCAATCAATTTGAAAATTACCCGACGCCTAGAAAATCCGTGTCACCCTTGGGAATTGCCCTTGGATGAGCTGATCGTTGCATTCTAAGGCTGGCCAATTGTTTATTCTCTTTTATGCCCCTCGGATCTCAGCTTGATCTCCAAAAGCCCCACTCTTAAGCCCGTATGAATTGGAAAAGGATTAAAATCACGAAATGTGATCGGGTCTAGTGATCATATCATATTTAGCTGTCGAGAATGTCAACAGCTTGTCCCTTATAAAGTCCATTCATTCGTGATCGGAAACTTGTTACGTGGGTTCATATATTATTGAATTCTCCTAACTCGTGCCCAAATTGTGTGGAATGACATGCCCGGAATCATGATCACCCCACTTAAATTGCCTGGGTCAAATAATTTGAATCATGGCTTATTTTTCTACTACTACTTATAATAATAATAATTATTATTATTATTTGACATTTTCCTTGCTTTACAATTTTGCGTCTTGTCCCCACCAACCCTAATTAGTCCTTCTTCTTTTTTCTATCAAGCATCATTGTCTTGTCCCGCCGGCATCATTACGTGCTTAGAATATTAGTTAATTAAAGCATTAATTTAATTCGGCGGACAGTCCAATTTCAAATCATGGATAAGGTGTGTAATTAAGAAATATTATACAACGCCATGACACGTCAAAGTGTTGCCATTCCATCGATCTACGAGGGTTACCCTTTTCCATATACGACAAGATTCGTAAAAAAGCCCCAAGAATATTCAATTGAGGTATAAACCATCGATACACGTTTGGCGTGGTCAAACTTTCGAGCTAAAAGAGAATACATATTTTCGAGCTAAAAGATTGTAGAATTTTTAATAAAAAGATTGTTCTTTATTATCGACATGCAAAAAACTTTATACCGAAATAAATGAGTATTGAACAAGTACATCCGATTCATTTAGATAATTAAAATCACATGTGTGTTGTTAATTTTAGAATTAATATCCTGAAAAACTCCAAACTGATACACTTATAATAAATTTATCATAAATTAATTTTTTGATCATGAAAAGCCTCAAACCGATACATTTATGACAAATTTACCATAAAAAACACCAAACCGGTATATTTGTGATAAATTTACCAAAATTAATTTATTTTTTTATTTTTTTAAAGTACCAAAATTAATTTGTTTGACCCCCAAAAACCCAAAGAACAAATATATCATCCATTAAATTTGATTAATACCACAAAAAAATTACAAAAATTGTATAATTGTGATGAACAGATAATAAAATTTCAAACCAAGTACACTAGTTGACTATCACGTGTTTATCCAACTTAATAATTTGACAGTAAAATTTAAAAGAAATTAACATAATGTAAATTTGTCAAAAGTGTATAAATTTAAGGTTTTTTTGTGGTAAAAAATTAGTTTGAAGTAAATTTGCTACAAATGTACAAGTTTGGGATTTTTAGGATATTGGCTCTTTATTTTAATAGTGTTTGTGTAGAACAAATTTCACATACGGGCCTTGTATTGCAAACCTGTTAATTATATTTAATGAATAATATTTTAATTTCATTGCAATAATTATGCAAGACGAGAAAGAGGCAGAATTTTAAGAATCGGTAACTTTCATTATTTGAATATTTTCCAAGTGCCTAGGGACACTTATTAACATGATCTTTTAAACATAGTAAAACCTTTATGTGTGCAAAATATGAAAAAAGGTTGCAATGGTGGAAAGTAAAATGTTACGTGAGTCATCAAATAAATTTAGGTGGCCGTTAGATAAGGCAGATAGTTTAAATTCAAAACTTAAATAGAAGACATTTATTCGAATTGTTAGTACCTTATTACTAATAATAGTTAGTTATTTATTTATTTATTTTCATTTACTAGTATTTCACAAAATTTCAAAGCAAAAATTTGAAAAAAAATTATTTGGTGTTTGATTAATGGGTAAATATCACAAAAATCCAAAATTATGTTAATTGTAATACAAATGCTCTTTTTTTTTTTTTTCAGTTCACTAAAAATCTTAAAGTTACCTACCATAACATGAAAATCCCAACCTCTTTTGTGTCATGAAAAAACCCAATATTGTACATTCGTGGCACGTATATCTTTTATTAAAATTCTATTTAAGATATATTTGTTATATTGGTATAAGTTCTAGATTTTTTACAACAAATTCTTTTTTTTTTTATTTGTGTCACAATGGGTGAGTTTGAAATTCTTACGACGTTTTAATGTTACCGAAAATAAATGATTTGAAAAACATCTTCAAATGAATAATTACTTGTATATCTTATAAAAATTAATGAAAGAAAAATATTTTCATCATCTATAAAAAAAAATCTAAATATAAAATATTATCGATAATGAAAATATTTTTCATTACATCGAGCGATAGGAGCGATTATCTTTTAAAAAATATTTGTCGAGTAATTCAATTTCAAAGAAACAAACGAAGTCTTAACTATATAAAGAATAATCGAGATATTTGCGTCCCAACATGCATAATTTGAGATTTTTTTTTTTTTTTGGAAGAAGAAAACCCCCTCGATTTAATAACGATATTTATTTTTTAAAAAGATATTTATTTAACGTGGGTAAGGACATTTGTCCAAAAAAAAAAAAAAAAAAAGAAAAAACGTGGGTAAGGACATGATGACTAATCATATCTCTCGTCGATGGCTCCCGGGAGAAAAAAACAAAAGGCGCGGGAGCAGCCGCTGCCTCCGATAGTTTCGCGTCAAATGTCCTCATAATGCACACCGTCGGAAGCATCCCCCATCCTCCCCCACGCGCACTCCCCCCGCACGAGCCGGACCTTGCCACGTGGCCACGAGAGAGCGGGCGCGTGGGCGACGGCGCGTGAGGAGTCAGGGTCCCGGAGCGCACGCATCGCCCGCTAATGTCGTCATTATATGGAAATACGTTCTGGGGACAGCAACCTCGTCGCCGCCTTGCACGTGGCCACACGTCCCTCCACGCGCAGCGTCGCGGTCCGAATTTTATCTTTCTGAGGCCTCACATTTTTCGTGTGCTGCAAATAATTTTGTTTTCGCTCGGACGGGATCGAAATGACTTTTGGAAAATATTCAAGAAAAAAGATGTGAATATATATATATATATATATATATATAATTTTTGTAAAATTAAGCTAGAGTTTAAAGTCAATCAGTGATCATTGAGTTCATTTGAAGGAAGACTGGATCTCGAGCATGGTTCATGCATTTGAGCAGTCGCTTTCATCGTTTCTTGAGATTCAAAGTATTTGCAATGTCGAAAAAAATACTGAATTATTTAAATATTAAGCTATGCTTTTATTTAATACTCATTAGTTGGTGTGGACCTGCAAACTCTCTTATAACATAAAGAAAACGAGGTTATAAGTTTAAATCTTTTAGGCTTTTAGCGGTCTCACAAATTTTTTTATGAACAACCAGATTGAGTACAATGTATTGTGTACATAGATTTTTCACATTAAATTGAAGTTTCAAAATAACAGTGGTCACACAAATCTGTCATTAACAAACAAATTAAGCAATGTATATTATGGAAACATTTCAAATTAATTGAAGTTCAAAAAGAGTACAAAAGACATTCAAGAAGCGAGAGTCGGCAATGTAATATGTTAGTGCCAAAAAGTGGTGGGTATTTACAATTCTGTGGATTTTCAGGGCGTGAATAATAATCATTTTCCTCAAAAAATCTGAATAAAAATATGCGTTTGATAACGATGCAAAATTTCTGTACATTTGTTTGACAACGATACAAAATTTATTACTTTCAAACGGTTGACGATTGGAAGCGGTTGGCAAGCGAGTGGCATGCAACCAACTAGTAGCAAGGCGAGCGATAAAAGTGTTATTTCTCAATTTTTTCTAGAAATAGAAAAGTAAAAAAATTTCACTTTTTGATTTTTGTTCCAAACCTATTTCAGGAGTAAAAATTTATTTTAAAAATAAAGAAATGAAATTGTTTTACTAAACAGATTTTTATTGCAAATCTATTATAGGGAACTAAAAAGTAGAAAAACAAAATGGTTATCATATGCATCTAAATAATCAAAGTAAATTAGTGGATATGTGAAGCCAATAAACATGGATGGTCAATTTTTTTTTTTTTTGAATTAGTGGTTAAGTCACGTCTGGTTCATTATGAATATTTGGCGGGTGATCAAAGCGTAAATATATAATAATAGATTTCAGCAAAAACAATAAATAGTAGGAAAAATCAAGAATATTTTTGTAATTGTGAAGTTGGCACTAAATTCAAACGTTTGCTTCACAATTAATACGGCTTGATACTGAAATCCTTTTCCAAAACCCAAAACCCTAACACCATAAATATTGCCCATTTCTCTCTCTCTTTCTTTTAGGGGCAAAAATCCCACCCGTGGTTCGAGAATAAGCAAATCGAGAAACATAATTTTTTATAGCAAAAAATCACACCTGAAGAGATCCATTCAATTAACATCGTACAACTGTCTCTCATGCCAGCAACAACTCCGACCAACCTCTGGTTTTTCTTCAACGGAAAGTTAATTTTGCTTTCCAGACAATTTTTATTTTGTTTTCTTTTTTCTGCAGATGGGAAGTTAGACCAAACCGGACGGTGAGCCACCCACCAAATTGACATCGACTCAAAAGGGTCAAAACTTCTTCTCGAAGCCAACGAAGCTTTTTAACAAATTTTTGATGGGTACAAAAGCAATGGAAAAAATTAAAAAAGGATCAGGAGAGCCCACTGATGCATTATTATCATGAGAGTCCCACGGTCACTATAACCCATATAGTCCTATCATGATTCACCGCTGAGCTGGCCCGAATCTAAAAATGAGAGATTCGTTTACAGATAAGATTCGAATTTATGACTTGTGAAATACAGTGTGTGACTCTTTTATTTTTTTGAGATAGTGTTCTTAATGGTACGTTGATAAAACTCTTGATGTAGCTACTATGTTTCGTTACATAATAAGTTTATTCAATTATTGTCGTTAAACACGTTAAGCATGCTCCTAGGAAATCCATGTTTGCAAGGGTTCTTAAAGTTAGAGCACTAGTAAAAAAATTACAAGTAAAAAACCGGAATTGGTCGAGAATTAATACCGCATCCCAATTTCCCTCCCTGACAATTTTTTTTTCCCGAACAAGGTAAAAAGGAGAGTTCCACCTGCAAGTCAATCATGGTACAATGTCTGCCCTCAAGCAGCCCTAGAAATAGCCCTCCAACTAAGTATTTTCCACGTGGGCACTTAGGTCGATGCCCACTTGAAAAATTCAAAAAGTATTCATTTTTGACCCAATAGAACCCCTAGATAAAAGGCAAAAAAAAATAATCACCACCCTTTTTCACTTTTCAGCAGGGCAACAGATGCAATAAAGAAAGGACAAAACTTTTCATTTCCTTTGCCTAATTTTTCAATAAATAATAAAAAAAGAAGGAGAAAAAATAAAAATAATAAAATATAATAAAATATAATAAGAAAGGAAAAAGACTGAGCGGATCCAACCACCAAACATCACCTCAAAGTCTAATGCGCGCTGGCCGGCATCATTCGGTCATCGGACAAGCCCCCGAATTCCATGGAGCCGCCGCCGTTCCCCTCCTCCTCCCCCACCAACTCCCCTCCATGGACCTCCACGCGCCGCCGCTCCTCGACGGCGCCGCCGCCGACGCCGCCGACTGCGTCTGGGACTTCGGCGACCTCCTCGATTTCACCGCCGACGACGCCCTGATCAGCCCCTGGGACGAGCCCCCGCGCTCGACAACCCCGCCTCCGTCCCCTCCGACCTCGATCCCGACCCCCTCCCGAGGACCCCCCCGCCGGCGCCGCCACCCCGCCAGCGCCGACCCGGGTCCGGAAGCGGGACCCCCGGCTGGTCTGCTCCAACTTCCTGGCGGGGCGCGTGCCGTGCGCGTGCCCCGAGCTCGACGCGAAGATGGCGGAGGCGGAGGAGGAGGCGGCGGCGGCGGAGGGGCTGCACACGAAGAAGCGGGCCCGGGCGCCGAGGAGGGCGGGCACGGGCACGGGCACGGGCACGGGCCAGGGGATCGCCCGGTGCCAGGTCCCGAGCTGCAAGGCCGACATCCGGGAGCTCAAGGGGTACCACCGGCGGCACCGGGTTTGCCTCCGGTGCGCCAACGCGTCGGCCGTGCTCTTGGACGGGGATAGGAAGAGATACTGCCAGCAGTGTGGCAAGTAAGCATGCTTTAATCCGCAGTTGGTGCCGGGGTTCGGGTTTTAGATTTTCGAATGATGATTTGAGATTCTTGTATTGTTAGGTTTCTATAATCGGTTTGGTTTTGAATTCGCGATGATTATGCAGTCGGTCAGGGTTGAAGTGAAGTTGAGTAGTAAGCTGTTTGTGCTCAATTGGAGACTGGTTGAATTCTTGGGAGCCAGTAACTCCGCTATTTAAATTCTAATTGAGACCCATTCAAGATGTAAGTGATGCGAATTTAAACAAATGAATGTCATCCACGTTGCGTATTAGCCAATAGGCAATGAGGATGCCGTCGCTAGAGTTGGGGTGGCATTGTTGTGGTGCTCTTGGGTTTTGTCATGTGGCGCGGTGATATACCTTGCGTTGGCTAAAGGGTCTTGCTATTCCATATTCTGGGATTGCTATAATGGTTATAAGCTATTGCTTGGTGTGCTTCCAAGTTGGTGTTGCTGGATACCGTGGGTTCTCAAAATCATTGATGTGCAGTTTACTCGTGCTATTAAGGATAATCAGTGTGTTACTTTTACGAGAGGATTCTGCATAAAATTCCGTATAAAGGAGATATCGAGGTCGTGAAACTTTGAAATAACATAAAGTTTGAGAAGCTAGGTGGATGCATCCAGTGGCTAAGTGTTCCATTATAGTAACGGTAGCCATTTTGAAGTGGACCCCTTGCTCCGAAAAGAATGCTTGATGGTTGTTACTGCATTTGTCTGCCGCACAAGCTTGCTTTCTGATAGGTTTAATGGCATTTGTAATATATCGGGCATCTTTGAATACCGCTTAGATCCTAGTTTCCTGATCGCCAAACCCCATTTCTAGGTTCTTTTGGAGTTAATCTTGTTCGGTAAGTTGCCATATCGCTGAAATTTTGGTAATCTTGTTGCAACAGCTTCTTCTTCCAATCTGCTTTTTGTCTATTTTCTTCTCATCGTCCTAACTTGGTCAGTTGATGACACATGTTCCTATGGTATTATATGTTATGGATATTAAAGTTAGGTCGACTTTTCTGTTGCCTTTCATTTACTTAAGCCAATTTCTTATTAGAAGGCATTCCTCCTTTCCTTTACATGACTATGTATGCAGTTTAACTTGGATAAACTCATTGCGGAAGTATCTGATAACTGAATGACTTAAGGAAAATGGCTAGAGTATCACATGGCCAAGTGTTGTCTTATGAGCTCAATTGACATAGCTGAAAGGCACCTTTTTTAACCTCTCTTCGAGGGGGCAGATGATTTTATGCAGCAATAAGAAAGTATACAACTAGTGTTTATATTTTCCACAAGCAATTACATCCTTATATGCGAAGAGAATTGATATACTAGCACTGATATTGTATGCCTTTCTTGTTGACATGATATGCAGTTTTATTTTCTTTTTGATATGAGTTTTGGATTTAAATTGCCGCCTTCTGCTGTTCTCTGGTATAAATTACTGAAGATATTAAGCATGAAACTTAGAGGAAGTTTTTAGTTTCTAGTTTGGAAGTTATTCGACCATTGGACTTTCGTCTGGTTGCATAATTGTCTGAATGAGGAACGGTATATGGTATTATGGGATTATATTATTGCTAATTGCCTCAGAATGTGGTTTCCTTTTGCAGGTTTCACTTCTTGTCAGACTTTGATGAAGGTAAAAGAAGTTGTCGAAGAAAACTAGAGCGCCACAACAACAGAAGGCGAAGAAAGCCTGTTGATTCTGGCGGTGGACTAGTAAAAGAATCTCAACAAGATATTCATTCTGAAGACGTTGGCTGTGATGATGAAGATGGGAAAGGTACAGACCATAACAGTTCAGAAAATATTTTTCTTGATTATGTTTTCTAACTAGCTAATCCAGTTGCTCATGTAATGTAACAGATACCTTATGTTTGAGTGGTCAGTCTGTTGAAAAGGAAGCCTCGTTAGAGCCTGAAGATGGAGGAGCATCTCCACTAGGATCTGCTCCTGAGTGTCAGATAATTCCAACAGATAGCATTGCGTCTGCTGTAGTTTCTCGGGAAACCCAAACGGAAAGTAGGAAAGATAATTCGAAATCTGCACTTTCTCCTTCTTGTGGTGACAATAGGAGTGCATACTCATCTGTGGTGGGTTTAAGCTGGATGGTGTACTTGCTTTGTTTTCCCCCGATTTTTTTTCTAGTGCTTGTGTGTGGATTCTTAGTTGAGTTATACTAATTCATTTAATTTTTTTTTAGTGCCCAACAGGTCGAATTTCATTCAAGCTTTATGATTGGAATCCAGCAGAGTTTCCTAGACGTCTTCGCCACCAAGTAATTTATACTTGTACTTAATCATCTTAACATCTTCTTAGCATGGGTAGAATTGAATGCTTACGGTTGGTTCAATGCATGTTCAGATATTCCACTGGTTGGCGAGCATGCCGGTGGAGTTGGAGGGTTATATCCGCCCTGGATGTGTTATTTTGACCGTGTTTATTGCCATGCCCAAGTTGATGTGGGGAAAGGTAGCGTATGCAAAATACAAATTTTTGTACAGTGATTGTTATTTGTATTAACAAATTTAGTTTTGGCTTTACCGTTAAAGCAATTGTTGTTTGTTTAAGCCCTATGACTAGTGGGTTTGGGATTTCTTTTTATGTGTTCAGTTGTTGATACTCATGTTGATTGTTATTTGTATTAACTAACTTAGTTTTGGCTTTTCTGTTAAAGCAATTGTTGTTTGTTTAAGCCCTATAACTATTGGGTTTGGGATTTCGTTTTTTTGTGTTCAGGTGTTGATACTCATGTTTATTACCTGGCCAAAAATATATGGATTTTCTGTGAAGTTTTAGTGAGCATTACAATTGCCATTTCTGTTGCATTTCTTTCTTGTCAAACCAATATTTTTTGGTCTGGCACTGGAAATGGTGAAGTAGATATAATCTGGCTCCTTTTTTTTTTCATTACAAGTTCTTCCATTTTGTTATGTATTAGTTAGATTGCTACGGGTTTTACTGATCTCAGGAAGTTGCTAAAGCTTGAATGCAGTGAGATTGCTACATCAGTTTCTGCTCTTAGTTTCCTCTTTTGCTCATCTTGACTTGTGTGTATGGTTTCTTGACTTAAACATCTCGTGGCTTCAAGCAGTTATATGAAGATCCAATATCATATATAAATGACTTTGTCCTTCAACCTGGAAAATTGCTGTCCGGAAGAGGCACTATGTATATCTTTCTAAATGACATGGTTTTCCATCTTAAGGAAGGTAAAATGATTCCCTTGAGCCCTCATTGTCAAGCCTGCTTTGTGCACCATCAATATTCTCTCAATACTTTGACTGTTAATCCAATTGTCCAGCCTTGAATGCATGAATTACCGTTCATAGTACTTCCATCTAGTTTTCTGGTTTGAATATTCAGTGCTGGGTGCAGTTTGCAAAAAGAAGTGGGCTGCTTACATAGAAAAAGTCATTCTGTTTCTGCATGATGCTTGACTTGCCTACGAAGCTGAGAATTGATCATCTCTTAGCTGAGTGATAGTTTTTTGTTGTCAGCAAAAATCATATAATTGCACCAACTGGTCTGTGTATATATTGGAAAGAGCTAAAATTCATGTGCAACAGTTTCTTACCAAGCATGGAATTTGATGTTGGGGATTCTTTACGGATATATTCTTCAAGAACATTCCTGTAATTTGATAGTTTGACCACAGTGTCCTGCATATGGATTTGCTTATTATCCCAGCATAATAAATTTTCTGGGATAGTTTATGTATCTTTTAGATTAGTGAGCATGCTAGTCAAATACCTTGATCAGTTGGTTCTTTATTAGTGGCTGGTGTCTGTTTCTTGTATTATACGAACTCTCAATATTGAATGGAGCCTCTCAGCTTTACTGTTATCTTGGAAAATTAATATGGTATTCATAGTGGTCCATGATGAAAATGTGTTTTCTCCGTGTTCAAGGGATCCCATGCCTTCTCTTGCAATAGATTATGTATAGATTCATTTCTATCCTCTGTGTGGCTTATTATATGATTTAAAGAAGCTCTTGCAGACTCTCTAGAATTGTCTTGGAGTTGTGTCTCCTTTTCAATCCTTATGATTTATCCCTGTTGTCTGTAGATGAAACTTCTGTTACGAAGGTTGAGGGGGGGTTTCGGACACCAAGGCTTCATTATGTTCATCCTATGGTTTTTGAGGCTGGCAAGCCCATCGACTTAGTTGCTTGTGGAAGTGATTTGCTGCAACCCCATTTTCGGTATGGCAAAGTATCTTGATATATCTACTTTTCTTTGTTCCATTTTTAAGTATTCTTGTATTAGAGAGAGAGAGAGAAGCGAAGGAGTACCCTTAATTTTTCTCACCTTTTCAATCCTTCTATAGACTACTAGATTCTTGAGTCCTGGAGTCCATTACAAAGTGCATCGAGAGAATTGAAGAAGTACTGCTAGTTCTTCTCACCTTCTCATTCTTGCATTGTCTACGAAATTCTTGAGTCCCAGAGTCCACTTACAACATGTGCCATTAAGTATCTTTTACCAATCAAATTGGAGAGACTCAGCCTGTATGAGTTTTATTCACAGAAGTGCTGTAACAGCATAACTGTAATTATAACTATGAAATATATGTTTATGAGAGAGATTCTTGTGCTGCAGGTTTCTCATATCTTTTGCTGGCAAATATTTGCCATGTGATAATGGTGCTGCATCTTCCTATTGTGGAAGTGAAAGGGGCATTGACTATAATTCTGGTCATCAGCTGTATAAGATGCATATTCCTTGTACCGAGCTCAATCAATTTGGTCCTGCATTTATTGAGGTCTGTACCAGCATTTATTTAGGAATTTGTTTTTGTTCAGAACATTGTCATGTAGGTTCACCTTTTCCCTTTTGGGCGACGAGGAAACGGTATTTGTCTTTCCAATTATTTCAGTACCTTCTTTGGTATTTTGGTTGGCCTCAACATACATTGATATCCTTTTCATGCTGTTTGCTAATATGCACAGTGGTAGCTTATGAGAATACTCAATTGATGAACTGGAGAGATGCTTATAACAACTTTCTATCATGATGATAGTGGCTAACAAATATTAGCTCTATATCTTCTGTAGGTTGAGAACCAGTCCGGCTTGTCGAACTTCATTCCTGTTCTGATTGGTAACAAGGAAGTTTGTTCTGAGATGAGGATGTTACAGCAGAGAGTAGATAAATCTCTCTTAAATGAGGGGCCTCAAATTTCGGACATCGGTAATGTCCCAGATTCATGTGGGGCTTTCTCACAGAGACAAGCCACACTTTCTGAGTTCATCCTGGATATCGCATGGCTGCTGAAAGAACCTGCTTCTGAAATCCTTCACCACAGTTTTTCTGTGTTGGAGATTCAAAGATTCAGCTCTTTGTTGAGCTTTTTAATGCAACATGATTCAAGCACCATTTTGGAGAAAATATTGCAAAGACTGGACTTTCTTATTGAGAATATCAAATTAACCAGTGAAATCAGTAGTAGCAATAATGATGCTGATATTAGATCATTTAATACCCAAATAGATCAAGCAAGAGAATTCCTTAGGAAACATCAGTCATCCAAGAGGGCGGTGCTGCATTCAGAACACTCAAGGCAAAAAGAGGAATGTTCCCCTCAAGGTTTCTCTCAGAATGACGTGCTTTCAGCTGTGACCAATGCTAATCAGGTGAGGGTTCTTTCACTCTACAAGCCAGAGTCTTTTCTTTGAGGATTATGTGTGGTCTCTTGCGGTTTGGCATTGCGAGGGCTTGTAAATTCCTGTCATATAGCAGCTTGTGAGAGTGTGTCATGTGGCTTAGTTCTGCTAGTTTGCTGCCCACCATCGAGGTACTTCTAGAGGACCAATAAAAGATTTTTGCCATGGTTTCAATCATTTTTTTTTGCCTTTGGACGTCAAAGTGAACTTTCACGTGAGAATGCCTATTCGAAGACAGTGATTACCTCGTTTTCTGCCAGTTTAATCTTTTGCACTTGTCAATTGCATGTTTTAATATGAGGAGTCTCATTTTTTCAACCAATCCATACATCCTTGTTGATGCTTGTCTGATTTTGCAGGATATGGAGAAGGGGGAGAGCTACAGGGTAGAATTGATGACAGATTACAATTACTCACATAAAAATGAGGCAGCTCCACTTTTGGATGTGGGGTTGGTCATGAATGGAAACCTGCTCAAGGAAAAGCCCCGGAGTCGAATCCTCCTCAACTCTGTTTTGAGATCTCGTCCTACTCTATTCGCAGTCGCAACTGTCGCTGTTTGTTTTGGAGTGTGTGCTGTCCTCCTCCATCCTAATAAGGTTGGTGAATTTGCAGTTTCTATTCACAGAAGCCTCTTCGACCGACCATAGGGGAAATTGCTCAAGATCTCGATCTCACAGTATGTACATAGTGTACTCAATGACCCTAACGTTCTCTTATCGGATCAAGCTACCAGTCTTTTCTCATTATTGGGAGCTTTGATGGTGGGAGATAGCTCTGCCTCAGTTTTCCATCGGGTGCATTGTCACTCGAACACAACCTTTGGATTATAGATGTGACAAAGGTTATTGTTTGGTGGAGATTGTAATTTCGGCAGGGACTCACCTGATTAGCAGATATCGGGAACCTCTTAGTATGCGCTCAGCAGATATTGCTCGGCTGTTTGTTGTGACAACTAAGAGATTTGACCCCGTTTATTGACTTCACTGGATGTTCAACCATGCATCGGCAGCAATCAGGTCAGGAATGTGCAGTCCTTGTACCTTATTCCTTTTCTTCCTAATTCAAATGTGAGGCAATCTCTTCCAAAAACAAAATGTGGCTATCTGCAAACATTCCTGACTTCGAGAAGAATCGAAAAATGTACGTGCTTTGTAATTTCTGAAATGGGAATAGTGTTGGCAGTGGGGTTTGCTTTCTCCCTTGTACTGGGATCAGAAAAGGTAGCGAGGCTTAGGGTTGGTGTCATCGTCGTTGTCGATAGTCTTTCACTTAAAAGGGGGAAAGACGTCAAATTGTGATGTAGCTTCTTATAGTTTTGTTGTTTATTCTTGATGCTTTTTCTGTCCTATAAATGGCTTGAACCAGTGTTGCTTCTTCGGGTTTAGCGCCAAATGCTTCGACTTCCAAAATTGGGGTTTCACAACTTCTTCCTCTTCTCTTCTAGGTGTTCACTTCGCTTATTCCATGGACATATGAGATGCGGGCTAAAACCCAATGAACGGTTTTGGGTCGGGCATGGAATTGTTTATAATTTCGCCATCTGCCGAGGAATTTGCCGTCTAGCATGCGGGCTAAAACCCAATTCGTGTTTGTTTCGTGTAATGTAGCATGAAGGCTCCAAAAGCTTGTTTCGCGTTGTTCTCTCGTCATAGAAGGAGTTGTCCACGTCCTGTTCAGTTTCTGTTTGACGAACGGAAAGTACAAGGAGGCTTCAGGAAAGCTAAAGGGAGCGTTTTGACTTCAAATTATGGCTCAAATCGGACATTTTATCATGGATTTCGAACTCCTATTGTGCTAGGTAGTTGGTAAATTGATCAAAATAATGGTTGGTAAATTGATGCAAGAGTCGTTTGTTCAAAAAAAAAAAGAAAAATTGATGCAAGAGTCGACAATTTTAGAATACTGGCTAACGTACACAAATAAGGGTGCATTTGTTTGTGTTTCTGTTTAAAAATTGTTACAGGGAATAGAAATAGAAAAGCATGGGGAATAATTTTTAAACAAAAGAATGCGTTTGGTAAATGCATTAGAAATATAAAAAGAATAGAAATGCTTTTGGTAAACTTGTATAATTTTTGTGTTCCTTTTAATTTTTTTAGTAATTTTATTTTATTTTTCCTATTTTATATTTTCTTTTTCCTTTTTCCTTTTTCCTTTTTTTCTTCATTTTGGCCGGTCGTAGGCCTCGGCCATGGCGGCGGCCGCCGCCGAGGGTCGGCGACCTCGCCCAAATTCGGCGAGGCCGAACTCGCCCGCATTTGGTGAGGCCGAGTTCGCCCAATCACCTAGGTGAAGCTCGGCCTCGCCATGGCGGGGCGAGGCCGAGCGTCGCCATGGTTGGGAGAGGCTTGGCCTCGCCGGGGGCCGGCGATGCTTTGGTGAGGTCGCCGGCCCTCAACGGCGTCCTTGGCCCTCGATGGTGGTCACCAGGCCATGGCCGAGGTCGGCGATCGGTTAAAGAAAAAAAGAAAAAGAAAAAAGAAGAAAAAAAAAAGAAAAAAAAAGAGAGGAGAGAGAAAATTTGTTCTTAAAAATTGTTCTAGAAATAAGAAATATGTTTTTCTTGTTTCTTGTTTCTATTACAAATGTGTTCTGGAAACACAAAAATAGATTTGGAATAAAAACTTGAACAAACGCGTTTCTATTCTTTTCTAACATTCTACGGAACAAAAAAAATAGAAATTTTATTTATAAATAAAAGGGTTAATACCCTGAAAAACCCCAAACTGGTACACATATGACAAATTTACCCCAAACTATTTTTTTGACCATAAAAACCCCAAACCGGTACACCTATGACAAATTTATCCCGTGACCATAAAAAACCCTAAACTTGTATATTTATGATAAATTTACCCCCAAATTAATTTATTTGACCATAAAAAACCCCAAACTGGTCAATTTGTAACAATTATACCCTCCGCTAAATTAAATTAATATCACAAAAAAAATCACAAAAATTGTAAATTGTGACAAACGGAGTGTAAAATCCCAAATTGATTTACCAGTCAAGCATCACGTGTCATTTAACTTAATTAAAATTTAATAAAAATAGCAGAGGATAAATTTGTCACAAGTGTATCAGTTTGGGGTAAATTTGTCAAAGGTTTACCAGTTTAGGGTTTTTGGTGGTCAAAAAAATAATTCGGGGTAAATTTGTCACAGGTGTACCAGTTTGGGGTTTTTCAGGGTATTAACCCTAAATAAAAAACAGAAACACAAACAAACAGGGCCTAAATGTCTATAAGCTACGTGAAACGGGTTTCCAGCTATTACAAGAAGTTCAAAATTTGCAGACAGTCAAACTACCGTACTTATTAGAGTTTTTCCACATTTTCTTCGATTCTTTGTTTTTGTTAAATTTGGTGGCGTATGTAGGCGCACATTTTTTTTTTTTTTAATTTTTAAGCACTTGTACTTTCATGATATGTAAGTACCGACACATAGATTTATCATATATTTTGTTCAGACTTTTAAAATTCGAGTAATGTTTTGGGTTTCCGCCTAAGCTTTTGATGTTCTATGCGTCCATACGAATAAACCTTGAGGTTACATTTGGTAACCCATATAAAAATTAGGATAGGATGACAATTAGGGCGCATTTAGTAACGCTTCTGTTTTCATAAATAATTTTTGATAAACCAAAGAATCAGGGGCCTTGAAATTTGTTAAAAAAATAAAGAAAAAAGAACACACCCTCTTTATCTCTGGTTTACTTGAAGTTTCATGAATCGTTCGTAATTTTTTTAATTTACATCAAAGCTCCACGAAAATGGCGAGAGAACTAAAACTTCTTCTCCTTCATAACTCTTTGGTTCATGTAAAAAAATCTAAGAACAAAATCAAAATTCTTTCTCCTCCGTAACCTTGCGTTTGGTCGTTCGGATTTCTAAACGGGATAAGATTGGATATGAATCCATAGATTTCTTCATATCTCATTAATTGTTTGGTGAATTACGGATTTAAAGTCGGATATCTTTATATCCTATTCAATCTACTGTTTAGTGAACTACGGATTTAAAGTCGGATATGTCTAGGTAAATAATCGACTCCTTCTCCCACTAAAACAAATATCATCGACACTCAACACAGAGACTGATGATAGAACAGCAAATGCGCTATGGATTGACCTCAAAACAGTAGATGCAAAGCACAAGACCGTTCGCCCACTCAGACAACAATCCAATCGATACTTAGAAACTACGAGGCTCACACATGTTGACAGTAGCTCGCGTAGACTGCATTGTTCACCACGCCAAACTGATCCAATTCATAGGGGATAAGTATACTAATGGTGCCAAAAGCTGTGTACGGCGCTCACTTTGGTGTCAAAAGTTTCCGCCGGATCACTTTAAGTACCAAATTGGAGAAAAAATGCTCACTTTAGTGCCACCGGCGAGAATTTCCGGCCAAAATGATTACGTGGCTTTAAAAAAAAAAAAATCGATGGGGCCCCTAAACGATGTCGTTTTCGGTCCTCCTTAAGAAAACGACATCGTTTTTCCGTCCTACGTGGATGGCTTCACGGAAACGACGCCGTTTAGCTCAATGGGGGTTGAAATTAGGGTTTCCGCCGTTCGTCCGCCATTGTTCGTCCGCCGTTGCTTGGCCACCGTCGCTCGGCCACCGTTGCTTAGTCACCATTGTAATTGCTTGACCAGGTGAGTGAAGAGAAATTGAGATTGTTGCTCGAGCAAGAAGTTGCAGGAAAAATCGGAGGCGAGGGCGGAGGAGGAGGAAGAAGAAGATGGGTCGGAAGTCTTGCTAGTGTGTCTTGCTTCTTCGCTGGTGCGTTGTTGGTGTCATTTCTTGGTGTCTTTGTCGGTCTTCTTCTGCCTTTGCCGTCGTCTTCTTGTCATTGTTGGTATGGGTGTTCAAGGAAGAAGAAGATGAAGACGGGCGTCGTTTTCTCTCAATTTGGGGATTAGGGTTTGAAGTTGGGGGAAAAATGTCAAACGGCGTCGTTTTGGTGTTTGGATGTTGACTCAACTTTCCGACGAGCCACGTCGGCTTAAAAAATTAATAAAAAAAGGCCACTTCGAATTTTCGGCCAAGTTCATCGGCGTTGGCACTTAAATGATCGTTTTTCAAAATTTTTGGCACTTAAGTGATCCGGTGGAAACTTTTGGCGCCAAAGTGAGCGCCGTATACAACTTTTGGCACCATTAGTGTATTTATCCCCAATTCATAGTCACGGACCCTGAGCTCCACATCAATGAACCCACTCATTCCACGAAGAATGACAAAAGATTGTGAACCTCATTAGTCATCATCACAAACCCAATCGACGCAAGTAAAAGAGTCATCATCGCAATGCCAAGACGGATGCATTTGACAAGAGTAACGAACCTCATTAGTCATCATCGCAAAAAACAAATCGAAAAGCTTCAATTTTCCTAAGCAATTATCCACACTCGTCTCAAGAAATCCCACCCCCCATAACTATAAGTAGACAAAAAAAAAAAAAAAAAAAACAAAAAAACAAAAAAAAAGGACACCACACTACCAACCACACGAAAAAAAAGTCAAAAACACAACAACAGAAGAATTCACGTACTTCCCCCGCATCCTCACCACGCTGAAACAGGCCGTGACTACCTGGACCCAACGGTGTGACAGGGACGATTGGGGCACCCGCGGCCTCGACGGCCGGGGCGCAATCGAAGTGGGGAAAACATTGCGGTGGGGGGAATCGATCGGGAGGGCGACCGGCGGGCAATGCCGGCGGACGGGGGGGTCTTACCTTGGCGGAGGAAGAAGGCTTTCGTAAAATTTCGATGAGAATCGGAGCGCTATTGATGAGAAGGTTTCAACGTTGATACTTTGGAAACAGAGAGTCGTGGGTGAACGACGAAGAAAGAAAAAAAGCATACGGTTTTATATTTCAGATAGAACAAATCCTATCCGACCTTATCCCACTTCCTTCGGATTTTTTTATCCGATCTATATCCGACCTTATCCTATCCTAGACAGCTACTAAACACGAGATAGGATAAAACATATCATATCATGGTTTTTCACAAAAAAGGCAAGGGTATCAAAGCATTATATTTTTTGTAATCATAAAAATGAATGATCATATTTTTTATTTTTTACTAAATTTGATTGTGAATTATGAGAGATTTTTACAATTTCTGTTTGTATATTTTCAATTTCATTACTTTTTTGTTGTAAAATATCAAATAATGGCGGAAATGACATAAAAATATTCAACTTTACCATTATGATCCACTAAATGGTGAATAAGATATAATAAAATCTCTGGATTTTATATCTTATCCTGACTAGAATTCCAAGTGATCAAACACAACATAAGAGTTTTATGACCCAAAAAAATTTAGGAGCTTTATTTAATCAATTACCATTGTAAAAGTTCTCTCATAAATTTACTATTGAATGGCGACACGTGCATGAATTTAATCAAATAACTATTTTTAAGAATGTGTTGCATCTATCTAACGAGGAATATGCAATTTTTTTTTTTAAATTGACAACGTATCTGATAATAAGTCGTCACGAATAGGCAAGAACTTGTGCCAGCAAAGCCTCTTGCGAACTTATCATCTTTCTTTCAGGTCCTATATTTTGGAAGCCCAAGCCCCGAAAGACAGGAGCCGAAGGAACCGGACCGGACCGGGCCGAGAGAAAACCCTGATAGGAATAAAGCTATCCCGATAACCAAACACCCTCCGACCTTTTGGCCAACTTCACCCGCCGTCTGAGGGAAGAAAGAGACTAAAACCCTTCGCCTCCGCCACCGGGCGGCACCGCCGAGCAGCAAGAAGAAGAAGACGAAGCAGAAGAAGCAGAAGCATCAGAAGGAGAAGCCGCAGAAGGAGAAGGAGGAGGAGCAGAAGGAGAAGGAGAAGATGGCGTATCAAGGAGGGGACCTGAAGTCGACCTCCATCAATGGGGTGAAGATGTACACGGTGTCCTCCCAGCAGCGCTCCCTCGCCACCTGGCTCGCTCCCAAGAAGCTCCGCGCGCTTCGCAAGGACAAGAGTATGATGCCCCACCTCGCCTTCCCTTCCCTCCCCTCCCCTTCCCTCCCCTCCCCTTTTGATTTTCTTGGCTTTTCCCTTCTTGGGTTTCGCCCGCTTTGTGTTGGCGCGAGTTACTTCGATCGTGCTTGTGATGGGTCGGCGGACCACCTAAGAGGGTGATCATAATGAGGCTTGAATTGGTGGAATTTGAGTAGCATGGTGCAGGCTGAATTCTTGGTGGTGTGACTTTGCTTCGTTTGTGTGGTCAGATTATATGCAAAGGGTGGAGTTGATACAGGACTTGAGGTTTGAAACAGCGACGACGAGGATTAAAGCGACCCCCGACGGGGAGTTTCTTATCGCGTCAGGTTGTCTCGCCGTTTCTTTCTTTAATTACTTGTGCAAGGGAAGAAATTTGAAAGGTTGTAAATGGTATGAGACTTCTCTGATGTATTACTGCCAAACAGGTATATATCCACCTCAGATGAAAGTATATGAGCTAAGGGAATTGGGTTTGAAGTTTGAAAGACACCTGGATTCAGAGATAATTGATTTCGAGGTGCTTTTCACCATCCGATCATATGCTAACTCTTGAACTGGTGAATTGTTGCACTTTTTGTGATATCCCTCCCTCTCTCTCTCTATGGATACTTTGCAACCGGCTTTTATGGGTGACATAGGTCCAGAAATTCAATTTCTGCATGTTGTGCATTCTGAAGTACTTTTTTGGAAGTCTGCCATCCTTTATAGGATTGCAACTGTGCAGGTTCATAGTCAATAATCTGTTTGGTCTCTTTCTGCTGATTGTTTCAAGTCAACAAAGAGTCAAGGAAATGCTACTGCGTATTCTGTTCTGCGAGCTTGAATTAGCAAAATTTGAACAATATCAGTTATCACTTCCCTTTCTCATGTTGAAGCTGTGAATTTATCTTATAGTTTCATTTATGGTATTTGGATTTTCACCTTGAGTTCCCAGAAGAATGATGAAATTATGGATCCAAGAAAACTAATGTATGGTTAAATTCTCTGCTGAAATGTGATTTAGTTCTCTGAGTTGTAAGGCTTTATTGGTTCTATATTTGCATGACTAGAAGGATAAGAAGGATGATAGCATCTAAGCCATCTGCATGGCAATAGTTTGTAAAGTTGAAATTATTTCCACTTTGCTATGTGGAATTTAATGTTCGAAGTTTTTTGGGATGTTAAGTGGTGGGATGTATTGTCTGAACCAGTTCTCATGTTGTGCAAATATTGTGCTATATTGGCTAGGTTTTGGGTGATGACTACTCTAAGCTTGCCTTCCTATGTGCGGATCGTTCTGTCATTTTACACGCTAAGTATGGAAAGCATTACACCCTGCGGATTCCTAGGTACTTTTTCAGCTCTTTACTGGTACATATGGTCTATAGTTTCTGAGAATTCTTATTGGATGATTATGCTTACATGGTCCAATTGTTATTTTTGTAGCATACATTATGATTCCATGTTTTAAGTCTTATGCCTTTAGTTTTTACAATTAGTGCAAAGAATGTCATTGCAAATTGGATGTTATTTACATTTTGCTAGGCTCCTCCCTTAACTTGGACAGACTTGGATCAAACACAGACGTTTCCCCTGAGTCTTGTTTCAACATTTTCAATGTTTTCCTTCTCTAATTTTTTAACTTTAGAATGCTGATGTCCCCTTTGGTTTGGAAGGGGACATCATAATCTATCTTGCCGCTTTTGATGTCTTGCCATTTCCATGAGATATGTCATCTTCTGTATGTAGCATTTTTGCAAAGTACTTATTGATGTAATTGATTGGAACTACTAACTTTCTGAAGATATCACACCAGAAAGCCCCCTATTTTTTTTTTTTTTTAATTTCATCCTGACTTGAGCACTTTGCCTTTATGGAAATTGTACCTTCCTCCATGTAGAAAACAGATAATGTTTGATCTGTGCCACATCTGGAGAATTTCCTATCACAAGTTGTTTCCCTTGTATGTTCCATGTAGGAGAGTTTTTTGAGATGAGTTGCATTTTTGGAGTTCGGAGAATATCTATACCATTTAGGCTTTCCTATTGATGCATTGACGTTCTGTTCTTCGTGAACCATTTTGATTAAAGTCATTTTTCTGCGTGTGTTATTTGCAGGATGGGAAGGGATATGGCATATGATTGCTGGTCGTGTGACTTGCTATGTGCTGCATCTTCTCCTGATTTGTACAGAATAAATTTAGAACAGGTTATTGTGTATTTCTTCTTACACTGTGATGAGTTATTGAGTTCATTTTCTCTGTATTGTTTACAGTTGCTTGTTGTCCAACTGTAGTTTGAGAGGCGGGAAGTTTTTATTCTTCAACTCCAGATCTTGGCCAATTCTACGCTTAAGTGATGTAACTTTGAGCGTGCATGAGTTTCGTGCTTTTGTGTGTGGGACCTTCGTGTGGAAGAAAGGGAATTCAATGCATTTTTCAGCTTTTCAGAGTTCTATTAAAACTTGGAAAATTGTCTTCTACTCACAATTCATGATATCTTTTTTTATTTGCCATATTCATTGGTGCTCAGTGAGAGGGATCCATTTTGTCCTTGCAATGATAAATCTCTAGGGAATATTCTTACTTCTGAGGAGCTCATGCACGATGAACAAAACCAAAAACAAAGCGCCCCCCCAGGGTGCGGAAAACACACAAGAAAAGAAAAAAAAAGAAAGAGAGAGGGAGAAGAATAGGATAATTGATCTGATCTTTCCTTTTCCTGGCAACTGTTTTTTCTTGTACTTTAGATGAATACATGGGAAATATTCTTCCCATGGGGGGCAATATTTTTCCTGTATAATAATTTTAACTTCTCGTTTTTTTCCTTGCAGGGACGATTTCTCTCCTCTCTTAGCACTCAGTCGCCAGCACTGAATGTAGTTTCTCGAAGGTTGATATAGTAAAATGTATCTTAAATTCAATATTTCCATGTAGTTATTGAATTTACACATGGTGCAATTTGCTGTGAAATTCATGAGGATGTTTTCATTTTCAGCAAGCTTCATGGGCTGGTTGCGTGTGGTGGTGAAGATGGTGCCCTCGAATGTTTTGACTTGAGGATGAGATCTTCTGTTGGTAGGATAAATGCAGTTGCACCTACTGGAGACATTAACTCAGTAAGCCTGCTGCTCAGTTCTTAAATTCTTATCTAGAACTTTTCAACGTGGAGCTGAAAATGAAACATGGATGTGTGTGGGGGAGTTCTTTCTTAGTGCCAAATGTATGCATAAGCACTTTCATCATTGTGTTTTCTTCTCATGGAGGGGAAGTTTTCTCATGTACTTGCCTGACTTGTAGGAGGTCACTGCTGTGGAATTTGATGGAGATGGCGGCTATTTGATGGCTGTTGGAAGTAGCGCAGGCAAGGTATGATGCCATTCCTACAATATGTGGCCAAGCAGGACTTTCCTCGATTCCCCTTTTCGAAGCACTTGCTACCGTATTTTTGAAGTCATTTGCGGTGCTCAAGCTCATACATATTTTTCTCGAGGAACTTCTGTTATTACATTTAGACATTAAGCACCGCAAAGAACATGCTTGTATTGCACACTGTACTTTCCATAAAGTTTGTGTATTTGGTCATTGTCAAGAAACAGGATTGTTCTCGAGTGTAGTTAGTGAGATTGAGACAGCTTTGGATGGTTTGAAGGGTGATTGTAGATTTCTTTTCAGAGGCCTTTTATCCTGTAGATGGTTGAGTTACTAAGTTACACGGGCTTACCAGATACACATTTCAAACAAGTAGAGCTGATCTTGCTTACTTGATAGTGAGAAATCTTATAAGAAAGGACTAATGATTGTTGACCTTATGAAAGACTCCAAGGGGTTGGATGAGAGAGTCATAGTGAGGGTTATTTTGCTGGTGTTTTCAGCATATAGGCACCAAATATATATAATGGTGTACTGAGGATCAAAGTAAAAAGGGTTGATCCAGTCTGATTATCAGATCATGTTCAGTAAAGGTCTATGATCACACCAATGTTCACTTTCTGCTAGAGAATTTTGGTACGGAGATTTGTTAGTGATGGACATCTTGTGAATTCCTGGGTTGGCAACATCCACCTTATTGTGGGCCATACTTCGATTATATTGAGAGGCCAAAACTTTTATCTACTGAAATAGCAATCTAATATCTTGTGATGCAGGTTATGATATATGATTTGCGTTCCTCACTTCCCATACGAGTAAAGGATCACATGTGAGATTTCTCTTGGTTATTCAAATTATCAAGTTGTGTCCCTTTTTGGGTTTTGCCTCAGTTTGAAATGATAATGTTTTTTGAATTTTCTCGATAACAAAAACAAAAGGTTATGTTCTTATGCAGGTATGGTAGTGCAATATTGGATATTAAATGGCATCGTACTCTGAATTCTGAAAACCCAAAGCTGATTTCCACTGATAACCATATTGTCAGGATTTGGGACCCAGAGACGGTATGAGTTGTATCAATGAGAAGCTATGCTTCTTATTTTTTCCTTTCCACACTTTCTTTGTATATGGTGCAAATCATTTAGGGTAAAAATTGGTGCTATTATTTCAATGCTGTTGCTGTTTTGTATTCAGCCTGGTTGACTTAAGCCCTATAGGAGCAAGATGCATAGATTGACCATTGAGTACATGTTTTCTCTATTTTTGCCTTTCTTAGTCTAGTAAGACTGAAATTTTATAATTAGAGTTTCTTATACAAAATGAATGCTACATGTTCTTATCCTTTGTGGTCACTATTTCTATGTTCAAGTGGTATTTTTGGTACCTTTCCAACGGCAATCCAAAATTTAGCATATTAACTTTTACCTGGTTCTTTAGATCATTTTGTTTAAAATGTCAATTCTTGAGTCTTGTCGCTGTTGTAGAAAGAATTTTCAGAATTTGTTATTTTTCAATACTCCCCGTTGCAAGTTCATTTAGATTTTTAACTGGTTTCTGCTGGATTTCAGGGTGATGGCATGACCAGCATTGAACCGACTGCCGGAGCAATAAATGACATTTGTGTGTTTAGGGACAGTGGACTGATGTTACTGGCGTTGGATTGCAGCCAAATACCCTCTTATTTCGTTCCTGCTCTTGGACCTGCTCCTAAGTGGTGTGCTTATCTTGAAAGCTTGACGGTCTGGTTCTAAAGTGTTATTTGCTTCTATTTTATCCTATCCTTGGTGAGTACTATGGTCTCATTGAAGATTTTCCTTTTATAGGAGGAGCTTGAGGAGGGAGGCCAAACAACCATATATGACGACTTCAAATTTGTAACAAAAGAGGACCTTGAAAAGTTGAATTTGACAAATTTGATTGGCACAAACCTTCTAAGAGCTTATATGCATGGGTTCTTTATTGATCACCGTCTTTACAAGAGAGTGAGTTCATCTCCTCTTTACCCTAATTGAATAGATCTCATGCATTGTTACTCTGATTTCATGCTTGAAAATGCTTTATTATGCTGCAGCTTTTCTTTTGGTCATTTTCCATAGATCTTGCATAAAGGGGGAAATGTTCTCAACATTTGGTTGAGTGAAGTTCTGCTTCCCGTGCCATTTTAGCTTGACACAATCATGTGGCTCTCTGTTTGCATGGGAACGTGCATATATAGGCACTCGTCCACTTATGTGTATGCATAGTCATTTAAGGTTTACCGAGAAATTTTTGCAAAATTACACTCCCTTTTGAGTTTATATATGCACAAAAAATTATTCTGAAGAATTCGGCCTTATTTATAATCAGATGGTTTTATAATTTAGAGAATTTGGTTGGGAAAAGAAATGAAATATTGATTATGCTGCTTTTAGAATTTTATTCTTGTTAAACAGCTGTGTTCTTGTATCTGGTGTAGAGGATGCTTGCCTTTTTATTGTTAATGATGTGATGTCAGGATGTTTTACTTTATGCATGTAATATTGCAGTCTGTATTGCCTCCAGTTACGCATAATGGGAGGAAAAAAACCCTACTTCTTAAGATTTTAAATTTTCTTGCATGTGATTGAGTATATCTAGACTTTTTGAGTAATGAGCAAGTCATTATTGATAGAGATCTTTTAAAGAACTATCAATGCAACTCTTTTCTCAATATATTTTCGAAACTGCAGGCAAAGGCATTAGCGGATCCTTTTGCATATGATACATATATAGAGCAGAGAAAGAAAGAGAAGTTGGAAGCTGAACGTGCCTCTCGGATCACGGTTAGTAAATGCAAGATTTCCTTGCTTGTTTGCATATGATTTTTGTAGCTATATAGCCTCATCTTAGCTTTGCATAAATGGGGATTACACAGCAGATTTGGCTCCGGGAATTGTTGGTAGCTTTTGAAGTCTAATTGGTTTGACATGGGCAGATGCTTGCTAGTTGGCCATTACCTTTGAGTATTAATCATTTAATCTAATTGATTATTGTTTTCTCTTGCAGATTAAGAGAAAATTACCTAAAGTTAACAGGGTTCTTGCTGCTCGTCTCCTTGAGAATGATGAAGCTGAAAACGAGAATAAAGAAAGTGATGACAATGAGCCCAAGAAAAAATCAAAGAAGAAGAAAGGACTCGACAGTGAAGTTCTTAAAGATGAAAGATTTACAGCTATGTTTGAAAATAAGGTAAAGAAAAACCTCACATGCCATAGTGTGCTAAAATGTTTTGCTGGTCCTGAGGTTCTTGCTGTATTTTCCCACTCTGGCACCCAATTTGCTTGGGTAGATTTTGCATGGTCTGATGCTGATGCTGAACCAATTACTCTTCAGAGAATAAGTAGTGTACATATGCATTTGTACTTATTTCAACATGTGTGTGGATATAAATATATACTTTTGGAAGTTGCCAATGGCTTGGTGTAGTGTTATCGTCTTAAAGGTGCGAAAACGTAGGATTTTAGGTTTTAAAACTTCTGGTTAGGTTTCAAAACTGCTTATTGAATTTGGATATACTTTTGATTGTTGTCCACAGGACTATCAAATTGATGAACAATCACAAGAGTACATTTCCTTACATCCAATGTCTTCTAAGACACAACCGTCATTGGTTGAGGAGCATTTTGAGCCTGTCGATGTGGAGGATGACGATGGTTCAGATTATTCTGATGCCTCTGCTGAGTCCCAGACATCAGAGGAAGAGCCTGATTTTGATAAGGATAGAAGCAAAAAGAAGTCTCATGTTCCAAGGTAAATTTTGTCCATAGCCAATTATAGTTTGATGTGGTGGATCGTGCATATTACGTTGCAGAAAATGGGAGGAATCAATGTTTCCTTTTTACCCGGTGTGGATGTCCAACGGATATTTGTGGCATGCATGTGTGTTCTTAAATCGGCCGGCTAAAAAAAAAAAACACACTGGAAGTGAGCGGGGTGGACTCATTGGATTGGGTGTTGGGATACATGAGATTTTCTTTCTTTCTTTTTGTTTTTCTTTTTATGACTAATATTTTCCTTTGATGAATTGTAGATTATATGAAGTTAAGGATGAGCGTCATGCAGAGGCGTTCTTCAACCGCGTTTCACTAGCAAAGGAGGACTCTCTTCCTTTGGGAGAGAGGGTGGCGGCTCTCCAACGCAATCAGCGCACTCCTGGTGCTCCAAATGATGTCAAATTGGGACCAGGAGGGTCCAGAGAAATATCCTTCATTTCCAGAAGCTCAGCCAAGTATGTCGAAGACGAGGAAGACAGAGATCCCCGGCGTGAAAAGAGGAGGGGAATTCAATCACTGGGGTTGAAGTCGGATCAACGAGGCTTCCCCGGCAGAGGGAGAGGAAACCGCGGGAGAGGAAACCGCGGGAGAGGAAGAAGAGGAGGTCGCCGGTAACTGATACAGCAGTCTCCCTTTGTATCCCTTTTTTTGTTTTTTCTTCTTGTATTATGTAGCATTCTAAATTAGTTGACGAGGCGCACGCGAGGACTGGCTATTGAAATTGCGGTGCCTATTCTTTTTGACTCAATGAATAGAGGATTACTCTAGATCTGGGTGGTCCGGGAGTTAAATCTTCTTCCCCAGTTTAGGAGCATTGCAAGGAAATACAATTTTCATGTAAGAGTAGTGGCTGGTTCCAAGAGAACTTAAATTTGTCAAATGCAATTTCGTTTTCCGTTAACCTCGAATGCCATTTTTGTTATATGGTAACACTAAAGTGCAATTTCTGTGAAGTCCAGGCATGTAAAAGGTTATTCCATCATGGGTATGGATAATACTTGTCATATTCGTGATGAGCATAGCATATATACTAAATTGAATTTGGAATATTGAGGGTAGTAAGAAATTACAGGATATGGATTCATTATGTTCTTACGTTGTCATGTTATTATTAAATGTAAAGGTATTCTTGGAATGTTAAATAAAGTGAGACAAATTCCAATGTTGACTTAAATATAGATATAGGTAGATACTATACCCATAAAATAATTCTTCCGAGCCTATGCGTGGTATGGCAACTGATGCGCGTGAATTATGGTGGTAACCTCGTTCTGGGCTCGTGTTTGGGTGTGCAGGGCGTGCGCACTTGACAAGTCATTGTTTTTCTTTTTCCTTTTCTTTTTCCAAAAGAAGAAAAAAAGGAAAGCTGAAGATATATGATGCCCGATTACATTTAAGCATTAATATAAATGACCTTCCCAATAGTTTAGTCCAAGTCATTTATCTTATTATAAACTAATTGCAGCGTGTATTGAAGGTTATATACATATACATGTATACACATATATGTATTTATATATATGTGTATATACAGATATATATATATATGTATTTATATATATGTATATACATATATTTTACATATATGTATCCTCATAGTTGAATCGAATTGAATGACCCATTAAACAAAAACAATTAATTGCATTCAATTAAGACAGAAAAAAAAAAAAAAAAAATCCATCAAGTCAGGGGGGAGGGGGGGGATTACGAGAGAAACAGTTTTACCAAAATAATAATGGGATGAAAGCCCACTAACAAACTCAACACATGCATATGCCTATTCTAATATGTGGTTCGTGTTATAAAGTCTAGTCTAGAAACATAAGTTGATAGGTGAAAAAAAGATCACATATATATAAAAAGCATATAAACCTCATAATCAAATAATATAGGACGTTTTAAAACCTCCTCTCATGTTCAAGCTAGTCTACGAGTGACACGTGAAATTTGATTAATGATGGTTTATGCACAAACGAAAATGACAAAATTTGACTCTAAAATCATGGGAAAAAGTCCAAACAAAATGTTAAAATGGTAAATAAAGGCGTGATGTCATATCTAAGTAACAATTTATATGGCATACGTTTAACCAAATAAATCAAGAAAAAAGGCATAGAAAAATGTATTGGAGTGCTCGTGCATGGTCAGCAACAGAAGTGAGCACAAGAAGCTTAGCCACACAAAACCCACGAGTCCTGCACACACTAGTGGTACACGCGTGCACGGCAGGTGAAGCTTTAGACAATACATCCACAAATTAAATTTTGTCCGGAAGAGATGAACTTGTTGATGTCACGGTGCCTTAATCAACCCTATTATTCCCGGAGAAGATAAAGAAATCAGTCATCTTGCTCCAATATATTATGTGACCAATCTTTAGCTGAGTTCTGTAATGGGAGTTTATATATAAACAAGTCATGGTCATCCCACCTTCTTATAGATCTAAATTTTCAAAAACCTTGGGAAGAGTAATACATACCGATGTTGTCTTTTTCTCCTAGTGCTTGGCCCTCAGAGGATTCCACAAGCCATGAACAGTGGAGCCACATGCACAGAGATGCCTACACTTCCTATTCACCACCTCCCCTTCGTTTTCCCTTCTCATCACCACCTACACCGTCTCCTCCGGCGGAGCTAGCGCTTGATCCTCTCGATATCCCATTTGGAGGGGCCAAAGGCGAAGAAGCAACGATGGTCAAGAAGCTGAACCACAACGCCAGCGAGCGTGATCGGCGGAAGAAGATGAATGGTTTGTACTCCACGCTCCGTTCGCTGCTTCCAGCCGCTGATCAAATGGTAATTATACTAATGCTATTAGTCCCATATCTACGAGGGAGTTTTTAAAAGCTTTTGTTTTATTCCTTTCTTTGGATACACTTTGCCAAAATTAGAAAGAGTGATGGAGAGAATAGTAAAACATTAGTAGCCAGTGGACATTGTGTAATCATATATAACCCTAGTTTCTTTTCTCTAAATCCATTTTTTCGTTATTGTATATATTCATGTTTTTGATCTTCTTTCCTGACAATTCGGATCTATTAAGGCTTCAAGCGGATTCGTTGACCTAACACCAGCCTATTTTTCTACTTTATTATCTCTTTATCTAGAAAAGAACACTAGAAGTGCCCCAATTTTCATACAACTCTAAAATTTTAGAACTTTTTGAGTGGGCATTCCAATGTCACTTTGGTAAAATAACAATCACATAAGTGTAATTGCTGATTTGGGATGTCAGAAATTTGATATGACAATATTCTAACATTTTTTATGACCAACGTGGTTCGCCGGTATAGCGAGCCAGCAGCACATGACTGCCCTGAATTCAACCTTTTATTCAAACCCTAACCTCACAACCAAGAATTTGGGGCAAAATTAGTAGCTGAAACATGCAATAGTGGTTTGCTACTTCGTTTGTGTGATTTTATTTCACCGGTATTGAAATTTAAACACTAGAATCTTGATGATGGATAGTAAAAAAGGCCAGCGTTGAGAGTAAACCAGGAGCCTCGATGAAGGGTTTGGATTTTGGGAAAAAAGAATTACAGTGAAGAACATGTTCAAATTAAGAGGACAAGGGACAACTAATTGGTGGTGGTGAGGTGATGACAGTGGTGAGGGACATGACCACGAGGCAAATGATGGGAAAGGAGATAAAGTTGGGGGAGAAGAGGACGGCGACGTTGCCCTTCCGGATGCCCATGGCGGAGAGGTGGGAGGCGAGGGAGTTGACGAAGCGCCAAAGGTTGGTAAAGGGGACGAGGAGGCGAGAGGAGGCGTCCAAATGAAGGCCATAGAGCCGCGGAGGGAATGGGAGGAGATGAAGGTGGTGACGTTGAGGGAGGGGTTTTGGGGGGAGTAGAATGGGCTTGCGCTTGCTGTTAGAATGGTCCATTTGGGGTGGGTGGGCCACCATTGGAAATGAATCGTGACATGATGAGAGCTTAAGCTTGATACACAATTAGAGATGGCAAAATAGGTCATGGATTTTGAAAATGGGTCGTGTGACCCATTTTTGACTCATATAAAATTGAACTTAAAACACTTTGACCCATTTTAGCTAGGTCATTACATCTTCATAACTCATATACGATCCATTAGTGAAAAATATGAATCCATGACCCATTTTGCCACCTCTACACACAATCCCTCCCTCCCCACCCCCTTCTCTCTCTAAGATTGGTCTACTGTAGGATTAGAGAAAGAAGCGAGAATGAGAGAGAATGAGTTTTAAGTGCCAGATTATTGTCCATTTGGATTTTCCTTTTTATAAGAAAGCCAAGTAAACATTAAAATTTATACAAAAAAAAAGTCACATTTTGTCGAAATTTGTCACTAGAGATATTTAAGTGATTATTTTTCCATTGATCTGGTATTAAGGTGATTGCTCGAAAAGTACAAAAATAACTATACTTATAATATCCCTTTTCCATTTTTGTCAATAGCTTATTCAACTTCAAGTCACTGCATACTCAATTTATCTCAACATTTAGGTACTAGAAAAATTAGAGAAAATCGCTCTGAAAATTTGGTTTTAATAGAGTTTGATCTCATTCCTTTTCCTTCAGAAAAAGTCAAGTGTCCCGACAACGGTGTCCCGAGCGCTGAAATATATACCAGAAATGCAACAGGAAGTGGAGAAACTCACTCAAGAGAAGGAAAAGCTTTTGTCAAGAATTAATGCTTCCCGAGACGGAGATTATTACACTAGTCACCAAGAAATTAGCAGAGGGAAAGGTTCACTTCAAATTTTGGTGCCATCCATCTCAACGACTCGTTTGAGTGAGAGTGAGGTTGCAATTCAAATAGGCACCAGAAAGGTCATGACTCATAAGACTGTCGATTTCTCTGAGGTCTTGCTCGCCTTGGATCATCTGGGATTTCCTCTAATAAGCTCTTCCACCTTCGAGTCATGCGGAGGAATGAAAACAACCTTCTACAATCTACACGTTCAGGTGCTTTACCATCTTTAATGACCCATTTATCTTCTTTGATTTGATTTAAACTTACTGAATTCTCCATGACATGGTATAGCGTATAGATGTATTAATGACATGCATGGTGATAACTTGAATTTTGAAGGTTGAGAGAAGCAGGGGTGTGAAGTGCGGGGATTTGAAGGAGAAGCTGTCAGCATTATTTGATCATCGGCAGAGAAGCCATGTAAACTTCCTGACGCAACTTGGGAACCGGATAATGTAAAAATAGTTTCTCCATTACTTTTGAACTTAATGTCAAAAGAAAGCTGCAACAAATTAATATCAATGAAGTCTTTCAACTAGTAAACTAGCTTCTTTTATATATATATATATATCATGCCTCTCTACACATCCTGCATGTACACCGAGAATGTCTTCGAGCATTTTCTTTTTGCCTGGTTCGAAGAGCTTTAGATGATATTGAGTGCAGACTCTACTACTTATCTTACTTTAACCAGTGCATAAATGAAAAGAACTTACTCTTTCAGTCCTAGCAACATATGTCAAAGCTAATTGAGCGCATTTAAAACATGGTGATGGTGAGATTTACCACCACCCCCCCCAAAAAAAAAAAAAAAAAAAAAAAAAGACAAACGAGGGCCTAATTGCATAACATGTAATTACATTTCATAAATATCTAGTAATGCTTAGTGTTTAGGATGATGAAGGTAACTACAAACAGGTGTTTGAAAGAAGCAAAGATATACTCTCCAGGCATCTAGATTTCCTTTTACCCTATGAAGGAATAAATCCAAATATTTATTGTTAACTCGTGTTTATATATTCGTAGAACTATTGCGCAAATTTACAAGAAGGTGTTGGACATTCGTAGAGTATCTTCTTTTTTAATGGTACTTCAGACACATAGCGACCCTTTATTGCAGTAAATGAAAAAAAAAAAGATCCAGACAAACAATGATGTCCATATGGGCAGGATGACTTCTTGAGTAATATATAATATTTATCTATAAATTCAAGAAAACTAATGTATGGTTAAATTCTCTGCTGAAACGTGATTTAGTTCTCTGAGTTGTAAGGGTTTATTGGTTCTATATTTGCATGATTAGAAGGATAAGAAGGATGATAGCATCTTAGCCATCTGCGCGGCAATAGTTTGTAAAGTTGAAATTATTTCCACTTTGCTCTGTGGAATTTAATGTTCGAAGTTTTTTGGGAAGTTAAGTGGTGGGATGTATTATCTGAACCAGTTCTCATGTTGTGCAAATATTGAGCTATATTGGCTAGGTTTTGGGTGATGACTACTCTAAGCTTGCCTTCCTATGTGCGGATCGTTCTATCATTTTACATGCTAAGTATGGAAAGCATTACATCCTGCGGATTCCTAGGCACTTCTTCAGTTCTTTACTGGAACATGTGGTTTATAGTTTCTGAGAATTCTTATTGGATGATTTTGCTTAGATTAGGGGTGAGCATGATCCGAGTTGGGTCGGTACACCCCCTTACCCTAAGACCAACACACATAGTACTGATTCTCAATTTTTGGGATCGAGGACCGATCCTATTGAGCTTGGGATCGAGGATCGGACTAACTTAGTGGGTTTGGTCCGGTTCTGGAGTCAACCCGGAATCAATCGATAATTTATTTATTTCATTTTTTGTACTATTTGAAAAGGCAATTGAGGACCGGACTTGTCACGCCCCGATCCTCGAGCGCGCACCCATTCCTCAATGGTCGATACAAATGCGACGTTCTCCAGGTCTCGACGCGGACCCAATTTGTTTTAATGCACATGCGGAAGCGAAACATTAAACCCCTGAAAACAAACAACATGGGATATGAAAGCAGCGCACATTTCACAAAAACACACTTCTATAAACAACGGGGTTTAGGTACAAACGAGTCCGGTCAAAATCCTACAAAAGATCGATTCTCAAAGAAGCTGTCCTACAACATACTGGTAGGTCACATACGCCGATCCCTTAGACTCCACCTTCCCAGACTCCAGGGCTTCAATCTTCCACGACCACCATCTAAGGACTTGAAAATGATTATACAATAACCAGTGAAACAATGTCTTAGCAAGTCTACCCCGAACCCTTATTAGGAAGGAAATATGTCTCAAGGCACTCTAGCCACACAACCACACAATGAGAACATATAATTTATCTTGCCTCAGTTCCTTCCTGCACATTAGCACAATTCGTATCACAAATGCATATAATTAATGCACTCATCAATTGGAACATCCCATTATCAAACCAATCAAACACAGAAATCCCGATTATAAAGCCAAATAATTATGATACGTCCCATTCTGTGTCATACAATTTCGTCCCATAATCAGGCGTAGGTAAATCATATCGATGGTTCAATCCACCCCGATATTCACTCTCAATGATCCAATTTCCAATTCCACTCAACATTCCCACTCAATAAACAAACTAAAGGCTCTAGAGATAGTTCCCATGCGACTCAAGTCACCATGTAACACTTAGCCCTTGATTACAAAAAACGATAATCTAAGGCTCTAGAGGTGATCACACGAAGTCTCGTGTATTACTTAGTCCTTGACCACATAGGCTCTAGAGGTGACTCACACGAGTTCCAATATCGTGTAGTACTTAGCCCTTTACTATGTAGGACAATACTATAAGGCTCTAAAGGTAATTCCCATGTGACTCAAGTTGTCATGTAACACTTAGCTCTTGGTTACAATAAGCAATAGTATAAGGTATTAGAGGTAACTTACACGTAATCTCGCTATCGTGTAGCATTTAGCCCTTTACCTGCTCACAACCTATCAGGTTCCTTCTACACAACACAGATCACCTCAATTCATGCGGATGCCCATGCATTTATACACTCAAATCACCTCATAAGATCAAAACACATGAAATTAGACAACTTTTCCTTCTCAGGTGAACAGTGCACGTGAACAGTGTTTCGTGAACGGTGTTCACATGGACAGTAATTTTCAAGAATTAAATAACTAATAAATTAAATTCACAAGTCTTTAAAAACACTAATTAAAGCAAGCAAAGCATCAAGAACCATCACCCAACTAAAATCGGTCCTAATTGGTAGAAACTGGGCCACTCGCGCGTCTCCAAATTTAAATCCAGAAACTTAATCAAACGAACTTGAAAAATTCCCAAATTTGAATATGTTGTAAATGACAATAAACGGACATTTTTTATGAGACACCTTAATCCAGATCCTTCCAGATCCGACCTAGTAGATCGCTCAATCCAGTACTAAAATTGGGTTTGTTTTCCAGAAAGTTTGTTTTCCGAAATCAGTTTGGTTCGAGGTCCAAAAAATATCCGTTTGATTTGAAATTTGAGTATGTTAAATTCGAAGATGTGAAAAATAACTTTTGTGAAGAAACCATTTTGAAATTCGAACTCTAAGAGTGGATAAAAACCCCTAGACTCCCAAAAGGTCACCAGTTCCAACAAAAATTGAGGTTCTGTTTGCAAATGATGGAGTTGGTATCTCTTTCTTTTTATCCCTAAAAATCTTTAGAAAAATATATGTTGTAACTGAGGATATCTAAAACATTTCTCAAGAGGGAATTAACCTCAAATTTGCAACCCATTTCGATTTATAAAAATGGCAAACGACGAGAGTCTAGGAATCAGTTATGAGGAAAAAAACCACTGAATTCGACTAAACCATACTCAAAGGTGCTAATCTCACTAATTAGATTAAAAATAATCAATTCTAAGGCTAATATAACCATTCTAGATTATCACAAATCTATACTTAAACTAATCTAAACAACCCTTAAGTATAATTAACATCCTAAGCAAGGTTTAGTGAGTAAACTCACCGGTGTAGCGTTCCGGTGAGTCCATGGCGACGGCGACAGCGATGACGACGCTAAGGCGGGCGATAATCCTCCTAGCGGCGACACCAACCAAGGCTGGGAAGGACTCGGAAATGAGCCACGAAGACCTCATCGCTTGCTTGAACTTTAGCTTCTGTTCTTGGACTACAAAGGCCAAACTGGTGGCTAAAACAGTGAAGGAAGGGGCTAATTAGAGCTTTGACAAGTGGGTGGTCGGCAACCGGCAACACTTGGGGGTCGAGGGGGACTTGCTGGTGGTTAGTATGGGTGGAGGTAGAGTCGAAATGGAAGAAAAACGGCTGAAATAGGCGAAAAAGGCGAAGCAATGCAGGTTGCCGGGCGGACCAATGGACCGGTGACCGGTTCCTTCTTGCCGAGGTACAGGACAGCCGGTGACTCTGTTTGGCACGAGGTCGGGCTCCTTTGAACGGTTTGGATGTGCTGAGCACAACGGTGGGTGGAATGAAGGCTAATTCATCCGAGAAGACCACTTTTAACTTATATCTTTGGCGAAAGGTCAGTTGGAGCAGAAACTAGAACGAGAAGAAAACAGAGCAGGAAAGAGGTCCGGTGGCTTGGGCGGGTGTGTGACCGGCAAGGGGGATGCTGCTCTATGTTCTCTAGTTTCTCAAGCTTCTCTCAAGCACCAACAATGGAGAAAGGTGGGCAAAGGAAGGAGAAGAAGGGAGGGTAGCAGTTGGTCAAGGGGACAAGGGCCTTCAAAGCTCTCCAAATGGTCAAGAACACTTGAGTGGCTGCCCCACCAGCCTTCAGTCCTATCCTCTGCCCCTTATCCACTCTAAAGCTTCTCCAAGAAGCCTCCTAAGATGGCTGAAATGTTGCACCCCTCCAAGGCTATGGATTTTGGACACTTCCCCTATAATTTCATTCAATTCTTACTCAAATCAATCCAATTGAAGTCCAAACAAATCAGCCAAGGTGTCCACACTTGATCCATGATTTTTCCTCATCAATTGAACCAACTTGAGTCCCAAAAATCCATCCAAAGACGGTCCCTCGAATTTCTCGGTTCAAAACGGCCTTTGCCGAAAAATCTTTGGAAGATGAGTCAATGGTCTTAAAATGACTTGTGATATGACAGAACTTTCAATTTCTAAAATCGGGTTCAAATTCGCGATTAATTTTAATCTAGCGCGATTTTAACGGTCCTAATCTACCAGGTAGCTTTTAGGAATTTTTGGCGCATTTGACCATATTTTCAAGCCACAATGTACATCTTCGACACATTAGTGACTCTCGGTTGTTGTGAAAATCTCGAGGTTTCAAATGTGGACACAGGGTACAGAAAAGACAGAATAATCGATCTAATGTCGTTCGACGAGAATTTTGCAATCAGGTGGAATCACTCATTCACTGATCACATATCTTAGTCGAATCGACCTATCTCTAATCTTTGATCGATTTTGATAGTGCCGTATTGACCCTTGCAGATTAGCACAGTTGAGTAGTTGGTTCCTAGTCGAATTCTCGAGTCTGTAGCATTAAAATTCCTTAATATCTTCATGATAGATCGGTTAACTCGTGAGTGGCCAACTCAGAGAAAAAAGGCTATAGGCGCGTTGATGAAAAGCCTAATTCATCCAATTGAAATCTGAACTTAAAATTCAGGATGTCATAGGACCAACTCAATAGGTTTAGTGATGAACAAGGTTCACTTAGAGAGGCGAGTTACGAGCGTTGAGCGGGGTGAGCATCAAGTGTCAAGTAAGGAGCAACAAGCCAGGCGAGCATCGAGCGACAAGCAACACGAGTGACCCAAAGCGAGTGAGGTGAGTGTCAAGTGGCGAACAAAGAAGTTGTTTCTTTCGATTTTGGCAAATTGAAGACTAAGAGGACAAATAAGATAGAAGCGAACAATGAGGATGTCGTGAGGAGCTATTTATGCCATTTTGAATGCCATAAGAACTCCTAATAAAAACATTTTCCTCATTTATAAATTATGGTTGTTGATGCCGTAAAATACATTAAAATATCTAAGTTATTTAAAAAATAGTGTAAAATTACTTGAACTCATCACCAAAAAGTTATTTAATGTTGTTAACGCCATTTATTTTAGGGTTTTCTCTATATAAAAAAATTATAAATAATATATTAGATATATAGTATACAGAGAATCGGGGTTGGTCCGGGTTGGACCGATCCTAAACTCCTAGGACCGAGGACCAACCCGCACAGTGCTGGTCTAGGAATTCTAGGACCAAGAACCGATCCGGTCTTCCTGGGAACTAGACTAGGATTGGCAAGGTTGGGTTGGTCCAGGGTTAGTCTAGGGTTAACCCTAGACCGATGCTCACCCCTAGCTTACATGGTCCAATTGTTATTTTTGTAGCATATATTATGATTCCATGTTTTAAGTCTTATGCCTTTAGTTTTTACAATTAGTGCAAAGAATGTCATTGCAAACTGGATGTTATTTACATTTTGCTAGGCTCCTCCCTTAACTTGGACGGACTTGGATCAAACACAGACTTTTCCCCTGAGTCTTGTTTCAACATTTTCAATGTTTTCCTTCTCTGATTTTTTAACTAGAGAATGTTGATGTCCCTTTGGTTTGGAAGGGGACATCATAATCTATCTTGCCGCTTTTGATGTCTTGCCATTGCCATGAGATATGTCATCTTCTGTATGTAGCATTTTTGCAAAGTACTTATTGATGTAATTGACTAGAATTACTTACTTTAAGAAGATATCACACCAGAAAGCCCCCTATTTTTTTTTTTTTTTTTAAATTTCATCCTGACTTGAACACTTTATTTTTATGGAAATTGTACCTTCCTCCATGTAAAAAACATATAACGTTTGATCTATGCCACATCTGGAGAATTTCCTATCACAAGTTGTTTCCCTTGTATGTTCCATGTAGGAGAGTTTTTTGAGATGAGTTGCATTTTTGGAGTTTGGAGAATATCTATACCATTTAGGCTTTACTATTGACGCATTGACGTTTTGTTCTTTGTGAACCATTTTGATTAAAGTCATTTTTCTGCATGTGTTATTTGGAGGATGGGAAGGGATGTGGCATATGATTGCTGGTCGTGTGATTTGCTATGCGCTGCATCTTCTCCTGATTTGTACAGAATAAATTTAGAGCAGGTTCTTGTGTATTTCTTCTTACACTGTGATGAGTTATTGAGTTATTTTTCTCTGTATTGTTTATAGATGCTTGTTGTCCAACTATAGTTTGAGAGGTCGGAAGTTTTTATTTTTCAACTCCAAATCTTGGCCAATTCTACACTTTAATGATGTAACTTTGAGCGTGCATGAGTTTTGTGCTTTTCTTCGTGTGAAAGAAAGGGAATTCGATTCATTTTTCAGCTTTTCAGAGTTCTATTAAAACTTGGAAAATTGTCTTCTACTCACAAGTCATGATATCTTATTTTATTTGCCATATTCATTGGTGTATTGAATATATCATCGCCTATCTCTCGTGACTTTTCGTGTTTTGGTCGAAAGGCTGTTCAGTTTCCAATGAAAGTCGTTTCGGCACACATATTAAAGTGTCTTTATTACTATTTATTTAGACATGTTGTCTTTATTACTATTTATTTAGACATGTCTTTTCATATATCTAAGGAATGTCAAGAGTCGTGTTTTAAGCCTATATATAAACGAGTCTTGTAATCGTTTCAAAATGAAGAGTGAAAAGATTTTTCAGCAAGTAGTATATTCATCTCCTTCCTTAAAGAGCTTCTCTTGTGAGAGTGTTACCAGAGCTGTGTGACTCTGATATTCAACAATTGATATTAGAGCAAGGTTATTTGGAATCGAGAGCACGGTTCTTAGGGACTGTGAGTCAAGTCTTCCGGAGCGTAGTTCGTGAAGACGGCGGTCAAGGACCATTGTTCGTGCGCAAGCGGTCGAGGATTGGAATACATCGAAGTTCTACCGATGTACAGTCAGGGACTATAATCAATTGGTCGAGGATCAAGGTTTCTTGGAGTAGTGCTGGGCATTATTTCAAGTCAGATGGCGAATATTTCAAATTCGACGAATGGCATTGAGAAGCTCAACAACTCCAATTACAATAATTGGAGTGTCCGGATGAAGTTTTATTTGCTGGGTCAGGATTTGTGGGATATTGTTGGCGGCAGCAACACCACGACATCCAAAGATGATGATGAACAGAGGAGATGGAAGATCAAAGTAGGTAAGGCTCTTTACGCTCTTGCTATAACTGTTGAAGATGATTTATTGCCGCACGTTAGGAGTGACCAGACTCCTAGGGAGGTGTGGGATAACTTGGCAGCGTTATTCGCAAGGTCGAATGATGCCAAGCTACAAAGGTTGGAGAACGAGCTACTGTCGATGTCACAACAAAATATGACGGTGAGTCAGTATTTCTCCAAAGTTAAATCTATTTGTGACGAATTTTCAAAGTTGGATCCCACTAATGCCATTTCAGAAACAAGAATGAGAAGAATTATTATTCACGGGTTAAAGCTAGAATATAACGGTATTATTACGACTAGTTGTGGATGGGCAACTCAACCAACGTTGACTGATCTTGAGAATATTCTGGCTAACCAAGAGACTTTAGATAGTCAAATGTCTAAGGTTTCGATTAAGGAAGAAGAAAGTGCCCTCTTTAGTGATGAAAGAGGGTTCAAGGGCCAGAGGAGAATCGCTATTGACAACAAAGATGGCAAGTCCAAGAAAAGCCATGTCGAATGGCAAAAGCAACCAGCTTGTGAAGGATGACAAAAGCATCCAAGAGAGTCAAGCCTTCGACCAGGAGGAGCCAGGCGACGCGATGACAAAAGAAGTAGTGGACGATGTTACGTCTGTAGCAAGGAGGGCCACTTTGCTAGAGATTGTCGAGCAAAGAAAGTGGAATGAAATGTTGCAACATTATCGAAGAGGAATGATTTCAATGAAGATAAGGAATGTGATTTCCAAATGTCTGTTGCAATAGTGGTGTCAGATGAGTTCACTGCCTCTTCGGCAGTCGAGTTATACGATGCGATGGCATTAATCTCTGTAAGTGAAAAGTCGATTAATTATGATTACGACTAGATTGTTGATTCAGGGTGTTCGATTCATATGATTGGAGATCAAGGCAAACTATCGACGAGATGATGATAACTCCTCGATTCAATTCAAAGCAAGTTGAATTGAAAAGTGTGTACCATGTGCTTGGAATGAAGAAGAATTTATTGTCTGTGTCCCAGCTCACAAACTTGGGTAATTATGTGGTGTTCGGTCCACGAGATATTAAGGTGTACCGAAGTTTAAAGCCCATTGGTCGACCAATCGTGGAGGGACGTCGGCTGGAGTCCATTTACGTGATGTCTGCTCAAACGGCATATGTAAACAAACCCGAAAGAATGATACACCTGATTTATGGCATGCGTGGCTTGGGCATGTAAGTTATCACAAGTTGAAAGTGATGATGCAAAAGAACATGTTGAGGGGTCTTCCCCTTGTTGTGCCACCGCCTCCCTCTCGCCCTCACGCCGTCCCAGCCTTTTGTTTTGTGTCCAAGGGGCTGTCCAACCACCTTGAGTGGTTGAGAAAACCCGCCGGAGCCGCCGTTCAACCTGCCTAACACTCTAGCCGCCTCTACCGGTCTTGCTTTGCCTAATCGAACTTGTTTCCTCTCTATTTCAGCAGCAAACAAAGGCTGAGTTTGTGGGTTTCCAACAAGCTTCCAAGTCCGTTTTGAGGTGGTCCCAAGCCTCGGTTGCTTGGCCCGCCTTGAGGATAGTCGATCCCCGTTGTGTTCCCAACGTTTCGCATCGACCAGCTCGCAAAACAAGTGAGTTTCACTCACTAATCCCTGCTTAGTAGGTTAATTATGCTTAAAGGTTGTTTAGATTAGCTTAAGTATGGATTAGGGATAAGCTAGGATGGTTAGATTAGCCTTAGAATGGATTAATGTAACTTAATTAGTGAGATTTGTACAATTGATGATGGATTAGTCGAATCCAGTGGAGTTCCTGCAGTTTTAGTTTTTGGACTCTCGCTATTTTCCCTTTTTGTGGATCAAAATGGATTGCGAATTTGAGGTTAATGTCCTCTTGAGAAATATTTTAGACATCCTCAGCTATAACATATATTTTTCTCAAGATTTTTGGGAACTTAAAAGGAGAAATCAACTCCATCATTTTCAAACAAAATCTCAGTTTTTGTTGGAATTTGTGATCTTTTAGGATTCTAGGGGTTTTTATCAACTCTTAGGATTCGAATTTCAAAATGGTTTCTTTACAAAAATTGTTTTTCATATCTTCTAGTTTAACATAGTCAAATTTTAGATCAAATGGACATGTTTTGGACTTCAAACCAAACTGATTTCGAAAAATAGACTTTCTGGAAACAGACCTAGTTTTGGTATTGGATTGAGCGATTTACTGGGCCGAATCTAGAAGGATCTGGGTTAAGGTGTCTCATGAAAAATGTTTATTTATGTGTCCTTTATAACATATTCAAATTCGAGAATTTTCTGAACTCATTTAATTGGGTTTCTAGATCTAAACTTAGAGACGCGCGAGTGGACCGTTTCTGCCGGTTAGGATCGCTAGTAGCTTAGGGTTGTTCTTGATGCTTTGCTCACTAGAAATTGCATAATTGGTGATGTGGCCGACCTATGATATGCTTGGAGCTTGTGTGTGATGAGATGTGAATGGTTGTGCTATGGTATTGGTTTATGGTCATGGCAAAGGATGGCCACTGATGGATTTATGTGATATTGATTGCTTAATTGTGCAATTGATTGATAATTTATGCAATCGGGTACGAAGCACAATGTTCTTGGCCAAGTATGAACATTGTGCATGTATGGGTTGTGAGTAGATAAATGACTAAGTACTACACGAGGACGAAACTCGTGTGGGTCACCTTAGAGCCTTATATTATGGCTTATTGTAACCAAGGGTTAAGTGTTACATGACGACTTAACTCGCATGGGAATTACCTCTAGAGCCTTGTAGTATTGTCATGCATGGTGAAGGACTAAGTACCACACGATATTGGAACTCGTGTGAGTCACCTCTAGAGCCTTACACTATTGCTATATGTCGTCAAGGACTAAGTACTATACGATGGTGAGACTTTGTGTGGGTCACCTCTAGAGCCTTAGACTATTGCTTATTGTAATAAAGGGCTAAGTGTTACATGACGACTTGAGTCGCATCGAAACTACCTCTAGAGCCTTGAGTTTGTTTATTTGAGTTGGGATATTGAGTGGAAAATTATCGGGTATAATAAAAAGGTGAGAAAAAATATTTTATTACGTGACTCGATAACCATATGTATCATCTTGGAAAATGATAGTATGAATTAAAATGACCGGGAAATAGTTTGGCTGACATGTAATCGACGAGGTCGATTTATCGATGATCCGATCTGATTTGATTGAGTTTTGTGTCTGTCAGTATTTATGAGTTGAACTGACTTACAAGAGGAGACTGAGGCCAAGGTAAGCCCTCTGACTCGTGGTTGTGCTTAGGCAGCCCGTAAGGCATATTTTCTTCCTAATTGGGTCTTAGGAAGTAGAACTTGCTGAGACATTGTCTCACTGGTTATTGAATAACCATTTTCAGGTCCATAGATGGTGTTGGTAAAAGACCAAGAGCCCGGAGTTCGTGAGGTGAAGTTCGAAGAATCGATGACCATGTTTGACTAGCTAGTCGTAGACAATTCTCTTTTGTAGGGAGCTAATTCCTTTATGTAAACCTTTCTGTATAGACATGAATGTTTATAAAAAGGTATATTTTGAAAAAGTTGGCCCTTCTTTTCTATCCCATTGTATTGTTGTTTGGGGATTATATATATACTTCCACATGCGCATTTAAATGAATGGGTCGACAATGCGTCCTCGAACATCGCTATTTAATCGACCAAGGAGGGATGGGCACATGCTTGGAGGATGGGGTGTTACAGTAAAGGTCTATGATCACACTAATGTTCACTTTCTGCTAGAGAATTTTGGTACGGAGATTTGTTAGTGATGGACATCTTGTGAATTCCTGGGTTGGCAACATCCACCTTATTGTGGGCCATACTTCGATTATATTGAGAGGCCAAAACTTTTATCTACTCAAATAGCAATCTAATATCTTACTTGTGATGCAGGTTATGATATATGATTTGCGTTCCTCACTTCCCATATGAGTAAAGGATCACATGTGAGGTTTCTCTTGGTTATTCAAATGATCAAGTTGTGTCCCTTTTTTGGTTTTGCCTTAGTTTGAAATGATCATGTTTTTTGAATTTTCTCGATAACAAAAACAAAAGGTTATGTTCTTATGCAGGTATGGTAGTGCATGTCACGCCCCGATCCTCGGGCGCGCACACATTCTTCCGGTTGGTCGATTTTAGAATGTGATATCCCAGGACTATGTATCGCCTACCCATTCATTAATTAACACATGCGGAAACAGTTATAAATCCCCAGACAATAAAACAATGGGATAGAAAAGCAAGGCCACATTTTCATATTGAAAACTCATAACCACACTTTTATACATGGCATAACAGACTTTCATTAAACTTCACAGTACTGTTCACCAAGGCCTCATTTAACGGATCTACAAATATTCACAAGGTTTTCAAAATGAGTGAGGTCTCAATCCTTCTGCAGGTCGTACTCAAAATCATCCTCTTCACTCTCCTCTGATTCCTCGCCAGGCTTTTCCTGGAATCCTCCTCTTGAAGATCTTCCCCCTAAGGGCCTGAAATTGGTTTTTACAACAACCAATGAGACTATGTTTCAGCGAGTTGTACCCCCTAAGACTCGATTAGGGAATCGATACACCACCGGGTTACCTACCACAAAGACGAGTCGATGACTTACCTTGGGCGGTTTCCAACCCGCAATTTAAGGTTATGCACATATGCCTCATATATTGCATTAAAACAATCAATCAATTCTCAACCTCTGGATCAACTCATTGATCAATCGACCTAGTTGATTCACATGCTAGTCAGACCATTTCTGGGTCACTTCACTTCCCTTCATCACACCCCCAGCAGTACACTTAGTCACAGAGCTTCATTAATGCTCTCGGGCGTTACTTCTGCCAAGGTGACGTGTATAATGGACAGCACTCGTGCGTTCTTTAAGCGCCATTTTCACCGGTGATATTCTCCATCACCGAACCACGTATGTCCATACTCGCTGCATGTAATAGACGGCACTCGTGCGTTCTTTAAGGCGCCGTTTTCACCAGTGATATCCTTTAATCACCGAACCCCGTATGTCTCATGACATCGTTCCTGATTGGTTTCGGCCGAGAATTTCCCCAATTCCCTTTCACAGTTCTCTCTGCTTTACAGCTCATCAGTGCTAAGTAGTCATACTCGGCCATCAACCAATCCATCACTCAAATTCTTTCAATTTGGGATAAATCCCTAATTTGCATAATCAATTCAATTTCATGCAATGTAGAGCTCAAATAAATAAATGGACTGCACCACGACAATTAGCACGAAATTCCGGTCACCGGCCATCCCGGGTGAATTTCCGGAAAAATAAATAAATAAATAAATAATTTCGAGAAATAAATAAATAAATACGATAAATTCAATTTAGCACAATATAAAACTCAATTAAATAAACGGACTACACCACAAGCATCAGCATAAAATCCTGGTCACTGGCCATCCCAGTTGAATTTCCGGGAAATAATTAATTAAATAAATTAATTTCTAAAAATTAATATTTAATTACTAAAAATCCTATTTAGGCCAGAATTATTTAATTAACACCCGATAAGGGATGGGAAAAATCCCAAGATGCATTCAATAATTAATAGGAAATGTCTACTTGCTAAATGCACCTTCAATTTAACTAACAAACACTAACAAGTCTCTAATTTAATTAATGTAATCTAATCTAACCACCTAATTGCAATTAAATAAATCTAATTAACCCTTAGGCATAATTAGATCACTGAGAAAGCTTTAGTGAGTAAAACTCACTTGCACAACACGACGACCGGGACACTGCGACGACGACGCAACGGCGGCCGAACTTGGGCCAGGCCGAGAACTTGCAAGCCCAAAGAAAAATCTGGACTGGGCTTCGCGGCTGCTGAACTTGAACTAAGCTGAAAATAGGCTGAGCTGGACTGGGCTTGAGCAGTTAATTCACTTGGACTGGGCTGACTTACGCCCCAAATGGGCTGAACAAACTGCAACTGGAAGTTGGCTGCTCAGTGGGCTGCTTGTTGGATAGCTGCGAATTGGGCCGAATCAAACTAAGGTGAAGGTGGACTAGAGTGCGTGAACTCACTAAAGGATCGATGGGCTGGCGCTCGTAGGGTTTCGTGCGTCGCTGCTGAAGACGCTGCCGACAAGCTCGTTAGTGTCGCCAGTTCTTCGATTCGGCTGAAGAAGACCACGCGGGTAGCTAGCTTGCGTCCACGAATTCGCTGACGGCAGAGAATCAACATGGCTGGCTTTCGGTGGATGGCAGAATTCGGTGGACTTGTGCAGCTTCTCTTCGGTCTTCAACGTGGGTGGACGCGTGTAGAGAAGAAGACGGTTGTTGGTCTCCCTTGTTGGCACCGTGGGGTCAACAACCGAAGCTTGATGTCGGAGATTGATCCACGGAGCAAGTCTGACTCATGGAGGTTGATTGCAGGAGTCTTCAACGTTGGGTTTGTTGACCATACACCCAGCAGATGCGGCCAAGTGGCTACACGAAGAAGAGAGAGCTTCGGTGGGGCGTGGGCAGCTTCTTTCTTTTTTTTTTTTCTTTTTGATTTCTGGCTTCTCCACTGATGTCTCAAAGAACTCGAGTGAACGGAGAGAGAAATGGTAGATGGCCAGCGTGCGTGAGAAGCTAAAGGGAAAGAAAGTCAAAGATGACTATCCACTCATTAATTGTTGGTTCCCTCCAAAGCCCACATGCATATCCCCTTGTCTCCCTTCACTTTCTTATAAGATAAATCCACCAATTAATAAAATTTGCTGCTTAAAAATGTTGTCTCACACCTTATTCCGAATTTCATTTCATTTTCTTCGGTATCCGATTTTCCGAACAAATAAATTCAATTGGGATCCAAATCGAAGTCAGAAAAAGCCCAAACAACTTTCATTCACCGAATTACATACCCCAAATGTCATTAGTCTCTTCCAAATGGCCAATCTGAGTTTCCGTTCATTTTCCGAATTGTTCGACCCGGTTTTCCGTAAAATTTTCGGGACCTCTGAATAATCTTTATGAGACTGAGTCGATGTCCCTAAAATAGCTCGTGACACCACAGAATTTTCAATTTCTGAAATCTGACTCAAATTGGCGGTTAATTTCATTCTGACGCGCTTTTAGCGTGACCTAGACTACCATGTAGTTTTCAGAACTTTTCAAGACAATTGACTCGTGGTCAATTTTCTTTGAGCCACAATGAATCCACCCGACACATCGGCGACTCTCGATTGTCGTGAAAATCTCAAGGGCTCAATTACAAACACACGGTACCAAAACGATAGAAAAATCAAATTAGTGCCAGTCGACGAGAATTTTCCAATTTAGTGGAGTCACCCACAATCGGTCACACATATCAATCGAACCAACCTATTTTTGATCTCAATTTGATTTTTAACTGTGCCGCAATGACCTCTAAAGATGAACACGGTCAAGAAGCCGATTCCTAGTCGAATTCTCAAGTCTATTGCCTTAAAAGTCTTTAATGGCTTACCCAATTAATCTAGTTATCTCCAAAGTGATCAGCTCTGAGAACAACCCTATAGTCGCGTCGATGAAATGCCCGCTTAATTTAATAGAAAACATTACTAAAAATTATGGATGTCACAGTGCAATATTGGATATTAAATGGCATCGTACTCTAAATTCTGAAAACCCAAAGCTGATTTCCACCGATAACCATATTGTTAGGATTTGGGACCTAGAGACGGTATGAGTTGTATCAATGAGAAGCTAGGCTTCTTATTTTTTCCTTTCCATACTTTCTTTGTATATGGTGCAAATCATTTAGGGTAAAAATTGGTGCTATAATTTCAATGCTGTTGCTGTTTTGTATTCAGCTTGGTTAACTTAAGCCCTATAGGAGGAAGATGCCTAGATTGACCAATGAGTACATGTTTTCTCTATTTTTGCCTTTCCTAGTCTAATAAGACTGAAATTTTGCAATTAGAGTTTCTTATACAAAATGAATGCTACATGTTCTTATCCTTTGTCGTCACTATTTCTATGTTCAACTGGTATTTTTGGTACCTTTCCAACGGCAATCCAAAATTTAGCATGTTAACTTTTACCTGGTTCTTTAGATCATTTTGTTTAAAATGTCAATTCTTGAGTCTTGTCGCTGTTGTAGAAAGAATTTTCAGAATTTGTCATTTGTCAATACTCCCTGTTGCAAGTTCATTTAGATTTTTAACCGGTTTCTGCTGGATTTCAGGGTGATGGCATGACCAGCATTGAACCGACTGCCGGAGCAATAAATGACATTTGTGTTTTTAGGGACAGTGGACTGATGTTACTGGCCTTGGATTGCAGCCAAATACCCTCTTATTTCGTTCCTGCTCTTGGACCTGCTCCTAAGTGGTGTGCTTATCTTGAAAGCTTGACGGTCTGGTTCTAAAGTGTTATTTGCTTCTATTTTATTCTATCTTTGGTGAGTACTATGGTCTCATTGAAGATTTTCCTTTTATAGGAGGAGCTTGAGGAGGGAGGCCAAACAACCATATATGACGACTTCAAATTTGTAACAAAAGAGGACCTTGAAAAGTTGAATTTGACAAATTTGATTGGCACAAACCTTCTAAGAGCTTATATGCATGGGTTCTTTATTGATCACCGTCTTTACAAGAGAGTGAGTTCATCTCCTCTTTACATCAATTGAATAGATCTGATGCATTGTTACTCTGATTTCATGCTTGAAAATGCTTTATTATGCTGCAGCTTTTCTTTTGGTCATTTTCCATAGATCTTGCATAAAAGGGGAAATGTTCTCAACATTTGTTTGAGTGAAGTTCTGCTTCCCATGCCATTTTAGCTTGACACAATCATGTGGCTCTCTGTTTGCATGGGAATGTGCATATATAGGCACTCGTCCACTTATGTGTATGCGTAGTCATTTAAGGTTTACCCAGAAATTTTTGCAAAATTACTCCCTTTTGAGTTTACATATGCACAAAAAATTATTCTGAAGAATTCGGCCTTATTTATAATCAGATGGTTTTATAATTTAGAGAATTTGGTTGAGAAAGGAAATGAAATATTGATTATGCTGCTTTTAGAATTTTATTCTCGTTAAACAATTGTATTCTTGTATCTGGTGTAGAGGATGCTCTCCTTTTTATTGTTAATGATGTGATGTCAGGATGTTTTACTTTATGCATGTAATATTGCAGTCTGTATTGCCTCCAGTTACGCATTATGGGAGGAAAAAAACCCTACTTCTTAAGATTTTAAATTTTCTTGCATGTGATTGAGTATATCTATACTTTTTGAGTAATGAGCAAGTCATTATTGATAGAGATCTTTTAGAGAACTATCAATGCAACTCTTTTCTCAATATATTTTGAAACTGCAGGCAAAGGCATTAGCGGATCCTTTTGCATATGATACATATATAGAGCAGAGAAAGAAAGAGAAGTTGGAAGCTGAACGTGCCTCTCGGATCACGGTTAGTAAATGCAAGATTTCCTTGCTTGTTTGCATATGATTTTTGTAGCTATATAGCCTCATCTTAGCTTTGCATAAATGGGGATTACACAGCAGATTTGGCTCCAGGAGTTGTTGGTAGCTTTTGAAGTGTAATTGGTTTGACATGGGCAGATGCTTCCTAGTCGGCCATTACCTTTGAGTATTAATCATTTAATCTAATTGATTATTGTTTTCTCTTGCAGATTAAAAGAAAATTACCTAAAGTTAACAGCGTTCTTGCTGCTCGTCTCCTTGAGAATGATGAAGCTGAAAACGAGAACAAAGAAAGTGATGACAATGAGCCCAAGAAAAAACCAAAGAAGAAGAAAGGACTCGACAGTGAAGTTCTTAAAGATGAAAGATTTACAGCTATGTTTGAAAATAAGGTAAAGAAAAACCTCACATGCCATAGCGTGCTAAAATGTTTTGCTGGTCCTGAGGTTCTTGCTGTATTTTCCCACTCCGGCACCCAATTTGCTTGGGTAGATTTTGCATGGTCTGATGCTGATGATGAACCAATTACTCTTCAGAGAATAAGTAGTGTACATATGCATTTGTACTTATTTCAACATGTGTGTGGATATAAATATATACTTTTGGAAGTTGCCAATGGTTTGGTGTAGTGTTGTCGTCTTAAAGGTGCGAAATCGTAGGATTTTAGGTTTTAAAACTTCTGGTCAGGTTTCAAAACTGCTTATTGAATTTCGATATACTTTTGATTGTTGTCCACAGGACTATCAAATTGATGAACAATCACAAGAGTACATTTCCTTACATCAAATGTCTTCTAAGACACAACCATCATTGGTTGAGGAGCATTTTGAGCCTGTCGATGTGGAGGATGACGATGGTTCAGATTATTCTGATGCCTCTGCTTAGTCTCAGACATCCGAGGAAGAGCCTGATTTTGATAAGGATAGAAGCAAAAAGAAGTCTCATGTTCCAAGGTAAATTTTGTCCATAGCCAATTATAGTTTGATGTGGTGTACGGTGCATATTACGTTGCAGAAATGGGAGGTTGTTTCCTTTTACCCGGTGTGGAGAAAATGGGAGGAATCAATGTTTCCGGGAGAGCCAGCAGCAAATAATCCACTATTTTACCCGGTATGGATGTCATATGGATATTTGTGGCATGCGGATGAATGTTTGTTCTTAAATCGGCAGGCAAAATCGAGGCATAAAAAACACACACTGGAAGTGAGCGCTTGGGTGGACTCATTGGATTGGGTGTTGGGATACATAAGATTTTCTTTCTTTCTTTTCTTTTGTTTTTCTTTTAGCCATATTTTTATGACTAAAATTTTTCCTTTGATGAATTGTAGATTATATGAAGTTAAGGATGAGCGTCATGCAGAGGCGTTCTTCAACCGCGTCACTAGCGAAATATATTTCTTTTGAGAGGACTCTCTTCCTTTGGGCATTTAATCGAGAGAGGGTAGGCGGCTCTCCAACATGAATGCATCAAAACAATCAGCGCACTCCTGGTGCTAAGACGAAGGCCAAATGATGTCAGGAGTCTCCACTGAAGCTCCACCTCACTTGTGACAAATTGGGACACAGGAGGGTCCAGAGAAATATCATTCATTTCCAGAAGCTCAGCCAAGTATGTGTCCCTATCCCCACGGCCTTACGTTTGCATTATTCCCCAAAAGAACCCTACCACCATCTGCAGCTTGGTAAGTATGTTCTTATGAGGCGTCATGTGATAAGTGCACCCATTACGACGAAGTACCCGGTCGCACATGCATCCCTATTGCTCCCTTCGGCAACGTTTGCCACCTTTGCTCGTGGCATTCTGCCTAAACTTTATTTCTCCGCTTTGGGATGTGCCCCTCCTCGTGACACTCAAAACACTTCACGCGTCCCTTGGAATGATTTTTTCCTTTGCTACTACCCGATGTTGTCGAATTGTCGGTGCTTGCGCTACTGGATGAAGATGAGGAAGACTTTGACCTGGGGGCCCACCAAACACTATTTCTTATTTTAGCTTCACACGGCAGAGACTCTTCGGATGAATGTGGGGGGTGTGCGCGCGTGTGTGCAGGGAACTTCTTTCCCTTTAATTCAGCGTCCCAAAGAAAGAAAACCCCAAAACCAATTTCCTTTTTGGTTCCAAGCGGCACAGTTGGACATAGCTTCGTTCGTAGCTTTCTGTTTTTAATTGCAAACTCTCAAAATCGAGGCATAATTTTAACATGTCCTATGGATATTTGTGGCATGTGTGTATGTTCTTAAATCGGCCGGCTAAAAAAAAAAACACACTGGAAGTGAGCAGGGTGGACTCATTGGATTGGGTGTTGGGATACATGAGATTTTCTTTCTTTTTTTTTGTTTTTGTTTTTCTTTTTATAACTAATATTTTTCCTTTGATGAATTGTAGATTATATGAAGTTAAGGATGAGCGTCGAGACGTTCTTCAACCGCGTGTCACTAGCAAAGGAGGACTCTCTTCCTTTGGGAGAGAGGGTGGCGGCTCTCCAACGCAATCGGCGCACTCGGTGCTCCAAATGATGTCAAATTGAAATATCCTTCACAGCCAAGTATGTCGAAGATGAGGAAGACAGAGATCGGTGTGACATCCCAAATTTTCACTTTTACTTTCAATTAAATTAATCAGACATTTTATCGATGTGCCTATAGGGCTGTTCATAGAGTTGATCACTCTCGAGATAAGTAAACTATTTGGGAAAGCTATTAAGGAATTTCAATGCAATAAGCTGAAGAATTCGATCAGGAATCGGCTACTCGACCGTACTCATCTGCAGATATCATTGCGGCACATATATAAATTGCTTAGAGATCAGGGATAGGTTGGTTCGATTGAGATGTGTGGCTAAACGTGGGTGACTCTACTAAATTGGAAAATTCACGTTGACTGGCATTAGACTAATTTTGCCATCATTTTGGTATCTTGTGTTCGTGTTTGAATCCTCAAGATTTTCACGACAACCGAGAGTCGCTAATATGTTGAGTGAGTTCATTGTGGCTCGAAAAAAATCGACCACGGGTCATTTGCACTAAAAATTTCTGAAAGCTATCCAGTAGCCTAGGTCACGCTAAAAACGCGCCAGAGTGAAATTAACCGTGAATTTGAATCCGATTTCAGAAATTGAATGTTCTGTCATGTCACAAATCATTTTAGGAACGTTGACTCAGTCTCCGAAGATTTTTTTGTAAATCGAGACTTTTTGGAAAAAAGTTGTCATAGGGCATTTTTTTCCAAAAAAAATTAGGGATTCTTTTTTATCGCAAAATTAGAAAGCAAGTGAGATCAATTGGTGAGAAAAATACCAATTGGATCTAGGGGTGAGTAGCGGTCTAGGGTTGACCCTGGACTGGCCCAACCCTGCTGGTCCTAGTCCGGTTTCCAAGGGGACCGAGTTGGTCATTAGTCCTAAGATTCCTGGACCAGTACTGTGCAGGTTGGTCCTCGGTCCTAAAAGTTTAGGGTCAGTCCAACCCGGACCAACCCCGATAAAATATATTTATATATAATATATTTTAGATATTTAATATATAATATATATTTTGTATGTTTTTCTTATAAATAGCAAACTCAGCCAATGTTCTTCACTTGAGCAGCTTGAATGACGGCGTGAATGACGCCATGAACGGTGTGAATAGCACTGTGAAATGGCTTAAAATGTCCTCAGCCTCTTGTTTTATTCTTCTGTCTTTATTCTGTTCATTTTTACTTAAAAACGAAACTTTCCCTTGTGAGCAAGAGCAACCTTGCCCTATTCGTCATGTACACTTGCCCGCTCGCCGATCGTCACTAGTGGCTCATTGCTCGTCGCTCACCATTGGCCACTCAACTTGCTTGCCACTCGGTGCTGGCTGTTGGACTCTTGCCTCTCTCGACACTCGTGCTGCTTGTCGTTGGCCGCTTGTTGCCATTGGGCACTTGCTGCTTGCCTTGCTCAACGCCCATACTGTTCGCCGCTTAACTGGCCTCATTCTTTGCTGAGTAAATCAGAAGAAAATAAAAGCCCTAATTAGAAACCCTCTTTGCTCGTGAACTACACTTGCCATTCGTCGCTCGCCTCGCGGCTCGCCCCTCTTCGCTCACCTTTGCAAACACAACTCAACTGGTGAGTTTCATTTTTTGCTTGGATTAATGAGTTTTACCTTTTAAGGAATAAAAAAAATGAAATAAAAAAATTATGGGTTGGTCCTAGGTTGACCCTGGAACTGGACCAAACCTATAGGGTCGGTTCGGTCCTCGGTCCCAGACTAGACCGGGTCGGTCCTCGGTCCCAAAAATTGAGGACTAACACTGTGCGGGTTGGTCCTAGGGTTAGGCGTCGGATTGGCCCAACCCAAACCATGATCACCCCTAATTGGATCAATGAGGTGTTGGTTGATTTTTGAGAGGCCAAATTGGATTGATTTAAGCAAGAATAAGTGTCCCATTGAAGAGGAAATCAAGCAAATTCTTATGCCCCCCTTACCATGACTTATGGACCAATTGAAGTTTCTAGAAGTGAGCTTTGGTGGTTGATTTGTAACCATGGAAGCCAGCTAGGGAAGGGATGAGGTCAATGGGACAAATGAAGAGAAAATGTGACCAAGTGGCCCCCTCCAACCCTATCTTGTTCCTTTTCTCCTCCTACTGCCGTCGACTACTTCTCCTTCATCTTCTTTGTGTTGTTCAAGGCCCTCAAAGCTAGAGACCGCCGGAGTAGCCCTACGCCGTCGCACGCCACGCCGGAACGCCATTCGCCATTCTCGCATGCCGCCTCCCACACGCGTGTCCTCCGCCTCGCTGCGCCCAGCACATCGCTCCAGCTATCGTCCTTGTCGAATCGTGCATCTAGGCCACTGTCTTAGCCCATTCAGGAGTCGTTTGGCCCATCTCCGACCTCCGTGAGTCCCTACTTAGGCCCGATTTGGCCCCTTCAACCTTCCTCGATTCATCCTCGCCTCAAACTGAGCTTGTTTCCCTCTTTTCCAGCCAAGAACAGCAGCAAGCAAAGTGGGTTTCCAGCAGCCTTCGAGGCTCGTTTTGGCTTGCTTCCCGGCCCCGAAAGCTAGGCCCACTTTGGTGAAAGTCGTTCCCCGTTGAATCGCTGTCGATTTGAACTGACCGGATCACCGAATAAGTAAGTTTAACTCACTAATCCTCGCATAATAGGTTAATCATGCTTAATGGTTGATTATTTTAAGTTAAGTTAGATTAGGTGGTTAGTTAGATTAGATTAGAGAATTTAATTAATTGTCGATGCATGTTATGTGTATAGTTAGTGTAATTATCAAGTAGATAGATTCTAGTATTTATTTAACAAGTCTCGAAATTTTTCCGAGCCCATTCCGGCATATAATTCGACATTATGGGCCTAAGTATGCATTTATTGCATTTAATAATTAATTTTTGTAATTATTTATTTTTCGAAAATTAAATCGGGATAGTCGGTGATCGGAATTTTTGTTGATTGTGATGATGTGATCTGTTTATTTATTTGAGCTTGAATCTATACTGATTTGATGTGAATTGTGATTTTAGGATATATTCCTAAATTTATTTATTTTCAGTATTTAATTGAAAAATAACCGAGCGTCGATTTACAACGTCAAAAATATTTTGATGGACCATATGAAATGGTGGGATTTATGGAAATAAAATTCGTATATTTTGGCTAAGGCCAACCGTATACCCACACACGGCTATTTTATCGGGTATGAAAAAAAGTGAGAAATTGTTGGAGAACGAACGTCAGCTTGATGACCTAGTATGTCATATAAGAGAAAGACGTATACTATGTTGGCTCGATGACTTGGTATGTCATCTCGGAGAAAGACATTATACTATGTCGGCTCGATGACTCGGTATGTCATCTCGGAGAAAGACATTATACTATGTCGGCTCGATGACTCAGTATATCATCTCGAAGAAAGACTTATATTATATTAGCTTGGTGATTTGATATGTCATCTTGGAAAAGGAATAATATACTAGTTATTAGCCTTGAGGCTAGCTACTATCTATTTTTCAGCTTAGAGTAAGTTGTTCGTAAGGTGATCAGACTGTATAGATAGTATTGATTAAAATGACCGGGAAATGGCTTAATTGACATGTAATCGACTAGGTCGATTAATCGATGAATCGATCTGAGTAAATGACTAGATTGGTTGATGTGACTCGATGAGATTATGAATTGTGTTGAATTGCAAGGAGGAATTGAGGTCAAGGTAAATCCTCTAACTCATGGTTGTGCTTAGACAGCCCTTATGGCATATTTTCATTTGTAATCGAGTTTTAGGGGATAGAACTCGTTGAGACATTGTCTCATTGGTTATTATATAACCATTTTTAGGTCCTTAGATGATGTTGATGAAGGATCGGAAGCTCGGGAGTTTAAGAGGTGAAGCCCGAAGAATCGGTGATCTTGTCCGGCGAGCTAGTTGTAGGACAATTCTCTTTTGTAGGGAGCCGATCCCTTTTGTAAACCTTTGTATATAGACGTGTATGTTTAGAAAAAGGTATTTTGTAAAACGTTGGTCCTACTTTTCTATCCCATTGTTTTATTGTCTAGGGATTATTTATATGCTTCCGCATGTATATTAAAATGAATGAGTTGGCGATGCGTCTTGGGATGTTGCTATTTAATCGACCAGTGAGGGATGGGCACATGCTCGAGGATTGGGGCGTGACACCCGGCATGAAAAGAGGAGGGGAATTCAATCACTAGGGTTGAAGTTGGATAAAAAAGGCTTCCCCGGCAGAGGGAGAGGAAACCGTGGGAGAGGAAGAAGAGGTCGCCGGTAACTGATACAGCAGTTTCTCTTTGTATCCCTTTTTTTGTTTTTTTGTTTTTGTATTATGTAGCATTCTAAATTAGTTGACGAGGCGCCCACGAGGACTGGTTATTGAAATTGCGGTGCCTATTCTTTTTGACTCAATGGATTGAGGATTACTCTAGATCTGGGTGGTCCGGGAGTTCAATCTTCTTCCCCAGTTTAGGAGCATTGTAAGGAAATACAATTTTCATGTAAGAGTAGTGGTTGGTTCCAAGAGAACTCAAATTTGTCAAATGCAATTTCGTTTTCCGTTACACTCGAATGCAATTTTTGTTATATGGTGACACTAAAGTGCACTTTCTGTGAAGTCCTGACATGTAAAAGGTTAGTCCATCGTGGGTATGAATAATACTTGTCATTTTCATGATGAACATAGTATATATACTAAATTAAATTTGGACTATTGGGGGTAGCGAGAAATTACAGGATAGAGATTCATTATGTTCTGACGTTGTCATCATATTATTCAATGTAAAGATACTCTTGGAATGCTAATTAAAGGGAGAAAAAGAATCCAATGTTGACTTAAATATAGATAAAATAGATGCTATGCTCATAAAATAATTCCTCGGAGATGCGTGGTGTGGCAAGTTATGCGCGTGACTTATGGTGATAACCTCGTTTTGGGCACGTGTTTTGGTGTGCAGGGCGTGCGCACTTTACAAGTCACTGTTTTTTTTTTTTCCTTTTCTTTTACCAAAAGAAGAAAAAAGGAAAGCTGAAATATACAATGCACGATTACATCTAATTAGGCATTATATAAATGACCGTCCCAATAGTTTAGTCCAAGTCAGGTATCTTATTATAAAATAATTGAACCGCGTGCATTGAGGATTATACACATATACATACATACATACATATATATATATACATATATATATATATATATACACATATATATGAATATACACATATACATACATATACATATACATATATATATGTATATGTATGCTAGTATGTGGTTCATGTTATAAAGTCCAATCTAGAAGCATAAATTGATAAATGAAAAAAAGATCATATATATAAAAGGAGCATATAAACCTCATTATCAAATAATGTAGGACATTTTTAAAACCTCTTCTCACGTGCAAGTTGGGTTAGGAGTGGCATGTGAAATTTGAATAACGAGGGTTTATGCACAATAAAAAATGACAGAACCTAACTCTAAAATAATTTGAAAAAAAGTCCAACCCAAAATATTAAGTTGATAAATGGAGGTGTGATTTTTTATCTAAATATTCTGACAGTTCATATGACAAACGTTTAACCAAATAAATCAAGAAAAAAAGGCTTCTTTCATCTCTCAATAATGTACAAATAGTAGAAAAATGTATTGGGCGCTCGTGCATGGTCGGCAACAGAAGTGAGCATAAGAAGCTTAGCCACACAAAACCCACGAGTCCTGCACACGCTAGAGATACACGTGCACGCCAGGTGAAGCTTTAGACAAGACATCCATAATTAAATTTTGTCCAAAAGAGACGAACGTGTTGATGTCACGGGCCTTAATCAACCCTATTATTCTAGAGAAGATAAAGAAATCAGTCATCTTGCTCCGATATATTATGCGATCAATTTTTAGCTGAGGTCGTCAGGGGGAGTTTATATATAGTCATGGTCATCTCACCTTCTTATAGAACTAAAGTTTTCAACAACCTTAGAAAGAGCAATACATACTGATGTTGTCTTTTTCTCCAAGTGGTTGGCCCTTAGAGGATTCCACAAGCCAAGAACAAGAGAATTACATGCACAGAGATGCCTACACTTGCTATTCACCACCTCTTCTCCATTTTCCCTTCTTTTCACCTCCTACACCGTCTCCTCTGGCGGAGCAAGCGTTCGATCCTCTCGGTATCCCATTTGGAGTGGTGAAAGGCGAAGAAGCAACGATGGTCAAGAAGCTGAACCACAACGCCAGGGAGCGTGATCGGCGGAAGAAGATGAACAGTTTGTACTCCACGCTCCGCTCACTACTTCCGGCTGCTGATCGAATGGTAATTATACTAATGCTATTATCCTATATCTTTGAGGGAGTTTTTAAAGGCTTTTGTTTTATTGCCGTTCTTTGGATACACTTTGCCAAAGTTAAAAAGAGCGATGGAGAGAATAGTAAAACATTAGTGGCTATTGGACGTTGTGTAATAATATATAAACCTAGTTTCTTTTCTTCAAATCCTTTTTTATGTTTGTATAAATTCATGTTATTGATCTTCTTTCCTGACAATTCGGATCTTTTAAGGCTTCAAACGGATTCTTTAACCTAATACCAACCTATTGTTTGACTTCATTATCTCTTTTATCTAGAAAAGAATACTAGAAGTACCCCAACTTTCATACGACTCTCAAATTTTAGAATTTTTTAAGCGGTCATTCCAATGCCACTTTGGTAAAACAATAATCACATAAGTGTTATCGCTGATTTGGGATGCCAGAAATTTGACGTGACAATAGTCTAACATTTTTTTATGACCAACGTGGCTCGCTGGTATAGTGAGTCAGCAGCACATGACTGCCCTAAATTCAACCTTTTCTTCAAACCCTAACCTCACAACCAAGAATTAGGGGCGAAATTAGTAGCTGAAACAAGCAATATAGGTTTGCTACTTCATATGTGTGATTTTGTTTCATTGGTATTGAAATTTAAACACTAGAATTTTGAGGATGGATAGTAACAAAGGCCAGCGTTGAGAGTAAACCAGGAGCCCCGATGAAGGTTCTGCATTTTGGGAAAAAGAATTACGGTGAAGAACACGTTCAAATTAAGAGAACAAGGGACAACTAATCGGTGGTAGTGATGACAGTGGTGAGGGACATGACCGCGAGGCAAATGATGGGAAAGGAGATAAAGTTGGGGGAGAAGAGGACGGCGACGTTGCCCTTCCGGATGCCCATGGTGGAGAGGTGGGAGGCGAGGGAGTTGACGAAGCGCCAAAGGTTGGTAAAGGGGACGAGGAGGCAAGAGGAGGCGTCGAAATGAAGGCCATAGAGCCGCGGTGGGAATGGGAGGAGATGAAGGTGGTGACGTTGAGGGAGGGGTTTGGGGGGGAGTAGAATGGGCTTGCGCTTGCTGTTAGAAGGGGAAGTTGGAGCTGGATAAATCGTTTATGAGGTCGATTTGGGGTGGGTGGGCCACCATTGAAAATGAATCGTGACATGATGGGAGCTTAAGCTTGACACACAATCCCTCCCTCCTCACCCTTTTCTCTCTCTGAGATTGGTCTACTGTAGGATTAGATAAAGAAGCGAGAATGAGAGAGAATGAGTTTTAAGTGCCAGATTATTGTCCTCTTGGATTTTCCTTTTTATAAGAAAGCCAAGTAAACATTAAAATTTAAACAAAAAAAAAGAAGAGTCACATTTTGTCGAAATTTATCACTAGAGATAATTAAGTGATTGTTTTTCCATGATATGGTATTAAAGTGATTGCTCGGAAAGTACAAAAGTAACTACACTTCTAATATCCTTTTTCCATTTTTGTCAATAGCTGATTAACTTCAAGTCACCGCATACTCAATTTATCTCAACATTTAGGTATTAGAAAAATTTGAGAAAACTGCCCCGAATTTGGTTTTAACAGAGTTTGATCTCATTCCTTTTCCTTCAGAAAAAGTTAAGTGTCCCGACAACGGTGTCCCGAGCGCTGAAATACATACCGGAACTGCAACAGCAAGTGGAGAAACTCACTCAAGAGAAGGAAAAACTGTTATCAAGAATTAATGCTTCCCAAGATGGAGATTATTACACTAGCCACCAAGAAATTAGCAGAGGGAAAGGTTCACTTCAAATTTTGGTGCCATCCATCTCCACGACTCGTTTGAGTGAGGGTGAGGTTGCAATTCAAATAAGCACCAGAAAGGTCATGACTCATAAGACTGTCGATTTCTCTGAGATCTTGCTCGCCTTGGATCATCTGGGATTTCCTCTAATAAGCTCTTCCACCTTCGAGTCATGCGGAGGAATGAAGACAACCTTCTACAATCTACACGTTCAGGTGCTTTACCATCTTTAATGACCCATTTATTTTCTTTGATTTGATTTAAACTTACAGAATTCTCCATGACATGGTATAGCGTATAGATGTATTAATGACATGCATGGTGATAAATTGAATTTTGAAGGTTGAGAGAAGCAGGGGTGTGAAGTGCGGGGATTTGAAGGAGAAGCTGTCAGTATTATTTGATCATCGGAAGAGAAGCCATGTAAACTTCCTGAGGCAACTTGGGAACCAGATAATGTAAAAATAGTTTCTCCATTGGTTTTGAACTTAATGTCAGAAGAAAGCTGCAACAAATTAATATCAATGAAATCTTTCAACTAGCAAACTAGCTTCTTTTCTTTTATTTTTTATTTTATTTTATATCATGCCCTCTACACATCCTGCATGTACTCCGAGAATGTCTTCGAGCATTTTCTTTTTGCCTGGCTCGAAGAGCTTTAGATGATATTGAGTGCAGACTCTACTACTTATCTTACTTTAACCAGTGTATAAATGAAAAGATCTTACTCTTTCAGTCCTAGCAACATATGTCAAAGCTAATTGAGCGCATTTAAAACATGGTGATGGTGAGATTTACAACCCCCCAAAAAAAAAAAAAAAAAAAAAAAAAGACAAACGAGGGCCTAATTGCATAATATGTAATTGCATTTCATAAATATCTAGTAATGCTTAGTGTTTAGGATGATGAAGGTAACTACAAACAGGTGTTTGAAAAAGCAAAGATATACTCTCCAGGCATCTAGATTTCCTTTATCCTATGCAGGAATAAATCCAAAGTTTTATTGTTAACTCGTGTTTATATATTCGTAGAACTATTGCGCAAATTTACAAGAAGATGTTGGACATTCGTAGGGTATCTTCTTTTTTAATAGTACTTCAGACACATAGCGACCCTTTATTGCAGTAAATGAAAAAAATAAGATCCAGATAAACAATGATATCCATACGGGCAGGATGACTTCTTGAGTAATATATAATATTTATCTATAAACTCTAGTGAAAAAGTGTCATTTGTCTCACTTTTTGACCTCCATAATTACTCTTACGAGAATGACATCCAGCTATCGAATAACCAGCCCGACTCTAGAGTGATCAGGGATTGAGATGGTTGACTAATACGACAGGGATATGCTCACCACGTAAGAAAATTACCCTAGGATAAATGGCATTTAACTCCCCACTTTGTGGATTCCACCAAGAAGTACATGGTGTAGAGACACTCTAATCCAAGCGATTAAATTCATCAATAATACATTCTAACCCTCAGGGAGGCCCTATGATGGCAAGTTCACATACACAAGTTTCCATTTTGCGTGTCACAATGGCTCATTATACATGCATCTAGACTTTAAGAGGTGTAATAATTGGATAGACACTATAATGTATAGTAACTTTGTCATGTGTTGATCCAATAAAACTCGCAACTATAGGAGTTTGCTATTGCTATATTTAATCAAGCTATGGACATTACCCAATCCCAATAACCTATATAATAACTTCGATCATCGCTGGAGAGAAAATTGTTGGAAAAACATGTGTTGACATGGCAGAAGATGAAAACCCTAAGAATTGCTCAACTAAAAACATAGAAATAAATCAACTAAAAACATAGAATTGCTCAATCGTCGCTGGAGAGAAATTACTGGTCTTTTTAATTGGTCATGAAATAGCATACTCTCTTGGCCTTGTTCCTACTTGGTCTAAACCCCTGCAGATGATGCGTTCTAGTATACCGATTGCAGTTCACCGAAAATTGAGAGTGCCAAGCTTCTAGAATGAATTAATACACACGTTCTTATGCCAAAATCTCCCAAAGCTTTATTCTTTACTAAAAATTCAATCATTATCTTACTATTTGCATTTTACATTGAGGAAACATGCTATGCAACAGAAGTCAATGACGGAAACCTAAAATGCAATTCAGGCCGACCTGAGTGGAAACACTCAGAAAAAAAAACATATGTCCTTAAGACTGGCCAAAGTGAAGCATTAGAAATTTAAGACGCTCTTCTTCACAAGAGGGACGCAATTAGGAAATAAATGAATAAAATTGCATATATACAACCACGAGAATACATAAACCAACAAGGTAAAACAACATCACAATTCTAACATTTACTTTTGATTTATATATGTTTTCCCACATTGATTGTAAATAATACCGCACAAGTAATGAATATCTCCTATTGAGATTAGGTATTCACCAAAAAATCAATGACGACATCCACCACGCGAATAAAATTGCCAATATACAACCCCAGGAACACATAAACCAACAACGACACAATTCTAACCTTTATTTCTGATTCATATATTTTTTTCCTGCATTAAACTTGTAAAAGATGATACCACACAAGCAGTGAATATCTCCTACTAAGATCAGGTATTCACAATCGTGAAATGATATAGATCGCTTTAACCATGGAAACATTATTGATCGAATCTCACTTCGGATAAACATTAACTCATCCTCACAAAAACAAGGTATGAAAAGAAACAGCGACAAAGTGATGAAATTTGTGGTAAAACAAATGTAGGGCGCACTGCAAAGCAGGATTTCATGGAAAAAGAGTCGCCTTTTCATGAGCCACAATTGACTACATGTATAAAAGCTAAACCAAGAAAGGAATCACAAACCTTGTAAATCGTGCGAATATCAATTCATAGAGAGACTAAATCTTGCGAGAAAGCAAAATCGCAATGGCTCCTCATCGGAGATGGTGCTTGAATTCGCCGGATTAGAGCTACCAAGAAAAAGATGTTTTTTTTTTTGTGGGAGGAGTTGTGCATGTGAGAGAAGGAGAAAGACTAGGATAGTGTAGGGTTTTTTGTTTTTTTGTTTTTTAATAACAGATTGAAAAGAAAAATCCTGTATGGGTCTATCCCTCCCCTCCCCCTCGGATTTTTTTATCCGCGCTATATCCCCTCTATATTCAACCTTATCATGTCCTAGCTGGCTACAAACATGAAAAAGGATAAAACATATCCTATCCGGGTTTTTATCCGGTTGACCAAACTCAACCTTAGACTTCAAGAGGTGTGATACTGTAAGGTAGCTATAAGAGTTTCTATTATTATATTTAATCAAGTTTAGAACATTGCCACATACCCTCTAACTTGTATAACAACTTCATTATCGCTAGAGAGAAAACTGTTAGAAAAACATATCCAAACTTGGCTAAAGATGAAAACCCTAAGAAATGCTCAACTAAGAACATATAAATGAAATAGTTGATGCCTAATGATGGAATGCTTAGAAATTGGAAAGAGGTTCTACCAATAACTATAAATTAATAGATTTAGTTCCGGCAAAAAGTGTGTTATCTCTTGAGATATATAGTTTAGATTTATTTCACAAACTATATAGATACTCAGCACTATTGTATAACTATGGGAAAAGTACTTGGGGAACGTTGTGTCCTTATAGTAGATCCTGTCTTCTGAACATTGAGGTATCTACTCTCTATTATATCAATGTTTAAAACATATTTTGTAATGTCTTGCCAACCTCGGTCTAACACACAAACACTATGTATTTGTATACATATATATGTCAAATAATGAACAAATTGATCTGTGCATTCATATACACTCATCTATCCAATTTCTTAGTCTATAAAATGCTACTATTCAAATTGACGAATAGAACCAAGCATTTCAATTAGAGAAGTTAAAAATAATGATGCGGAAGAGAGAATATGAAATTTGTGTATACTTTGATGTATGTGAAATGTATGTACAATCTCGCAATATTAACTTGCAATATGCATACAATATACGTGCAATAGCACCCTCAAGAGATGATTTGAATCTCTAAGATTGCATGCAAATGCTTTTGGTACCATAACAATTTTAGGATTTTGTGTCTTAAATTCCCCCAATGTCATATCGTGAGTTTCTAATAAATAATATTTGGTGAATAGATAATTGGTTTTGTAAAATTTTTTTTTTGTACAACATTTTATGGGGATGATTTCTAAATAACAATAAATTTGAGGACATAGCTTATTTTATGATAATGAGTTCATGAACGCCCAATTCATAATTGTCGAATTCATAGGTTCAATTTCTACTGGATGCATGCCAATGGGACCCTACAATAAGTCTATTAGAATTGACTTTGTATCAATGGAATCTGATCATCCATACATAACGAATTGATATGGTATATTCATATCATAACATATGAACAAATAGTGAGAACTCCAATTCTTATTGAGACTTGAACAAGTATCTAATCCACACCTTACAATGATTCATTATAAATGCAAATAATTGAATAGACTATATATGTATAGCAATTTTGTCATAGGCAGATCCAATTGAGCTCGCAGCTACATGAGTTTCTATTGATATAGGAAATTAAGTTTTAAATACAATAAATACCTTATGGCCTGTATAACAACTTTATTTGTCATCGGAGAGAAAAATGTTAAAAAATCATGTGTTGACCTAACAGAAGATGAAAACCTTAAGAATGACTTAACTTAGAACATAAAAATGAAGGAGTTGATGCTTGATGATGAAATGCTTAAGAAATTTGAAAGAGTTTCCACCAACAACTATGAAGTAAAAGATTTAGTTCCAGTAGAAAATATGTTATCTTTGAAGATATGTGGCCTAGACTTTATTCACAAACGAAGACAATCATCATAAATCAGGAATGCTTATTAAAAAAAAAAAAAAAAAAAAAAAACCTCAAGTAAAAAAAGAATGAGAAAAAAAATGAGCTCCGTACATTATCTCTAAAGTGAGATTGGCTCCATATACTCCATCAAAAGTCGAATGAGTCTATTCATCATCTTTTCAACTTTTCTCTTTAAAATTTCATAATGTAAAAGTTAACACCCTATCCCCTTCCCCTACAAGTAAATACTCGAAAACAAATACATATATTGATAATTTTAAACCATGTGCTCCATTATAATTTCATGTTAATTTTACTAATTAACAATAAGACTTGACATGATATTAGATCTCTGACAACTATACTTTTAGTTAACCAGATTATACAACAATGACATGCAATTCTCCTCCAATAATAAATAACAAAGCAAATAAAGCCAAATTGAGCAAGAAAAGGCAACATAGCCCTTCCGCATCTCCTGCACTCATAGTTGGTGAGATAGTTGATTTGTTGCAAACATTGCCTCTAATATTTGGTGTTGAAACCCTCTTGACTTTTATGGGCATAAAATCTATAAATGATTTGATTATGTCATTTGTTGAACTTTTTAAACTTTTAAAAATCTCTTGGTTTTTATAGGTGTAAAGTTCTATTTATTCGATATAACATATGAAAAACAAAACATGCATAATACATTCCACAGGTTTCAAATTTTTAGGGTCTCTTCTTCAACGGACATGATAGAGTTAGAATTGTATCCAACATCTATAAACCCCTTTGGCCTTAGCTATATGCAACAAAGCACCAAGCTACATCCCAAATAGATATTGTGAAGTTTGCATGTTTAAAATGCTATTAACCCGATAGTAAGAAAGGGAAAGGATTAACTCGCTTTAAGCCACTTCACGAAGAGACCCTAAGAATTTGAAAGTATATTTTGTCTTTCATATGTTATATCGAACAAATAGAAATTTACACCAATAAAAGCCAAGAGATTTTTAACAATTTAGAAAGTTTAACATATGATATAATCAAGTTATTTACAGATTTTACACCCATAAAAACCAAAAAGGTTGCAGCACCAAATATTAGAGGTAATGTCTGCAACAAACTAACGATCTTGTCAACTGTGAGTGCAACAAATGCGGGAGCACTATGTTGCATGTCCTTACTTAATTTGGCTTTATTTGCTTTGTTACTGATTTTTGGAGGAGAATTGCCTGTAGTTTCTGTAAAATTTGGTTGACTAAAAATACAGTCATTAGAGATCTAACATCATGCCAAGTTTTATTGTTAATTAGTGAAACTAACAACATAAGATTAGAACAGAGCACATAGCTTAAAATTACTAAGATCTATATTTGTTTTTAAGTATCTATTTGTAGGGGAAGGGGAAAGAGTGTTAGCTTCTACTTTATTATGAAATAAAAGAGAAAATGTCAAAAGATGATTAAAAGACTCATTCGACTTTTGATGGAGTATATGGAGCCAATATTACTTTAGAGTTAATGCACGGAGCTGATTTTATTTCTTATTCTATTTCTACATGAGGTTTCTTTTATGAGCCCTGATTTATGGTAATTACCTTAGTTTGTGAAATGAGTCCAAGTCATATATTTTCAAAGATAACGTATATTCTACTGTAACTAAATCTTTTACTTTTTAGTTGCTGGTGAAAACTCTTCCAAATTTTCTAAATATTTCATCGTCAAGCATAACCTCTTTCATTTTTATGTTCAAAGCTAAGTCATTCTTAAGTTTTTCATCTTTTCTCGAGTCAACACATGATTTTCTAACATTTTCCTCTCCAACAACAAATGAAGTTGTTATACAGGAGAGAAGGTATGTAATAATGTTCAAAACTTGATTTCCTATATTAATAAAAACTTAGCTGTGAGCTCCATTAGATCCACCTATGACAAAATTACTATATGTATATTATCCATCCAATTATCACAGCTCTTGAAGTCTAAATGCATGTAAAATGAGTCATTGTAAGGTGCGAATTGGATACTTGTGTTCGTGAACTCGTCATCATAGAATAAGCTAAGTCCTTAAATTCCTTGTTATTTAGAAACCATCTACATTAAAGTTATAATAAAAAAAAATTGCAAAATCAGTCATCTTTTCACCAAATATTCCACATTAGGAACGCAAGATATGACACTAGGAGAATTTAAGACAAAATTCTGAAACTATTCTACTTAATTTGCAATTGTTACTTGTTTGGATGGGGCTCTTCCATACTAACTCCTCAAGAATGTACTTGAAATCAAGATTCATAAGGGCTCATGCTACTCTTCTTTCTTTTGCAATGCAACATGCTTTTCGAGGTTTCAAGGATACCAAAACTCTTCTTTCTGCCACTATTATGAGAGATAATATTCTTACTCCTTTTTGAAAGTTGTGCTTGCAATTGTTGTGTCAAATCTACATTTAAGTGATTATCATTTACTTTAAACAATGTTATTTTTTTTTAAGAACTTAAAAGTATGGAGAAATAGGTTCACAATGTATATATAACATATTTATGCAGGTGTGATTTGTGTTACAAAAATCCCACATTGGAGTATTGTTGTGATGTAAAATAGTTAATATATCTTACTTGACCTATAACTCATTTAACTCAAAATAAATAAAATTGTGAACCCAATTTCATATATTTAAGTTCACTCTAAACTAGTAATGATTTGCATTACCTTAACACTATTTTAATTGATTGCCATTGTTGCTTGTTCGGATAGGGTTCTTCTGTACGAACTCCTACAAGAACATACTTGAAGTTAAGATTGTAAGGGCTCCTACTATTCTTCTTTCTTTTATTATGCAATGTGCATTTTGAGGTTTTAAGGATACCAAAACTCTTCTTTATGCCACTGTTATGAAAGACAATACTCTTACTTTTTCTCAAAAGTTATGTTCAATTGTTGTGTCAAATCTACATTATCATTTACTTTAGAAAACATTATTTGTCTTAAGAACTTAGAAGTACGAAGAAATTGGTTCACAATGTATACATAATACATTTCTTAATGTTAGGATGCATGAATCGAAGAATTATTGTATTGTAGGGTAATTAGTATATCCTACTTTGCCCATAACTCATTGGTAAAATAATATTGTGAACCTAATTTGGTATATTTAAGATTACACTAAGCTAGTAATGATCTGTATTACCTTGACACAATTTTAACTAATTGCAATTATTGTTTATTTGTATAAGGTTTTTTTCCATACTATGGATAGGATTCTTCCTTACTAACCCTTACAAAAACGTACTTGAAATTAAGATCCATAGCGGCTCTTGTTATTCTTCTCTTTTTGCAATGCAACTCGTGTTTTGAGGTTTCAAGATTATCAAAACTCTTCTTTATGCCACTTTTATGAGAGAAAATATTCTTACTTTTTCTTAAAAGTTATGTTTCCAATTATTGTGTCTAATCTACATTTGAGTAATTATCATTTACTTTAGACAACATTATTTTTATTAAGAACTTAAAAAGTATGGAGAAATGGATTCACAATGTATACATAACATATTTTTTTAATGTTAGGATGCTTAGAAAAAATCCCACATTGAAGAATTGTTGTGGTGTAGAATAGTTAATATATCCTACTTGACTCATAATTCATTGGTTTAAAGTAACATTGTGAACCCAATCTAGTATGTTTAAGGTTACCCTAAGCTAGTAATGATCCGCATTGCCTTGACACTATTTTAACCAATTGCAATTGTTGTTGTTTGGATAGGGTTTTTTTTTTTTTTTTTTTTTGGTAAAAGGTAAGTAGTATATTGACTTTTGCACAAAAAGCTATACAGCTGTACAGCAAGTGGACCTCGGCACCAGCTTACACTCGGAAAGACAGGAAGTTTGTTTGGATAGGGTTCTTCTGTAAAACGCTTGAAATTAAGATCCGTAGGGGCTCTTGTTATTCTTCTTTCTTTTGTAATACAATGCATGTTTTGAGATTTCACGCTTACTAGAACTCTTCTTTATACCACCGTTATAAGAGATAATATTCTTACTCTTTCTCAAAAATTATGTTTCCAATTATTGTGTCAAATCTACATTTGAGTAATTATCATTTACTTTAGACAACATTATTTTTCTTAAGAACTTAAAAATATGGAGAAATGGATCCACAATTTATACATGGCATATTTTTTAATATTAGGATGCTTGATTTGTGTTAGAAAAATCCTACATCAAAGAGTTGTTGTGATGTTGAATAGTTAATATACCCTACTTGGCCCATAACTTATTGGCTCAAAGTAATATATTGTGAACCAAATTTGGTATATTTAAGATCAATAATATGCATTGTCTTGAACTATTTTAATAAATTGCAATCGTTGCTTGATTCGATAGCGTTCCTCCGTACTATGATGAGGTTCTTCCCTACTAACCCCTGCAGGAACGTACTCAAATTAAGGTTCATATGGGCTCCTACAATTCCTTTCCTTTGTAATGTGATGCGTATTTGGAGATTTCAATCAGAATTCTTTTTTATACCACTATTATAAGAGATAATATTTTTACCATTTTTCAAAAGTTATGTTTTCAATTGTTGTGTCAAATCTACATTTGAGTGATTATTATTCATTTTAGACAACATTATTTTTTTTAGTAACTTAAAGTATTGGAGAAATGGGTTCACAACATATACATAATATATTTCTTAATGTTAAGATGCAGTGTGATTTGTGTTAGAAAAATCACACATCGGAAATTTTTGTGATGTAAAGTACTTAATATATTTTACTTAATAACATTGCAGAGTAGATATTGGGCTTTTGTTGTGTAATTTCAACAATAACAAATGAGTGCTACAATAGTGATTAGCCAAATTTTGTTCCCTTGACGTGTCTCTAGCAACAAAAAGGTTTCACCGCTAGCTTATCTATGTGGACAAATGATATTCATTGCCTTGCATTATAAGGACACTAATTGTTTCTTTAGAGACAATAAAGACTACAAATTGAAAGATTGGACATCACTGAGTATTAAAGAGCATATAACACATTGAATATATCTTATGTGTCGCTCACCTATTTCCATGAAAGAAAGAGATAACAAACAAAAGTGCCGTATGATGACTAACAATAATTGCCACTAAAAGTCCCAAGAACCATTGAAGTAAACATATGTTGCGACCTCCCTGAATAGTGCATTACTTAACGATTGGCTAATGGATTATTAAGTTGAGACTCAACTTGGTCACTGTTTCTTTTCATTGTCTCCCAAGCCCTTACCAATTCGTGACTTAAGCTTCAAATTATTAACATGCAACATCGTTTTTAGTGGGTCAGTTAAAATCCCAAGTTAAGTATCAAGGAATTACTTATTCCTACAAACCAAAAAAATATAGATGTTGAGACTTGAATACCCTAGATTATTCTAACGCTCTTTTGGTACATTTTCTTTCCTATTCAAAAACATTTGAAAGGTAGCTTGTATTGATTTTAAGCCATAAACTAACATGAGGTGATCATATGGGTGCAAATGTAACAACCAATAATCAAAGTGGTAAATAAATTGTAAGGAAAAGTAGAATTACCTACCTCAAAGCAACGGCATGCAATTCCACTCAAATCTGTTTTAGGGTTTTCTTTTATTTAAATGAAAGCTAACGCTAACATGTAATGCAATTACTTTAAATACAATAATGTTTAAAGTATGTCTTCATAACGTGACATGCAATTTCTAATTAAAGTGCTCTACATGACATGCAATTGAATTAAATGAACCTAGCATGCAATTCTTAAATGACGTGTAGTTTATGAACCTAATTCTATGTGACATGCACATGGCATTTTTTGTATTTTTCATTAAAATTTGTAACCAAAAAATAATGAAAATGAATTACATAGATTAAGATATTATTCAGCTCAATTTAAGAATTAACTATGTCAAATCCTAATTTAAATTGGAATATTATCATAACTAGATATAGCCTATCCTAAGATAAGGACACTATTGGTGCCAAAATTTGTGTACAGTCATTTTAGTGCCAATTTTTTTTTTTTTTTCCGAATCACTTAAGCGCCACTTATAAAAAAATGATTACTTAAGTGTCAACTTTGATCTGGGTTACTAGAAATTTGGCGTGTGCATATTTTATTAATTTCTCAATCTTACATGGCTCGCCGATATGCTCAATTAGTATATAACCCCTAAACGACATTGTGTAACATATTAAAAAGTGATCACTTCAGTGCCGATTATTATTAAAAAAATGATTACTTCAGTGCTAGTTATTATTAAACAATAATCAATTTAGTGTCAATCATTGTTAAAATATGATCACTTCAATGTCAATCTTAATGAAAAAATGATCACTTCTGTGCAAAAAAAAAAAAAAATGCCATCTCAAATAAAATTAAAAATTAAAAACTAAAAAACAAAAAACTATGTAATTTCTATGGTTGGAATTTCTCATCAATATAGTTTTTTCTCGAATTTGGCAGTTAAGTGAATCAAAGAAAACTTTCCGTACTACTTTTAACACTTTTAGTGTTATTCTCCTCCTATCATAACATGCAATCTTATCAATAATGCAATGTTATCTATCAAGATCTACCCCTTATTCTTATCCATTACCTAATCTAAGCACGCAAGTCTATTTAGAAGATTTTCTAAAATCTACATTAATCCAGTCTAATTTTTTTTTTATATTTTCTTTAGATAATCAAATATAGAATCAAATCAATTAAAGATAATATTCGCATCAATTCCACTCAAATCCCTATTTCATTATGCAAAACTATTGAGCAGCGTATGGCTAAGTTCTGGTGGAATAATGATTCAAGCAAGTCTGGAATCCATTGGCTAAGTTGGTGGGTACTGCAACACAGGAAGGAAATTGGAGGTTTAGGCTTTAGAGATTTGATCAATTTTAATAAAGCCATGCTTGGTAAGCAAGCATGGCACCTCCTACAACAGCCGTTTTCTTTATGGGGGAAGTTGTTTAAAGGCTTATACTTTCACTCCTCAATTTTTATGCGAGCTAGTAAAGGCTCTCGCCCATCTTGGGGCTGGCAGAGCCTTTTAAGTGGGAGGGAAGCTATTATAAATAATGTTCGTTGGTCAATAGGGGATGTTACCTCAATCAATATAAGAGAAGACAGATGGCTTCCCATGGGCATTCTAGGTGGACCTAAAGCCCAAGAAGAACCCCTACTAGTAGCTGATCTTATTGACCAATCTACCAGTACCTGGAAGACAGACTTATTGAATCAATTTTTCGACTTGCAGATCATTCAACGAAACACAGATATACAGCTACGGTCTACTGGCACCATTGATAAGCTCATATGGACAGCTACTACTCACGGTGATTACTCAGTCAAATCCGCATATCATGTACTTAACCAGACAACAGCAGATCAGTCAAATATAGGTGCTTCTACTTCTTATCAAACTTCTACCTGGTTTTGGCGCACTTACTGTGGAAGATGCCCACTGCTCCAAAGATCCGTACATTCTTGTGGTCTGTTTGTAGCAACTCCCTAGCAACCAGAGACAACCTGTATCGTCGTCATATTATTAGTAATCCTTATTGCTTACTATGCCAACAAAAGACTCCAGAAACGGTAGAGCATATCTTTTTACTCTGTTCTTGGACTCAAAGTGTGGTCTCACCACCGGATTGGTATCGGCGTCACTCCCAGCAATATCCAACGTCTGGACTCATGGCTCTTATACACTATTGGGCACCATAATCGATTGTCTCGATTGGCGTTAATATCAAATGTGTTGTGGCAGATCTGGAAAGCTCGAAATGGCTTCATCTTCAGAATGTCTTCTCTCGACTCAAACCTGGTTGCAGAGGCTGCGCTGGTTCATTCCTAGGTGGATTAGTTGTTTGCTTCTACCTACAGTTCCAAAAAGAAATTGATTACAACTCGAGATCTTCTCTGGAGACCTCCAGATCTGGGTGTTCTGAAGGTTAATGTTGATGGTTCGTATGAACCAGGTAACAAGGAAGGTAAAATAGCTTGTATCTGCAAGGATTATCGAGGTAAACTCATCGATGGTTTTTCCCAAAGTGTCGCTGCTTCCTCGGCCCTACAGGTAGAGACCCAAGCTCTTTCTTTGGCTCTTCGGCATCTGCTTAATCAAGGCCTCCAGCACACGAAGATCTTGGTGGAATCGGACAACCTCTCCCTCGTTGAGATAGTGAATCGTCGGAAGCTGCCACCATGGACGGATCATGCCCTGTTCTCTGAGGCGGCTTTTCTTTTTTCTCTGTTTTCAAATCTCTCTTTAGGGTTTTGTCAAAGAGAGGCCAATGCGGTAGCTGATTGGGCCTGTAAAGCCCATCATAGTTCTTCCTCTATCCGTAATTGGGCGTTATTTCCTCCTTCACATCTTACGGATTTGATTTGTGCGGACGCTTTAGCGGCGGGTTGTACGGTTTTCTCCTTTTAATATATTTCAGGTGTTTCTGACCAAAAAAAAAAAAAAAAAAAAAATTTGATGAAGCCGACCATACACGCGTTAATGATTAGGAAATTATTCCTAATTTGAATGATACCCCAAATCTTAGAGATATGCATGTCGGATAACAATAATTCAAAATAGGTAATAAAATCAAATACTCAAATGTTGGATCGGACAATTACCTATTTGAGTTTTGAGTTCCCAAACTTGGACCGCGGACGATGGCCGGCGGAGAACCTAGTATGGCCGACGGTGGTTGGTTGCTCGCAATGAGGGACTCCTCGATGTCCACCTCGGCAAGGTTGCTTGCGGTAATTGACGTTGGCCAAGAACAAGCCGACGGTGTGGACCTGTAGCGCTCGCAAGGAGGCAACCGCCGCATGCGGTTGCTCTCGGAGATCAACGGGGTCACGGAGCTAAGCAGCCACAGCTGTTGTTGCACATCACCGAAGACCTGCAAAGAATGGATCGAGCTCGGCAAGGAGATGATTCACGGCAGATCAGGGGCCTGTGTTGTGGACAGCGGGGGCGTTGGGATGTCCAGAACCGAAGGAGAATCCGAGCGGCGTTTGACGTTCAGTAAACCTGCAGTAAAAGAAGAAGAAGAAGAAGAAGAAGGAACGATATGCTAGGAGTTGCCAAGGATTCCCGAGCTGCTGACGATGGTGTGAAGAAGAGATACTACGGTGCAAGAGCGGCAATGAAATCACGATAGTGTGATCTTTTTAACGAGCAAACCCCTTTCAGTCTTCTAGCGAATAGAGGATCTCACAGCTTTCTCGCGAGGCCCCGGTTCAACGTGGAATCCCCGGTGCGACAGCAGCGGGGGAGCGTCCGCCGTCCTCTAAGCCGCCGGCGCATGTTCGAAGTCGAGAAAAGGAAAACCAAAGAGAGCAGAGAGTCAAGCAACGTCGATACGATACGCGGGGCGAACCGAGCGCTGATTGAACCGATGGAAAGGACGAAAAACGAAAGCCGGAGACGGCGTGAATGCGTACCGAGGGAGCTCGATCGGAGAACCTGAGGATGAGATCGGAGATGAGAGAGAATGGTGTCGATTTTGTCGAGCAAGAACGCCATGGAAGATGCCCTCCGAAATGCGGAAACTGAAAGTAAGAGAAGAAACGCGGCTACGGAAAACGCGGGTGGAGCAGAGATCCGCCACGCGTGGCGGGGCAGTTTGTGCGAGGAGAAACCGTCGCTTGGTTCAGCCCCGAAATCTTATCTTGGCTTTCTTTGCGCCAAAGAAATTTTATTCCCTAGCTTGAAACAGGAAGATATGCATTATCTTTAACGGGAAATCTTTTAATATCTCTTCAGAACCACAATCTTATCGAGTAAAATTGCTCTTCCAGTTTGCTCCCAAAATAAATCAATTTTCCAGCGTGGCATCTTATATGAATTTTGGTTTATGCAAAGGAATAATGGTCTTGGCCACATTGTTAGCTCATGAACTCATTTCAATTTATTAAATTCAAAATCATTCAATTAAGTCCATCCGCGGTCAATCCAATTTATGAAAATGTTCCTCATAATTTGTGTAATTAATTTAATATTTTTGACATGGGACCGGAATCGATCCCTAATTTTTTTTTATCCAATAAACGACCAATTAATTCGTCAAAATTTAGATGTCACCAGTGTATAGAGTCTTTGCCAAACACATAAGCTTTACCATGCGCGTGAGCAATGGTGACGGATCATAATAGGTCCGTAAAACCCTGCTAGATTAATCCGACGTTTTTTGTCGGTCGTTTGTTATCTTGTGGGTAGACTTCATGATTGGATATAACGACGTACGTCCGTAGGCAAAAAGAGACCTTTGCCAATAAATTGTTCTGTCAAGATAACTTGCCCTGCCTAACAAACAACGCGGTGCCCATTTTGGCCGAGGGAAGCAGACGAGAAATAGTTGAGCTTTATATACAGCAAGGGGATGAACTGAAGAAGAAATCTCAGTAATGTGTATCAATACTGGACACCTCCCAAGTTAATTTGACTATAAACAATGAGCAAAAGATGATAAAAAAACCGGGACATTTAAGGCTGTGACCCGCTCTAGTAAAGCATTGCCCTCCTGCTTCTCCGCCTCGGCCTAGACAAAGATTTTTCCTCCCTGTCCCCTGGGAATTCCCACTTGGCAATCACACCGTCCCATGAAGAGGTGACCATCAACGGGTAAAATGGATGCCAACTGCAATCCCTTACAGGTTCGTCATGATGATCGAGTCTGGCAACTTGATGACCACTCACCTAGATGAAGCAATCAAATTACTCGAAGTAACACGAGGATAGCCGAAAAGGCAACTCCCCACTTGAGGTCTTACACAATTCCCACCAATCATCATGAGAGATATCCTTAAATAGTTCAAATCAGGAGAAAAAAACCAAATATAGATTTTAGATTCATGACCTAGTGGTTTTTTTTTTTCGGTTTCTTTTCCGGTTGAAAGGTTTATGAGCTAGTTACTCCCTAGAGTAGTCGACAAACATCAAAAGTCCAAATCTGTTACAAAACTGAGCTAGTCGAAAACTCAAATGACTGCTCTTCTTTTGAGGCCTGTAATCAAATTACTCCATTCAGTTGATTTCTCACAGCCTTCGACGCGCCAAGTGAAAATTTACTCAAATCCTCATATTTTCCAGAACCAATGAGCAAACACAATTTCTTTGCTCATGGTAGTTACCTACCTACTCTTAAAATTACCTTCCTACAGGAGATTCTTGTCAAATCCAGTGCAGCATGAAAATTTAAGTGAATGAAGATATAATCCATAAGGTAGTAAGGGAGGGTGGTACCAGATCATATATATAAACTATACAGTCATCGGATCCAGTGTAGATATACTTCTGACCAGTGCTGCAATGAAGGAAAAGAACTATTAGTGAACAGTACAATATCGGCAGGAGATTCTCATCAACCAGTGTCAGCTTTGTGAAATGGGCCCGTTTAGCAACCAGTATAGACATTTGTTACTTGAGAACCAACATGAACAGAGGGAGAATTCACAGAGATTTTGCCATAAAGAAGAGGGCTCCTTTAGTGCATTACCTCTATGCAGGGGAGAAGTAACAGCGTATCAGAGTATACAACACTGAGTGACCTTTATATGTAGCCACCGACTGATCGTGGGGATGCTTCAAGTTTCTTTCTTCCTCTGGGTAGTCCGTCAACCTGTAATCCCAATAAAAGTCTCTTTGCCTGGGGCTGGGGCTGCCATATCATAAGAGAAAACTATACTTGAGAATTAACTATCCAAGGAACAAATTCAATTTCTAGTGTGACAATTATGTGAATAATCACTTGCAAAAAATTCTTAGCGAGAAGAGACCCAATGTCTTAAAAAACCACCGGCGAGACTGGCCAATAATGTGTGCATGAGAGAGAGAGAGAGAGAGAGAGAGAGAGAAAGGGAGGGAGGGAGGGACCACCAAGAATGAAAAGACATAATAAAACCTACAATGCTGGACTAGTTGAAGTCATCTTTTGTATGTCCCATAGTTTGGTAGACTGATCCTTTCCATCTGAAATGAGGTAGCGTCCATTTCCACGACTATCAATAAATGTAATGCCTTCTAGATGTCCTGTCAAAACTCCAGCTTCTTGTCCTGTTGTAAAAAGACAACGACAGTCCCAGACCTAGAGAGACTTCATTCACTTAGAAAGCAGAATGCAAACACCAAGAGTTCACTTTTGCTAACGTATAAATTACAATAAATCTGACTTATTTGCATATGATTTCCATTGACAACTTTAACAGTGAATGTTATGCCAAACAAAACTGTCGATTATGATAATCAGAAGTGCATATCTGCAATACGACAGGGTGAAATAGTACTTTTTTCACAAAGTTTTACATTTCCTTCACAGAGAATAGCTTTCTCCTAATTATTTATGCATGTTAAATAGTCCAGTCAACCAAAAAAGAGCAAAGCTTCGTCTCATCTTCAAGGGAGAGATACTGTAAAGCTGCACAACTCAATTTTTTTTTAGTACCTAGGTATTCAATTCTCCAACAGGAAACAGATAGTTGTAACACATTCCCTTCAAATTCACTAACAAAGTGGGTGCCTAAAATTTACATATAATCATCTAGAAAAATGGAGACATAAATACCAATTCAGGACCAAACCACTTGAGTGATAATCAAATTTAGTTTCTTGATTTGAGTAGCAAGCTAGACCCTTGACTGAGTCAAAAACATCATTTCCAAGCTTTTTTGGAGAAAAGTCATCAGACAAACTAAGAAATTGGGGTTTCTGTCAACAGAGTCGTCACATTACATCCCCCACCCTCATCAGAGAAAAAGACAAAGTAGTCACAAGAAGTATTAATCAAGTTCACTCGCTTCCTCCAAAAGAAGGTAATCATATTTACCTTACAGAGATTATCATCACTTCCAGAATAAATAACATGGCCACTTTCATCCGCAAAGCACACGGTGTTAACATCAACCTGCATTATGCTAACAATGTTAAGTATAAGACAGTAGCTTTTAGCATCTTATGTCTTGTAGTCATGCAGCCAGAACAGCAGGGATATATGAAGAATACGGAGACATATAAGAATGTACACCAAAGGAAAAACCCCGGCAAAAGTTAGTTCAAATTCAAATTCTTGAAGACTCAGATCAACCTTGTTAAATTGATGGCATCAATTTCCCTCTTCATCATCCTTTTTAGTAAGTCTTTTTTCACTTCATGCTAGAACATTACCTGGAAATATTCTCCTAATAAGCATGATCAGTTTTTATCTTGATTTTAGCGCTTATCCTAGTTAGCTACCATAATAAGCTTAATCAACTGGCCTTTGATGAAAGAAAATTTCTAAAATGCCCAGATCTATAAGCAACTGGGTAAAGTGGAAGTTCAACTGAAAAACTGGGGAACAGTTGAAACCTGAATTTACTTTAAAGGAAACTTTGATATAGAAAGGACTATGACATAAGGATCAGAAACAGATCATTTTAGGATGATAGCCAAAGCTTGAAATTTCATGCTGCCCAAAATTCAAGCTATTTAAGTGTGAATAAGACGAATAGCCAAAGTCGAGAATAAAGGAACAAAAATTACCATGCTAATTAAGCGAAACTAGTCATGGAGAAAAACAGAAAAAAGAGTACCTCTACTCTTCGACACAATAAATATAAAATCTAATTAAACAAGAATTCCGCATGTGAAAGAAGGGGTCTAATGAGAGCCAGACCCAAACCAATAAAAAAAGGGGAAAAAAATGCACGTGAGCGTTTTGATTCATTCAGTTTAAATATTTAACATTTAGCATATCAAACTGATGCCAAATTGTTCTGATTAAATGAAAGCACTACATCCATTGAAAGGTTGGCATACCTCATGAGCTGGAATTTGAAGGCCAACCTTGTTTGCTGCAAGATCATACACATATATTGCCCCATCACACTTGCAGCAACAAGCTCTCGCCCATCAGTTGAGAACTTCACAGAGAAGATAGAAAAATCTTCATCGTCGTCATTGTCATCAGGAGAAAAATCCAAGCCATCATGTATTTCCTGCATAGAGAGGACTTGCAGCATGAAAAGAGTAGTTTTATCTATCAGATATGGATAGCTCGCTAAATAATGAGAAAGCAACAAAGCAACCAATGAGGTTGAAAAGTACTTCACCTTCCAAGTCCCAACCTAAGAATAAAGTTAAACTGAATTCTTTAGATAAAGTTCCCATGCTTCCACATGATGTATTATGTCACGCACTGATTGAACTGCAGTAAATCAATGTGAGACTGTCTTATATCTTGCGTCATCTAATTTGCATTTAAAATTATGACACATGATCTAACTGAATGATCCCATTTGTCAAAGAGAAATTCCCCTCCTATTTACTCTAGAGGTAATCTAAGAGAAGGTTCCAATTCAAAAGCAAAATTCTTACCTGATTTATTCCTAAAAAAATCTTGACACGTGACAGGAACATCATCGAGCACAATATTATTTTGCCAGTATAAGGATTCCCAATTATCATCTTGCATAATAGTTCCATCCGAATTAAATTGTTTGTATGGATGTATAATAACAGAATTCCATTAAACATTTTGCAAAACAGTCCACAAAATTCTGCAATGCACAACATACTCCTTTGTAGCTTGAAATTTGGGAAAAAGATTTCAAGATTTCCAGATCACATAGTCACAGACATACCGTGACATTCGCAAGTGACTCTGTTGCAGCAGATTCAATATTAACAATGTGGACAAGAGGTGACATACTAGAATAGACCTGCAAAACAGAGACCTGGCTGAGCTGCTTCACAAAGAAACCATCAACTTATTTCATGAAAGTCTAAACAGAAGTTCCATCAAAAGAAGAAACTAAAAAGAGATATATATGACTCAATGAAACTTAAAAAATTACTTCCTTCATAGAAAGATAATCCTACATTGAAAAGAAAAGTGCACAATATATGAATGTTTAAAGGTTAGGAGGGACATCAGTTGTCCAAAAAAAAATTCAAATGACATGGAGATCAAATCAAAGAAACCTCATCTAATGTGATAATGTGCTTCCTTGTTGGAAGACCTTTACAAACTTACGAGGTAATGTTGATCAGGAGAAGGAGAAGTGTCAGTAATCCTCCACCTCAAACTTTTTGCTAGTACGTCCTTCTGAACTTTCCAGCCCTTATTTAGTTGTATATCCTAATATGGCTCCCCTGTAATGGTAACAAGCTATGGATTAACAGTAAAACAGCATCACATAGAAACAAGTGTGCTTATAAACTTAATTTGACAAGACCACAAAGTGAACTCATAATGTGGCATTTAATTTGCCAAATGCCATCAGGAAGCTAATGATTACCTGAAAGCCTGCCACAAACAGTGAACCATCAACAGAAAACTGAGAAACATACGCACGGGATTGCATCTTGTCCATCTTTTGAGGGCCATAAATAGGCAAACATCTACTCAACACATGACAGCTATCAGACAAAGAAAACCTCCCTCTCCCCGAATAATTGCTCTCTCGAGCAGCCGACATTCTCAGGGTAGAGGCAGGCATTTTCAATCCGCCCACCGTAGCCTTTCTCAAATGCTCATTGGGCTCGGATCTGAGCTTCATCAACTGAGCAATCTCACGGTCTAAGTCACCTGAGTTTCTGCCATATCCTTGAACTCCATGGGAATGGGTACCAGAAGTCTCCTCGTTGCAAACTCGTTTACCCTTGGCAAGCCAAGACATTGCAAACCTAAACTGCAACCCAGCTGTTGTTCATTAGTTTGCCCTGTAACTGCATTTAAGAACCTGTTACAAAAGTATTCTCCGCGGTGGAGAATGTACAACAGTGAGATTTGACCCAATATTCAACGAGGCAAATCCTGCAGATGACAAAACAAAGACGTAATTGCCAGTTCTGCACCTCATCAGAATCAAGATGCCAAATTCCCACAACTACCCCGTTAATAAAGCTCAAGAGAGATCGCTAAACTTCATGAACACTAAGTTACTCATGAAAATGTCAACCGACGCCATCAGTGCAATCCTCATAAGCTCTCTCAAGCTGGCCATCAAAAGAACAACCCATCATGAACACATCATGAAAACCATTATCACCTCGGAACAAGGTTGGGGACCGGGAATACAATCTGTCCAACATCCCATCTCCTTTCAATCACAATCAACCAAGAAAATGTCAAAAATTCCGCAATTTGTCAAGTTTCAAGCCCCATAACTCAACGCCCACCAATTAAACAATCCTAAAAGGTTCGGTCTTTAACTCCCTGAAGAAACGGGAGAGGAATTTCGGTACGACCCTCCAAACGTTTCAACGTTAGGACCTCAGCAACATCGAAACCAGGGAGGTTTAGGTCGACCAAGAACAACCCATGATTCAGCGCACGAAGAAAACAAAGCGACCGGGACAGAATCGGAGCAGAACATCATCACTCACCCGGTAAAAGCCGAGAGAGAACCTCCTGCAGGAGGGTTGGAGAAAGAAACCGAACAAGGGTATGATTGGAGTCTCCCGGAGGTTTTAGATGAAGGGTTTTATTATATCTCCGCACAGGAGTGCGTCACGCTCAGACGTAAGAACTGAGGAAGAAGTGCGTCACGCTCAGTCTCCTTCTCCTTCTTGCACTGTTGGTCTCGATTTCGACAAAAAGGAGCTCCGACAGCCGGATCTCGTGGCGGCACATGCGACACGTGTCTGTAGTCCGAGCCGGTGCTGCTGACGGAAACGGGGGCAGACGGTCTCGATCCATGGTCACGCCGTGCGCTACTCGATCGTCCAAATTTGGTACGCAGACGGCGTTCACTGGAGAATCCGTCTCTCAAGCCACACGTCGAAAACCCCGTCTTTAAGATTTGTCTCAAGATCCACCTCCTGTACGGTAAAAAACCTGAATATTATTTTTTAATTATATCTATCGTAACACATTTACTTCAAATTAAGTGGTGCTGATTTCCACTGTATTTACCCGTCGGCCGCCAGGCTGTATGAATTCCCCGAGTCACCAAAAAAAAAAAAATAAAAAACACATTTACTCCCAATTAAACTTAGATAAATACTTCGCAAGTAGGAAACATTTATGATACGTTTTGTAATCATTTTGTTTTTTGGAAATAATTTTTTATCAAAATAATTTTTCTTATCGTTATCGAAATAATTTCTAGACAAAAAAACACGTTTGATAAGCGTACAAAATTTATATTCTCGAATAGAAATGTGTTTGGTAAAATTCTTAAATTTTTTTTTTTTGTTAATTTTTTAAAACATTTATTTTTATTATATATATATATATATATATATATATATATATTCTCTTTTTTCTTTTTTCTTCTTCTTCCTCCTCCTTTGTAGCCTAGCCAGCCGCCGTGACCGGTGAAGGTCTGGCGAACTCTCCAAAGGCTCGTCGGGCTAGGGCAAGGCCTCACCTAGCCATGGCAAGCCTCGACGAGCTCGCCCTAATCGATCAGCCGATGGCCAGCGGCAACAACGGTTAGTGACCAGCCTGGGACTAGAAGGAAGAAGAAGAAGAGAGAAGGAGAAAAGTAAGCAAAAAGAGTTGGGCTTGATTCTTAAAATTATTCTCAAGAACAAGAAGCAACTTTTTCTACTTCTTAATTCAATTTCAAATTTATTTTAGGGAATAAAAAAATATATTATTGTTCTCGAGAACAAAAATTTTACTAAATAGATTTTTATTCTTTTTTTGTTCTGGAGAACAAAATAATAGAATTGGTTGTTTCGAGGATGGTTACTAAACATGGCCTCAAATACTAAAAGTTTCAAAAGTTATATTTAAGTGCCAAAATTGGAGAATAATGTAATATTTAAGTGCCAACAATGAGAATTCCAATTAAAGTGCTGACTGGGCATTTTTTAGCGACTTTTTTTTACCGACATGGCAATTTTTTTTAAAAAACCTGTCCACGTGGAGCTATAAGCCCCCAAAATTAATTTTTAATATAAATATTAATTTAAATAAGTTTATAAAAAAACTAAATCAAAGAAGAAAAAGGGAGTCATAGTTTTGGTGAAGGCCTCCATAGAAAATATTTCATGTCTTAACATACCCCCACGAGATGGATGTTCCATTGGAAATGCCATCCTGTCTTGTAATTTATTGTCCGCGACCCTGACAACAATTTTGTGAGAATGTCAGCAAGTTGATCATGGGTGAAAATATGGGAGACTTGCATCTTGCCAACTTTAGGAAATTCCCTCAATGTCCACCGACTTTAGAACCAATGGGAATTACACAAGTTAGTGCAATTCTCAATGGCGTGAAGCAATGTCATCTCAAATCAATGGCCTTATTCGTAACTGGACTTGGAAACTAATACCTTTTGATCCATCTTTGAATGTTGTAGGTTGCAAATGGCTTTATAAGATAAAAAGACATGTGGACAATAGTATTAAGAGTACAATGCACGTCTTGTGACCAAAGGTTTTCACCAACAACCGGACCTTGATTACACAAGTTAGTACAATTTGGCCCATCTTATCATTGGCTCTAATGCCTGAATGGACATTGAGGCAAGATGTCAATAATGCCTTCCTCCAATGAACTCTCTAGGATGAGGTCTACATGTCGCAATCGCCTAGTTTCAAAAACCCAGAAAAACCAACGCCCATTCGCGAATTCCGCAAAACCATATATGGGTTAAAGCAAGCTCTGCAGGCTTGGTACAATGAGCTAGGTTCATTCCTTCTCATAAATTCATTTGTCAATTCAAAGAATGACAATTCATTGTTCATTTACTCGCATGGTGGCATGCAAGCCTATTTTCCAATGTAAGTAGATGACCTCATTATCATAGGAAGTGACCAGAATTTTGTTTTGGACTTCATCACCACTCTCTCTAATCGGTCCTCAATTAAAGACTTGAGGCCACTGATTTTTTTTTTTTTTTTTTTTTAAAGAATTGAAGTCATTCCTATTATTGTACTTAATTAGTACGTCCATGATGGGGTGCAATGAGAACGCACCGTTTTGTCCCTCATACCCTTTGAAAGGGTATGAGGGACTCATATAAAATTATTTAGAAGATAACCGTTAGCATGGTTGGTAGAATGTACGCTCAGAAAAAAAAAAAAAATTTCCTTTTTTCTTATCCCCTTTCCATCAAAGAAAAAGAAGGTGTTCTATTTCTCCTTTACGAGAACAATTGGCATTTATGTTGTGAAAATCGAATGTGTTCCTTGTGACTACATTCAGACCAATGTGAAGTAATTTTGCTCGTCATTCATCCACAATTCAATGATCATTTCTGGGTAAGTTGTTCATTGCGCATCAGTAAGAGGTAAGTCATATTCCACTAACTTTCTTTCTTACATTGGTATCAAAGCCCAGTTATGATTCTGCCTTATTTTTCATCGAATTTTCTCGTTTACCACTTGATATTAAAATCAAGAGATTGAAGTCTACACTATCAAGATGTTTATTACTCGGAAATGCAATCTGAATCGTCGAAAACGAACCAAAGTGAAGAACGGGTTTGAGGCCGCGTACACCCGTACGGTTTTGGCCATTTTTTGGAATATTTTTTCGGCCAAAATAAAACTTCAAATATACAAGGTGAAAGTACTTGTCGAGACGAGTCCAATGGTGGGTCGAGCGTCACTGGAGTACACCGAACACTCCTATGCGTGAGACCCAAAGCCGCCGCGCGAGGGTGCCACGCGCCAGACACGCTAAGCATGCCCAACTCGTGGATGTCACGTGCGCGTCAATGAATTGACGTGTGCTGATGTCATCCAACAATCGATAACCGCTGGATGACGTCATCGTCAACGGCAGTTAGCCAACCGGTCGTCAGCCAGCGACCCAACCCAACTATTGACCGATCAACAATCCGATGGTCAAACCGGTCGAACCGACCAGGAGCCTTCTGGCTCACTGGTGCGTGCGCCACACGCGCCACACACTCAAGCGATGCGTGCAAACACTTGAGAGCTTTGATTGGAGCGTAGTCAGTGGCTTTTAGTTCATATGGATGTGCTCTACACTAGTATAATTATTTTTTTTATTTTTTGAGTTTTTTAAAGGTATAAAAATGTGTAGGGAACCCTAAGTACGCGTATTTTTAGGGTATAAATGCATAGTTTATTCAATTTTAGCTTGAATTTTCTTATAGTTTTGGAAATACAATAACTTGCTTACATGAAAATGGTATCACATATGTTGTGTAGAGTTTGGTTTGATGGTAGCATGTATATAGTTTAATATACTTGCAGTTTTCTAATTCCAAGAAAATTCTAACAATGGTAGAAAATCCTTGTTTTTCCATTACATGTTGAATTGTGGTTTTGATTGTAATTGCAGCATGATTGATTTTTATACGTTAGTTCATATCATGCTTTGCTTTTGTGTTGATGGAAAAATGTAGAAATTTCATGAGGTCATGTAATTATTTTTTCTAATGGGAGTTCGTAGATTGGTAGAATTTGAAGAAGTTCTCACCTAGAACTTAAAATTTGCGCAAATTAAACTAATTAATGATAATAGAACAATCATACATAGGAGCTGATTGGGAACATAGTGAACTTTTGTTTCTATGTCTTTTGTTGAATTATCATTAATTTAGTTTGTCTTTGCCACATAATAAATATGTGTGTTACTCTTAAAAGTGTGCTAGTATTGATTCTGCATTCATTATGTCAATGTGTAATAGTAATTGATTCTGGCTTCGGCATCCAAAGTCATTGTGGCTGACCTCAATAAAGGTGAGAAGCTGAACAGTAACAATTATGATATTTGGCACTAAAAGATTTAGTACATCCTTAAGGAGCAAGGGATTTTGGAAACGCTTAGCCACACCATAGATGAATCTGAGCATAGAACTTCACCTCAACACAAGAGAGATCTAAAAACTTATCAAGCTTGGAAGAATAAAAATAGCACTGCTCGCATCACTTTGCTGAGCTATATGCAAGATGATCTCATGTGTAAGTTTGAAAGTTATGATAAAGCCTAAGCAATGTGGGTTACCTTGAAAGATAAATTTAGAGATACATCCGCTACTAAATTGAGGAGACTCACCATCAAATTTGACACATATCAAAAGCACTCAAATGTACCGATGAGGCGGCATTTTCGGGAGATATTAAACAAGATTTGTGAGCTAAAGTAGGCAAGTCACTCCCTTACTGATGAACAGCGAGTTCAGGCTATTATAAAGTCTCTTCCTAACAATAAAGAGCATATGAAGATCAATACGACGCATAATAATATTGTCACTTTTGATGATATAGCGCGTCATTTGGAATTAGAGGCTGCGAGATCTTTTACCCATGCTTATATTGCTTAATCGATTTGCACAAAACTTCAGACTTTAAGCATAAAATGAATCATCAATTCAACAACAGAGGAAATAAGACTAATCAGGCACCTAAGAGAGCTAAAATCTTCCAACGTAAGAAGTATGGTGGAAGAAAGACAAGGCCAAGATAAAGTGCTACAATTGTGGCAATATAGATTACTTTGCTCATGAATGCACTAAGCCAAATGAGGTACCATATTACTCCATTATTCTAAGTAATGCTTTTGTTTCTAGCACTATAATGCTTTCTGAATCTTATCTAATGTGCACTGTAGACTCAGGAGCAACAGACCATGTAGCTAAAGATTGAAAAGCATTTGTGGAGTATCATTGGATACAAGCCTGAAAGAATATGGATATATGTTGGAAACAACTCAAAAATTGAAGTAAAGGGTATCAGCACATATAAATTAATTTTACATGGTGGTCGAAGCCTATTCTTACATGATGTCCTCTATGCTCTAGATATTCGATAAAACTTGGTCTACATAGTTGTTCTTCTTAACCTAGGTTATGTATTGAAATTTCAAAGTGATTGTGTTGAATTTTGTATTGCATAGAAACGGATTAAAATGAGTTAAATATATCTATTTGAGTTGCACTATTTATGGCTCGACTCAAAACCGACCTGGTCCACTTTTTTTATAGGTCAAGGCATAAGTGAAAAAAGATATTGTGGAACCCCGCATTTCTACTCAATTTTGTTGGGAGCATTTGGAACCACCCGTTTCTACTTAATTTTGCTCATGGACATTATTAAATCATGTGGAATTATGTCACATCCATAGAAAATATCGAATCGAAGGTATTGATAGACACATTGTTTGGCCTCAATTTCAAGTGGTTTTAGAATGTATTGCAATGAGAACTTGATGATACTTATGTAAGGAATGCTACATCCACAAAAGATATTTGGGAAAATTGTTCAAAAAATCCTAAATCTATTGCACTTTTGCCAATTCAATCCTAAACATTTCAACATTTTGCCAATTGAATCCATTTAGCCAATCTTGGCCGAAATTTGTTGACGTGGACACTAACCATCCTAGGTGACACTACCAATGCTAACATAGAAAATTTTATTATTTTTTCAATTTTTTTTTATTTTGTATTTTTAATTTCTTTTTTTCTCTCTTTTTTTTTTTTTTTTTTTTTCTTCCTCTAGCCGATCGCCCAGTCTCCGACGATTGGCAAAGGTCGACCTCTCCGGCCTCATGTCATGTCACACTCTCTAGAGGCCAGCGAGGGTCAACCTCATGAGCCTCAAGCAAGGTGGCCCGCGCTGGGATCTGGCGAGGGGCAACCTCACCAACCTTGGGCAAGCTCGCCCTCATCGAATCTAGCAAGGGCAAGCCTCACTCACAGCCAGCTAGGTCACCCCTCGCCAAATCCCAACGAGGGCCACCTCACCTAAGGCCCACAAGCCTGACCCTCGCGAGCCTCTGGCAAGGCTTGACCCTCTGGACTTGGCAAGGGTGAGCCTCGCTCGATGCCGACGAGGTTGCCCCTCGCCAAATCCCAATGAGGGCAACCTCGCCTAAGGCCAACGAGGCCGACACTCACTAGTTGTGGCCTCTGGCCAATTGCCGGAGGCTAAACAACCGGCCAGAGGAACAAAAAAGGGGAAAGAGATTAAAAAATAAGATGAGAAAAAAAATTAAAACATAAAAAAATAATTTTAAAATTCGGAAAAAGTACTAAAAAACACCAACGCCCACGTCAATAGATTCCTGCCAAAATTGGCCGAATTGACTTAATTACCAAAAGGTAAAAAAGTTTATAACTCAATTGGCAAAAAGTAAAAAAATTTAAAACTCAATTAGCAAATAGCAAAGTTAAAGAGCTAGGGCATATATAGTTATGATGGAAAGTATATATACGTCATTAGCAGTGGTCAAAACCTTTTTTTTATTTTTTATTTTGGCTTTATCAAACCTTTTTTTTTTTTTTTGGCTACATCTACAAAAGATATTCTCCGACATATAATAAGAGTCTAGGGCGACGTTCGGCCTACCGAAGGAGGTACTGGAGGTGCAAGCTCCGCGGGCTTAGTACAATGAGCTAGGTTCATTCCTTCTTGTAAATTCATTTGTCAATCCAAAGAATGACAATTCATCGTTGATTTACTCTCATGGTGGCATTCAAGCCTATTTTCCAGTGTACCTAGATGACCTCGTTATCATAGAAAGTGACCAGAATTTTGTTTTGGACTTCATCACCGCTCTCTCTAATCAGTTCTCAATTAAAGACTTGGGGCCACTAATTTATTTATTTTTTAAAGAATTGAAGTCATTCATACAAAGAGCGGCTTACTTCTTTCTTAACATAAATACATAAGATAAGATACTTGAATGCTTTAAAATGGGAGACGCAAAAGAGGGAGGGACACCATTAGCCACAGGTCAAGTCTCTTTCAATCCATGAAAAGAACACCAGCCGATGCCTCATTGGCGCACTTCAATACCTCAACATTACTCAGCCAGACTTTGGTTTTGCGACAAACAAGCTTATCTCAATTCATGCGTAAGCTAACCACAACCCACTGGACGACCACAAAACGACACTTACGCTATCTTAAGGGAACATTATTCCTTGGGTTGCACTTGAGACGCAACACAAAACCCGTACTTCATACCTACACCAACATAGATTAGGCAAGAAACATTGATGATCACATATCTACTTCAGGCTTTGTCATTTATATTGGGGCAAATCCTATATCTTGGAGTTCTCGGAAACAATGATCGGTTGCATGATCATCTACCGAAGCAAAATACCAAGCCATTGCCACTGCCTCAGCAAAAATCATAAAATTTTTGCTTCAAAGAACTTGGCAATCGCATAGACATGGCACCAAGCTTGTATTGCGACAACATAGGCACCACCTACATTTGTGCACATCCCATCTTCCATTCCCAAATGAAACACATTGAGATAGATTACCATTTCATTTAGAAACTTCTTAAAGTTGGCAAGATGCGAATCTTCCATATTTCCGCCCATGATCAACTTGCCGACATTCTCACAAAAACTATTGTCGAGAGCACAAATAATATGATTACAAGACAAGATGGCATTTCCAATGGAACGCCCATCTTTTGAAGGTAAGTTAAGATATGAAATCTTTTTTACGGAAGCATTCACCAAAATTGTGTCCACCTTTTTTCTTAATTTAGTTATTTAACTTTTTTTAATTAATATTTATATTAAAAATTAATTTTAAGGTCTTATAGCACCAGGTGGACAGTATTTTATATAAAAAAAAAGGCCACGTCAGTCAAAAAAAGTCATTGAAAAATGTCCTGTCAGCATACATAAAAGTGTACTTTTTGAAACTTTTTGTTTTTGAATCTCTCCCATGTCAAATTTTGACAGTTGCCATGTACTTTGTGTGGATTTAGTTTTGAGTCGATATGCTATGATAGATATAATTTAAGTTTTTTTTTTTTTTCAGGTTTTATTCCGCACAGGAGGTGGATCTCCAGGCAAATCTTAAAGACGGGGTTTTTTACGTGTGGCTTGAGAGACGGATTCTCCAGTGAACGCCGTCTGCGTACCAAATTTGGACGATCGAGTAGCGCACGGCGTGACCATGGATCGATACCAATCTGCCCCCGTTTCCGTCAGCAGCACCGGCTCGGACTGCAGACACATGTCGCATGTGCCGCCACGGGATCCGGCTGTCGGAGCTCCTTTCTGCCGAAATAGAAACCACCAGTGGAAGAAGGAGAAGGAGCCTGAGCGTGACGCACTTCCTCCTCAGTTCTTACGTCTTCGCATACGCACGCCTCTGCGGAGATATAATAAAACACTTCATCTAAATCCTCCGGGAGACTCCAATCGTACCCTTGTTCGGTTTCTTTCTCCAACCCTCCTGCAGGAGGTTCTCTCTCGGCTTTTACCGGGTGAGTAATGATGTTCTGCTCTGATTCTGTGCCGGTCGCTTTGTTTTCTTCGCGCCCTGAATCATGGGTTGTTCTTGGTCGACCTAAACCTCCCTGGTTTCGATGTTGCCGAGGTCCTAACGTTGAAACATTTGGAGGGTCGTATCGAAATTCCTCTCACGTTTCTTCGGGGGATTAAAGACCGAACCTTTTAGGATTGTTTGATTGGCGGGCGTTGAGTTATGGGGCTTGAAACTTGACAAACTGCGGAATTTTTGACATTTTCTTGGTTGATTGTGATTGAAAGGAGATGGGATGTTGGACAGATTGTATTCCTGGTCCCGACCTTGTTCCGAGGCGATAATGGTTTTCATGATGTGTTCATGATGGTTTGTTCTTTTGATGGCCACCTTGAGAGAGCTTATTAGGATTGCACTGATGAGTAATTTAGTGTTCGTGAAGTTTAGTAATCTCTCTTGATTTCTATTAACGGGGTTGTTGTGGGAGTTCGGTGTCTTGATTCTGATGAGGTGCAGAACTGGCAATTAAGTCTGACTTTGTTTTGTCATCTGCAGGATTTGCCTCGTTGAATATTGGATCAAGTCTAACTGCTGTACATTATTCACCGTGGAGGATATTTTTGTCAACAGATTCTTAAATGCAGTTACAGGCAAACTAATACACAACAGCTGGGTTTCGGTTTAGGTTTGCAATGCCTCGGCTTGCCAAGGATAAACAAGTTTGCAACGAGGAGACTTCTGGTACCCATTCCCATGGAGTTCAAGGATATGGCGGAAACTCAGGTGACTTAGACCATGAGATTGCTCAGTTGACGAAGCTCAGATCCAAGCCCAATGAACATTTGAGAAAGTCTATGGTGGGCGGATTGAAAATGCCTGTCTCTACCCTGAGAATGTTGGCTGCTCGAGAGAGCAACTATTCGGGGAGAGGGAGGTTCTCCTTGTCTGATAGCTGTCATGTGTTGAGTAGATATTTGCCTATTTATGGCCCTCAAGAGGTGGATAAGATGCAATCCCGTGCATATATTTCTCAGTTTTCTGTTGATGGTTCACTTTTTGTGGCAGGCTATCAGGTAATCATTAGCTTCCTGATGGCATTTGGCAAATTAAATGCCACATTATGGGTTCACTTTGTGGTCTTGTCAAATTAAGTTTATAAGCACACTTGTTTCTATGTGATGCTGTGATCCATAGCTTGTTATCATTACAGGGGAGCCATATAAGGATATACAATGTGGATAAGGGCTGGAAAGTTCAGAAGGACATACTAGCAAAAAGTTTGAGGTGGACGATTACCGACACTTCTCTTTCTCCTGATCAACGTTACCTCGTAAGTTTGTAAAGGTCTTCCAACAAGGAAGCACATTATCACACTAGATGAGGTTTCTTTGATTTGATCTTCATGTCATTTGAATTTTTTTTTGGACAACTGATGTCCCTCCTAACCTTTAAACATTCATGTATCCTGCACTTTTCTCTTCAATGTAGGATTATCTTTCTATGAAGGAAGTAGATTTTTTAAGTTTCATTGAGTCATATATATCTCTTTTTAGTTTCTTCTTTTGATGGAACTTCTGTTTAGACTTTCATGAAATAAGTTGATGATTTCTTTGTGAAGCAGCTCAGCCAGGTCTCTGTTTTGCAGGTCTATTCTAGTATGTCACCTCTTGTCCACATTGTTAATATTGAATCTGCTGCAACAGAGTCACTTGCAAATGTCACGGTATGTCTGTGACTATGTGATCTGGGATTCTTGAAATCTTTTTCCCAAATTTCAAACTACAAAGGAGTATATTGTGCATTGCAGAATTTTGTGGATTGTTTTGCAAAATGTTTAATGGAAGTCTGTTATTATACATCCATCCAAACAATTTAATTCGGATGGAACTATTATGCAAGATGATAATTGGGAATCCTTAAACTGGTTAAATAATATCGTGCTCGATGATGTTCCTGTCACGTGTCAAGATTTTTTTGGGAATAAATCAGAAAGGAATTTTGCTTTTGAATTGGAACCTTCTGTTAGATTACCTCTAGAGTAAATAGGACAGGAGTTTCTCTTCGAAATGGGATCATTCAGTTAAGATCATGTGTCATAATTTTAAATGCAAATTAGATGACGCAAGATATAAGACAGTCTCACATTGATTTACTGCAGTTCAATCAATGTGTGACATAATACATCATATAGAAGCATGGGAACTTCATCTAAAGAATTCAGTTTAACTTTATTCTTAGGTTGGGACTTGGAAGGTGAAGTACTTTTCAACCTCATTGCTTTGTTACTTTCTCATTACGTAGCGAGCTATCCATATCTGATAGATAAAACTACTCTTTTCATGCTGCAAGTCCTCTCTATGCAGGAAATACATGATGGCTTGGATTTTTCTTCTGATAACAATGACGACAATGAAGATATTTCTATCTTCTCTGTGAAGTTCTCAACTGATGGGCGAGAGCTTGTTGCTGCAAGTGGTGATGGGGCAATATATGTATATGATCTTGCAGCAAACAAGGTTGGCCTTCAAATTCCAGCTCATGAGGTATGCCAACTTTTCAATGGATGTAGTGCTTTCATTTAATCAGAACAATTGGGCATGAGTTTGATATGCTAAATGTTAAATATTTAAACTGAATGAATCGAAACGCTCATGTGCATTTTTTTCCCTTTTCTTTTTTGGTTTGGGTCTGGCTCTCACTAGAGCCCTTCTTTCACATGCAGAATTCTTGTTTAATTAGATTTTATATTTATTGTGTTGAAGATTAGAGGTACTCTTTTTTCTGTTTTTCTGCATGACCAGTTTCGCTTAACTAGCATGATAATTTTTGTTCCTTTATTCTCGACTTTGGCTATGCATCTTATTCACACTTACATAGCTTGAAGTTTGGGCACTATGAAATTTTAAGCTTTGGCTATCATCTTAAAATCATCTGTTTCTGATCCTTATGTCATAGTCCTTTCCATGTCAAAGTTTCCTTTAAAGTAAATTCAGGTTCCAACTGTTCCACAGTTTTTCAATTGAACTTCCCCTTTACCCAGTTGCTTATAGATCTGGGCATTTTAGAAATTTTCTTTCATCAAAGGCCAGTTGATTAAGCTTATTATGGTAGCTCACTATGATAAGCGCTAAAGTCAAGATAAAACTGATCATGCTTATTAGGAGAATATTTCCAGGTAATGTTCTAGCATGAAGTGAAAAAAGACTTACTGAAAAGGATGATGAAGAGTGAGATTGATGCCATCAATTTAACAAGGTTGATCTGAGTCTTCAAGAATTTGAATTTGAACTAACTTTTGCTGGAGTTTTTCCTTTGGTGTACATTCTTATATGTCTCCATATTCTTCATATATCCCTGCTGTTCTGGCTGCATGACTACAAGACATAAGATGCTAAAAGCTACTGTCTTATCCTTAACATTGTTAGCATAATGCAGGTTGATGTTAACACCGTGTGCTTTGCGGATGAAAGTGGCCATGTTATTTATTCTGGAAGTGATGATCATCTCTGTAAGGTAAATATGATTACCTTCTTTTGGAGGAAGCGAGTGAACTTGACTTGACACTTTTTGTGACTAATTTGTCTTTTTGTGATGAGGGTGGGGGATGTAATGTGACGACTCTGTTGACAGAAACCCCAATTTCTTAGTTTGCCTGATGACTTTTCTCCAAAAAAGCTTGGCATAAAGAAGGGAACCATCCATGGTTTTGGAAATGATGTTTTCGGCTCAGTCAAGAGTCTAGCTTGCTACTAAAATCAAGAAACTAAATTTGATTATCACTTAAGTAGTTTGGTCTTGAATTGGTATTTTTGTCTTCATTTTTCTAGATGTATATGTAAATATTAGGCACCTATAGGCACTTTGTTAGTGAATTTGAAGGGAACGTGTTACAACTATCTGTTTCCCATTGGAGAATCGAATACCTAAAAACTTAAAAAATTGAGTTGTGCAGCTTTACAGTATCTCTCCCTTGAAGATGAGACGAACCTTTGCTCTTTATTGGTTGACTGGACTATTTAACATGCATAAATAATTAGGAGAAAGCTATTCTCTGTGAACGAAATGTAAAACTTTGTGAAAAATGTACTATTTCACCCTGTCATATTGCAGGTATGCACTTCTGATTATCATAATCAACGGTTTTGTTTGGCATAGCATTCGCTGCTAAAGTTGTCAATGGAAATTGTATGCAAATAAGTGAGATTCATTGTAAATTATATGTTAGCAAAAGCGACCTCTTGGTGTTTGCATTCTGCTTTCTAAGTGAATGAATTCTCTTTAGGTCTGGGACCGTCGTTGTCTTTCTACAACAGGACAAGCAGCTGGAGTTTTGACAGGACATCTAGAAGGCATTACATGTATTGATAGTCGTGGAGATGGACGCTACCTCATTTCAAATGGAAAGGATCAGTCTACCAAACTATGGGATATACGAAAGATGACTTCAAATAGTCCAGCATTGTAGGTTTTTTTATGTCTTTTCATTCTTGGTGGTCCCTCCCTCCCTCCCTCCCCCCCCCCCCCCCCTCTCTCTCTCTCTCTCTCTCACGCATGCACACATTATTGGCCAGTCTCACTGATGGTTTTTTTAAGACATTGGGTCTCTTCTCGCATAGAATTCTTCGCAAGTGATTATTCACAGATTTGTCGCACTAGAAGTTGAATTCGTTCCTTGAATAGTTCATTCTCAAGTATAGTTTTCTCTTATGATATGGCAGCCACAGGCGAAGAGACTTTGATTGGGATTACAGGTGGATGGAATACCCAGAGGAAGATAAAAACTTGAAGCATCCCCACGATCAGTCAGTGGCTACATATAAAGGTCACTCAGTGTTGTATACTCTGATACGCTGTTACTTCTCCCCTGCATATAGGTAATGCACTAAAGGAGCCCTCTTCTTTATGGCAAAATCTCTGTGAATTCTCCCTCTGTTCTTGTTGGTTCTCAAGTAACCAATGTCTATACTAGTTGCTAAACGGGCCCTTTTCACAAAGCTGACACTGGTTGATGAGAATCTCCCGCTGATATTGTATTGTTCACTAATTGTTCTTTTCCTTCATTGCAGCACTGGTCAGAAGTATATCTACACTGGATCTGGTGACTGTATAGTTTATATATATGATCTGGTACCACCCTCCCTTACTACTTTATGGATTATATCTTTATTTATTTAAATTTTCATGCTGCACTTTGAGAGGAAGAAATCGATTTCCTTTTATATTCCTATCAAATAAATAGATTGGTAGATGGTTCAGTCCTTGGACTTGTAGAAAGGTAATTTTAAGAGTAGGTAACAACTACCGTGAGCAAAGAAATTGTGTCAGCTCATTGGTTCTGGAAGATACGAGGATTTGAGTAAATCTTCACATGGCGCGTCAAAGGCTGTGAGAAAGGATTAATTTGATTACAGGCCTCAAAAGAAGAGCAGTCATTTGAGCTTTCAACTAGCTCAGTTTTGTAACAAATTTGGACTTTTAATGTTTGTCAACTACTCTAGGGAGTAACTAGGTCACGAACCTTTCAACCAGAAGGAAAAAAAAAAAAAAAAAAGAACAAAAACAAAAACAAAAACAAAAACAAAAAACAAAACAAAACAAAAAGAAAAACCACTAGGTCATGAATCTAAAATCTGTATTTGGTTATTTTCTCCTGATTTGAACTATTTAAGGATATCTCTCATGATGATTGGTGGGAATTGTGTAAGACCTCAATTGGGGAGTTCCCTTTTCAGCTATCCTCGTGTTACCTCGAGTAATTTGATTGCTTCATCTAGGTGAGTGGTCATCAAGTTGCCAAACTCGATCATCATAGCCAACCTGTAAGGGATTGCAGTTGGCATCCATTTTACCCGTTGATGGTCACCTCTTCATGGGATGGTGTGATTGCCAAGTGGGAATTCCCAGGGGAAAACAGGAAGGAAAAATTATCGTCTAGGCCGAGGCGGAGAAGCAGGAGGACAATGCTTTACTAGAGCGGGTCACAGCCTTAAATGTCCCGGTTTTTTTATCATCTTTTGCTAATTGTTTATAGTCAAATTAACATGGGAGGTGTCCAGTATTGATACACATTACTGAGATTTCTTCTTCAGTTCATCCCCTTGCTGTATATAAAGCTCAGAACTATTTCTTGTCATTGCTTCAGCAGCAGTGAGATGGGTTTAACGATTAAGTAAATCCAAATAAGAGTCATCTTTGTTAATCGTCTGCTTCCCTCGGCCAAATGTGGGGAAAGTCTAGGGCATCAAATAGAAGCAGTTCTCCATGGCCGCTACTGAGTGGTCACTCTGTTGTTTGGTGATGAACAATTTTCATTTGTTGTGTTTATTTTGTTTGATTATCTATCTATATGCTTCTGCTTGCTTCAGAGCTCTGCTTCTTGCAATTCTCATTGATGTGTTGTCCTTGTGAATTGTAGAATATGCAAAATAGTCATTCCAACAGTTGCATTGCCATTTTGAATGTTCTAAATATTTATCATCAATAGCGTGTGGTGCTCCAGATTGTAGATGAGAATGTGGGTTGATTCTTTAGTGATTACAAAGGGTGCGTATGACAAAATTTCTGAAACAGAAATTGATTTCTGGCAAGAAATTGATTTCTCAATTTCTATTTCAAAAATTGAGAAGTTAAAAATTTTAAAGTTAAAAATTTTAACTTTTCATTTTTTCTTCAAATTTATTTCTAGAATAAAAATTTGTTCTAGAAATAGAAAAATCAAATGCGTTACAAAATGGATTTGCATTCCAAACCTGTTTTGCGAATGAGAGAAATGAAGAAGTAGAAATTTTATCATGCGTGCTGAAAGCCATCAACCAGGAAAGAGGCCAATAGGCTGCGTGACCTCAATGGTCCACATAAGTCGACACAGACTGGGTTCACTAGTAAAAGCGGCAACCCAAAAAATGGGCTTATATTTCCGTCGTCAATTAGCATTTTTCTTGTTTTGGCGGATGATCGATTGCATAGGCATAGATACGAAAGTGCTAGCAGCTAGTTCTTGTACATCAGTTGAATAATTTGACGCGGCATAATCTCTCTGAAGATTGAATTTTCGTGAGGCTACAATCGTATGCCCATCTAGGTAAAGAGCTCGTTCTGGAAAAGGATGGTGATGTCTTGATTGAGAGAAAGATCTTAAGGTTAGCACCACTTTGTGCCAGATTTTCTCTCATGTTAATCCAGAAAATACTATGTCAACTGAATTAAACGACGATGCTGTGTACTTAGGTGTCGCAATTGATTTACTTATCGCACAAAGCCATAAGGAAATCGTACTCGGTAATTCATTTTTAGATGCTAAACGTGCAGGGCGAAGATTGTGCCAGATTTACGATGAGAACATCGCGTGGAAATTTTCTCTAATGTCATGTTCTGCATCATGAAGATCTTGTGCTCTTCTCCAAATCTGTGGTGTAATAAGGCCACCTCCACTGCTCATCAGCTTAAGAAAGTACAGGATTAAATCCCAAATACAGCCAAAAACGCTAGACTACACAGAAATATGTTCCTGTTTCAGGAGACCTACAAACACAAAGAAGAGAGAGACATCTTTCTCAGTGGAGACCACCCAGAGACATGGTTACTTATTGAGCTTACGGTCCCAAGAAAATTCGCAAAATCGGTTAACGGATTCTCTGAGGCATAGCAGGGGTACGTCGATGTTCTTTCTAAAATCCTTAGAAACTCGTGATTTCCATCGCCGGGATGGAACCGCCGGCTGCCACGATTTGCTGCTCCAGCTGCAGTAAACAAGAACATATTAAATCTCGACAAATTAAGCAGTGAGCAAGAACCGAAAAGTTGCTATGGATTCAAGTTGGCCGCGAATTCAGATGAGCACTTTCTCGAATTCAAGGGTAGATATACTCACGGTGAACAGAGTTTCAAACTTGTTTTTCGCAAGGTAGAACTCTTGCTTCACTTGTTGCAGACATCTCATGCACCTGCCACACAAAGCATGAAAGTCGGGTTCAGAACATTTAGGATCCTTCCTCAATTTTTATTTCCAATTCTAATGTCCTGTGAATCTTCTTGAATCCTAATAGCTCTGCTGAGATCTATCGGACATGAAACGACGAACATGAAACTCCGAAACACGAGATCCACCAAACTCACCCTTCGAGGTTTTGTTCTTCGCAAAAGCTGCGGAACACAACGCAGGCATTTTTAACTCTCTGTGCACCTATGCTGCAAATATAGAAGAACCAATTAGATTGTATATTCTGAACAAAGCGAGTTTCCGGTCTGTGTCTTAATTGAAAATAGTAGGATTTAGTATTTGTTCTTTTTATTTTTTCCAAGGAAATTCTGACGCACCTGGAGCTGCTGCCCTTCAACTGGTGAACATGGGCATCAACTTTTTTAAAGTCCACATTTTGCTGCTCTCTGTGCAGGGACGACAAAATCAGAAGTAAAATCAGAGAAATCCCATGGACAAAAGCCAAAACAGATAATAGACCAACAACATTAGTCTCTCCAAATCAGGTAAAATCAAGAAATTTTTTCATTACAGAGACGACGTCAGATCATTGAGCAGCTTCTCAGAATCCTGAAAGAAGAGGGACACAACTTCCACAACAAAATCAGGGTTGCTCTCATCCTGCAGCTGTTGGAGCTGCAAAAACTGACCATCCAAGAAACCCTTCCTCTCGACCAAAAACAGAACAATTTTCCCGAAGTCAAGATCAACACAATCGGACAAAACCCAGAAAAAAAATGAGCAAAAACAAACGCACATAAATTTTACGGGTTTGAATTTTTTACCTCCATGAACAATGATTTGGTGAACTCCACCAACCTCCTCTGCATCTGACCCACCTCCATGCCTGTTGCTCCCTGCCTGCTCGAAGACTGGAGTGCGGATGGTGACCAATGAGCTTGTGGGTTTGAATTGGCAGATCTTAGGGGTGGGCAGAATAACCGCTAGATCAGATCAGATCAGATCAGAGAAGCTATAAATGCTAAAGAAGAACCTCTGAAAGTGATCTTCAGTGGCTTGATGTGGTCTTAAAGAAATAAATACAAAATTGACTTGCTTTATAATGTGGGAAATGCTCTGCCCACTTAACTAACATCTTCTGGATTGGTGGTCTTTTGTGATAGAATCAAGAGTCCCTCCTTACATCCGCTGCCAAGTAGCCTCTGCTTTTTTATTTTCAAAGAAAAGAATTAATGGTCAATGAATGTACCGCCTAGACACGACCAACAAGAGTAACTGAGAGCAATCTGAGTTACATTTTCGTGTTTCAATTGAACACTTTTCATATTCGATTATTCTCAAAGGAGAAGATTCTTCTTTTTACTAATTTCAAATGAGAACATATGATGATGACTTAGAGAATCACAAATATTACTTACGAGGAATTGCACTTAATTTGTAATACCGCTGATGTAAATATTTTTTTCTCCCTCTTAATTTCTTTGGTAGCATGATTTAATTAGATTGTTGCAAAATCAATTTGTTGCAGATCAATGCTTCCAATGTGCTAACGTTAAGTAACTTCATCTATCCCCCTATATCGTGTACCTCATAATTTAAATTGAATTTGATGTGTATTAATCGCGTCTTGCATGAGGACTCAATGGCCTTTTCAAGAAGTCAAGGCACTGCCTTGACTTTTATGGGAACTTTATTGGCACTTTCCTCATTTACATCACCCTAAAATGTGTGGATTCAAGTGTACTCATTTGAAGTATTATTTGTTTTGACCCATTGATTTACAATTATGTTTCTTAAATGCATCTTACTTGGAGAGGGTTTTATTATCCATATGTGGTTCGGTTTCATCCATCTATCATAGGCATGAAAATGAAATTTTCTATTATTGAATAATGACAATGAAGATGGTAATAGCCATAATAAGTTGTTTATAACTTTATATTGACAATTGTTTTCTTCAATCACCTCATGTCATGAGCAGTAGCCCTCGCTTTGGGGCGCTAGGATTCTTAAGTTGATTTAATTGAGGAACAAAAGTAAGTCTACTTTTTTCTCAGATTATGAGGAAAAGGAATTTCTTTTGACAGGAGAGAAGGGGAAAAATAGAGGGAAATTTATTTATTTATTTACACTCTTCTTATAAGACAAGAATTCATAACGAAATATCTATACATTTAGAGATCATTAGGAGATTCTTCACGTCTCTCTAGATTCTCTATATTTTTGGGGATTATGCAACTATTGATCTTACTGTGCATATCCTTGATGGATCCTAATTGCTCGTTATCTTAGATAGTCAAGGATAAAGCTTATAAATGCTTAATGCACCCGTCAGTTTAACATAACATATAAAGTGATAACATCAATTTATCTTCTGCGTGTTCTTATTTTATACAAACATATTTTATAAATGAAATTAGTACTCTCATAATCTTAAAGAGCCAATCCGAGCGGAGCAATCTGATTGGAACATGGGTTTTGTCACCAACAAGCTGATTATGCTACATTTGCTTTACAAATACATTTAAATATTATTAATCTTACAATTGGAATATCTAACCCAACACTAATAAAAGTCACAGTGTCCTTGTTCCTTCGAAACCTCATGGTACAAAGGGTAAGAAAAAAGTGGAGTCACTTTTACTTGATCTCTGCTTAATTCTTGAAGTCATGCCACCAAACCCCCCCCAAAAAAAAAAAAAAAAAAAAATCCAAACCCTAGTTCTACTTTGGGACCCATAATGCAACGCAATATGCATGCCTTTTTATTATTTTAAGCCAAGATAAAGTTGGGCAAAAGACATGATGAAGATTCCCTTGAAAGGGCCCAACTTTTTTTTTATAATTTAAGTAAAAATGTGTGAGTTTTGGTCGGCTAAGCCTTCTTGTTCGGACATCCAGAACGTGGAGAGAGAATCCTTATCTTGCTTAGTTTCTACTGGGAAATCAATTATTTTTGAGCTGATTTGAGTGGTCCATGTTCTCCCATCTATCACCATCAAGCACATATCCCGTCCTGTCCTATGACATCATATTCTCCCTCCATTATTCATTCACTCACTAATTTATTTATTTTTTTATTATGAGAGTAATAATTAAATAATGATACTCTTGTCAAACGAAAGGACAGACAAATGCGAATTGTCACATCCTTGTTCAATTGTTTTTCTTTTATTTTTATTTTTTCTTGGGACCCTCCCTTCTTCCTCTCTGTCCTTGTTGGTTCTCATTTTAGTTCCTTCTTTATACGGAGCAGAAGATCTATTAAGGGAAGCATGTGCAATAATTGACGTGCTAGGAAATATTATACAATGTTTCTCTGAATTATTTTATCATAGAGAATAACATCAAATAGTATATTTTTCGTAATTAGGTAGGAAACAACAGCTTGGAGGATTTCATATATTTATTGTACTGAAAAATCACATAAAAACATTTTTTTTCTCAATTAAATAAGGAGTAATAAAGATGAAGAGTTTTAATCAGTGAATGAGTGCTGAATATTCAAATACCATCCATAGTGTGGCTAGGCCACTGTCTACGACATCTTACATAAGTAAATAATGATTCGATGAAAAGACTTATGAGAACTTGTCTAATCATAACATTTTTGCAGGAATAATATCTCAAGTTAGTGCGAAACAATAAGGATAAGGAGTTTCAAAATAAAATATATGAATAAAAAATATTGAATTCGACAGAAAAGTTTTATTCTCAATCTATAGAAAATGCATCATAAAGAATTATAATGTGAAACAGACTTTACAGGTGCACTTTTTACAATATCGATGATGTGATAATATCAATTTTCAATGTTAAATATTTATCATCAAGACCCTAAAGTTGGTTGGTTGACCGAGTGCTAGGAAAAATTGTTCAAAAAATCTTAAAATTATTGTATGGTAGCTAATTTTGTCCTAAATTTTTAATAATTTATTAATTTAGTCATTCTGGCCAATTTAGACAGGAATCACTAATGTAGCGATTTAGTTAGCATTGACTGTCCTACGTGACATGTCCAATAATAATGTGGACAATTTTTATAATTCAAAAAAAAAATTCCTTTCCTTTTCTATTTTTTGTTTTCCTTGAAAAAGAAAAAAAGAAAGGGAATTGAAAAAATTCCAAAAATTTAAAATTTGCAAAAATTGTCCATGTCGACGCCAACCATCTATCATACCATGAGGACACTCAGCTTGACTAGATCACCACATCAGTAATTTCTTGACATAATTGGTTGGAATGATTAAATCATCAAATCATTAAAAGATTTGTGGTTATTAACAAATCATTAAAAGATTTAAGACTAAATTGGCATAATCGAAAAATTTAGAATTAAATTTACAATTTGTTGAAAGATTTATGACTAAATTGATATAATTAAAATGTTTATGATTGAATTAACCATTGTACAAAAGTTTTAAGACTTTTTAGATATTTTTCCAAGTGTTTGACTTCGTAATAGGGGATCACCCATGTGAGAGTTTGTGAAACTATATTCCATGGGTCCACTTTTTTCTCTCTTTGTTCTTTTTCTTTTGTCAAAATAAATAACATTAACAAATTTACTTTTTCCTCTTCGATACTCAAGAAATATTAGTACCAATTACATTCTATTTTCAGCTAATATTATCGATTTAATATAGAGTAAAAAGGAAATTTTCCTTTAATTTAACATTTCGATGATAATTTTATTGTTCATAAAATAGCAACTTGTATGCGTAACATACAGAGCTTAATTTTTAGAGCATTTTGATCCAAATTATTTTCTAGATATTTTTTTCAAGGTCGTGATAATGTTTGGATCCATTAGCACATGATAGACAAATTAATCACAAAATATCAAAATCAAAATTTGCCTTAAAGTCATGGAGAAGTGTGCTTGTAATGAAACAGACTTAAATGACGGGGCACCATGTTAGGGGAATAATACTCAAAATTCATTTTCCTACTTTCAAATTGATAATGACCGTGTCATAAGTTAAGAGTCTCATGAATATGTCTAGAAGTAATTCTGTTTATCATATCGGTTGCCAATTTGACTAAAAAATAAGACTTACAAATTCTCCTAGTGGATGGATATGTTTGTATTTTTCTTTTGCGGACATTTTTTCATTCGTGAAATAATATAATTTGCTCATGTTGGAATATCTCGCCTAAATAATAGGTGCAATCTTCTAATATATTATATTTAATCATATACAAAAGGTCTTAATAATTTATCTTAAATAATACTCATAATGTCTAATATATAAATGAAATCTTTGGAGGCTTATTTTCACAATATTTATAACGCCAATAACCCTATAAGACAGTTCTCTCTCTTTAAAATCTCAATTATAAATAATAGAACAAAAATTTGCTTAAATTTCTATTTTATCGCGAAGTCACCTATCATGTTCAGTTTTCTTTCATAATTTCTAGCCAAAGCATATATATATATATAGTCGGCTTATAAAGTAATGAAATCAACATTTAAACATATAGATCACGTTCACACAAACCCATCACATCATTTTGTAAATCAATATTTATCTTCTTTCAATTCGACAACCTTGAATCTTTATTGGTATCTGCTAATATATCAAACAAAATGCAATCAGAAGCAAACCAGTTACACATTTTCAGCTCACAATATTGATGAGTGATGGACTAAGTAAGCGTAATTACACCTGGATTATTCCTCGATTTACAAATCAAAAAATAAGTGTGGATGAATCATCTGAAAGTAGAAACAAGATGGGTCGCGGACTTTACATGCCACTGCAGACTGCAAATTAAGATCTCAATGGACGTTGCGGGTGATCAACCCCTCAAATATGACGTAAAGATCTTTGTTGTCGGGGCCGAAAATCTCTTCAGCTTTTCTTAGCGTCTCCTGCAAAAACCCAATGTAAACAAAGTCAGATAAGATTCGATCCCAACTGAAGCAGTTCTCTGCTCGCTCGGGCATGCATACATACAGAGAATGAGAGAGAGAGAGAGAGGTGTTACTTCTCTAGTTTGCTTGTGAGAATTCAATTCCTTCACATTGGCTAAAAATGCACCAAATTGCTCGTACGACAAGCGGCTCCTGATGAAACAAAGGTGTCAGAGAAGCATCTCGTTATGGTTCCCGGGGAACAAGAAAGTAACCATCAACACATTAGCATTTGATGGATCAACAAAAAATTAGACCTACAAGCTTGCCTATTCCGACACAAACACTTCTTCTGTCTATGAAATACTCCAATTTCCTTACCTGACTTGCCGGAAAAATTCTTTTCCATCAACGCGAGCTTTTCCTGAAGAAAAGTAAACCAAGCAAGAATAAGAGGATTGACCAGACAGTTGTCTAGTAAAAGAAAGTCTACAGCAATAATCCTCAAATGCAGCTGTCAATGAACAATCTCTTGGTCATTTCTATCTCGTGGATAATCCTCATCAACAAATCCAATCTAAAAATTACAATCAGTGCAGCATCAAATGAGGGAGTAAGTACACCTCAAAGAAGTATCAGATGAGTGCGAACAACATACACCTCAAAGAAGTATCAAATGAGTGCACACAACAAACTTTTGAGGGGCAGAAAGAGTGCAGCTGTTATGTCTTAAACTCAAATGTCGATCACGCTTCTTTCAAATACATATTTTCAAAACCCCTTGACAAAATGCATCAAAAGCAATGAACGTTTCAAGCATATACATGACCGGGTACTTCAGAGTAATGGTTGGGCTTACCAGTGTATGACCCAGACTCTGAACTTGTCATGGAACCATGGTGGCTTGGGGGCACAGAAGAATATATAGAAGACCTTTCATCAAACATTCCCCTTGAAGTTGAGAATGACATTGCGTTCCGTCTTGGTGACGGTGGCTTTGAGGTTCTTGTAGGAGATACAGAGGCAGATAGACTGGGAGGCGAGCCAGGAGGAGTAAGCCGCGGCGTGCTAGTTTGCGATGCTAACAGATAGCTATGTGACATAACAGGTTGTGGAACTGCCAAATAAAGAAATTATTTTAATAAAAACAGACGTACAAAGTCATGCATTTGCTGTGAACTTTAACATCATTGTTCATAGAGCCCAATGGAAAAGTCTATATGTACATGAAGTATGTCAAGAATCTACAGTGCCGTATGAAAGTGAAATGACGGGTCCTCCTACATATGAGGAATCAGACAATACCATAGGTCTCACGATCCTCCGATAGAGAATTCCCCACCTCGGAGGACTGACTTCTAATTGAAGAAGATCTTGAAGGAGGCAGTGGGGCATCATCTTCTGAAGAAAACAAAACAATCATTTTAAGTTGACAAAATAGTCTGATGATTCAATCACAATGATTCTCGACTAACCAACCACAACTGCCAAAAGAAAATTCTGGGACAATGCATGCATATGAATGAAAAGGGGTGATTTCGTTTGCTTATATGCATGTTCTAAATTCCATGGGGACTAAGGAAGCTTCAACTGCCATAAGAGAACCAACAATCCACTAAGATTTGCAGCCAAATGGCATTCATTCGTTTTCAGCCAATCAGGTAGAAAGCAACGAGTGGCCCATTTTTTCATCAATGCACATATACATCAACATTGCAAGAAACGTTTTGTCAGGAAAGCAAGAGAATAAGCATTACCGCTTGGTGTTGGCTTTGCAATGATTTGCGAAGCTCCAGCTCGTGCAGGGCCAGAACTGTCTTCATCCTCTTGAAGGGATTGCATGAGCGTCTTTTTGAAGACTTCCAACTGCATAACCACAACACCAAACCTCAGACCAACCGAGCAGCAGAAACTACCAAACTACACACCAGAAAAGGAAATTAACACCAGCTAAAATGAAATTACTCAAGAACAAGGTCATCTTCTCATGAGGCCCGCTTTAAAGCAAATTTAATTCAAAGGCACAAAACCTAAACAGATAGTGGGTATTTCAAGTAACTTTTCAAATCCCAGCACCACGCAAGGGCATTGCCATTGCTCATCAAAATTCATAAAACCCGCTTTCTTTTGCAGCTCAAACACGCAGTTTTCATCAATGTGTCAAACTAGCATAATCGAATTCTCATCATAACTCAGAAAAACCATTAAATTTCGAACCGCAGGTTCCACCAGTAGCCTTTGAACTAAAGTGGGTTCTGTAACCAACCCAATGAACTTTGAAGGAACGAACACTTTCACCGTTCGCACTTCACACAGCCCATCCCAATGGCCAACTCCAGGTTCCCATTTTCACCCAAAAAAAAAACAAAATGACCCATGACGCTAATTCACAATGGTAAGTTGCATTTCACTAAAAGATGCAGCCTTTGCACTTAAATTGACTAAGATGAGCACAAAAGTCAACGCATGGAGCCAGACCTTGGAAACATCCCTGCTCAGCTTCTTCACGGTGCCCGCCAGCAATTCGTTCTCCTTCACCAGATTCTCCTGCAACCCCAACCAACAGAACCACCAATTCAACTTCGACCTCCTCCAAAAAAAAAAAACAGAGAGAGAGAGAATTGGGTCGGGTCGGGTCGGGTTTTCGGCGGACCTTGTCGAGCTCGGATCGGGAGAGCTTGTCGAGGGCGTCGGCGAGGGAGGCGTCGAGGGACTCGACCTGGGACTGGAGGTCGGCGATGAGGTCGTCCTTCTCGGCGACCCTGGCGCGGAGGTCGGAGGACTCGGCCTCGAGGGCGGAGACTCGGGTCGAGAGGGCGATGGAGGTGATCTTCCGGGCCACGTCCAGCTGCTCGAACGGGTCCGGCGGCAGCACCTCCAGCACCTCCTCCGGCAGGTCGAACGCCGCCGCCGCCGCCGCTGCCGATGACTCCTTCGCCAGCATCTCTGTCTCTCTGTCTCTCTCTCTCTCTTCTCCGTATTTCTCTCTCCTTCTTTTTCTTTATCTTATATTATTTAATTAATTTATATATGTATGTATGTTGTGGCCAAGTTGTGATTTGGAAAAATGAGACGTGGGCATATGGAAAATTTTGGGGGTCTTGAAGATTTGGCTGACATTTGTGACTCCAAGGAGCTTGTGTGGTGAGTAATGGGATTGGGGTGTGGATAGGACTTTGAGAAGGACCAATCCCAAAAAATTGAGCAAAAAAGAACAAATAAAAACGTTGATGGGTTGCTAAAAAAATTTACAACACGAATTTTCAGACAGTACAATTGATAGGCCACATTGAAAAATTTTCAACTCACGAACTAAGAACCACAAGTATAAACCCACAAATATTGTATAAAAAACTATCTGAATTGGTGCCACATATCCGAATATAATCAATTCCCTGGACTCTACATCCAAGTAGCTAGACATTTTGTATTTTTGACTTCCAATTATCGTGAATAACCAAAGGTTATCACCCAGGCCATAATGCGGAATTATATATCTATCTAAGCAATCAATAACACAATTAGTGTATATTTGGGTATATTAGTCAAGATTGAATGGGCCAATGTATTCGAATGTATTTGACAATAGCAATTGCGCCCTTTTTCAGAAAAGGAATTTGAGCACGATCAATTTTCTTATCATGCGAAGCACCCTAAAGTTAGCTTATGCTAGGAGAGAAAACAAAACACGAGAAAAATATTTCGTTGACAAAACTTCGACGGACTCATCGAACATGTCTAGATTTCGTTTAATTCATGAAAAGTGAATAATTTGGAAGATATTATCCTAAAAATGATCGTTCGTATCGCTCACATAAAAATGAATAAATGAAAAATATATTTATCTTCTATAAAAAAATTTAATTATAAAATGTAAATCAATGATAAAAAAAAAATTGATTGACTGATTATCAATAATACAAGCGTCCATATTTTTCGCTGAGTAAGTTCAGTGGACCGACCAAAAAAAGAGTTCAGCGGAGGGTTCTTTGCATATGGACGGTGTAAGCGTCGGGTTTGAGGCCGAGGCCCATCCTAAAAAGAGCCATGTTAAATGCTTGGTGTTCAAGCCCACATCGCTTGTCGGAGGCCCACGTGAGTGAGTGGGCTAAATTTGGCCCTAATCAAATTACGTCTCCAATTGAAGTAGTTGTATTATTAATTTTCTTGGCAATAAATCCCTTATTTTCTTTGTTATCCCTTTTGTTTCTTTATTTTTTAATTAAAATAGGTTAAATTACGGTAAATTATGGAAAACTTGCCTTGGTTTACCTATCCATCAGAAAAGAAATGAAATCGACTTGGAACTAAGACATAATTTTTGCTTGTTCAAAACACAACCAATAGGTAAAGCAGAGTTAAGAACAACGGATTCCTTTACGACAAACGAGTTCATTTTGCAAGTTTGTCAATAGAAATTGTGCCTATCATATCTGAAATACAAATGAAACATATCTACAGCATGAGTTTAGATACAAGTAAACCCGTCAAAATGAGTTATAAACCCATTTCTTAACCCATATAAGTGTTAAATGGATTAGTTATATATATATATATATATATATATATATATATATATTGGTCAATGGATTAGTTATATTGAGTAAATGGATCTACATGGGTTTAAACACAATACGAGTGTTCAATGGGTTATAAATGAATCATTAATGGGTTTACAATTTACTTAGATCTAACCTATTTCTATGAATCTCTCTTTAGTCTCTTTTGCTTTCACTCAATTTCACCCTCACTCACTTCGCACTCTCACTTTAATCTAGCTATGATTTTTTGTAGGTTAGTTTATATATGAAAATGTTTTAGCCATATAGATCGAGTCGGATATGGGTTGAATATAAGTCGTTAGATTTGCATTACGTAGAAATGGGTTAAAACGAATTAGATATATATATTTGAATCAGACCATTTATGACTCGACTCAAAATCGACCCCACCCACTTGTTTGATAGGTTAAGGCATAAGTAAAAAAAGATATTGCGAAACCCGTTTCTACTTAATTTTGTTGGGAGCGTTTGGAGCCACCCGTTTCTACTTAATTTTGCTCATGGACATTATTAAATCATGTATGTCACGTCCATATAAAATATCGGATGGAAGGTGTTGATGGACACATTGTTTGGCCTTTGTTTGGCCTTAATTTCAAGTGGTTTTAGAATGTATTGCAATGAGAACTTGATTATATAAGGAATGCTACATCTACTAAAGATACTGCCCTAGCATATAATAAGAGTTTAGGGCATACATAGTTATGATGGAAAGTATATATATGTCATCAATAGCAGGCAAAACCTTCATTAGTAGTAAAAGCTCTGAACTTTGATAATACTTTCCTCTATTACACTCTACAACTCCATCAACTTAGGTTCCGTTTGTTTTACGAAAAATGAATTAATTAGAAAAATATATTGCAAAAAATAATCGCTTGAAATAATTAATTAATGAAAAATGTTAATCATTTTCATAAACAATAAATATAATTTTCCTAAGTTCATTTTTATAGGTGACTCGAGCGATTATTTTTTGAGAAATGTTCTTCCAAATCATTTATTTTCCACAAAATAACCGTATTCTAAGAATTTTTATATGAATTGGGTTCCAATTAAATGGCCAAGCAGGGAGGGGTACGTGTGAGCCTTTGAAAACTGAATTTAATGTATTGATAAACGACCCAAGAGAAGTTGGTACATCAACTAAGCCATAGTTTAGAGAACGTATGTAATCCCAGTTGAAAACGAGGAATAGTTTTAGTCCCGTTATACCTACCATTAGGTAAGACCATGACATTGATGCATCCTCACTTTCTATTTATATATATTTTAATTGTCTTGAAAATTGTCTAAAATATGATTATATAATGTGGCTCGATAGCGATAGATGGGGAAATTTATGCTCGGATCCAGAATGTTCCATGCTCGGCTCTATGGGATGCGTGAGAAAAAGACGAGAAAGAGGAAAGGGGCAAGATGGGAAAAAAAATTTGGAATATAGGACACATATAGTTTTCTGTATATAATTAAATGAGAAAAAAAAAAAGTTAAGGAAATGGAGAAAGCAAGAAGAAGTAAAAAAAGAGAAGAGAATGAGAGGATTGACTTTTTCTTCCTCGCCACTCTAAACCTGACTAATAGTAAATAGAAAGAGGGAAGCTTTGTGGAAAGAAGACCAGTAAGTCGAAAAACCCCAAACTGATACATATATGATAAATATATTCTAAATTATTTTTTTTATCATAAAAAGCTCCAAATTTATATATTTTTGACAAATTTATCCAAAATTGACTTGTGACAAATTTACCATATGTTAGTTTTTATTAAATTTTTGTCAAATTATTAAGTTAAATGACATGTGACAATTGACCGATATATCAATTTGGGATTTTATACTTCGTTTGTCACAGTTTACAATTTTTGTGATTTTTTTAATGGTATTAATCCAATTTAGCGGAAGGTATATTTGTTACAAATTTACTAGTTTAGCGTTTTTTTTTTGTCGAATAAATTAGTTTTTGGTAAATTTATCATAAATATAGTAGCTTAGGATTTTTTATGGTCAATCGGAGTAAATTTGTCACGGATATACCAATTTGGGATTTTTCAGAGTATTAACTATTTTCTTTTTTATTTCCCAAGAGTGTCTAAAGTTAGATAAATGAGAAAACAATGTTAACAGTACGTAAATTTTGTGCAACGATATCCTTGAATTTTTAATTTATTCAATTTGATCCTATAATTATCTTTAAATGTTCAATGTAGTCTTTTAATTTGATCAAACAAGGAGACGATGCAGTCGCAAGTCTCAAATCATCGCGAAATATCCAGCAAGGTGCGCCACTATGCATTGGGTGAGCCTACCACCGTTGCCCCCAAGCGCATTGTGAATGGGAAGCCCAATACAAACAATATATCTTAGCTTAGTTAACCGCCTACGTGGTCCTCGAGCTTTCATGTGCATGTTTATTGGGCATTTTCGTGCATCCATTGACCTTAGTTTAGTCGAGATATCCACAATGGAGGAGATCAATGAAGGTCTTATTACACCTAAATATCTCATTTAATAGGAAAATTATCCCAAAAAATCTTAAAATTATTACATTTTTTCCAATTATGTCATAAACTTTTTAATGTACCAATTAAATCTTAAACCTTATAATATTTTGTCAGTTAAGTCCATCCGGTCATTTTTAGCTAGAAATGATTGATATAGACACTGGCCATTTTATGTAGCACGACTGACATTAACGTGGATATTGTACTTTTTTTTTTTTTTTTTTTTTTAGAGTGAGGTCCAGCAATGGTAGCCAACCCTCCATCCAAAAAAATTAAAATTAAAGAAAAAGGAAAGAAAAAAATTAAAATATTAAAATATTATTAAAAATATCAACGTCAACTTAGATCATGCTATATAGAATGACTAGCTTCCACATTAGCAATTTCCGATCAAAATTGACTAGATGAACTTAATAAGCAAACCATTAGAAGGTTAAGGACTCAATTGGTACAATTAAAAATGTAATGGGCAAAAGTACAACCAATTTTAGGACTTTTTTTGTGATCTTTCTCTTATTTAACTATTCAAAAGGAAGGGGGAAAATAGTAAAGATAATTGAAACAATGAAATATCTAGACTTTGATATATAATAAATTGTCCTTCATTTTTTCATAGACAAACGAAATGATTCAATAATTAATATACCATATTTCATTAATTTTGTAAGAGCTAAATCATTTTGAATCATCGAAATATCTAAACTCATTTCTCCCTTTTGAATAGAGGAAATAGTAATTTCTCTTGAATTAGTATAAGTAGGAGACAATATACTTTGATATCTTTGGAGAACGGTGTAGGCGTTGGGCTTGAGGCCCGTTCAACTTCACTGCTTCCATCAAATGAATCAACGGACGCCCCAAAGCAAAATCCCATACATCACCATAACCATATTTTATCACAACATATGAAGAATGATTAAAGACAACCAATAGTTTTAGCCTGCCTATACCTACCATTAGGTGAGACTGACATGAAATTACTAGTTTTTATTTATTTACTATACAGAATATAATTTTCTGGCTAAGATAGATACTTCAATGCTAACATTTGTGTTATGCGCAAATGTAAGCTAAAGTCTTCACACTTGTCTAAAACATAATCATATATTGTCGCTCCATGGAGAGAGACTGGGAAATTAAGCTAGAATAAAGAGATGGCATATTAAAATTTTCTAATTTCGCCATACTTTTTTTTTAACCTAAGTCACATTGCTGGTCAACCCAGATTAGGGATGTTTTCAACCTAGCCCGGGACCGACTTAGGCTTTCGAAGAAATGGGATGAGTGAGAATAGAGAAAGAGACAAGAAGGAGGAAAGGGGCAAAAAAGAGAAAAGTATATGCATATGGGGGACCTCATGAAAACAATATGAAATAGGGAAAGCAAAGAAGGAGAGAATGAGAGAAAGAAGAAAAAAGAAAAGGAGAGGATTGACCTTTTCTTTCTCCCTACCACTCAAAACTTGGCCAATGGAAAACAGAAAGAGTGAAGCTTTGGAAAAAGAACACCAATAAGTCACACACCTCTTTTCTTTTTCTTTTTTACTTCCCCAAAGAGTGTCTAGAGTTGATGGAACAATAAAAAATAACAGTAGTAATCTTAAATTTTGATTTAACCCGTAGTGTTGTCTTTTAATCTTATAATTCTTTTGATATGATTCTTAAATTATAAATAAATGCTCAATGCAATTCTTTTATCTAATCAAATGATAAAGAATGCCACTATATGTCCTAAATTACTATGAGATGTTCAATAAGGCCACACATCTTGCTCGTGTGCCACTATCCACTAGACGAGCCCGTCACGATTGCCCCCATCTTAGTGCAAAGGGTAAGCCCGATATCAACAATATACCTAAACCCAAATTCGTAAACTATCAAAATATTGTTGAAATATTAATCTATATAGCTTATAACGGGTTTTATATACTATTTATATTCATATAATCTCTTTCCACTTATCAATTTAAACTTTCAAATTAAACTTTCCTGAACATTGTATCATCAAAATTAGTCATACCCCTTTCGAATATGTCCGTGGGTTCGCCTTCATTAATCAAATTCATCATGAAAGGGAGTGCTGAATTATTATCCCGTATCCCTTCACAATGAATCCGTTCCACCTATCACTAAATTGTAATTTGTCACATACGAGCATTAGAGTTGTAATTTCCCATTCCAGCGTCCACGTGGCATTGGAGTGAAGGTTTTATTCGAAGGTCAAAGCGGGAAACATCGACGAATGGGCAAATCTCACAAGCCACGATAAGACCAAACTTGGGTCGTTGACCAAATTTCTTGCCCCAAAAAACTAGTTGAGTTGCCAGCAACGCGACTTAAGCTTGGTAGTTGAAGACTAGCTCGTGCCTCGGATTGGATAAACCACATAACGTCTCCAACCATTAAAATAAGCTTTGATGGCAACTTGGCAAGGGGTGATCGACCCCAATGACATCGTTCAAGTGAAAAAGTTTATGGGTCTAAAATTACATATCAAATTCACAAAAAAATAAAAAATAAAAAATCTAAATTAACAATTTCTTATTTATCTTACTTGTGTGTCTATTGTTTGGATCTCACGTTCTGCGTCGACTTAACAAAGGCCCATTTCGCTTATATGATACTTATGACTATGAGCGATGCAAAAATTAAGAAAATTCTAAATAAGATCAAGGAACATTTTCATTTTCTCAAATAAAGAGTCACAGTGGATCTTATTTCAAAAAATGATATAAAGTAGCAATGATAGCTTCAAATAAAAGCCTAAAGTAGCCATGGAGTTTCAAATAAAGGCATGGCCTTGCTGGCTAGCTATATATTCCGGCCAATCGAGGACATTTTTGTCCAAAGACAATTTAAACCTAAATTTAGTTAAATTAGATTAAAAATTAAGAAAAACTAAAAGTTTTTAAAAAAGATAAAATTCAGGTGAGAGGGCTGGCTGACAGCCCTCTTGGTTGTGGTCAATGGTTGCTGCGCCATGTGAGAGCCAACCCTCTTGGTTGTGGTCGCTGCCCCATCGGCGATGAGGCAGAAGGCCTGAGTTTTTTCTTTTTTCATTTTGTGGTTTCTTTTTCCTTTTTTGAGTTTTAGCCCCTTTTTATTTTTATTTTTTGTGTTTGTCTTTTTTTATGGAAAGAAAAACAGGAAAAAAAGGAAAAAAAAAATAAAAGACAAAAATGCCGTCAACCAACAAGTGAAATCAAGCCATTCTTTTAGATTAACATGGTCACTTAAGGTCCTTATTTGAAATTTTCCATACAAAACATAAAAAAAATAGGTTCATCATATTAAAATCTTGGTTGATAAGATTGTAATTAAAATATGAAACCGTGCGAAAATTCACATTTTTTTTATCTGACCCCCAATGTTTGGGACGATGCTTGATCTAGTGGTAAAGATTTGAAACCTTGAGTGACACAAACATTTCTAGAAAGTAAAAGGTAACAAAGAATATAAACTTTAACCTTTTTCCTTTGATAATTTAAGATGTTCTCTTTCTAGGAGGATGTTTCCACTACCCCTTCCCAAGGCAGCATATTCTTATAAAAGATGCAATGAGATTGGTGATAGGAGACAAAGGAGCATTATTGCTTCCTTGCAATTTGGTTCAAGTTTGGGGGAAAAAATGGTTCCTTGACCCCACGTTTTTGCTTTAAAGTCTCCAAGATTTGTCCCCTATTTTTCTTTATTTTCCTTCCTTTTTTAGTGGAAAATCATTGAGGACTGAGTGGGGACTGCACACATCAAGGTCCACTCCTTTTTCTTTTTTCTTTTTTTCGATAAATGATTGCAAGTTTTGATTAAATTAAGAATCAAGGAAGGGATTGATTGCCCAAGTTGAGATGAGCTGGAATCGTAAGCCTTGGTCTTTGTCTCAGAGTTGGAGGTGATTGAAGTGCTGAGTGGATTCTTTGGCATCCGAATGTTCTATTGAGCTGGCATGAATTTAAACTAAAGGAAAAAAAAAAATGAAAAGAAAAGTAGACTATGGAGAAGGAAAGCTTAAACCCACATAAATTCTTAAAGTGAAAATAAAGGGATGCTTATTCAGAGCATTTAAGATTTGAAGATGGAATATGATGTTTCTTATGGAAAAGGAAAATTATTAAAATTAAATGGAAAATTATTAAAAATGAATTCTAGTATAGATCATAATTAGGTATACGATTGAGGTAGATATGCAATGCGTTATGACGAAGGTAAAGTAACTATTTGATGTACGCATATGTGGGGATGCATCCTTAAAATCGTCTTGATAGATAGACCAATCAAGGTGCGCAAAAATTAACTCAAACATTTTCTCTAATTACAAAACCAGAAAAAAAAAAAAAAAAAGTATTTACTTGTTTCTTGTACTTAGAGATATGTGACTCAGTTTGAAGGGAGAGAATTACCATTGCAATTATGCCGATGCAATTATAATTTTGTTTTGTCAAATGAGTCATGAGCCTTCTTCATTTATATCAATTTAGTACATTTGGCCAAATTTAGCCAATTGGTACTAATATGGCACGATTGATACTAAAGTGCTAAGATTAATGCTAATGTCGACAATTTTTACTAATAAATTTTTTTGAAAATTTTGTAGTTATTTTTTTCTTTTTCCTTTCTTTTCTCTCTCTCTCTTTTTTTTTTTTTTTTTTTGTCCCTTCCTTCTTCCTCTAGCTAGTTGCCAAACCGATTGCCTTGCTAGTCACTAGGCGAGCTCACCCTTGCCTAGCGACAATGATGTCGAGCCTTGCTAGATGCGAGAAGGGCTTGTCTCGCTTGCCCCTAGCATGGTTCGACTTGGCCAATGCAAGGTGAGGGCGAGCTTGTCCAACTACTAACAAGCTCGCCCTCACCAATTAGATGAAGAAGGGAGAGAGAAAAAAATGAAGAGAAAGAAAAGGAATAATAAAAAAATAAAAATTATTTAAACTTTGAAAATTATTAAAAATTATTTACATCAACGCCGATCGCGTTACGTTAGCACTGCTCATGTCATGTCAATGTCGACCAGCCAAATTTGGCTAAATAGACTAAATTAATGCAAATGGAAAAGATTTAAGACTCGTCTGGCTAAAAAAAAAAGATGGTAATTTAACCAGTTTGAAGGACATGTTAGTTCTTATAACTCATCGTTTAAACTAGAATAGGCCATATCATAAACTCTAGGGCTGGAGTTTTATATATATAGTGCCGAAATGCATAAATGATTCTTCAATTTGGTGCATTTTTATGTGTAGATTCGGCATTATCAGACTAGTCTATTTTTTTTTTTAAAATATTTATCCAATTTTATAGTTTTAACATTGTTTGATATTTATGTCGCTATTCAACCAGCATAAATCAGACGACAGAATCTTTCTTAATAAATCAATGTAAGACTGATATTTGCTTATGTGATTATTTATTGTGGAGAAGGAGTCGTACTCGATTATTATCACTTTTAAAAAAGTGGGATTAGGTTTATCTTAGCATTTGAATATAATTTTGAAAAAGCTAGTGGGGTACGATAATCAATCAGGAGAACAGGTGGAAAGTAGTGGGCTAAGTCACGTTTTTTTTAATGAACGAGTAACGTTCGTTTCATAATTTAAAAATCACAAATAGAGATTCTTCTTTGTTTTCTTAATCGATATCATAGGTCGTGCAAGACCCATTCGACACGATACATGTGCACTTGTCCCCTTGTCCAATGAAAATTACTTCATTAGTTGCTCATCTAGACCTAGAAGACACTTACATCACGTAGACCTAAAGGCATGCAATAAACAATTATTACAAGAGAATCGATTGATTAAAGCAAAGACATTTTAATATTGTATGAATCGTATAAACCTTAAGAGTAAAGCAAATTTGAGTGTGAAGGCCAAGTTAAAAAGTTTCCTTTGTTAAAATACTAGCTTGTTCGCATGCGCCACGTCCATTTCAAATTCGACATAGATTTAGATGATTTCTAGCACGAGAATATGATATGCATTTCAAGTGTGGGGATATGTGAGGTCCACTTTTAGGAGGTGAAGTAATTCGTAATGACTCTGGAAATTGGCTTGCCAGATTCGCACATATTGGCAATATTTTTGGATATAATCAAACTTACTGTAGAGATGAATTCGCAAGTAGTCATTTCTATTCTTTGGAAATCAATTTCATTGCTGTATTTTGGTGACACTCATTTGACAAATTGGAAGTGTTTCTAAATACTTTCAAAAGGTGAAGATTTTCCATCATTTTAGAAAGAAAATTGCATATCAAATCGGGTTATCCAACCCTCAATGCGGGTGATAATTATGTACTAGATAAGCCATTGATAGGTTTGCTTCATTTGTTCTTAGGCGACCAGATTGGATCATGTTTTATTAGAAGATTACATATGTAATTTTTGGGTTCTACCCCTTTTCTTACCCAAAAAGATAATAGATAAAACCTAGAAAAATTGAATTTTAATTGAGAAAATCACCAAGTCAGTTCTAATTTTTTTTTTTTTTAATTTTACCAATGTAGTAAACTTTTACTCGAAACTTTAATGTAGTATTTTTAACCAATTGCAGCTAGAAGTCACAAACGTGATGATTCACAACGTGTCACATAGGATGGTCAACAATAATAGGATGTCACATTAACAATTGATTGAAATAACTATATTGGAGTTTTGTGTAAATGTTTATGGTTACATTGAAATTGAAATCCGCATAATAATGTCTCATTCCAATTTTAATTATTAACGACATATCATGTTCTCTTTTTTTTTTTTTTTTTTTTTTTGGAATTAAGATGAGATAAGGGGTTTTGATGATTTGAAAAGTGGACCCCAAAATTGAAAGTTGGCTTTACATAAAATATAGCTACACAAATAATTCATTCTCTATTCACGTTACGACTATTGTAATTAATCGCTTGTTATCAACGATGATGGATGTGTAATATTTATATATATATATATATATATATATTAAAGAAAAAGGCCTTACAAACATTTGTGCCCAAAACAAAACTCGATTTAAAACAAACTTTTGAGTCGTTGCAAAGCCATCTAACTTTATATCTGGTCCAATAAGGAAAGCAAATAATCGGCATTTTTTGGCCAAAAAATTCACATTTTTTTACGCCCAAGAGGATTACAGTTGACGTTGACCCAGCCGTGAAGAAGGGCTATTTTCCACGTCAGTTCTTCTCCTCATTGAATGTCCCTGTGCTTTCTCCGAAATGGGAACGGTCCAAATTCACTTAAAAACGACAAAAGACGGAATATCTTTGTAGACCCCACCGATGACCGCAACCACGAAACTTCAAATTTGACTTTTAAGTCTTTTTCTTTTTTTCCTCGAAGTAATATAATTTTTTGTCCTTTTAAAGTCGGGTTAGGAAAAAAAATAGGAACTTGGATGAGATCAAGGATCGACCCTCTTGATTTTTTTATTTTTTTTGCTCTTTATTGGTATTATTCTTTTCATTGATCCCCCTCATTTTGTGACCAAAGAAAGAAAAAAAATTGCCACTCTTGATTTGAACAAATATGTCTCATGTGTAAAAAATTTACCCATAGCTTAGACTCAAACCCCCACACCATAGTGATAATAATTTTGTAATTGAGCAAAATCTTAATTTTAGCCCACGACTTACCTAATAGAAATAAGGTTTACCCACTTATTTAACAAAGAAATATTCCATTCATTTTTATAAATATACAATAGAGAAAAACAATCCAACTTTAAATCAAGATAAATATAGGACAAATTCAAAACAAAATGAACTCCAAATAAGAAAATATATCATCGGAATAAGATTAGAGGTTAAATGCTTGAAGTGTAGAAAATCAAATCAACGACTAATCACCAAATCCATCTTTTATTTGAGTACCTATTGAGATCTCCATCCATTGATATAGGTTCAACTTCGACGGTGCTCATCTAAGTTTAGCATCTCCACCATCATCACCGTTCAAAGTAACGACATTGAACAGACACAAATCTGACAAATATGAAAGCGAAACCTTTACAAAACTCTTCTATCTCCTTCAATATTTGACTTGTACGCCAATGAAACTCAATAGAAATAAAACCCCTAAATCATACACAAAAAAGGAAAAGAAAAGAAAAACCCAAAATCCATACTAGATTGAGATAGAAACCTCCCGAGAATGGGAGAGAGAATATATTAAAAGAGAATGACTCCTCAAAACAAGAGGAAAGTAAGAAAAAGAAAACAATGAGCCAAACTGACCAGATAATAAAGAAAAAAGAAGGGGAGGGAGAGATGTAAACCCTCTCCTATTGGAGATTGAAGAAGAAAGTTGTGTGAATATAAAATGAAGATGAGATTACCCTATAGAGAAAAGAGAAAAAGCACACAATCTTCACTTAAAATAAACTTCAATGACACTAAAAACTCTTCTAGAAGGCCATCATTAATGAAACTTTTTAATAATATAATACTCTTTTATTTTAGATGAATAAAGTAATATCTTAACTCAAGGACTTTTTTTAATAAAATTACTATCAAAAGAAAAATAGGTCTTTCCAAGCGATTCCAGATTTATTTTAAAATAATGCATATTTTCACAAAGAGAGCACATTATTTTGTACGTGTATCATTTAAGTGACATTCACGTTGCACTTGAATATAATATCTTAGGAAAATACAAAAACTTCAATTAACAACTTTCAATTATTTCACTTCGCCTCTTTATTTCAATGTCGGGGATATAGGGAATATCGACCCCATGTCGACCCCGCTCCATCACATTGGAGGTTGGCGATGACAACAAGACGAGGAGAAACAGTGGCTGAGCCTAATAAAAGTCAATTAGGGTCAAGATACTCCAATTTAGAAAAATTTTAAGTAGCGTGAGAAACTCAATATTGTAAAAAGTGGGTTTTGGAGAAAGGAGAGTTGAATTTTGCAAAATAACGCTAGGATGACAATCGATGTCAAATGCAATTTGGTACCTTTATCTTGAAATCTCGGAATACAAACTCATGATTTCGGAATTTTTAGCAAGATTGGATATTTTGTAATAGTTTCGCTCAGCAATAACTGCCATAAAATAATAGTGAATTTTTAACGGAAAACTAAAAAAAAAAAAAAAAAAAACAAATAATTTCTTTGACGGGGGTGGGCACACACGCGCACGCCAAGGACGACCTCGTCAACATCGGCTCCTCGAGCGATGTTTCCTAGGAAGCCTAGCTGGCACCGGTGGGCCCCACCTCCCCACCACCGTAATTATTTATAGTGGGCACGTCATCGAAACGACAAAAAAAGAAAAAAAATAATAAAAACCAAAAACGCCGTCCACCGGATTCGAGAAAAGACGTGTCGGGGTTTTACCCAGTGGGGCCCGGATGGGATGGGATGGGACGGGACGCCGTCCTGTCCTTCTCGGGCGGGGGCCTTTCGTGGTTGCTGCCGCTGGGTGATCTGTCTTGTCCATCAGAAATCAACCACTCGGCGAAACCACTTTCCAAATATCTAAATAAGTATATTTTTTATGGCAAAAAATAAATAATTCTAAAAAATTCTAAAAAATATTAAGATTAATATCCGGAAAAATTTCAAACTTGTGCACCTGTCATAAATTTACTCAAAATTATTTTTTGATTATGAAGAATCCCAAACCTAATACACCCGACAAATTTACTCGACTAACCATAAAAAAATTATATATTTATGAAACTAATTTATTCGACTACAAAAATCCAAAACTAATAAACTTATGAGAAATATACCCTCCATTAAATTGGATAATACCACAAAAAAATCACAAAAAATTGTAAAATGTGACAAACGGGGCATAAAATCCCAAATTGGTATATTAGTCAATTTTTTTTTTGATAAAAAGTATACTAATCAATTGTCACGTATCATTTAACTTAATAATTTGACAGTTTGATTTAACAAAAATTAACAAAAAGTAAATTTGTCATAAATGTACTAGTTTGAAGTAAATTTGTCAAGAATGTATTAATATGGGATTTTTTATGGTCAAAAAAATAGTTTGTGACATATTTATCACAGATATACCAGTTTTGGGTTTTCAAGGATTTTAACCAAAAATATTATTAGCACCACTTATAAAATCTATTTTTTTAAAAATACATAATATCACAAAAAATGCCAAACCGACATATACATAACAAATTTACCATAAATTAATTTCTTGATCACAAAAAATTAAAATTAGATCTAATTTTTTAACTACGAAAAACCCCAAACTAATACACATGAACTAATTTCTTAACCACAAAAACCCCAAGTTGGTATATATGTAATAAATTTACCAAAAATTAATTTTAACTACAAAAATCTCAAATTAGTATACTCGTAACAGATTTATTTTAAACTAAATATTTCAACACTGAAAATTCTAACCCAAGTACATTTTTGACAAATATACCTTTCGTTAAATTGAATTATTACTATGAAAAATCAATTTTTTTTTTTTTTTTTACAAACAGAGAATAAAATACTAAATATATCCATTCGTCAACCTGTCATATATTATTCAATTTAGTAATTTGAAAGTAAAATTTAATGAGAACTAATATAGGATAACTTTGTCACAAGTATACCGATTTTGGATTTTTGGCAGGCAATAATATAATTTTTGATAAATTTGTCAAAAATATACAGATTTTAACTTTTTCGTCGTCAAATTTATTACATGTATAACAATTCAAAATTTACTGTTGTATTAACCCCAAAAAAAATTTAATTGACTATTTATTTTATGCGATACCAACAATCATTTAAGGAAAATACTTTTATAGGCCGTTCATTTTTCGGGAATCAAATGGAGGTTCAATTATTTAATTTGATTATTAAAGTGAAAAATTGACCATATGATCTGTTTGAAGTTGTTTTTGGCTCATGATTACGCTTTTTCTTAATATTTGAGATTTCCCGTTTTCAATTGATGTTCGACAATTTGGGCTTGTTTGTTTGTGTTCTTATTTTCTGTTCACGAACACAATTCATATTTTTTTGTTACGAGGAACAAAAAAAGAAAAAACAAAAATGCAGTCTTATCTATTACATTTCTTACCTTCACAAAAAAAAAGGGCTTTTGTTTGCGTTTTTGTTCCAAATCTATTTTTTTGTTCCCGGGAACAAATTTTGAACAAAAATGAAAAACAAGAAAAACTTGTTTCTTATTTTTGGAACACTTCCGATAAACAAATTTTCTCTCTCCTTTTTTTTTCTTCTCTCTTTTATCTCTTTTCTTATTCTTTTTTCTTTGGCTGGTCGCCGGCCATGGCCGAGGCCGATGACCGGCCAAAATGAAAAAAAAAAATTAAAATTAAAAGAAATGAAAAAATTATACAAATTTATCAAACGCATTTCTGTTCTTTTTTTATTTTAGGAACAAATTTACCAAACATGTTTTTATATTTAAAAATTGTTCCCTGGAACATAAATAAATTTTTCTATTTATGTTCTCTAAAATAATTTTTAAACGAAATGTTACTAAACGAAGCCTTTGTATCTCTTGAGAATGGAAACCTGTATGTATGTTCATTTCTAATCATCCAATAATTTCAACATTGTTTTTGTTATATTTTTATTGAAAAGGTATATTGCTGCCATTGAATGGGAAAAAGATGATAGATTTTAGCCGTTGATTTCAAAACTTTTTGTTCATTTTCTTTTGGAAAATTGACATAAATAATTTTTGAACTTCAACTCGATATGTAATGTAATCCATTGACTTTTATTTTATGCACTACAGTCCTTGAACTTTTAATGCATTTCAAGCTAATATTTAGAGTTTATGAAATTGTTCGGTATTTTCCTTCAATTAATTTAAGTGGAGGATATTATTGAACATTTTTATATAGTTCGATGACTAATTTGAATGTATACCAAAAGTTCAAGATTATAATGAACAAATTAAAAATTCAATAATCATATTGCATGTTAAGCTCGAATTTAGAGATTGCATTAAATAATTTGAAAATTGAATAATATTACATATTAAGCTATAATTTTGAGATTTTTTGTATCACTATCTCTTTTATCTTTTAATGGTCGAAATTTAAAAATTAATTAAAAAATAATTGGACAGATGGCTTGATGTTTGAGAATAGCTGTGTCCTCCGGGGACGACCACAAAGAGGAGGACCCATTCATATTCATTCATACGCGCAAGCGCAGGACGGTGACTCATCCGGGCAAAACGACACGACGTGGCAACGTCACCGTAAGGAAAACGAAAGGAGAATCCGTTTCCCTCGCGGGCCCCACACCCCGAGTCATGGTCACCGCCACCTGTCCCCAGCTCCCAGTCTTCACTCCATCTCGGCGACTCGAATCCTGATGTGCACTGAGCACACGTGGTCTCAACTCATGCCAGCCGTTAGATTACGTGAATTCCGCGTGGGTCTCACCTCATCTAACGACAGAGACTTAATGGGCTCACATGTAGCGGATTCATCATATATTTTTTTTTGTCTCTCCCCTGTTTTTTTTTTTTTTTTTGACTCCTTCTAAGGTCATCGGAACATAGTTATTTAATATATTAAGAAAATAGGGTTAATACTCTGATAAACCCCAAATCGGCGATATTTGTGACAAATTTACTCTAAATTATTTTTTTTTTTACCATAAAAAACTCTAAACTAGTACACCTATTACCAATTTACCCCGACTGACCATAAAAAACCCTAAACTTGTATATTTATGACAAGGATTAATACCATGAAAAACTCCAAACTAGTACATTTGTGACAAATTTACCCCAGACTATTTTTTTGATCATGAAAAACCCCAAACTGGTACAGCTGTGACAAATTTACCCCGGCTGACCATAAAAAACCCTAAATTAGTACATTTATGACAAATTTACTCCAAATTAATTTATTCGACAAAGCAAAAAATCCCAAACCGATAAATTTGTGACAAATATACCCTTCGCTAAATTGGATTAATGCCACAAAAAAATCATAAAAATTGTAAACTCTGACAAACGGATCGTAAAATCTCAAATTGGTATACTAGTCAATTGTCACGTATCATTTAACTTAATAATTTGATAATAAAATTTAACGAAAACTAACAGAGGGTAAATTTGTTACAAGTGTACCAATTTGGGATAAATTTGTCAAAGGTATACCATTTTGGGGTTTTTGGTAATCAAAAAAATAGTTTGAGGTAAATTTGTCACAAATGTACCAGGTTTGAGATTTTTAGGATATTAACCCTTATGACAAATTTACTCTAAATTAATTTATTTGATCATAAAAAACCCTAAATTGGTCAATTTGTAATAATTATATCATCCGCTAAATTAGATTAATACCACAAAAAAAATCACAAAAGTTGTAAACTGTGACAAACGGAGTGTAAAATCCAAAATTGATATACCGGTCAACTGTCACGTGTCATTTAACTTAATTAAAATTTAATAAAAATAGCATAGGGTAAATTTGTTACAAGTATATCAGTTTGGGATAAATTTATCAAAGGTTTACCAGTTTAGGATTTTTTGTGGTCAAAAAAATAGTTCGGGGTAAATTTGTCACAAATGTACCAATTTAGGGTTTTTCAGAGTATTAACCCAGGAAAATAACATAAAGAAATTTTTAATTTTGATCAAATATATAATGAGATCCTGAACATTTAATTTATTTAATTTAGTCCTTCAACTTCATTCCAACGTGTAATTTGTTCAACGTGATGAATGGATTTTTATTATTTGGTTTTTGAACTATCTTTAAAATAAACTTGACATGAAATAAATTAAATATTCATGAATTACATTCCTTTTTTGAACAAAATTTATAAATTATTTGTATCATTATCTGTAATATCTTAGGGTGTGATTTGATTTAGGTTTCAAACAATGAATCGCAAGCGTATTTATTTATTCGCCACTAAATCTACTTACTCAGTGTGCATTTATTGGTTTTTGACGCTAAATTTTAAATTACTTGCCGAGAATAAAGGATATGACACGAGCAAGCTCTCCTCATGCCTAAACGTCGCAGCTTTTATGAAGAATAATGTTTTGCAATTTCTCGTCTTTAGCTAATTTGCTAAACATGTACTCGATATTAAAGACATCATTGCAGTTGGCTGTGAATTTCAATCAAAACTCGTTCTACTTTCTTTATGTGTTTTTATGCCAAGAAAAGCTAGTTTGGTTATTTTAGCATATCTTCCTGTTCAATCCTACCCTTATTTACTATTTACGAATTTAAGATTTCAATTCACGATTCCTATCTAAGAATATTATAATAATAGTTAATACTATAAGAAAAACCCTAAACTGATATACATGTAATAAATTTATCTAAAACTAATTTTTTGGCCACAAAAAAACTCTAAATCGATACATTCGGGACAAATTTACCCTGACCAATTTTTTATCACGAAAAACCCTAGGCCAATGCAACCCCAACAAATTATGCCAAATAATTTTTTGACCATGAAAAATCTCAAACCGGTTCACCCACGATAAATTTACTCCAAACAATTTTTTGACAATAAAAAAACTTCAAATAGGCATGCTCATAATAAATTTAACCCAGATAATTTTTCGACGATGAAAAAATTCAAAAACAATACACTTGTGATAAATTTACTCCAAATAATTTAATCATGAAAAAATCTAAACTAGTACTTTTTTTTTTGTCAGTCCTACTCTATTTCTACTCTAACACTTACTCTCAGACTTTTGCCTTACCTCTTACGGGGCGGGGGAGTCGAAACCCACTCCTGAAACTTACTCAACCCCACCCCAACTAGTAAGAGTTTTCTTGATATGTGGACTAAATTAATTGACGTTGTTATTTACCATTTAACGTTTACCGTTTTACGGGTTTGGTCTAAAGTGAGATAGAAGGTTTATTAATTAATCTAATATGGGGCTGGCTAGTATGGGCCGAGTTGAGCCTGGCCCGTAATGAGGGGGACTGGCTTAAAACTCTATAAAAAGTGCTCAAGTTTTTCCTCTAACCATAATTCTCACATATCCTCATCTAAGGGACGTTATCTTAACGTTAATTGTGAGAGGCTGCCTCATCGAGCCAGTGGTATGAAGGGCAATAGAGGAGAATGATTTGCGCAAGGAACATTGTATTTCCCCTTTTGCTTAAGAAAGATGGATCCTAAAACATGTGCGTTAATCTTTCTATTTAATCTTACATGTTCTTGTTCTAGTTATGGATATCTTGGGTTGTGCATAATCTGCACCCAACACAACCCCCTCTGAGAATGTGGGGATTTGAACCCCTCGCCTCATTCTTCTACGTTGGAAAGATGGCCACTAAGACAAACCCTAGTGGTTAAGTCTAAACTAGTACAGTCATGACAATTTTACCACAGATTAATTTTTTGACCCACATAGAACCATATATTAGTACATTTATGATAATATATACTTTCCGTTAAATTATATTAATAGCACGAAAAATCACAAAACTGATACACTTTTAATAAATAGAGGGTAAAACCCCAATTGATACGTCTATCAACTATCATATGGGATCCAACTTAGCAATTTGATATTAAAATTTAAACGAAAATTAATAGAATGTAAATTTTTGTAATATTAACTTGTATCATAATTACATAGGAATTTTCAAGCAAGGCTCGGTCAAAGATAGGCGGCTTAGGCTTTTTTGGCTTTTGCCCAAGCTTGCTCATCGGCCTAAATAGGGCACCTCTATGTTGATCACCTCTACTCTTAGACAAGAGGAATTATTTTTCATCTTCAATGCATTGATTATACCTCACGTGGAAAAAAATAGCACATTGAAAATGGCGAGTTTTCTTAATAAAAAAGGATCTCATTCATACATCATAATCAATTTAAACTAGATGCGACAATTGGTTAAACGTTTATTTGAATACAATGAAGCATTAAATGAAACATATCATACCATTGAAATCATAGCTGTCTCCCCTTGGAGTTAAATTACGTATCTTTTACATAGAAGATAAGGAAAAGACTTTGTCCCCTTTTTCGTTGATGTAATTGAGTTGGTTGGGCATGGTTCAATACTCAACCTGGATTCAAACATTTGAAAATTGACATTCGAGTTATATACACTGAACTTGATTTTTCAATGCAAATTCAACTCGAGGAAGTGTTCAATGAGTTGGAGCTCGACTTGATTCAATTAATCAAAACCTGAATCAATTGAGCTCCCCCTCCAATTCTAAGAACACAACAAAAAATTTTATGACTAGTGGTATTAGTTATATTAATTAGGGGAAAAGTCACAGAAAATTATAAACTTTGCTCGCTGTAATATATATATATATATATATATATATATATATATATATATATTTGTACATATCTATATCTTAAGCTATTTTTTGTGACATTAAAAATCTAAAATTTGTACTTGTGTGACAAGTTTACTCCAAATTCTTTTTAGCGACACAAAAACTCAAAATTTTTCTTGTGACCCCAAATTTATGGATAAATATGTTATTTATAATTAATATGGAATTTCTGATGTCATGAGAAGAAATTTGGACTAATGCGTCACACTATACAAAATGTACTACAATGAACATAATTTATGATTTATAGTGGCTTTTATGTTTTAATTAGGGGTTAATATCCGAAAAACCCTAAAGTAGTACATGTGCGATAAATTTATCGCAAATTAATTTTTTAATCATGAAAAATTCCAAGCGGGTATATCTGTAACAAATTTACCAAAACTGATCATAAAAAACCTCAAACTAAATATTTGTGATAAATTTATACCAAATGAATTTATTAAACTATAAAAAGTTATAACCGATACATTTATAACAAATATGCTATTCGTTAAATTGGATTAATACAAAAAAATCACAAAAATTATATAATTGTGACAAATAAAAAGTAAAATCGTAAATTGGCACACCACTCAGCTATGACGTGTCACTCAATTTTGTAATTTTATAGTAAAATTTAACAGAAATTAATATAGAGTAAATTTGCCACAAGTATATCAGTTTAGGGTAAATTTGTTAAAGGTTTAATAATTTGAGATTTTTTATGGTAAAAAATTAATTCAAGATAAGGGTGTTATAAATATACCAGTTTAGAGTTTTTTGGATATTAATTCTTTAATTAAAGCCCACGTATCTAAAACAAAAAACTAAAAAAATAAATTGAAAATTCGCTGTTCGAACTTGAACAGTAGCTCGGACTCAGCGCTCTCTCTCTCTCTAAAATGTTCAATATTTTGACCGGATTTAACCTCCACGCGTGAAGGTCGGCGTCGAGAGAGAGAACGAGGAAACAGCCTTTTTCCTTCTTCATCGCCCACCGCTCGCCTCCATCTCCTATATATCTCCACCTCCCTCCCCTCGCCATATCTCCATCATATATCGCCAAAAGAAAACCCTCCGTTCCTTGCTCTGCACAGAGCATCAAAAAACCAACCCCCGTTCTCCTTCTCTCCTCCTCCTTCAGCTCCTCCTTTCTCCTTTCCCCTCCTGAGGAAGATGGGTCCGAGAGATTGTTAGCGTAGGTACCTTAGAAACCGTCCAATACCCGCCCCCCTTAAACGAACGGCGACGACCGGCGGCGTCGGAGGAAGCGAAAAAGATTTTAAATTTACGGCGATTAACTTGACTTTCCCCCCACCGAGTTTTTCTCTCTCTAGACTTGTTGTTCCCTCGATTTGTTGACTTGGGTAGGTCCCGGATCTGGAGTTAAGAGTCATGGCCACGGAGGTGTTGCGGCCCCAGGACTGCCTGATCCAGAGGATCCGGGTCTCCCCGGCGTCTTTCCCTCGCCGGAAGGCATGTAACTATGGGAACTCGTACTCTAACCCCAGCAGATCTAGCGCTAGGCCTAACAGGAGGCAGCAGATCCAGCAGCAGCAGCCGGCGAAGCCGGAGGCCCAGCGGAAGCGGTATGTGCCCGCGCAGTCGGAGCCGTCGACCTCCTCGAGGTCCAGCTCCGACGACCTCAGCAGGCAGGCGAGGTCCCCGGGCCTCGTGATGGAGAAGGTCACGATCCTCCGGCGGGGTGAGTCGCTGGACTCGAAGATCAAGAGCCAGGTCGCGGCGGCGGGGTCGGGCGACATGGTCGTCTGCCACGGGACGCAGCGGCTGGGCCCCGACCCGGAGATGGTCCCCAAGCAGGTCCGGATCGTGGATCTGAGGTCCCCGGCGCCGGCGGCGGCGGGGAGGAGGAGGTGCGACGTGTACGCCGGGTCGGCGTTCGCGGTGTCGCCGGAGCCGAGCTCCCTCCCCCTCCCGTCGTTCTCGAAGAAGAAGCACGTCTCCTTCGACGACTCGGCGACCAGGGATCTCCGGAGGCTGCTGCGTCTCGACTGAGGAAAGCTCCTCGGCCGACGAAGACTACCCGTTTCGCTAGATCCGAGCCCGAGCCCGGATCCGACTCTCTTCCCTCTCTCTCCTTTCTACGTAGTTCCCTTGTTTCGTCGCCGGAGCATTTTCTGCCGATATGCCGGAGGTCAGATCGCAGCCGCGAGTTTTTGAAAAGCGGGTGGGATTGGATGGATCTCAATATCGTAGAAATTGTCTTGGGGGACGATTCAGTAAATTTGCAATCTTCTTCTCTCTTCCTTCCTTCTCCTCCTCCTTCGGTGATGTGGTCTTTGGCTAGATCTTTACATCATCTGTATCATTATATCTTTTCTATCTTGTGGGTGGGTCTTGTGGGGTGACGTTATTGTAATTTGGGGTTGATGGGTTATCTTCTTCTTAGGGTCTTGTAGTTTGTAGTTGAAGTGGGAAAGGAATTAAAATAAAGGCGAGAAAAAAGAAAAAGAGAAAAAGATGAGGGGTTGAGTTCGAGTTCGAGTTCGAGTTTGTAACGAGTTTGGGGAAAATTAGGTTGTTGTTTGGTTAGTAGGGGAGGAGGGTGTTGTTGTCTTAAGGTGTTAAAGTGGATGATCTATGATCTTTTCTAGTGTCTGAAAGAGGCCTGTATGTATGTTATGGTCCCTTGGCTATGTAATTAAAGAAGATGACTTTAGAATCTGTTGGCCCGACTCGCGACTGTTACTCCTCCATGTCTTTCTTTCTCCTGTGCTCTGCTCCTGTTCTCTGGCCGTTCCATGATGAGTCCAGTGCCTTTTCTTTCTTACGTGGTTTGGTGTGGAGGCATCTTGTGGTGGAGATGAAGGACTGAGAAAGACCCACATCTTCTGACAAAGAGAATTGAGTGAAAATAGTGATGGAAAATTCAATTCAATCCAATTCGCAAGTCTTTGGGTTTTCCATTCCCTGCCTTAAAACCCAATTTCCTGACAAGGAAAATAAGAGAGAAAAATGATGGAAAATACAATTCAATTCAATCCCAATTCATGACTCTTGGTTTCTTTTCCTCTGCCATCTTATAACTTCCCCAGCTTGAAGAGGGGGATGATATGGTCATCTTATTGTTTAACCCTCAATAATTACAGTGTCAAATGCCTAATCTTGCCATCTACCATGGATGGATCTTCCTCTTTTAGCCAGCTTGATCTAATCTCTCTAGCCCTTCAGATGGGTTTTGACGAGTTCATCGGTTTTGGTGCTTGGTCACAGTCGCCGGAGTAGGTCGGCTTTGATTTTGGTTTGGTTTGATTTTCGATGGAATCACAAAGATTAATTTAAGAAGAAATAGAAAGAGAAATGACGACATCCTTTGTGGTCCTTGTCTCCTCAAGTCTTATCTTCCCCCTATGGCCGCGTCGTGTGGTGTCGCTGAAAGGGCGAGTCAGGGCCGGACGTGGATCATGTGAAAGGGCTCGTCTGCCGTGGTTGGTGGGGGGCCGTGATGACGAGGGGTCGCAAATGAATGCAAATTGCATTATTGATGTTTATTTTTGCTTTTTTTAATTTCAGGCAAATATCACGCAAAACGATGCACATCATGATTTCAATATCTCAATTTTTTATTGTAAAAAAAATTAAATTTACCCACATAAATATCTTTAATTTTTTTGTGTGAAAAAATCTAAATTTTATATGATATAAATGTTCTTCATATCAATGTGAGAGCGGGATTTTTGTAACAAAAAAAAAGTTTTGAGGTATTTTTATGATTTTTAGTGACAAAAAAATTCAAAAGATATTTGTATTAATATAGGCATTTTTTACATTTTTTTTATCGTTTTAACCCCTTAATATATTATTTTTTTTCTGCCCTTTGGAAAATGGAATCCGAGGAGGAGCCTCTGCGTCTAGATGGGACAGGTGCCAAAAGCAATAAATAATAGCAGAAAATTAAAAGGAGGATGGAGTCCTTGCAGCTCTCGTGATTTTTTCCTTTTAATTTATACTTTTTTGTTTGTAACGTCTTTTTGACGGGAAGGTCAATTTGGTCAAATTAAGCGTCGTGATTTTTTCAGTGCTAGCTGGTCCCACCCCGCGCCGGTTGAGAAAAGCAGCTTTCGATTTTTTTTTTTTGTAATGATTAAAACGAGGAGGTGACGGGACCGGTTGCTTTTGCTTTTTTGAAAACTTTTCTTAACGGCAGAAATTGGGGATTTATTTCGACGAAATAAAAAAAAGAAATTTGGGGATTTATATGCTTGGGATTTTGTGAAACCCTCTAATCTTTTTTGTCATTTTCTGGATCAGAATTTGAAAAAGAGAGTAATGAAATTTTCAGAATCACGAATAGTAATTGTGAAAATTTTAGGTGGCTATGATTGAATAAGTCAAAATGCGTGAACTGTTGAATGGGAAAAAAATTCTTAACTTTGAATATGAAATTATTTAAAGTGTGTAAATTGATATGTAAGATCGTAAATCTGTTGAATGATATTTTAACTTCGACAAAGAAAATGGTTTTTTAACGGATAAATTTATTGTGCTTTTATTTTTCATTTTTAAAAGAAAATATATAGTTCTTTATTAGGAGAAAGCTGCGTAGCATAGCATGTGTAATTTCAGAAGAAATGGATCTGTGTCTGAAGCCGCCGAAAGTAGGTGAGATATATTGGGAATTGCGAAATAACGTATTTCAAGAAAACCATTTGCTTTTTTAAATTTCGAAGTACCCAATAATGCTCAAATATCACGAATTTTATTTTGTATTAAATTTATATGATTTTACATCTTTCGGTATCTACTTTTTAGCTTCTAGCGAGAAATTATTGAGCATTATACAAATTTGAAATGGTAGAAAATTATTTTCCATGGGATCTAATGATCCACAGCTGTCTTAGCACATTGAATAAATTGATCTAATAATTGCTCCTTGATGGAATAATTATCACATCACTACCAAATTTATGTCAATCAATTAGTTACGCGAGAGAGAGCCCGACACTCCATAAATATGCTTTAATTTGTCGTCGTGTGTTTCCCTTCGGTCTTACTTATAGCTAATGAGGTCTATGTATGGTTCAATTTTCAAATGGACTCAACTCTCTCACACTTTGGACCTACAATCCTATGTACAAGTTATATTAAATGTTGGTTTGACTAATTCAAACCCATCAAATTTTAAATTTAAAAAGACCAAAAAACTCATATCATTTTTTTTTTGGTCAAAAGAAAATTGTACTGAATTACTCGAAAGATATAGAAGTAGTACATAGTTTTCATGGTAAAGAAAATTGAAACAAAGCATAAATATTGAAAAACAAAACCAAATCTAGAAAGCAAAGAGGTTTAACATAGCACCAACAAAGTTAAGTACAAAATCGTTCTACAAAAACAAATCTATCAAACAAAACTAGTAGTTGATTATTGGATCTCGTGTTTTTGTTAATAATGAGCATACGCCAAAAATTTATTCTCCAACAATTATGGCATGAGTTGGTAATGTGGGCCAAGGTTTAGGTTCCTCTACACCATTGTCATTTGGAGACAATTAGAGTAGGTTAAACAAACACATATATAATATCCTGAGGAGCAAATTTTCATAATTTAACGAGACACTAAAACTTTTGCGATCATCATTGACACTGGAGATAGAGAACCTCTAACTGAACAAAGCAGGTGGGTATCGAATTTTCAAAAGTATATTCATTAAACCCAATGATCTAGATTGAGAGAGGATAAACCCAAAACTAGAATTAGATCAAGAGAGTTTAAACTCTCAAATTGAGAACTAAACTGCTAAAATGGGAGAAGAAAACTCCAACATTTAAGTTGGGAGTGAAGAAAAAGCAAGAGAAAAACACTGAAATGTAAACAAAATCAGAGAGAGAGAGAGAGAGAGAGAGAGAGAGAGAGAGAGAGAGAGAGAGACTAAGCTCAAACTCTCCTCCATAGCCGAAGGTTGGAGAAGAAATGGGAAAAGAGAGAGAAGAGAGGAAAGACTTTTCGACTCACGCTGGGAATTTGGTTTGTATCATATGCATGATGTTGAATGCTAGAAAAATTTCTGGGAAAGATGAAAGTGGCCTTGGCACTTGTGGATCCTTTACACAAATCTTGGCCCGGCCCGGCCCAAGATTTCCAAGTCCAACGAATTGGGTCGATAGTCTAAACGGGCCAATCCTTTTTGGGCTTGGCTTGTTTATCAAAAAGTTCTCTTCGTTTTATTTTTTTTCCATGCACTGAACTGCAAGATTTAAATATGTGTAGTTACCAAATCATTAACCTGATTGTAAAAGAAAAGAGTACTGTACAACTTTCAGTCAAAGCTTTTTGCATCCTGACCTCAATTGACAGGATTATAAATTTTAGTCACCACCCAGTTGCGAGGCCCGCATATACCATTTGCAAAATTACACGACTCGAGCAAAGTCATTGGAGAGCTTATTCAAAGCCCTGATCGAATATGGACGAGTTTCGTTTCCAGCCTCTAAATCGACTCTGGACATCAACTTGCTAGAGCTCGTTGATTTCGGGGATTTGCTATTCACTACGCTAATTCTATTTTGCTTTGGGGTTTGTGTGCGTGTGACTTGGGTTCGCAAGAGATCTGCGCATGGCTTGTAGGCCGGTTTTGGGCTTTCCAGGCTAGAACTGAAGCTGGTAAACTGGGTGGCCCCAAATTGGACCGATCAATGCATCTCGGGCCTAAAAGAAATCTTCTGTCTGGTTCTTGGTTGAGGTATGTTTTAATAAAGAATTGAATATGAAGTTTCGGTCTGATTGTTTGAAGGAAAATTATATATTTGACTTTTCGGTAATTGGATAATGGAAAGATAATCAATTTATAGAAAATAATTTTTATGAACTGAAAACAACAAATTTAGATTGGGAGGAGAGATGATACCTCATTTTGACAGAAAATAAATTATTTTCCTTAAATCACTGAATAAATGAAAACATATGAAAAATATTTTTCCTTATAGTGAAACTTTTAGCAAAATAAACGTACCCTTAATATCACCTAATTGTTCGCCCTTTTTGTCTTTGAGTCCTTATGGGAGTAAAGATATTGCTCCCTAAATGTTTATTTGTGTCGATATTAGGATTATCTAAAAAAGGGTAGAAATACTGACGTGGATTGTGATTCCACACTGACTAAAGACCAAATATGATGACAGAGCTTTATCACAATAGGTCCAAAAGGTCAAAAGTTAAATCCTTTTCTCTCTACCACCAGGAAAAAAAAAAAAAAAAAAAAACTCAAAAGGTTTTCACTGAGCTCACCCCTTTGAATTTCATGTTAAGTGGCCACCGCAAGGGATCAATAGCCCATTCTCTTTTTCTTGTTTTAGCTATCTCTCTTTTTTTTTTGGTAAAGTTAGACCCCTTGTTTTAGCTATCTCATCATTTCTTCTTAACGAAAAAACTTCTTTTAATTATTTTTTGTGATAAGTGATAAGATAAGATATATTTATTGATCATTTATTATATGATGCAACAACTTAGACATTTGATAAAATTAATTTTTCTTATTTTAATTGAAATACTAGTATTTTTTTTGGTCAGTCCTACTTTATACCTATTCTACACTCACTCTCGGACTTTTGCCCCCGCCTCTTGCGGGCGTGGGCGTCGAAACCCACTCCCGAAACTTGCACGTCCTCACCCCATCCCTCCCGAGAAGGTGGGGGTTTGAACCCCATACCTCCCCTTCCATGATGGAAGGATGGCCACTGGGGCAAATCCCAGTGATTAATTGAAATAATAGTATAATAATTATTCTTTCTGAACAAGATGAAACTACATAAAGAGAACTTCAAAAAGTTCACTACTCAGGAATATTTGAATAATGCTCTTTGGTATTATGTGGTATTGTTCCCTAAATTATATTAATAACAAATATTAGTCAAACTTTTAAGTTTAGTTTCACCCCCTCCTCCTTCAGAGATTTTTAGCTTTCACGCCGATCGTAACCCTAACTTGGAGATCAAGCAATGGTGGCGGCTAGGCTTGGTGAGGGGTTGTGGCCTTCACATCCACAATGACTATGGTCACGGACTCTTGCCTGAGCAAGGTGGCAAGGGTTGGCGGCCTTCACTTTTAAGATGGCTATTGTCATGAACCCTTGCTTGAGTGTGATGGCGTAGAGCTGGTGATCCTTGTTATGATCTGGGCAGCAGCCGAGTTCTGCTTGCATTTCTCTCTCTTTCTCTCTCTCTCCCTTACACATACTTACATTCCCCACCCTTAGGTTTTGTTTTCTGTAGCCTTTTTAGTTATTTACATGATCACTCTTGGTTTAACTACTCGTATATGTATTATAGATGGATTAGAAATATATTAGATTTTGGATGGTTGCTTTGGCCATTTTTTCAACCTTGGAGTGAAAAAGATCTAGCTTCCCCTTACAATCTTAATCAACTAAAGCTGCGACCAAGTATCGATCTGAAATTACTCTTCCGCCTCCCTGTTAATGGAGGATAGGTTATGGTTAATCGAATGGATGGTTTTTGAACTTTTCTTTGATATTCAATGTAATCCTCAAACTTTTCTGTTAATCAATTTAGGCCCCGAACCTCCAAAAATTTGCTCAATGTAATCATTCTATTAGGTATATTGCCACAGTACGTGATTTTTTATTTTTTATTTTTTATTTTGTCAATTGCCACGTTAGTGTCTATTAGGCCAAAATAACGAGTCGCTTTCCAAGTCAGCAAAACTTCATGAACTCAACATAAACTATGGCCAAGTTAGCCAATAATGTTAGAAATTTTAATGAAAGAAATGCATTTATCAGATTTTTGAAGTTCAAGCATTACATTGAGCAAAAAAGTGTTTAGATCCTGTATCGATCATTTATGCATCGAATTGATGGACATGATGTAATGAGCCAATCAAGGTGTTTGTGTTATTTGAATGTTAATCACCTTTGCAATCTAGTTTACACATAAAACCATTCTAAATGATAAATTTAAGTTTCGAAATATTGCCAAAGTACATTGCTCGACAAATAAGAGAATTTTCGATAATGATGAGGTTGCTCTAAAGATCCTTCCCCTTTTTGGCTAGTGGTGGGCGAGGAGGGATTCAAACTCTTGACACCGCGTTCGGAATCACATGCTCTAATCCTCTGAATTACAGGCGCCGCCTTTCTCCATCATATGTGTTCTCGGAAGTGCCCTAAATTATATAAAAGAAGGACCTCATCTTCGAACAGTCAAGGTTTGAATCTGCAAATCAACGGCCAGTTCAAGGGTCACACCAATCAGTCTAAGTCCACCTCAATTGCGACAAAAAACCTACCCCTCAAGCCGTTGAAATGTTCCCCCACTTACTTAAACTGGTAGGTTTAGGTCCATTCCAATGCCACATGCTGAATTCTCCAATTGATTTCTCCCCTGTTTGACGGCCTAATGATGCGAGCTGAGTCCAATTTTGGCACAAAGCGTTCTCATCTTTGACGCGCAGGCATCGGACTTGAACATTCAAATGATAATCTACGTTTTTTATTCATCTCGTTTTTTGCACTGCGAAAATTCGTGACGAGAGAATGTGCTGTCCAATCGCAGATCTTATCCGAAATGTACTTGAGTTGACTGCTCTCGTATCGTAATCTCTACGTCAATGCGTGCGTTTCAAGTTTAGTTTCTGCACGGACATTGCAACTTACCATGCGATCTGTTCACCGTGTCATCATCATCATCATGCACTGCGCCTAACGGACTGACAAATTTCATGATTATGTCGTAGATTTATATGTAGACAACGGACTAGAAGAGCATTTGAAAGAGTTGACGAGATCAGAAGACGATTTCCTTTACGTCATTTGGAAAGAAAGATGGCCAACTGGTTCTTCTCACGTGTATGTTATTTGTTTCGTTTTTTCTTACAAGGATGAAAAAAGAAATCCTTCCTCGTAGGCTTTGCCCTCGTACTTCATAAAAGCAAACCCATTTCTCTTTCCTTCTTGGTCAGGGATAAGATGTAACAATATTAATCATTTTAACGGGAGGATTATGTCACAATTCCATCCGAACGGAAGAGGTCATGCCGCAAGTCCACCAGGGGACATCAGAAAAGTTTCTTTTTTGGCCCCCTCCTTTTGTCCTTGTTGAAAGGATGAGAAGCAGCAAAAGACCTTAGCAATCCTGTGAAATTTTCAATTTAAGGCATAATTATTTCGCATCATTCTCAATCTTGCGATTTGAGGTTGGTGAGCCCAATATTGAGCTGGAACATGCTGGCAGACTGCTACTCTCTCCTCATGAGAGTAGACATGTCACCTTATGAAATTCATCGAATGATTAAAGTTCAATTGGTCATGGCCTTGTGAAAGATAGTGAGTGCGAGAAGCATTGACTAACCATGCTTGGTAATACAATTGAGAATTCTTCGATCGAAAAAAGTTAAAAGGGTCATGCATCCTTCCAACCATTTTCTTTTGAAAATATAGATATCATCTCACATTTATATTTAATTAAATTTGCATGTGAATGATATACATAATTAATAAATCTTAAAAGTATGGTTAGAGAAAATCTTCTCCGTAGGATGAAGGAAAGTATAGCCCAAACTAGAATACAATTAGGTAGATGCCCACGCGCCAAACGTACAAGGAGTCACATGTGACATCGTGCGAATTTAAAAATTGATTGTGGATCAACATGAACAGAGTGCACGCAACAACTTGCTTTTGAGGTAGAACCGTAAGAAGAGTTTAGGAAGATTCAAAAGGGTTGAATCAGTTTGGTAATTAACCTTCCATAGAAGATAAGGTTATGGTCATAGAAGCATGTTCTTCACCTCATGGGAGCCTAACGAGACAATTATCTACTCAAGCTATATCATCCTCTATTGATGATCGGATGAAATTTTCTCATACCATGCTCATTATAATTGGTATTTATAGGTTACCAATATCACTCACATGCAAACTTAAATTTAAATTAAAGTATGTAATCTCTATATCTGTAACCTACCAATCAGAGATATGATTGAAGAAAATTTTCTCTACACATTTATATAAACACTTTATGTTCTTTTTACCACCATTTTCTATACATAGTGTTAGGAAATATTCGAAACTATGGAATGATATCGAACCAAGTTTTGTTGCGATGACAAGCATGACCTTTAATTTCAATTCTCGTTTCTCGTGGCATGCTAAAACTATCGTTCTTTGGTTATGGATCATCACTTTGCCTATCTCCAGCCTCTCCTCTCTTCCCACATTGGTCATCTCTCAAAACGTGTCTAATAAAGAACTTTCAGATCCTCATAAAATTCAACCGTTTGAAGGGTTGTGCTGAAACTGGTCAAGTCCTCAAGAATGGAACGCCCAGACCTTCCTACTTTGAAATAGTGGCAATTCACATGATTTTCCGTACAAGCAACTTCCTCCCACCAGCTTCGCTCCGCCTATAAATAACCCTAACTGGGGTCGTTTCAAGACACAAGACACAAAAACACAAACCCGAATGCTTCCCCCAATCCTAACCAGCTTGTTCATTTTCCAGAAAGTAGTTAGCATTGCCAAAAAAATGGGCAGCAAGATCTCTTCCCTAACTTCCAATACCAAAAGCACTACCAGCAGCAGCAGCAGCAGCAGCAGCAGCACCAGCAGCAGCGCATACACCGGACTAGCCAACATCATCAAGCTCCTTCCGACCGGGACCGTCTTCCTGTTCCAATTCCTCAACCCTCTTTTGACCAACAACGGCGAGTGCCACACTTACAACAAGTACCTGAGCGCCATTCTGATTGCAGTTTGCGGCATTTCGTGTATTATCTCTTGCTTCACCGACAGCTACCAGGGAAGCGATGGGTCGACCCACTACGGGTTCGCCACAGCCAAGGGCATCTGGCCTAGCTCGAGCTCTAGTAGCTCCACGAGCTCTAGTAGCTCCACGAGCATGTCGGGGTATAAACTTCGGTTTTCGGATTTCCTCCATGCTTTCGTGTGCGTGATCATTTTCTTAGGTCTGGCGTTGTTGGACACGAACACAGTGAAGTGCTTCTATCCGTCTTTCGAGGACACAGAGAAGACCGTGATCATGGTTCTGCCGACCGTGATCGGCTCGATCTCGAGCACGCTGTTCACGTTGTTCCCGAGCACGCGCAACGGAGTCGGGTATCCCTCAAGCAGTACCACCTCAACGACCAGTACTACCTCCACTACTGCCTCGGAGAGCAATGCCGAGAAAGTTTGATGATACGCAGAAGCACATAAGCATGATACAATGCGTCCACACGCATATTTCCAAATAAATGCATCTAGGGTTTCTCATATTAGGCTCATGTGCTCTAGGACGAGCGCATGTATGCAATTGTACGTATTTGTTGCCGTAGGTCTTACAATGTTTTTTTTTTTTTTTTTTTTTTGGGTTGAACAATGTATTGGTTGATCTGGTCTATTTGTAGTAGAATTGTAATGGAATTCATCAATTTATTAATTTATTAATGTCAATCATATTTTTGACACCCCAAATTTTCACTACCCATTTAGTCATTTAGAGTGTTAGGTGCATTTAGTTTTTAATTTGCATTTATGTTGGGCGGAAGTGGTGGATGGATTCGAATTTATATTTTTGAGCTTTAGTTCGGCGGGCCGAGCTAAGCCCACGAAAGAGAAAATACCCAAGCCCGTCGTTATTTTTAATTAATTAATTATCTTGGGGAAAATTAAGATTTAATGCGATATTACGATGATTTTTGGAAATTAAGAAAATCGTATTGTAATCTTATCCTTATCAATAGAGGGTGAAATCAGTTGAGAATATTTAATGGATGAGTAGAATAAAATATTTTTTGATCAAGAGGTTATCGATAATCTTTTCGTCCGATGAAATATTGATAAAAAGATTGAATTTTGTTTTGGCCTATAAAAAGAGAGCGTACGGCTTCGTGCCAAGGGGGATTGGTTCACAAAAAAAATTCACAAAAGGGGCTGGAATTCGTTCACGAGAGAAAAAGGCAGAGTGAAAGTGACGTGAAGAGAAGGCCGTCTGTGGGGTCTTCGAGGGAGAGAGAGAGAGAGTGAGAGAGAGAAAAGGTTTCTCGGTCAAAGTAAAAGAAGAAGCAGTGAAAAGAAGAAGCAATGTCAGTGACGTGAGGTGAGAGGGAATAAAAAAGAAGAAAAAAATGTAAAAGTGAAAAGGGACTATTCATCGTCTCTTTCGTTGAAGCTCGCCCGACGGTCCTCTGTACACGGCACCGGTGCCATCGCCGCCGCGTCCGAGAACCAGCCGCGCCGACTCCCGATTCCGGCGACTTTTGCCGCCGAATTGCCGGCCTCCAGCCCGACGCCCGCTCTTCCGCCATCGTCGCGCCGCACCCGCGACCCAGCCGCGCCTCTCCATTCGACATCACTGCAGATCGCGACGCCGGTAGATTCACAGCCTGCCCCGCGACAGCCCGCGGCTTCCGTTTTGCCCCCGTGATCCGACGATTCCTGCTGACCCCTGCCGCACTCGCGCCCAAGTCCCGCGCTACCCGATCTGCCACGCCGCACACCGCACTGCTCGGAGCCCGATCTACTGCACCGAAGAGCTGATCTCGCCCCCCTGACTTGCTGCTGACCCGCGACGCCAGCAGATTCAGCCCACCGTCGCGCCGCCACTGCACCGCTCGCCACCGCCTCGCCCAACTGAACGCCGAGTCGACGCCCCTGCAGCACCCCTGTTCGCGAGGCCGCCGTTGATTCTCCTCCTCGCCGCTCGCCTGCTGTTGGTTTCCTCTCGCCGGAGCTCCGACTGCCACGACCAGCCACCTCCGGTGACCCACCACTAAGCAAGTCGCGTTTTGGGTAGAAAAGGAGAAAGGAAAAAAACAGGAAAAAGGAAAAAAAAAGAAGAAAAGGAAAAGGAATTAGGTAGTTTTATTTTCTTTTTTTCTATTTATTTTATTTCATTTATTTCTCTTAAGTTTAGTTGCTATTGTGTAAATTTGAAGTGATCTCATTGCGTGAATTTTGTAGGCATTATCCACAGGATCTTCCCTAAAATTATTGTAATTACTAATTTGACCCGTAAGATATCGGGCCATTTTTTTAATTATATTAATTTTTGGGGGTTTGTTGACAGTATTTTAATTGCAATCGATATAGTTATTAATTTGATCCGTAAGACTTCGGATCGATTTTTAATTATTTTGAATATCTTTGTCGTGATAATCGGGGTTAGAATAATCGCTAATTTGACTCGTGAGACAACGGGTTATTTTTTCGATTATTTTAATCCTTTACTTGTTGAATATCCCGATTTGTTTAGATTTTAATGTTTAGTGATAATTGTTTGTTTTGGAAAATCACTACGAAAATCAAAAAAATATCTAAATTAGGATTCAGTTTGTTTTGGAATATTTTTATCTTATACATCTAGAATAGGGATTTTATCCAGGTTGTTAGTTTTTATTTGGGTTGTATGTTTAATCATATATAAATTTTAATTTTGAAATTAAATAAAAAATAACAAAAAATCATCATGTATATAGAATTAGGGCATCATTTGCACGTCATTGCACATTAGAATAAAATTGCATATTTCATTTTAAGTTTAGATTGACTTAGATAGACTGCACCTTAGGTTAGTGATTGCTAAGTTAAGATAATATCTTGATTTAAATTAGGGTTTAGCATAACCTAATCCTTAATATAAATTAAATAGAATCTTAATCTAGCTATATAATTTTCACATTTTTCTAATTTCAAATTTCATGAAAAAATCCAAAAAATGTCTTAGGATAAGTTATTTCCATAAGTTGCAATTTTTTTTTTTAAAAAAAAGGGAAAAATAAAAAGTGTCATGAACATGTCATTTAGGAATAGAAACATCAAATGCATGTCATTTAGTTTTAGGCCCATTTAATTAGAAATTGCCCGTCAATAGAATTAGATTATTGCATTTAATTTTGATTTAATCTATTCATGTCATATAGTTTCAAATTTTGTAACTTAGGTCACGTTGCCATGTCATATTAGATTATTAGTTTTACATATAGACTAAGTTTTTGAAAACAAAAATTTTGTTAATTAGATAATACGGTTTAACATTATTGTTGCTTTGAAGCTATTTTTTTTAATTGCTTTAATTTGAATGTTATTTTCGTTGATTGTGCACCCGCATGGTCACCATTTGCATGTTAGTCGAACGAGCTTAAAATAAATCCAAGTTGCCTCCCAAAATATTTTTTTGAAAAACTTATGGTACCGAAAGGGCATTCAACGACGTAGGAGTAAAATAATTCTCCCGTTATTTTACTTAGGTGTCTAATCAACCTACCAAAAAATGATTAGTGGCGACTCTAAATAAAATTCATTTGCATGTTAAATAACAAACTTTTCCATTAACTTAATTTTAGGTGGTGCACTGAAAAATTAGGTCGTGACAATATTCAACTTCATTTGTGGCGGCTAAACTTTTATTTCAAGGATTCAAATTTTCCGAAATTATTTTCTTTTTATTTGTTAGATAATATTACTCTTTCAGATCTGAGCACATCAACGACAAGCGAATTAGCAAAACAAACCTTTGTTCAGTATGTAAGTTTTAAAAGAATAGATCGGTGTACAAAGCTGCCAAAATAGTGGAGATATTTTGAAATTTAACAAATAACGTATATTAATAAAATCATTTGCTTATCTAAATTTTCAAAGAATTAAATTAATCTCAACACTTTAACGAAAATTTTCAGTTGACTTTAGTTGGTTCACATCTTTTGGAGTCTTGTTTCAGCCTCTCTCTTGAGAGATAGTTGAGTGCATTATAGAAATTTGGGAATATTAAGAATTACATCTGATGGGATTTGATGATGCACGTTTATTTTAGTGCGTCGAACAAGTTTATCTTATAATTACTCCTTAATGGAATGACTATCATTTAGCAATTTTATAAATCGATTAGGTTTCTCATATTGTATATATCATGAGGTTCATGTGCACTTGACTTTCTGAATCAACCCATTTCATACGTTGGAGATTTTGCTACAACACTTACTAAGGAAAAAGGGAAAACTCCAAATAAGGGGCCGAAGTGCTCTAATTTTCTCAAACATGGGTTTGAAGTAGACTTTGTTTTAAATAAGAGATTGAAGTGATATTAGTCCCAAAAAAGGGCTTGAAGTGGTTATACTTATTTCAAATAAGAACCTAACCTTACCGACTGACAAAATATTCCAATCAATCAGGGATAATTTTGTGAAGGCACAAGTTAAATTTAAATTAAGTTAGATTACAAATTTTAAAAATAAAACTTAAAGAAAAAAGCATAGGCGAAAGGAAGCCCTCTCGCTTGTGGTTGCTGCCCCATCGCTAGTGGGGTGTGTCACTGGCACTTGGGCAAGGGTCAGCAACCCTTGCCAATCAGGGGCTTGCCAACCAAAGGCGAGGGCTGGTAGGTCTTCGCCAAAAGCGGAAAATTTTGTCCAAGATAAATTCTTGAAAAAAAAAACCTATATCATGATATTGGTAAAATGATCGTAGCCTTTTTCGCTTGCGGATCCTTTATGCGAATAATAGCACAAATACTAACGTCTCTTTTTGGGCTTGTTTGCACATTGGTGGGTCCATCGGCTGGGCTTTCGGAAACATTAAAGCCCGGCCCAACAGGGGGGCCCGAGCTTTTGAGTCCAATGAGGTGGCTCAACATTCCAAATCGGCCAATCATCGACGGCTTTAGTGAAAAAAAATCATACAAAGTTTCAATAAAAAAGCTTGGTGCATCCCAACTCGTTTTAGTCTATACTGAGTAACGAGGCTAGCATAAACTAGTCATGAAATTACATGACTTGAGCATACTCATCGGAAAACTTATTTGAAGTTCCAACCGAATACGGATGAGTTCCTCTCCAGTTCCTACAAGGGATGACCATCGGTCCGGTTTCAATTGGGGGCTAGATGGTTCTGGCGGTTATCAATTCTCATAATTTGAAAGCGGCAATAATTAGTCTCCGTCCTCCTCAATCGACACAAAGAACCTACCCCTCAAGCCTTTGAAATGTTTCCCCTACTTCATTAAACTGGTAGGTATAGGTCCAATCAGTCCCACGTGCTAAAATCTCCAATTGATTTCACCCCCTCTCGACGGCCCAATGATACAAGCCGACTCCAAATTTGGCACAAAGTGTTCTAATCTTTTACACGCACTTACCAGACTTGAATATTCAAATGATAACCTATGTTTTTTAGTTTAGGTTCTTCACGGACGTTGCAGGTTACCATGCGACCTGTTCACCATGTGATCATCATCCTACGTTGCGCCTAATGGACTGACAAATTTCAAGATTTTGTTGCAAATTTATATGTAGATAACGGGCTAGATGAGTCTCCGTACAATACAATTTTGTTATAATAACTATAAGTACCGGACCGATTAGACGTGATTATCAAGATTTGGTTCGGGGGCTTATAGATTTCATAACGCCAGTTTTGAAAGAGTTGATAAGACGATTTCTTTGTCCGTCATTTGGCAAGAATGATGGCCAACCAGTTTTTCTCACGTTTATATTGTTGATCTCATTTTCTTTTGGCAAGGATGATGAAAGCAAACCCATTTCTCTTCCTTCTTGGTCAGGGATAAGATCTGACGATATTAATCATTTGAACAAGAGGATTAGGTCACAATTCCATTTGAACGAAAGAGATCATGTCGCCAGTCCACCATGGGACATTAGAAAAGGTTCTTTCTGGGCCCTTCTTTTTGTCCTTGTTGAAAGGATGAGGAGTAGCAAGAGACCTTAGCAATCCCATGAAATTTTCGATTTGAGACATAACTATTTAGCATCATTCTCAATTCCGAGGATAACAAGCTTAATATCAAGTTAGAGCATGCTATCATACTACTACTCTTTCCTCATGAGAATAAACATGTCTCCTTACGAAATTCATTGTATCATCAAAGTTCAAATGGTCACGAGAAGCACCAGAGCTAACCATGCTTGATGGTACAATTGAAAACAATTTGATCGAAAAAGTTAATAGAGTCATGCATTCTTCTAATCATTTATTTATGATTGGTGGGTTACAAACTTACAAATATGAATATTGTGTCATATTTATATATAGTTAAGTTTGCATGTGGATGATGTCCATGATTGGTAATCCATAGGTTAAAACTAGATGAAAGAAAATATTGCCCGAACTAGAATACAATTGGGTAGATGCACATCCGCCGAACGTATGAAGAGTCACATGGGAAATTGTGTGAATTTAAAAATTGATTGTGGGTGGGTTCTCATGTGCATAGTGCACGCAACAAGTTGCTTTTGAGATAGAACCATAAGAAGGGTTTAGGAAGATTCAAATGGGTTGACTCAGTTTGGTAATGTACCTCAAGGAAGCCTGTCGAGGCAATGTTCTTCTCAAGCTCCATTGTCCTCTATTGCTGATTTGATGAAATTTTCTCAAACCATGCTCATAATAATTGATATTTACAGAACACTGATATTACTTACATACAAATTAAAATTAAAATTAAAATAGGCGATATCTATATTTGTAACTCACCAATCAGAGATATGGTTTAAGGAAATTTCCTCTACACATTAACCTAAACACTTTGTGTTCTTTTTATCACTGTTTTCTATACATAGTCTTGGGAAATATTTGAAACTAAGGAACTATATTGAACTAAATTTTAGTTGCAATGACAAGCGGCCTTTAATTCCGACTCTCGTTTCTTATGGCAAGCTAAAACTATCATTGTTTGGTGATGGATAATCACTTTGCCTGTCTCTACCCTCTCCTCTCTTCCCACGCTGTGGTCAATCTCTCAAAACGTGTTTAAGAACTGTTAGCTCATCATAAGATTCAACCCTTTGAAGGGTTGTGCTGAAACCGGTCAAGTCCTCAAGAACGGAACGGCCCAGACCATCCCACTTTGAAACGGTGGCGATTCATACGATTTTCCGCACAAGCAACTTCCTCCCGCCCACCTTCGCTCCGCCTATAAATAACTCTAATTTGGAGTCGTTTCAGGACTCAAAACACAAGCACAAATGCCTCCCCCAATCCTAGGCAGCTTGCTCATTCTTCATAACGTAGTCAGCATTGTAAAAAAAATGGGCAGCAAGATCTCTTCCCTGTCCTCCCAAAGCAGTTCTCAGCAAAAAGCAATGGCACCGGCACCACCAGCACCAGCACTGGCACCACCACCACCACCGGCACCAGCAGCAGCAGCAGCAGCAGCAGTACCAGCAGCAGTGTGTACACCGGCCTAGCCAACATCATCAAGCTCCTTCCGACTGGGACCGTCTTCCTGTTCCAATTCCTCAACCCTCTTTTGACCAACAACGGCGAGTGCCACACTTACAACAAGTACCTAAGCGCCATTCTGATTGCAGTTTGCGGCATTTCGTGTATTATCTCTTGCTTCACCGACAGCTACAAGGGAAGCGATGGGTTGACCCACTACGGGTTCGCCACGGCCAAGGGCATCTGGCCTAGCTCGAGCTCCAGTAGCTCCCCGAGCATGTCGGGGTATAAGCTTCGGTTTTCGGATTTCGTCCACGCTTTCTTGTGCGTGATCATTTTCTTAATTCTGGCGTTGTTGGACACGAACACCGTGAAGTGCTTCTATCCGTCTTTCGAGAACACGGAGAAGACTGTGATCATGGTTCTGCCAACCGTGATCGGCTCGATCTCGAGCACGCTGTTCACGTTGTTCCCGAGCACGCGCAATGGAGTCGGGTATCCTTCAAGCAGTACCACCTCGACGACCAGTACTACCTCGGTGAGCAATGCCGAGGAAGTTTGATGATACACAGAAGCACATATGCATGATACAATGCAACCACATGCATATTTCCAAATAAATGCATCTAGGGTTTCTCGTATTAGACTCAGGTGCTCTAGGATGAGCACATGATTGCAATTGTACGTATTTGTTGCCGTAGGTCTTACAATGTATTGGTTTATTTATTTATTTATTTTGGGTTGATCAATGTATTGGTTGATCTGATCTATTTGTAGTGGAATTCATGAATTTATTAGTGTCTTTTGGTTAATCTGTCAGTGCGAATTGTATACATTGATCATATTCAACTTCATTTATGGCAGCTGAAATTTTATTTCAAGGATTCGGATTTTCTGAATTTTTTTTTTTTTTTTTAAAGTTAGATTGTGTCACCCCTTAAGATCTGAGCACATCAGCAACAAGCGAATTGGAAAAACAGGGGTACGTCCCATATATGAGTTTTAATCCGAGTTTTTTGGTTGGTCGATTTCAGTCTGTCTCTAAAGCTGCCAAAAGTAGTGGAGATACTTTGAAATTTAAGAAATAACGTATTTCAAGAAAATCATTTGCTTATTTACATTTTCAAAGTATTAAATAAATCTCAACATGTTAATAAAATGTTTCGGTTAACTTTAGATGGTTTCCCATCTTTCGGCATCTCGTTTTAGCCTCTCTCGAGTGATCATTGAGTGTGTTATAAAAATTTGGAAAGATTAAGAACCGTATCCGATTGGATCTAATAATGCACATTCATTTTAGTGCATTGAATAGAATTACCTAATAATTACTACTTGATGGAATAACTATACTTTAGCAATTTTCTAAACCAATTAGTTACTGAAGTGATAATGTCTCGTGTTCTATAAAATATATTCGAGCAACTGGTTTATCACTTCAATCTTTCTTATCTCATGAGGTTGATGTGTATTTGATTTACCGAATCGACCTAATTTTTTCATATTTTGAAGACTTCGTTACAATCCTATTTATATTTTATTAAACGCTCTTTTGACCAAGTCATACCTAGCAAAATAAATTCTCGAATAACGAAAATCCATATCATGATATTGCTAGAAGTATTTCTGAAATGGTTGTAGCCTTTTCATATTTAGATCCTTTCCACGAATCATAGCACAAAATCTATTCTTTTTTTTGGGTACAGCCCAATTGTGAGAAAGCACCTTGGTGGGTCATTGGGTAGGCTTTTGGAAACAACAAAGCCCGGCCCAATAGGGGCCGGCCCGAGCTTTTTGAGTACAATGAAGTGGGGGAAAAGTGCCAAAAAAGTCCTAAACCTTTTGCCTTTGTGCCGATTTAGTCCTAAACCTTTTTACATTGTGCCAATTCAGTCCTTTCCGGCCAATTTAGCCGGATTTTTGCGAATTTGGACGCCGGTCGGCCGACGTGGCCTTGTCGGCGCGACGTGGACAACTTTTAATAATATTTAAATATTTTTAATTTTAATTTTAATTTTAATTTTTGTTTTTATTTTTGTTTTTTTTTTTTCCTCCGGCCCGGTCGCCGGTCCGGCGACCGCCGCAGGCGACGGCCGGTGAGGGCAAGGCCGACCTCGCCGACCACCACCGAGGGCGAGCCTCGCCCGATCCGGTGAGGGCGAGCCTCGCCCATGGCTGGATCTAGCGAGGTCGAGCCTCGCCGGCCATGGGCGAGGCTCGACCTTGCCGATCCGGCGAGGCCATGGCCGTCCCTCGCCGGATCGGGCGAGGTCGAGCCTCGCCGGCCATGGGCGAGGCTCGCCCTCGCCCAATCCGGCGAGGACGAGCCTCGCCAGATCCGGCAAGGGCGAGCCTCGCCCATGGCCGGATCGGCGAGGTCGAGCCTCGCCGGCCATGGGCGAGGCTCCTCGCCCGATTCGGCGAGGCTCGACCTCGCCAGATCCGGCGAGGCCATGGCCGTCCCTCGCCCGGCCGTCGCCTCGGCCGGTCGCCGAACCGGCGATCGGCTGGAGGGAAAAAAAAAAAAAAAAATAAAAAAAAAAAAAATATTATTAAAAGTTGTCCACGCGCCGATAAGGCCATGTCGCCCGACCAAGGCGTTCAATCAGCAAAATCCAACCAAAATTGGCCGAAAAGGACTGAATTGGCACAACATAAAAAGATTTAGGACTAAATTGGCACCAAAAAAAAAGGTTTAGGACTAAATCGGCACAAAGGCAAAAGGTTTAGGACTTTTTTGGCACTTTTCCCAATGAAGTGGCTCTACCGTCCAAATCAGGCCAATCATTAACGACCGTCGTTGTGGAAAGAAAATTATTCAAGTTCCAATCAAAAGCCTTGTGCACCCCGACATATTCTACAAGTCAGAAGGCTTGCATATATTAGCCGCGAAATTACATGACTCAAGCATACCCATCAGAAAGCTTCTTTAAAGTTTCAACTGAATATGAACGAGTCCATTTTTGGCCCCTAAAAGGGGTAACCATTGGTCAAATTTCAACTTGGGAACCGAGCGATTCTAGACAATCCCTATTTTCCGTAATTTGGAACCGTCAATAACCAGCTTGGCTCTCTATTCTAGGTGCGGAACTGAACAACTTGAACAGGACTGGACCGACATGTCCTTTTTTTTTTTTTTGAAACTAATTCTTTTTCTCTTAAAAAGTAAAGATGATCGGGGGCACTTAAGATTCAATGTAAGGCAATTTGTAATCTCGTTTTTGTGGGTGCTGCTCTATGTTGGCGTGTTGATTCAGCCCACCATCGTCGAGATTAAGATAATTGTCTGAATCTTAAATGGACACTAGTCTTTCGGCTTTTTCATCATTGAGATTCAATCTTTATGAGCCGTCCATTCTGTTATCCATTGCATCACCGTTCACTCGCTTATTCACAAACAAACCACCTCAAGTAAATATGCCTAATTAGCGTCCTTGACTGACTTTACTTATGATCAGGTTGATCTTGGATTTAAGGGTGATTGCAAACCAAGTTCCCAGAACAAGAGAGAGATGCGCAAATCGAGTCCTACTTTAAAGCAACGTGGTGCACTTTGCTTTACCACTGAAAGGGTTTGCCATTTCTTTTGCCGCTGAAACAAGTCTTCCAAATGGCTCTCCCATCTCACCTAATTCACGTAGCTACCAAGCTTGATTGCTAAAATTTCATTAAGTGGATGGAAAAGGTCAACTTATAAACCTTGACAACTGGTTCCTAAATTGACCTGGTCAAGTGGGTCAGCTTCCGGTTCCATATCAGTTTCAGGTTTCAAGATAGGAACCAACCTAATATGAACTGATCACTCCCTGTAAATTCACTTCCGACTTCGCCTGTGCACTTTCTAATTCTATTGTGATCGGGGTTTGTATGGGACTCGGTTTTTTAAGAGGCTTGTGCATGGGCTTCTTGGCCGATTTGTGTTTGCCAGGCTATAACTGAAGATGGTAAACCGGGTGGCCCGTAAATGGACCGGTTAATGCAACTCGGGCAGGGATCTTTTGTCTGGTTCCTCGCCTGAGGTACTGTTTAGCCAGGAATCCCAAAAACATAAATTTAACCACAGAAACACAAGTTTCGTGAATCAAAAGTACGTTTTCCTACACCTTTTCCTTTGTATTTTGATTTATATTGTGGTATGCTTCCTTACACGTAATGATAACAAATATTAGTCAAACTTTCAACTTGAGTACTTTGAAAATTTTGCTCCCTCCATTAGGTTATCTCTCTCACACCGGTTGCATCCCTTATTTTGAGATCAAGCATTGGTGGCGGAGGCTTAGTGAGAGGTCGCGGCCCACAAATTCACAATGGCTATGATGATGAGCTCTCGCTTGAGCGTGACCCGAGAATTTATATTCCCAAGCTTTTTTGGTATTTTTCCAAAGTCTCTTTTGGCATAGCTACATATATTTGTATTATAGATCGATCAGAAAGATACTAGATTCTGGTTGATCGCTTAGGTCAATGTGTCAACCGCCCAGTGAAAAGAATCTCACTTCTCGTCTCAATCTTAAGTAAGCAAAAGCGACGACCAAGCACCGATTTCAAATTACCATTCCGTCTCCTTGTTAAAGTAGATTAAATGAATGACAATGATATGCATGGGATGTGAATTGCTTTTTAATATTCAAAGTGGTCCCGAACTTTCTTTTATCCAATCTAATCTCCAAATTTGCAAAATTCCGTTCAATATGGTCATTGTGTTCGGAACATTGCCATGTCGTGTATGTTTTTTCATGTGAACCGCCACGTTAGCGTTTATTAGGCCGAATTCTATCCAAATGCACGGGCATACATAACATCAAGCCATTTATAATATACAATATGGAAGTTGTACGTAAGCCACATGGATGCTTGCATAGCAAGCCTAACGTGAGGTTAAGACAATCATGGTCAAGTTAGCTATTTTTGTCACTTTTCCCAATTTCAAGCAGCCAGATTCTCCATTTGAGACCAAACTAGGTAGGTTCCCTTTGACCACTTGATTTGCTTGTTACTCGCTTTAAGATCTTGTTTCTCGGAACGTCAATTTACCTTTCTACAGATGGTCATGAGGAGCCTTCGATGGTGTTAGAATTACTAACTGAAAACTACATTGGTTGATTTTTTGAAAGTTTAAGAGCTATATTGAGCGTAAAAAAATTTCAAGACCCATGTTGAACATTGAAAAACTACACGGTGTATCTATATCATCATCCTATATCTAATATATGTGTCATATGAATGATGACATGATATAACGAGTCCATCATGATGTCCGTGTGATATGAATTTAAGTGTAAATCCATTCTAAATCGTAAATTTCACTCTTATAGAATTGACGTGTGGCAAAACCGATGCACAAAGTGCCTAATTGGTGTAACTAACAGGATTCTTGACGGTAACGAGATTGTGCCAACTTATCCTTCGAATATTCATAGTTAGATTCTGTAACTCATGGTCAGCCCAATCCCCGCTTCTTTTACTGGTTGGTTTACGTCGACTTCTAATTCCATTAGTTATATCAGCTGCTGAATTCTCGAATTGCTTCCCTCATGTTTGACCACCCAACGACAAACCATAGTCCACTTTGGTACAGTGTTCTTATCCAACGTTCAACGTTCATATCATTGGTCTTATCTTTCACAGATGAGAACAAAATACACACGGGAAAAAAAAAGATTATTAAATACCTGCGCATTGTTAGCATCATCCCTCGATTTTGCACTTGTTATAAGATAATCTGTTGTCAATTTGCAGATGCAACTGAGATGTACTCGAGTTGACTCTTCTTGTATTATAATCTCTTAAATTCAGGTGTACGTTTCTAATTTCATTTCTTCACGTATGTCTGCACAATATAGTCGCACCAATCACAAACACCGACCGGCTAGACATGATCATCGAGTACTATGTATAAAGGCATAAGTATATAACATTCGGCATATACCCTTTTGAGTCATGTCGTTGTAAGAAGATTTCTTTACGTCATGTGGCAAGACAGATGGGCTTCAGGTTTTTCTCATGGTTTGACATTTATAGTATTATTTGTATCGCATTCTTCTGGAAAGAGGATGAGAAAGAAAGCCTTCCTTGAGGGCTTTCCCTCCGTTTTCCATGAAAGCGAAGCCCTTTCTTTTTCGTCTCGGTCAGGTATGAGATCTGATGACATTCATCATTTAAACTGAAGAAGATCATGTTCCAAGTACATTTGAAGTAATACCATGGGACAAGAAAAGGGTTTTCTTTGGCCAGTCCTTGTCAAAAGGATGAGGAGCTTGGGTAACCATCTCACCAGCCCAACGGATTCTTTGATTTGAGCCGTAACTGCTCGTATTGTTCTTGTTTCCAAAGCTTGAGGTTAGCGAACTCGATGTTGTCTTGTAATTCTACTGGCACACTGGTGAACTATAACCCGCTCCATGTGAGAGTAGACATGTCTCTTTTACAAAATTCATCATGTCCTCAAGTACCGATTGGTCTTGCCCTTGGGAAGACGGTGAATGCGAGAAGCACCGGTAACCATGCTTGGTGTTAAAATTGGAGACACTTAAATTGAAAAAAAAAAAAAAATTCAGGTGTTCTTTCAATCATTTTTTTTAGGGTAAAGACCACCAAAAACTCCAAACTTTGCCCAAAGTGACAAATTTATCCTCGTTTATTTTTTGTGACATGAAAAACTCCAAACTTCACAAAATGTGACACATTCACCCAATTAAGGACATTTTCATTTTATTTTTTCTGTTTTTCTTCTTCTTCTTTCTTCCTTTTGCTTACTATGGCGGAGGGAAGCCGGCGTCCGGCATCGAGCGAGGGTTGCCCTCGCCCGACCCAGCGAGGGCAACCCTCGTCGGATGCCGACTTCCCTTTGTCGACTTCGCCATGGTCGAGGAGGGAAGAAAGAAGAAAAAGAAATAAAGAAAAAAAAGAAAAAAATTTAAAAAGTAAAAAGACTAAAATGCCCTATAATTTAGGGTAAATGTGTCACACAAATAAAAGTTCAAGGTCTTTTGTGTTACGAAAAAAAGTTTGGAGTATATATGTTACGGTTGACAAATTTCGAGATTTTTCATGTCACAAAAAAAAGTTTAGGGTAAATTTGTCACTTTGGACAAAGTTTGGGATTTTTGGTGGTTTTTTCCCCTTTTTTTATTGGTGGTTTCAAAATAGATACCTCATCGTGTTCATATTTAGTTTAGTTTATATATGAATGATATCTATAATTTGTAATCCACCAATTAAAAGTATGTTTAGATAAAATTTCCTTTAATTAGAATGGATGATAAATATGGCGGGAACTAGAGTACAAGCAATCAGATGAATGTTCACCAAACATAGAGAAAAGTACAAAAAAAAGTTTCAAACCTACTGTAATTGTGTCAACTCAATTATAAGTATTTCAATTGTACCAATACTCTTTCATATTTTGTCAATTGAGTATATATGGTTAACTTTGGTTGGAAATCGTCGATGTCGTGTCATGACCGGCGCTATTGTGGACATTTTAAAATACTATTTTGAATTTTTTTGTTCTTTTCTTTTCTTCTTATTACTTTTTGTTTTTGTTTTTGTTTTTACTTTCTTTTTTTTTTTTCCTTTTTAATTTTGTCCAGTGAAGACCAGAAAGCCCTCGGACAAATTTGGTGAGGGCCTCTTTGCACCCTTGCTCACAATTTTTTTTTTTTTTTTTTTGGGGGGGAGAAGAAGGCCTTAGTGAGGTTTGTGACCTCGTTAATGGTCGGTGAGGGTTTTCGGCCCTTGCTTAGTGGATGATGACCATGAAATGAAAAAAAGAAAGGAAAAAAATAAAATCTAATTTTTAAAAATTGTAAAAGTTGTCTATGTGAGTCGGCCGTGCCATGGAGGACAACTAGCATTCACATTAGCGATTTCGACCAAAATTGGCTAGAAAAACTCAATTGACAAATTTTGAAAATATTTAGGACTAAATAACATAATTGAAAGGTTTGAGACTGAATTAAAATAAGTGTAATAGGTATTTTTTTCCCAAAAAAGAATTGTGTGATTTTTTTTGCTACTTTTCCCCTAAACATATGAAGGAAAAGATGTGAAATTGTATGAATTTAAAAATTGATTGTGGGTTAGGTAACACCAATACTGACACTTGATATGCAATATCATATGACACGACACACCAACAAGTTGTTTTTCAAAAAATAAAAAATTCCAACACGTTAGGACACGTTATATATTAAATGTATATTTTATATATAAATGATAAATTATCATTTTTATGATTTTTTAATTAAATTAATTTGATTCAAATTCACATATAAATAAATAATAAAAAGAGTGTAGAATGAATTTATACTAAAAATTGCGAGTCATGGGAGGTGAGAATCGGAAGAGAAGATCAAGACTATGTTTTTTTTTTTTTTCCCTCTTTTATTATTTTTTACATATTTACATTATGACCCTTCATTAATTGAAAATTTTGAAAATTGACCCTGTGCGTATTGGAATTCTAAACTTGCCTATCGGAGCGTGTCGAGAGAGTTGATCATATGTCGGATTTTAATACTTGTTGATGATGTGTTGAAATATGTTAGATACGACATGAAGGCTCTAGAAAAGTGTCGGTATTTCCAAGATTATGGGTGCACATGGTAGTGCATGCCACAATTACTTATAAGATAGAACCATAAAAAGGATTTAGGAAGATTCAAATGGGTTCAATCACTTTGGTATGTAATCTTCCATAAAAGAGAAGGATATAGTCACAAAGCATGTTCTTCACCTCATTGAAGCCTATCAATGTTATATTTTTCTCTATCTATATTTTCCAACATTGCTAGTCTCAAATCATGCTTATTATACTTGGTGGTTACAATTTATGAACATCATTCATATGCAAAGTTAAGCTAAAATTAAACGTGAGCGATCCCCTTGATGTGCTCTTGGTTAATTAGGTTTGGAGATACTTGTAAGGCCCCAAAACATGTAGTTTGGTGTTAGGAAGTTTTCGAAACTAACAATGGCATCGAATCAAATCCATTTACTATTGAAAGCAAGATGTTTAATTACGATTTCTTGTCACAAGTCAAAGTTATCATTCTTTATCGATGGACTATCACTTGCTTAATCCATCCTCTCATCTCTTCTCACAATCGTCGATCTCCCAAAACGTGATGTAACAGCCATCTCTCTTAATTATATTCGACCTTCGAGGGTTTGGGACCAAATCGGCCGACTGCCTTTTCCCACTTTGAAAATATGGCAGCAATTGACGCGATTTTTCGTACAAGTTACTTCCTCTTCCTCTTCCCCCAACGTCTCTCCACTTATAAATCCCCATAATCAACGGTTGCTTCAAGACATTCAAACACAACCCTTCACAAAACCCTAGCTAGCTACCTTGCTGTTTCACAAATTAGTGAGCAATTTACGAGAAAATGGGCAACAAAAGCTCTGCGAAATCCAAGACCGATTCTCAGGAAACAAGCACCACCAAGAAGAGCGCCTTCAACGGACTAGGCAACCTCATTAGGCTCCTTCCAACCGGGACCGTCTTCTTGTTCCAATTCCTCAACCCAGTCTTGACCAACAATGGCAAGTGCCACACCGTTAACCAGTACCTTAGTGCCATTCTAATCGGGGTTTGCGGCTTTTCGAGTTGTTTCGCTTGCTTCACTGATAGCTACAAGGGGATGCTCGGGTTGACCTACTATGGCATCGCCACGCCCAAGGGCCTCTGGCCGGGCTCGAGCTCCGTGGATTTGTCGAGTTATAAGCTTCGGTTTTCAGATTTTGTCCACGGTTTCATGGTGGTGATTATCTTCGCCGTCCTGGTATTGTTGGACACGAACACCATGATGTGCTTCTATCCGTCTTTCGAGAATAGGGAGAGGACTTTGACCATGGTTTTGCCACCCGTGGTTGGCGCGGTCTCAGGCGTGGTGTTCGCGTTGTTCCCAACCAAGCGCCATGGAATCGGGTATCCTGCTTCAAGTGAGACTAAGACTACCTCAGAGACCAGTACTACCTCGGGGAGCAAAGCATAGAGGAGCTTGATGATAAACATAAGTACATATATGCATGATCCAATGTAATACCATGCCTATTTCCAAATACTTGCATCGACGACTTCTCATGTTAGATTCATGTGCTCAACGAGAAGCATGTAAATACGATTGTACGTGCTTGTTGCCGTAGATCCTACATTTTATTTGTGGTGAATGATTTATCTGTATTGGAATCGACAGATTCATCAATGTTTTTTTACTAGTCTGTAAGCACGAGTGGCATATCAATCGTAGTAGTCAACTTCTTTTACATCGGTCGAATTTTATTAAAAAAATTCGGACTTTTTAAAGTTAGTTATCTCTTAAACTAAAGAAAATTACTCCTTAAGATCTCGACATTTCAACAACGGGCGAGTTGGACGACGGCTTCCTTATTTTTCTTTCCCTTTTTCTCCCTCTTTCTTTCATCCCGTTTTGCTCCTGGATCCATCTGATAACCGTGCATGACCTCAATCCGTCAATCACCGTGCAAGACGCAAGAGCTTACCTTGACCAACAGCCGTGATCGCCCTCAGACCCTCCGTGCCGGCAACTTCGCTGCCGTCTTCAGAGGCCCGTCCTCGAGCACCCAACGCCTTTATATCTCCCTCTGCGCCCCTCTCTGCACCTGCCGGTATTGAGTTGAGCTGGGCTCGTGACGCCAGATCCGACGTTGCCCAAGCCTGGCCTGGCTATGGCTGCCTGATGCTGGGTGGCGACGCCGGGGTGATCACCGAGCCTCGAAAAGAGGAGGGGGGATCCAGAGAGCAGAGGCGGGAGCTGCCGCTGATACGAGGTAGATGGTGGAGCTCAAGTCCGGCGGGTGAAGAATGTACAAGTGAGATGACAGTGACATCCTCACTGAAATTCTCACGTAACCTTTTGACGAAATACTAATGAGAAAAGATTGGGCTCTAGGCGATTTTGGCGGTTGGTGACAAAAGTTCATCCGTGTTTTCTTCTCCAAGGTATATTCTCGTGTGCTTCTCATACGTCATAACAATTTAATATTTTTAATAAAGAATATGCATTAATTTATACTAGCCGGTCCAGTTAAGCCTTGCTTCCTAGAGTTTCTCACCAGCAATGGATCAAAGTCTTGTAGACAATGGAGTGTAGACCAAGCTGTGACTAATATCCAAGTAAACACGCGGCTCAAGACTGGATGAGGTGTTATTATCGGCGAGGCATTCATCACATGAGTCCTTGTCGATGGCCATACCGATCACAAGAGTCTTTGTCGATGGCCATGTTTATCAAATAACCATGATCAGCTATTGATATACAATAGCGGCTGGTTGATGATGGTCATCGTAAAACTAATTGCAGAAGATATAGATTGAAAGGAATCGATTAACAGCCGAATGAGGAAACACGTGAAGACTAACCCTCTGGTGAGTAAAGTGGGTGCGAATTTCGGGCATAGTGGTATTTGAAGTTAAAATTGCTTGCGGATTAGCCAATGGAGCACAAGAGGTCAGATTTGAAGACGAATTAAAAGAAGTAACGCCTTGGATGAGAGTCAAAGTGGCGACAAGTAAACGTCCGGAATTAAGGCGCGAATTTGGAGGAGTAACCGCTTGGACATAAAAAGTCGTGGCAACATGAAGACGTGGAGCCCGAAGGTTTTGAGATGTGAAGGCATAGTTAAAACTGCTGAAGAACTGTTTCATGGATAGTTGTGCTGTAAATAAGTACTAGTGCTTGTGTGCAGTGGAGCCACCCTCGAAAAAACAAACAAAATTTGTTACCTTTTAATTATCTTTCAGTTTTGGCATCGTAACTGTATTTTACAAATATCTCGTTATCGGTTAAACTTAGCATGTATTTTAGTTGGAGAGAATTACCAAAAAAGTCCTAAATTTATTGTAATTGTGTCAATTAAATCATAAACTTTTTTCTTTTGGGCTGATTTAGTTCTAAATCTTTTACAATTGTGTTAGTTTAGTCAATCTGGCCAAAATTGGCCGATCGGCGCTAATGTGGACATTGGCCGTCTGGCGAGAACTAACATGACAATTTTTAAATATTTTTTTCAAAATTTTAAATATTTTTTGAAGTTTTTAATTCTTTTTTTTTTTCTTTTTCTTATTTTCTACCTTCTCCTTCCTCCGACCGACCAGAGGCAAGGGCTGGCGAGGTTGGCCTCGCCGTCACTGGGTGAGGCCCCGCTAGATCCGGCGAGGCTCCTCACCCAGGGATGGTGAGGCTCGACCTCGCCATGGCTAGGCAAGGCTGAGCCTTGCCAGATCTGGCGACAGCAGACTCACCGGCCATTGGCGAGGGTTGGCGGGAGCGCAACGTCTGCATCAAATCGAGGATTTGTCGCTCCATCGATGGTCATGATGGTTTGACGGCTTGTTGAATTGCCGCGGGGGTTCCGTTGGGCAGTCCAATCTAGTGAGGCTCGGCCTCGCCCAGCCATGGCGAGGTTGAGCCTCGCCGTCCTGGGTGAGGAGCCTCACCGGCCAAGGAGAGGTAGGCCCTCACCTTGGATCTGGCGAGGGTTGACCTCGCCAGTGCCGACGAGCTCAGCCTTTGCCATGGCTGGGCGAGGCGAAGCCTCGCCAGATCTGGTGGGGCCTCACGCAGCGATGGCGAGGCTGGCTTTGCCAATGGTTGGCGAGGTTGACCTTGCTGGCCCTTGTCTCCGGGTCGACGCCGGCCGGATGAAGGAGAAGGTAAACAAAAAAAAAATTAAAAATTTCAAAAAATATTTAAAAATTCAGAATTTTTTTTTGAAAATATTTAAAAATTGCCATGTTAGCTCTTGCCGGACGGCCGACGTCCATGTCAGCGTCGACCGGCCAATTTTGGCTGGATGGACTAAATTGGCACAATTGTAAAAGGTTTAGAACTAAATTGGCCAAAAAAAAGAGTGTAGGACTGAATTGGTATACTTGCAATAGGTTTAAGATTTTTTTGGTAACTTTCAGATCTTCGTTGTCTATTAAATTCTAGTGTTGTATCTTTGTGTCACCATGCTTTGTCGTCAATTAAAATCCAACAAAGATTTGTGTACTTTGACGTTGATTAAAGTTTGTTGAAGTATATCCATTGCTTTCCTTGTATTGCAATAATACATCTTGTTCAGAATTGTCACAGGACCTGCCTCTTCTTATAAAAATTGAAAAATGACTTTCGATGAAAAGTATTTTGTGATCCTATCCACTTAGCAAAAAAGTCACGGAACCTCTTTCATGGATTTCCTGGTGTTCTCAAGGTCGCATGATACCCTCTGAACGTTAAAATGTAGTCGAAGTCACATCTTCCCTGCTGTCCGAATTATGGTTGAAGTTCACTTGGCACATTCAAATTAATTAAGTGAATAATCTTTCTACTGTTTTGTCCATAACTAAAGGGTGTGTCATGAGCTTATTGTAAAAACTTGTTCGTGCCACTCATGATTTTGAATCCATAGACCCACCAGAAATTTGTCCGAAGGGTTTGCTGTCCAAATATTTCATATCTTCGCAGGGGCCATTTTACACGAACGTTAAGGACATGTTTGACAATTTACCAAATAATGACTGATTCTATTCTTTTATTTTCGAAAATAAATTTGGAATAGAAATCCGTTTGGTTTGTTCCCGGTAACATATTTGTTCCCGAGAAGAGATTTGGAACAGAATCAATGAGTAAAAAAAAAAAAAATTGCTTATTTGTTCCTAAGAAGAATTCCAAAATCAAGTCAATCTAAATTTATTTTTTCTCTTCTTCTTGTTATTCTTCCTTCTCTCTTCTTCTTCCATCACCACCGATCTCTGACGACTGATCGGGTAAGGTTTGGCGAGCTCACAAGAGGCTCACCCAGCTATCGGCGAGCGTCACTTGGCCATGCAAGGCTTGACCTTGCCCAGATTTGGTGAGGCTGAGCTCGCCCAACCACCGATGGGGGTCAACCTCAGTGGGCTACTGTAAGGTCAGCCTGCCTAGCCAAGGCTCAACTAGAATCAAGCCAACCTAAATTTCTTTTTCCTCTTCTTCTTCTTTTCTTTTTGTTCTTCTTCCTACTCTCTTCTTCTTCCATGGCGCTAGTCTCCGGTGACTGGTTGAGCAAGGTCTTGCGAGCTTGCTGGAGGCTCACCTGGCCATTGGTAAGCCTTGCTTGGTTGGGTGAGGCTCGACCGAGCCTTGGCTGGGTGAGCCTCACCCAACTGCGATGAGGCTCGGTGGTCTTTGTTAGGGGCTGGCGACACTCTGGTGAGGTTGCCGACCCTTGTCTAGCTAGTCATTGGTCATTCCAAGGTCGGCGGCGGCCGAAGGTTGAAAAAGAAGAAAAAAAAAAAAAAAAAAAAAAAAAGAAAAGAAGAAAAAAAAAAGAATAAAATCATTAAAAAAAAATGGTTTAATAAATCTTGAGGATGGTGTCAAATGCAATTCTATTTTGGGAATAAAAATTTTGGCAAGTTACCAACCGCCTTCAAATGCTTAGAAATCATTTGCGGAAACATAATACAAGAGAATCATTTTTAAATATAAATTATTTCTGAGGACAGAATTGTTGCTAAACGCATACTAATTATACGAATATGGTAATTCGCGACTGAGGGAGTGCACGGGGATGTGCACCCATCCTTATTGTTATTTTTGATTGCTAACCCGCGCTTCGTGCGTTAAATTTCGAGTAAAATTCATTGCATCGAGATATTAATATTCAAAATCATAGAAATTTGAATTCAAAAGAAAGTAGAAATTTAAATATATTGCAGATGATTTCTACGAATATTATCCCCTACAAATAGTATATTATCCATGAATATAATCCCTTTCAAACATAATAGTGGACAATCCTTTTCGTTCTACACTTAGTCCGGTCGCGAGAGTTATTGGGTTAGTTAAGATTCATTGACGAATATATCTCAAGTTGCCCCATCAACCATGGCTTGTGCAATGAAAACAAGTTTCTTGGAACCACATCCGAAGCTTTCTATCACGATAAGCTATCTTTTTTTTTTGGTAAAAAGCTATCCAGCACTATTGAAGTGGGTTATAACGACTTTCTTACTAAGGCGCGAATTTGAAGGACTAACTGCTTGGATCTGAAAGGTCGTGGCAATATGAAGATGTGGAGCCAAAAGGTTTTGAGATGTGAAGGCATGGGTAAAACTGCTGCAACTGTTTTATGGATAGTTATTTTGTAAGTAAGTACTAGTGCTTGTGCGAAGTGGAGCCATCCTCGAGCAAACAAACAAAATTTGTTACCCTTTAATTATCTTTCAATTTTTGCATCAAAATTGTAATTTACAAATATCTCGTTATTGGTTAGATTTTGATATGTATTTTAGTTGTAACTTTCACATCTTCGTTATCTATTAAATTCTGGTGTTATATCTTTACGTTATCAAGCTTTGTCCTCGATTTGATTTGTGTACTTTGACGTTGATTAAAGTCCGTTGAAGTATATCCATCGCTTTCCTTGCGTTGCAGTAATACATCTTGTCCAGAATTGTCACAGACCTGCCTCTTCTTATAAAACTTAAAAAATGAATTTTGATGAAAAGTATTTCGTCATCTTATCCACTTCCAGCAAAAAAGTTACAGAACCTCTTTCATGGATTCCTAGTTTTCTCAAGGTCACATGATACATGATACCTCTGAACTTTGGAAAATAATCGAAGTCACATCTTCCCTGCTGTCCAAATTATGGATTGAATTTCACTTGGCACATTAAAATTAATTAAGTGAATAATCTTTCTATTGTTTTGTCCATAACTAAAGGGTGTGTCGTGAGCTTATTGTAAAAACTTGTTCGTGCCACTCATGATTTTGAATCCATAGACCCACCAGAAATTTGTCCGAAGGGTTTGCTGTCCATATATTTCATATCTTCGCAAGGGCCATTTTACACAAACATTAAGGGGCGCATTTGGCAATTTGCCAAAGAATGACTAATTCTATTATTTTGTTTCCGAGAATAAATTTAGAATAAAAATCCGTTTAGTTTGTTCCGGTAATAAATTTATTCCCGAGAAGAGATTTGAAACAGAATTAATGAGTTAAAAAAAAATTGATTCTTTGTTCTTAGGAACAATTCTAGAATCAAGCCAACCCCAATTTTTTTTTTTCTTTCTCTTCTTCTTTTCTTCTTGTTCTTCTTCCTACTCTCTTCTTCTTGCACCGTTGTCAGTCTTCGGCAATTAGCTGGGCGAGATCTAGCAAGTTTACTGGAGGCTCACCTAGCCATTGGTGAGCCTAGCCTGGCCAAGTGAGGCTCAGCCAAGCTTGCTCAGTTGTCAGTGGGCTCGACCTTGCTAGGCCATCGTGAAGTCGGCCTCGCCCAACTGTCGGCGAGGCTCGGTTGATGAGGCGTGGCCTCGCTGGGGGCTAGTGACACTCTGGCGAGGTCGCTGGCTCTCGTCTGGCCGGTCATCAGTCATCTTAAGGTTAGTGACTGGCCAAAGGTTGAAGAAGAAGAGAAGGAAAAGAAAAAAAGAAAAGAAGAAAAAAATAAGAAAGAAGAAAATTAGTAAAAAAATTAAAAGAAAATAATTTGAATTAAAAATTTTGAGGACAATGTCAAACGAAATTTTATTCTGGAAATAAAAATTTTGAGTAGTTAGAAAATACCTTTAAGTGTTTAGAAATTATTTTTGAAAATAAAATAAAAAAATAATTTATAATTAAAAATTATTTTCGAGGACGGAATGGTCGCCGAACATACCATAATTATATGAACAGGGCAATTCATGATTGAGGGAATGCACGGGAATGCGCACCCGTCCTTATTGTTATCATTGGTTGCTGACCCACGCTTCGTGCGTTGAATTTTGAATAAAATTCATTGCGTCGAGATATTAATATTCAAAATTATAGAAACTTGAATTCAAAAGGAAGTGGACATTTAAATATATAAAAGATGATTTCTACGAATATTATTCCCTACAAATAATATATTATCCATGAATATAATCCCTTTCAAACATAATAGTGGACAATCCTTTTCGTTCTACACAGTCCGGTCGCGAGAGTTATTGGGTTGGTTAAGATTCAATGATGATCTGAAGTTGCCCCCTCAACAATGGCTTGTGCAGTGAAAACAAGTTTCTTGGAACCACCTCCGTAGCTTTCTATCTCGATAAGCTATCCAGCACTATAGAAGTGGGCTATCACGACTTGCGAGATTAGTTGTGTTCTTTATTTACCTGTAACACTTGATGTCATAAAAAATTAATTAGCGTTAATTATTTGCATATAGCTACAGGAAAAATTATCCACAAAGTTTTAAATTTATTGTACTTTTGCCAATTGAATCTTAAAATTTTCATTTGTGCTAGTGAGTCTTAAACTCTTTTACATCTTGACAATTGAGTTCATTTAGCCTATTTAAATTATAAATCACTAACGTGGATACCAACTTTCTTACTTGGCACCCATAAGCATTGATGCGGACAATTTGTAATGATATTTCGATATTATTTTATTAATTTTATGTTCTTTATCCTTTATCGTTTTTCTTTTCTTCTTTTACTAACCAAGGGCAATGGCACTCTCGCCTAGATAGGGCGAGGGTTGGTTGGCGGCTTCGCCAACCTAGGGTTAAAAAAAAGAAAAAGAAAAAGAAAATAAATAAAAATTATAAAAATATTATTAAAAATTGTCTACATTAATACCAGTAGTACTATGTAGGATAGCTGATATCTACGTTAGCGATTGTTAACTAAACTTGATAGGATGAACTCAATTGATAAAACGTGAAACATACTTATGATTTAATTGACAAAATTGAAAAGTTTAAGACTGAATTGTAAAAAAAATGTAATATGTTTGAGACTTTTTGGACAATTTTCACTATAAATATGCCCCCTAAAAGAAGGAAATTTGGAAAAGAAAAGGAGGATCACCACCTAAACTCATATTTCCATTCCATGTTTTGGTTCATTTCCTTTTTACTCGTGGTTTACCGGCATGGATATCACCTCACATTTATATTTAGCTAAGTTTGTGTGTGGATAATGATTGTAATTTAATCCATCAATTAAAAGTATGATTGGAGAAAGTTTCCATCAATTAGGATGGAGGAAAATGTAGTTTGAACTAGAATGCAATTGAGTAGATTTACATGGTAACTTATATGTAAAAAAAAAAATTGATTGTAGGTGCAACCATGTACGTGACACATGCAAGAACCTGCACATGAGATAGAATCATAAGATGGGTGTAGGAAGATTCAAATGGGTTCAATCACTTTTGGACTTAACCTCCCATAAAAGAGATTATAGTTCTAAAGGCATGATCTTGACCCCATGGAAGCCTGCTGAGGCTATAATTTCATCCATTGCTGGTTGGATGAAATTTTCTCAAACCATGCTTATTATAATCGGTGGTTACAAGTTATGAATATCACGTACATGTAAATTTAAACTAAAATTAAAAGCAGATGATCTCCATTCACCAATCGGGAACATGGTTGAATGACATTACCTCTATATAAAGTGTGGGTTTGGTTAATTAGGTTTGAAGATACTTATAAGGCCGAAAAACCTATACTTTAGTGTTAGCACGTGTTTGACACTTAAAGATAATGTCGAACTAAGTCTAGTTACAATAAAATGCATTACGCTGAGTATGATTTCTTGTGACAAGTGAAAACTATTCTTTCTAGTTAATGGAGTATCACTTGGTCACTCCATCCTCTCTTCTCACACTCGTCAATTTCCCAAAACGTGATGAAGCGATCTCTTGCTCGTCATAAGGTTCAACCGTCGAACTGAAATTGGCCAACTCTTTACGGTTGTACGCAAAACCTTCACACTTTAGAATATGGCAATTTCATTTTTCGTACAAGCAACTTCCTCTTCTTCTTCCCCAACTTCGCTCCACGTATAAATAACCTAATTAGTGCTTGTTTAGAAGACACACACAAACACAACTCCATATACTTCATAAAACCCTAGCCAGCTTGTTATTTTTGCAAAGCGATAGGCATTTTCCAAAAGAAAATGGGCAACAAAAGCTCTTCGAAGTCCAAGACCGATTCTCAGCAACCAAACACCACCAAGAAGATCGCATTCAATGGACTAGGCAACCTCATTAGGCTCCTTCCCACGGGGACCGTCTTCTTGTTCCAATTCCTCAACCCCGTCTTGACGAACAACGGCAAGTGCCACGCTGTTAACAAGTACCTAAGTGCCCTACTAATCGGAGCTTGTGGCCTTTCGTGTAGTCTTGCTTGCTTCACTGATAGCTACAAAGGGAGTGACGGGGAGACCCACTACGGGTTCGCCACGGCCAAGGGCCTCTGGCCTGGTGATTCTGTGGACTTGTCGAAGTATAAGCTTCGGTTCGGAGATTTTGTCCATGCTTTCTTTGTGGTGATTGTTTTCGCGGTTCTGGTGTTGTTGGATAGCAACACCATGCGGTGCTTCTATCCGTCTTTCGAGAATACGGAGAAGACTTTGCTCATGGTCATGCCAACTGTGATCGGCACCATCTCAGGCGCGGTGTTCATGTTGTTCCCAACCTCGCGCCACGGAATTGGGTATCCTTCAAGTGACGCTAGCCCTACCTCGGAGAGCAAAGCTTAAAGAGCTCGACGATACACATAAATACACACATGCACGGAACAGTGTAACCACATGCTTGTTTCCAAATACTTGCATTTACGACTTCTCGTAGTAGACTAATTTGCTCTAGAACGAATGTGTGATTACATGTATTTGTTTCCGTAGATCTTACGTTGTATTGGTAGATAAAGGGTCTATTTGTTTTGGAATCAACAAATTCATCCATATCTTTTGATTAGCATCTCATCATGAGTGCCGTATCAATTATGTTCAACTTCATTTACGGCCGCCATATTTTATTTCAAGGATCCAAATCTTCTAAAGATGGCTTTCTTTGAAGTTAGATAATGTTACCCCTCAAGATATGAGCAACATTAGCAATTATCAAATTGGACGTTTCAAATCGGGGTCTGCCTTTTTTCCTTTTCTCCCTCTTTCTTCTATCTCATTTTCCCCCTGTACGCATCTGATGACTGTGCATGACCTCAGTCGGTCGATCACTTTCCGTGACGCAGAGCCAACCTCGACCTACGGCCACAACCGCGCCTCCTCCACCAGACCCCTTGCGCCAGCAACGTCGCCGCAAGGGTGGTGACGCCGGGGCGGTTGCGACCTGGGTTGTCTCGAGGTCTCGGCGACCAACCCTCGAACAGGGGTGCCGTGAACGCGAGCTAGACGGTGGAGCTCATGTCCGGCCAATGGACACGACCTAGACTACGGTGACTGGAGGCACCAGCCGTGAGGGGACTGGGATTGACGGGGCGCGGTGCTGCATCCGTGGCAGATGGAGGAGGGGGGAGAGAGAGAAACTTGAGAGAGAGAAGATAGTATTGAGGGAAGATATGAGCTACAGGCGATTGGAGGTAGCTCACAAAATTTTATTCGTGTCTTCTTTTCTAAGTTATATTGTTTTCCAGAGTGTTTCATACGTCATAATTGTTTAATATTTAGGATTAAGGATAGACATTAATAATTTTATATATCTTAGCCGCTCAATAGAACCTTAGCTACCTAATGTTTCTCGGCAGCAATCAATCAAACTCACATTGACATTGGAGTACAGATGAAGCTGTGACTAATAATGGATGATTTGTATTTACTTACCAAAAGTGTATAGTGCTATCCGACAAAAATACGCAATGAATACATTTTGATCAATTTGAAAATTTTTGGAATCTTATAATTGACTTGACAATATGCGTTACAATCTCCAGATCAAATTTCATGGAGATAATTTCTCCAAAAGACAATTAGAAAACGGGTAATTATGAATTTGGTCGATTACTACTTCAGTTAAATTTACAAGAACTTATTGTTTTATTCTTTGTGGGTTATTAACCATGTCCTCAACCATAAGCTTAAATTTTAGTTTGAATGCAAAGAAAGCATGATTAGCTACATTCGATATCAATCAAAATCACTTACAAATAACAAATGAATGATTTTCTTACAAGTCGAATTTAACAATGTTACATCGTCAATTGATTGATTGATCCATGATCATAAAAAGGGAGAAATGCATTTTTTTTTTAACTTTAAAACATAGTATTACTTTAAAATAGATACTTCTTTTATTTTTTAAAAATACCAAGATGAAAGGGGGATTCGTTAACTAATTACTTTTTAAAACTTAGCTAATAATGGTGTCGAGAGATGAAATAGTGCGATCAATTTTTTTGAATGTGAGGGGTAAGGTTAACTATTAACATTGAACGAAATCTCGTGGTTAAAGGGTAATTTGGTCAGTTAACATAAATTTTTTAGCTAGAAGTGGTGTGGAGATAGCGCCACTTTATATCAAATATAATCTAATTTTGGTATTAATCATGGGAAACTTTTTGGGGGCAAAAAGGCAAGTGGGTCTGGCCAAAGAGGGGTCAGCGTAGCTCGGCAGGTGGGGTCTCAGCCTCAACATCGGAAAATTGGTCATCTTCATGGCGCGTCTGGTCCACAAGAATAACTATTTCCTTCCTTGTCTATTTCTCATGAGATACTTGTTCCTCTGATTGGTTAAAAAATGGATCAGGGAAAAACGTTCCTGTGCGAATTTGTGTGGACACTCTTTCACATGGATTTCCCAGTGTCCTCGGCGTGGCATGATGCATTAGCAAACTCTGGAACGAAATCAAAGTCACATCCTCCCGGCTGTCCAAATCTCGGATCAAAGATCATTTTCCTTTGTTTCGCATGACCAAAGAGTGTCATGAGCTTGTTGTAAACAAATGTTCATGCCACACATGGCTTAGATTCCATATGCCCATCAGAAATTTGTCCCAAGCGTTCTAGATTTAGTCCATTTGTTTGATCTGATAAAAATTTCGAGGTGAGGAGCTGGTTGTGTTTGTTAATCTCAAGGGATATTCAGTTGATTAAGACTCAACATCGAAATGTGTCTTATGTTGCTTGATTGGTGATTGTAAGTACAATGAATTCAATTTCCTAGGAGCTGGCTTAAGAGCTTTCTATCTCTATATAGAGATCCAGTACCCAATGACGGAAATATCTGGACATGTGAGATTAATTGTGATACTTCTAAGAAGTTAGAACACTTCAGGCCCCCTAAAAAGGGATACACAACTCTTCCTCCAACATGAGGGAGAGACCATATAAAAATTATCAGTGGAAGCCCAGAAATTAGGCTTGGCTAATGCAATAAAAATAAGAAAAAAAGAAAAAAAATAGCAGTTCACCCTATAATTTTTTAGGCTTTCACTTGCCATATACTTCTACAAGGGTATCTCACCTTCAAAGCCATCTGTCTTGCCTTCTTTTGCTGTCTGAGAGGGTCTTTCCTAGGCTTACAACCTGTTTTAACGACGTCGACCTTGACTATGTGGTGGTCTGAAGTGCCCTTAGATGAGATCACTGAGTATGAGTTGGGCACAAACTTGTAAGGTGCCTCTGGAGATGCCCAGACGTAGTCCACACGTGTGCCATACTTGCACGTGCCTTGCACATCTTGCAAGAGCCAAAAGAAGAGATTAGAGTCATCGGGAGTGTTACTTTTTCTTTCTATGGAGGCATGTGAGCTAGGTAGGACAAGGAACACGTACTTTGACCTTTTGCAATGATGACCACAGGCTCACAATCCCCAGCAGAGTTCTTTGCATCGATGTAATCTTTCCCCTTCAAAAACTTGGTTACTTCAACCTTTGGTGTGGGCTTCCCTATGTCCTCATAATACTACATAGGACAGCAACATAGACAGTTTCAGAAGTACACAACCAGAAGAAAATAGCAACTTTTTAAAGCAGGGTTTTTTTTTTTTTTTTTTTTTTTTTTTTTTTTTTTTTTTTTTCCAGAAAAGAGAAATTATGTTTCTTTTTCTTGAATTTACCTTGACAATGTCCATCCATCTAGAGATGGAGTAATCTGATTCATCCAGTGAGTTGAGGCCACCTGCAAGGATGTGAGGAGGGTCATATGACTGAACAATGGCTCTGATCTGCCTCATCCTCCAGAACTCATCCAGGTGGTCCAGCTGTGTGCAGTTGAAGCTAAGCTCTCCTGCCCATGGCACATCTATGGTGGCCTTCAACACGTTCCTGGTCATCACCCACAAATCCAATCATGTCCACTGACACTGAGCTCATGTGGACTTGTGTTTGGGGATTTACGATTAGCCCGTCATGATAGGACAGCAATTTTAACATGATTCCACGGATAACATGACTTAATTGAGATGAAGATGATAAAAATCACTGAATTTGGACTCGAAACTCGGCACTACCTGAGCATATGACTTAAATTTTCCCTTTCTATCCCTTCTGCGGCGATAGTTTGTTAATTTGAAGGGCACCAAATGGTGGGTCACGATGGGAGTGCAGTAAAACTGAAGTGCAGTTTCACTTTCATCCCCAAGATGTGGCTACTCTTTAAGCTTCTAATCATACTAAAAACAGAGCACAACCCCCTCTCAAGGGTCAACAGTAGCCAAACATCTACTTACTGATATGTCAAATGACAGACTCAGTTTTCCAGATAATAAATTTGCTGATTGACCCCTCAAGCACTCAATTAAAATGCCTACACGGCAAGCGCTGCAGAGCACAAGATACCATTCTTTTCCTTGACCAATGCAATGATTTTAGGGAGGATGATAACGAGATGACTGAGCAAGCACCTGAAGTCGTCATCGTCAGCTATCTTCTGAACCCGCCACCGCTTGATTGGCCACCTCGACAGGATCGCGTTGCCATACTCGGGAGCCCAGCTCTCAGCAAACACATAGTCCATTCCCAGAGCACTCGCCAGGTCGGAAAGCGGCCTCATTCCCTTCTCTTCCTCAGCCTTCACATCTTGCAATGCCAAAATGTCAGCATTCACCTCCCTCAGCACTTCTAAGATGCTCTTCCCACTCCTCAGATTCTCTTCGTGATTGCTCCTGGAATTTCCCAGGGCTAAGCTGTAAGGGAAACATATCGGTGATCTGACAGGGACTTTGCTTCGAGTGTTGGCGCTGTTGGTGATCATGATGGGCGAGCTCTTGGCATCATTCTCTTGAAAGAAGCCAAGCAGCTTGCTATTGGCTATGGAGATCTCGTTCTCGGGCAGATTTATCGACACCTTCAGATTCGACCTAGCTGGCCTGTCGTTCACAGATGGGTGCAGAGGAGACTGCTTCAATATGCTCCTAGGCTGAGAATCAAGTCCTGGCTTCTGCTGATTATTACCGAACACGAAGTAATGTTCCTCTTCTTCTTCATGATCGAACACAGAGGTTTCATCGTGATTTGGGACGGCGGGCGCGAGAGAGAACATTGCCACATTGAATGTTGCGACCCGGATCGGCCTCTCCGGGAAAGAGAAACTGAATTGGCCATTGTTCGAACTGTTCTTGGCACCTAGCGATTCGCCGGAACGGACTCTCGAGCCAAATTTTCTCAATCTCTTGACGACGATCTTTAGACGTGGCCGCTTCTTAATCAGCCTCCGCATTCTCGAGCAGAGAATCCGGACTTTTCGGCGTAGCACACTCAGTATGTGAGCTGAATGCTCAGTGCACAATGCTTCATGGGCCATGTATCCGTTAAAGAAACAAAACGATGCTTTTAGCACATCATGAGCACCTTTCTTCACAAGATTAGAGCAAACGAAAATCTCTGTTCATGGCAAGATTGAGGGTCATGAGAAAGATGATAAATAAGAGAGTTAGTAGAAAACAGATGAGGACATTGGACGAAGGTTGAAAAATGTTGTAGACGACAATGTTGAGGGGGGGAGAGAGGGGGAGAAAGAGAGAGAGCCACCAAACTCCAACTGCTCCAATGACAAAGGTGGAGGCTTGAGTTTGACTATAAGCACGAAAACTGTTGGGCTCCTTTTCCAAAGTACCAACTGCTACCAATCCCATGTGAACTTTTGAGCCCGAAACATAATAAAGTTACATAATTAAGGATAGAAATCAGAAAAAAAGGGTCATGATTAAACGTAGAAGCAATGATCTTTGCGACCCTCCTCAAAAGTTATACAGCTGGGAAGTCAGTTTTCATGTGGAGTACTTCAAGAACTCAAAAGAATTAGATGATGACTTGGGCGAATATATTTGCAAATGAGACTAGGTTCTGTCCCTCGGTTTATGATCCTTCCAAGGAAAACACGACTTATGAGGAAATAGTAAGTGAACGAACGTATGTAGGACAGAGAGGTCGAGCTAACGATGATTGTCGTCCGGAAAAGGTTGACTTATGTGTAGGATTGCTTGTCTTGGACGGTGGAGTGCGGTGTGTTAAGAAGTCATGTTTCCTTTTAGGGATCTTTTATTGGTGTTAAAATGCGTAGGTTGAGCCGAAATGAAGTCACCAAAACATGAAGAAAGCATGCGAATGTGTGGCCGTGAGTTGACTTTAGCGGTCCTTCGAAAATGTTTAATAAACAAAAGCTTTTTGTTATTGTTGTCGTCGTTTTCTTCTTCTGGAAGGAATACTCTATGGTATGTTTGAATATACATTTTGTGATTTATAACCACTCGCTCCATTTCACATGAGCCAAGTTATTCAAATGAGTATTTTGAGTAACCACACAATATAGAGCATCTCTCATTGATGTGAGATTCTGAAAAATTGCAAATTCCCTGCGGGTTAATGAACTGGCGTGCTTTTTAATGTTGGCTCATATTGTAATATTACCCATATATTATATGTGGTCTAGTTCATTCCTATTATTTTTGCCATCTTACAAGTCTATTAAGAGCCATACGTTGTCTAAGCTCTCTCACTTGGTATGGCTTAGTCCATCTAAGAATCGCCCATCTATTGAAGGGGGTCCTGCTTCGATACTCAATGTAGCAATTTGACGTATTCGAGGTTCAAGTGTTCGAAAAGAGTATCCCCTTAACCACGCGAGACATATTTAAGCAATACGGTTTGCTTATGAATCACTCTAGAGCCTCTCTTCCTTTAAGAGTGAGTTATCATTCTTCAGATGTCTCCTTCAATCCAATATTGGATTCTCAAGAAGACAACTTTTGAAGAAAAACTCCATACTTTGTCATTCCTCTATAAAAAAAATAAATTGTCAGTGACGCATACGGAGAATAGCAGTAGTTAAGGAACGTCGACCCGCGACCAAAACCATAAATTCTTGCAGGTACTTGCATCGGATCGAGACAGAGGACTGTAATCGTTTTGGGTAAACTAAGGACAATAGAAATCCCCCGCAAAGTACAACCCTCGGTCATTCTACGCTCTCAGGATACGATTGAGAAAAGCGTGCTGTGCACCGACGCCAACTAATTTTCACGTCCTAATTGAGTTGCGATGCAAACAAGACTTCCTACTCTACATGGCAGTGATTTTTCAATGTTTGCGATAGCAAAATCATGAATTTTAACTCAATCTTAGGTAGCTGCACTGGATTAGAGTCTTTCTTTTATCACCGAGGTTGAGGGTTCAAAATTCACAATTGCTAAAGCGTTTTAAGTGGGGGGTCATGGCTTTGGGATCCTATACTAATCTCTAGCGAGGAATAGGAGTTAGACCCGACGGTGCTGGCAGGTCAAGGTGGAGTCATTGGTTACCAAAAAAAAAAAAAAATCATGGATTTCAAAATTAAAAAAATATCTTTAAGCACAAAGTCGAATATAGGGTTCAGATGTCTGAGCACCAGACTCAATATCAAGAGCCCCACCAAGGCTGTTGGGGATCAAGGCATGGCTACTGGTTCCGTGATAAGTGGATCACGAGCCTTGGTATTTCTATCCCATAAAGCCCAGCTAATTTTACCGGGGTCATTTTACCCATGCTTCTCTCACTGGCTCCATAAATGTTAATAGATTATGTATCATTTTTGTAAATTCTAATTATCCCTTTCATCAACTTTTGCATTGTTCTTCAAGGATCGCGTAATGCTTGTCTTTTCTTTTTATAAGATATATTTAATAATCCATAGATGATCTAGTTTAGTTAGATTGAGAGAGAGGGAGAGAGAGATTTTGAAGTCAAAGGCCTTTCTCTCCGATGGGCTTCCGAAGCCAGCTCTACGGGTCGGATTTTCCTCAAGCGAATCGGACATGGACATGAGCCTAATTGAAGCTGACCGTGAAACGGGCTGCTAGGAAGGTGAGTTGGTCGGTTTGACTAGTGAGGTAACGCTGATGGACCGGATCGAAAGCAAATGGCCGGATGGGCTGATATGATGGGCCGGCTTTGGTTCCTTGCAAGGTACAATATCCCAATTTTACTCTCTCTCTCTCTCTCTCTCTCTCTCTCTCTCATCCATTTATTTTTTTTATTCTCTTTTTTTGTTGTATTCATTTTTTATTTTTGCAAAAATGCACACTTTACCGGTCGACAAAAATTCAGGCATCACCAATTGATAAGTGCCACGGGAAGTTGAACTAGTAAGTGTTTGTGCACAAAGTATGTGCGCTAGAAAAGGTGAGTGACATGCATACAATGTCTAATTATAGGATTTTTACATTACATAAATGTTTAGCTTTTGGTATTGCCCAATATAGGAAGAGTCTTAATGGATTTTTTTTATTTAATTAGAGAATAATAAATAAATAAATAAAGCAATAACGTAGAAGCATTACTCATAGGAAGCAAATAAATTTGAGAGATTAGTAAGGAGAGAGAAGTTCGCTAATCAAGCTGCAATTTTTTAGTAAAATAATAGTGAGAATGTTACGTGATAATAAGAAGAAGTGTTTCCAACTGAGAGATATATAGATCTCATCTGAATTTTAATAAATCAACCATATTATCTAAGCATATAGAAATTTCTATTTTCACGAAAAGAATCTCCATCCCAATATGGGCTGCATATGGATAAATATACATACATATATATGAGTAACTAATAAATTGCAGCTCACACCTCATAGATCCCCATAAAAGCTAACTAATATTCCCTAAGTTCATAACTTAAGTTCTGATATCAACTTTGTCATATCATAAATGCATCCCAAGATTTAGAAAATGACTAGCTATCCTTTGGAAAATATAAAGGACGAAGCCTTTAACAAAATACAATAATTTTAAATAAATGTATTGACTATGCAGAACCTTTCATTAAATAATAGTTATAACAAAATCCAGTGAGCCATGAATAATCAAAAAGTAGAAAGTAATTAATCCCCTCAGAATCGCTCTCCACGTGTATTAAAACTAAAAGATGAAAATTAATGTGATATTTAAAAAATTGGGAGAGTCGCTATCAAATTGAACTGAGTGCTGGAATAATTTTTAAAACTGCTTCCGAATAAGCTTAAAGAAACATAGCAAGATGAAAAAGGCCGAAGCTGCCTTTCTGCTTTCGCTTTTCCCTAACCTTATCTTGGGCTTCCATCATCGTGAAGCGAATGTTGCTACTGACTGGGCTGCTAAGGCCCATGGAATGGTTTCTATGAGACAAAATTGGGTTGTATTTCCTCCTTCTCATCTTTTAGATCTTGTTTGTGCTTGCTGTAGGTTGTCCTTCTCATCTTTTAGATCTTGTTTGTGCTTGCTGTAGGTTGTACTCACTTTGGTCCTTCAATATAATTTCCATTTTCCGACAAAAAAAAAAAAGAAGAAGATGAAAAAGGCCACATTCTTCTTAGAAAAAGAGACATGCAGGGAAATTTAATCTACTTAGGAAATTATGCACCAATAACTATACCTATTAAATAGGTTTAATTCTTGAGTAATAACAAAAAACTTGGGAGGATTGATTGATGTTGCATTTATCACATGGTTAAGACTTTTTAAGATGGTGAATGAAGGATGATAATACCATGGAAAATGTATAAAAGTACACTATAAGTGTTAAAACTTGGCACAGATGGATATTAAAATATTAAAACTTCCAAAAAATACACGTAAGTGTTTTCTTTTTTTTTTTTTTTGAAAATTGGGACATTTAAGTATCAATTTCGATGATGATAGCTAGAAATCCAATGTAACATTATTTTAAGAAAAAATGTAGTCTAAGTGGCTCATCGGAGTTCCCTACTCAACAATAAAAGTGCAAAATAACGTTGTTTTGCCCCAAAATTAATTTTTAATATAAATATTCAATAAGTTAAATTAAAAACTAAATTAAAAAAAAGAAGTTTTAGCAAAGCAACAAGGGCCTTTACGTTCCTTGCCATTGTTGTTGCGGCTGTCACCACAGTCGCCTCGGTCATTGTCGGAAGGGCCGATGACTATCGGGTGAGGGTCGGCCGGTGTTGAGCCCTGGCCCCAGCCTGCTATTGGCAAAGGCTCGTAGCCTTTTCCCAGATCCAACGAGGGTTGCCACTAGCTAAGGCAGGGTCATCTAGCCACGCCACAGTTAGTGATAGCCCTTGGGCCCTTTGGCCGAGGGCTGACAACCCTTGCTAGCAGTTGGCCATGGTCACCGGCCACTGGTCGAGGCCCGAGAACCTCGATGACCTTCGCCCCACCGTAATGGGGCCTTACTAATGATGGTGGGGTGGCAGTAGTCGCAAGCTCTCATTGTATTGTTGTGACATCCAGAATTTCCAGTACTGTTTTCTATTGAATTAATTGGGCATTTCATTGACGCGACTATAGGGTTGTTCTCATAGCTGATCACTCTTGAGATAACTAGACTAATTGGATAAGCCATTAAAGACTTTTAAGGCAATAGACTTGAGAATTCGACTAAGAATCGACTTCTCGACCGTGCTCATCTTTAGAGGTCATTACGGCACAATTAAAAATCGAATTGAGATCAGAGATAGGTTGGTTCGACTGAGATGTGTGGCCGATCGTGGGTGATTCCACTAAATTGGAAAATTCTCGTCGACCGGCACTAATCTGATTTTTCTGTCGTTTTGGTACCAAGTGTCTATAATTGAGTTCTCAAGATTTTCACGACAATCGAGAGTCGCCAATGTGTCAAGTGGGTTCATTGTGGCTCGAAGAAAATCGACCACGAGTCAATTGTCCTGAAAAGTTTTGAAAACTACCCGGTAGTCTAGGTCACGCTAAAAGTATGCCGGAATGAAATTAACCGTCAATTTGAGTCTGATTTCAGAAATTGAAAGTTCTGTGGTGTCACGAGCTATTTGAGGAACGTCGACTCAGTCTCAGAAGATTTTTTAGAGGTCCCGAGATTTTTACGGAAAATCGGGTTGGACAATACGGAAAATGAACGGAAACTTAGATTGGCCATTTTGAAGAGACTTTTGACATCTGGTGTATGTGATTCGGCGAATGAAAGTTGTTTGGGCTTTTTCTAACTTTAATTTGGACCCCAACCGAATTTATTTGTTCGGAAAATCGGATACCGAAGAAAAGGAAATGAAATTCGGAATTGGTTTTTGGGCAGGAAAATTTGCTTTGGAATTTGATTATTTGGGAAATTTTAATCAAGAAAATAATTGGGAGACTAAGAGGACAGGTTTGTGGGCTTTTGTGGGACAATGCATTCAATGTAATGGGTTGGCTTTGTTGACTTTAAGCCTCATTGATCAAGCTTGCCGTGCACGCCTCCTCTGTCCCCATCTTCCTCGGACGAGCTCTCTCCACCGAATCCCCGTCTCACAGCCTCAAAACTTTCTCCCTCTCTCCGTGTATTTTTTTTTCTCACGCCCTCAACCCATAAATTCCTTTCCATGAAGCTACTTCGTGCCTTCATGCCCAGCAAAGCCGAGCCGCCACTCGTCCACAATTTGCTGCCCTCTGGTCAACCAACGCATCCCCCCTCTCCTTTGTTGACCCTTGAAGCCGTGCCTAACCGAAGCTGCCACGTTTCCTGCCCATTTTTCACTCACTATCAGCACCGAAGGAAGCCATCACCGTTTGTCTCCACACGGTCAACATCTCTTCTTCCATGTAGCTTAGTTGACCGAAGCAGCCCCTCCACGAGTCCAAGTCCACCAGCGAAACTTCAATTGTTGATCGTGGAGTCTCCTCGCCCAGCAGCAAGCCAACGTCCTTCCGTCTTCAGCCCACGGCCCGCTCGAATTCAGTCTCCTCCACTCAGTTGCCTGAAGTCCTGCCAGCATGCCTCCACCACCCGGCATGTTCTTCAGTTGATTACTCAGCAGCGAAGACCCTCCATCGAAGTTGATCTGTGGTCGCGTCTCCCTCAGCTCGAGTCCAGCAACGCCAATTCACACTCGAGTAGCCCAACGTTGGCCCACGCTTTCCCTTTTCCAGCCCAGTAAATTTCAACAATTGGGCCATGTCCTCATCCCAGTTTCAACGCAAGTCCAGTTCAGTCAGTTTTGGAAGCCCAAGTCTTCAACCTTTGAAGCCTAGCGAAGCCCAGCAAGCAGCCTAGTTCAGCGGCCCAACTTTTAGCTATAAGTCCAGTCGTGAAGCCCAAGAGAAAGCCTAGTCCTTCGCAAAAACAAATCTCAAGTTGGGCTGAGATTTGTCGGGCCAAGGTTAAGGCTCGGTCTAAGTCCGTGGGAGTCGTCGTGAGCCCAAGTTCGGCCGCCATAGCGTCATCGTTGTGGTGTCCCGGTCTTCGTTTTGTGCGAGTGAGTTTTACTCACTAATGCTTTCTTACTAGACTAATGATACCTAGGGTTGATTAGATTTAATTAATTGTAATTAGGTGGATAGATTAGACTAAAGTAATTAAATTAAAGACTCATTGATGCATGTTAATTAAATTGATTATGCATTTAAATAGTAAACATGTCCTATTATTTATTTGATGCTTCTTGGGATTTTTCCCAACCCTTATCGGGTTTTAATTAAGCAATTCGGGCCAAAAAGGAATTTTTAGGAATTAAAAATTAATTTTTGAAATTAACTATTTAATTATTTATTTCCCGGAAATTTAACTAGGATGGCCAGTGACTGGGATTTTATGCTGATGATCGTGGTGCAGACCATTTAGTTAATTGAGCTTTATATTATGCTAAATTGAATTTATTGTATTTATTTATTTAATTTTCGAAATTAATTATTTTTCGGAAATTCAACTGGGATGGCTGGTGACCGGAATTTCGTGCTGACTGTTGTGGTGCAGTCCGTTTAATTATTTGAGTTTCAATTTGTGCTGAATTGATTTAATTGTGATTCAAGGATATAGTTCTAAACTATGTAGCACCGACACGGGACATGACACGAGTGTCCGACACGATCGACACGTCGACACGTCATTTTTAAAAAATAGAAAATTCCGACACGTTACGACACGTTGTATAATAAATAAATATTTTTATTTTTAATTAATTTGATTCAAATTTATAAATAAAAAATTAATTAAAAAAGAGCCTACAATAAATTTATATTAATAATATGTATTCATGTTTGAAAATATATTTTTAAATTTAATAAAAATTATTGATAAAACTGATGACTAACAAAAATTTATCATCGTTTAAAATTTAAAATTTTTATTTTTTAAAATTGTTTTTTAATCCCATTTATTTTTTTCGATTAAAAATAAAACATCTCCTCAAAAGTTCCATCGCAAACCCCACTCTCTTCTTTCCCTTGTTTATTTCCCCACGCCCGCAAAATTTGTTTCAATTTTTTTTCCCTCCCTCTCCCACGTCAGACTTCCCTCTCCACTCTCAAATTTATTTCAATTTTTTTTCCCTTCCCCACGTCAGACAGTCAGACTCTTTTCCCCACCCCTCATTTATTTCACTCTTTTCCCCTCCCACGTGACAGGCTGTCACTTCCCCATCAGAATCCCTTTTTTTTAAAAATATTTTTGGGTTTTCAAAACCCTAGCAGCAGCCTCGTCGCCGCACGACCCCTTCTCCTCCTTCGTTTTCAAAACCCTTCTCCTCCTTCTCGTCGCCGCACGACCCCTTCCTCTCCTCTCCTCCGCCTAGCCTTTGGCCCTTCCTCACTTGCAGTTGCAGCCTCGTTGCCGATCAGCATCACAGTGGCCGCGGTCTCTACTCTTTCTCCGGCTGTTTCTCACCGTCGCGAGCTCGCCGTCGCGGGTTTGTCGTCGCCTCAGTCTCTACACTTTCTTTGGCGGTTTCTCACCATCGCTCGTGGCCTTTCTCTCCTCCCTCGCCCTCGCTTCCATCCGACATGCGAGTCGAAACGTGTCGAAAAAAATTGACCACGTGTCGAAAAATCCGACACGCGTTGACCATGTGTCCGAGCGTGTCGACGTGTCGGACACGCTCCGACACGTGTCGGACATGACACGGAGGCATGGTGCACGTGTCTGTGCTTCATAGGTTCTAAATTGATTTAATTCCACTAATTAATTGGAAAATAACCGAGGGTCGGTTTACAACGCCAAAAATATTTTGGTGAACTATATAAAATGGTGAGATTTATGGAAAGAAAAGATATGATATTTTGGCTAAGGCCGACCGTGTTCCAACGCACGTGTATTTTATCGGAGATGATAAAGAAATTGGCGAATTGATTGAATGATCAAGATAGTATACTATATCATCCTATGGGCTCTGATATGTCAGCTTAGCGAGAGCAGTATACTAGTGTACTATATTAGCCTACGGGCGATATGTCAGCTTAGCGTGAGCTGTTCACTTTATCAGCTTAGAGTGAGCATCGGGATATACTATATCGGCTCATGGGCGATATGGTAGCTTAGTAAGAGCAGTATACCGGTATACTATATCAGCCCACGGGCGATATGTCAGCTTAGTGAGAGCAGTATACCTTTACCTTATCAGCTTAGTGTGAGCTATACTATCTATTATCAGCTTAGAGGGAGCAATCCTAATATGAACAGACTTATAGATAGTATATGATGAGCCGACCAAGAAGGCGTCGAGATGACATGTGATCGATTAGGTTGATTGATCAATGATTTGATTCGATTGTTGTGAATTGATTGTTGTTGCTGCAATATATGAGACATGTGCATAACCTTGAGTTGCAGGTTGGGACTGATGCCAAAGTAAGTCTTCTGACTCGTGTTGTGACTAGGCAACCTTATGGTGTATTAGTTTCCTAATCGAGTCTTAGGGGGTAGAACTCGCTGAGACATAGTTTCATTGGTTGTTGTAAAAACCAATTTCAAGCCCTTAGGTGGAAGATCTTCAAGAGGAGGATCCCAGGAAAAGCCTGGCAAAGAATCAGAGGAGGGTGAAGAGGATGATTTTGAGTATGACCTGCAGAAGGATTGAGACCTCCCTCATTTTGAAAACCGTGTGAATATTTGTAGATTTATTAAATCAGACCTTGGTGAATAGTACTGTGAAGTTCAACGAAAGCCTGTTATGCTATGTATAAAAGTGTGGTTATGAATTTCAGTATGAAAATGTGGCCTTGCTTTTCTATCCCATTATTTTATTGTTTGGGGATTTATAACTGCTTCCGCATGTGCTTAATTAATGAATGGGTCGGCGATACATAATCCTGGGATATCGCATTCTAAAATCGACTAACCGGAAGGATGTGTGCGTGCCCGAGGATCGGGGCGTGACAATTGTCACAACCCTTTTTTTGAAATTTATTTTAATTAATAATTATATTAAAAATCAATTTTTGAGATAAAACGACGTCGTTTTGGGACAGGATAGTCACAATCAATGTTACATGGATATATTTTTTTTTGAAATAATTTCCACCTCAGTAAAAAATATCGCCGAAAAATGCTATGTTAGTATTTTGATCGGAATTTCTCGTTATTGACATTTAAATGTCCCTTTCTTTTCCGGCTTTAATATTTAAATATATATTTTTTTAAAATTTTGATACTTAAATGTTCATTCATATCAAATTTTGGCATTTGAAATTTTGGATACTATGGGAAATGCATTAGCCAACTTGGTTCTATTCTCCTTTTGCTTTTGGGCCACGAAAATCGTCAGATAAAAACAAACTGATCAATAAATATCTATGTCACTTCAATGCTAGCATTGTCATTGCCCACGCAAGTGTCACGGGTCGGTCGATTAAGAATGACCATACACCTGTGCGGCCTTAGGATTACGATCCCAAGTTAGCCTCACGGACGCTTAGCTCACAAGAATGGAGTATGAGAGTGAAACACAAATGTATTACTTGTGAATGAGAGAGTGTGTACAGCTGAAGGGGGAGGGTCCCTTCTTTATACAAGGACGAGTCTAATCTCAACCGTTGATCCTCTCTCCGATCCAATGGTGGCATTTGAATCTACATCATCATTATAAGTCTATACATTAGGCTACTCGATGGCACTAGGCATATGGAAGGCTCAAGGGGCATGTGTTAGAAGAAAGGGCAGGGCCGCCTGACACGAGAGCTGGACGGTCACGGGCTCGTCCTGTGTTGCACATGGATTGGTCAAGCGCTGATCATGGGTTGTTCATGGATCGGTCGTGGGCCGCTCGTGGGCTAGCCTTTGTGTGTGACACAGCCCTATCACAAACGGTCTTGGATCATACTTCGTCCGTGGGCCGTGTCAATCTCCCCCACCTAATCAGGCGACGCCCTCGTTACGTCTTGTGGCATGGAAGGTATCGATGTGTTTCTTGAATTGCCATAGAGTCTCGGACGGTTGCCAACTCACTTCATTCTCGAGAAGACCTTTCCATCGGACGAGGTATTCCTTCTTCGGCACACGATATTTCTTCCATATGATGCGATCCGCCATGATGCATTCAACATCCTAATCATAGGAGATTTTCGCTTCCATGGGCGCCAGTTGCGATTTGCCTCGATCTGGGTCTTCCTCGTCTACATGGAAAGGTTTAGCATACTCACATGGAACATGGGGTGTATCTTGAGTTTGGCCAACAAGTCCAGCTTGTATGCAACCTTCCCGATATGTTGTAATACTTGAAAGGAGCCTTCATAGCGACGGATTGGCTCTTTGTGCATGTCGCATTACTGAAGAACCAAGTGTAGCTTGGCTAACACCAAGTCTCCAACTTGGAATTCCACGTGCCGTCGCTTCTTGTCGGCCCACTTTTTCATGCTCTTTGTAGACTTACGTAGGCACGCCCACGCCAAGTCTACATGTTCGTCCCATTCTTTGGCGAACTTGTATGTAGGGGGATTGCTACCTCGATATCTCAAGGCAATTGCACTTGGTGTAAGCGGTTACTGCCCTGTCACGATCTTGAATGGGCTTTGATTCGTGGACTCACTTCACTGCAAGTTGTACGAGAATTGGGCCACGTCAATCAGCCGTGCTTAGTTCACTTGCGTGTTGCTCACGTAGTGCCAAGGTAGATTTCTAGGAGTGCATTCACCTACTTCATCTAACCATCAGTTTGGGGATGCAAGCTCATGGTTAAGTTGAGGTTCGTCCCCAGCAACTTGAAGAGCTCGGTCCAAAACTGCTGGGAATAAAAATTGAAGCTGAGTGTGAAATGGGCTGCTAGGAAGGTGAGTTGGTCGGTTTGACTAGTGAGGTAACGCTGATGGACCAGATCGAAAGCAAATGGCCAGATGGGCTGATATGATGGGCCGGCTTTGGTTCCTTGCAAGGTACAATATCCCAATTGTACTCTCTCTCTCTCTCTCTCTCTCTCTCTCTCTCTCTCTCTCTCTCTCTCTCTCATCCATTTATTTATTTATTTATTCTCTTTTTTTGTTGTATTCATTTTTTATTTTTGCAAAAATGCATACTTTATCAGTCAACAAAAATTCAGGCATCACCAATTGATAAGTGTCACGGGAACTTGAACTAGTAAGTGTTTGTGCAGAAAGTGTGCGCGCTAGAAAAGGTGAGTGACATGCATGAAATGTCTAATTATAGGATTTTACATTGCATAAATGTGCAGCTTTTGGTATTGCCCAATATAGGAAGAGATCTTAATGGAAATGTTTGTATTTAATTAGAGAACAAAAAATAAATAAATAAAGCAATAACGTAGAAGCATTACTCATAGGAAGCAAATAAATTTGAGAGATTAGTAAGGAGAGAGAAGTTCGCTAATCAAGCTGCAATTTTTTAGTAAAATAATAGTGAGAATGTTACGTGATAATAAGAAGAAGTGTTTCCAACTGAGAGATATAGTGATCACATCTGAATTTTAATAAATCAACCATATTATCTAAGCATATAGAAATTTCTATTTTCACGAAAAGAATCTCCATCCTAATATGGGCTGCATATGTATAAATATACATACATATATATGAGTAACTAATACATTGCAGCTCACACCTCATAGATCCCCATAAAAAGCTAACTAATATTCCCTAAGTTCATAACTTAAGTTCTAATGTCAACTTTTTCATATCGCAAATGCATCCCAAGATTTAGAAAATGACTAGCTATCCTTTGGAAAATATAAAGGACGAAGCCTTTAACAAAATAAAACAATTTTAAATAAATGTATTGACTACGCAGAACCTTTCATTAAATAATAGTTATAACAAAATCCAGTGAGCCATGAATAATCAAAATGTAGAAAGTAATTGATCCCCTCAGAATCGCTCTCCACGTGTATTAAAACTAAAAGATGAAAATTAGTGCGACATTTAAAAATTGGGAGAGTAGCTATCAAATTGATCTGAGTCTTGGACTAATTTTTAAAACTGCTTCCGAATAAGCTTAAAGAAACATAGCAAGATGAGAAAGGCCACATTCTTCTTAGAAAAAGAGACATGCAGGGAAATTTAATTTACTTAGGAAATTATGCACCAATAACTATACCTATTAAATAGGTTTAATTCTTGAGTAATAACAAAAAAACTTCGGAGGATTGATTGATATTGCATTTATCATGTGGTTACAACTTTTTAAGATGGTGAATAGAGGATAACAATACCATGGAAAATGTACAGAAGTACATTGTAAGTGTTAAAACTTGACACGGATGGACACTAAAATGTCAAAACTTCCAAAAAAATACACATAAGTGTTATTTATTTATTTATTTTTTGAAAATTGGGACATTTAAGTATCAATTTCGATGATGATAACTAGAAATCCGATGTAACATTATTTTAAGAATAAATGTAGTCTAAGTGTCTCATCGGAGTTCCCTACTTAGCAATAAAAGTGCAAAATACCGTTGTTTTGCCCCAAAATTAATTTTTAGTATAATATTAAATAAGTAAAATTAAAAACTAAATTAAAAAAAAAAAGGTTCTAGCAAAGCAACGGGGGCCTTTACGTTTCTTGCCACTCTTTTGTTGCCGCATTGTCATCACCATTGCCTTCGCCATTGTTGGAAGGGTCGATGGCGTGGGGTGAGGGTCGGTCGGTGTTGAGCCCGGCCCGGCCTGCTATTGGCAAGGGCTTGTAGCCTTTTCCTAGGTCCAACGAAGGTTACCGCTAGTTAGGGCGGGGTTGTCTAGCCATGCCAAAGTCAGCGACGGCCCTTGGGCCCTTTTGTCGAGGGCCGGTGACCCTCGCCAACGGTCGACCATGGTCGCCGGCCACTAGTCGAGGCCCAAGAACCTTGATTGACCATCGCCCCACCGTCATGGGGCCTTTCTAATAATGGTTGCGTGGCAGCAGCCACAAGCTCTCATTGCATTTGCCGCAACCCTTTTTTGAAATTTATTTTAATTAATAATTATATTAAAAATCAATTTTTGAGATAAAATGACGTTTTGGGACAGGATAGTCACATCAATGTTACATGGGTAATTTTTTTTGGGAAATAATTGCCATCTTAGTAAAAAATATCGTCGAAAAATGTTACGTCAGTATTTTGATCGGAATTTCTCGTTATTGACATTTAAATATCCCTTTCTTTTTTGGCTTTAATATTTAAATATATTTTTTTAGAAATTTTGATACTTAAATGTTCATTCATATCAAATTTTGGCATTTGAAATTTTGGATACTATGGGAAATGCATTTGCCAACTTGGTTCTATTCTCCTTTTGCTTCTGGGCCACGAAAATCATCAAATAAGAACTGACTGATCAATAAATATCTATGTCACTTCAATGCTAGCATTTTCATTCCCCACACAAGTGTTACGGGTCGGTCGATTAAGAAAGATTATACACTTGTGTGGTCTTAGAATTACGATCCCAAGTTAGTCTCACGGACGCTTAGCTCACAAGAATGGAGTATGAGAGTGAAACGCGAGTGTATTACTTGTGAATGAGAGAGTGTGTATAGTTGAAGGGGGAGGGTCCCTTCTTTATACAAGGACGAGTCTAATCCCAACCGTTGATCCTCTCTTCGATCCAACTGTGGCATTTGAATCTACATCATCATTATAAGTCTATACATTAGGCTACTTGATGGCACTAGGCATATGGAAGGCTCAAGGGGCGTGTGTCAGAAGAAATGGCAGGATCGCTTGACACAAGAACTGGATGGTCACGGGGTTGTCTTGTGCTGCACATGGGCTAGTCAAGCGCTGATCATGGGTCGTTCATGGACCGGTCGTGGGCCTCTCGTGGGCTAGCCCTCGCGTGTGACACGGCCCCATCACAGACGGTCTTGAATCATGCTTTGTCCGTGGGCCGTATCAATCTCCCCCACCTAATTAGGCGATGCCCTCATCACGTCTGTGGCATGGAAGGTATTGATGTGTTTCTTGAACTGCCACAGAGTCTCGGACGGTTCCCAACTTGCTTTACTCTTGGGAAGGCCTTTCCATCGGATGAGGTATTCCTTCTTCGGCACACGATATTTCTTCCATATGATGCGATTCGCCATGATGCATTCAACATCCTAATCATAAGAGATTTTCGCTTCCATGGGCGCCTGTTGCGATTCGCCTCGATCTGAGTCTTCCTCATCTACATGGAAAGGTTTTAGCTCTACATGGAAAGGTTTTAGCATACTCATATGGAACATGGGGGTGTATCTTGAGTTTGCCAACAAGTCCAGCTCGTATGCAACTTTCCTGATTTGTTGCAACACTCGAAAGGAGCCTTCATAGCGATGGATCGGCCCTTTGTGCACGTCGCAGTACTGAAGAACCAAGTGTAGCTTGGCCAACACCAAGTCTCCAACTTGGAATTCCACGTGCCGTTGCTTCTTGTCGGCCCACTTTTTCATGCTCTTTGTAGCCTTACTTAGGCACGCCCGCGCCAAGTCCACATGTTCATCCCATTCTTTAGTGAACTTGTACGCGGAGGGACTGCTACCTTGATATCTCAAGGCAATCACGCTTGTTGTAAGTTGTTGCTGCCTTGTCATGATCTTGAATGGGTGGACTCACTCCGCTGGAAGTTGTACAAGAATTGGGCCACATCAATGAGTCGTGCTTAGTTCACTTGCGTGTTGTTCACATAGTGCCAGAGGTAGATTTCTAGGAGTGCATTCACCCGCTCCGTCTGACCATTAGTCTGGGGATGGAAACTTGTGGAAAAGTTGAGGTTTGTCCCTAGCAACTTGAAGAGCTCGGTCCAGAATCGCAATTGCTCATGATCGTGCGTGGTATGCCCCAATACTTGACGACGTGCTTGAGGAATAGCTTGGCTACTTCCTCGGTTGGACAATCTTTTGTGGTTGGCATGAATGTTTTGTATTTGGAGAAACGATCCACGACGACCATGAGCATCCAACATCCTTCAAACTTTGACAGGTTCACGATGAAGTCCATGGAGATGCTCTCCCATGGACGCCTCGGGATAAGCAACGTTTCAAGGAGCCTTGCTAGTGACCGTTGCTTTATCTTGTCTTGTTGGCACACAAGACATGTCCGCACATAGGCTTTGATGTCGTTCCGCATGTGTGGCCAATAGTATTGATCCTCGATGAATGCCATAGTGCGGTGGATTTCCGAATGACCCACGCATTTAGAATCGTGGCACTCATGCAAGATTTCCTTCTTGAGTTTCCCGTGGACCAGCATATAGAGTTGTTGTCCCTTGGTGTAGAAGAGACCATCCTTGCATGTCTTGCCTTCTCGAGAGTACTGAAGGACGGCTTGGGCCGTTCTGTTATGCCCCGATCCTCGAGCGCGAGCACATACCTTTGTAGTCAGTACAAATGCGACTTCCCAAGACTAGTCACCGACCCTTTCATTTGTAATTGCACATGTGGAAGCAAACAATAACCCTTGACAATAAACAACATGGGATAGGAAAGCAGGGTAATATTTCACAAAAGCCAACTTTTATAAACAATGGGTTTAGATACAAAATGAGTATGGTTAAAAGTCTACAAAAAGGTTGGCTCTAAAAAAGAAGCTGTCCTACGACATCTTAGTAGGACACATATACCAATCCTCCAGACTTTACCTCCATAAATTGCGGGGCTTCGGTCCTCCACGATTACCTCTAAGGACTTGAAAATGGTTATACAATAGCCAGTGAAATAATGTCTCAGCATGTTTACCCCCTAAACCCTTATTAGGAAGGAAATACGCCATCAGGGCGCTCTAGCCACACAGCCATATGATTAGAACAGAGGACTTACCTCACCTCATTTCCTTCCTGCACGTTAGTACAATTCATATCATAAATGCATATAATTAATGCACATAATAATTGAAACGCCTCAACAACTCATAAATTACAAAGGTCTTGATTATAGGGCTAAATTGTTATGACACGTCCCATATCATGTCACACAATTTTGTCCCATAATCCGAAACATCTATTTCACTCAACATATGTTCCAATTGATAATTATGCCCCTCTAGGGTACGGCCTACTTGAATATTGGCGGTCTACTGGTGTAGCCAAGTATCGTCTCACTTCATTGAGCATAGTTACGTCTCTCAAAGATGACTTTTTTGAAGGAGTATAGGTCCAACCTCTACTACGATTCAAATAATGGACATTCGATATAGGGTAACGTCCATCTGACACAGTTCGGGGACGGGTTCTCTTAATCAACACACGACCACTAAATCTCGGCTCAGGACACTGTGCATTGCACTCAAATGCCTCAATTAAAATAATGATCCTGGCCTATTTTATTCGTATTAAAAAAATCTAAGAAAATAGTCGTGTGTGGGTACACGTCAAATTCGAACTTTAAAAAGTGATATCTTTCATTTTTCAAATCCCACTATTTGATAATATACTTAAAATCCATTTTCGGTGTCAAAAGCCGACACCTAGGATTTTTTGAATAAATACCATATTTTCACAATCGCCTAATATGCATAAACCAGCAAGCAAAGCATCAATAATAATCATAAACTACTATCGGTCCTAACCAGCAGAAACGGTCCACTCGCGCATCTTCGAGTTTAAATTCAGAAATCTAATCAAACGAGTTCAGAAAATTCCCAAATTTTAATATGTTGTAAAGGACACATAATTTTTTTTTTTTTTTTTTTTATGAAGACACCTTAACCTAGATCCTTCTAGATTAAGCCCAGTAAATCACTCAATCCAAAACAGAAACGGTGTCCGTTTCCAGAAAGTCTATTTTTCGAAATCAGATTGGTTCGAGACTTAAAACTTGTCCATTTGATCTAAAATTTGACTATGTTAAACTAGAATATATGTAAACAACTTTTGTGAAAAAACTATTTTGAAATTCGCACCCTAAGATTTGATAAAAATCCCTTGAATTCTAAAAGGTCACCAGTTCCTATGAAAACTAAGGTTCTATTTGCAAATGACGGAGCTGATATCTCTTTCTTTTAAATTCATAAAAATATTAATAAAAATATATGTTGTACCTGAAGATGTCTAAAACATTTCTCAAGAAGGAATTGACCTCAAATTCGCAACCTATTTCGATCCATAAAAATGGCAAACGGTGAGGGTCCAGAGATCCGAACTGCATAGAGTCCACTGGATTCGACTAAACCAACTTCAATGGTGCTAATCTCCCTAATTAGATTAATACTAAACCATTCTAAGGCTAATCTAACAATTCTAGATCATCACTAATCCATTCTTAAGCTAATCTAAATAACCCTTAAGCATAATTAACCTCTTAAGCAAAGTTTAGTGAGTAAATTCATCGGATTTGCGTTCCGATGAGTCCACGGCGATGGCAACGGCGAGGCGGGTGACAATCAAGCTTGTGGTGACACCAAGTGAGGCCGAGAAGGGATTAAAAACGAGCCTTGAAGTCTCCAAAACCTTGCTGGTTGTTGCTTCTGTTCTTGGCTGAATTGTAGAGAAGAAGCCAACAGCTGCAACGGCGAGAATGGGCTGATCGGAGCTCCGGCAAGTGGGTGGTTGGCAACCAGCGGCTTTCGGGGGTCAAGGGGGTCTTGTAGGTGGATGGAACGGGCAAAGGAAGGGTTAGAATAGGAGAAAAACGAAGAAAAACGCGAAATAGTGCAGGCGAGCAGCAGACCGGCGGACCGGTGAGTGATTCCTTCTTGCCAGCATATAGGATAGCCGGTGGCTTCGTTCGGTGTGAGGTCATGCTCCTTTGAATGGTTTGGATGTGCTGAGCATAATGGTGGGTGTCACGAAGGCTAATTTATCCGGGAAGACCACTTTTGACTCAAATATTTGGCAAAAGGTCAGCTGGAGCAGAAACTAGTAGAAGGCGAAAACAGGGGAGGAAAATGGTCCGACAGTAAGGGGAAAGGGGCTGGCTCGATTTCTTGGTTCTTCCTTGGTTCTCTTGAGCTCTTCCTCAGTCTCAACAATGGAGAAAGCCACAAATTAAGGGAGAAGAAGGTCTGTTGAAGAGGGGGTCTCCAAGGTGGCCTTCTAGCCTTCAACACTTGTCATTTCATCCTTTGGCTTGCCCCCACCACCTCAGCCTTCATCCTCAGCCATTCTCTCTTCTCAAACTTCCTCAAGAAGCCTCCCAACAAGTCCAAAATGTTGTGTCCCCCATGGCATACGAATTTTGGACTTTGCCTCTTCAATTCCATTCAATTTCTCTTCCAATCAACTCAAATTGAAGCCCAAAAATTCATCCAATGTAACCACACTTAAATCCACATTTTTTCTTGTCCAAAGATCCCTCTTGATGACCAAAAATGCTACCATAAGCAGGCCTAAGAAATGGGCCGGGAAATGAATAGTAATGGGCTCAGGAATTGGTTGGGCTCAAATGGGCTTAAGGTTAAGTAATGGGCTTGGAAGATGAATAATGGATTGGGCCCAATGGGCTCACTTGCTTGCCTTAGGGCCCATCATGGGCTGTCCCACCTTGGGCCTAAGGCCCACACTTGCCTAGCCCCGCCCACATCTTCATAGGCTTATTTCTTCGGTCCGAAAATCCATTTTTCCCAGATACTTGGCTTAACTGACGCTGTCGACTGTCGAAGTAGCTTTATCCAAAGTCCATCTCGGACATTCTCGATAATTCGAAGTCCAATATTAAGTTTTCTTGCCATGTCCATTTTGCCTAATGCCATTTTGGGTATAACTCAGGCTCACGGGCGACTTTGGGGATTTACACGTAACCGACTCGTACCAAACCATGTTCAAGATATCTCGACACATGGATGTCATTGACTACATGAAACTGTGGAGGATAGATTCTTCTTTCAAAGTATACAATTATTGAGGATCGACCTAGGGTCGTCTGTGGGCTCGATAACAATAAACGGAATTACCCATCGTTCCATCATGTTCTGTCCACGAATCGACTTCTAGTCGTCCTTAGAATCGGCTTGCCTATCTACAGGATCTTCCTCATGCAAGTCTCATGGTTAAGTCGTTTTCCCAGGTCAAGTCCTTAAGTTGTACGAGTTCTGTCCTTATTATCCTTTCCCCTCAAAGTCAGTATCTCAGAAGTGATCAATTCCGAGTGAGATCAACTAACAATGCATTGACTAAATTCATATTCATTCATCCCTTAGAGGGCTTGAATTTCCAGATGTCAAACGTTCGGTCATGCTTGAGTCCCTTCTTAATGTGATCGATCCATGGATAGTTCAGTCGACTCATCATACTAGCTAGCTGCAGCTTTCGGCTTAATGCATCGATCACAGAGTTGGACTTTCCAGGCTTATATTCCAGTACGTAGTCAAACTAGGTTAGGAAATCTTGCCACCGAGCTTGCTTTGGGTTGAGCTTCTTTAGTGTTTGAAAGTAGCTTGTGGCAACATTGTCAGTCCTTATGACGAATCGGGATCCCAAGAGATAGTGCCTCCATGTATGAAGACAATGCACCACCGCGGTCATCTCTTTCTCTTGGATCGTGTATTGTTGCTTGGTATCATTCAGCTTCCGAGACTCGAAGGCAATCGGATGCCCCTCCTGCATAAGGACACCATCGATAGCAAAATTAGAAGCATCAGTTTCTATCTTGTATGGCTTGGTGTGGTCAGGCAACAGGAGCATTGACTCTTCAGTCGTGGCTCACTTTAACCAATCGAATGCCTCTTGACACCAGTCTGTCGACTTCCACGACCTTTCTTTCCTTAGCATGTCCGTGATTGGCACGGTGAGGCTCGAATATTCCTAGATGAAGTGCTAGTAATAGTTTGTGAGACCAGGGAAGGATCTCAATTTTGTCACCTTGGTTGGCGGCTCCCATTCAACGATGGCATGAATCTTGGCCACGTTTATCTGCACTTGTCCACCCTCGACGATGTGCCCAAGGAAAGGGACTTCATTTTGCGCAAAAGCGCATTTCTCCCACTTTACGTACAGGTCATTTTCCCGCAAGACTTGGAAAACTCGTCTCAAGTGGTCGACATGTTCCTTGAGCGTTTGGCTATACACGAAAATATTGTCGAGATAAACCACAACGTACCTATCAAGGAATGGATAGAGTACCTTGTTTATAAGAGTGCAGAATGTGGCCGACGCATTTGTCAAGCTAAAAGGCATGACGAGGAACTCGTACGATCCGTAACGGTTCATGCACGTGGTTTGACACTTGAGGTGTTCGTGCCTTGAATCAAGATGTATCTATAGGCTTCTTTAGCAAATTTACAATCTTCTATTTATTTTAGCGTAGTTTGCAAAGGTGACAAAGTACGTGGGCCAAGACCATTTCGACCGTGCTTATGTTGGTTGTAGCGCAGGTGCACGCGATCAATTGTCCATATAAATTTGAAGAGATCTGAAAAGATCATACAATATTCTTTTTGTTCCTTTTCTTTCATGTCGGTCTCTCTGACCTCCTTATTCTATTATTCAACAACCTAATTAAGCCTTTGCCTTCTTAACTTTGGTTAGTACTGCTCGGGGTCTCTGAATCGGGAATTTATCGTAGGCACCATAAAAAACATCCATTGTGCACTCACCTGTGGAACCAACTTTAGATTAATTGTTTTTTTTCCCCTTTACGACCAGTAAGGTTTTATCGATGTCATAAAAGGAAGATGAGCTACCCTGCTACATGCTGAAGTCATACAACTTAATCAAGACCCAAATGCTAACATAACAGCTTGTAGTTGCCCGAAGACATTCGTGCAATAACAACAGCATTCTTAAGAAGTCTTCCTTGGGCAGGTTTATGGATCTTGACAAAATAAGATCAGCGCTTATATACTTAGGGTAATTATATGCTGAAATTATATTCACGAAAATCTCACTTCTTGTGCTGGTTTTTGGTACATGGCATCATGTCTTGCCATTTCCTTTATTACCAGTCAATAACTAGTTACTATGGATAATATTCCAAAGACATCACACTCTACGTTTCTTAGGTACCACTTTCAAAGGATGGAGCTTCCTTAGTGTTATTCCGACCCGCTCTCTCATGTCTAGGGTCTCCGGAGTCAAACCACCACCTAGTTCCCAATTGAAATGGTAAAGCAACGTTGCAAGACCCAGATGAAGCACCCTATGCGCCAATGAAAGTCCGATGCACATTCTTCTGCCTGATCCAAATGGAATTAGCTCGAAGTTTTGACCCTTGAAGTCAGTGTTAGATCCCAGGAACCTCTCTGGTTTGAATGCCAATGGGTCCTCCCAAGCATCCGGGTCTCTTCCAATTCCCCACGCATTCACGAAAACCTGTGTATCTTTGGGTATATCAAATCCCATGAAATTGGTTTCCTTTATAGCATTTCGTGGGACAAGAAAAGGCAATGGTGGATGCAATCTTAGGGTTTCTTTCACCACAGCTTGCAAAAACGGCATTTTTTCCGTGTCATTTTCTTCGAGCTTTCTCGTCAACCCCACTACCTGGTCAATCTCATCTTTGGCCTTTTTCATGAGCTCGGGTTGGCGGAGTAGCTCCGCCATCGCCCACTCGATGGTGCTGCTTGTAGTCTCTGATCCAGCGAAAAACATTTCCTACACCATCAAGGAGACCCATTTAGTATACTATCGTGTCTAGCTAGAATATCACTAATATTGATTCTTGTGCCATCATTAAAAAATTCTATCTCGCTTGAAAATCACTCTCTTGAATCGTCGGGTTAATAGTAAAAGTTCTCGCGCTTCACCTGATAAAAAATCCTGATCAAACATAGCAATTCCTATACTTCGAATTGACAAATAAATGTAAAGAGTGCCGACAGATTCACAAAAGAATTACTCATTTTGTGTTCCAATTTGAATAAGATTGTCGATCTCAATCCAACCTCTTCTATAGGCTTAAGACTTGTTTACTAAGGTCCAATTATACCTTCCACAATTGAAATAGCCTTTTCAACAACTACTTACTATTTATGAAAACATTTAACACTTTGAGTTTTTAGAGAACATTGCATAACCAAAAGTTGATACTAGTATATAGATTTTATCATTTTATCCCGGTTTGGCCGATCCCCACTCATTTTATATAACTAGCTCGAATGCTCTAGGAAAACACAAGATTGATTTACGGTTTATTTAAGGGTTGCGCTATTTCCACCCCTCATATAACTGACTCCACCCTATTTTTCATTAAAAAAGCAAAATTTCTCTCAATCATTAAATTGCAATTTAAAGTGGTAGACCCAAATTTATTCACTTTCCTTCTTTTTCATTGTTATTATATTTTTGTTTAGAATCTAGTCACGATAGTTAAACTTTTCACATGTTTTTTTGTTTATTTAATATGGCTATAATGTGTATATTGAAGGCATTTTGTTTTCTTTTTATTTTTAAATTTTACTTCTGCAGAATAAGTTACATCGAATTTTTTTTCCCAAGAAACCTAATTCTTTTTTACATTGTTGAGCAAATTCATAGATTAATTGTCATATAGAATCTAGAGATTAATATAGACAATTTTTCTAAACAATCTCATCTTCATAAACTTTAATTTGTACATAAGTAAATTGTAATAATATAGTAAAAACATAGTGCCTTTAATATACATGGAATATCCACAACAAACCAAAACAAAACTTGCTAAATCTTGATTATGATAAATAGATCCTACATAGAAGAAGAAAAACTAGAAAAAGAAGGAAAGTGAATAAGTTTGAGCCACCACTTTAAATTACAATTGAATGATTAAGAACCTTGTTGTCTTTTTGGTGAAAAGTGGATGGATTTAGTCATCCTCATTTTAATATTAACTACTAAAATTTCTCCTTGACGTGTGATGTGATCTTACTTGTTTAAATGTCACTTAAGTTTACCACACCGCTTAATAAACCAAAACGAAACATGTTAAATCTTGATAATGATAAAGTGAAAACATAGTGCCTTTAATATACATGGGATATACACAACAAACCAAATGAAACATGTTAAATCTTGATTATGATAAATGGTTCCAACATAGGAGAAGAAAACCTAGAAAAAGAAGGAAAGTAAATAAGTTCGAGCCACCACTTTAAATAGCAATTGAATGACTAAGATAAATTTTACCTTTTTGGTGAAAAGTGGTTGGATTTAGTCATATAAGGGATGGAAATAGTGTCTCCGTCATTTTAATATAAACTAGTAAAACTTGTCCTTGATCTTACTTGTTTAAATGTCAATTAAGTTTACTGCACAACTTAATAAACCGAATTTGATCTAATATCTCTAAGATGGTAATCTATGATCATGCCTTTTTTGCCATGTTACAAGTGGAAGGGAGGAGCAAACTCACCAGAATGATTATGTTTACGTTCTGGGAAGAGATTTTGCGAGGGCCTTCTTTTCCATCACCCTCATAATCCAATAACGCGTCCAAGAAGTCATTTGTCGTTCCCATCTCTCCCCTTAGCTTTCGCTCCTTCAACCTCTCTTTTACAAAACCTTCAGCAATCTTCATGGCTCGACCCATGTCCTTCGCCATGCTTGCCTTGATCCCCTGCGGGTCCAACCATTTCAACCACGGCATGAAGTCGGCTACGTTAGGCTTGCCGGCCCACTCCACGAACCGGTTCATGGCGTCGTAGAACTCGGGCCCGTCCTTTGATTTTGGGTCCAATAGATCTCGCGAGAGAACCATGTTGCCCACCACATTAAATGCCAGGAGAAAGAGGAAGCGGGATAAGTCGATTCCTTGCTCTTCATAAAATGAAATTTTTTTACGATTAATTATAATAAGAGGCTGTATAGCAGCACGTAACATATTAGACATGAAAAAAATTTATAGCACCAAGTTGCGCAACTAGTTAAAAAGAGGGATATAGTTGAATCGACCTCTAAGCTATTCATGAGCTCCACTTGACTTACTATGAATGCTGCAATGTTCAACACGAAAGGTCGAATTTTTTAAGCTCAAGTCAAACTTAATAAAGTACTTCTAAGCTTGGTTTCGACTCTACTTCACTAACAAAACTAAATTAGCATCTAAACTCTTAAAAGTTCAAGCTGACTACAAATAAAATTAAGTGGAAAGTTTACTTATGCATGCTTTTTGAAATTTATAGAGATGTACTTGATAAATGCAACGGAAGATATATAAGACCCAACTTCTCGATCATGCTAGAGTTTGGCTCAATTAAATGATGAAGCTACACGAGCTTGACATAATTCAACAGTAGAGTCACTCTCTTCAACTCGAATTCAAAAAGAATGAAGGAGGGTTCGACTAAATAACATATTTAATCCCAATGTCTTTTGGGTAACTTGAGTTATTTACACTAGTATTTAATTTGTTGACTTTGTCTACAGTACACAAAGCAAAGGGATGAAAGTATCAGCTGTTGACACCTGAAATAAAAAATTGTTTGAAATTGAATAAAAAAATGAGAGCAAAAGAAAACCACAAAAAAAAAAAAAAAAAGAAAAGGAAAGAAAGAAAAAAAAAAAAAGAAAAAAACGGAAAATGAAAATAATAAAACGAAAAAAAAATAAAGAAAAGGGAAAATATAAAAGGGGCCCCTTTGGTTCGAGCGGCTCTCTCTCTCTCTTCCCCCCCCGGCTCGAGCTCTCTCTCTCATCGGCCTCTCTCTCTCTCTCTCTCTCTCGGCCGTTCCTCTCACGAACCCTAAATCGATTTTTCCCCAAATCGGACAAGAAGAAACCCTAGATTGAGGGAGAACTCTGGGGGGCTCGATCTCTCTATCACAGCTCGACACTCTCTCCCTCTATAACCCTAGATCGGTGGGAAAGAAGAAAAGGCAGCGTTGATACTCCCCATCTCCTCCGACGGCGGATCGAGACCGCTGAGGTCGGCGAGCTGGATGAGTAGGTCCCGCGGCTGACTGGACGCCTAGGATCTCTGCAAGTTCGGCCCGATCCGATCCTGATCCAGTCGTGGCCCCCGATTCGATCGCAAACCGCGCGAGCGAGGGAAGGAGCTTCCGCTTGGACTCCCCGAAGCTTTTCCCCTCCAGATCGAAGCTCCAAGGGCTTTCAATCGTCCTCGTCTCTGTTGGTTTTGAGAGTTTCTTGGTGGATCGCCTTCGTTTTGGGGCGAAGATCGGCAATCAGTGACGGAGGATCAGATCCAGCGTTGAGCAACGACGACGACGGCGCTAACGCAGATCTGGCTTGATCCGAAGCCTATTGAAGAGAATCGGCGACGACAACACTAGGGGTTCCGATTCCATCAGATCTGATACTCCAATAATCAGATCTGATCTGATCCTGAAAATGTAAAAAATGCATGGACATGATAAAAAAACACAACATACTGTTAGGTACCGAAAGGGCGTTAATAGAAATATTAACGTAATCCAAGTCCCCGAACTTAAAATCTCTGGTTGCGTAGAAATCGAGGGATTTCTCCCAACCCTCGATTAGGTTTCTAGCTGACCTCCAAAAAGGCTAGTGGTAGCTCCAATTTTTACTTAGGTTGTTAGATTAAATCATATAAAAATTTTGTTGCGTACACCATGAGCTTGGGAGAGCTCGAGATTGCATGTTAGGGTTAGGCGCGACAGCTTTGGCGACTCCGCTGGGGACTAGTTATTAAACTAAGAGGACTTGAGGCCGTTTATAAAATGGTTGTTGTGTTTTTAAACTAACATGTTTTGTGTAGGATCGTCCGCATGTCAAAGTCATGTGGAAAATAAGGTTAGTCGCTAATCATGTGTTAAATGGTTTTGCAGGGGGGAGTTATAAGGGGTGGCGTGTGTGTAAACCCTTTGTTTTGCAGGTGGTGTAAAGGATGTATGTGTGTATGTGGATGTATATTGAAGTGCTGGATGTTTAAATTAAATGCATGTTTATGAGCTTTAGCACTACACCGCACACACAACCGCGGTCTAAAACCCCGATCGCACAATTTAGGACCTTAGGAGGGTTTATGGGTGGAATCTGTGAGTGAATGCTCGTGGTAATCTATTATTTACATAAACCCGCTCATCCCAATTGATAAAGATAGCACTGACCGACGATAGTAGCGGTGGGTAAACTATCTTTATCCTTTGGGATGGGAACCTTGAGCCTTTTAGCACCCTCACCTTAGACGTTGAAACCTCACAGTTTCATGCGACATGTGATTTGTGATTGCCATGTGTTCGGTTGGTAAGAAATCGTTCCATTTTTATTGTTCTTATTGTCTTACTCCTTATTTCAATTACGCACTTTATATTTCAAGGACGATATGTTTTAATTATGGGTGCCCCTTTAGGTTTAGGTTTAGATGGGTAGGCCTGAAGTAGACGTGATCCCGGTGCCTGAGAATCTAAAGACTCTATGGGAGAACCTCAACCCGAGACATCAAGACTACATGGAAAAATTCTTGAACTTCAAGATTTTTGACAAGCTCATATTAAGGAACAAGAAGACAGTGCCTTGATCGATGAGGAACGCTTGGCCCATGATAACAAGTGTCTCCACACAATCCCATTTAGTTCTTATGTTTCCATTTTATATGCTTTTCTTGTAAAGGGGTTTCCTTTGTGTTTCCCTCCTCTCTATTGAGGTTTACTTGTATTCATTTTCATCTCCCATGTAAAAATCACATTGTAAAGTCGAACCACTTTGTAAGCTTCAAGAAAGCAAGGTTCTATTCTCCCTTGTAATTGTTCGATTAAAATGAATGAAATTCATGTACATTTTCATGTATTTTTTAGAAAAAGGGGCACTCTAATTAAATATTTGTCGTCGTTCCTTTTCAATTGTATAATTTCTTTTGAGGAAATTTTGACAAGAGGATGTTATATGATACTGGGATCATATATGCTTCTTATCATTATTTTCGTCTCAAGAAAATATAAAATTGACTAGGATTTGTACCTTAATGATTTCTTTTGATTGGTACTAATCAGAATCATTTTCTTTTCCAGGAGCTTTTGAAAAACGACTGAAGAACGATCAATTATTCGCACTCGCCGTCAAACAAAGATGGAGAATGAAGACACCCGTGCTCGTGTCCTTAATATGGAAAACGAAATGACCTAGATAATAGCGTTATTGGTGGACCTCTCCAATCAAGTCAGGAACTTGACTTCAGTAGTTATTGCTTCTTCTCCAATAAATCCTCCTACCGCATCTCCTAGAGTACCGATAGCCCCGACTCGAGAAGAATTGGTCCGGGTTGAGATGAGGAGGACCGAGACATTTAGGGCTTATGCTCAAAGGTGGAGGGTTATGGCCTCTCAAGTGAAGCCGCCATTGACCGAAGAAGAAGCCATGAAATTACTGCTCCAGGCCATGCCACGGGACTTCTTTGAGAAGATGCATAATCACACCTGTATCAACTTCGCTGCGTTGGTGGAGTTAGGCGAATATATCGAGGGAATTATGCGTGAAGGGAGATTAATTGAGACCTCGAGTCGTCGATATGCCCCAAAAAGAGATAAAGAATCAGCTGTGGAGATCGCCTACATACAAAACTCCTCTTCCCAGAAGTCCTACAATCCTCAAATTCACAAACCCACTATGGAGGTAGGGGGTCCTTTGCGAAATTTTGAACGGAAGAGAAAAGCCCCTCAAAGGCAATTCACTCCATTGCCTAGGCCCATATCTCAGCTGCTGCCGATGTTAATTGAAAATCATTTGGTAGTAAAAGAAATCCCGAGGGATAATCCTCCAAAATTTGCCGGGGTTCGACCTTAGCAAAGCATGTGAATATCATATGGGGGAAAAAGGCCACCACGTAGACAACTGTTTGGTGCTTCGCTCCAAAATCCAGAATCTACTGGATAAGAAATTGCTCACATTCAAGGATTCAGCACCAAAAGTCCAACAAAACCCCCTCCCGGAGCATGCAGAGGATGTTAACATGATTGAAGACATCATTTCTAGTGAGTGGAGGGAGGAGTTTGAAGATGACTTCGTGGCTATGATGGAGCCCGTGGTAATCAATCTAACTAATGAAGAAATTCCCTATCAGGCTAGTACAATTGACGAGGGCTTGGTTGAAGTTGATTCATCAGCGCGGTGTTGGAACCATGAAGATTTCTAATGCGGGTTTTGTACCCGTTATGATCGAATTGCCCCAAGAAGTTGGAGAATGTTCCAATACTAAAGCCGTTCTCACTTATGACTCCAAGGCCGTCCCTTGGAATTATAATACGAATGAAATCGACGTTGTCACCTGATCAAGTCGAATCTATTCACCACGTGAAGGCATAGAGAAGAAAGCTGTCACTGATGAGGAAGCTGAACAACTCCTCAAAACACTCAAAACAAGTGAAGCAGAAGTGATTGAACAACTGCGCAAGATGCCCGCATGATTTCATTATTAGAGCTCTTCAAAACTTCTGAAAAGCATAGAAATGCTCTCCTCAAAATTCTGAATGAAGTTCATGTGCCTGAGGCCATTGGAGAAGTTCAGTTGGAGGAGTTTGTGGGTGCTATACTTCTAAGAGATCAAATTACTTTCTCTGAGAAAGATCTCCCTCCTGAGGGTCAAGCACACACCAAGGCGCTATATGTGTCTGCTCAACACTGTGAGACTAGGATTTCAAAAGTCCTGATCGATTATGGTTCTGCTTTGAACATTTGCCCTTTATCCACCCTTTGTAAATTGGGAATAGGGATGGAAAATATTTCTCCTCCAAACACTCCTGTTCGAGCTTTTGACGGAGTGAGAAAAGAAACAGTTGGGGAAATTGACTTGCCATTGACAATTGGCCCTATTACCATGACTCGAAATTTTAAGTACTTTTGGATATCCCAAGCAATTTTAGCTTGTTATTGGGAAGGCCTTGGATCCATGCGGCAGGAATTATTCCCTCTAGTCTTCATCAGATGATGAAACTTCACATTGATGGAAAAATTGTGACTATTAGACGTGAAAAAGATGTGAAGACTTTCCATAATACTGCCATACCTTTCATTGAGCCAGAGGTCAAAGGGGAGTCAAGTTATCACTCATTTGAGATGATATCAGTTACCCATGTGCCTATGGGGTCAATCATCAGAAAACCCCACTTCTCAAAAGCATCACTCATGTCAAGTAAGGAGCTGCTCAAGAATGGTTTTGTTATTGGGAAGGGTTTGGGTAAGCTTGCCCAAGGCATATCAGACCCCATTAAAGTTGTGAAAATCAACAAGCGTAAAGGCCTGGGTTATCAAAGCAAACGTAAGGGTCAAGGTAATTGTGGAGGCCCAGACATCAAGGGTAAGAGCTACCGACGTCTCTTGCCTCTGCCTTTAAAGGATTTCTTTCCTGGTCCGCCGAAGCTCTTGCAAGAGGAAGAAGCCGATGTCTATCACTTTGCTGACCTATTTGAAGAAGGCATGGTTGGCACTATAGGTGGAAGTGAAGAGCTTACAATTCCCACTGTGTAAGGGATGTTTTAGTTCTTGCATTTAGTTCTTAGTTGTATTCCATTCATTTTTCCCCTGCGAGGGAATTTTATTCATTTTTCCCCTGCGTGGGAATTTCATTCATTTCTCCCCTGCGAGGGAATTCATTTCATTTCATTTGTTTGTGCTTGTAATAATCTGGATCATAAACTTTGTAGATCCAAGATGATATACTTTTCTATACTTTGTAATGCAATCTTTGCATATCAATAAAACTCATGTTTTGTTAATAGACATGTGAGGTTTCCCAAATCAGTCCTATGATGATGCTTTGAGGCCTGATCCTTCACATGATCTATAGTTTCAAAATGTTTTAATGGAGCGAGAACGTCCAATGACATGAGGGCTAGTTCCCATAAACATTTTTTTCAAAATTCGAATTCGAAAACAATTTTTTCATGACCATTATATGCATTGCATTCATTTATATGCATATATACTAACCATTCTTCGATTGCATTTCAAGCATGGCATTTCACATCATGATAGTCATTTGCATGGCTCGGATTCGCATTCAAAAGATTGTGGCGAACCTGATTATTCCGACCCAGAGAATGAAGATGATTTTCAAGCTATTGAAGAGGAATGGCTCAGATATGAAGAATCCAAACCTCCTACCACTGAACAACCAATCACTGTTAATTTGGGAGATTCAGATAATTCTAAAGAAGCCAAGATTGGGGGCATGTCTCTCAGAAGGATGCCAATAGATTAATTGAGCTTTTGAAAGTGTACCAAGATACTTTTGCTTGGTCATATGCCGATATGCTGGGGCAACACCATTTTCATTAGTTTATGGGATGGAAGCTGTATTACCCGTGGAAGTGGAAATTCCTTCACTGAGGGTACTTTCTCAAATCAAGCTCTCTGAAGCTGAATGGGCTCAACAAAGATTTGAACAACTTAATATGATTGATGAAAAGTGGGTAAAAGCCTTATGCCATGGACAAAGCTATCAGAAGAGAGTAGCCAAGTCGTTCAACCGCAAAGTTAGGCCAAGACATTTCGAGATTAATGATCTTGTCTTGAGAAAGGTCTTGCCTATCATTCCAGACTCTCGTGGGAAATTTACTCCAAATTATGAAGGTCCTTATATTGTAAAGAAAGTGCTACCTAGTGGGGCACTGATTCTTGTAGAAATGGATGGTCAAGAATTGCCAAGACCTGTAAATGCCGATGCTGTCAAGAAGTATTATCCATGAATAAATTGAAAGGCCTTTGAGCCATTTTTGGATTGAATATGAGCCATTTTAGGATGTTTGCATCATGCATCGCATGCATACATATTGCATTTGCATGTTTGTTCATCTTGCAGGTATCTTTGATGAAGGTCTTGCCTGTTCGTGAGAAGTTCATCTCAGAAATAAAAAAACAAACAAACAGACAAAGAACAAAAAAAAGAGCTTGTTCTTTAGAACTTAGGAGTGACCTTATTCCTTAGAATGACGAAAGAGTCATTTAGAATTCTAGAAGTACAGTTAGAACTCTAGAGGTGAACTCCTGGTCTGAAAAGTCTATTCTTTTCACAAATTTTATTCTACCTTGTTGTCAAAAGTCTCTCTAGTAGAGTCAAAGAAGCATGTCTTTTCAAGCAAAATTTTATTGCATTTTCATTCCCCAAGGAGCTGAATTTAACTAAAATGGGTTTTGGAAAACCTGAAAATGATTGTTAAATATGCCAAGTGGTGGTGCCTAAAATGATGAAAGGCAACCTCTTTACCAAACACGTCCTTATACACTCTTTTAGAGAATTGAGTGGAAAGAACCATGTCTTAGGATATAGGATTCATTCACAGTGAGTACATGATTTGAGGTGATAAAGGCATTTCATTTCTCAATCCCCAAACACTATTGATATCCCTTGCAAGCCACTTTGAGCCAAATAGGGAGCATTTCCAAAATAAACTTATCAAGAACAACCCCACATTGGGGCAAAATAGGGGGTCTTGGTTGAAAATTATGGAGCAGAAGATTAAGAAAGATTTTATTGCTTTCACTTGCATCAATCTTCTTGTGTTAGCTTCAGGTGATTTCTTGTCGAAACTCGAAGCATCCCAAAGTGAAGAAGAGCATTCCATTCACTACCACAAACACAATTACCCTTTGCTTAGCCAATTTGAGCCTTATACAATTCTTTCATAACCCCAAGTGATGATTATCTCCCCCCTTTGGGGCAAGACACATGATTTACCAACAAAATTGGGAACATTAGTCATGCCACTCGAGAGTCCTAGATACTCAAAAGAGAATGAAAATTAGGGGACATGAAAAAGCAGTGTGCCTGGTAAAAGCAAGGTTAATGCCCATGAAAAAATGCAAAGAAAAGCAAGAATGCAAAAAAGAGCGAAATTCATGATCATGCAAAAGATCATTCGTTGAAAAACAAAAGAAATGCATTGCAAGAGAAAACATGTATTGCAAGCAATATCATTAGAACAGGAGCGAAGCTCTCTTGTCTCAAGACAAATTACCAAAAGGACTCTCGAGATCGGTTAAATTTCAAGAGTCAAATTCTCGAAAGGTTATGTGATGGTAATGATGCCAAGATAATCATTCACTTTTAACCCTTCGATACTTGAAAAATGTTCAAACCTTTTTGAAGCCTCACCCGAACCAACATTACAACCCTTATCCGAAGTCTCTTCCGATCGGGATGGTTCGAGTGGAAATGAGAATATCACATAGGAGCTACCGCTAGAAGGAGTGGAAGCAATCCTATCTTATCTTATCTTCAAGGTTCTTGACTTGTAAACCCAATGAAGATATAGATTGAATATTCATTTCTTGGCCTCAAAGTACATACCCTTTGTGTAAGCCCATGACCAAGCCATCATTACAGTCCCTTCTAAAGACCTTTTGATCAATGGATTGTACTCACTATGAACGTTTCCGAAAGCCTTAGGCATAGGTTGAGTGAGACTTCTCTAGTGAGATTTAAACAAGTTTCCCATATCAATGGTTGGGAACAATAGCCATTTTTGAGAGCTAGTGTGAAAGACCTCTTTTGATTAGGATATTTTCACTTGGCATATTTGACTTAACCCTTAGATGGTTAATCAAATCTCATTTTGTTAAAATCTTCTCTGAAAGGATTTGACAATTGATATGATTTTGCAAGGTTGATTCTCTAGCAATTTCGATTATCACATTCGGTCGAAACCCGTTTTTGCATGGTGAGACCTTTCTCCAAGTCAAAACCCATTTTTAGACGGTGAGACTATCACACCCGGTCGAAACCCGTTTTTGCACGGTGAGACCTTTCTCCAAGTCAAAACCCGTTTTTTAGACGGTGAGACTATCACATTCGGTTGAAACCCGTCTTTGCACGGTGAGACCTTTCTCCAAGTCAAAACCCGTTTTTTAGACGGTGAGACTATCACATTCGGTCGAAACCCGTCTTTGCACGGTGAGACCTTTCTCCAAGTCAAAAACCGTTTTTAGACAGTGAGACTATCACACCCGGTCGAAACCCGTCTTTGCACGGTGAGACCTTTCTCCAAGTCAAAACCCGTTTTTTAGACGGTGAGACCATCACACTCGGTCGAAACCCGTTTTTGCATGGTGAGACCTTCCTCCCAGTCAAAACCCGTTTTTACACGGTGAGACTATCACATCCGGTTGAAACCCGTTTTTACACGGTGAGACCTTCCTTTTTCCAGTCTAAATCATACGGTTTATAGGTCCATCCTTAAACCACATAGTTCTAGGTCAACTTAAAACCTTGTCTTTAGGTTCCAGGTTATCCTTAAAACCTTGTCACCCAGTTCTAGGTCAACTTAAAACCTTGTCTTTAGGTTCCAGGTTATCCTTAAAACCTTGTCACCCAGTTCTAGGTCAACTTAAAACCTTGTCCCTAAGTTCTAGGTTATCTTTAAACCTTGTCATTAGGTTCTAGGTTATCCTTAAAACCTTGTCTTCAAATTCTAGGTTATCTTTAAACCTTGTCTCTAGGTTCTAGGTCATCTTTAAACCTTGTCTTCTCGAGTTCTAGGCGATCCTTAAATTTCATCTTTAGGTTAGTGGTTATCCTTAAACCATTCATTTTTCATTTAGTAATTCCATTGTTTTCATTCCACCCCACGAGAGAGAGAGAGCAAAAGGCATAATGAATAAACCCCAACAAAAGTTCAGAGGTCTCAATAGGCAAAGGTGAGTATCAGGTAGGTCCACAGTTGAATGCCTTTTCTTTTGTCTTCCTCTGTTTTCAAAAGTCGAGCTGACTAAAAATTTCAGGTGTCAATTTTTATCTTTGAGTGGAACCTCTTAGAGCTCCCACCCAAAGAGGGGCGGTTTGTTGACACCTGAAATAAAAAATTGTTTGAAATTGAATAAAAAAAATGAGAGCAAAAGAAAACCAAAAAAAGAAAAGAAAAGGAAAGAAAGAAAAAAAAAAGAAAAAAACGGAAAATGAAAATAATAAAACGAAAAAAATAAAGAAAAGGGAAAATATAAAAGGGGCCCCTTTGGTTTGAGCGGCTCTCTCTCTCTCTTCCCTCCCGGCTCGAGCTCTCTCTCTCATCGGCCTCTCTCTCTCTCTCTCTCTCTCTCTCTCTCTCTCTCTCTCGGCCGTTCCTCTCACGAACCCTAAATCGATTTTTCCCCAAATCGGACGAGAAGAAACCCTAGATTGAGGGAGGACTCTGCGGGGCTCGATCTCTCTATCACAGCTCGACACTCTCTCCCTCTATAACCCTAGATCGGTGGGAAAGAAGAAAAGGCAGCGTTGATACTCCCCATCTCCTCCGACGGCGGATCGAGACAGTTGAGGCCGGCGAGCTGGATGAGTAGGTCCCGCGGCTGACTGGACACCTCGGATCTCTGCAAGTTCGGCCTGATCAGATCCTGATCCGGTCGTGGTCCTCGATTCGATCGCAAACCGCGCGAGCGAGGGAAGGAGCTTCCGCTTGGACTCCCCGAAGCTTTTCCCCTCCAGATCGAAGCTCCAAGGGCTTTCAATCGTCCTCGTCTCTATTGGTTTTGAGAGTTTCTTGGTGGATCGCCTTCGTTTTGGGGCGAAGATCGGCAATCAGTGACGGAGGATCAGATCCAGCGTTGAGCAACGACGACGACGGCGCTAACGCAAATCTGGCTTGATCCGAAGCCTATTGAAGAGAATCGGCGACGACAACACTAGGGGTTTCGATTCCATCAGATCTGATACTCCAATAATCAGATCTGATCTGATCCTGAAAACGTAAAAAATGCATGGACATGATAAAAAAACACAACATACTGTTAGGTACCGAAAGGGCGTTAATAGAAATATTAACGTAATCCAAGTCCCCGAACTTAAAATCTCCGGTTGCGTAGAAATCGAGAGATTTCTCCCAACCCTCGATTAGGTTTCTAGCCGACCTCCAAAAAGGCTAGTGGCGGCTCCAATTTTTACTTAGGTTGTTAGATTAAATCATATAAAAATTTTGTTGCGTACCCATGAGCTTGGGAGAGCTCGAGATTGCATGTTAGGGTTAGGCGCGACATCAGCGATCCCTAAACCTTTACAGAAAGTTTAATTAGGTCCCTAATTTTTTTTGTACAATTAATTCCATAAATCATATGCTTTCATATCCGATATGGTCCTTTCATTTAAAAAGAAAACAAAAATGCAGACGTGGGAGTTAAGTACCGGTAAATGCTAACATGGTATCCTACGTGACATATAAAAAAACTTAAAAGATAGAATAACACGAAATTCATAAACAAGAAAATTAAGAAACAAAATAAATATTAAAAAATGAAAAATAAGGAAATTTGAAAAAGAAAAAAAGAAAAAAAGAAAAGGGAAACGATAAACAGAAGTCTCGTTAGTGAACTAGGGCAGACGTCCGTGAATTGTGGCTATACTGAATTAGGGACGGCGGCGACTCGTTGCCGGTGGTCGTGCAACCTGTCGAGGTGACGCCGATGTCACGCCACCTCAAAGGGATCCAGCCTGAGGTGGAGGTCGCAGAATGACCCATGTCGTACCTCGAAACTGCCACCCGCCCTAGCCAGACAGCCCTCCATACCCTTGTGCATAATCTATTAGTTAGATTTTTTATTTTCTTATTTTTCTTATCCATATCAGCACTATATTTAAAAATAATTCATGTCACCAAATAAGTTAGTATAATCAGTGCTAGGGTGACATTCCTCATAATCATTCTATTTACATATCTATGAGGAGGGTCAACTCTAGTTAGAAGATGTTTAATTTCGAGGACTAAATTTGCAAACAAAAAAGATTCTGGAACCTAATTGAACATCTTACAGAAGTTGACAAACCATGGTTCTTTTATCCCTAAAAAACGGGCCCAATATTTTTTTTTTTTGAGTTAAATCTAGTTGTAAGTTGTATTCTTTACTGAAATACACTATTTTGATAGAATGGATCCTTCTCTCCTAATCGCACGTTTGTAGAAGTCTTAATATGTCTTAATCATTGATATTAATAATCCACACGTGGTTGTGACACTAGTAGAAATATCGTGTAGGGTATATGATTTTGGTTTTACTTTGATACTTTAGAAGAAGCTTAAGAAACGTTCCCCCATCTCTCCTTTCTTTGGAAAAAAGAATTGAAAAGAAAGTCAAAAGGAACACCAAGCACGTGAGAAATAACCTGTTGTTACTTGTTTAGCTGCCATTTCTTCCTCTAAATACCCGATCATGCTGTCGACGCACTTCTGCCTGAGATGGGCCGTCTCGTTGATGCACTTGGTCACGAGGAGCTCTACAGAGCAGAGACGTCGGAGAACGCGCCAGTAGGCGCCGTAACGACCCACGGCGAGCGAGCCTTGGTCGTAGCCGAGAGCCGTCAATGCATGGGGACACTTGCGGTCCGTGAATGCCAAGTCGTGGCCTTTGAAGAACTCTGCGGCGGCCTGAGCTGATTGGATCACCATGGTGTTCAAGGAACCGAGCTTCAACCACGTGACAGGCCCGTGCTCGGCTCGGAAGCTGTGGAGGTTCTGGTGCGGCATGATCCCGAGGTCGAGGATGTTGCCGATGATGGGCCATGCCGGGGGCTGAGGGGGAAGCTTGGTGCGCTTCCAACGGTTGAGAAGGAAAAATAGAAGAGCCGAGAGGAGGAGGCCGAGCCAAAAGGGCGAAGTAGGGCAGGACTCCATTGGCCAAGCTTTCAGCTATTGCTCACCTTGCACTTATGCGATTATTGCGTGGAAAACAGGATACAAATATACACTCTTATCCTCTTCACTTCACGAGAAACCAACCCAAAACAATAAAGAAAAAGAAATATATGCCGTCCACATTATAAAAAGGAAAAAAAAATTAATATATCTTTTGGCTATGAAATGGAGTAAACGTGCTGGTCATGTTGATTCTTGTACATCCATTTCATCTAATCAGGTAAAATTAGATTCTTCGTTTTAATAATTTCAATATTGGTCCAACAACTTACGTGAATTATGCAATCAAATCTTGTACTTAATTTATGCAACCGAGTCTTATAACTTAAGTTTGGTATTCAATGTAATCTCCGGCTACCAAAGATTGAAAATTCATGTCAAAATTATGATGTCTTGTTCTATCTTGAATTTAATGAACTGCTTTATCGACTTATTTGTCCTAAAAAATCAAAAAATTATGCACTTACTTTTGCCTTCGTAAGATGGCATGTCACTTTTCCAAAATTGCTATAAAATAATTCAATCATCAATTTGATTGAAATTTCTGATCTTCACTATCCAAAGGACTACTTCATGTTGAAACATGATTTTCACTTATGAAATCATCATGTTTTTTTAAAGAAAATTATTTCAGCAATCAAATTCACCAATGAGGACGGAGTTTGATCCTTGATATAAAAAGAATCATTTTATATGACCTTGCATTCATTTTACTCGCTGCGTCCCTTATGCACGTTTAAGCTAGAGGCATGATAGTTCATTAATAGTTAGGTTTCAATATGAGTAAGTCATCCATTTATCTTATGAAGATTAGGGATCTCCTATGCTCTTCAACTAGGGACAATGTCTGGTGAGAATCTTGAGCCGATGGCTATAATTTTGATTGAGAAGCGACTCTATGGTTCTTATATGGACTCAATTTTCTTGTTGATAATTTTGAACTGGTTTCTTCTGATCAATTAAAGACCCAAACAAGCTTAGAAGATTGCAAGCTGAGTATCAAGATGAGCGTTTTCGAGTCTCTTTTCTAATGATATAGTTCATGGATTAATTCTAAGTATAGTTTCCTAAATTTGTATTTTTCTAAGAAACACCGGCTGATCATGTACTGGGCCGCCTAAATGAAAAACGGTGATGTCGGATTTTCAAAAGTGGATTTCACAATAGCTGTTCAGCCTAAAATTTTTACGCAAATTACGTCGGCCTGTTGACTAACTCTCTTTAACATTTCAGCTCAATTGAATAAACGAGCAGCGTGTACCGTTTCGGCGTGATTGCGCGGTCTGTCTATGTCTGATCCGAGAAACCCACTTTCCTTTTTTTTTTTAATTCCCGTTGCCATCTTCTAATTGCCCACAATTAAGCCCCTAACCCAGCCACCATCTAATCCCAATTGGACTAGAACCAAACAAGAATTGAACTAGAGAATTAAAGAACCAAAATAGCTTCCAAACCAGCACCATCTCTGGTGATGTCCACCTAGAATGGCGTGAATACAGCTGGAGGCTGCAGTAAACCGTCAGAGAAGGGACCGGACCATCTTGTGTGGTGTTCAGTAGAAAATAAGAGGAATGATAGACGATGGTCCTCATCTTGTGTGGTGTTCAGTAGAGTTGCGATTCTTATTTTAATGTGTCGGTACTCATACATCAAGAAAGTTACAATAAACTGTTAGAGAAGGGATTGGACCATCGCAATTATATGGACACACGAAAGTTTTCAGAGAAAATAAAATGAGGAATGATAGACGATTGTCCCCATCTTGTGTGGTGTTAAGTAGGATTGCGTTTTTTATTTTAACGTGCCGGTGCCCATATATCCTGTATTCTCTAATTGCATGTGTACATTTTTCTTCCCCATGATACAGGGAATATCAATGACTTTTACACTAAAGAAGAGCTGTACGTTGGCAACTCTTCACTTTAATTCATCCCCACACCAGATTATTCCTGGAGGGTCATTGAATATGTGTAACCTTTTCAATTACATGGACACACAAAAATTTTCGGGGAAAATAAAATGATAAATGATAAATGACACAAGAAATTGATGTCGTTCGATACAAATGTTGAAACTTGTATTAATAAAAAGAGTAAACTATGAATGACTTACTAGTAAATCGGAGAACACATGATTACAATCGATGACACTTTTAAGTAATTTCCAGTCCCATAATTACACCACATACCCACGGTGTTTATGGAACAAATTTCATAATAAACGCCGAAGAGAGAATCCCTTCGGTCAGATAAATGGAAGAAAAAGAAAAGACCAAAAAGAAAAAATAAAAAAGGACCAAGGGGCCACCAGAACCAATGACTACTCTTTCTTTTGTTTTCTATTTGCTTCTCGTGTTGACAAGTTTTCCAACAAGCTCCCTTATTTCTACTCAATCATGAGCTCCTCTTCTATAAAATTATCCTACTAGAAGAAGGCTCTTCGTTAGATGTTGCTGCTACTGTGAAGAGAATTCAACGAAATAAGACGACAAACTTCATGCGTAGCGGTTGAACACACATGTAAGGAATCTATTGCAGGTTCAAACCAAATTGAAGAGGCGGTTGAATTTCATTAATTCGATCGGACTTGCTTTTGACCGTGTTAATTAACTAGTTCAAACTCAAGGCCTTATTTTAATGTAAACAGAATTAGAAAGGGGCGGTCAGAGCAGGACGTGGGACTGGTTTCAGCAAGGAAGAGGACCGGTTGTTGTAATTATGGTTAATGGATCAACGAAATCCAATAAATTAAGATACGTCTTTTCTATTCACGTATCTTTTTTGGATTCATGAATTTCCTATTATTTTATGTTCACGTATCTGTTGAGTTCATGAATTTCTTAGATTTATGTATATTTTAGTTCATGAATTTATTGAGTTAATGAATTTCTTGAATTCATGTATCTTTGGATTCATGAATCTCTTGGATTCATGTATTTTTTTATTCATGAATTTCGTGGATACATGCGTCTATTTAATTCATGTATCTCTTCTGTACAAGAACTAAAATTCTCTATAAATAGATGGAAGCATAGAGCTTCATTTATAGTTGTCGATTTCTTAACTCGATTCTAAAAAACTCGATATACTTTTCTCCTCTTCGATTTTTGAGTGTCTTTGGTTCAATTGAATGATTCGGCGAGTCCGTTTGCATAGTGCTAATCCAAATAGGTTCGAGTGCTGTATCTTGGGAGGTATAGTTTGTGAATCTGCGGAGCACCATTGGCGAACTAATCGTCTTAAGGAGATTCGGATATCCGTACCTCACCTCCAATTTCATGTTATATCTTATTTTCTTATTCTCCAAAAGTTGTAAGTTTACATAAAAAGAAGAATATTATATAACTGTTATCGTCTTCTCAATTTCATGTTCTGATTGCAACAAACAAAGTGAATTCTCTGGATTATAATATCCAACACCGGTTTTTGCCGAAAATTTGCGGGGATCAAAGCTGGAATGGGCCCACTGTAGGCAGCCTGTTGGGTCTGAAGTGAGCTGAGTATGAGGCCATTTGACAGCTGCTATTCTCGACCAAAAAGGGCTCGATGACTTGACATTGCATTTGATATTTTCTCAAAACCCTAGGAGTAGGCCCCGCTGAGCTGTCTGGAAATGGCAGAGCTAAACGTGCTGGAAAAAAAGAGAGAAAAGAACAGAGGATAATGAACGCAAAACTATTAGAAACTGTAATCTTTTTCCTTCTTCACAGTAAAACATCATAGAAAGGACAGGCATCGATCACGTGTGGCCTCCAAAAGGAAATTTCCTTTTTCTTTCTTTAAGAGTTGGTGGAAAAAGAAATTAGGAAAGATTCTAAATAAAGGTATCAAATGAATCTTATTGCAAATATGAGCCTCAAAAAAGGACATGACCTCGTTGGCAAGGGACATGACCTCGTTGGCTAGTTAATAGCATTCCCCTGCCCTCCTTTTTTTGTTTTGTTTTGTTTTGTTTTGTTTTTTTTGTTTTATTTCCTTTTCCTTAGTCTGAAGGCATCCGGAGATATGTGGAGAGGGCCAATTGAGGGTCGCCCTCACCTTACTCGGGCAAGGCCAATGAAAAATTAAAATATTTTATCTCTTCCACTTATCGTCCTACTTACATTAAGATTAACTAAAGCGCTAAAATGACATCATTTTAATCTGAATCCTAATTTTTACACAAAATTTTAATTAAATTAAGTTTAAAATATCCAAATTTTTTTCCATAAAAAGACAAACTCAAAAAAGAAAAAAAAGGCAAAAACATAAAAAAAAAAAAAATAAACCCAAGGTTGTGATCGCCAACCCATAACTGGTAGTAGAGATGAGCATGGTTTCAAGGTAGAATTTGAAATTTGAGAATCAGACGGGTGAGAACTTGTAGATTCCAAGTTTTAATGTATGCAGGATAGGTTCCAAGCTCCCATAAATGAAGAACTTGTTTCGACGAGTAGATTTTAGATTCTTGATTAGAGGAACCTGGAACCTAAAATCTGAAACTTAAAACCCAGAGTGAGTGATAATATTTTTCTTAGTCTATATTTTCATGCAATTTTGTGATATTCCATGTCATTCGATGATGAATGTATAATCTAGAATCACTAGTTTGAGCTTTCATTTTATGATTAAGACTTTTACTTTATTAATGTCCATATTTTTCGTGTGTTTGATTATAAGTTATGAAGTAAATTGTAGTAGCAGCGGTGATCATTAAAGGATTAATTCACTGCAATCGGTCAATCGATAATATAGGTGGAACCTATGTAGACCCTGGAACCAACCTTGGAACTTGTGATAGGATAAGTTCCAAGTTCTAAGATATGCATGGTAAGTTTTATGTTCCAAAAAATAAGGAATGTGTTCCAACGAGTAAGTTTTAAATCTCAAGTGGAGCATGTATGAAACTTGAAATCACTCATCCCTAGCCGATAGGGTGTTAAGGTTGCAGGCACCTCGATGAGGGCCGCAACCCTTGCCGACCAAAGGTGAGGGTGCACACTGCATGTATTTTTTTTTTTGAAAAGCTTTTAGATTAATTTTTAATCAAATTTAATTAAAATTTGGGTTAAAATTGTCTTTGGACAAAAATGTCCTTTTTCGGCTAGAATATTCATTTAGCCAGTTAGCAAGTTTAGACCTTTATTTGAAACTTCTATGGCAATTTCAGGTCTTTTTTTTGAGAAAAAGATCCACTTTAAATCTTTTTTTTTTTTTTTGAGAAATTGATAGAACCTTGGATCATTATTTGAAATTTTTCCAAGAAATTTGGGTTATAGGACTAAGGACAGACCTACTCTCTCCTTGGATAGGTTCATTAATCCTCAACACAATAACATCAACGCCAACAACCTTAGGGTAATAATATGTTGAAATTATGTTCATGAAACTTAACATCTTGTTCTTGTTTTGGATACATGACATCACGTCTTGTCATTTCCTAAATAACCAGTCAAGAATATAACTAGTTGCCATAATATTCTAAAAACCTAACACACTACGTTTTATAGGTATCACCTTTAAAGGATGGAGCTTCCTTAGTGCTATTCCCGCCCGCTCTCTCATGTCGAGGGTCTCTGGAGTCAAACCATCACCGAGTTTCCAGTCGAAATGGTAAAGCAACTTCGCAAGACCGAGATGAAGCACCCTATCCGCCAGCGAAAGTCCGACGCAAATTCTTCTGCCCGATCCGAATGGAATTAGCTCAAAGTTTTGACCTTTGTAGTCAATTTTAGATCCTAGAAACCTCTCTGGTTTGAATGCTAATGGCTCCTCCCATGCATCTGGGTCTCTTCCAATGCCCCATACATTCACGAAAACCTGGGTATCTTTGGGTATATCAAAGCCCATGAAATTGGTTTCTTTTATAGCATTTCGTGGGAGAAGCAAAGGTACTGGTGGATGCAATCTTAGGGTTTCCTTCACCACAGCTTGCAAAAACGGCATTTTCTCCGTGTCACTTTCTTCGAGTTTTCTGTTCAACCCCACAGTCTGGTTAATCTCATCTTTGGCCTTTTTCATTGACACGGGTTGGCGGAGTAGCTCCGCCATCGCCCACTCGATGGTGCTGCTTGTAGTCTCTGATCCAGCGAAAAACATTTCCTGCACCATCAATTAGACCCATTTAGTACAATATCATGTCTTGCTAGGGTTACCACCAATGTTGATTCTTTTGATATAATTAAGAAATCCATTTTCGCTCGAAAATCACTCCCTCAAATCGTGGGCTTAACAGTGAAAATCATCATGCTTCACCTGATACCATCCTTATCAAACATAGAAGCATAAAGAAAGGAACGAGAATTTGGTGATTGGATCCTAAAATTGACGAAATAAATCCACTAATGACAATAGAAATATTTATAAAAGGGCAAGTGCAGGTGTTTGATTGGAAAAAATGAAATAAACAACTGGAATGGCAAGAATTAAGTTGCTGAGAAATAACTGAAAATGAATGGCAAGAAAGTGAAGTGTGTTCTTTTTATGTTTGTGCGTCTTTTTCCCTTAAGATGTGCTCTTTTTGTAGTCTCGGCTACAACGATTGCTTAACTGCAACCGCCGGTCAACAACTTTAAAAATTGTTCCGTCCTACAAGTTTGACTACAATAATTGTTCGCGCTAGTTTTATCCTTGCAGTCGGTTTGATTCGGGCAATGTTAAAACTTCTCGACTCGACCAACATTAACTTGACTTTCATTTATAAGTCCATGGACAAAAACTATTCATGCCTTGTCAACTTAATTTTATTGGCTTGTTATAATCAATGCCGGTGTTTGAGCATCGATTATATTTATAGTCAATATCAGATCACACATCTAATCAACATACTATTCACTCATTCATTGTGGATACCCAACATGTTCTATTAATCAGTCAAATTGACATCGACTTAATTTAATAAATCATTCAATGTATCTTTCTAGCACTAGATTTTCTTTTTATAAAAAATAACCATAAATCAATCTTGTGTTTTTGTGGAACATTCTTAGCTAGTTATTACAAAATGAGCACAGATTGGCTAAATCAGAAAAGAATGGTAACATCCTTATAATAGTAGTAGCTTTTTGTTATGCAACGTTCTCTACCAACTTAAAGTGTAAAATGTTTTCATAGATAGTTGATTGGAAAGAGCTAGTTATTATAAAATCTAGTGCTAGAATGTTCTACAAAAACACAAGTTTATAAAGAATGACGCATGATATGACCTGCTTGTTAATTGTCAATTAAGTTTACAACCCCAGTTTACAAACCGAACTGGACCTAATATCCTTAAGATGTTAATCATTTGTTTTTTGCCAAGAGTGGAAGAGAGGATACCAGAATTATTATAATGACGTTCTGGGAAGAGATTTTGCGAGGGCCTTCTTTTCCATCGCCCTCATAATCCAATACCGCATCCAAGAAGTCATTCGTTGTTCTCATCTCCCCCCTTAGCTTTCGCTCCTCCAACCTCTCATTGACAAAGCCTTCGACAATCTTCATGGCTCGACCCATGTCCTTCGCCATGCTTGCCTTGATCCCCTGCGGGTCCAACCATTTCAACCACGGCAGGAAGTCGGCTACGTTGGGCTTGCCAGCCCATTCCATGATCCGGTTCATGGCATCAAAGAACTCAGGCCCGTCCTTCGATTTTGGGTCCAACAGATCCCGCGAGAGCACCATATTACCCACCACATTAAATGCCATGAGAAAGAGGAAGTGGGATAAGTCGATTCCTTGCTCTTCATAAAAATTAGAAATTTTTAACGATTAATTATAATTAGAGAATGTATAGCAGAACGTAATGAATGAGACGTGAAAGAAAAATAAAAATTATTGCACCAAGTTTTGCAATTAGTTTAAGGAGGGATGGAGGAATCAACCTCCAAGCTGCAATGTCCAAGACAAAAGTTGGATTTTTCAAGCCAAAGTCGAACTTAATAAAGTTCTTGATAAGCTTGTTTTCAGATATTTTTCACTAACAAAACTAAATTAGCATCTGAACTCTTAAAAACTCCAACTTGGCTTCTACAAATAAAATAAAGTGGAAAGTTTACTTCTACATTCTCTTGCATAATAATAAGGATATACTTGATCAAAGCATCAGAAGATATATAAAACCCAACTACTTGATCATGCTTGAGTTTGACCTAATTCAATGGTAAAGCTACTCAAGCTTGGCATAATTCAACAGTAGAGCCACTCTAGTTCGACTCAAACTCAAGAAGAATGAAAGCAAGTTCGATAGCACTTTAAACACCAGTAGCTCTTGGGCAACTTGAATTATTTACACTGATATATATTTTTATTGAATTTGTCAATTACAGTAACAAAACAAAGGGACAAAATTATCAGCAGTCCCTAAACTTTTACAAAAAATTTTTAATTAGGTTCCTAAATTTGTTGTGCAATTAGATCCTCGAGCCGTATAACTTCTTTGATATGGTCCTTCCATTAAAGAAGTAAATATAAATGTTGACATGACGGTTACGTCCTCATTGAAAGCCAACATGGTGTCTTAAATGACTTCTTATAAAACCTAAAAATAGAATGAAATAGAAAAATTGAACAACTAGGGGTGGAGGTGAGTTGTCGCCCGGGGTCATGCACTAAATTGAGGCAACGCTTGGGTTGGTGAATGTTTACTTGGGTTGGTGAATGTTTACTTGGATTTACATTTCTTTATTTTTATCATCTTTCTTACCCATCTTAGCACTAAGTACAAATAAATTCATGTCTCCCTAATTAGTTAGTCTAGTTAGTGCTAACATATGGTGGGGATGCAATATTCATCGTAACCATTATATTCACATATTTAAGAGGAGGGCCAACTCAAATTAAAGGATATATAATTTAAGAATTCAATAGTAGAAAAAAGAAAAAATAAAGAAGATTCTGGAACTTAATTGTACATTTTGCAAAAAAGAAAGGATTGCCGGTTCTTTTATCTGTGAAAAGCAGGCCCAATGTTTTCTTAGGTAGATCTAGTTGCAGGTTGCCTTCTTTACTGAAAAACGATTCTTTTGACAGCGTGGATCGTCAACTCCTAATGGTGCAGAAGTCCCAACATATCTTAACCGTTGATTTTACATATATTAATAATTGAGAAGAACTTGTGACACTAGTGGGAATATTGTGCAGGGTATAGGCCTTCATAAAAAAGAAAGCAACAGAGAGAGAGAAAGGAACGTCGTTTAACCGCCAATAACCTGTTGTTACTTGTTTAACCGCCATTTCTTCCTCTAAATACACGACCATGTTGTCGACACACTTCTGCCTGAGATCGGCTGTCTCGTTGACGCGCTTGATCACGAGGAGCTCTGCAGAGCAGAGACGTCGGAGAACGCGCCAGTAGCCGCCGTAACGACCCACAGCGAGCGAGCCTTGGTCGTAGCCGAGAGCCGTCAATGCATAGGGACACTTGCGGTCCGCGAATGCCAAGTCGTGGCCCTTGAAGAACTCTGCGGCGGCCTGAGCTGTTTGGATCACCATGGTGTTCACGGAGCCGAGCTTCAACCACGTCACAGGCCCGTGCTTGGCTCGGAAGTCGTGGAGGTTCTGGTGCGGCATGATCCCGAGGTCGAGTATATTGCCGATCACGGGCCATGCGGGGGGCTGAGGGGGAAGCTTGGTGCGCTTCCGGTTGAGAAGGAAAAGTAGGAGTGCCGGGAGGAGGAGGCCGAGCCAAAAGAGCCAAGAAGGGCAGTACTCCATTGGCTAAGCTTTGAGCTATTGCTCACCTTGCACTTATGCTATTATTGCGAGGAAAAAATTATATTAATATACACTCTTATCCTGTTCACAAGAAAGCAACCCAAAACAATAAAGAAAAAGCAGGAGATGCAATTATTTGCCATCCACAATACAAAAAGGAGAAAACATTAATATATCTTTTGGCTATGATAGAGTAAACATGTTGGTCACGTAGAGTCTGGTGATCCATTCATTTCATCGTATTAGGTTGAATTTGATTCTTATTTCATTGGAATAATTTCATTTTTGGTCAAACAACTTATACGAATTATGCAATCAAATCTGTAACTTTTAATTTGTGCATTTAAGTCCTACAACTTTACTTCAGTATCACAAAATTATGATGTCTTGTCTTTCTTGGGTTTCACGGATTGGTTTGTCAACTAATTTGTCCTATCAAAATCGGATAGTTATGTATTTACTTTTGTTGAGAGTGTATAACAAATGTTCAATATCTTTACGCTAGGAGATTGTTAAGAAGGAGCCCAAGACTAAGCCTATTAATATATCTACTTGGATCTATCTTCACTCATAAGCTTAAAGCAATGAGTTATTGGCCAACTAGATATATTAATTACTTTACACTGTACCAATTCTCCATTGTAGGACTTCCCTAATTTTAGAATATCTAGGAAAATAAAGAAAATAAAAATTGCATTAGGACAAATAAATGAAAAAATGGAAAGAATGCGAAAATTAATTTGATTGTTCATGTATGGAAGTTTGAAATTCTGATGAGTATTTAGATTTTTGTTAAATGCAAAAAAAAATTAAAAAATCAAGTGAATATTGGCAAGGATTTCAATAAAATGGAAGAAATCAAGCAAAATCAAGTTGATTGCAAAATCATGTTCCGATTTGCATACTTGATTTAGTGCAATAAAAAATGGAAATTTGAAAGTTGCTAGAAAAAGTGGCCGTCTAAAAATTACTATATAAAGGCCATAATTTTTGTAAGTAGACAGGGGCCGAATTCAGAGAAATTTGGAGAGAGAAAATTCAGAGGGGGGGAATTCAATTGAAAATTGAGAGAAAATTCGTGGGGAACGAATTGAGAGAGCAGAAAAATTTGAGAAAAAGAAAACAACCCAAACAGATCAAAATTCTTGTTGTTCGTGGGGGTTTCTTTTCCTATTTTCATTATTCTTTATCTAGGGATAAAGTCAATGGAAGAAAAAGTGGGCTTTTGATTTCGACGTGTGCAGAAAAAAGATAGAGAAGACGTGCCGCAGGGAGAAGTGACTTGCAGCAAAGAAAAAAAAAGAAGCTACAGTGTCATCTTCTTCCTCCCGACGTAGCCCCTCGTTCGCGTCAGCCCTCGTGCCCGCGTTGGTCCACCGCATCTGCACAGCCCCTGCCGTTGTTGCTCCGTCGGCTGCTGCGCACCACCACCCGGACGGTCCGACTCGTGCCCTTGCAGCAGCTCGTGACGCCACTGTTCGCTGCCTTCGCTGCTCCCGCCGCCTTGGCCGCGCTTGCACTAGCGACGTCCGCAGCTCCACCACCGCGCCCGCACCGCTCGGTGACTCCAAAAGCTACGCTAATCCGCTATCGCGACGCCTCCGATCGAGATCCGACGACCGTCCTCCCGCCCCCGCTGACGTTGAGCCTTTGCCCAGCCTCTTCGTCGCCGTCTGCTAGCCACGCCAGGCGCTGCACCTTCGCCGGTCCCTTCGCCGGAGTCTCGACGGCGGCCATCGTGCGTTCGGCGCCCATCAACGCCGCAGCAAACCCCCTTTTTCTTTAGGTAGTTTAGCTTTTTCTTTTTATTTATTTTATTTTATCTCATTTTAATTTATTTATTTAAGTTGTAATATTTGATGTCAATAAATTTTGTAGGCATTATTCGTTAGGATTTTGTCCGAAATTATTATAATTATTAATTTAATCCGAGAGATATCGGATTATTTTTTTTTAATTATATTAATTTTTGGACTTTTCGGTAGAATTTTAATTGTTAAATCATTATAATTATTAATTTGATCCGTAAGACTTCGGATCAGATTTTTAATTATTTTGAACTATTTGTTGTGATAATTAGGATTATGATAATCGTTAATTTGACTTGTGAGACAACATGTTATTTTTTCGATTATTTTAATAATTTATTTTGTTGATAGTTTAGATTTAATATTTACTTCTCTTAAAAAAAATAAAAAATCATAAAATCATAAAAAAATTAAAAAATAAAGAGTTAAAACCTTGCATGAACATATAGGTTTAGTAAATTAGACATATAGAATTAGCAAATTAGCCATGTAGGTTTAATAAATTAAATTGCATTTTTAGGTTTAGTAAATCATGATTGCATTTTTAGGTTTAGTAAATGAGGATTGCCTTTTTAGGATTATATTTTTAGAAATCTTTTGAAATATGTTAGGGTTAGACCTAGATAGCTTTATTGTTAAAGATAGAGTCTTAGAAAAGTTTGCATATTTTTAAATGATTAAAAAATAATAATTTTCTAAGTCAAATACGGTTAATTCAAATTAATCCCAAACATGAATTAGAAAATTATTCATTTTAGATAGTTCAATTAGGATTTTTATTAATTAAAAATTTCAGATAAAAAAATCCAAAAATATTAGGTGCATGATAGGATTGTTCAATTAGAATACATTTACTAGTAGAACTAGGTTATGAGATGCATGCTAGCTAGTTTGCATAATAGGCCCATTTAATTAGAATTTGTATATTAGAAAATTAAGTCATTTAGTTAAAATGCATATGGTAGAATCCTAATTTCAAGAAAAACCAAAAAAAAAAAATAATTTTTTTATCTTGTGTGATGCAATTTATTTATTCATTTGTTTTTATTGAATGTTTAATAGTGGATGAGTAACCCGTGTGGTCACCATAGTTTGCATGATAGTAATTAGGTTAAGATAAATCCAAGTTGCCTGCATAAAATATTTTCAAAAAATAAAAAGAAATGGTAGCGAAAGGGCATTAGAGAAGTTTAATGTAATCAAGTTCTCGTACTCTTAGTCTTTGGTTTATAGGAGTAAAATAATTCTCTCGTTATTTTACTTAGGTGTCTAATCAGCCTACCAAAATGATTAGTGGCGACTCCTAGATAAAATTCATCTGCATGTTTAAAAAAACTTGAACCCTAAGTCGCGAATTGGTATGGGCCTGGAAGGGCCTGAGCTAAGTTTAAAACTTAGTAGTTCATTAATCTAAACTCTAGGTGATACACCTGGAAAAATTAGGTTGCGACACACACACACACACGCACATATATATCTCAACAATCTCCCCATCATGTATGAGCTCAATGTTAAGTCTGTTCCCCCTTAATTTATGTATCTTTCTATATTAACTTATCTCAATTTGAATCTCCAACATTCACCTTCATCCATGTTCTTTTTCATCGGACGGTGACATGAAAATTGCCATTGGATTGCGTTGCAACACCACAACACATATTGCCCAGAAACTGTGTTAGTCACTAGATTCCTACTTACATATGTATCTCAACAATCTTCCCATCACGTGTTAGCTCAATGTTAGGTCTGTTCCTCCTTAATTCAAGTATCTTTTTACATTAACTTATCTCAACTTGAATCTCCAACATTCACCAACATCCATGTTCTTTTTAATTGGACCAAACCATGAAAACTACCATTGAATTGTGTTACAACACCACAACACACACTGCTCGGAAACTGTGTTAGTCACTAGATTCCTACTTACATATGTATCTCAACAATCTCCCCATCACGCATGTGACATCCAGATTTTCGGGTCCTAATTTTGACTGGATAAATCTGGCCATTTTTAATCAGAATATTGCAGAGGGCCATTTTATTGTGAAATTGAGGAGTATGAAGGATTCTTGGATAAGGAAAATAATCAATTTGATAAGTGAGACATTAATTGATTTTATGGGAGTCAATTTGAATTGAATCAAGAGAAATTATAAGGTTCGTATTTGGTCGTACTTTTGGGATTTAAGTTGGTTCTATGGACAAGTGAAGATGTGAATTGAAGTGTGATGACATTGGATTAATTTTATGGGCTTTAATTTAATTCAATTGGAAGAGAATTGAGTGGAATTGAAGAATTTATTGTACAAAGATTTGGACCCCGGCGGAGAAAGAAATTGCACCCATTGAAGAGGTTGTGGGAGATAGTGGGGTATGACATCATGTGATGTCATGGTAGGCCCCCTTTGGTTGGATTAAAAAAAAAGGAAAAGGAAAAGAAAGGGGGGGAGAGAGAAGAGGTGGGCCCCACCACTCTTTCTTCAACCTTGAGAAGAGAGAGAAAGGGGGGGAGAGGAGGAGGAAGGGGAACCGGCCAGCAGCCCCCCGTCGACGCTGTCCGCCCGAGCTCGCGCCGTTTGCCGCTTGCCGGAGCCAGCCGCCGCCGCCGCACGCAGCCGCCGCGCCCAGCTGCCTCCGTCCGCCGTGCCGCCGTCCCCGTCGCTCGCCGTCTCCCCCTTCGTCGCACGACCCGCAGCTCCCGTGCGCCAGCCCGTTGCCGTCGTCGTCCCTCCGGCCACCGCCCAGAATATTATTATTTATAAAAAAAAAACGGAAAAATTTATTTTTAGCCCCGGTTGCTCAAAATTTCGTGCTGATCGCTGCTGTGATGTTAGAATTTAAATTTGACGCATGATTGGTGGCAAATTGAGTGTGATTGCGTAAATTAGGGGTTATGTGTAGAAATTCCAAGTGTGGGAATTGTTGGGAATTTGGCCGTGATTGACCGCCTATTAGAGGCCGTGCCTATTGAGGCCATGATGAACCGCCTAGGAGAGGCCGTGCCGAGTGGGGCCGTGATGCCACTAGTTGTTGAACCGCCTATAAGAGGCCGTACCGAGTGGGGCCGTGATGCCACTAGTGTTGAACCGCCTATAAGAGGCCGTGCCGAGTGGGGCCGTGATGCCACTAGTTGTTTAACCACATTTTCGAAGGTCGTGCCACGTGTGGCCGTGATTACCACCGATTGTTGAGTTTACCTTTAGGGTCGTGGTTGGGAGTGTTAATTGATTTGTTAGAATGACATGTAATCGGTTGAGCCGATTGATCGCTGAGACGATCCAAGTGGTTGATTGATTGATGATGTGATTGTGCCTCAATTATTTAATTGTCATATTTGCACGTGATTGAATAATATGAACTGTACTAACTTGCAGGCGCGGACTATTGCGAGGTAAGTCTTCTTGATGTGTGGCTAGGTCATACTGGGGTGTATTTTCTTTCTAATAGGGGCTTGCTGAGACAATATCTCACCCCGTTGTGGGAAACACATTTCAGGGCCGTAGATGACGATTCCGGCGGAGTAAGGTGGACTGCCGATGCAGTTGGGTAAGGAGTCGTACAGCCAAGAAGATGAAGGATCGAAGATCGAATCCGATTAGTAGTCTTAGAACTGTTCCTTCTTTTTAGTTGACCGATCCCTAGTGTGTAGACTCCGCCTCGTTTTGGTTGTCTGTAATCCTTGTTTGATTTTATGTTAAGCATGTTGGCTTGTATTAAATTGATTTTGTTCCTGCTGTTCTATCCCGCTTTTAATTTGTCAGGGGTTTTTTAGTACGTTCCGCATGCGCATAATAAAATTTAATTGGGTCGGCGACACTACTTGGGAATGTCGCAATTGCACGACCATGGCGGGTTGTTTACGTGTCTCGGGGTTCGGGGCGTGACAACGCGTGAGCTCAATGTTAGGTTTGTTCTCCCTTAATTCGGGTATCTTTCTACATTAACTTATCTTAACTTGAATTTCCAACATTCACCTTCATCCATGTTCTTTTTCATCGGACTGAACCATGAAAACTACCATTGGATTGCGTTGCAACACCACAACACACATTGCCCAGAAACTGTGTTAGTCACTAGATTCCTTTATTTGAGATAACTCACATGTATATCTCAACAATATCTCCATCACATATGAGCTCATTGTTAGGTTTGTTCCCCTTAACTTAGGTATCTTTTTTTTTAATTAATCTTAACTTGAATCTCCAACACCCACCTTTATCCATTTTTTTTATTCGAATTGAACCATGAAGACTACCATTGGGATTGCATTATACCACAGCACACACTGCCTAGAAACTGTGTTGGTCACTAGATTCCTTTTCTTGAGATATCTAGAAAAAATTGGGGGCCGCCAATCTACTATTGGCTCTAACACTAATGTTTAGTAGTCTTGCACTTGTCTCACCTCAAACGTTTACTCAAAGGATGAGACTTTCTCTGATATTTATAAACTAACCACTAGACAATTCCATAATCGATGTGGGGTAACTCCAACGACTTTTGCCTTAGTAAGATGGCTTGTCTTTTTCAAAAACATCATATATAATAAGTCCAATCATCAATTTGATCGAAATTTCCAATCTTCACTATTTAAAGGACATTTTGATGCCAACACCTGAATTTCACTGATGAATTTATCATACATTTTCATCTCATAAATTTGACCCATGATAAAAACAAAACAATCAGCTTATACAACATTGCATTCATTTTTCTTGTGGCATTTCTTTTGCACATATAAACTAGAGGCACGATCTTTCATTAATAGTTAGGTTTCAATTCACATAGGTCATCCGTGCATATGATGAATATTAGGAATCTCCTATACTCTTCAACTAGGGACAATGTAGTACGAGAACCTCGGGCTCCATGACAAAAATTATGATCACTCCAAAGAGCTATAACAGCACCAATTCACACTTGGACTCAATTTTCTTCCTAGTAATTTATACCCAACTTCTCTTGATTGATTGAAGACCCAAACAAGCTCAAAACGATTGCAAGATAAGTATCATGACGATTTTGAGAAAAAAAAGTATCTCAACGAGCGTCTTTACATCTATTTTCAAACAATATATGACTCATGTGCTGGTTCCAAGAATAGTTCCTAAATTTGCATTTTTTCAAGGAATGTTGGATGATCTTGTACCAGGATGCTTGGACAAAAAGACAATGTTGTCAAGCCTTCAAAACTGAACTTTTCAATATTCGTTTGGTCTAAAAATTTGACACAAGCTTCGTCCGCTTGTTGACTAACTCCCCTTAACATTTCAGTGCAATCGGATGAATGAGGAGTGTGTATTCATTGTTTCCATGCGATTGCTCGGTCAACTCGTCTCTAATCCAACAAGTTCACTTTTCCTTTTTTAATTTAGTTGCCACTCTCTAATTGCCAATTGACATGACCTTCTTAGAGGTGGACCATTAAGAGAAAGTTAATGGATTATCATGCAAATACGAATGGTTACTCAATTTAGACATCCAATTCAATTCATTTAAGAATTGCCATTAGTCTACTATGGTTGATTAAAAATCCGAGTAAAATGTGAGAGAACACTTTACTTTTGTGAACTAGAGATTTCATGGATAGGGCACTTGATTATGCTAGATAATCTATCTCCCTTTGGCACCTTCACTTTATTTCACAAAATGTTTTACAAGTAGCCTTGATTGATTTGGTCTTAAACCACTAACATGCGATGGATGATCATACAGGTGTGGAAACAAGAAAGTAACATTCTATCAAAATGATAAATAAAATGCTTGAGCAGACAGAAAAACCATGATGGGAATGATCTTTTCTTTTTTCTTTTTTCTTGTTCGTTTTCTCTTTAACGTTAATCACCTTTTTGCATTCTTGAAATCCAATTTAGAGCTTGCAGAACTTCATATTTTTTGTTACCGGCTGGGAATGAATACAGAAATTTCTCCAATTGTGCCCCCTACTTGGGCATGATCAAGAATTTGAGGAACCTTCAAGGACTTCCAAGTCAATGCAAAAACCCAATCTCCAGTTTGCTTTTTCAGAGAATGGTGTAAGCGAGACAAGATAGTTTTGTTTCTCCGCATCTTCATAATTGTTTCACTTTGACCTTCATTTTTCTCCCTTTGTGGTGTGGTTCTTGACGGGATGGTTTCAAATTCACTTTCTTTTATCTTAAGTAAGTTAATAATGAATATCTGTCGTTCAGGGTAAATGAACTAGAATGCCCCCCGTTATTGCGATATATGTACTCTTCACAAGTGATTTGTCAATTGAGATGTGCCACAGTCGTGTTAGGGGCTGTGCTAGGAATGCGGTTGCCTTGTGTCCTCCCAGTATTGTCCATTAGGTCCAATGATTGGACTTTCAGTGCTTGGAGTAGATTCCCCCCAGTGAGACTTGTTCTTCGTTCGCATGTTTCCCGCGAGTAAATATCTCAAATGGGAATACCTGCAATTTGCAGCAAAAAAGGCTTCTCTTTCTTCTCAAAAAAAGATATCCCTTTCATGAAAAGGAGTGACATGCATAAAATGTCTAAATACTAGGAGTTTACAAAATGTGCAAGTTTTGTTATTGCAATGTTTAGGAAGAGATTATTCACAAAATGCATGGGAAGAAATTATTCATTTACTTAGAGAATAGGAAAAGCTAAAGAAAGAAATAAACTATATACAAGCATTTTACTCATAGGAAGCAAATAAATCTGAGAGATTCGCGAGGAGAGTGAACTTCCCTAATCGAATTGCAATGTCTTAGTAAAATAATAGTACTAATGTCTTGTGACAATATGAAGAATAGTTTCAAACTGAGAGGTCGATCATGCTACCTACGATATAGAACTTTCTATATTCATTGAAAGAGTGGCTATGCATAATGCATGAGCGCTTATTGTGTGTGACATACGCGTGCACGTCTAGTTACTAACTAATCGCACGTCATAGTGCCCGAATTAATGCTAGCTAATATTCACTGGTTTTATAACCTAAGTTGTGATTCCAAACTTGTCATACCCAAAATTCATCCCAAGAATTTAGATAATGATTCCCTATTATTTGGGAAAGATAAAAATAAAGAACGAATCCTTCCACGGACGGCAGTAAGCATATGTATTGACTAAGCAAATTATTTCATTGAATGATAATTATAACAACATCCATTGTATCATGAAGTAACCAAAAACTAGAGACGCATTAACCCTCTTCAGATCGCTCTCCACGTGCATCAAGAGTAAAAGTTGAGAATTAACGCAATGTTTAAAAATTTTGGAGAATAGTTTTCGAAACAGTTTCCAAATAAACCTGAAGAAAAGAATAGATGAAAATGGCCATATTCTTCCTAAAAGATTGATATGCGGGGAAAGTGATTTAATTAGAAAATGACGCACCAATAATTATACCCATTTTAAATAGATTCAATTATGATATTTTACGATTGATTGGTATTGCATATAGCACGTGGTTAGGACATTCCAAGGAGGCGGCTATTTTTACGGAAAAAGAGTGAACGTGGGCAACTTAGTCCAATCCTTCTAATTTATTACTCTTAATTTATTATTATTATTATTATTATTATTATTATTATTATTATTATTATTATTATTGTTAATTTAATCTTCTAAATAAACGTGGCTTTCAATTCAACGCCAGCCTTTTCATTGCCTTTGCAATTTGCAAGCGTGTCAAACGAGTAAACCCTAGAAGCACGAAATATCTTAGACAAACTAAATCAGTGGGTCCTATATGCATTATTGACATAGACTTGCGTGGATGATGAGAATCCTACCTTCAACAACTCAACTCTATCGAAGAAGTTAAAAATTAGGTCACATAAACTTGTTATACATACCTGAAATCTCTGGCCTTGGAATGACTCGACAAATATATTATGAGAGAGAGAGAGAGAGAAGGCATCTTTCATCGTCAGCATTGCTGGAGATATGGCTCCACAAGCACTGGAAAAAGTTGGAAATTTATAGGGCATCAAGCATGAGATGGGGGTGCTCAGGGACACATGTATAACAAGTTTATGTGACCTAATTTTGGCTTGAGCAACTGAAGGATGCTTTCTATGATGCACATGGCGTACTTGATGAATTCAAATTAGAAGCTCTTGTGACAAGAACTAAGGAGGGCACAGTGTGTTGTAATTATTATTGTAATCATAGGTTTTAATGGCTCGATGTTAATGAAACGTCTCTTCAATTCACGCCTTTTTCAATTCACATGCAACAGCCGTGTCTCTTTGGATCATCCCTAATTGTTGCAATTATGGGTTAATGACTCTTTGTTCTCCTATAGTTTATGATTTAATAATGTTGTTATTAAGGGTTAATGACTCAACTAATGTGAGCATAATCGGTGTGACTCTTGAGTTCATGTCCTTTCAGTTTTCTACAGCTAGTTCCCTTGTCTATAAATAGACGTGTCTTCTTATTTCAAAATAACAACAAAAACTCCTCAAAGTATTCCTCTAGTTTCCCTTGTCTATAAATAGAGGTGTTGTATTTTGAGAGGCATAGTTCATGAAACTAATTGGCACCGTTGACATGAACTAATCGCCTTAAGGAGATTTGATTAGCCATACCTCACCTCTTGTTTATTTTGCTATTGCTTTCTTGGAATTATTATTATTTTCCCCAATACGTATTAATATTTCCCACAATCTTAAGGCGATTATCTTTTACTGTTTGTTGGGTTTATCAAAAAATCGAGATGACTAGTAATAATCAAGTACCCAATGATGTTTGGAATGTTTGTGAGGACGTTCATATGGCCGTTTCAATGAGTGAGGTTCAAACCTCATGGCTTAGTGTTGCGGCAACAAATGCTGCAAGCTTTCGGGCTGAAACCATCTATGGTGGTACCGGTAGAAGTTGCTTGATCGATACACTGGGGACTGTTTTTCAAAGAACTACATATCCAATAGTGTATGGTTCAATTTCTAGAGAGATGGTTTAATAAGCTTTGTCTAATCTGATGATACCATCTCCAATAACTTCGAATGAGAAACTATACGAGTTAACTAGTGTGGCCTTTAAGTAGTGGTAGCAGAAGATATTCTTCTACTTGACCACATTGAATTTAGTCAAGTACTCATTAGAGGTGTGCTCAATAATTAGTCCAGATGAGCAAGATGTCATGATGCATGGGTGTTGACACTTAAATTTTTGGGGTTGATTTTTGCTAAATTTTAAAAAAATAAAAATAGCATATAGTTTAGGAACATTTATTTTATTTTATTTTATTTTTATTTTAAGTCGCCGGTGAGGGAAAGATTTTTCACATTTTTCGTTCAGATTTTTTACATATTTAGGTAATATACACTAAAGGGTGTATTTTGTGCAAAGCGGGAATTTTTTCGAATAGGATATGTGGGAAATACAAAAGGGAATATTGCGCGGGGTGTGCATATTTCAACAACATATTTAGGGGTATCGTGCACAAACAAAATTAGAAATAAAATACACCACGGAGATACAATTTTTTGGCTTATAAAAGGGGTTACGTACGGTCAAAGGAGGGGGGCTGGTTTTTCGGAAAAGAAAAAGAAAAGTTAAAAAAAGAACACAAAAGAAAAGCAAAGGGGGAAAGGTGAAAATGTAAAAAAAAAAAAAAAGTCCCCCCGCGATTGTTCATCTTCCTCATGGGGGAGGGGATCCTTGCTGGCGCCAACGCCGCCTCCCTATCGCCGTCTTGCTCGCCGCCATGACTCAGCCACACCCTTGATGCCGGACCGCTGCTCCGAACCTCCACCCATGAGCCCTCGTCGAGCCATTGCCCCCTTTCTCTGCTCGCATTGACGCCGAGCAACCCCTGACGAGCCCACTCTAGCCACAACGCCTCTGTGACGTTGCCTTTGCTCTGGTTTGACCACGGATCCGCTGATCCCTGCCGTACTGACACCGGGAGATCTTGAGCTGCCGCCGATTCGCCTCCATAGCTGCTGATTCCATGCCACCATCACCGATCTAGGTTCCAATCGCCCCTTTCACCCCACCAGAGCCAGACCTGAACTGGATCTGTAGTCCGCTGCCTGCGACGCCCGCACCCGGAGTCCTCTGCTGTTCCCCGAGCGACCCGCCTACTCTCGCGATGCCAGGAGACTCGAAGCCCCTGCTGCCATGTCGCCGTCGCGCCGCTCCTGGTGCCCTCGTTGGAACCCTAGTCGGTGGCTCCTCCTCGCCGTACAGCCCCTATGCTCGTGAAGACCCAACGCCGGCGACCACTTTGCCTAAAAAAAAGAAGAAAAAAAGCAAAAAGCAAAAAAAAAATCAATTTAGGTAGTTTTTCCTTTTATTTATTTATCATATGTTATTTTTATTATTGGTTTTTTTGTTATTTTACCTCATGTGTTCTTGTTAACATAATTAGACTTTAATATATGATTGGAAATTCCAATATATTCCCTGATTTGCAACCGCACCAGATTTTTTATTTCGTCTATAAGGCTTTAGATGAAATAATTAATCAAGAGAGAATAAAATTGATATTTTGATCTTTAAGATTTAAGATCAATTTATCGATTTTACTAGCGATATATTATCTCTTGATTTAGAATATCTTTTACGATTTTGCGTGGCCTGTTTTATCTTGATTATTTTATTTATCATAATTGCTTTATATATCTTGAAATATGTCTGAGTTAGGATATTGCATGTTTTAGGGTTATTTGCATATTTAGGTTAAACATTCTATTGATCATAAATTTTCAAAAAAAAAAATCAAATCAATTAATTTAAGTTGCTAGTATTTTTTTTTTTTTAACTTGGATTGCATGTTTAATTATTTGGAAATTGTTAATTTTGAAATTAAAAAAGGAAATAAAAAGAAAAAACCCAAAAAATGTTGAATTAGGATTAGTTTTTTTTTTTTTAATTGTCTTGCATATTTAGAATACGGATTTTATTTTGAATCATGAAAAAGAAAACAAAAAGAAAGTACATTTATTTAGGATGCTAGTTTTATTATTATTTGAATTGCATGTTAAATTTTAATTTTGGAAAAAGGAAAAGCCATGAAAAAAATTATCATGCATATGTCATGTAGAATTAGGGGCATATTTTGTACGTCATGGCATATTAGGGTAAAATTGCACTTAGTTTATTTTTAGATAATATTTTTCTTAATTTATTATAAGTTTAGGTATTTTCTTAAATAGATTGCATTTTAGGATTATTTGGGTTAAGATAATATTTTAGTTTAAATTAGGATTTGGCTCAACCTAATTCCTAATATAAATTGAATAGGATCTTAATCTAGTTAGATAATTTTCACATTTCACCTAATTTCGAATTTCATGAAAAATCCAAAAAATGTCTTAGGATAAATTATTTCCATTCTTTAGAATAAATTGCATTCTCTTAGGAAAAAGAAAAAAAATATAAATGTCATGTGCATGTCATTTAGGATTAGATTCATCAAGTGCACGTCATTTAGTTTTTTTTAGGCCAATTTAATTAGAAATTGCCTGTCAATGGAATTAGGTCATTTAGATTGTATTTAATTATTGCGTTTCTTTAGGATTTACTTTACTCATGTCATATAGTTTAGATCATGTTGTCATGTCATGTAATTTAGGTCATGTTGCTATGTCATATTGGATTATTAGCATGCATTGCATATATATTAGGTTCTCATTAATTAAGTGAAAACAAAAAAAGAAAGAGAAATTGCATGTTAATTAGAAATCATATTAAGGGTTATTGATGTGAATTTTAATTTAACATTGCAGATGCTTTCGTTGATTTGAGGTAAACTTTTGCAATTTATTCATTGTTTAGTTGGGTGTTAAATTGGTGGCCTGTGCACCCGCATGATCGCTTCACATGTTAGGGAAATAGATCTAAAATTAATTTAAGCTGCCTACAAAAGCATTTTTGAAAATAAAAAAATGGTACTGAAAGGGCATTAGAGAAATTTAGTGTAACCAAATCCCCGCACCTAGAATCTCTGGTTCGTAGGAGTAAAGTAAATCTCTCATTACTTTACTTGGGTTTCTAATCGACCCACCAAAAATAGATTAGTGGCAACTTCTAGATAAAATATTTGCATGTTAAAAACTTGAACTTAAAGTCGCCAATTGGTATGGGTTTGTGAGAGCTCGAGTTAAGTCTAGGCTTAACAATCCATTAGTCAAATCTTAGGTGGTTCACCTGAAATTTGGTCGCGACAGCTTGGCGACTTTGCTGGGGAATTGTGTTGAAACACTTAGTGGACTTAGGCCAATTTTTCTTTTCCTTTAAAAAAAAAAAATGTTTTTGTTTGGCAGCGAGGATCCCAAGTACGTCGCTAACATTTAAGGTGTTAAATGTTTTTGCAGATTGGGAGGTAGAAGGGGAAGTGCTTGCTAACCCTTGTTTCGTAGGGAGGTGTAGGAATGAATGGTTTATTTTCATATTGAAGTGTTAATTGATATAAACTGTTGTGCATGCTTATGCATTTATATTACACTTTTTCACACACAACCTGCTGCCGGACTTGGGCCACACTAGGATACTTAGGATGGTATTGAGTTGGATACGACTTCGACCGCGAGGCCGCATAGTAGAGGTTGCCCAACTCAATTCCGAAAGTTTTTCTTGGTGTCAAGAATGTTTACCTTTGCCCGCGAGGCTGTGTTACATTGGGGTAGCATTCTTGACTGAGCTGGAGTTAGAAGGACTTGACTTAGTATGCGAGGCTGCAACTAAGTCATCCCACCTTTTTAACTCCACCTTGCTTAGCTTTCCTAGTTAGAAATCGAACCTCACATTTCATATGCTTGTCTATGTGGTTGCTTTAATCACTTGGTGAAGTAAGTTTTCTACCCCTTACTCTTGCAATTTACTTATTGTATTCATTTCGTCTTCCTTTCGTTGGTCCATGACATTAGGTTGGTCGAGTCTTGGTTTATAAACGATGGGAAGATCCGACATTCGATTTGTGCTTGCACCAAAGGTTGAACTTAAATCATGGTGGGATGTCTGGGCCACGATGGCCAAAGCTGTGTGGAAAGTAGACTTGGTTGCATTGTTCCCCTCCTCGACATCGATGTTTAAAGTGGCGTTATGTAAGTACTCGCTCATTTTTGGTGCCCTCAAACATCAACGCTTATATTTGGTAAGCATGAGCTGACCCCAACCTTGGAGGAATATAGCATCGCCATAAGAAAACCTTTGGAATTGAAACTAATAAACTCACCTCTTGGAATAAAACCTGAATCAATTTTGTCTGATTTTCTTAGGATGGACAAGGATCAAATTAAAAGAGCATTGAAAGATAATTGTCTTGCATGTCCTTTCTTCTTCCTAGATCAGAGTTTTACTAGTGCTAACACTCTCTTAAAAAGTAAGATCTTCCTCCTAGCCTTTTTCGGATTTATTATTTTTCCTCTTCGCAAAGGCGCCATTAATCCTGCTATTACATGGGTAGTCAAACAAGTGTGTGCTGGGGTTGGTTTTGTCAATATTATTCTAACTGAAACATTTTTGTCACTCATCCGATTTAAGGAAGATGAAGATAAAACTTTTCATGCACCAATTGAACTCTTGCAAATCTAGTTCTTTTCTCATATGAGCAAGATCGATATTCACATGAATATTATTAATGTCACTAATTCTCATCATCCTATTGAGGTATTAAAAAAAATCATGATCGAACTCCAAATCTTTCTTACTCAAAATGGATCAAATTGTTGAAAAATCCCAATACCAAGATTTTCCTATGGCATGCTAAATGGTTCCAAGTCTCCAAGGCACATCTCTCTCATGGCGATAATGAGCTGATTCTGCTATTGGGGATCATCGGTGCCACTTCCTACTACCCACTCCGAGTGGCCCATCAATATCGAGTTATGTAGGACTTGCCACCCGCTCTCAAGCTTGGTTTGTTCCAAATTCAATTCACTACCAAGGATGGTGATCACAAAAGATGGCTCTACTGTATCGAACAAGCTTAGCTTGCATGTCGCGAACAAAAGTTAAGCTTGCCTAAAGATGAACTTGAAGGGAAGGAAAAGGCTTACCATGCCACTACTCGATATATCTGTCGGCAAAAAATTCTAATCGAGTATCTTCCAAAGGTGCCAGATGTGACTGAAAAGCCCACTCGGCAAGCGGAGCTTAATCGTCACAAGAGGAAGATTGAAGAACTTGAGAAGCAAGCCAAGAAGGATGCCAAAGAGAAGAAGCAATTACGTCGAGCGTTGGTTTCCCATTTGTTTATGGATCGGGCTAAATAAAGTGGCTTGAGTCAATTTAGTCTTTTTACTTTAGCTTGATGTCTAGGAAGTTGAGTCATTTACTTTATTTGTCTAGGGCTATTCAATGGTCATTGTCACTCAATTTCATTAATAAAAGCAGTTAGATTTTCGTCATGGACCGGCATGTTTTATATTAAAATGCCTATGTGTATTCATGTTTTATTATTTAGGTGGTAACGGATCCTCCATGCTCGCCCATTATCACGCGATTAAGAGCAAGAATGGCCGAGCAAACTGAAATGCGTGATCGTATCTCCTCTATGGAAGAACAACTCCGATAGTTAGCTACCTCTATGTAGCTTATAATGACTCAAATCAAATCCCTCTAAGACAATCCGACTCCTACACCCGTTCTCCCCTAGATTGTTATCCCGAAGCAGGCAAATAAGACCCAGTTGAGTGATGACGACATGCCTGGTTTAGAAGACGACCCATTCTCGATCAATATGGAAAAGGGTAAGCTTGTTAACATCCCCAAGATGGAGCTGGATGAACGCTTCATGAAACTCGAAGAAAAAGTGAAACAACTGCAGGAGTCACAGAGCTTACTCTCTTTTGACTTGTCAGTCTACGAGAAGGTCAAGATGCCGAAAAAGTTTAAAATGCCAAAATTTGAGAAATACGATGGTACTTCTTGCCCAAAATCTTATTTGCAGATGTACCACCTACATATGGCCTAGTATGTCAAGAATGAGCCCCTCATGATCCAATCATTTCACGCGAGTGTGACCGGACCCGCACTAAACTGGTATGTGATGAAGAATGTGAACCTTCTTGATACTTGGAATGAGGTGGTTGATGCATTCCTCAAGCAGTACAAGTTCAACATGGACATCGCTCTTTTTGGGAAGACCTAGAGCAGATGGAAAAGAAGAGGAGCGAGTCATTTAAAGAATACGTGGTGAGGTGGAGAAATCTAGCGGCTCAAATCACTCCTGAGCCTACTAACAAGGAGTTAATGAAGTTGTTCGTGAAGACCCTCCCGTCTGAGTTCTATAATCGGATGGCTGACACATATGTCGAGAGCTTCAACCAGCTTATTCTTGTGGGAGAGCAAATCGAGATGGGAATAAGGGAAGGATGGTTCACTGAGCCATCAAGTAAGAGATTCTCTGCCAAGAAGGAGAAAGAAGCTGCTGTGAACGTGAATGTGGCTTATAGCCAAGAAAGTACAAACCGTGCCTCGGCCATCCAGAACAATGCAAGGCAGCAACAAACCGCTGGTCATCAATCATTTGCAAATAATAGAAGGTAGTTCACTCCTCTCCCTGAATCTCCATCCCAAGTGTTGGCTATCCTAAGAAAGAAGGGTTTGCTTACTAGCGAACCAAAGCGCCCTAACTGCGAAAGCCTTCGTGGTTATGATTCAACAAAGAAGTGTGATTACCATAGTGAGGAATTGGGGCATTCAACTGATGAGTGTTTCGCCCTCAAGCACAAAATCCAAAACCTTTTGGATACGAAGGCCTTTTCATTCCAAACTGCTTGGCCGAATCGCTACCCGAGCATGAGGGTACAATCAATGCTATCCTGGAACTTGAAGTGGATGCTTACAACAAAAGTACATGTGGCGGATGCTTACAACGGCTTAGTGAGAGCTGGGTATTATCCAGATCATGAGGATATTCTCCTATCACTAATAAGGGAAAGAGTTGACAAAATGGTGGATGACGGCATTATAATATATGTTGACCATAATTGCATAGTTTCCACTATTTCCCACATCATCATCAATTGGGAGGAAGAACAGGCTGCACTCGATGCTGATAAGGAAGAAGTTGATTCTTCTCTTGTGGACATGCCCCCATTAGAGGATGCATTCACCGAGGAGATAGTGATCGAGATGCCCCAGCCGTATGAGTATGTCAGCAATAAGGCTGTCCCTTGGTCCTATGGCTTGGATGTTGCCGTTGTTACAAGGTTTGGTCGGACTTATACTCAAGCAAGTGCTCAACCTGCAAAGTCTGTCATTGATGAAGAGGCTAAGAAATTTGTGGCTGTGATTAAGGCAAGTGAGTACAATGTGGTCAAGCAGCTGCGGAAGATGCCCGCCCAGATCTCTTTGCTTGAGCTCCTGCTAACATTTCCTGTGCATCAAAAGTCGATGATGAAGGTGCTGAGTGAAATCCAGGTGCCAGAGACAATCGAGGCGGACAACTTAGAAGAATTTGTGGGATCAGTCCTTCTCAAGGATTTGATTGCTTGCTTTAATGAGGAGTTCCCTCTTGAGGGTAGGGAGCATAACAAGGCACTTTACATATCTGTCAAGCACAAGACTTCCCATGTGTCTGGAGTGCTCATTGATAATGGGTCTGCCCTAAACATTTGCCCGTTAGCTACTCTTCATCGCCTCAAAATATACCCATCCAGGATACATGGTGTTAAGACTTTCGTGCGAGCTTTTGACGGCACAAAGAAGGAGGTGATCGGGGAAATGCACCTTGATATACAAATAGGGCCGATCGTCTTCGACATTCCCTTTCAAGTGCTGGACATCCCTACTGCATTCAGTTTCCTGCTAGGTCGTCCCTGGATACATACTGCAGGAGCAGTAGCCTTCAAGTTTGCATCAAGCTGTGAAGTTCGTGTTCGAAAGGAAGCTGGTCACCGTGTATGATGAGGAAGACCACCGGATTTATCATGAGACGGCCATCCCTTATGTAGAGCCAGATTTTGAGTTTGAGGCAAGTTACCACTCATTTGAGTTGGTATCCACCATACATGCTTCTCGGGGTTCATTGCCACCTACTCCTGAAGTTTCAGATGTTGCCCTCATGGTAGGAAGAGTGATGGTCAGGAATGGTTTTGTTTCTGGTAATGGTCTTGGAATAAATGGTCAAGCATTCGAAACCCCATTAAAGCCCCTTAGAGGTCCCGTTCTACTGGATTAGGGTACCATGGAGGAGGTGGACAAAATCTTGGAGGACGGGGATAGGAAGGGCAGAACCTGGCACCTAACCGAAGACAAGGGAGGCAAAACCCATTGCCCCCAAGCATTCACGAGACATTCTCCGGTCTTCCGATAATGATGTAGGATGAGGCGGAAGTGATAAAAAACCCTGGGGCAGCCAAGCGGCAAGTTCGACTACCTGGTGAAGTATTCGGCCCCTCCTAGCTTCTATATTGATCCCACGAGATAGTCCCAAATGGATGGGGTGGCATGAATGATCCGACATCCCGAAGACAGAGAACCCTGACGATGTGTTGGAAGGAGTTACAAGCTTGTTTGATGACATATTCATTGGAGTCATTAACGAAGGATCTCTAGAAGAAATGCGCCTTGGCTCACAAGAGTAACTCGTTTATTGCTTTCCCATCTCCCCCTGCATGGGAATTTTTATAGTTTTCTAGGAATTACTATCGCTATCTAGGCGATTGTTTTCAATTTCTTCTTTTTCGCTTTCTTTTTAGGATTTGAATTTGCATTTTCCATTCAATAAATTTAATTGATTGATGAATATCAATAAAATTACAAGTTTTATTTTGAGGGAATGATGAAGTACACCAAACCAGCCCGATGATGATATCCAGCCGATAAAACAAAAGAAAAATCCAAAGAGAACTCTGAGGCCTGGGCTTCATCATGTTTTCTCATGTCAAAATGTTAAAAAAATGCTTTTGCAAATGCTTTTCAAAAATCTTTCAAAAAAATCTTTTACTCTATCTTTTTTTTTTTTTTTTTTTTTTTCTAATTTATCTATTTCCTATTTTAGGGATAATCTTATAGCATGCAAAGTTGTGGAAATGGTCCAATCCAATGCAACAAGTGTTGATAACGATGACCCTAGAGATTCGATTGAAGACTCCATTGAGGTGCAGCGTAGCTGGGAACAACATGCGAAAGCTAGAACTCTTACATCCGAACAAACTGTCACTATCAATTAAAGTGACACTGAAGAAGCTAAGGAGGTCAAAATTAGGGCAAAATCTCCCCAAAGCTGAGGCCGAGCGCCTAATCCAGCTACTAAAAGAATATCAGGATGTCTTTGTATGGACCTATGCTGACATGCCTGGTTTAGAGCCGGCAATCGTGGAGCATGGCTTGCCTACTAATCCGAACATGCCACCTAAAAAGCAGGGGCTGCAGAGGACTAAACTTGAGCTCTCGAACAAGATTGAGGAAGAGGTGATGAAGCTTTTGAAGGTGTGATTTATTGAAGTCTTATGATACTTTGAATGGGTGGCTAACATTGTGCTAGTGATGAAGAAAGATGGTCGAATTCGAATCTGTGTCGACTATCGGGATTTGAATAAGGCCAGCCTGAAGGATGATTTTCCACTACCTCACATAGACGTTCTTGTGGATAGTACTGCCGGATTTGAGCTATTTTCGTTTATGGATGGATTCTTCGGATACAATCAGATAAGGATGAAGGAGGAAGACAAGGAGAAGACTGCATTTATCACTTCGTGCGGAACCTTTCATTATAAGGTCATGCCCTTTGGACTAAAAAATGCAGGGGCAACTTACCAGCGAGCCATGGTAACGCTATTCCATGATATGATGCATAAGGAGATTGAAGTTTATGTTGATGATATGATTGCAAAGACTCGACCTAGAAGAAGCCATGTTGAAACTTTGAAAAAGTTGTTTGATCGTCTTCGTGAATTCAAGCTTCGACTAAATCCCGCTAAATGCGTGTTTGGAGCAACATCCGGTAAATTACTCGGATTCATTGTGAGCAGTAAAGGGATTGAGATCGACCCATTTAAAGTTAAGGCCATATGTGAGTTACAGCCTCCCTTAACGATCAAAGAAGTTCGAAGCCTTTTAGGGAGATTGAATTACATTACCCGATTCATTTCCCAACTTTCTGAAACTGCCAAATCGTTCTTCAAGCTCCTAAAGAAGAATGCACGAGTCAACTGGGATGATAAATGTCGAGAAGCATTCGACATGCTGAAGTAGTACCTGATGAACCCACTAGTTCTTGTCCCACCATCACCGGGCCATCCCTTGATTCTCTACCTCACTATTCATAGTAAATCGTTGGGTGCAATGTTAGCTTAGGAAAGTCCCATCGATAAAAAAGAACGGGCCATTTATTACCTGAGTAAAAAGTTCACTATGTTAGAATTGAAATATTCTAATGCTAAGAAGACTTGTGCTGCATTAGTGTGGGTGTTGCATAGATTGCGGCAGTACACATTGCATTACCAGACGTTCCTTGTAACTGAGAATAATCCTATTAAGTACTTGCTTGATCGGCCAGCTTTGGTGGGTAAGTTGGCTAAGTAGCAAATTTTAATCTTAGAATTTGATATGCAGTTCATGCCACAAAAGTCAGTTAAAGGTCGAGTGACGCTGATATTTTGGTTGAGAATCCAGGAGTCTCAAATAATGATGATGGTTTTCCAGGTGACCGCGTTTTGAGTGTAAATGAAGACTCATGGACAATGTTCTTTGATAGAGCTGTGAACTTGTCTGGTTCTGGTAATAGGGCAGTCTTGATATCCCCAGATGGACAACACCATCCGGTAGCTGCAAAATTGGTATTCCCATGCACTAACAATGTGGCTGAGTATGAAGCTTTGCATCCTCGGGCTTCAAGATGCAATCGAGATGCGTGTGGCCAAATCGAAAGTGTTCGGAGATTCTACACTGATCATGCTATAGACCGTTGGAGAATGGAAAACTAAGAACACCAAGTTGCCCCCATACCATGAGTATTTAGAGGATCTGATAAAAGAGTTCAAAGAAATTTCGTTCGAATACTTGTCAAGGTCTCACAATCAATTTGCGGATGCACTCGCGATTTTGTCATCTATGTTGCAAGTCACTGATGGATTAGAGGTTGAGCCATTGAAAATAGAAGTTTTGCCGAAGGTAGCTTATTGTATGATCGTAACTGAAGAGCCTGATGGAAAACTATGGTACTACAATATCATGAACTACATTAAAAAGCAGGAATTTCCCGAAGGAAGCACTCCGGCTGATGGGAAGTACACCACTAAGATGACCTCAAAATTCTTCGTCAGTAGTGAGAACTTGTACAAGAGGTCTCATGATTCGGTCTTATTGCGGTGTGTGGATGCAGCTGAGGCCACTCAAATCATGCGAGAAGTGCACAAAGGAGTATGTGGCCCTCATATGAACGGGCACATGTTGGTTAAAAAGATTATGAGATTAGGCTATTATTGGCTCACACTAGAAAGTGATTGCGTCAAGCATGTACGAAGTTGTCACCATTGTCAAATCCATGGTGATAAGATGAACGTTTCTCCAATTGAGTTACATCAGTTTTCTAAGCCATGACCTTTCTCGATGTAGGGCATTGATGTGATTGGCCCAATAAATCCGAAGGCTTCAAATGGGCATCGATTCATTTTGGTGGCGATAGACTATTTCTCCAAATGAATCGAAGCTACATCCTTTGCAAGTGTCACTGCACGCAATGTTGCGAAGTTCATCAAACGTGACATAATTGCTCGCTACGGCGTCCCTGAATCAATCATCACCGATAATGGGACAAATTTGAACAACAAAATTGTTGATCAGTTGTTCAGCGAGTTGAAGATTAAGCATCTGAATTCATCCCTTTACCGCCCTCAAATGAATGGGGCTATTGAAGTAGCCAATAAGAATATTAAGAAGATCTTAGCTAAGACAGCCGAGAATTATCGAGATTGGCATGAGAGATTATCCTTCCCACTAATGGTATACCGGACATCGATTCGCACTTCTACTGGGGCAACCCCTTTTGCTCTGGTGTATAGCATGGAGGCAGTTTTACCCGTGGAGGTGGAGATTCCGTCCCTAAGAATCTTATCCCAAGCAGAGTTGTCTAAGGCTGAATGGATGCAACAAAGACATGAACAGTTGAATTTTATTGATGAGAAGAGACTGAAGGCTCTCTGTCATGACCAAACTTATCAGTAGAGAGTGGCTAGATCCTTTAACCGGAAGGTACAACCGAGACATTTCGAGGTAAATGATCTTGTTCAGAGGAAGCTGTTGTCGATTTTTCCAGATCCTGGGGGAAAGTTTGCAACAAATTACAGTGGTCCATATGTGGTGAAAAAGGTACCTCCTGGAGGTGCCTTGATTCTGGCAAAAATGGATAGTCGTCAGTTTTCCACTCCAGTTAATTCTGATGCTATCAAGAAATATTATCCATGATAGAATTTGCCGTGTCATGTTTTGAACTGCAAGCACTTTTATGATGAATAAATTGTCACAATGAGTTGGAAATTCAATTATTCAAATTTGCTATGAATTTTGCATATTTTCCTTGATGAATTATATGAGATAAATTGAATGTGTCAAATGAGATACCTTGGAATGATGAAAGGCAAGCTTTATTCCATACACTATTTCATACTTTAATCCGCAGTGAGTCGTGTGAAAAAATTCCATGCCCGCAAGGAAAAGGGTAGCCTTGCAAAGGGTATGTTATCCGAAGTGGTCAGAGGCAGTTTCTTCATCTATCCGAAACACTACAGGTATATCCATCATTTAGCCCTTTGAGCGCACACACATGAAGAGCTTTTTAAATTATCCCTATCAAGGATCATCCCACATTGAAGCAAATTTGAAATCAATGGTAGAAATTTTCTTACTTACACTTACATCACTCTTTGGGTATTGCTTTCGCGGTGTAACTTGTACGATAGTCGAAGTGTCTTAGAATGACGAAGAGCAGTCATTTCTCTATCCTACACACTTTTATCCATTGCATAGTCCAATTGAGCTTATGTGTGGCATCCCGGAATTTTTATTAATAACCCTTGAGATATAGGTAGGCGAAGATAATTTTGTGATTTTAATTGGCAATGAAAATTGCCCATGACTCGTACCAAGGCTCGACCATGAGCTTGTAAGGAAATATATATTATGAATACAAGACTTAGGCTATGTGATTTGAGTTTGTACATGTTATAAGTTAATTTAAATTCTTGATTTAATCTAATCAAGAAATTGTTATTATTAATTAATTAAAAATTTATTTAATTAAATTTAGAATTGGGCCGATTTTTGAGTGGGCCTGCGGACGGGCCAAGTGGGCCGGCCACAAGCCCACAAGGCTACTGGCCCATGACCCATGACCCATAACCCAAAACTATGGGCAGCCGACGCAAGACAAAAAAGGGGAGGGGAAGACCGGTTTACATGCAATTTTTGCATGTAAACCAGTGTCAAAAGAGTCATCATTAGCAATGATGACTTAGAGAGAAATAAAATGAAGAGCAACCGGTTTTAGAGGGCTTGGGTCGACAGAAAGGAGAGAGAGAGTGAGAGAAAGAGAGAAGGAAGAAGAGAAGGAGGAGAGGAGAGAAGAGAGCCAACCGTGTTTCTCCGCCGTGTTCGCCCACCCCATTTGCTCGATTTTCTTAGTCTAAGGCAAGTGATTAGTTCCCTCATCTACTCTTGCATGTCTTGGTGTGGATCTAGTGTGATTTGTGATGAAAATCGTGGATAATATGAGCTAGAAATGAGGTCTTGAGCTGGACTTGCTTGCTGTTGATTTCTGTTTTGTGAAGAACTGCATGCATCAGAAACTTCCATGGACTTGCATGTGGTTTTGGAGTGGAAATTTCATCTCGAATTCTTCATGTGATTTGAAGAAAACATTCTGAATTTCAACATACTAAAAATTGAGAGAAAAAGGACAAGATTTAAGGGGTGAACTCTATTTTCTAAGAAAATGTTCAGATCTGGTGTTGCATGTTGAATCCGAGTGATCTTGGAAGCTGTATCTAAAATTCTGTTGAGAATATTGCAATGATGTCTTCACGAAAATTGTAAAGGACATGGAGGGGAATAACATATCCAAAATTGAGATCAAATAGACAAGAATAGCCTAGGGAAAGGTCGATTTTCCTGAGGATGTGTGTCGCGGGTAAGCTGTACTGCATATCAGTAGCTTCAACGGCCTATATGAGGGTTTTACTTTGAGTTTTTCACTTCGGGGTCTTAATGAAAGTTGGAGAGCATCCTTTAAACAAGAACATATAAAAAATTTAGAGAAAAAGAAGCACAGCAAGGGGGTCTTGCGTACTGTATACGGAGGAAGGACGCACCGAGGAACACGGTTTTATGAGTAAAAGTCCTTTTGTGTATATTAAATTTTATAAAAATGAAATTGGTCAAAGTATCTTTATGATAAATTTATATGAGAGTCTTATGGGTTATTTGATGGAATTTTATAAATTTTGAAGGCCAATTGGTTAATCAATTTTAATGAAAGTTAAATGTTAGCAGTGGGTGTTAACTGGAATGTAATAGTGTTGGGACAGCAACTTTTAATTGTTGTATTTAATTAATTAAATTGAATCTGACCTGGAAGTCTTAACGAAAAACATATCTTAGCATCTTGGCTATGATGTGGTAAATTATTATAATTTTGAAGCTCGTTTAATGATTAATTTTAAATAAATTGTAAAACGGTGTAAACCGTGTACCAGTATAAATTATTGAATTGTTCAATTTATATCTTTTTGTATGGTGACCATTTGGACTTATGTTCTTCATGAAAAATGAGCCTCTAAGTCTTGTTTAATTCGTGATTTAATTTGATGATTTTTGGAGATCATTTAATTATTTAAATAAGGAGAATTTTAAACCGGTGTAAGCTGTGGAATCCGAAATTTGTTTGCTGTGAAGTTAAAATTCTATCTTTTTATGTAGTGATTATTTGGATTTGAATCCTTCTTGAATGCTGTACCTCTATGTCTTGTCTATGTTGTGGTTTAATTTTGTAATTTTTAGAGGCCATTTAATTATTTAAATAATGGGAATGCCGAATTGATGTGAGTTGAGGAAATTGAAATTTTCCTTTGTAAAAGTTAAATAATACTTTTCGCATAATGACTCCTGAAAATTTATAAATTTTTATGGGAATTAACTTATCATGTTTGACTATCTCTCATGTAAACTTATATTTTTGAATATTAATTGAGTGTTTGATTTCGAGTATTTTTCTTGAAATATGGAGTTCAATAAATTTAAATAAAGGAAATATGTGAGCAAAATTAAATGATATATATATATATATAAAATATATAATTATATGGATGTGTTCCCAAATGTTTTATTATGGTATATAAATTAAATACTGATATTTTTTTTATATACCAAGATGATATTTGATATGTGCATCATGCTAAGTGCCATGTATGATTTAGCCATGCATAAATTACATATCACAATTAAATGAGAAGGCTGTCGGAGTGTGTGAGCCGACAATGCCCCGGGAGTTTTCGGGATGCCCGGCCAGGGAGTGAAAATGCCGGATGCCCGGTAGCCCTGTGTGCGTAAATCTAGATGGCCTCGGAGTTGAGATGCCCGGAGCGTAGGGGATGCCGGAAGCACGGATGGTGTGTGCCGTGAATGTCTCGTGATGCTAGTTGAGGTGCGAGATACCCGGCCAGGGAGTGTAAATGCCGGAAGCACGGATGGTGTGTGCCGTGATTCCTCGTGATGCCGTTGGGATGCGAGATGCCCGGAACGTGGGGGTGCCGGAAGCCCGGATGGTGTGTGCCGGGGTATATGAAAAGCCGAATAAAATTATGAAAACACGGCATGGTACATGTGAATATGCATATAATGGCTTGTATGCATGGATATGAGCATGGATTGATGTGTATGCATGTGCTGATATGCATAATTGGGCATGGCATGATATGAGTTATGATATAAGACCATGAGCATGGAATGGTATGCATGTGTTAGTATGCATAAATTGGCATGGCATGATGTGTATGGTGATATGAGGCCATGAGTTTAAATTGATATGCATGTGATGTTATGTATGCTCAAGCCTGGATTTAAAGTGCTTGTAATGATATGTATATACATGAGTGTGGATTGATGCATAAAGTGAAATATATGCATGGGTATTAAAGGTGAATACATAAATGAATAAATTCCTATGGCATGACGTAACATATATATATATATATAACTATGTGATGAGGTATTTTTGTATGATACAATTTTATGTGTATAGATGTTAATTGTGATGTCTTGTGTGATGCTTGAGTAGCCATAGGGAATTATTTATTTGCTGAGTGATTGTACTCACCCCTTTTGGGGACTAACATTTCAGCTTAGAGATGCCGATTCCTCCTGTCACGCGGGGCACCTTTTATGGTATCCCCGACGTTGATGTGGAGGTGGCGGTGATAGACTGTCCTCATGTCCCTGGGCTGACATTTCTCCGAGTTCGTGCGGTTGTTACTTATGAGGTGGGTCTACCTGGTGGCCCAGTTACCCAGGAGTTCATCTCCATCCACGTGCGCCGGGATGGGGTGATGCGAGGGATGTTACCACCTCCGCCACCCGATGCGCCTGGGGTGGGTGTAGCTGCTGCGTGGGGGATAGGCAGGGGAGCTGATTGACTTTTTGGACACAACCGACACCAATGAGGGATGGGTCACTCTTTTGGGATCGTGAGAAGGGGTAGAGGTGTTCCTTTTTGAGTTTAAGCCACACCGAGATGAGCGATGGCTTACTTTTGAATGTACCTACCCCGAGATTAACCCATCCTGTAAATACGTAAATAAAATGGTTCGATTTTCTTTCCTTGATGTCTAGCTGGTGTGCATTTGTCTTATGTTTGTGCGGAGGGAGAGTTGAAAAGATTACGCTTCCGCAAATATTTAAATTGCGCTGGGACTGATATATATTTAAAAAAAAAAAAAATTCGTCCACGTATTTATTAGCTTAGTTAAAAAGAAGATGAATGACTGTAATGATCCCTTTGATTTAAGGGGTGTTACATTATGAATCCATTTCATATTAAACCCAGTTGGTGATCATCCCCCACACTGGGGCAAGATAAAAACATTCAAGTGGCATGAACTAAAATGCCAACAAAAATGGAGATTTGGTTCAAAGAAAAAGAGTGTAAAATGGGGCATGAAAAAAGCAGTGTGCCTGGTAAAAGCAAGACTGATGCCCAAAGGAAAAAATAAAACATCTGATATGGTGAGTCATACCCTGAACAAGGCGATACTGAGAGAAAAAAAAACTCAAGTGCTGTTACAATCAATGAGTGCAAAGAAAATCTTCGACATTGAAGAAGAAAATTTGTGGAAATGTCAAGATGATCACCAACTTTTACCCTCTAAACACTTTTTGAGCTTAATGATCCTTTCGTTTCTCAACCCATAAACCGAGCCTATGTTACATCCTTTGCAAAGTCTCTTCAGATTAGGGCACTTAAATTAACGTAAAGGTTCATATGTTCGAAAGCATCGCTCGAAGAAGTGCGAGTAAGATAATTTCTGCCTCATTTCTTATATTTCTTGACTTGTAAACCCCAAGATGATTGCAGAATATCATTCATTTTTCAAATAACCTTGACTCAAAGAGTCCCCTTTGTTAAGTCGTTGACCAAGCCCACATTACGGTCCCTCTTAAAGACTTATCAGATTGGTGAGATCGTACCGCTTGCGAGATTGCTCAGACCCTTGTTTGGCATGACGATGGTGAGATAGAATGATTGACAAAATCTTGCATCAAAGCTTAGGATGAAATAGCCATTTTAATGAGGATGAGAGAAAAGTACTTTCAGACCAAAGGATCCCTCATTTGACACATCCATGACACTCATGTGTTCAGAATGGAAATTAGGTGATGCAAGATTAATGGAAATCATCATGAACCCCCATTAAATTAATGCATGTTTATGATTACAAATGCGTACTGCCTCTCCTACGACCATGTTTTGCGGGAGACGTATCACCGAAGATTAGAGATGTTACCAAGTAAGTATATCTCTATCCATACCTGGAATATTTGTCATTGCATAGGTAATCCCTTTTAAGTATATCGACACTCAATTGAGTTGTCCCCTAAAATTTTTTCTCTAGATTCAATCTGATTAAGGCGATCGAAGAATGGTTCAGGTCCTGGTCAGATGATCTCCATCGCAAGGCTGGGCGACCGAAGAATGGTTCAGGTCCTAGACAACATTTATTACTCTAACAGACGACCGTAGAATGGTATGGCTCCTGGAAAAGCAATTTCCCCATTCAGGCGACCGTAGAATGGTACGGGTCCTGGAAAATGAATCCCTGTCGAGGCAACAATAGAGTGGTACAGGTCCCTGACAATACTTATTCCTCATTCAGGCGATCGTAGAATGGTATGGGTCCTGGGAAATGAATCTCTGTTTGGGCGACCGTAGAATGGTATTGGTCTTAGGAAAGGAGTTTCTTACAAAACATTTCTGCCGTATTGGGCAACAGTAGAATAGTACGAGTCATGGGAAAGCAATCTCTTTGCAAAGCCATGTTACCATTCTGGACGATCGTAGAATGGTACGGGTCCTGGACATGTAACACCTACTACCTTGAATTACTCTGTCCTCCTCTAAGGTAAGTTATTCTAGGTAGGTTCATTTATCATTTGCATTAGCATTTCCATGCATCATATAACTTGCATTAAAAAATGGAATTCATGTTCCAAAAAAAAATCATTCATTGCATATGCATGACCAAAATTTAGGTCTCAATTTGTCTTTGAAGGCAACCTCTATGAGCTCACCTTCAAAGAGGGGCAGCTGTTGACACCTAAATTTTTGGGGTTGATTTTTGCTAAATTAAAAAAAATAATAAAAATGGCATATAGTTTAGGAACATTTTATTTTTATTTTAAGTAGTTGGTGAGGGAAAGATTTTTCACATAATTAGGTAATATACACTAAGGTGTATTTTGTGCAAAGAGGGAATTTTTCCGGATAGGATATGTGGGAAATACAAAAGGGAATATTGCGCGGGGTGTGCATATTTCAACAACATATTTAGGGGTATCGTGCACAAGCAAAATTAGAAATGAAATATACCACGGAGATACAATTTTTTGGCTTATAAAAGGGGTTACGTACGGTCAAAGGAGGGGGGTTGGTTTTTCGAAAAAGAAAAAGAAAAGAAAAAAAAAAACAAAAGAAAAGCAAAGGGTGAAAGGTGAAAAGGTAAAAAAAAAAAAGTCCCCCCGCGACTGTTCATCTTCCTTGTGGGGGAGGGGATCCCTGCCAGCGCCGACGCCGCCTACCTGTTGCCGTCTTGCCCGCCGCCGCGACTTAGCTGCACCCCTGACGCCGGACTGCTGCTTCAAACCTCCACTTGCGAGCCCTCATCGAGCCGTTGCCCCCATTCTCCGCCCAAATCGACGCCGAGCAACCCTTGATGAGCCCACTTCAGTCGCAACGCCTCTGTGACGCTGCCCTCACTCTGGTTCGACCACGGATCTGCTGATCCCTGCCGTACTGACACCGGGAGATCCTAAGCTGCCACTGATTCGCCTCCGTAGCTGCTGATTCCACGCCACCATCGCCGATCCAGGTTCCAATCACCCCTTTCACCCTGCCAGAGCCAGACCCGAACTGGACCTGCAGTGTTCCACCCGCGACGCTCGCACCCGGAGTCCTTTGCCGTTCCCCAAGCAATCTGCTTGCTCCCACGACGCTAGGAGACTCGAAGCCCCTGTTGCCGCGTCGCCATCGCGCCGCTCCGGTGCCCTCGCTGGAACCCTAGCCGGCGGTTCTCCTCCTCACCGTACAACCCCTCTACTTGCGAGGACCTAACGCCGGCGACCACTTTGCTTAAAAAAAAAGCAAAAAAGAAAAAAAATCAATTTAGATAGTTTTTCCTTTTACTTATTTATCATATGTTATTTTTATTATTTTTTTTTTTGTTATTTTACCTCATGTGTTCTTGTTAACATAATTAGACTTTAATATATGATTGGAAATTCCAATATATTCCTTGATTCGCAATTGCGCCGGATTTTTTTATTTCGTCTATAAAGTTTTAGATGAGATAATTAATCAAGTGGGAATAAAATTGATATTTTGATTTTTAAGATTTAAGATCAATTTATCGATTTTATTAGCGAGATATTATCTCTTGATCTGGAATATCTTTTATGGTTTTGCGTGGCCTATTTTATCTTGATTATTTTATTTGTCGTGATTGCTTTATATATCTTGAAATATGTCTGAGTTAGAATATTGCATGTTTTAGGGTTTTTTTCATATTTAGGTTAAACATTCTATTTATCTTAAATTTTCAAAAATCAAATTATTAAAAATAAAAAAATCAAATCAATTAATTTAAGTTGCTATTTTTTTTTTTTAAAAACTTGGATTGCATGTTTAATTATTTGGCAATTGTTAATTTCGAAATTAAAAAAGGAAATAAAAAGAAAAAAACCCAAAAAAATGTTGAATTAGGATTAGGTTTGTTTTTTTAAATTTTTATTGTCTTGCATATTTAGAATATGGATTTTAATTTGAATCATGAAAAAGAAAACAAGAAGAAAGTACATTCATTTAGGATGCTAGTTTTATTATTATTTGAATTGCAAGTTAAATTTTAAATTTGGAAAAAAGGAAAAGCCACAAAAAAATCATCATGCATATGTCATGTAGAATTAGGGGCATATTTTCTACGTCATGGCATATTAGGGTAAAATTGCACTTAGTTTAATTTTAGATAATATCTTTCTTAATTTATTATAAATTTAGGTATTTTCTTAAATAGACTGCATTTTAGGGTTATTTGGGTTAAGATAATATTTTAGTTTAACTTAGGATTTAGCTCAACCTAATTCCTAATATAAATTGAATAGGATCTTAATCTAGTTAGATAATTTTCACATTTTACCTAATTTCGAATTTCATAAAAAAATCCAAAAAATGTCTTAGGATAAATTATTTCCATTCTTTAGAATAAATTGCATTCTCTTAGGAAAAAGAAAAAAAATAAAAAATGTCATGTGCATGTCATTTAGGATTAGATTCATCAAGTGCACGTCATTTAGTTTTTTTTAGGTCCATTTAATTAGAAATTGCCTATCAATGGAGTTAGTCATTTAGATTGGATTTAATTATTGCATTTCTTTAGGATTTACTTTACTCATGTCATATAGTTTAGATCATGTTGTCATGTCATGTAATTTAGGTCATGTTGCTATGTCATATTAGATTATTAGCATGCATTGCATATAGATTAGGTTTTCATTAATTAAGTGAAAAAAAGAGAAATTGCATGTTAATTAGAAACCATATCGAGGGTTGTTGATGTGGATTTTAATTTAACATTGCAGATGCTTTCGTTGATTTGAGGTAAGTTTTTGTAATTTATTCATTGTTTATCTGGGTGTTAAATTGGTGGTTTGCGCACCCGCATGATTATCCCACATGTTAGAGAAATAGATCTAAAATTAATTTAAGCTGCTTGCGAAAGCATTTTTGAAAATAAAAGAATGGTGCCAAAAGGGTATTAGATAAATCTAGTGTAACCAAGTCCCAGCACCTAGAATCTCTAGTTCGTAGGAGTAAAGTAAATCTCCCATTACTTTACTTGGGTTTCTAATTGATCCATAAAAAATAGATTAGTGGCAACTCCTAGATAAAATCTATTTATATGTTAAAAACTTGAACCTAAAGTTGCGAAGGGTATGGGCTTGGGAGAGCCCGAGTTAAATCTAGGCTTAACAATCCATTAGCCAAATCTTAGGTGGTTCACCTAAAATTTGGTCACGACAATGGGGAGTTGGAGCCTTGGAAGCATAGGGATTTCCTACGCCGAAACTATATCCTTAACTGTCTAGCAAATTCCTTATATCATGTTTATTGTAACATTGAAACTCCTAGACAATTATGGGAGTCCTTAGAAAAGAAATACAAAGCTGAGAAATTTGTGGTAGCCAAATTCTTGAACTCAAGATGGTAGATTCTAAATCTGTCATGAACTAGGTCCATGAAGTGCAAATGATTTTGAACATCTTTGTTGAGGAAATGTTCCTAGTGAATCATTCCAAGTGGCGTTTATTATTGAGAAGCTACCTCTGGGCTGGTCAGACTTTAAAAATATATGAATGACAATAGGAAAGAGATGAGCCTTGAATATCTCATTCCATGCCTCATAATGAAGGAAGACAATAGGTGGAATGCAAATCCTTCTATGGAACCAAAGGCCAACACTATTGAGTTTTCCAATTCCAAGCAAGATACAAAGAGGAAAAAGTTCTTTCAAGGAAAAGGCAAGCAGAATGAACAATCTTGAAATTCCAAGGGACATGTTTTGTTTGTAACATGCTTGACCTTCGGGCCAAGGATTGCAAAAAGCGCTTGAACAAAGGCAAGGGCGATAGTGTAGTCAAGTAGCTGAATCTGACTAATTAAACAGAGGATGAGAGACTGATTGTTGTGGTTGCGTATGAGGTATCTTTAGTATTAAATAATACTAATTGGTGGTTGGAAACAAATACCAGAAGTCACATTTATGTGGATAAACACCCATTTTGATCTTACAAGAAGGCTGAGGAAGAAGAGAAGTTTTATATGGCTAACTCCACATTAGCAAATATTGCTAGAAGAAGAAAAGTGATCTTGAAATTCACCCCTAGCAAGGAAATCACCTAGCTAAATGTGTTGCATATATCAAAGATCCAGAAGAATCTAATTTCTAGGCCCATACCTGTCTAGAAGAGTTTCAATATTATATTGGAATTGGATAATTTTGTACTTTCCAAATAGGGTGTATGTGGGAAAATGGTACTTGTTGTGGCATCCTAAAATCTCATGACAACCTCTGGAGTACTATGAACCATGATTAGGTAATGTAATTGCCATTGGATTATGTATTAGCCATTGAATTTCAATTAATTTAAGGTCGAGCGTTGTAATGGTTAATTATTTGGATGGAGATGTGTCTACAAGTGACCCAAGGATTTTATTAAGGGTCAATTGATATAGAAATCTTATTCTTGGTGGTGCACTTTATAAGTAGAATTTTATTGATTTAAATTACAAAGTTTTGTGGCCTTATAAATTGTAATTAGATATTTATTTAAATGAGGACTAAATGGAATAGGAATAGGAGAGGGTGGGCTGATTTTTTAGGCCCAAAGACTGTCCAACCAGCCCACGCCACCCCCCTGTTCGACCGGCCCATAAAGGCCCAAGACCAGCCCAATATTGAGCCCATAAACCATTGCATGTAAGTTGCCAAGTGGCATGGGGATTGAGCCAAGTGTGGCTGCCCCCATTGGCTTCCTTGGGCAGCTGCATGCAATCAAATGATTGCAAATGATTAAGGGGAAGGAAATTAGAGAGAGGGGAGGCGGATTGATGAGGGTGATCAACCGAGGGAGAGAGAAAGGGAAATCGAGAAAGAGGAAGAGAGAAAGAGAGGAAGCGGGCGTGCGAGAGGAAGAAGAAGAAGACTGTCGTCACGTTGCCTAGTCCCGTCGTTCTTGCTGTGTTTTCCTTCGATTAGAGGCAAGTAGAGTCCGTTAATCTATATTTTGTTTGCTGTGATGATGTGTGATGCATGGTGGAATTCGAATGTGGTAGAGGTGAGTATTTTTGAAGATGAAGAAGTTATGTTCTAAGCCTAGCATTTTGTTTTCTGGAGAAACCGTTTGTCCCTTGATGATTTCGTGAGCTGCATGTGAATTTTTAGTTGGAATATCACTTCAATTTCTCAATAAAAGTTGTATAGGACTTCTTGATGGTTGACATACTAAAATTTGAGACGAAATGGACAAGTATTGAGTGGTGAAACTCTTTTTCTTCGAAAATACTAGATCTGGAAAACTGCTTTGTTGACCTCTTACGATTCTGTGAATTTTATAAAATGTTCTAGTTCGAATTTGACTTCGTGCTCTTGACAAAAATTGTAGATGACATCTTGAGGAACAACATAATGAAATTTCAGAATAAATGGACCAGTAATGACCAAGGAAATGATTTTTATTCAACACGGGTAGATCTGGAAAACGGTACTGAGAATAGGAAAAATAAATCGATTTTATCTTTTACTCCAGGACGAATTTGACTTCGATTTCTCCATGAAACTTGTACCTCTAGGTCTTAACTACGACATGTCCAAATTTCATAATTTTCTGAGTTCGTTTAAGGGTTTAATCGAAATTGTTTTCGAAACTGTGCATGGGTGATGTTAAAAATCCTTTTTCAGTGATATATGGACCTGTACGTATTCTGTGAAGCCTTGTTTGATATGGTGCTCTTCACAAAATGTGTTTTCTTAGATCTTATCTACAATGTGGTAAATTTTCAGAATTAATTTCCATTTTTTACTAATTTCCCAGAATTTTTCATGAACAACACGCATTCTGTTTAAGCTGGAAACTGTTTTATTTACTGGTTATTTGATTTGTTATGTAAATCATGATATCTTGGATTATTATTCGTGCAATGATGTGGTGACATTCATGCATTTCATATAACACCAAAAGCTGGTTGAGATCTTTGATATTGTTGTATCAAATGCCATGTTGAAATTGAGATTTATGTGTGAATATAAATTATGATAATGATGATACCATTAGAGGTGTGAGCCGACGATGCCCCAAGAGTGTTGGGATGCCCGGAGTGTTGGTGCCGGATGCCCGGAGTGTGTGTGCCGGATGCTCTAGGAGTGTCGGGATGCCCGGAGGTGTGTGCCGGAAGCCTTGGAGGTGTGTGTCGGGGGGATTCCTCATGATGCCAGTTGGGGTACAGAATGCCCGGAGTGTGTGTGCTGGATGCCCGGAGGCTCCTCGCAATGCCAGGTTGGATGCAAGCGTTAAATTGTGGGATGCTAACATTGGTCCCTGGGAAGAAAAATGATGTGATCTAATTGAAAGATAAAGATCGAGAATGGAATCATGAGCATGGATGTGTACATATGGCATGGGATGAACCTCATGGGAACGCAAGCATGGAGTGCATGGTGGTATATGCACGTTGCATGGTGATATATGCATGGTTGCTTGATGATACATGTATAAGTGCATGGTAGTATATGCACGTTGCATGGTGATATATGTATGGTTGTTTGATGATATAAGTACAAGTGCATGATGATTTATGCATGTTGTATGGTGATATATGCATGGCTGTAAAGTGAGGTATGCTCGAATGCATGAATGATATGTGTTTTATTCATGATACCTTGATTATTCAATTTGACGCATTGTGTAGTTTGGTGGATCTTTACTGCTTAGTGGTTGTACTCACCCCTTTGGGGATTAACATTTCAGATTAGAAAGATGCCTCTTTCACCAGTCGTGTGTGGAACCTTCCATGGCATACCTACTGACGTTAATGTGGAGTGCACAGAGCATTCGTATATTAGTGTACCTGGTTTGATGTTTGTCTGAGTTTGTGTCTTGGTGATGTAAGACGTGGGTCTTGTTGATGGCTCTATTATCTAAGAATTTTTGTCTGTTCACGTTCGACGCAATGGGGTAATGGTAGGGATGCTACCGCCACTGTCGCCCGATGCACCGGGTTGGGTGTGATGGCATGTATGACTAGTGGGAGCTGACACTTTTTTTTGGGATAGCCGACGCTTGTTGATGGATGGGTGTACATGTTTGAAGTAGGGTCGAGTTCTCTTTTGAGTTATAGCCAAGTGTAGTTAAAAATCTTGGCCTTTTGCTGTACCGACTTGAGATGTCCATCATGAAAATGTAAATAAAAGTGACTCGGCTTTGTCTTTTCATTTGGTGTGTAGTTGGTGTGCATTGCATTATTGTCGTTGGAGTAAGGGATGGGAATTTTGATTATGCTTCCGTTATAAAAATGCGCTGGGACCTTTACCAAAAAAAAAAAAAAGAAAAAAAGAAAAAAAAGAAAGAGAGCAAAAGGGGAGAAAATTTTTATTGATCAACCCCTATGAACTATGGTTCCACTTAAATTGAAAAGTTATTAGGTTGGTATGTAGTAGGATAAGTGATAAGTACCTGTGGTGACCCTAACGGATCGGAAGCATGTCGAGGCGGTGCCACACTTGTGTAATGACCCGTTCAAAGTAAATGTGGCTGTCATTGATGTAAACTTGAAATTCTTGTACCCAAAGACTATCGATAATGAGAAGTCTTTGGTTTACACTATTGTGTCTTCTTATCTATGGCATGGTAGATTATGACATATAATCTATGCTACAACGAAAAAGATAGCAAAATTGGGGCTAATTCCAATGTTTGAGTTGGATGTCCATCACAAGTATAAGACTTGTGTTGAGGTTAAGTTTGTTAAAAAACCATTCAAATTGGTTGAAAGATCGAGTGAACGTTTACAGCAATCCATAGTGATCTATGTGATTTAAAATTTGTAGAAAGTAGAGGTAAAAAAAAAAATTATTTCATTACTTTTGTAGATGACTTTACTCAATTTTGCTATATTTATCTATTAACAAGCGAAGATAAGGTTATGAGCACGTTTGTTAAGTATAAAAATGAGGTCAAGAACCAACTTGATAAATGAATTAAAGTGTTTATGTCACGATCTCGACTCCATTCTTGGGGTCTTGAGTGACACAAGTTATTTCACGACATCTTAGGCTCGTCGCCGTCTCGATTTTTTTTTATTTTGTTATCATGCACATGCGGAAACGTGAATAAACAACTCCTCATACAAACAACTACTGAAAGATTGTGATAAATGTTATACAAAACACACTAGTTTATATTATAACAATACTTTTACAGACCTCTTTTCTATGGGGTTCTCTTTCCTTTTTGCATCACACTACAAGTTTTCATAAAGGCCAAAGGAAATTACTATCTCTTTGAACGTGACTGCAACTCCCAAAACTGACATGAGACTTTCATGCCTACAAGACTGAAAGATGAGAAAGTGAGTCTTGGAAACTCAGTAAGTAAAATTCTTAGTTCTCTACTAGGAAAATATCTTGTCATCGAAGTCTAGCAAGTATAACACTCGCAAATAGTGTCGATGGTAGATCAATCACAAATCAGATGTCATGCTTTATTTAAACACATGCCATCAATGTCAAAACTACCATTGGCTTAACAATAATTCATGCTCATTCATAATCGGCATTCATGCAAATTTATTTATCATTGTCCTAGCTCGATTGGAGCTTCTAGCTTCTTGTTAGGCATCCTGGCTCGACCAAGGCATCTCTGTTTGATCAAGTCTTCTCAGGGCTAGCTTCTCTAAGCTTCTGGGTTCAAGGCCTAGGCATCCTGGCTCAACTAGGGCATCCTATCTCAATCGAGGCATCGCTACCAACGTTGTGTGGCGTTAGGCATTTTTTTTCTCTTTACGTACAGATGTATATATATCATACAAGTTGGTTCTTATCTTTTCTCTTAGCCAACACATGCATGGCCCAAATGTGTGCTCATCCATACATGTGTGCCATGAAGTCTTATACTACACGAGTAAACATGTTGAGAATGACCTGTGATCTGTGATTTGAACCGATCACTAAGCATTGATCCTTGCACCAGACATGGTTCGAAAACTGCATGTCTCAATGCTAATTCAAGATCTTGACGCTTGGGTACACCTCACTTTCGTGAAGATCCTTAAGCTCAACGGGCCTCGGCTTCAACTCGACGTGAACATACTTCATGCCGTGAATGACCCTTAGGTCGTGGCTTGATTCAAACGTCAAGCACAAAGTCCTCACACCAACAAAGGCATAAAACCGACATGCTTTAGTGCCTTATCAAGATCTTGCGAGCTTGAGTGATCCTTGTGCTGATCAAGACTTAGAGACTGCGACGGTACTTAATATGTGGCAAGTAAGGTATGTCTGTCTCCGTGATAAACCTTCGATCGGTGTTATATGTTTCTTGGACTCATTTCTACATTCTTTTTTCGGTATTTGATCGTTCGAGTATCGGTTCGATTTTGAGGAATTTATTTCCTACAACATCTAAGCTCTAAAAACTTCAAGTTGACTTCTACAAACAAAATTGAGTGGAAAGTTTACTTATGCACGCTTTTTGAAATTTATAGAGATGCACTTGATGAATGCAATGGAAGATATATAAAACCCAACTTCTTGATCATGCTCGAGTTGTCTCAATTCAATGATGAGGCTGCACGAGCTTGCAATAATTCAACGGTAGAATCACTCTAGTTAGACTTAAACTCGAAAAGAATGAAAGAGAGTTGGACTAAATAACATATTTAATCACAGCAGCTCTTGGGTAAGTTGAGTTATTTACACTAGTTAATTTGTTGACTTTGTCAAATACCGTACACAAAGCCAAGGGATAAAAGTGTCAGCAGTCCCTAAACCTTTACAAAAGGTTTAATTAGGTCCCTAATTTTTTTTTGTACAATTAGATTCTTAAATCATATACTTTCATATTTAACATGATCATTTCATTAAAAAAGAAATGAAAGTACTGACGTGGCACTTAAGTCTTTTAGAATATAAATACGTATTCTATGTGGCATTTAAAACTTCTTTAAATAGAATTACACAAAATTCATAAATATGGAAATTTTAAAAAATAAATATTAAAAAAATGAAAAGTAAGGAAATTTGATAAAAAAGAGAAACAAAAAAAAGAAGTATCGTTACTGAAGTAGTGTGGACGCGCTCGGATGGGAGGTGGGTGTCGTAGACGGCATGCACTCAACGACCAATGTCGTGTCGCCAGGCTGCCACCCACCCTAGCCAACTAGCGCTCTATTCCCTTGTGCGTAATTATTAGTTAGATTTTTTTTTCCTTATCCGTATCAGCACTATATTTAAAAATAAATAAATGTCACCAAATAAGTTAGTGCTGTTAGTGCTAACTTATAGTGCTGGGGCGACATTCCTCATTATCATTCCATCGACACATCTATAAGGAGGGTCAACTTGAATTAAAATATGTATAATTTCGAGGACCAAATTTATACACAAAAAAGATTTTGGAAACTGATTGAACACTTTACAAAAGTTCAAAAAATTGTCGTTCCTTTATCCCTAAAAAACAGGCCCATTATTTTATTTTTTTGAGTTAATTTTAGTTGCAAGTTGTATTCTTTACTGAAATACATTATTTTGATGCAAGGGATCATTCCTCTTAGCCGCACTTTTATAGAAGTCTTAACATGTCTTAATCATTGATTTTACCTATATTAATAATCGAGAAGTGGTTGTGACACTAGTGGAAATATCGTGTAGAGTATATGATCTTGATTCTGCTTTGATATTTTATAAGGAGCTAAAGAAACGTCCCCCTCCCTGCTCTCTTTTAAAAAAAAAAAAAGAAAAGAAAAAAAGAAGTCAAAAGGAACACCAAGCACGTGAGAAATAACCTGTTGTTACTTGTTTAGCTGCCATTTCTTCCTCTAAATACCCGATCATGCTGTCGACGCACTTCTGCCTGAGATGGGCCGTCTCGTTGATATGGGCCGTCTCGTTGATGCGTTTGGTCACGAGGAGCTTTGCAGAGCAGAGACGCCGGAGAACGCGCTAGTAGGCGCCGTAACGACCCATGGCGAGCGAACCTTGGTCGTAGCCAAGAGCCGACAGTGCATGGGGACACTTGCGGTCCGCGAATGCCAAGTCGTGGCCCTTGAAGAACTCTGCGGCGGCCTGAGCTGATTGGATCACCATGGTGTTCACGGAACTGAGCTTCAACCACGTGACAGGCCCGTGCTCGGCTCGGAAGCTGTGGAGGTTCTGGTGCGGCATGATCCCGAGGTCGAGGATGTTGCCGATCACGGGCCATGCGATGGGGTTAGTGGGGGAGCTTAGTGCATTTCCAACGGTTGAGAAGGAAAAATAGAAGTGCCGGGAGGAGGAGGCCAAGCCAAAAGGGCGAAGTAGGGCAGTACTCCATTGGCCAAACTTTCAGCTATTGCTCACCTTGCACTTATGCGATTATTGCGTGGAAAACAGGATATAAATAGACACTTTTATCCTCTTCACTTCACGAGAAACCAACCCAAAACAAAAATGAAAAAGAAATATATGCTGTCCACGTTATAAAAAGGAAAAAAAATTATATATTTTTTGGCTACGAGACGTAGTATGGTCCTATTCCTTTGTTACCGGAAGTAGATTTGAACATAAATTCATTTGGTAAAATTTTTGTTTCCAAGAACAAATTTCTATTTTTTTTGTTTCTAGAAGTAAATTTGGAACGGAATCGAGAAGTAAAAAAAAAAATTGATTCTTTGTTTCTGAGAACAATTCTAAAATCAACCAATTTATTCTCTCTTTTCTTGTTCTTCTTCCCTCTTTCTTCTTCTTCAACCGCCGCCATTATTGCCGTTGCCGTCCACCACCATCGGTCATTGGCGACCGGTTGGGCGAGGTCAAGTGAGCTCATCAAAGGCTTGCTAGGCTAGGGCGAGGTCCAGTGAAATAGCCAATGGCCAGGTAGGCCTCGCCCAGGCCTCCCCTAGCCATCGGCGAGCCTCGCTTAGCTGGGTGAGCTCGGCCTCGCCAAATCTGGGCGAGGCCACTTACCTAGCCAAGGCTCGGTCGAGCCTCGACCAGTTACCGGTGAGGCTCGACCGATGAGGCATGGCCTCACCAAGGGTCGGCAACGCTCCGGCGAGGTTGCTGGCCCTTGTTTGGCCAGTCGTCGATCATCCCAAGGTTGGCGACTGGCAGACCTTGAAGGAGAAGAAGAGAAAGAAAAGAAAAAAAAAAAGAAAAGAAGAAAAAAGGAAAAAAGTAATAAAATTATTTTTAAAAAAATGTTTTGGATTAGAAATTTTCAAAACGGTACCAAACGTAGTTTTATTCCGAGAATTGAAATTTTGGACAATTACCGAACGGCTTAAAATACTTAGAAATTATTTTTGGAAACAAAATAAAAAAGAATAATTTTTGATTAGACAAATGACTATGATTCTTATTTGGACTCAATTTTCTTCTTGAGAATTTTGAACTGGCTTCTCCTGATCAATTAAAGACCCAAATAAGCTCAGAACATTGCAAGCTAAGTATCAAGATAAGCGTTTTCGAGTCTCTTTTCTAATGATATAGTTCATGGACTAATTCTAAGTATAGTTTCCTAAATTTGTATTTTTCTAAGAAACATGGGCTGATCCTGTACTGGGCCGCCTAAACGAAAAGCGGTGATGTTGGACTTTCAAAAGTGGATTTCACAATAGCTGTTCGGCCTAAAATTTTTACGCAAGTTACGTGGGCCTGTTGGCTAACTCTCTAACATTTCAGGTCAACTTCCGCACGATTGGACGGTCTGCCCGTGTCTGATCCGAGAAACTCACTTTCCCTTTTTCTTTAATTCCCGTTGCCATCTTCTAATTGCCCACAATTAAGCCCCTAAGCCAGCCACCATCTAATCCCAACTGGACTAGAACCAAACAAGAATTGAACCAGAGAATTAAAGAACCAAACTAGCTTCCAAACCGGCACCATCCCTGGTGATGTCCACCTAAAATGGCGTGAATACAGCTGGAGGTTGCAGTAAACCGTCGAAGGGACCGAACCTTCGAAATTACACGGACACACGAAAATTTTGAGAGAAAATAAAATGAGGAACGGTAGATGATGGTCCCCATCTTGTGTGGTGTTCACTAGGATTGCATTCTTTATTTTAACATGCCGGTGTCCATACATACCGTATTCTTTAATTGTATGTGCACATTTTTCTTCCCCAAAATACAGGGAATATCAATGATTTTTACACTAAAGAAGAGTTGTAAGTTGGCAACTCTTCACTTTAATTCATCCCCACACTAGGTTATTCTTGGAAGGTCTTTGAATATGTGTAACCTTCACAATTATATGGACACACAAAAATTTTCAGAGAAAATAAAATGAGAAATGATAAATGATACGAGAAATTGACGTTGTTAAAAAGGGTAAGCTGTTAATGACCTACTAGTAAATTGGAGAGCACACTATTACAGTCGATGACACACTTTAAGTAATTTCCAGTCCCATAGTTACACCAAATACCCACGGTGTTTATGGAACAAATTTCATAATATACAGCAAAGAGAGAATCCCTTCCGGTCAGATAAATGGAAGAAAATAAAAGACAAAAAAAAAAAAAAAAAAAAAAAAAAAAAAAAAGACGAAGGGGCCACCAGGACCAATGTATTTGCTTCTCGTGTTGACAAGATTTTCCAACAAGCTCCCCTATTTCTACTCAATCATGAGCTCCTCTTCTATAAAATTGTACTACTAGAAGAAGGCTCTTCATTAGATGTTGCTGCTGCTTGTGAAGAGAATTCAACGAAAGTAGACGACAAACTTCATGTGTAGCGGTTGAACACACATGTAAGGAATCTATTGCAGGTTCGAACCAAACCGAAGAGGAGGTTGAATTTCATTAATTCGATCGGACTTGCTTTGGATCGTGTAAATTAACTGGTTCAAACTCAATGCCTTTTTTAAGGGTTAATACTCTAAAAAAAACTCCAAATTGGTACATTTATGACAAATTCACCCCAAATTATTTTTTTGACCATTAAAAAGCCCAAACTGGTATACCTTTGACAAATTTACCATAAACTGATATACTTGTGACAAATTAACCCTCTATTAATTTTTGTTAAATTTTTCTGTTAAATTATTAAGTTAAATGACACGTGACAATTGATTTGTATACTAATTTGAGATTTTACGCTCTATTTGTTACAATTTATAATTTTTGTGATTTTTTTGTGGTATTAATCCAATTTAGCAGAGAGTATATTTATCACAAATTTATCAGTCTTGGATTTTTTGCAGTTGAATAAATCGGTTTGGGATAAATTTGTCATAAATATACCAGTTTGGGATTTTTTGTTTTCTTTCCTTTTTCTTATTTTTCCTTGTCATCAGTGGCTAGTTTGAATGCCACCAGTGATATGTCGAGAGGGCCTGTTGAGGGTTGCCCTCACCTTACTCGGGCAAGGCCACCCTCGAAAGCCACGGGTTAGGACTTAACTTTGTGTAAAAATCAAGTTTTTCCGCTAACTCCATTTAATTTAACTAACGAAAAATTTAAATATTTTATCTCTTCCACTCAGTGTCCTACATACATCAAGATTAATTAAAGCGCTAAAATGACATCATTTTAATTTGAATCCTAATTTTTACACAAAATCTTAATTAAATTAAGTTTAAAAAATCCAAAAAAAATTTCCATAAAAAGACAAACTCAAAAAAAAAAAAAAAAAAAGGAAAAAACATAAAAAACATAAAAATAAAGAAACATACACAAAAAAATAAAAACCCAAGGTTGTGATCACCGACCCATCGCTGGTAGTAAAGGTGAGCATGGTTTTTAGGTAGAATTTGGAATTTGAGATTAACACGGGTGAGAACTTGTAGATTCCAAGTCCCAATGTATGCAAAATAGGTTCCAAGCTCCCATAAATGAGGAACTTGTTTTGATGAGTAGATTTTAGGTTATTGATTAGAGGAAACTGGAACCTAAAACCTGAAACCTAAAACCCAGAATGAGTGATCATATTTTTCTTAGTCCATATTTTCATGCAATTCTGTGATATTCTATGTCATTCGATAATGAATGTATAATCTAGAGGCACTAATTTGAGCTTTCATTTTATGATTAAGACTTTTACTTTATTAATGTCCATATTTTTTGTGTATTTGAATATAAGTTATGACGTAAATTGTAGTAACAAGTGGTGATCATTAAATGTTTAATTCACTGCAATTGGTCAATCGATAAAATAGGGGGAACCTGTGTAGACTCTTGAACCGACCTTAGAACTTGTGATAGGATAAGCTCCAGGTTGTAAGCTATGCAAGGTAAGTTTTATGTTCCAAAAAATAAGGAATGTGTTCTAACGAGTAAGTTTCAGGTCTCAAGGGGAACATGTATGAAACTTGAAATCACTCACCCCTAGCCGATAGAGCGTTGAGGTTGCAGGCACTTCGATGAGGGTCGCAGTCCTTGCCAACCAAAGGTGAGGGCCCACACTGCATATATTTTTTTAAAAAAGCTTTTAGATTAATTTTTAATCTAATTTAATTTAAATTAGGGTTAAAATTGTCTTTGGACAAAAAGGTCCTTTTGCGGCTAGAATATTTAGTTAGATGGTGAGTTTAGACCTTTATTAAAACTCCTATGGCAATTTCAAGTCTCTCTTTTTTTTTTTTTTTTAAAAAAAAAAAAAAAGATCCACTTTAAATCTTTTTTGAGAAATTGATAGAACCTTGGACCCTTATTTGAAATTTTTCCAAGAAATTTGGGTTATGGGACCAAGGACAGACCCAGTCTCTCCAAAATTAGACTAGGATAGGCTGGATTGGGCTAGTTCAAGGTCAGTCTAGGGTTGACCTTAGACCAATGCTCGGCCTTACTATCACATGTTAGAAAGTAGAGCAATCAAATAAAACCAACGAAAGTAATATCCGCAAGCATTACACTAAGCAAATCAAATGAGTCATACTCAAGCCCAACGAAGTCGGATGATTTAGTGCAAAATACTCGTACATTACATAGTAAGATTTTATTAAATTAGTAAATTTGCAAGTGGGCCAAGAATTACCAACTATTGAAGGAATTTAACGATGAAAAAATAAATACTAAAATATCAACCTGTTTGGATGTTTGGCATTATAGCAAAATCTTACCTTGGTAATATACAAAGAGATTCAGCAATTTGTATACATTTACCATCATGCACTTCAGATGACTAATGTTTGACAAAAAATTTTAAATGAGCATCTAAAGTGGGGTTATTTTTTCAAAAGATGGCCTAAGGTGAACATTATTTCAAATAAAGGTTTGAAGTTGCCAAATTAGTCTCAAATGAAGACCTAAGCTCGCTGGTTGGGCAAATTTTTGCTAGTTGGCAAGTACTTGACTTTTTTTTGGGTGGTCGGAAGGGTACCCTTCTAGTAGAGGATATCATGCTGATTTTTTTTTTTTTTTTTTTTTTGGGCCCAAAGGGTGGCCAGCCAGTCCGGCAAACATGTAGTTTTTCTCCTCCAAGTCCCCCTTTGTGAGCATCTCGCTTGTTAATTTATGACTCAAGTTTGAGTGTTTTACAATTTACGACTCACTAGACTCCTTAAAGATTTATAATCGTGGAAATATAAAATAAGATAGAAGGAGCAAAGTTTCCTCTTTCCTATGGAAGATAGCGGACTCCGAAGAACAAAAAGGAAGGTGGTGCTAGGGGTTTCTTCTTTGGGCCGATGAAATCAAAGGGGAAGAATCTGCTCGCGTGAAGCCAGAAAAGAAAATAAAAGGAGGTGGGTCTCATGGGCACATGTATAAGAAGCAGAATTTTGCAGGTCTTATTTTCACTCTTCCGAAAGTAGCATGCTGAAGCCCTTATGTAGAGAGGAGCCGCGAGAAGCAATAGACGCCGTACGTGCACTGAAGAGAAGCCGCACGTCAAAGTGAAGATTGAGCCGCGAGTGCGTTATACTTTGAGCTAAGGGTAGCGGTAATTTTGTGCCGTGGGTTTATCCCAGTTGAGTTGTTTATTTATAAACACTTTAGGTTTGTGGTTAAATCTAAGTGTGGGAAACACTTGAGCGATTGAGCGATTGTAAACTCTGATTCTCCGTTTTTAGTGGATTATTTGCTACAGGCTCTCCCCGTGAATGTAAGTGCTGATACTCGGACCAAACAACGTAAATTTCTGGTGTTGTTATTTTTTTCGTTAATTTCTCTAGGGTGATTTCGTATTGACGTAAATTGCAAGATCCTGTCATTTCCGCATATTATATCCCAACATCACTTATGTACTTAAGAGTCAAATTGGATTTCACTATCTTCTGTAGATTCCACTGCTATTCTACTGGAAGTCGGTGATGCACTGGCAATCGCGTTATTGGGTTCAGCTTTGTGTTTGAATCCATTAACAGGATTTCGATTTGGATGGGGATCACAGTCAATCAATGTCAAGCTTCGGCCCATTCAAAAAACTAGTATTATTTATGGTCTGTGATTCAAGACTATTATATGGATTGCCATCTGGTGAACCGAGTTCATTATAATCATCCATTTATTGGACTCTTGTGTAGAACCAACTTTAGGGCATTTTTTTAATGACAAGTAAAGTTTTATCGTTGGCTTAAAAGGCAAGTGAGTGAGCTACCTGCTACATGCTTAAGTCATACAATTTAAACAAGACCCAAATGTTGACATAAAAACCTGTAATTGCCCAAAGAAATTTGGGGAAAATTACCAAGAAAATCATAATATATTGTATTTTTGCCAATTTAGTCATAAACCTTTTAATTGTGTCAATTGAGTCCTAAATTTTTTCAAGTTTCACTAATCGAGTCTACTTAACCAATTTTGACTGAAAATCATTAAAGTAAATGCCATCGGATTTTTTTTTTTAGTATTTATCATTTTTAATTTTCTCTCTCTCTCTCTCTCTCTCTCTCTCTCTCTCTCTCTCTCTCTCTTTTCCTGTTTTCTTCCTTTGCCAAGCCTTGGTGATGGCTGGTGATCAACCACAACTTATGACTAACAAGGGTTGCCCTTGCTAGCCTTAGGTGAGGTCACCCTTGTTGGCCTTGAGTAAGGCTTGTCCAAACTAGATTTGACAGGGTTGAGTTTTGCCTGAAGCTGGTTAGGTTGGCCCTTGCTAGCCTTTAGGGAAGGTTGGCCTTGCCATCTTTGGGCAAGCCTCGCCCGAGACCAGCCCTTGTGAAGGCTGATGAGGTTGCGCCTTGCCCTCGCTAAATTGGGCAAAGTCGAGCCTCACGTGAAGTCGTGACTTACCGAATTTGGCGAGGCAGCAAGGTCCTCCCTTGCCAAATCTTGGCGAGGGTGACCATCATTGGTTGTAGCCTATGGTTGGTTAGTAGTCATCCCCAAGGCTCAACAACCGTCAGAGAAAGAAAATAAAAGAAAAATTATTTAAAAATTAAAAAAAATATATTAAAAATTTTCCACGTTTGCGCTAGCTGTACCATGTAGGATGCTTGAAAATCCTGTTAATGATTTTTGATCAAAATTGATCATATGAGCTCAATTAGAAAAACGTGAAAACGTTTGGGACTAATTTGTATAGTAAAAATGTTTATAACTAAATTGATAAAAGTATAATAGGTTGAAGAACTTTTTGGTAACTTTCCTAAGGTATTTGTGTAGTAAAAACACCATTCTTAAGAAGTCTTCCTTGGGTAGGTTCATTAATCCTCGACACAATAACATCAACGCCAACGACCTTAGGGTAATAATACGTTGAAATCATGTACATGAAACTTAACATCTTGTGCTTGTTTTGGATACATGACATCACGTCTTGCCATATCCTTATTAACCAGTAAGGAATATAACTAGTTACTATGAATGACATTCTGAAGACCTCATACACTACGTTTTTAAGGTATCGCTTTTAAAGGATGGAGCTTCCTTAGTGTTATTCCCACCCGCTCTCTCATGTCGAGGGTCTTTGGAGTCAAACCATCACCGAGTTCCCAATCGAAATGGTAGAGCAACTTCGCAAGACCGAGATGAAGCACCCTATCCGCCAACGAAAGTCCGACGCACATTCTTCTGCCTGATCCGAATGGAATTAGCTCAAAGTTTTGACCTTTGTAGTCAATTTTAGATCCTAGAAACCTCTCTGGTTTGAATGCTAATGGGTCCTCCCAAGCATCTGGGTCTCTTCCAATGCCCCATGCATTCACGAAAACCTGGGTATCTTTGGGTATATCGAAGCCCATGAAATTGGTTTCTTTTATAGCATTTCGTGGGAGAAGCAAAGGTAATGGTGGATGCAATCTTAGGGTTTCCTTCACCACAGCTTGCAAAAACGGCATTTTTTCCGTGTCACTTTCTTCGAGTTTTCTGTTCAACCCCACAATCTGGTTAATCTCATCTTTGGCCTTTTCATTGACACGGGTTGGCGGAGTAGCTCCGCCATCGCCCACTCGATGGTGCTGCTTGTAGTCTCTGATCCAGCGAAAAACATTTCCTGCACCATCAATTAGACCCATTTAGTACAAGATCATGTCTTGCTAGGGTTACCACCAATGTTGATTCTTTTGCTATAATTAAGATATTCATTTTCGCTCGAAAATCACTCCCTCAAATCGTGGGCTTAACAGTAAAAATCATCATGCTTCACCTGATACAATCCTTATCAAACATGGCAGCATAAAAAAAGGAACAAGAATTTGATGATTGGATCCTAAAATTGACGAAATGAATCCACTAATGACGACAGAAATATTTATAAAAGGGCAAGTGCAGGTGTTTGATTGGAAAAAATGAAATAAACAACTGGAATGGCAAGAATTAAGTTGCTGAGAAATAACTGAAAATGAATGGCAAGAAAGTGAAGTGTGTTCTTTTTATGTTTGTGCGTCTTTTTCCCTTAAGATGTGCTCTTTTTGTAGTCTCGGCTACAACGATTGCTTCACTGCAACCGCCGGTCAACAACTTTAAAAATTGTTCCGTCCTACAAGTTTGACTACAATAATTGTTCGCGCTAGTTTTATCCTTGCAGTCGGTTAGATTCGGCCAAATTTCGTGAGGCAATGTCAATACTTCTCGACTCAACCGATATTAACTTGACTTTCATTTATAAGTCCATGGACAAAAACTGTTCATGCCTTGTCAACTCAATTTTATTGGCTTGTTATAATCAATGCTGGTGTTTGAGCATCGATTATATTTATAGTCAATATTAGATCACACATGTGATCAACATACTATTCACTCATTCGTTGTGGATACACAACATGGTCTATTAATCATTCAAATTGACATTGACTTAATTTAATAAATCATTCAATGTGTCTTTCTAGCACTAGATTTTCTTTTTTATAAAAAATAACCATAAATCAATCTTGTGTTTTTCGTGGAACATTCTTAGCTAGTTATTACAAAATGAGCACTAATTGGCTAAATCATGATTGGAAAAGGCTAGTTATTATAAAATCTAGTGCTAGAATGTTCTACGAAAACACAAGTTTGTAGAAAATGACGCGTGATATGACCTGCTTGTTAATTGTCAATTAAGTTTACCACCCCACTTTACAAACCGAACTGGACCTATTGTCCTTAAGATGTTAATCATTTCTTTTTTGCCAAGAGTGGAAGAGAGGATACCAGAATTATTATGATGACGTTCTGGGAAGAGATTTTGCGAGGGCCTTCTTTTCCATCGCCCTCATAATCCAATACCGCATCCAAGAAGTCATTCGTTGTTCTCATCTCCCCCCTTAGCTTTCGCTCCTCCAACCTCTCACTGACAAAGCCTTCGGCAATCTTCATGGCTCGACCCATGTCCTTCGCCATGCTTGCCTTGATCCCCTGCGGGTCTAACCATTTCAACCACGGCAGGAAGTCGGCTACGTTGGGCTTGCCAGCCCATTCCATGAACCGGTTCATGGCATCAAAGAACTCAGGCCCGTCCTTCGATTTTGGGTCCAACAGATCCCGCGAGAGCACCATATTACCCACCACATTAAATGCCATGAGAAAGAGGAAGTGGGATAACTCGATTCCTTGCTCTTCATAAAAATTAGAAATTTTTAACGATTAATTATAATTAGAGAATGTATAGCAGAACGTAATGAATTAGACATGAAAAAGAAAAAAATTATTGCACCAAGTTTTGCAACTAGTTTAAGGAGGGAGGGAGGAATCAACCTCCAAGCTGCAATGTTCAAGACAAAAGTTGGATTTTTCAAGCTTAAGTCGAACTTAATAAAGTTCTTGATAAGCTTGTTTTCGGAAAATTTTTCACTAACAAAACTAAATTAGCATCTGAACTCTTAAAAACTCCAACTTGGCTTCTACAAATAAAATAAAGTGGAAAGTTTACTTTTGCATTCTCTTGCATAATAATGGGGATATACTTGATCAATGCATCAGAAGATATATAAAACCCAACTACTTGATCATGCTCAAGTTTGACCCAATTCAATGGTAAAGCTACTCGAGCTTGGCATAATTCAACAGTAGAGCCACTCTAGTTCGACTCAAACTCGAGAAGAATGGAAGCAAGTTTGACTAAATAGCACTTTAAACACCAGTAGCTCTTGGGCAACTTGAATTATTTACACTGGTATCTATTTTATTGAATTTGTCAATTACAGTAACAAAAAAAAGGGATAAAATTATCAGCAGTCCCTAAACTTTTACAAAAAAGTTTTAATTAGGTTCCTAAATTTGTTGTGCAATTAGATCCTCGAGCCGTATAAATTCTTCTTTGATTTAGTCCTTCCATTAAAGAGGTAAATATAAATGTTGACATGACGGTTACGTTCTCATTGAAAGCCTGTCTTAAATGACTTCTTATAAAACCTAAAACCTAAAGATAGAATGAAATAGAAAAAGTGAACAACTAGGGGTGGAGGTGAGTTGTCGCACGGGGTCATGCACTAAATTGAGAAAACGCTTGGGGTTGGTGAATGTTTACTTGGATTTAGATTTCTTTATTTTTATAATCTTTCTGACCCATCTCAGCACTAAGTAAAAAAGAATTCATGTCTCCCTAATTAGTTAGTCTAGTAAGTGCTAACATAGGGTGGGGAGGCAATATTCATCATAACCAATGCATTCGTGCATATTTTAGAGGAGGGCCAACTCAAATTAAAGGATGTATAATTTCAGAACTCAATAGTAGAAAAAAGAAAAAAATAAAGAAGATTCTGGAACTTAATTGTACATTTTGCAAAAAAGAAAGGACTGCTGGTTCCTTTATCTTTAAAAAGCAGGCCCAGTGTTTTCTTAGGTAGATCTAGTTGCAGGTTGCCTTCTCTACTGAAAAATGATTCTTTTGATAGCGTGGATCGTCAACTCCTAGTAGTGCATAAGTCCCGACATATCTTAACCGTTGATTTTACATATATTAATAATTGAGAAGAACTTGTGACACTAGTGGGAATATTGTGCAGGGTATAGGCCTTCATCATCTTTTGATATTTTGTAAGGAGTTTAAACGACGTTCCTTTCTCTCTCTGTCTGTTGCTTTTTTTTTTTTTTTTTTTTTTTTTTTTTTTCCCTTTGAAGAAGAAATCTATTATTTCGGTCATTCAAGGTTACACATGCAAGGCTAACGTCCACAGTAACACGAAGCACGTAAGAAATAACCTGTTGTTACTTGTTTAACCGCAATTTCTTCCTCTAAATACACGACCATGTTGTCGACGCACTTCTGCCTGAGATGGGCTGTCTCGTTGACGCGCTTGGTCACGAGGAGCTCAGCAGAGCAGAGACGCCTGAGAACACGCCAGTAGCCACCGTAACGACCCACAGCGAGCGAGCCTTGGTCATAATTGAGAGCTGTCAAGGCATGGGGACATTTGCGGTCCGCGAATGCCAAGTCGTGGCCCTTGAAGAACTCTGCGGCGGCCTGAGCTGATTGGATCACCATGGTGTTCACGGAACCGAGCTTCAACCACGTAACAGGCCCGTGCTGGGCTCGGAGGTTGGGGAGGTTCTGGTGCGGCATGGTCCCGAGGTCGAGGATATTGCCGATCACGGGCCATGCGGGGGGCTGAGGGGGAAGCTTGGTGCGCTTCCGGTTGAGAAGGAAAAATAGAAGTGCCGGGAGGAGGGGGACGAGCCAAAAGAGCCAAGTAAGGCAGTACTCCATTGGCTAAGCTTTGAGCTATTTCTCACCTTGCACTTACTGCGTTTATTGCACGGAAAACACGATATAAATAGGCACTCTTATCATGTTCACATGAAAGCAAGCCAAAACAATAAAGAAAAAGCACGAGATCCTATTATTTGCCGTCCACAATATAAAAATGAGAAAACGTGCTAGTCACGTGGAGTCTGGTGATCCATCCATTTCATCGTACTAGGTTAAATTCGATTCTTATTTCATTGGAATAATTTCATTTTTGGTCAAACAACATACATGAATTATGCAATCAAATCCATAACTCTTAATTAGTTCATTTAAGTCCTACAACTTTACTTCAATACCACAAAATTACGATGTCTTGTTCTTTCTTGGGTTTCACGGATTGGTTTATCAACTAATTTGTCCTATCAAAATTGGATAGTTATGTATTTACTTTTGTTGAGAGTGTATAACAAATGTCCAATATCTTTACCCTAGGAAATTGCTAAGAAGGAACCCAAGTCTAAGCCTATTAACATATTTAATTGGACCTATTTTCGCTCAAAAGTTTAAAGCAATTAGTTATTGGCCAACTAGATATATTAATTACTTTACATTGCATCAATTCTCCACTGTGGGACTTTCCCTAACGGAACTTACATATGTATCTCAACAATCTCCCCATCATGTATGAGCTCAATATTAAGTATGTTCTCCCTTAATTCATGTATCTTTCTATATTAATTTATCTCAACTTGAATCTCCAACATTCACCTTCATCAATGTTCTTTTTCATCGGATTGTACCATGAAAATTGCCATTGGATTGCGTTGCAACACCACAACACACATTTCCTAGAAACTGTGTTAGTCACTAGATTCCTACTTACATATAAATCTTAACAATCTCCCCATCACGTGTGAGCTCAATGTTAGGTTTGTTCCTCCTTAATTCAAGTTATCTTTCTACGTTTAACTTATCTCAACTTGAATCTCCAACATTCACCAACATCCATGTTCTTTTGCATTGGACTGAACCATGAAAACTACCATTTGATTGCGTTGCAACACCACAACACACATTGCCCGGAAACTGTGTTAGTCAGTAGATTCCTACTTACATATGTATCTCAACAATCTTCCCATCACGTGTGAGCTCAATGTTAGGTCTGTTCCCCCTTAATTCAGGTATCCTTCTACATTAACTTATCTCAACTTGAATCTCCAACATTCACCTTCATCCAAGTTCTTTTTCATCAAACCGAACCATGAAAACTACCATTGGATTGCATTGCAACACCATAACACACATTGCCCAGAAATTCTGTTAGTCAATAGATTCCTTTATTTGAGTTAGTCACTAGATTCCTTTATTTGAGATAACTCACATGTATATCTCAACAATCTCCCCATTAGACTACCATTGGGATTGCGTTATACCACAAAACACATTGCCTAGAAACTGTGTTGGTCACTAGATTCCTTTTCTTGAGATATCTAGAATAGATTGGGGGCTGTTAATCTAGCATTGGCTCTAACACTAATGTTTGGTAGTCTTTGCTTCTCTCACCTCAAGCATTTACTCAAAGGGCGAGACTTTCTCTCATATTTATAAACTAACCACTAGACAATTCCATAATCGATGTGGGATAACTCCAACAACTTTTGCCTTAGTAAGATGGCTTGTCTTTTTCAAAAACATCACATGTATAAGTCCAATCATCAATTTGATCGAAATTTCCAATCTTCACTATTTATAGGACTTTTTGATGCTAACACCTGAATTTCACTGATGAATTTATCATACATTTGCATCTCATAAATTTGACCCATGATAAAACAAAACAATCAGTTTATACAACATTGCATTCATTTTTCTCGTGGCATTCCTTTTGCACATATAAACTAGAGGCATGATCTTTCATTAATAGTTAGGTTTTAGTTTACATAGGTCATCCGTGCATATGATGAATATTAGGAATCTCCTATACTCCTCGACTAGGGATAATGTAGTACGGGAACCTTGGGCTCCATGGCAAAAATTATGATCACTCCAAAGAGCTATATTCACACTTGGACTCAATTTTCTTCCCAGTAATTTATACCCAAGTTCTCTTGATTGATTGAAGATCCAGACAAGCTCAAAATGATTGCAAGATAAGTATCATGACGATTTTGAGAAAAAAAAAAAAAAAGTATCACGACGAGTGTCTTTACATCTATTTTCAAACAATATATGGCTCATGTGCTAGTTCCAAGAATAGTTCCTAAATTTGCATTTTTTCAAGGAATGTTGGATGATCTTGCACCAGGATGCCTGGACAAAAAGACAATATTGTCAAGCCTTCAAAATTGAACTTTTCAATATCCGTTTGGTCTAAAAATTTGACACAAGCTTTGTCCGCTTGTTGACTAATTCCCCTCAACATTTTAGTGCAATCGAATGAATGAGGAGTGTGTATTCATTGTTTCCGTGTGATTGCTCGGTCAACTTGTCTCTAATCCAACAAGCTCACTTTTCCTTCTTTAATTTAGTTGCCACTCTCTAATTGCCAATTGTCATGACCTTCTTAGAGGTGGACCACTAAAAGAAAGTTAATGGATTATCATGCAAGTACGAATGGTTACTCATTAAAAAGATGGTACCATTGTCTAATGCGAGCTCTCTCAAACCCCCAACAATCACAACTTTGGGGTTTTAATTAAATTATTTAGACATCCAATTCAATTTATTTAAGAATTGCCATTAGTCTACTATGGTTGATTAAAAATCCAAGTAAAATGTGAGAGAACACTTTACTTTTGTGAACTAGAGATTTCATAGATAGGGGACATGATTATGCTAGATAAATCTATCTCCCTTTGGCACCTTTGCTATATTTCACAAAATGTTTTACAAGTAGCCTTGCTTGATTTGGTCTTAAACCACTAACATGCAATGGATGATCATATATGTATGGAAACAATAAAGTAACGCTATCAAAATGATAAATGAAATGCTTGAGCAGATAGAAAAACCTTGATGGGAATGATGTCTTCTTTTTTGTTTTTTCTTGTTCGTTTTCTCTTTAACGTTAATCACCTTTTTGCACTCTTGAAATCCAATTTAGAGCTTGCAGAACTTCATATTTTTTGTTACCGGTTGGGAATGAATACAAAAATTTCTTCAATTGTGCCCCCTACTTGGGCATGATCAAGAATTTGAGGAACCTTTAAGGACTTCTAAGTCAATGCAAAAACCCAATCTCCAGTTTGCTTTTTCAGAAAATGATGTAAGCGAGACAAGATAGTTTGTTTTCTCCGCATCTTCATAATTGTTTCACTTTGACCTTCATTTTTCTCCCTTTGTGGAGTGGTTCTTGACGGGATAGTTCCAAATTCACTTTCTTTTATCTTAAGTAAGTTAATAATGAATATCTGTAGCGTTCAGGGTAAATGAACTAGAATGCCCCCCATTATTGCGATATATGTACTCTTTGCAAGTGATTTGTCAAATGAGATGTACCACAGTCATGTTAGGGGCTGCGCTTGGAATGCGGTTACCTTGTGTCCTCCCAGGATTGTCCATTAGGTCCAATGATTGGACTTTCAGTGCTCGGAGTAGATTCCCCCAGTGAGACTTATTCTTCGATTTCATGTTTCCCGCGAGTAAATATCTCAAATGTGAATACCTGCAATTTGCAGCAAAAAAGGCTTCTCTTTCTTCTTCTAAAAAGATATCCCTTTCGTGAAAATGAGTGTTATGCATAAAATGTCTAAATACTAGGAGTTTACAAAATGTGCAAGTTTTGTTATTGCAATGTTTGGGAAGAGATTATTCACATAATGTATGGGAAGAAATTATTCATTTACTTAGAGAATAGGAAGAGCTAAAGAAAGAAATAAACTACATAGAAGCATTTTACTCATAGGTAGCAAATAAATCTAAGAGATTAGCAAGGAGAGTGAACTTCCCTAATCAAATTGCAATGTTTTAGTAAAATAATAGTACTAATGTCTTGTGACAATATAAAGAATAGTTTCAAAAGGAGAGGTCGATCATGTTACCTACGCGTATAGAACTTTCTATAATCACGAAAGAGTACCTATGCATAATGCATGAGCGCGTATTGTGTGTGACGCACGCGTGCACGTCTAGTTACAGACTAATTGCACGTCAGAGTGCCCGAATTAATGCTAGCCAATATTCACTTAATAATTAGTCTAGATGAGCAAGATGTCACGGCGCTTGGAGAGCTAGAGCCTTGGAAGCACAGAGATTTCGTATGCTGAAACTCTATCCTTAACCATCTAGCAAATTCCTTATATCATGTTTATTGTAACATTGAAACTACTAGATAATTATGGGAGTCCTTAGAAAAGAAATACAAAACTGAGAAATTTTTGGTAGCCAAATTCTTGGATTCAAGATGGTTGGATTCTAAATCTGTCATGAACTAGGTCCATGAAGTGCAAATGATTTTGAATGTCTTTGTTGAGGAAATGTTCTTAGTGAATCATTCCAAATGGTGTTTTATTATTGAGCTAAGTCTAGGCTTGCAAATGATTTAAGATGATGGACAAAAATGGAACCGTGGTTTTTAACCGATTTTCTTTGTTTTGGTCAATTATATTTGTTGATGCATTCATTTTACATGTAGTCGATCGGTCCTAACAATAATTTAATTAAGTAGCCGCCACAGAAAAGTAAAAGGTGAACTTACTAAAGTAAATTAATTGGTCAGAAGTTCAAAGTGGTATCCGAGGGGTGTCCAAATATATCCTTTTGGATTATATACAGATGGATCATGATAATGAATCAAGACGTATCTACAGCCTTCTTCCGCAAATTTGCAATCTTGTGTTTATTTTAGAATAATTTGCAATAGTGACAAAGCATGTGAACCAACACCGACCGTGTTTATGTGGGTCCTACTGCAGAGTCAACGTGATCAATTGTCCATATGGATTTGACAAGATCCGAAAAGATCATACAGCATCGTCCTGTTACTTTTCTTTTATATTTCTTGGTTTCATCGTACAATATTATGAAATTTGGCTGGTCGAGGTAGCTCTACTACAGAGTCAACGTGATCAATTGTTCATATAGATTTGACAAGATCCGAAAAGATCACAGTATCTTCCTGTTACTTTTCTTTTATATTTCTCTCTTTCATCGTACAATATTCTGAAATTTGGCTGGTTGAGGTAGCTCTAGTGCACAGTCAACGAGATCAATTGTCCATATGGATTTGACAAGATCCTAAAGATCATACAGTATCATCCTATTACTTTTCTTTTATATTTCTCGCTTTCATTATACAATATTCTGAAATTTGGCTAGTCGAGGTAGCTCTACTGCAGAGTCCACGTGATCAATTGTCCATATGGATTTGACAAGATCCGAAAAGATCGTTCAGTATCTTCCTGTTACTTTTCTATTATATTGCTCTCTTTCATCGTACAATATTTTGAAATTTGGCTGGTCGAGTGTCTCCACCGTCACCCACTAGAAACCGCTCATAGTATATGCTTCGGGAATCTATTGTACGGTCTTGCGTCTCGCCCGGTTCATGGCAAATGTTCATTTTGTGGACTTTGAGGAGCTGTTTGTTTAAATTTGTTTTTATTATTTGGAGTACAAATTTTTGTTCTTTTGTTTTGTGTTTTTGGGAATAAATTTGGAATAGAAATAAAATATAGAAAAATTTATTTCTTGTTCCTAGGAACAATTCTGAGAAACATTTCTTTTTTTTTTTCCTCATTTTTCTTATTCTTTTTTATTTGGGCGGCCTTGCCTTTGTTTTTTGTTCCCGGGAACAATTCCGAGAAACACTTTTTTTTTTCTCCTTTTTCTTCTTCTTTTTTCTTTGGCCGATGGCCTTGCCGAACCACGGCAAGGCTCGCTGGTCGCCGGCCCTCATTGGCCTGGGTCGGCGGCCTGGTTGGCTGGTCGCTGGCCATGGCCGAGGCCGGCGATCGGCGACCAACTAAAAGGAAAAAGAAAAAAAAAAAAAGAAAAAGAAAATAAAAATTTTAAAAATTTTAAAAAAATTTAAAAAAATTATACAAGTTTATCAAACGTGTTTATGTTCTTTTTTTTTTTTTTTTATTCTAGGAACAAAAATTTTGTGCAATTACCAAATGTGTTTTTATGTTAAAAAATTGTTCTCCGGAACAGAAATAATTTTTTCTATTTCTGCTTTCAGAAATAATTTTTGAACAGAAATATTATTAAACGCGGTCTAAGTGTGGAGCCAAATTTAGAGTAATTTTCTTTTTCGACAAGTGAGGTTTTATTGATGTATCAAAGGCAGGTGAGCTATCCTGCCGCATGCTCAAGTCATACAATTCAAACGAGACCCAAATGCTACCATAAGAACTTGTAGTTTCCCTATGATATTTGTGCAGGGATGACATCATTCTTAAGAGTAGGTCTTGGATACCACAGGTGTCCGAGTCTCGTCCTATAATTAAGAGATTCTCTTTGGCTGGAAAAAGTCACCCTCGAATCGTCAGCTCAATAGTAAAAATAATCATGCTTCACCTGATCAACAATCCTGATCAAACACAGCAGTTCCTATTCTTCGAATTGGCAGATGATTGGCACACAAAGAAAGGAACAAGAACTTGAAGTGGACGAAATGAATCCACTAGTGACAACAGAAGTATTTATGAAAGAGCAGGGAAGTGTTTGATTGACAAAAGGAAATAAACAACTGGAATGGCAAGAAATAGGTTGCTGGGAAATAACTGAAAGAGATTTGCGAGAGAGCAAAATGGATTAACATAAGTAAAGCTTGTTCTTCTTATGTCTGCGCGGTTCGATTAAGATGTGCGCTTCTTATAGTCTCAGCTACAATAGTTGCTTTACTGCAATTGTCAGTCGACGGCTTTGAAAATTATTCCCGGCTAAGAGTTTGATTGTAATAATTATTTGCAATGTTTTTATCCTTGCAATCGATTTGATTTCAGCCAAATTTTGTAAGCCAATGTCAAAATTTTCTCGACTTGATTGACATTGACTTGACTAACCTGGTAATTTTATAATAACTAGTTGGAATGCTTGAAGAAGACATAAGATTGATTTTAGTTTATTTTAATGAAAAGAAAAATCAGTGCTTGGACGGCACCAACCATGATTGATTTATTAAGTTAGCTACTAAAACTTCTCCGTAATGCGTGATGTGACCCTAGTTGTTTAAATGTCCGTTAAGTTTGTCACGCCACTTAATCAACTGAATTCGACCTAATGTCTCTCAGTGTGGTCATGTTAAACGTGGAAGAGAGGAGCAAACTCACCAGAATGATTACATTGATGTTCTAGGAAGAGATTTTGTGAAGGCCTTCTTTTCCATCGCCCTCATAATCCAATACTGCGTCCAAGAAATCATTCGTTGTTCTCATCTCCCCCCTTAGCTTTCGCTCCTCCAACCTCTCTTTCACAAAGCCTTCGGCAATCTTCATGGCTCGACCCATGTCCTTCGCCATGGTTGCCTTGATCCCCTGCGGATCCAACCATTTCAACCATGGCATGAAGTCGGCTACATTGGGCTTGCCAGCCCACTCCATAAACCGGTTCATGGCATCGTAGAACTCGGGCCCATCCTTTGATTTTGGGTCCAATAGATCCCGTGAGAGCACCATGTTGCCCACCACATTGAACGTAAGGAGAAAGAGGAAGTGAGATAAGTCGATTCCTTGCTCTTCATAAAAAAAAATTTCTTTATGATTAATTCTAATAAGAGAATGTATAACCACACTTAACAAATTAGACATGAGAAAAATAGATTGTACCAAGTTGTTGTTGATGCCTAAATTTTAATTAGGTTTTTTTAATTAATTAGACATTTTTATTATTTTCCTTTCTTTGGATAATAAATAATAAAAACAAAAAATAACCAAAAACAAAAAAAACAAACAAACAAACAAAGCAAGAAAAAAAGAAAGCTGAAGCCAGCCCAGCCCCTTTCCCATTCTTTCCTTTGTGCGGGCCTCCACAGGCCCAACCCGCGCAACTCGGCCATTTTCCCAAAGCCCGGCCCCCTTTTCTCTTTGTCCCCTTCCTCCCTTGTCTTCTCCCCCACATTCTCTGCAACCTACAGTACCTACGATTGAGGGTAGGTTGATGTCAGCCGGAGAAGATAGATCTCAGGTGCCATTAATGGCTACCTTCAATGCCGAGCACGCCTTGGTGGATAAGCTCGGATGGGACGCCAGTTCAGCCGAGGGGGACCAGTCGGCAAGCCAGAGGCCGGCGTTCGAAACTCCATCGACTGGCCGCCCCTTCGCCTACAAATAGCAGGGTCGCAAGCTCCGTCAAAGGACACACAACAGCGAACTCCGAGAGCTTCCCACTGAGAGACTTCAGGGGAGGAATTGAAGAGTAAGCACGATCTTAGATTGGGTCGCAAGCTAAACGACCTCCCACTAAGAGACATCAGGGGAAGCTGGCGGCAAGCGAACCCAGATCCGTGAGCAGTCGAGGTTGGAAGAGAGAGGGTTATGGATTCACGAGGTAGGGGTTGAGCAAGGTCAGCTGGAGAAAGGGAAGGGCCGTCTAGGCGCCAGATCTGGAAGGAGGGAAGCATCCGTGAGATTAGCTCCTGTTACCGTCGTCTTCTGCCCCCACACCATCATCGTTCGATTGCTGCTGCTCGTCGTCCGCCCCAGCTCCATCACAGCTCTGATGCCATCAACTGAGCCCAGACGCCGCAGACAGGTAGCAGCTGCCTTCTGACGTGTCATCTTCATCGATTCGTCGTTGTTTCCCCCCAGAAACCCTAGCTACCATCCGTCGCAACGCCATCTTGAGTGACTGCAGGATCCAGTCCTCGGTCGCACTCTATCCATCGTTACCCTTGGCATCTCCACCCGTCGTCGCCGCCACCTTGCCGCTGTGCCACATCCTCTTATCACTGCTGTCCTCTGTATCGTCGCCATTGTCGACGCCGATCCACCGTCCCAGCCCCTCCTTCAACACCGCGATTAGATGAGAAAGAGGAAGGGTCGCGTCAGGTCAAGGCCAGGTCAAATCCAGATTGTTGCTCAGGTAGGGTTCTCGTGAACCCCAAGCAGTTGGAAGCTGGGTCGACCCGAGTCGGTGACTCGGGTAGGGTTTTCGCCTAGGTTGGTTTTATTCACGTGGGCCGACTATTTCTTGGGTCGGATTTTTAAATTGAAAACGGGCTGAGTCGGTTTGGGTTTTTGTTTTAAAAAAAAAAATTCGAGCCGGGCCCGCTTTTCAGGTCAACGACCCGGGTTGGACCCAACTCGAAAATCCGACCCGGGTCGCATTTTATATTATTATAATATAAAATAATATTTTAATAAATTAAAAATCCAAAAAATAATTTATTTTCCAAAAATCCAAAATATCAAAATACCCTATTTTTCCCCAAAAAAGCCAAAAATGATTGATGTTTTCATAAAAATGATCAAAAATCCAGAAAATGCTTTTGATGTCCAAAAATGAGAAAAGTACCCAAAAATGTTTTTCCTCCACAACATGTAATGAAAATCCTTCAACCATCCAAAAAACCTCAAGATTTAAACAAGATTAAGTATCAAAAGAGCATTAGTGATTAACTAGTATAATTAAGTTCCCGATCCTAATTTCTCTAGTTGCGCAGGAGCAAGTATTTCTTTCGATATTTTGCCTGGGTTTCTAATCGACTCACTCCAAATCGATTAGTGGCGACTCTTTTTAAAATTAACTTACAGGTAAAAAAACTTGGACTATGAAGTCGTGATTTGGTGGACTTGAGAGAGTTCGGGCTAAAATAAACCTAGCCGAACCATTAGCCTCCATAGGTACTCGTACCTAATCGAGCACAAAAAAAAAAAAAAAAAAAAAGAGGTTACGACAGCTTAGTGACTCCGATGGGGACAATTTGAGGACTTAGGCCGTTTTTATCTTGTTTAAATGCTTTATTGACTTAGGTTTTTTTTTTTTTTTTTTTTTTTTCCTTTTGTGTAGGTTAGTATCTTAGTTTTTTTCCTTGTGATTATAAACTGTTATGCATGCTTTACTGTTTCAACACTACACATGGCACACATAACTCGGCCGTCGGACCTGGGCCGCCATAGGATATTTAGGATGGTGTCAAGAAAGGTACGGCTTCGAGCGCGAGACTGCGTTGTAGAGGTTGCCTTTCTTTTCCCCGAATTTCTCTAGCCGAGGTTAAGAGAATACGCTGCTAACATGAGACTGCAATGGGTGGATACCATTTTAATTTCAACAAGCATTCTCGGTTAGAAGTCGAGCCACACGTCCCATCTGCATGTCTCTGTGCTTGCCGTTTTCTTTAAAAACAAAGTAATTTCTTTACTTTTACTCAGTTTTTTTTTTTTTGGGCTTATGCAAAATAGGGTCAGGTCGTGTAACTCCCTTTCTTATATGCGATGGGAAGAATCAATATCCAGTTCATTCCTACCCCCAAGAAAGAGCTGCTTAGATGGTGGAATCAGTTAGATCAGCTTGGCCAAGAGCATGTCAAAGCAAGGATCGGTCATCTCCTCCCTTGCTCCAAATCAATATCCACTCTGGGGTCATGCAAGCACCACTACATTTCTGGTGCCCTGAAACATCTACCTTCGTGTTCAGCAAATTTGAATTGAGTCCCACTTTGGAAGAATACAGTCTCGCCATAGGAATGCCCCTGGGAAGGGAACTTGCTAAGCCACTGATTGGCATTGACCCTGTGGTTAGTCTATCACGGTTTTTTAAAAAATCATTTGGTAAGAGAAATTGTCGGAGCCAACAACAATGCTTTCCCATTATCATCCTTAACTGAATGTTTTGAAAAACAATCAATGAACCAAAAAACCAAGATCTTCCTCTTAGTGTTCTTTGGATTTATTATCTTCTCCTACTGAAAGAATGCTATAAATCCTTCAATCACATGGGTGATAAATCAAGTCACTTTTGGAGCAGGATATGTAAATATGGTTTTAGCTGAAACATTTTTATCCCTTAATCATTTCAAGGACCAAAAAGAAAAAATCATGAGGGCCGCCTCGGAAATTTTACAAATGTGGTTCTTTTCCCATATCAAAGGATTTGGGCACCTCATGCAAATATTTGAAATCAATGAGTTCAAACATCCACTGCAAAAGTTTCAAAGCTTGGAAAAATACTCTCCCAATGAGGAATATTCTCGATGGATTAACTTATTAAAAAACCCGGTCCTTGAGACATTCTTATGGCGAACTAAATGGTTCATTTCAGGAAAGACACGCTTTGCGCTTGATTATTATGACCCCATCCCGCTGCTGGGCCTCTCCGAAGCAACCTCATATTATCCATATAGGGTGGCTCGTTAGTACAGGGTCCTCCAAGAAATCCCACCATCGCTCAAGTCAACACTGTTTCGAATATCTTTCATCCATACAGGCTATGACTACTTGGAGGAGATCCTTATAATTTAGAATGCATGGAGTAGATACCACATCGAAAAGATTGTCGTACCTAGAAAGTTGAAGGGGCAGGAAAGAGCCCATCATGCGTCCACATTTTACTTCCTCAACCATAGAATTCGTGAGGAGCTACAGCCAGTAATCCCTAATGTGGGTGATAAACTTACTAAGCAAGGACGGATCGAGTCTCTTGAAGAAAGTTTGGAGACAAGCGGGAGACACCTATCAAAGCTAGTCCGAAAGAACAAGTGGCTTCGCAAGATTGGGACTTCTCATTGCATATAAAAATGGGCGACTTGGCTTTTAGTGTGAATATTTCTAATGTGAATATTTAGGATCATTCTACCCTGTGTTAAAAGTCCTTTTAGCATTGTATAAATCTCATGTTAATAAATAAAAATGACTCGACCCTTGCCATGGGCCAGTGTTCCATATGTTTCCCTCGTTTACGTTCTCTTCATTTAATGCTGACAGGTAATCACAACATAGACACATTTGCCAAATCCAAAAGTTAGAATGGTTGATGAGAATGTACCAAGCCGTGTCGAGATTGTGGAAAATGAAATGAAGCAAGTCTTCAATGTGCTTCAACAACTCTCAAAATAGATAGATTCCATCCAAGGCAAATTGGCTCCTACCCCGGCCTCAATCGAAGTATTGTTACCATAATCATCTATCCAAGGGGATCAAGGAAGAGATACCGATGATAACATGCCCGAATTGGAGGATGACACGCATCAAATCATAGTTGAGAAAGCAAAGCCAACTTTTTGTCTAAGACTGAGCATGACAAACACCTCGAGAAGCTTGAAGAGAGGCTAAAACAATTGCAAGGCCTTCAAGATCCTACTCCAATAGACCTCTCCATCTACTCTAAGGTCAAAATGCCGGAAAAATTCAAAATGACTGAGTTTGAGAAGTATGATGGCAAGACTTGTCCAATGGCTCATTTGCAAATGTATTTGGTTCGAATGACCCAGTATGTTAATAATGTGCCTCTAATGATCCAGTTGTTCCAGTCAATGTACTTGGTTCGAATGACCCAATACGTTAATAATGTACCTCTAATTATCCAATTGTTCCAGTCAAGTCTAGTAGGTCCTGCCTTGAGGTAGTACATAAAAAAAAAAATATAAACCTCATCGAAACATGGAGTGAAGCAAGTGAGGCATTCCTCAAGCAGTACAAGTTCATAATAGACATTACCCATTCTTGTGAGGATCTTGAGCGCACGGAAAAGAAAAAGCATGAATCTTTCAAAGAATATGCCATTAGATGGAGGAATCTAGCTGCCTAGATCAGTCCCGAACCATCTGATTTCGAATTAAGAAAAATGTTCATCAAAACCCTCCCTTATGAATACCGCAACCGAATGGTGACTATGATCGCTGAATCATTCAATCAACTCATTCCAGTAGGAGAGCAAATTGAGATAGGGTTGAGGGATGGCTGGTTCACTGAGCCTATGCCTGTTAGTAGAAGGCTCAACATGAAAAAAGACAAAGAACCCCTGGTAGATGTCAATGCAACCTACATTTTTAATACTAGTCACCTCCCGACCGTTCAGACAAGCATAGGCTAACAATAAACCACTAGTCGTCAACCACCTCAACGCTACAACAACAGAAGACAATTCACTCCGCTTCCTTGATCTCTCTCATAGGTTTTGGCAATCCTTAGGAACAAGAACCTCCACTCAACTGGGCCAAGATGACCCAATGCTGAAAACTTCTCCAACTATGACTCGTCCAAAAAATTTGACCATCACATGGGAGAAGTAGGCCATTCAACCGATGAGTGTTTCGTCCTTAAGCATTGGATCTAGAACTTGCTGGATACTAAGGCCTTCTCATTCCAAACTACAAAACCAAATGTCCAAAACAATCCACTCCCTAATCATGCTGACAAAGTAAACGCGATATTCAGTTTCGAAGTTAGCCAAATCAGAAATGTGAATACACATATTGTTGACATCTATCGAGGGCTAGTAGAAATCGGATATTATTCAGGTGATGAAGTACCACCCTTGGGAACAATGGAAGAAAGGGTATCAAGAATAATAGAGGCCGAAATAATCGTGTACGCTGGCTACACCGGCATAGTTTCTACTATATCGCAAGTCATCATCAACTAGGATGAAGAATTTGCCGTGCTAAATGCAGGAAGGGAGAAGAAGGATTCCACCCCACCTGAGGGCGTCTTTGAAGGGAAAGGAGCCATAGTTCAAGCATCGACAGCAGAAGCAGCTAGAGTCATTGAGATCCCCCAGCCTTACAAATACGAAGACAACAATGCAGTACCATGGTCTTACGACCTCGATGTTGGCTTAGTCACGAGATCTGGGCCAACCTCTGCTCAAGCCAATACAGCTTGCCAAGCTCGTCACTGACGAAGAAGCTAAGGAGTTTTTGGCCGTAGTTAAAGCCATTGAGTACAATGTGGTGGAACAATTACGGAATCACCAGCACAGATCTCTTTGCTAGAATTACTTCAGACATCTATCCAGCACAAGAAATCCCTCATAAGGTACTAAGTGAAGTACATGTCCCTGAAACAATTGAGCATGACAAGCTCGAGGAGGTTGTCAGTACCATCCTTCTAAAAGATCAAATGGTGTTTTTTGATGAAGAGATCCCCTCGGAGGGTAGAGGACACACCAAGGGTCTCTTCATATCAGTCAAGTGCAACACATCTCATGTCGCTCAAGTACTGATTGATAATGAATCTGCTCTTAACATATGTCCACTAGCAATAATCTGTCATCTTAAAATAGAGACATCACGAATCCAGACACCCAAGACTTCCGTTCGAGCATTCGATGGAACGAAGAAGGAAATGGTGGGATAGATCGAGCTCGACATTCAAATAGGCCCAACCATATTCAAAATTTTGTTCCAAGTGATAGATATCCCCACTGCATTCAATTTCCTCTTAGGCCGCCCATGGATCCATGTCACAGGAGCAGTACCTTCAGGCTTCCACCAAAATGTAAAGTTTGTGGATTGGAGGAAAACTGATCACAATCCATGGAGAAGAATATCACCGCATTTGCCACGAGATGGCCATCTCTTATGTTGAATTTGGTGACAAAAATGAATCCAGCTATCAATCGTTCGAGCTTGTGTTTGTTATACACAAAACTCGAGGGACTCCACCCCTCGTCCCCAAAGTATCAAGCGCTGCAATCATGATAGGAAAAATCATGGTTGGATACGGTCACACCCTAGGACAAGGGCTTGGTAAGGGAAGTCTATCGAAGCCCTGAGGAGACCCTATACTATCGGTTTAGGATATTCCCCAGAGAGAAAAGCAAAGAAAAAAGTTAGCCTTGTATATCCCCACCTCGAGGAAAGCTTCCCAGGCCCAGCGAGGATGATGCATGAGGAAGAGGAAATGATCAATACTCAAAAGCAGCTCAGCCATGAAAGCTCGAAATTTCCCATTTACTTGGGCATGAGCTAGGAGAACACAACTCGCCCCTCACTTACAAAGAAAGAGGGGCCAGATGACGTAACCACCATGTTTGGAGACCTTTTCATAGGTGCTATTGAGGAGGAACAGCTAGAAGAAACAGGTGATAACTTCTTGTTCACCTAGCTTCAACGTCAAGTTGAAGAACTAAGCGAAACAGTACACCATTTGATAGAAAATTTCACTCAAGCTACCCGTACATTCCGCTCTCGTCATAATGAGGATTTGGTAGCCAAAGTAAGTGAAGAAGACCCTACTAACATGATTTGGCAAGGGGTTCGGCTACCCCAATCCCCAAGAAACACACGGCCATATTCGCCTCTTCCTAAATCGATGGTCATTATTTTCCCCATCCTCCTAGAGAAAGGAATAATCTCTAGGGAATTGAGGCGTCCTACTCCTGAATACTTCCTTGATTATGATCTATCCAAGCACTGTGATTATCATTCAGGGAAATTAGGACACTCGCTAAATGATTGTACCATCCTGAGAGACAAGATTCAGGATCTTTTGGATGTTGGGTATTCACGTTCCGCTCCCCGTGGCTATGTTATGGAAATGATGACCTCCTCGTGGTACCTAGCACCCATACCGTGCTCCTTGAGTGTGCTAAGGAAACGCATAGAGGAAAGGCAATCATGGACACTTTGGGCCAACCAAGTGGTAAATTTGACTACTATGTCAACTATTCAATCCCCCAAGGTTTCTATGACCATCATCAGAGCATCGTCTCTGATGGATGGGGCATGGACGATCTGAAATTCACAAAGCTGGGAGCACAAGGAGGCATGACTAGTGACTGGTATGAGGACTTCTTTGTGGGTGCTATCAATGAAGGACCGTCAGGGGAAATGGGTGCAGACCCGCTCAAGTAGAACCCTTTTTAATTCCTTTGCATACCCCCCTACGTGGGAGCTTGTACATATTTCTTAAATTTGTCTAGTTTTGTTTTCAACATCAGTTCCACTCAAGGAACTAACTTTTGAAATCACTTTTCCAAAATGTAAATCCACCTACTATTAAATAAAGTTGAAAACATTTTGAGGGCGTGAGGAGACACACCAAACCGGCCCGTTGATGATATCCAACTACGAAATGAAAGAAGAAATCTGAGGCCCGAGTTTCCTCATGTTTCCTCATCCTAAATCTTCAAGAACAATTCATCACCTTTTCAAAAGAAAGAAGCATGCATGCCCGTTAACCTTATTTGTTCCCTTAGCCTATCTACTCTATGACATAGGAGTATTCTAGCGACAGGCGAGGGTATGGAACGGTCCAAACCAACACCATAGGTAGCCATGATAGCAATTATGATAACTCAGATGATGATTTTGATGATTCCGACGAAATTCAACGGAATTGGAGCGCCACGAAGAAACAAGGCCCCCTACTACTGAAAACATTGTCACTGTCAATTTAGGTAGCACAGAAGGTCCAAGGGAGATAAAGATCGGCATGAACCTTCCGAAAGAAGAAGCTGCGAGCTTAATTGCCCTCCTAAAGAGGTATCAAGACATATTCGCATGGTCGTATGCTGATATGCCAAGCCTCGATTCAATGATCATTGAGCATAGCTTGCCAACTAACCCTAATGTAGCCCCCAAGAAGCAACGGCTAAGAAGAACCAAGCCAGAGTTGTCAAAAAAGATTGAAGAAGAGGTAATGAAGCTCCTAGAAGTGGTTTCCTCGAACTCTCGCGATACCCCAGTTAGGTAGCGAACATTGTACCGGTGAAGAAGAAGGATGGTCGAATACGGGTTTATGTTGACTACCACGACTTGAACAAAGCAAGCCCAAAAGATGATTTCTCACTACCCCACATAGACGTTCTTGTAGATAGCACTGCCGGATTCAAACTTTTCTCTTTCATGGATGGATTCTCGAGATACAACCAAAAAAAAATGAAGGAGGAAGATAAGGAAAAAACGGCATTCATTATCCCATGGGGAACTTTTCACTATAAGGTCATACCTTTTGGCCTGAAAAATGCTGGAGCAACTTACCAATGTGCCATGGTCACCCTTTTTCATGACATGATGCACAAAGAAATTGAAGTATATGTCGATGACATGATCACTAAAACCAGACAAGACCATGTGAAGACCCTACAGAAATTATTCAAGCGGCTTCGCCAGTTCAAGTTGCGCTTGAACCCAGCAAAATGTGTGTTCGAAGCAGCTTCTGGCAAGTTACTTGGATTTATTGTGAGTTGTGAAGGGATAGAAGTAGACCCATAAAAAACCAAGGCGATATTTGAGATGCCTCCTCCCTCGACTGTAAAAGAAGTTCGAAGTCTCTTGGGAAGATTAAATTATATTGCGCGATTCATTTCCCAACTTTATGAAACTGCAAAACCTTTCTTTATACTTCTCAGGAAGGATGCACAAATTAAATGGGATGACGATTGCCGCTGGTGTTCGAAAACCTAAAGTAGTACCTAATGAACCCCTCGATTCTGGTACCTTCGATCCCGAGGCACCCTTTAATCCTCTACTTTACCATCAACGGTGAATCCTTAGGTGCAATGCTGGCACAAAAAGAGCCCCATGACTAGAAGGAGCAAGCCATCTACTATTCGAGTAAAAAGTTCACCACGTCACAACAAAACTACTCCAAAATCAGAAAAAACATGCGCTGCATTGGTATGGGTGTTGCATAGACTCCGGCAGTATACCTTGCATTACCAAACCTTCCTCATAACTGAGAGTGACCCGATCAAGTATTTGCTCGGTCGCCCGGCCTTGGTAGGAAAATTGGCCAAATGGCAAATCTTGATCTTAGAATTCGACATTCAAGTGATGTCGCAAAAATCAGTTAAAGGTCGGGTGATTGCCGATATGTTAGCAGATTGCCCTAAGGAAGTATGTGAGGATAATTCCCCAGACGATCGGATTTCAACAATAGAGGAAGACACATGGACTATGTTCTTTAACGGAGCTATAAATTTGTCAGGTTCTGGAACTGGGGCAGTCTTGATATCCCCAAATGGGCAACATTATCCTATGGCTGCAAAATTGATGTTTCCATGCATCAACAATACAGCCGAATATGAAGCATGCATCCTTGGCCTGCAAGCGGCTATTGGAATGGAAGTGACAAACGTAAAAGTGTTCGGTGACTCCGCCTTAATTATCCACCAGACTTTGGGCGAGTGAAAGACAAAAGATGCCAAACTTGTGCCTTATCACGATTACTTGGAAGAATTGGTGGGAGAATTCTAGGATGTCTCGTTTGAATACTTACCTAGAATTCATAATCCGTTCGCTGATGCACTAGCAACGCTATCATCTATGTTGCAAGTGACGAAAGGGTTAGAAGTAGAGTCTTTAAAGATTGAAGTCCTAGCAAGACAAGCCCACTGCATGACTATAACTGAAGAACCCGACAGGAAGCCTTGGTATTACGATATCATGAAAAACGTCCAAAAGCAGGAATTCCCAGAAGAAAGCACTCCCTCTGATCGAAAATACCTAATGAAAATGGTTTCGAGGTTCTTCGTCAGTGGTGAAAATCTGTACAAAAGATCATATGACTTAGTCCTGCTAAGGTGTGTGGATGCAATTGAAGCCACACAAATAATGCAAGAAATACATGAGGGAGTATGTGGCCCTCACATGAATGGACGTATGTTGGCCAAGAAAATAATGAGATTGGGTTATTGCCGGCTCCCCTTAGAGAGCGATTGTGCTCAACATGTGCGAAGTTGTCATTTTTATCAGATTCACGGGGACAAGATAAATGTCCCTCCAATTGAACTGCATCAGTTATCTGAGTCGTGGCCATTTTCAATGTGGGGCATTGATGTAGTTGGCCCAATCAATCCAAAGGCATCAAATGGGCACCGGTTCATTTTGGTTGCAATTGATTACTTCTCAAAATGGATCGAGGCCACATCCTATGCAAGCAAAATTGCACGAAATGTTATGAAGTTCATAAAACGTGACGTAATCGCTCGTTATGGCGTGCCAGAAACCATCGTCACTGATAATGGGTCAAACCTGAATATCAAGTTGATCGATCAATTGTTTTCTAAGTTCAAAATCCAACATCTGAACTCATCCCCTTATCGTCCATAAATGAATGGGGTTGTAGAGGTTGCCAACAAGAACATCAAGGGAATCCTAGTCAAGACAGCTAAAAACTATCGCGACTAGCATGAGAGGTTACCCTTCGCACTAACAGCATATTGAACCTCGATTCAAACTTCTACTGGGGCAACCCCTTTTTCCCTAGTTTACGGCATGGAGGCGGTTTTGCTTGTAGAAGTAGAAATTCCTTCCCTACGAATTCTATCCTAGGTAGGATTGTCGAAGGAAGAATGGACACAACAAAGACTCGAGCAACTGAACATGATCAATGAAAAATGACTAAAAAGCCCTCTGTCATGGTCAGTGTTACCAGCATAAGATAGCTCGATGGTTCAATCAGAAGGTGTACCCCAAGCACTTTGAGGTAAACGAGCTAGTCTTGAGAAAGACACTGCCAATCTTTCCAAAGCCCTGAGGCAAGTTTGCCCCAAATTACAAGGGTCCTTATGTAATAAAGAAGATACTCTCCGGAGGAGCCTTGATCCTGACTGAAATGGATGGGCGAGAATTCTCCAAACCAGTTAATTCCGATACTGTAAAAAAGTACTACCCTTAAAAGATGTTCATTATCTGGCATTGCCAAGCATTTCTCTATTGGAATGAAAACGCCTATGCACCTTTTATATGAGTGATGTATTTACACCATCATAAAAATGTGTTTGGTTGATTCAATAAAGAAGAATGAATGATAATCACCAACATTTAAGGAAGTGTCAAGAATCAGGTAGCAAACTCGATAGAATAATTTGAGCAAATTGATACTACCCAGGCAAGCGCATAGGAGTGACCCATGTCGAATTCACCTAACTTGGTGTAAAAGACGTGTTGTTCAGGAGCCAATCCGGTTAAATAAAAAGAAGCCCTCTATCCCAGACAATGACCTTAGAATTGGGAAGCCTCACTTCTTGTTCCAGACGCATGCTTTCGCAAGAAGTAATTGCCATCAAAAAACTGGAGGATTTGATTGTCCATCTTAGATAACATAGAAGCTTGAGGTATATGACTTTGCCCAATGATGCTATAATCAAAGACAGAAGGAGAAATTCCATAGAAGAAAAGCATTGAAAATGAGTCAAAACTAGCAATCATGCATACATGGCCACAAATGAGAAAGGCCGATCAAAAGAAACGTTGAACTATGTCGAGACAAAGAGGCCGTCATCAACATTCAAATATCCTTAGGAGCCAACACATAAACTTTGGGAAAGGGTAATTTGGTATCGTTTCCAACACTCACTCTCTAAACTCATTTTTGACATATTTCCCCTATTGACAGGAAGTATTGGGATTCAAGAAGCAAGCTTAATGGTTAAATTGGGCGAATCAAGTGATCCATATCAATTCACCTAACTTGGGGCAAAAGTAGAGATGCTCGATCAGATTCCCAACCCCTAGCTGATAATTTATGTGTCATATCCCTAATTAATAGGGACAATTCATTGACACCCATTTATGAATAACCCTTTTGTTATTCAAAATTTAGTATATTTGGAAATGCTATTCTGTTAACCCCTAAAATTGTCAATAAGGCTTTTTGAGTAAGAACCATCCATTTTCTTTTAAAGCACAAAATCTTTCATATGCTGCATGCCTTTTTCTAGGTGAATTTTGCATGATGATTTTGTTTGTCTAAATCACTGATTCCATTGAGGATTATTAAAATAGATAGTTAAATGAAGAATACAAGATTGATTGAGTATGCTGGATGATGCGCGTTAGAATGATGACAGGCAAGCCATATCCTACACATAGTCCCCTATCTATACACTTGTGAGATGAGTGCAGAAGATTCCATGACTACAGGGTAAAGAGTTCTCTTGTGAATGGTACGATGACCAAAATAGTGAGAGGCATTCCATTGCTCACCCCTTTGAGCCCCATACATTGGTGAAATTTCTATCATACCCCCGTCAAAGAACCACCCCACACTGGGGCAGGTTGGAGGCAAATCAGCATCACAAGGTGAGAAAAGGGATATGAATTTTCTTGCTTGCATTTGCATCAATCTTCGAGTGTCTTTATTGCATATGAATACTCGTGTTAATTTAAGTGCCTTAGAATGATGAAGAGCAATTCCTTCTCTATGCACTTGTATTCATTGTACAACCCAAGTGAGTCTGTAATTTTACCCTCACATTTGAGACAAAGCAGAAATTGTCATAGACTAGGGCACTGGTGAAAGATGAAGACTCAATAGTCTAACAAAGGCGTTTGCTTGAACTTGCCTAGATCAATTCCTTAAGCAATAAGAACAAAAAACTAAGGGCACAAAAAAGCAGTGTACCTGGTAAAAGCAAGGTCAATGCCCATGAATGAAAAATTGGAACAAAAACTAGGGGCATAAAAAAGTAGTGTGCTTGGTAAAAGCAAGGCCAATACCTCCAGACAAAAAAATACACCCATTTTTATTCCCAAGAGAAGTAGCTGTTGTGGTTCAATTAGTAAAGCCTCCATCTCATAGTGAAAAGGAAGACTGGTGACAATGCCAAGGCAATTGCCAACTCTCACCCTTTTACACATGAGTCAAGCCTACATTGCGTCCTATTGTAAAAGTCTCTTCAGACTAGGGCACTTTAATTAACATAGGATTTCATATATACATAAGCATCACTCGAAGAAGTACGAGCAAGATTACTCTATCTCTTTACGCAGGGTTCTTGACTTGTAAACCCGAAGATGATTGTGCAACATTTCGTTCATCGGCTTTGACCTTGATGGTCCCCTTTGATGAACCGCTGACCAAGTCTTCATCACAGTTTCGACAAAGACCTCTCACATTGGTAAAATTGTACCACTTGCGAGAATACTCGAACCCCTACTGACATGATGACAGTGAGAAGTGTGGTCCTTATAAGTCCTACATCAATGGTCAGGATAAAATAACATTTCCCATGAGAGTGAGCAGAAAGTCCTTTCACACTGAAAGCTCCTCATCTGGCATGCCCAAGACATCTACGTTTGTAATGAAGGTTGTCTTTCAAAATTTTCCCCGATGGAACTCAGATGATGCAAAACTGATAAAATTGTTATGCATGAATCCCATTTGAACTCATGAATTTACAGCATATACAATCATGTTTGCATATTGTGCAAATAGTAAATATACTCTTAGAGATCAGAGATATTGCCAGATAAGCATATCCCTATCCCCTTGGTCTTAAAGTACCTACCACTGTCTAGGTACTCTCTTCTTGACACTCACCTATTTGAGTCGTCCCTTGAGTTTGGGTGCGTGCAACTATCTAAGTATCCCATTGTCTTTGAGTACCCACCACTTACCAGGTACTCCCTCTGTTGACACTCGACCTGTTCAAGTTGTCTTTAAAGTTTGGATGCTTGTGATCGTGCAAGTATCCCATTGTCTTTGAGTATCGGCCATCGTTCGAATACTCCTTTCTCTTGACACTCGACCTGTTCGGGTTGTCCCCATAATATGGATACTCATGATTGTTCAAGTATCCCATTGTTTCCAAAAACCTACCACCGTCCAGGTTTTCCAGCCCTTCTAAGCGCTTGCGGCCATCTACGTAAGTCTTGTGCCACGTTCGAATTTATGTTACCAGGAAGTGAGAGACTTTCATGAATATCCAAAGGTACGTCCTTGACATTCCAACTGCTAGGAGGTGGGAAACCTTCACGAATATCTCAGGTATGTGATTGATATTCCCAACTACCAGGAGGTGAGAGACCTTCATGGATATCCAAGGTACATCCTCGATATTCTCATTTCCAGGAGGTGGGAAACCTTCATGAATATCTCATGAACGTCATCAATATTCCCAACTATTAGGAGGTGAGAGATCTTCATGAATATCCAAGGTACATCCTCAATATTCCCATTCCTAGGAGGTGAGAGACCTTCACGAATATCTCAAGTAAGTCATCGATATTCCATCTACTAAGAGACCTTCGAAGATGACCGAGTATTCTCCAGAGTCTAGTACTTGTGATCATCCAAGTACCCTTTCGACACCTATAAACGTCTAGGTATCCTTCAAGAGTTTGTACTTGTGATAATTCAAGTACTCCTTCAATACCTATGATCAGCCAGTACCCCTTCGACGCCTGCAAAGGCTCAAATATTCTCAAGGTTAGTACTTGTGAATATCCAGGTACTCTTTCAAATGCTTGTAAATGTCCAGGTATCTCCTAACAAATCGATGCCCTAAGACAAGTCGGCGAATCTCCCGAGAAAGGTCGGGTATCAACCGGTGTCCTTGACAGGGATCAGACACCTCACAATCGATGCCCTAAGAAAGGTCGGCGCATCTCCCGAGAAAGGTCGGGTACCATTTAGTGTCCTTGATGAAGATCAAGCACTAACAAACATATGCTTTGAGAAAAGTCGGCACATCCCCCTGAGAAAAGTCGGGTAAACAACTTATTGCTCTAATAGGCGACCGAAGAATGGTTCGAGTCCTGGGAAGGCAATTCCCCGTCAAGGTAATCGAAGAAAGGTTCGGGTCCTCGACAAATCACTTGTTGCTCTAACAGGCGACCGAAGAAAGGTTCAAGTCCTGGAAAGGCAATTCCTCGTCAAGACGACCGAAGAAAGGTTCAGGTCCTAGACAAACTACTGATTGCTCTAATAGGCGACCAAAGAATGATTTGGGTCTTGGAGAAGTAACTTTCTCATGTCACCAGGTAAGATGACGTCTTGATACTTGTCAAACTCGGGGTTCACATTCTATCTCACTCACTCTCAGTAAGTAACTATAGGTATCTTTTTATTTGTCTTAGTATGTGTAATGTTATATTGCTCTTTTTTTGCATAGGACATAGATCTCAAATAAAATATAATATGCTGCACATGCATGGATGAAATTTAGGCATCAATTTGTTTTTAAATGCAACCTCTGTGAGCTCACCTTCAAAGAGGGGCAGCTATTGATGCCTAAATTTTAATTAGGTTTTTTAATTAATTAGAACTTTTTATTATTTTCCTTTTCTTTGGATAATAAATAATAAAAACAAAAATAACAACAAAAAAAAAAACAAAGAAACAAAAAAAGAAAAAAAGAAAGCTAAAGCCAGCCCAGCCCCTTTCCCATTCTTTCCTTTGCGCGGGGCTCCACAAGCCTAATCCGCGCAACTCGGCCTTTTTCCCAAAGCTTGGCCCTCTTTTCTCTTTGTCCCCTTCCTCCCTTGTCTTCTCCCCCTCGTTCTCTGCAACCTACAGTACTTACGGTCGAGGGTAGGCCAACGTCGGCCAAAGAGGATAGATCTCAGGCATCATTAATGGCTGCCTTTAATACCGAGCACACCTCGGTGGATAAGCTTGGATGGGACGCCGGTTCAGCCAAGGGGGATCGGTTCGCAAGCCATAGGTCGGCGGTTGAAGCTTCGTCGACCGGCCACCCCTTCACCTATAAATAGTAAGGCCGCAAGCTCCGTCAAAGGACACACGGTAGTGAACTCTGAGAGCTTCCCACTGAGAGACTTCAGGGGAGGAATCGAAGAGTAAGCATGATCTTAGATCGGGTCGCAAACTAAATGACCTCCCACTGAGAGACATCATGGGAAGTTAGCGGCAAGCGAACCCAGTTCTATGAGTAGTCGAGGCCGGAAGAGAGAGGGTTTTGGATCCATGAGGTAGGGGCAGAGCGAGGTTAGCCGGAGAAGGGGAAGGTGAAATGGGCTAGTGAATCAACCTAGAGGGGGGTGAATAGGTTGTTGCGGAATTCTTTTGGAATCTTTTTCAATGCAATACGTTAATATCAAGGATATATCAATAATAAACAGATTACGTATTTACAAAGTAAATAGAGTAGAGAGAGAAAATTGACAGAAGGATTATAGTGGTTCGGCTTAGACCAAGCCTACGTCCACTCTCCACGCTGGCAGCCAAACGGCTGTAATCACTATGTAGCAAAAGAGTGCCTTTACGGTAGACGGATTAGACTTCTTCAATTGACAGTCTCTCCTACAGCCTTCGCTGTCTTTGCTCTATATCTCACTCTCTTTGTTACATAGTGTAAACATGAAAGATTTTAGAGAACAAGTGATTTTGGAGATTCTAACATCAAGATTTCTCTACCGGTCTCTCCTTGTTTCCAAGCAACGTCGATCCAACTTAAATAATCTCCATGCCATCATACCCGTTGGCACATTCCAAAAATTCATCCAATCAACCCATTGGACTGAATCAGTTTAAGTGATCTCCTTATCCCGAAAACGTAAGTAGACAGTAGCTCGTCAATCCTCTTCGCCCATACAATCAGGATCTTGAGTTCCCAAAATTAGATTCTTCCAAAAAAAACTTGATCTTCAACGGATAGAATCGGAAGAATCAAATCTTCCAAACTCTTGATCACAGCCAGAGATATTCCATGGTTAGGATTAGGAAATACGAAATCCAATATTTGTAGCCATAAGAATAACCTGTAGCCAGCCTGTAAAAAAAAAATCGCGAACTATCTTCAGACTTAGATTTGGGTCTCGAGGGTCGTCAGACTGAAACTGAGTCTTGAAGGTCTTTAGACGGAAACTGAGTCTTGGCGACTTCGAGACATAGAAAAACTTCGGACCGAAATTCGGGTCCGGTACATTTTTGTCTTTGAAAACCTTTAGACCTTGACAACTTCGGACGTAGCCGCGAGTCTTGGAATCCTTAGATCACACTTGTTGAGGCTGTTTTGTCAACTTCAAAACTCCAAGGGATTTTTCTTCAACAATCTCCCCCTTTTTGATGGTGACAAAACCCTCGACAGATTTGTGAATTAAAAACCTACAGGGAAAACTCATATATACTATATCTGCAAAACAGAGTGTTAGTCCAATAACAATTATCCTCACAAGATATAGTAATCCTGCAATCAAATTCACAAGTCTAAATCCAGATCATCACATCAGCATAAGGTCATAGAAGTTCAAACAACCCAATCGAAATCCAAAATAAAATAGTCTAAATCAAAATCAAAATCAAGTAAAATAAAAAAAAATCGCCAAGCTTCCTCAGCTTCAAAAACTTCAAATCTTCAAAACCTGCAATCAACTTCAAAACCTGCAATCAAATTTGCGCAACTCTCCCCCTTTTTGTCCCATCAAAGAGGTAGAGTAAAATTGAGATAAAGTTTTGAAAATTTTTTAGGGGCTGCAGGGAAACGAACAAGCTGAAACTTGCTAAGCTCCCGGACTGACTTGTCGAGTTTGGCAAGATTTTCCTTCACCGAAACCACCCCGCACCGGTTTGATTTGACTCCACTTGAGCTCGCAAAGTGCATTGATCTATTCTTGCATGTTCACTGAAGTACTCAGCAATGCCTTCTTCAAGTCTCTCATTTCAAAGTCCATCCCAAAAACCTGTTTCTTCAGGTCCAGCATAATATCCAACAGCTGTGAGAATGCTATGGAATTAGTATTGCTTCCACTTGGACCAGTAGAATAGGTTTGAAAGCTAGGAGCTTCCCTCTCAGCCCTTTCTTTCGCAGTAGGTGAGGATTCTTCATGCTCTGGGAAGTGTGATGCATAAACCTCCTCAGGGTCAGCACCAGACCTACTCACATCACTAAAATGTAGTGGCGAAATTGTTCCTTGTTCTGCAGCAACTCCCCCTGAATGAATGCCAGTGGGTGGAGTGGAAAAATCATCGCCAACATCCATATCAGCACAAGGATGTTTCTTGGTCTCTTCCCTAGCAAAAGATGGCTCAAATGCAGCAGCCATATCCTCCTGCATTTTTCTTTCTTCCTCAGCCTTGCTTCTTCTTTCTTCTTCTTCTTCCTTTCTCTCTCTTTCTCTCTTCTTCTCTTCTTCTCCTCTTCTCTCCTTTCTTTTCTTTTTCTCTTTTTCCCTTCTCTCTTCTTCTTCTCTTCTCTTCCTTTCTTCTTCTTTTCTCTTTCTTTCCTCTTCTCTTCTTCTCCTTTCCTTTCCTCTTCCTCTTCCTTCCTCTCGTTTCTCTCGCTTCATTCTCCTCTGCTTCTTTTCTCGCTCTCTCTTCAGCCTCTGTTCTCAGGATTACAGGGCTCCTCATCCTAGAGATAGTGGACAAAGTCATTGCATCTTTTTCATCCTCCTCGTCTTGCAGGATGATCTTTCTTCTTTTCTTTTTAGCCATGGCCTCTTTGCCCTTCCTTTTCAATGAAGCAGTGGGGATCTCTCTTGAAGGTGTTTCCCTCCTCAACCTTTCCGGTCGCTAGTCGGTTCGGAAATTTCATCTTCATCACCATCTTCTCTCCAACGAGCATCAAATTCAACTTTGTTAGGCACAAAGATGCGGGGACTTGAATATCAAAATGCCTAAACAATTTGGTGATGATTAATGAATAAGGCGGTTGACCCTTATCCTTCACCACTGTCCTATACATATGGAAAAGTATGACATGTGGAAGTGAGAAAGGTCTGCCATGGTTGATGGCAAACATCAGCTTTGCCTCTATTTTGGAAACATCGGTCTTCGAGGTCGTTTTTGGCCGGATGCAGTTGATGACAACTTTATGCAACAAAACATTTGTGGCAATCATCCTAGTGTAGGATATTTTGCCTTCAACAGATCTGTCTCTATAATATCCAATGTTGCATAGGCTGTTGAGACTTTGATTGGCTGGAAACTCCTTCTTTCCACACCAATGATGTCAGCCAGCAAGTCAACATCAACAACATAATCTTTGTCCATGAAAGAAAAGGACAATCGATTTGCATCCAAAAAGGAAAGATGTGAATAAAAATAAGCCGCCAACTCAGAGTGGGCCACAGTCATATCCGTGCAGAAATTTTCCAATTGTAACCTAGCAAACTTCCCTCTCAAATTAATCTTTATCGAATCAAGGAAGTCAAAATCTACGCTCCTTGGATTGACCACACCCCTCTTCAACAGCTTTGTATAAACTCGTTCATGCTCCCTCGACCGAAATAGACTTCCAGGAGGACAAACAGTAGTAGCAGCCACACCAAAACGAGGTTCAAAATGAGAGAAAAGTCTCTCATCATCATCTAAAGTTTCAGCAAGAGCATTCTCAAGTGGATCACTCGAGATATTTTCCAGCGTCCTCTGTGCAGTTCCTTCATCAATAACCTTCAGTTTTTCCATCTCCATCAAAAATAAATATTCGCTCTTATATCCTCTCTCCCTCAAATACTCCTCGATCGTCTTAAGGCTGACCTTCCCATCCTTTAGCCTTTTATAGAGATCGTAAGCGTATGTGGCTTAAGAGTTCTTACCGGTTCGCTTCGGTAACAACTTCCTCGTAATGTTGACGCTCGCTTCGTTGAGGTGAATCTTCCCTGTTAGGTCCACCCTTGTAGGACCCTCTTGCTGTCGTTGTGGTCCCCCCGCTTGCAATTCGGAGGACTTGCGAGACGACATTTTGCAGAGCAAGCAAGATTTCAACTTGAACGAGAGGAAAAAAATGGAAACTTTAAGGCGAAAAAGGGACGAAATGGAAATGGCAAAGGGAGATTTTTAGGGTTTTGAGAGTGAAGGAGTATGAAAATGAATCGTAATGGAATAGCTGAGAGTAAAAGTGACGGTTCGAGAGTATAAATAGTGAGAGAAAAATTACCGGAATACGAAACGTCACCAAAAAGTGAAAGAAAAGAACTGCCAAAAATAAACCGTAAAAAGAAAAACGCCTTTTTGAAAATATAAACTGCCATTAATGCATGTCGAAAAGAGCGAAAAGAGATTTTGAAATACTGAAAAGTAATTACCAAAAATATGTTAAAGAGAGAATACAAAAAGGAAATTCGTAAAAAATAAAATAGTACAGAGTCTGACGGATGTTTAGACTTTACCTTTGAGTTTGAACCCTTTTCAGACCTTACTTTTGCGTCTGAGCACAATCAGACTTTACGCAGAGTCTGAAATGCTTTCAGACCTTGCTTTGAATCTGAGCCGTCTTCAGACCTAGCGATGAGTCTGAACCACCTTTAGACTTTAATCTTGAGTCTGATTATCTTCAAAGTTTACGATTCCCAATCTTGAACGAATTAATTCAAAGTGAGCCTTCTCTAGGGGTTTTGTGAAAATATCCGCCAATTGATTCTTTGAATCTACATGCTGAATCACAACATCTCCACTTTGAACATGATCTCGAATGAAATGATGTTTGATTTCAATGTGCTTTGCTCTTGAATGAAGTATTGGATTCTTTGTGAGGTTGATTGCGCTGGCATTGTCACATTTGATTTCCGTCTGTCTTTCATTAACTCCAAAGTCTCTCAATTGTTATTGCATCCATAGAATTTGAGAGCAGCAACTTCCAAGAGCAATGTAGTCTGCTTCAGCGGTTGAAAGAGCCACAGTACCCTATTTTCTTGAGAACCAAGACACCATCCTATTTCCCAATAATTGACATGTACCTGTAGTGCTTTTTCTATCCACTCTACAACCAGCGAGGTCAGCATCAGAATATCCAAGAAGAGTAAAATCTCCTTTCTTAGAATACCATAGACCTAGCTTAGATGTAGTTGTAACATATTTAATGATACGCTTTACGTTAGTCATATGAGATTCTTTAGGATCGATTGAAATCTAGCACAGATGCAAACACTAAACAAGATGTCGGGTCTAGAAGCTGTAAGGTAAAGAAGTGACCCGATTATACTTCGTATAGCTTTTGGTCTACACTCTTCCCATGTTCGTCTTTATCCAGCTTTGATGAGCTTGACATAGGAGTTTCTGTTTTCTTGCAATTCTCCATTCCAAACTTCTTGATAAGATCTTTTGCATACTTCTCTTGATGGATGAATGTTCATTCACTTGATTGACTGACTTGAAGTCCCAAAAAGAAGTTTAGTTCTCGCATCATGCTCATTTCAAATTTGTTCTGCATGCACTTTGAAAAATTCTTGCAAAGTCTCTCATTAGAAGAACCAAAAATAATGTCATTAACATAAATCTGAACAAGTATGAAATCCTTACCTTCTCTTTTTATAAATAGTGTAGTATCTACTTTACCTTTAGAGAAGTCATTTTGAATTAAAAAATTGCTTAACCTTTCATACCATGCTCGAGGTGCTTGTTTTAAACCATATAAGGCTTTCTTCAGCTTGAAAACAAGGTTTGGTCTTTTAGGATCTTCAAATCCTGGTGGTTGTTCCACATAGACTTCTTCTTGAATGACTCCATTTAGGAATGCGCTTTTCACGTCCATTTGGAATAACCTGAAATTTTTAAAGCAAGCAAAAGCAAGAAGTAATCTTATAGCTTCTAACCTTGCCACGGGAGCATAGGTTTCGTCATAGTCGATGCCTTCTTCTTGTGTGTAACCTTTTGCTACAAGTCTTGCTTTATTCCTTACCACTTTTCCTTGTTGATCAAGCTTGTTCCTGAAAACCCATTTGGTACCAATAATTGATTTTCCTTTTGGTTTAGGAACTAGCTCCCAAACGTTGTTGATTTTGAATTGGTTTAGTTCTTCTTGCATTGCTTCGATCCAGCTTTCATCTTTCAATGCATCTTCTATATTTTTTGGTTCAATCTCGAAATTAGTGCAAGAGCACCGGAAGCTTCTCGTCTTTTAGATCTAGTACGAACTCCTTCATCAATATTGCCAATGATGAGGTCTGGGGATGACTTGACTTTTGCTTCCAATTTGTAGTTGATTTGTCAATTTGGTGAAGCTCTTCTTCGAGTTGGAATTTCTGAATTTATTTGAGGCTCGTGTCCGAGGCTTTATTTTCTTCATGAGAATTTGTAGACACTTGCTCGAGACTCTAAATCTTCAGGTTGAGTCTGATTTTGTAACGAATCTTCAAACTTCACATTCATGGATTCTTCCACAGTTTGAGTACTATTGTTAAAGACTCGTAAGCTTTGCTTGTCATGGAGTAGCCAAGGAAAATTCCTTCATCTGATTTTTCTTCAAACTTACCAATTCGATCACCGGAATTCTTTAGAATAAAACATTTGCAACCGAATACATGAAAATATGAAACAATTGGCTTCTTACCTTTGAATAATTCATAAGGGGTCTTTTCTAATATAGGTCTTAGAAAGATTCTATTTATAATATAACAAGCAGTAGAAGTAGCTTCAGCCCAAAAATGAGGTGAAATATTGCTTTCGATTAAAAGAGTTCTTGCCATTTCTTGCAAAGAACGATTTTTCCTTTCTACAACTCCATTTTGTTGTGGAGTGTATGGAGATGAAAAATTGTGTTGAATACCATTGTTATCACAATATTTGGCAAAATCATGATTTTCAAATTCTCCACCATGGTCAGTTTTAATACTCGAAATTGCATATCCTTTTTCAATTTGAATTTTCTTTGCAAACTTAGTAAAATGAATTAAAGCATCAGATTTATTTGCAAGGAAGAGTACCCAAGTAAATCGAGAATAATCATCAACTATAACCAAGCAATATCTTTTACCTCCAATGCTTTGAACTCTAGTTGGTCCAAATAAATCCATGTGTAATAGCTGCAAGACACGATTAGTGGATACTTGATTTATAGATTTAAAAGAACTTCTAACCTGTTTATCAAGTACACAAGGAGTGCATAATTCATGCTTTTGATACTTGAGGTTAGGAAGTACTCGAACAAGCTTTTTGGATGATACTTTTGCAATTTGCTTCAGATTGACATGTCCAAGCTTCTTATGCCAAAGGATGACTTCATCTTGAATTGATATCAAGCATTGAGGATTTGTCGACTTTATATCTAGCAAATAGATATTCCCATGTCTTCGACCAGTGAAGGACTGTGAAAGATCCTTGCTTGTTCCAGAACATGTGTCTTCTTGGAAATTTATTTTGTATCCAGAATTGCATAATTGACTAATACTCAGTAGATTGTAGTTCAATCCCTCAACAAGAGAGACGTTGTTGATTGTGAGATTTCCAATCATCACAGTTCCTTGTCCAACAATCTTACCTTTGTTGTTACCACCAAAGGAGACATTTCCTCCATTTATATGAGAAAATTTTGTAAAACAACTTGAGTCTTCTGTCATGTGTCTTGAACATCCACTGTCCAAGTACCACTTGACTTTGAGGGTAACCTGCAATTAAGAGAAAGACTCATGTCTTCTTTGGTACCCAGATCTTCTTGGGTCCATCATTGTTAGTAGCATAAACAGTCTTTGTCCAGCTCTTCTTAACAGGTCTCCAAACTTTGGGACATTCCTTTTCAAAATGATCTACACTTTTACATCTTGAACAACTAAGAACATGTCTACCAACAGGCTTTACAAAAACCCTTTGGAAATGATTTTTATAAAAAGTTTTTGTTGGCCTATTCCTTATTCTTTCCTTTACTTTTGGGAAATCGATCAAAGGAACAGTTTCTTGTGTCATTCCTAGACCGGATTTATTAAAGTAAGGTTTCGGATAGAAAGAATTTTGTCCAACTTTTCAGAACCTATTGAAAATTTCTTTGAGACTTTCAATAAATCCTCTTTCAAGCAAGCATTCTCTTTTGAAAGTTCATTTGCATTTTCTTTTGAAGCAGCAAGAGACTTGTCTAAACTTTCAACTTTTTCAAGTAAAATCTTTTCTTGTTGTTTCATTTTGGAATTCTCCCTTTTTAATTTAGCGATCCTTTTAAGAGAGCCTTTAAGACTGAAACAAAGTTCATCAATGTATTTTGATACTTTGACAGGAATTTTTAAATTTCTAACCTTGATACCATTGTTTGAGTCTCGAGTCCGAATTTGAGTCCGAGTCTCGAGTCCGAATCCGCGTCTCGAGTCGAGTCGAGTCCGAGTCGCCATAAGACATATAGTTGCATATTCTTCATCACTCTCCTCACATTCAGTATCACTCCATGTTTCAGCTCGAGTGCTTTCTTGAACTTTTCAGGTTTTCCTTTCTTTTTCTTCAATAAGGGACAGTTGGTCCGATGTGTCCCTTTTTCTTGCATTCAAAGCAAACAACTTCTTTGCTGGTATCTTCTTCTTCATTTGATATCCTTTGAAATCTTTGATTGTTTTGTTTCTTACCATTGAATCTTCTACCTTTTCTATTCAACCTTTGAACTTTCTAATCGAAGTGCCAATTCTTCATCATCCAGGTCTTCTTCTGAATCTGTAACATCAGAATCATCATTTGATTTTAAAGCAATTGACTTCTTACCTTTTGTGTCAAATTCCTCATTGAATTGCTCGACTTCATAGGATTGAAGTGTGCCGACCAATTCGTCAACCGAAAGAGGCATGATCCCTCGTGTTTCTCGATAGATGTCTTAACGTGATTCCAATCTTTGGAGAGCCCTCTCAACAATTTGTTGACCTTCATAGGTCCCGAGATTGGCTGTCCTTGGTATGCCAAGCCGTTTACAATTTCTGTAAATCGACTGAACATATCCGAGATGGTTTCTCCTGGCTTCATTTTGAAGGCTTCATATTGACCAAGAAGGATGTTGATCTTGGTTTCTTTGACTTGATCTGTTCCTTCATAAGTGACATGTAATCTGTCCCAAAGTTCTTTGGCTGTATCACAAGATGAAATTCTATTATACTCAGTAGGAGATAATGCACAATAGAGAGAGTAAATAGCCTTTGCATCAAGAGCGTGTCCCTTAGAGATTTCTGCTTGTGGTAACCCTGCTCCATCAGCTATTTCTTTTCCTGTGCTTGATGTAGCTTTAGGAATAATCCCGTTCTCCACTACATCCCATTCCATAGTATCTTTACATCTTAGGAACGCCTTCATCTTGTTTTTCCATACGTTGTAATCCTTGCCATCGAAGTAGGGAGGTCCGGTATTGCTCTGACCTTCAATTAACCCTGGAGCCAAAACACTAGCCATAGATCTTTAGCTTCAGAAGTAATAACACTTCTAACAAATAAGCAACCTGCTCTGATACCAATTGAAATGGGCTAGTGAATCAACCTAGAGGGGGGTGAATAGGTTGTTGCGGAATTCTTTTGGAATCTTTTCAATGCAATACGTTAATATCAAGGATATATCAATAATAAACAGTTACGTATTCACAAAGTAAATAGAGTAGAGAGAGAAAATTGACACAAGGATTATAGTGGTTCGGCTTAGACCAAGCCTACGTCCACTCTCCACGCCGGCAGCCAAACGGCTGTAATCACTATGTAGCAAAAGAGTGCCTTTACGGTAGACGGATTAGACTTCTTCAATTGACAGTCTCTCCTACAGCCTTGCTTTCTTTGTTCTATATCTCACTCTCTTTGTTACACAAAGTGTAAACATGAAAGATTTTAGAGAACAAGTGATTTTGGAGATTCTAACATCAAGATTTCTCTACCGGTCTCTCATTGTTTCCAAGTAACGTCGATCCAACTTAAATATTCTCCATGCCATCATACCCGTTGGCACATTCCAAAAATTCATCCAATCAACCCGTTGGATTAAATCAATTTAAGTGATCTCCTTGTCCCGAAAACGTAAGTAGACAGTAGCTCGTCAATCCTGTTCGCCCATACAATCAGGATCTTGAGTTCCCAAAATTATATTCTTCCAAAAATAAACTTGATCTTCAATGGATAGAATCCGAAGAATCAAATCTTCCAAGCTCTTGATCACAGCCAGAGATATTCCATGGTTAGGATTAGGAAATACGAAATCCAATATCTATAGCCATAAGAATAACCTGTAGCCAGCCTGTAAAAAAAAAAAAAATCGCGGACTATCTTCAGACTTAGATTTGGGTCTCGAGGGTCGTTAGCTGGCGAGTCTTGAAGGTCTTCGGACGGAAACGAGTTTTGACGACTTCGGACGGAAAAACTTCGGACCGAAATTCTAGGTCTAACTGTCTTTGAAAACCTTTAGACTTTGACAACTTCAGACGTAGCCGACTGAGTCTTGGAATCCTTAGACCACACTGTTGAGGCTGTTTTGTCAACTTCAAAACTCCAAGGGATTTTTCTTCAACACTGTGCAGTACCTCCAATTGCTCCACTACAAGCACAAAATAAAAGGCAATCAGCACAGACGACAATCACGACTCTCCACCTCCACCTCCAGCTCCATGTTTACCACTAGAATACCGACTATAGCCACAATCATGACCACAATCACGACTGCGATCACCATCTCAGTCTCTACCTTAACCTCAAGAAATAGGGCACGGACGAAGGGCTTACCGATTCGGCCAGCTCGATGGTGCCGATTAGAAGGAGTCGTCGATGGAGCTGGCGCGCGGGCGAGGTGTCGACTCAAGCTTTGCCGCTCTAGCTCGCTACTTTCCCTTGGACTCTCTGCCGCTCGAGCAAGAACTGGTATCACGAGGGAGGAGAGAGCGACGGGAAGGGGAGAAGGGAGGAGAGAGCGAAGGAGCGACGGAAGGGGAGAAGGGAGGAGAAAGCGACGGAAGGGGAGAAGGGAGGAGAAAGCGAAGCGACGAGAGAGCGAAGCGATGGGAAGGGGAGGAGAGAGGAGTGCGGCTAGGGTTTTTTTTGTTTTCAAAATGGACAAAAGTGGGTTTTCAGGAGATTTTTGAGGGCAAAATCGGCAACTCAATTTTTTCATTAATTCAAGTCTCCAGCATTCCGAAAATGCTCAAAGCTGAAGGCTGGTCTCTACTAGCCTTCAGCTTTCAGCATTCTCAAGTGCCGGCTTTCAACTGAAAGCCCATTGAGAATTGGTTGCCAAACACCCATATTTGGGTTGAAGGGGCTTTGGGGGCTGAATGGGCTTTCTAAATGCCCATCCAAACGCACCCATTATCATTCCATCGACACATCTATAAGGAGGGTCAACTTGAATTAAAAGATGTATAATTTCGAGGACCAAATTTACACACAAAAAAGATTTTGGAACCTGATTGAACACTTTACAAAGGTTAAAAAAGCCGTCATTCCTTTATCCCTAAAAAATAAGCCCATTATTTTATTTTTTTGAGTTAATTTTAATTGCAAGTTGTATTAGTTGCAAGTTGTATTCTTTACTGAAATACATTATTTTGACGCAAGGGATCATTCCTCTTAGCCGCACTTTTATAGAAGTCTTAACATGTCTTAATCATTGATTTTACCTATATTAATAATCGAGAAGTGGTACCACCGCCTGTGGTGGCCGCGATGGTTTGGGCTCTCTCCCCTTAACGCAAGGGGAGGAGTTCAAATCCCCTCACGGTCGCTAGAAATTCTTAAGTGTGGCATCGGGGTGATGGGTTCTCCGCTAGCATCACCCTAGGGTTTACTCTCCGGCTGTCGGTCGTGCGGGGGTTCCTTGGGTCACCCAAAAAAAAAATAATAATAATCGAGAAGTGGTTGTGACACTAGTGGAAATATCGTGTAGAGTATATGATCTTGATTCTGCTTTGATATTTTATAAGGAGCTAAAGAAACGTCTCCCTCCCCACTCTCTCTTTAAAAAAAAAAAAAAAAAAAAAGAAGTCAAAAGGATCACCAAGCACGTGAGAAATAACCTGTTATTACTTGTTTAGCTGCCATTTCTTCCTCTAAATACCCGATCATGCTGTCGACGCACTTTTGCCTAAGATGGGCCGTCTCATTCATGCGCTTGGTCACGAGGAGCTCTGCAGAGCAGAGACGCCGGAGAACGCGCCAGTAGCCACCGTAACGACCCACGGCGAGTGAACCTTGGTCGTAGCCGAGAGCTGTCAATGCATGGGGACACTTGCGGTCCGCGAATGCTAAGTCGTGGCCATTGAAGAACTCTGCGGCGGCCTGAGCTGATTGGATCACCATGGTGTTCACGGAACCGAGCTTCAACCACGTGACAGGGCCGTGCTCGGCTTGGAAGCTGTGGAGGTTCTGGTGGAGGATGATCCCGAGGTCAAGGATGTTGCCGATCTTGGGCCATGCGATGGGTTTAGGGGGGGCGCTTGGTGCACTTCCAATGGTTGAGAAGGAAAAATAGAAGTGCTGGGAGGAGGAGGCCGAGCCAAAAGGGCAAAGTAGGGCCGTACTCCATTGGCCAAACTTTCAGCTATTGCTCACCTTGCACTTATGCGATTTTTGCGTGGAAAACAGGATATAAATATACACTCTTATCCTCTTCACTTCACGAGAAACCAACCCAAAACAAAAAAGAAAAAGAAATATATGCTGTCCACGTTATAAAAAGGAAAAAAAAAATTATATATCTTTTGGCTACGAGACATAGTAAGGTCCTATTCCTTTGTTCCCAGAAGTAGATTTGAACAGAAATTCATTTGATAAAATTTTTGTTTCCGGGAACAAATTTCTATTATTTTTTGTTTCCGAAAGTAAATTTTGGAATAGAAGCAAGAAGTTAAAAAAAATTGATTCTTTGTTTCCGAGAACAATTCTAGAATCAACCAATCTATTCTCTCTCTTTTCTTGTGCTTCTTCCCTCTTTCCTTTTCTTCAACCGGCGCCATTATTGCCATTGCCGTCCACTACCGTTGGTCATTGGCGACCAGTTGGGCAAGGTCCAGTGAGCTCATTGAAGGCTCGCTAGGCTACGGCGAGGTCCGGTGAAATAGCTAGTGGCCAGGCAGGTCTCGCCCAGGCCTCCCTTAGCCATTGGCGAGCCTCGCTTGGCTGGGTGAGCTCGGCCTCGCCAAATCTGGGTGAGGCTGTTTACTTAGCCAAGGCTTGGCCAAGCCTCAACCAGCTACCGGTGAGGCTTGACTGATGAGGCATGGCCTCACCAAGGGCCGACAACGCTCTAGCAAGGTCGGCCGGCCCTTGTCTAGCCGATCATTGATCATACCAAGGCCGGCGCGGCGCGGACCTTGAAGGAGAAGAGAAAAAAAAGAAAAATGAAAAAAAAAAAAAAAAGAAAAAGGAAAAAAGTAATAAAATTATTTTTAAAAAAAAAATTATTTGGATTAGAAATTTTCAAAACGGTACCAAACGTAATTTTATTTCGGGAATTGAAATTTTATACAATTACCAAACGGCTTAAAATACTTTTTTTTTGGGTAAAGAAATGACTTAAAATACTTAGAAATTATTTTCGGGAACAAAATAAAAAAGAATCATTTTTGATTAGACAGCGACTCTATGATTCTTACTTGGACTCAATTTTCTTCTTGAGAATTTTGAACTGGCTTCTCCTGATCAATTAAAGAGCCAAACAAGCTAAGAAGATTGCAAGCTAAGTATCAAGATGAGTGTTTTCGAGTCTCTTTTCTAATGATATAGTTCATGGACTAATTCTAAGTATAGTTTCCTAAATTTGTATTTTTCTAAGAAACATCGGCTGATCGTGTACTGGGCCGCCTAAACGAAAAGCAGTGACGTTGGACTTTCAAAAGTGGATTTCACAATAGCTGTTCGGCCTAAAATTTTTTCGCAAGTTATGTTGGCCTGTTGGCTAGCTCTCTTAACATTTCAGCTCAACTTCCGCACGATTGGACGGTCTGCCCGTGTCTGATCCGAGAAGCTCACTTTTCCTTCTTTTTTAAAAAAAAAAAAAATTTAATTCCCGTTGCCATCTTCTAATTGCCCACAATTAAGCCCCTAAGCCAGCCACCATCTAATCCCAACTGGACTAGAACCAAACAAGAATTGAACCAGAGAATTAAAGAACCAAACTAGCTTCCAAACCAGCACCGTCCCTGGGGATGTCCACCTAAAATGTCGTGAATACAGCTGGAGGTTGCAGTAAACCGTCGAAGGGACCGAACCTTCGCAATTATATGGACACACGAAAATTTTCAGAGAAAATAAAATGAGGAACGGTAGACGATGGTCCCCATCTTGTGTGGCGTTCACTAGGATTGCATTCTTTATTTTAACGTGTCAGTGCCCATACATCCTATATTCTTTAATTGTATGCGCACATTTTTCTTCCCCAAAATATAGGGAATATCAATGATTTTTACACTAAAGAAGAGCTGTATGTTGGCAACTCTTCACTTTAATTCATCCCCACACCAGGTTATTCCTGGAGGGTCTTTGAATATGTGTAAGCTTCGCAATTATATGGACAAACAAAAATTTTCAGAGAAAATAAAATGAGAAATGATAAATGACACGAGAAATTGACATTGTTTGATACAAATGTTTGAAACATGTATTAGTAAAAAGAGTAAGCTATTAATGACCTACTAGTAAATTGGAGAACACACTATTACAGTCAATGACACAATTTAAGTAATTTCCAGTCCCATAGTTACACCAAAAACCCACGGTGTTTATGGAACAAATTTCATAGTATACACCGAAGAGAGAATCCCTTCCGGTCAGATAAATTGAAGAAAAAGAAAAGACAAAAAAAAAAAAAAAAAAAAAAAAAAAAAAAAGACCAAGGGGCCACCAGGACCAATGTATTTGCTTCTCGTGTTGACAAGATTTTCCAACAAGCTCCCCTATTTCTACTCAATCATGGGCTCCTCTTCTATAAAATTATACTACTAGAAGAAGGCTCTTCATTAGATGTTGCTGCTGCTTGTGAAGAGAATTCAACGAAAGTAGACGACAAACTTCATGTGCAGCGGTTGAACACACATGTAAGGAATCTATTGCAGGTTCGAACCAAATCGAAAAGGAGGTTGAATTTCATTAATTCAATTGGACTTGCTTTGGATTGTGTTAATTAACTGGTTCAAATTTAATGCCTTTTTAAGGGTTGATATTCTAAAAACCCCAAATTGATACATCTATGATAAATTCACCCTAAATTATTTTTTTGACCATTAAAATCTCCAAATTGGTATACCTTTAACAAATTTACCATAAACCGAATACTTGTGACAAATTTACCATCTATTAATTTTTATTAAATTTTACTATTAAATTATTAAGTTAAATGACACGTGACAATTGATTTGTATACTAATTTGGGATTTTACGCTATGTTTGTCACAATTTTTAATTTTTGTGATTTTTGTGGTATTAATCCAATTTAGCATAGAGTATATTTATCACAAATTTACCAGTTTTGGATTTTTTGCAGTTGAATAAATTAGTTTGGAATAAATTTGTCATAAATATACCAGTTTGGGATTTTTTATGGTCAGTCGGAGTCAATTTGTCATATGTGTATCAGTTTAGAATTTTTCATAATCAAAAAAATAATTTAGATAAATTTATTATAAATATATCAATTTTGAATTTTTTTATGATATTAATCCTTATTTTAATGTAAACAAAGGTAGAAAAGGGTTGTCTGAGCTGGAAGTGGGAATGGTTTTGGCGAAGGAAGAGGACCAGTTTTTGCTGAAAATTTGCAGGGATCAAAGCTGGAATGTTCCCACCAGAACGACGTGGTCCTTAATATTTTTTTCATGGGCCCGCTGTAGGCAGCCTGTTGGGTCTGAAGTGAGCTGCGTATGAGGCCATTGGACAGCTGCTATTCTCGACCAAAAAGGGCTCGATGACTTGACACTGTATTTGATATTTTCTCAACAACCCTAGGAGTAGGCTCCGCTGAACTGTCTGGAAATGGCAGAGCTAAATGTGCTGGAAAAAAAGAGAAAAGAACAGAGGATAATGAACGCAAAACTATTAGAGACTGTAATCTTTTTCCTTCTTCACAGTAAAACATCATTGAAAGGACGGGCATCGATCACGTGTGGCCTTCAGAAGGAAATTTTATTTTACTTTCTTTAAGAGTTGGTGGAAAAAGAAATTAGGAAAGATTCTAAATAAAGGTATCAAATGAATTTTATTGCAAATATGTGCCTAGAAAAAGGACATGACCTCGTTGGCTACCCCCCCTTTTTTTTTCTGTTTTCTTTCCTTTTTCTTATTTTTTCCTTATCATTAGTGGCTAGTTTGAACGCCACTAGTGATATGTGGACAGGGCCTGTTGAGGGTCGCCCTCACCTTACTCGGGCAAGGCTACCCTCGAAAGCCACGGGTTAGGACTCGATTTTGTGTAAAAATCAAGTTTTTCCGCTAACTCCATTTAATTTAACTAACGAAAAATTTAAATATTTTATCTCTTCCACTCACTGTCCTACATACATTAAGATTAATTAAAGTGCTAAAACGACATCATTTTAATTTGAATCCTAATTTTTACACAAAATCTTAATTAAATTAAGTTTAAAAAATCCAAAAAAAAAAAATCCATAAAATGACAAACTAAAAAAAGGCAAAAACATAAAAAAATAAAAATAAAGAAACATACACAAAATAAAAATAAAAACCCAAGGTTGTGATCGCCGACCCATCGCTGGTAGTAGAGGTGAGCATGATTTTAAGGTAGAACTTGGAATTTGAGAATAAAACGGGTGAGAACTTGTAAATTCCAAGTTCCAATGTATGCAAAATAGGTTCCAAGCTCCCATAATGAGGAACTTGTTTCGACGAGTAGATTTTAGGTTCTTGATTAGAGGAATCTGGAACCTAAAACCTGAAACCTAAAACCTAGAATGAGTGATAATATTTTTCTTAGTCCATATTTTCATGCAATTTTGTGATATTCCATGTCATTCGATAATGAATATATAATCTAGAGGCACTAATCTAAGCTTTCATTTTGTGATTAGGACTTTTACTTTATTAATGTCCATATTTTTTTGTGTATTTGAATATAAGTTACGAAGTAAATTGTAGTAGCAAGTGGTGATCATTAAAGGTTTAATTCACTGTAATCGGTCAATCGATAAAATAGGTGGAACCTATGTAGACTCTTGAACCGACCTTGGAACTTGTGATAGGATAAGCTCCAGGTTCTAAGATATGCAAGTTAAGTTTTATGTTCCAAAAAATAAGAAATGTGTTCTAACGAGTAAGTTTCAGGTCTTAAGTGGAACATGTATGAAACTTGAAATCACTCACCCCTAGCCGATAGAGCATTGAGGTTGCAGGCACTTCAATGAGGGTCGCAATCCTTGCCGACCAAAGGTGAGGGCCCACATTGCATGTATTTTTTTAAAAAAGCTTTTAGATTAATTTTTAATCTAATTTAATTAAAACTAGGGTTAAAATTGTCTTTGGACAAAAATGTCCTTTTGCGGCTAGAATATTCAGCTAGATGGTGAGTTTAGACCTTTATTTAAAACTCCTATGGCAATTTCAAGTCTTTTTCTTTTAAAAAAAAAAAGATCCACTTTAAATCTTTTTTTGAGAAATTGATAGAACCTTAGACCCTTATTTGAAATTTTTCCAAGAAATTTGGGTTATGGGACCAAGGACAGACCCAGTCCCTCCAAAATTAGACTAGGATAGGCTGGATTGGGCTAGTTCAAGGTCGGTCTAGGGTTGACCTTAGACCAATGCTTGGCCTTACTATCACATGTTAGAAAGTAGAGCAATCAAATAAAACCAACGAAAGTAATATCCGCAAGCATTACACTAAGCAAATCAAATGAGTCATACTCAAGCCCAATGAAGTCGGATGATTTAGTGCAAAATACTCATACATTACACAGTAAGATTTTATTAAATTAGTAAATTTACAAGTGGGCCAAGAATTACCAACTATTGAAGGAATTTAACGATGACAAAATAAATACTAAATTATCAACCTGTTTGGATGTTTGGCATTATAGCAAAATCTTACCTTGGTAACATACAAAGAGATTCAGCAATTTGTATACAATCATGCACTTCAGATGACTAATGTTTGACAAAAAATTTTAAATGAGCGTCTAAAGTGGGGTTATTTTTTCCAAAAGATGGCCTAAGGTGAACATTATTTCAAATAAAGGTCTGAAGTTGCCAAATTAGTCTCAAATGAAGACCTAAGCTCGCTGGTTGGGCAAATTTTTGCTAGTTGGCAAGTACTTGATTTTTTTTTTTTTTGGTGGTTGGAAGGGTACCCTTCTAGTAGAGGATATCACGCTGATTTTTTTCTTTGGCCCAAAGGGTGGCCAGTCAGTCCGGCAAACATGTAGTTTTTGTCCTTCGAGTCCCCCTCCGTGAGCTTCTCACTTATGTACTTAAAAGTCGAATTGGATTTCACTATCTTTTGTAGATTCCACTGCTATGCTACTGGAAGCCGGTGATGCACTGGCAATTGCGTTATTAGGTTCAGCTTTGTGTTTGAATCCATTAACAAGATTTAGATTTGGATGGGGATCAAAGTCAATCAATGTCAAGCTTCAGCCCATTCAAGAAACTAGTATTATTTATGGTCTGTGATTCAAGACTATTATATGGATTGCCGTCTAGTGAACCAAGTTCATTATAATCATCCATTTATTGGACTCTTGTGTAGAACCAACTTTAGGGCTTTTTTTTTTTTTTTTTTATGACAAGTAAAGTTTTATCGTTGGCTTAAAAGGCAAGTGAGTGAGCTACCTACTACATGCTTAAGTCATACAATTTAAACAAGACCCAAATGTTGACATAAAGACCTGTAATTGCCCAAAGAAATTTGGGAAAAATTACCAAAAAAATCATAATATATTGTACTTTTATCAATTTAGTCATAAACTTTTTAATTGTTTTAATTGAGTCCTAAAATTTTTCAAGTTTCACTAATTGAGTCAATCTAGCCAATTTTGACTGAAAATCATTAAAGTAAATGCCATCGGATTTTTTTTTTGGTATTTATTATTTTTAATTTTCTCTTTTTTATTCCCCGTTTTCTTCCTTTGCCAAGCCTTGGTGATGGTTGGTGATCAACCACAAGTTATGACTAACAAGGGTTGCCCTTGCTAGCCTTAGGTGAGGTCACCCTTGTTGGCCTTGAGTAAGGCTTGTCCAAACTAGATTTGACAGGGTTGAGCTTTGCCTAAAGCTGGTTAGGTTGGCCCTTGCTAGCCTTTAGGGAAGGCTGGCCTTGCCATCTTTGGGCAAGCCTCGCTCGAGACCAGCCCTTGTGAAGGCTGACGAGGTTGCGCCTTGCCCTCGCCAAATTGCGCAAAGTCGAGCCTCACATGAAGTTGTGACTTACCGAATTTGACGAGGCAGCAAGGTCCTCCCTTGCCAAATCTTGGTGAGGGTGACCATCATTGGTTGTAGCCTATGGTTAGTCAGTAGTCATCCCCAAGGCTCAACAACCATCAGAGAAAGAAAAGAAAAGAAAAAGTATTTAAAAATTAAAAAAATATTAAAAATTTTCCACGTCGTGCAAGCTGTACCATGTAGGATGCCTGAAATTCATGTTAATGATTTTTGATCAAAATTGATCATATGAGCTCAATTGGAAAAACGTGAAAACGTTTGGGACTAATTTGCATAACAAAAATGTTTATAACTAAATTGATAAAAGTATAATAGGTTTAAGAACTTTTTGGTAATTTTCCTAAGGTATTTGTGGAGTAAAAACACCATTCTTAAGAAGTCTTCCTTGGATAGGTTCATTAATCCTCGACACAATAACATCAACGCCAACAACCTTAGGGTTATAATATGTTGAAATCATGTTCATGAAACTTAACATCTTGTGCTTGTTTTGGATACATGACATCACGTCTTGCCATTTCCTTAGTAACCGTAAGGAATATAACTAGTTACCATGAATGACATTCTGAAGACCTCACGCACTACGTTTTTTAGGTATCACCTTTAAAGGATGGAGCTTCCTTAGTGTTATTCCCACCCGCTCTCTCATGTCGAGGGTCTTTGGAGTCAAACCATCACCGAGTTCCCAATCGAAATGGTAAAGCAACTTCGCAAGACCGAGATGAAGCACCCTATCCGCCAACGAAAGTCCGACGCACATTCTTCTGCCTGATCCGAATGGAATTAGCTCAAAGTTTTGACCTTTGTAGTCAATTTTAGATCCTAGAAACCTCTCTGGTTTGAATGCTAATGGGTCCTCCCAAGCATCTGGGTCTCTTCCAATGCCCCATGCATTCACGAAAACCTGGGTATCTTTAGGTATATCAAAGCCCATGAAATTGGTTTCTTTTATAGCATTTCGTGGGACAAGAAAAGGTAATGCTGGATGCAATCTTAGGGTTTCCTTCACCACAGCTTGCAAAAACGGCATTTTTTCCGTGTCACTTTCTTCGAGTTTTCTGTTCAACCCCACAATCTGGTCAATCTCATCTTTGGCCTTTTTCATTGACACGGGTTGGCGGAGTAGCTCCGCCATCGCCCACTCGATGGTGCTGCTTGTAGTCTCTGATCCACCGAAAAACATTTCCTGCACCATGAATTAGACCCATTTAGTACAAGATCATGTCTTGCTAGGGTTACCACCAATGTTGATTCTTTTGCTATAATTAAGAAATTCAGTTTCGCTCAAAAATCACTACCTCAAATCGTGGGCTTAATAGTAAAAATCATCATGCTTCACGTGATCCAATCCTTATTAAACATAGCAGCTCCTATGCTTCGAATTGACAGACAATTGCGCATAAAAGAAAGGAGCAAGAATTTGATGATTGGATCCTAAAATTGTCGAAATGAATCCACTAATGACGACAGAAATATTTATAAAAGGGCAAGAGCAGGTGTTTGATTGAAAAAAATGAAATAAACAACTGGAATGGCAAGAGTCAAGTTGCTGAGAAATAACTGAAAATGAATGGCAAGAAAGTGAAGTGTGTTCTTTTTATGTTTGTGCGTCTTTTTCCCTTAATATGTGCTCTTTCTGTAGTCTCGGCTACAACGACTGCTTCACTGCAACCGCCGGTCAACAACTTTAAAAATTGTTCCGTCCTAGAAGTTTGACTACAATAATTGTTCGCGCTAGTTTTATCGTTGCAGTCAGTTAGATTCGGCCAAATTTCGTGAGGAAATGTCAATACTTCTCAACTCAACCGACATTAACTTGACTTTCATTTATAAGTCCATGGACAAAAACTGTTCATGCCTTGTCAACTCAATTTTATTGGCTTGTTATAATCAATGCTGGTGTTTGAGCATCGATTATATTTATAGTCAATATCAGATCACACATGTGATCAACATACTATTTACTCATTCATTGTGGATACCCAACATGTTCTATTAATCATTCAAATTGACATCAACTCAATTTAATAAATCATTCAATGTGTCTTTCTAGCACTACATTTTCTGTTTATAAAAAATAACCATAAATCAATCTTGTGTTTTTGTAGAACATTCTTAGCTAGTTATTACAAAGTGAGCACAGATTGGGTAAATCAGGAAAGAATGGTAACATCTTTATAATAGTAGTAGCTTTTTGTGATGCAATGTTCTCTACAAACTTAAAGTGTAAAATGTTTTCATAAATGGTTGATTGGAAAAGGCTAGTTATTATAAAATCTAGTGCTAGAATGTTCTATGAAAACACGCGTTTGTAGAGAATGACGCGTGATATGACCTGCTTGTTAATTGTCAATTAAGTTTACCACCCCACTTTACAAACCGAACTGGACCTAATATCCTTGAGATGTTAATCATTTTATTTTTGCCAAGAGTGGAAGCGAGGATACCAGAATTATTATGATGACGTTCTGGGAAGAGATTTTGCGAGGGCCTTCTTTTCCATCGCCCTCATAATCCAATAACGCGTCCAAGAAGTCATTTGTTGTTCCCATCTCTCCCCTTAGCTTTCGCTCCTCCAACCTCTCTTTTACAAAACCTTCAGCAATCTTCATGGCTCGACCCATGTCCTTCGCCATGCTTGCCTTGATCACCTGCGGGTCCAACCATTTCAACCACGGCAGGAAGTCGGCTACGTTGGGCTTGCCAGCCCATTTCATGAACCCGTTCATGGCGTCGAAGAACTCGGGCCCGTCCTTCGATTTTGGGTCCAACAGATCCCGCGAGAGCACCATATTACCCACCACATTAAATCCCATGAGAAAGAGGAAGTGGGATAAGTCGATTCCTTGCTCTTCATAAAAATTAGAAATTTTTAACGATTAATTATAATTAGAGAATGTACAGCAGAACGTAATGAATGATACATGAAAAAAAAAAAAAAATTATTGCACCAAGTTTTGCAACTAGTTTAAGGAGGGATGGAGGAATCAACCTCCAAGCTGCAATGTTCAAGACAAAAGTTGGATTTTCAAGCTCAAGTCGAACTTAATAAAGTTCTTGATAAGCTTGTTTTCGGATTTTTTCACTAATAAAATTAAATTAGCATCTGAACTCTTAAAAACTCCAACTTGGCTTCTACAAATAAAATAAAGTGGAAAGTTTACTTTTGCATTCTCTTGCATAATAATGGGGATATACTTGATCAATGCATCAGAAGATATATAAAACCCATCTACTTGATCATGCTCGAGTTTGACCCAATTCAATGGTAAAGCTACTCGAGCTTGGCATAATTCAACATTAGAGCCACTCTAATTCGACTCAAACTCGAGAAGAATGAAAGCAAGTTCGACTAAATAGCACTTTAAACACCAGTAGCTCTTGGGCAACTTGAATTATTTACACTGGTATCTATTTTATTGAATTTGTCAATTACAGTAACAAAACAAAGGGATAAAATTATCAGCAGGCCCTAAACTTTTACAAAAAAAGTTTTAATTAGGTTCCTAATTTTGTTGTGCAATTAGATCCTCGAGCCTTATAACTTCTTCTTTGATTTAGTCCTTCCATTAAAGAGGTAAATATAAATGTTGACATGACGGTTACGTCCTCATTGAAAGCCAAAATGGTGTCTTAAATGACTTCTTATAAAACCTAAAAATAGAATGAAATAGAAAAATTGAACAACTAGGGGTGGAGGTGAGTTGTCGCCCGGGGTCAAGCAATAAATTGAGGCAACGCTTGGGTTGGTGAATGTTTACTTGGATTTAGATTTCTTTATTTTTATAATCTTTCTTACCCATCTCAGCACTAAGTAAAAAAGAATTCATGTCTCCCAAATTAGTTAGTCTAGCCAATGCTAACATATGGTGGGGATGCAATATTCATCGTAACCAATGCATTAGCGCATATTTAAGAGGAGGGCCAACTCAAATTAAAAGATGTATAATTTAAGAACTCAATAGTAGAAAAAAGAAAAAAATAAAGAATATTCTAGAACTTAATTGTACATTCTGCAAAAAAGAAGGACTGCCGATTTCTTTATTCGTAAAAAGTAGGCCCAATGTTTTCTTAGGTAGATCTAGGTGCAGGTTGCATTCTTTACTGAAATACGATTCTTTTGACAGCGTGGATCATTAACTCCTAATGGTGTTGAAGTCCCAACATATTGATTTTACATATATTAATAATTGAGAAGAACTTGTGACACTAGTGGGAATATTGTGTAGGGTATAGGCCTTCGTCCAAAGTAACACGAAGCACGTAAGAAATAACCTGTTGTTACTTGTTTAACCGCAATTTCTTCCTCTAAATACACGACCATGTTGTCGACGCACTTCTGCCTGAGATGGGCTGTCTCGTTGACGCGCTTGGTCACGAGGAGCTCAGCAGAGCAGAGACGCCTGAGAACACGCCAGTAGCCACCGTAACGACCCACAGCGAGCGAGCCTTGGTCATAATTGAGAGCTGTCATTGCATGGGGACACTTGCGGTCCGCGAATGCCAAGTCGTGGCCCTTGAAGAACTCTGCGGCGGCCTGAGCTGATTGGATCACCATGGTGTTCACGGAACCGAGCTTCAACCACGTGACAGGCCCGTGCTTGGCTCGGAAGTTGTGGAGGTTCTGGTGCGGCATGGCCCCGAGGTCGAGGATATTGCCGATCACGGGCCATGCGGGGGGTTGAGGGGGAAGCTTGGTGCGCTTCCGGTTGAGAAGGAAAAATAGAAGTGCTGGGAGGAGGGGGCCCAGCCAAAAGAGCCAAGTAGGGCAGTACTCCATTGGCAAAGCTTTGAGCTATTTCTCACCTTGCACTTCTGCGATTATTGCACGGAAAACACTAAATAAATAGACACTCTTATCCTGTTCACAAGAAAGCAACCCGAAACAATAAAGAAAAAGCAGGAGATGCTATTATTTGCCGTCCACAATATAAAAAGGAGAAAACATTAATATATCTTTTGACAATGAATAAAGTAAACATGTCGGTCACATAGAGTCGAGTGATCCATCCATTTCATCCTATTAGGTTAAATTCGATCCTTATTTCATTAGAATAATTTCATTTTTGGTCAAACAACTTATACGAATTATGCAATCAAATCCATAACTCTTAATTTGTGCATTTAAGTCCTACAACTTTGCTTCAGTACCACAAAATTATGATGTCTTGTTCTTTCTTGGGTTTCACGGATTGGTTTATCAAGTAATTTGTTCTATCAAAATCAGATAGTTATGTATTTACTTTTGTTGAGAGTGTATAACAGATGTCCAATATTTTTACCCTAGGATATTGCTAAGAAGAAGCTCAAGTCTAAGCCTATTAATATATCTAATTGGATCTATCTTCACTCAAAAGCTTAAAGCAATGAGTTATTAGCCAACTAGATATATTAATTACTTTACACTGCATCAATTCTCCACGGTGGGACTTCCCTAACACAACTTACATATATATCTCAACAATCTCCCCATCATGGATGAGCTCAATATTAAGTCTGTTCCCCCTTAATTTATTTATCTTTCTATATTAACTTATCTCAACTTGAATCTCCAACATTCACCTTCATCCATGTTCTTTTTCATCGGAACATACCATGAAAACTGCCATTGGATTGCATTGCAACACCACAACAAACATTGCCCGGAAACTATGTTAGTCACTAGATTCCTACTCACTTATGTATCTCAACAATCTCCCCATCACGTGTGAGCTCAATGTTAGGTCTGTTCCTCCTTAATTCAAGTATCTTTCTACGTTAACTTATCTCACCTTGAATATCCAACATTCACCAACATCCATGTTCTTTTTAATTGGACCGAACCATGTGTTGCAACACCACAACACACACTGCCTAGAAACTGTGTTACATATGTATCTCAACAATCTCCCCATCACGTGTGAGCTCAATGTTAGGTTTGTTCCCCCTTAATTCAGGTATCTTTCTACATTAACTTATCTCAACTTAAATCTCCAACATTCACCTTCATCCATGTTCTTTTTCATCGAAGTGAATCATGAAAACTACCATTGGATTGCGTTGCAACACCACAACACACATTGCCCGGAAACTGTGTTGGTCACTAGATTCCTTTATTTGAGATAACTCACATGTATATCTCAACAATATCCACATCACATATGAGCTCATTGTTAGGTTTGTTCCCCTTAACTTAGGTATCTTTTTATATTTAACTAATCTTAACTTGAATCTCCAACGCTCACCTTTATCCATGTTTTTTTTTTTCTTCCAATCGAACCATGAAGACTACAATTGGGATTGCGTTATACCACAGCACACACCACCTAGAAATTGTGTTGGTCACTAGATTCCTTTTCTTGAGATATCTAGAATTAGATTGGGGACCGCCAATCTACTATTGGCTCTAACACTAATGTTTGGTAGTCTTGCACTTCTCTCACCTCAAACATTTACTCAAAGGGTGAGACTTTCTCTCATATTTACAAACTAACCATTAGACAATTCCGTAATCGATGTGGGATAACTCCAACAACTTTTGCCTTAGTAAGATGGCTTGTCTTTTTCAAAAACATCATATATAAAAATATATATTAATTAAATTAAATTTAAAATTAATGTAGTTAAAATATTTAAAAATAAAAATTTAAATATTAAAAAACTAAAAAAATTTAAAAAGAAAAAAGAAAAAGAAAAACGCCATGTATGTAATTTATCCAGATTTTGGCCGGATTGGCACTCAAGTGATCCATTTTACTTCGATTTTGGCACTTAAGTGTACCTTTCTTAAATAATGTCACTTAAATGTCACTTTCTGCCAAGTTATGGCACTTGAGATGTATTTCTTCCGAAAAACCTTGATGGGAATGATCTCTTCTTTTTTGTTTTTTGTTTTTCTCTTTAACGTTAATCACCTTTTTGCACTCTTGAAATCCAATTTAGAGCTTGCAAAACTTCATATTTTTTGTTGCTGGCTGAGAATGAATACAGAAATTTCTCCAATTGTGCCCCCTACTTGGGCATGATCAAGAATTTGACAAACCTTGAAGGACTTCCAAGTCAATGCAAAAACCCAATCTCCAGTTTGCTTTTTCAGAGAATGATGTAAGCAAGACAGGATAGTTTTGTTTCTCTGCATATTCATAATTGTTTCACTTTAACCTTCATTTTTCTTCCTTTGTGGTGTGGTTCTTGACGGGATAGTTTCAAATTCACTTTCTTTTAACTTAAGTTAATAATGAATATCTGTAGCATTCAGGGTAAATGAACTAGAATGCTCCCCGTTATTGCGATTTATGTACTCTTCGCAAGTGATTTGTCAAATGAGATGTGCCACAGTCGTGTTAGGGGTGGTGCTTGGAATGCGGTTGCCTTGTGTCCTCCCAGGATTGTCCATTAGGTCCAATGATTGGACTTTCAGTGCTCGGAGTAGATTCCTCCAGTGAGACTTGTTCTTCGTTTGCATGTTTCCCGCGAGTAAATATCTCAAATGGGAATACCTGCAATTTGCAGCAAAAAAGGCTTCTCTTTCTTCTCAAAAAAAGATATCCCTTTCATGAAAAGGAGTGGCATGCATAAAATGTCTAAATACTAGGAGTTTACAAAATGTGCAAGTTTTGTTATTGCAATGTTTGGGAAGAGAACCACCCGCCGTGGTGGCTCCGCTGGATAGGCTTCAGGCTTCCTTTCGCTAAGAGGTCTGGAGTTCGAAACCCCTGCGACGCAAGTTCCAGGGAGGCTGGCGTGAGACATTGGTGACTTACCCGGTGGCATGTGTGTGGTGGCTAGCACGTGTCGCCCCCAGTGGTTTATCTCCGGCTGCCGGCCGTGCGGGGTTCCCTGGGTCATCAAAAAAAAAAAAAATGTTTGGGAAGAGATTATTCACAAAATGCATGGGAAGAAATTATTCATTTACTTAGAGAATAGGAAAAGCTAAAGAAAGAAATAAACTATATACAAGCATTTTACTCATAGGAAGCAAATAAATCTGAGAGATTAGCAAGGAGAGTGAACTTCCCTAATCAAATTGCAATGTTTTAGTAAAATTATAATACTAATGTCTTGTGACAATATGAAGAATAGTTTCAAATTGAGAGGTTGATCATATTACCTACGCATACAGAACTTTCTATATTCACTGAAAGAGTAGCTATGCATAATGCATGAGCCCATATTGTGTGTGACGCATGCGTGCATGTCTAGTTACTAAGTAATCGCATGTCACAGTGCCCAAATTAATGTTAGCTAATATTCACTGGTTTTATAACCTATGTTGTGATTCCAAACTTGTCATACCCAAAATTCATCCCAAGAATTTAGATAATGATTCCCTATTATTTGGGAAAGATAAAAATAAAGAACGAATCCTTCCACGAACAGCAGTAAGCATTTGTATTGACTAAGCAAATTATTTCATTGAATGATAATTATAACAACATCCATTGTATCATGAAGTAACCAAAAACTAGAGACGCATTAACCCTCTTCAGATCGCTCTCCACGAGAGTAAAAGTTGAGAATTAACGCAATGTTTAAAAATTTTGGAGAATAGTTTTCGAAACAGTTTCCAAATAAACCTGAAGAAAAGAATAGATGAAAATGGCCATATTCTTCCTAAAAGATTGATACGTGGGGAAAGTGATTTAATTAGAAAATGATGCACCAATAATTATACCCATTTTAAATAGATTCAATCATGATTTTTTACAATTGATTGGTATTGCATATAGCACGTGGTTAGGACATTCCAAGGAGGCGGCTATTTTTATGGAAAAAGAGTGAACGTGGGCAACTTGGTCCAATCCTTCTAATTTATTACTCTTACTTTATTATTATTATTGTTAATTTAATCTTCTAAATAAACGTGGATTTCAATTCAACGCCAACCTTTTCATTGCCTTTGCAACTTGCAAGCGTGTTAAACGAGTAAACTCTAGAAGCACGAAATATCATAGACAAACTAAATCAGTGGATCCTATATGCATTATTGACATAGGCTTGCGTGGATGATGAGAATCCTACCTTCAACAACTCAACTCCATCGAAGAAGTTAAAAATTAGGTCACATAAACTTATTATACATACCTGAAATCTGTGGCCTTGGAATGACTCGACTAATATATTATGAGAGAGAGAGAGAGAGAGATGGCATCTGTCATCGTCAGCATTGGTGGAGATATGGCTCCACAAGCACTAAAAAAAGTTGGAAATTTTATAGGGCATCGAGCATGAGATCGGGTTGCTCAGGGACACATGTATAACAAGTTTATGTGACCTAATTTTGGCTTGAGCAACTGAAGGATGCGTACTTGATGAATTCAAATTAGAAGCTCTTGTGACAAGGACTGAGGGGGGCACAGTGTGTTGTAATTATTATTGTAATCATAGGTTTTAATGGCTCAACGTTAATGAAACGTCCCTTCAATTCACGCATTTTTCAATTCACATGCAATCATTTTGTCTCTTTGGATCATGCCCTAATTGTTGCAATTATGGATTAATGACTCTGTTCCCTATAGTTTCTGATTTAATAATGTTGTTATTAAGGGTTAATTGCTCAACTAATGTGAGCATAATCGGTGTGACTCTTGAGTTCATGTCCTTTTAGTATTCTACAGCTAGTTCCCTTGTCTATAGACATGTCTTCTTAATTCAAAATAATAACAAAAACTCCTCAAAGTATTCCTCTAGTTTCTTGGTAGTTTCTTTGAGTGTGCTGACTTAAATAAGTGTTCGGTAGAATCTTCTTCATATAGTGCTTATACAAATGGGTTTGAGGTGTTGTATTTGAGAGGCATAGTTCGTGAAACTAATTGGCACTGTTGACATGAACTAATCACCTTATGGAGATTTGATTAGCCGTACCTCACCTCGGCTATGGGTTTGTGTCCTTCGACGGAGCTTGTGGCCCTGCTATTTATAGGCGAAGGGGCGGCTGGTCAGTGGAGCTTCGACTGCCGGCCTCTAGCTTGCCGACCGGTCCCCCTCGGCTGAACTGGCGTCCCATCCGTGCTTATCCACCAAGGCGTGCTCGGCATTGAAGGCAACCATTAATGGCGCTTGAGATCTATCCTCTCCGGCCGATGTCAGCCTACCCTCAACTGTAGGTATTGTAGGTTGCAAAGAACGTGGGGGAGAAGACAAGGGAGGAAGGGAACAAAGAGAAAAGGAGAAACCTTTTTATGTCCAAAAAATTGAGAAAAATACCCAAAAAATGTTTTTCCTCCACAACATGCAAGGAAAATCCTTCAAACATCCAAAAAAACCTTAAGGTTTAAACAATATTTGGTACTGAAAGGGCATCAGTGATTAATTAGTGTAATTAAGTCCCCAATCCTAATTTCTCTGGTTACGCAGGAGCGAGTATTTCTCCTGATATTTCGCTTGGGTTTCTAATCAACCCACCCCAAATCGATTAGTGGCGACTCCTTTTAAAATTAACTTACAGGTAAAAAAACTTGGACTACTAAGTCATGATTTGGTGGACTTGGGAGAGTCCAGGCTAAAATAAACCTAGCCAAACCATTAGCCTCCACAGGCACTTGAACCTAATCGGGCGCCAAAAAAGAGAGTTCACGACAATTGTGCAACTAGTTAAAGGAAAGATGTAGTCAAATCAAGAGGAACCAATCTCTAAATTGCTTGTAAGCTCCTCTTGACTTACTGTGTATGCTTCAATGTCCAACACGAAAGTTTACCTACACAATTCAATGATAAAGCCACTCGAGCTTTACATAATTCAATAGTAGAGCCACTCTAGTTCGACTCAAACTCCAAAAAAAGAAAGTGAGTTCAACTAAAAAACAAATTAAATTCTAGTAGGTCTTTGGTAAATTGAGTTATTTATGCTAGTATATAATTTGTTGACTTTGTCAATTACAGTGCACAAAAAAAAAAAAAAAAAAAAAAAAAGGGATAGAAGTATAGGTAATCTCTAAAATTTTACAAAAGGTTTAATCAGGTCCCTTTTTTTTTCCCCGTAGAATTAGATCCCTAAATCATATACGTTCTTATCTGGTCTGGTCTTTCCATTTAAATGGAAACATAAATGTTGAAATGGCAATTAAGTCTCATTGAATGTCAACACAATAAACCTACATAAGTTTTTGATAATATTGTGAGAATGATAATTTATTGTGAATCACAAATTCTTGAAAAAGTGAGTTTCATAATAATTTCTAATTATGTATGATTTGATTTTTTATAATTCCGAATTAACTATTATTTTTATAGTATATTAAAAACTATCACGCAATCATTTCTCTTTTTGAAAAGATTAAAATAGAATAACAAAAAATTCATAAATAAGGAAATTAAAAAATAAAATAAATATAAAAAATCAGAAATAAGGAAATTTGCAAAGGGAGAAATGAAAACAGAAGTGTCGCGAGTGAACTAGGGGGAGACTTTCGTGAATGGAGGCCATGCTGAATTAAGGATGGAGGCGACTCGTCGCTAAGGTGTCAAGGGTGTGCTTGGACGGCAGGTGGCGTCCACCCTACCAGCCAGCCCTCCATTCCCTTGTGCATAATTATTAGTTATATTTTTTTAATATATTTTTATATATATTTTTTACCCATATCAGAACTATGTTTAGAAAAAAATTATTTCACCAAATAAATTAGCTTAGTTAGTGCCAACGTATAGTGCTGGTGCGACATTCCTCGTAACTATTCCATCTACATATTTAAGAGGAGGGCCAACTCGAATTAAACAATATATAATTGAACATTTTGAGGAAGTGTTAGATCTAGTTGTAGGTTGCTTTCTTTACTGAAATAGGTTCTTTGACAGAATGGATCTTTCGCCCCTAACCAAACCATCGATTTTACCTATATTACTAAGGCCATGCTAAGAAGACAGTGTTGCGGGAAATTTCGCAACAAAGTATATAACTTTCAAAATCAATTGTTGAGATCGCCTCTTGTGATGTAAACCATAAAACTTAAGGCCGTTAAAAGAGGAATAATAATATACAGAGTATAATCATTTAGCATAATAAGAAACCAAAGTTAACGCAAAACCAACCTTTCATATCAATTTTAGATTTTGTGCTCGTACAAAAGCTAATTTGTAGAATGTGATGAATGATTCTCAAAGGAAAATAAAAATTTTAATTGAATTTTAGAAGTAAAAAATTACGTGAATCCAATGCTATCTAGATAACGACTTCAAATATATAGGGGTAGTACACTTCAAGATGGCAATGGAAGAACCATTGCCTAAAAGGCAAGATAGAATATTTCTTAAATAAAAACTATGTATGTTTTGATTTCCCATTATCTCTCTGCTTTCATGTTGCTCACGTTCGAGTTATTGCTTCAGTAGCCTTAGTCACACCTAAACCAGAAACTAGTAGCACATAAATTTGTGTAGACATCGATCATCATGAGAGAGTAGATAATTTCGTGCTAGTGACCAATTAAAGAAAGGGATATGCAGATGTTATATTTTACCTATTACAATGATTTAGTAAAAATGCAAAATGAAACACAGACCTTAGAAATTCTAATTTGACAACTCTTAAACAAGCTTTGGTTTCCTAGAGGTGTGTAGTTATGGGCTAAATTCTAATTTGACAAACCTTATAACAAGTTTATGTGACCTAATTTTGGCTTGAGCAACTGAAGGATGCTTTCTATGATGCACATGGCGTACTTGATAAATTCAAATTAGAAGCTCTTGTGACAAGAACTAAGGAGGGCACAATGTGTTGTAATTATTACTGTAATCATAGGTTTGAATGGCTCGACGTTAATGAAACGTTTCTTCAATTCATGCCTTTTTCAATTCACATGCAACAGCTCTGTCTCTTTGGATCATCCCTAATTGTTGCAATTATGGGTTAATGACTCTTTGTTCTCCTGTAGTTTATGATTTAATAATGTTGTTATTAGGGGTTAATGGCTCAACTAATGTGAGCATAATCGGTGTGACTCTTGAGTTCATGTCCTTTTAGTTTTCTACAACCGGTTCCCTTGTCTATAAATAGAAGTGTCTTCTTAATTCAAAATAACAACAAAAACTCCTCAAAGTATTCCTCTAATTTCCTGGTGGTTTCTTTAAGTGTGCTGATTTAAAGAAGTGTTCAAGTGAATCTTGTTCATATAGTGCTTATACAAATGGGTTTGAGGTGTTGTATTTTGAGAGGCATAGTTCAGGAAACTAATTGGCACCGTTGACATGAACTAATCGCCTTAAGGAGATTTGATTAGCTGTACCTCACCTCTTGTTTATTTTGCTATTGCTTTCTTGGAATTATTATAATTTTCCCCAATACGTATTAATATTTCCCACAATCTTAAGGCAATTATCTTTTACTGTTTGTTGGGTTTATAAAAAAAATCGAGATGACTAATAATAATCAAGTACCCAATGATGTCTGGAATGTTTGTGAGGACATTCATATGGCCATTTCAATGAGTGAGGTTCAAACCTCTTGGCCTAGTGTTGCGGCAACAAATGCTGCAAGCTTTAGGGCTGAAACCATCTATGGTGGTACCGGAAGAAGTCGCTTGATCGATACACTAGGGACTATTTTTCAAAGAACTACATATCCAATGGTGTATGGTTCAATTTCTAGAGAGATGGTTTAATAAGCTTTGCCTAATCTGATGATACCATCTCCAATAACTTCGAATGAGAAATTGTATGAGTTAACTAGTGTGGGCTTTAAGCAGTGGTAATAGAAGATGTTCTTCTACTTGACCACATTGAATTTAGTCAAGTACTCATTAGAGGTGTGCTCAATAATCAGTCCAGATGACCAAGATGTCACGATGCATGGGGAGTTGGAGCCTTGGAAGCATAGGGATTTCCTACACCGAAACTATATCCTTAACTATCTAGCAAATTCCTTGTATCATGTTTATTGTAACATTGAAACTACTAGACAATTATGGGAGTCCTTAGAAAAGAAATACAAAGCTGAGAAATTTGTGGTAGCCAAATTCTTGGACTCGGGATGGTGGATTCTAAATTTGTCATGAACTAGGTCCATGAAGTGCAAATGATTTTGAACATCTTTGTTGAGGAAATGTTCTTAGTGAATCATTCCAAGGGGCATTTATTATTGAGAAGCTGCCTCTAGGTTGGTCAGACTTTAAAAATATATGAATGACAATAGGAAAGAGATGAGCCTTGAATATCTCATTCTGTGTCTTATAATCAAGGAAGACAATAGGTGGAATGCATATCCTTCTATGGAACCAAAGGCCAACACTTTTGAGTTTTCCAATTCCAAGCAAGATACAAAGAGGAAAAAGTTATTTCAAGAAAAAGGCAAGCAGAATGAACAATCCTGAAATTCCAAGGGACATGTTTTGTTTGTAACAAGCTTGACCATCGGGCCAAGGATTGCAAAAAGCGCTCGAACAAAGGCAAGGGCGATAGTGTAGTCAAGTAGCTGAATCTGACTGATTAAACAGAGGATGAGAGACTGATTGTTGTGGTTGTGTATGAGGTATCCTTGGTATTAAATAATACTAATTGGTGGTTGGAAACAAATACCACAAGTCACATTTATGTGGATAAACACTTGTTTTCATCTTACAAGAAGGTTGAGGAAGAAGAGAAGTTTTATATGGCTAACTCCACATTAGCAAATATTGCTAGAAGAAGAAAAGTGATCTTGAAATTCATGCCTAGCAAGGAAATCACCTAGCTAAATGTGCTGCATATATCGAAGACCCAAAAGAATCTAATTTCGAGCCCCATACCTTTCTAGAAGAGTTTCAACATTATATTGGAATTGGATAATTTTGTACTTTCCAAATAGGGTGTATGTGGGAAAATGGTACTTGTGTAATGACACGTTAAAAGTAAATGTGGCTGTCATTGATATAAACTTGAAATTCTTGTACCCAAAGACTATCGATAATGAGAAGTCTTTGGTTTACACTATTGTGTCTTCTTATCTATGGCATAGTCTTTGGTTTACACTATTATGTCTTCTTATCTATGGCATGGTAGATTACGACATATAATCTATGCTACAACGAAAAAGATAGCAAAATTGGGGCTAATTCCAATGTTTGAGTTGGATGTCTATCACAAATATAAGACTTGTGTTGAGGCTAAGTTTGTTAAAAAAACCATTCAAATTGGTTGAAAGATCGAGTGAATGTTTACAGTAATCCATAGTGATCTATGTGATTTAAAATTTGTAGAAAGTAGAGGTAAAAAAAAAAAAAAAAAGTATTTCATCACTTTTGTAGATGACTTTACTCAATTTTACTATATTTATCTGTTAACTAGCAAAGATAAGGTTATGAGCACGTTTGTTAAGTATAAAAATGAGGTCAAGAACCAACTTGATAAATGAATTAAAGTGCTTATGTCACAATCTCGACTCCATTCTTAGGGTCTTGAGTGACAGGGGTTATTTCACAACGTCTTAGGCTCATTGTCGTCTCGATTCTTTTTATTTTGTTATCATGCACATGTAGAAACATAAATAAACAACTCCTCAGACAAACAACTGCTAGAAGATTGGGATAAATGTTATACAAAACACACTAGTTTATATTATAATAGTACTTTTACAAACCTCTTTTCTATGGGGTTCTCTTTCCTTTTTGCATCACACTACAAGTTTTCGTAAAGGCCAAAGGAAATTACTATCTCTTTGAATGTGACTACAGCTCCCAAAACTGACATGAGACTTCCATGCCTACGAGACTGAAAGATGAGAAAGTGAGTTTTAGAAACTCAGTAAGTAAAATTCTTAGTTCTCTACTAGGAAAATATCTTGTCATCTAAGTCTAGCAAGTATAACACTCACAAATAGTGTCGATGCTGATCAATCACAAATCATATGTCATGCTTTATTTAAACACATGCCATCCATGTCAAAACTATTATCGGCTTAACAGTAATGCATGCTCATGCATAATCGGCATTCATGCAAATTTATTTATCTTCGTCCTAGCTCAACTGGAGCTTCGAGCTTCTTGTTGGGCTTCCCGGCTCGACCAAGGCATCTCAGTTTGACCAAGTCTTCTCGGGGCTAGCTTCTCTAAGGCCCCGTTTGGTAACTTTCTCAACAGTACCAAATTCTGATTTTTTGTTCCAGAATCAGTTTGGGACGAGAATCGTGTTTGGTAAAATTTTTGTTCTCGGGACAAATACGTTCCCGGAATCAGTTTGGGATGAGATTTAAGAATTAAAAAAAAAGTTGATTTTGTGTACGGGAATCAAAAAAAGAATCAACACGTTAAAACTCTCTTCTTCCCTTCCGGCATCCCGCGACCACCGCCCGCCGCCCGCCGCCGCCGCGCCGGTCGCCGATCGCCGGCCGCCGGTCCGGCGAGCTCGCCTGGAGGCGATCCTAGCCACCGGCGAGGCTCGGCCTCGCCGGATCGGGCGAGGCCGAGCCTCGCCGGGGTTGGGTGAGCCTCGCCTAGCCCAACGGCAGCAAGGCTCGGCCGACGAGGGTCGGCCTCGCTGGCCGGAAGAAGAAGAAGGATAATAGGAGAAAAGGGGGAAAAAAAAAAAAAAAGGAAAAAAAGAAAAGGAAAAAAAAAAAAAAAAAAAGAAAGGAAAAAAAGTAAAAAAGTAAAAAAAATTATTTAAAAATTAAAAGAAATTAATTTGGAACAGAATCAATCTATACGTTATCAAATGCAATTCTATTCCGTAATCGAAATTTTGAACAGGTTACCAAACACGTTTTTACTCGAGAATCGCCCGGAAGAATAAAAAATAATCAATTCTTGTCGAATCGGTCCCGAGAACAGAATCGTTACCAAACGCGCCCTAAGCTTCTGGGTTCAAGACCTACATCCTGGCTCAATCGAGGCATCACAACCAACATTGTGTGGCGTCAGGCATTTTTTTTTTCTCTTTAAGTACAGACATATATACATCATACAAGTTAGTTCTTATCTTTTCTCTTAGCCGACACATGCATGGCCCAATATGTGCTCATCCATACATGTGTGCCATGAATTCTTATATTACACAAGTAAACATGTTGAGAATGACCCGTGATTTGTGATTTGAACCGATCAGTAAGCGTTGATCCTTGCACCGGACATGGTTCGAAAACGGCATGTCTCAATGCTAATCCAAGACCTTGAGGCTTGGGTACACCTCACTTTCATGAAGATCCTTAAGCTCAATGCATCTTGGCTTCAACCTGACGTGAACATACTTCATGCCATGAATGACCCTTAGGTCGTGGCTTGATTCAAACGTCAAGCACAAAGTCCTCACACCAACAAAGGTATAAAACCGGCATGCTTTAGTGCCTTATCAAGATCTCGCGCGCTTGAGTGATCCTTGTGCTGATCAAGACTTAGAGACTACGACGGTACTTAATATGTGGCAAGTAAGTTATATCTATCTTTGTGATATACTTTCGATCGGTGTTACATGTTTCTTGGATTCATTCCACATTCGTTTTTCAGCATTTAATCGTTCGAGTATCAGTTCGATTTTTAGGAATTTATTTCCTACAACATCTAAACTCTGAAAACTTGAAGTTGACTTCTACAAATAAAATTGAGTGGAAAGTTTACTTATGCACGCTTTTTGAAATTTATAGAGATGCACTTGATAAATGCAACGGAAGATATATAAAACCCAACTTCTTGATCATGCTCGAGATTTCTCAATTCAATGATGAGGCTGCACGAGCTTGCAATAATTCAACGGTAGAATCACTCTAGTTAGACTTTTTTTTTTTTTTTTTTTGTGACCTAGGGAATCCTAGTAAGCCGACAGCCGATGAGCAAACCCTGGGGGAGCAACTGCAGGACCCACCATCACAGTACTCCAGGTAAGTATCTCTAACAACGCCTCTGGGATTCGAACTTCTCTCCTTCGTGAGGGGGAGAGAGCCCGAGCCAGCTACGCCGCTGTGGGTGGTGGTCACTCTAATTAGACTTAAACTCGGAAAGAATGAAAGTGAGTTGGACTAAATAACATATTTAATCACAGTAGCTCTTGGGTAAGTTGAGTTATTTACACTAGTTAATTTGTTGACTTTGTCAATTACAGTACACAAAACCAAGGGATAAAAATATCAGCAATCCCTAAACCTTTACAAAAGGTTTAATTAGGTCCCTATTTTTTTTTTGTACAATTAGATCCTTAAATCATATACTTTTCATATCTGACATGGTCATTTCATTAAAAAAAAAAAAAAACAGAAGTACCGACGTGACACTTAAGTCTTTCAGAATGCAAATACAATATTCCGTGTGGCATTTAAAACTTCTTTAAAGAGAATTACACAGAATTCATTAATATGGAAATATTAAAAAATGAAAAATAAGGAAATTTGATAAAAAATAGAAACAAAAAAAAGAATTATCATTACTAAAGTAGGGGGGACGCGCTTGGATGGGAGGTGGGAGTCGCAGACGGCATGCACTCAACGACCCATGTCATGCCGCGCACCCTAGCCAGATTGCCCTCTATTCCCTTGTGCGTAATTATTAGTTAGATTTTTTTTTCCTTATCCGTATCAGCACTACGTTTGAAGATATATAAATGTCACCAAATAAGTTAGTGCTGTTAGTGCTAACTTATAGTGCTGGGGCGACATTCCTCATTATCATTCCATCTACACATCTATAAGAAGGGTTGTCACGACCTAATTTTTCAGTGCACCACCTAAAACTAGGTTAATGGATTACTAAGTCTCTAACTTAGCTCGGACTCTCCCAGGCCCATACCAATTGGTGACTTATGTTTAAATATTTAACATGCAGATGAATTTTATTTAGGAGTCGCCACTAATCATTTTTTGGTAGGTTGATTAGACACCTAAGTAAAATAACGGGAGAATTATTTTACTCCTACGAATCAGAGACTAAGGGTACGGGGACTTCATTACATTAGACTACCCTAATGCCCTTTCGGTACCATTTTTGAAAAAATGTTTTGCAGGCAGATTGAATTGATTTTAATTCACTTTCCTAACATGTGAGGTGATCACGCGGGTGCACAGACCACCAATTTAATACTCAAGAAAGCAAAAAAAAAAAATGAAACACCTATCTCATAGTAATGAAATTAGCTGTATTGTTAAATTAGAATTCAGATCAACAATCCTAGATTTGATTTCTAATTAACAAGCAATCACTCAATTTTTGGGTTCACTTTATTTAATGAAAATCATGCAGTGCATCTAATCTAACATGAAATGTTATGGCATGGCAAAATGTCTTAAACTATATGAATATAAAAAAAAAATAATCATTTTTAATGAACATGCAATGATTAAATATGCAAAATGACCTAATTCTAATGACGGGCAATTTCTAATTAAATGGGCCTAAAAACTAAATGACATGCATTTGATGTTTCTATTCCTAAATGACATGTTCATGAAACTTTTTTTTTTTTTTTTTAAAATTGCAATTTATGCTAGAAATGGAAATAACTTATCCTAAGACATTTTTGGATTTTTTTTTAATGAAATTTAAAATTAGAAAAATGTGAAAATTATCTAGCTAGATTAAGATTCTATTTAATTTATATTAAGGATTAGGTTATGCTAAACCCTTAATTTAAACTAAAATATTATCTTCTTAACAATCCCTAACCTAAGGTGCAGTCTATCTAAGTCAATCTAAACTTAAAATGAAATATGCAATTTCATTCTTAATGTGCAATGACGTGCTAATGATGCCCTAATTCTATATGCATGATGATTTTTTGTTATTTTTTTTATTTAATTTCAAAATTAAAATTTATATATGATTAAACATACAACCCAAATAAAAACTAACAACCTGGATAAAATCCCTATTCTAGATGTGTAAGATAAAAAAAATATTCCAAAACAAACTAAATCCTAATTTAGATATTTTTGGATTTTCTTAGTGATTTTCCAAAACAAACAATTATCAACTAAACTTTAAATCTAAACAATCAGGATATTCAGCAAATAAAGGATTAAAATAATCGAAAAAATAACCTATTGTATGATAGGTCAAATTAACGATTATTCTAACCCTAATTATCACGACAAAGATATTCAAAATAATTCAAAATCCGATCCAAAGTCTTACGGATCAAATTAATAACTATATTGATTGCAATTAAAATACTGTCAACAAACCCCCAAAAATTAATATAATTAAAAAAATGGCCCGATATCTTACGGGTCAAATTAGTAATTACAATAATTTTAGGGAAGATCCTGCGGATAATGCCTACAAAATTCATGAAATGAGATCACTTCAAATTTACACAATAGCAACTAAACTTAAAAGAAATAAATGAAATAAAATAAATAAAAAAAGAAAATAAAACTACCTAATTCCTTTTCCTTTTCCTTTTTTCTTTTTCCTGTTTTTTCCTTTTCTCCTTTTTCTACCCAAAACGCGACTTGCTCAGTGGTGGGTCACCGGAGGTGGCTGGTCGTGGTGGTCGGAGCTCCGGCGAAGGAAAACCAACAAAGCGGGCGAGCGGTGAGGAGGAAAATCAACGGTGGCCTCTAGAACGGCGTGTCTTTGCGCAGGGCGTCGGCTCGGCGTCCGGTTGGGCGAGGCGGGTGGCGAGCCGTGCGGTGGCGGCGCGACGATGGACTGAATCCACGGCGTTGCGTGTCAACAGCAAGTCGGGGAAGAGATCGCTCTCCGGTGCGGTAGATCGGGCTCCAAGCGGTGCGGTATGCGGCGTGGCGATCGGGTGGCAGCAACATAGGCGGGGAGTCGGTGCGGTGTGGCGTCGAGGGGCCGGCAAAAAGCGGGGATGTCGCGTCCGGTGAACAGGGCGTTGGGTCGCGGGTCGGCGGTGAGGACGGCGGCGCGGTGACGGGTGGCGAAGGCGTTGCCGGTGCGGTGGGCGGCGACGCGGTCTTCCGGTGGGCGGATGGCGAGTGGAGTGGCGTTGAGGGCCTTCGCGAAGAAGACGAACGATCGTTGCCCACCGCGCCGGCAACGCCTTCGCCACCCGTCACCGCCGCTTCGCCGTCCTCACCGCCGACTCGCGACCCAATGCCCCCGTTCGCCGGACGCGGCATCCCCGGTTTTGCCGGCCCCTCGACGCCACACCGCACCATATTCCCCGCTTGTGTTGTTGCCACCCGATCGCCACGCCGCATACCGGCTCGGAGCCCGATCCACCGCACCGGGAGCCGATCTCTTCCCCGACTTGCCGTTGACCCGCGACGCCGCAGATTTAGTCCATCGTCGCGCCGCCATCGCTCCGCTCGCCACCGCCTCGCCCAACCGGACGCCGAGCCGACGCCCCGCAGCACCCCGTTCGCGAGGCCACCGTTGATTTTCCTCCTCGCCGCTTGCTCGCTGTTGGTTTTCCTTCGCCGGAGCTTCGACCACCACGACCAGCCACCTCCGGTGACCCACCACTGAGCAAGTCGCGTTTTGGGTAGAAAAAGGAGAAAAGGAAAAACAGGAAAAGAAAAAAGAAAAAGGAAAAGGAATTAGGTAGTTTTATTTTCTTTTTTTATTTATTTTATTTCATTTATTTCTTTTAAGTTTAGTTGCTATTGTGTAAATTTGAAGTGATCTCATTTCGTGAATTTTGTAGGCATTATCCCTAGGATCTTCCCTAAAATTATTGTAATTACTAATTTGACTCGTAAGATATCGGGCCATTTTTTTAATTATATTAATTTTTGGGGGTTTGTTGATAGTATTTTAATTGCAATCAATATAGTTATTAATTTGATCCGTAAGACTTCGGATCGGATTTTGAATTATTTTGAATATCTTTGTCGTGATAATTAGGGTTAGAATAATCGTTAATTTGACCTGTTTAGAATAATCGTTAATTTGACCTGTTAGACAATAGGTTATTTTTTCGATTATTTTAATCCTTTATTTGCTGAATATCCTGATTGTTTAGATTTAAAGTTTAGTTGATAATTGTTTGTTTTGGAAAATCACTAAGAAAATCCAAAAATATCTAAATTAGGATTCAGTTTGTTTTGGAATATTTTTTTTATCTTACACATCTAGAATAGGGATTTTATCCAGGTTGTTAGTTTTTATTTGGGTTGTATGTTTAATCATATATAAATTTTAATTTTGAAATTAAATAAAAATAACAAAAATATCATGCATATAGAATTAGGGCATCATTAGCACGTCATTGCACATTAAGAATGAAATTGCATATTTCATTTTAAGTTTAGATTGACTTAGATAGACTGCACCTTAGGTTAGGGATTGTTAAGTAAGATAATATTTTAGTTTAAATTAAGGGTTTAGCATAACCTAATCCTTAATATAAATTAAATAGAATCTTAATCTAGCTAGATAATTTTCACATTTTTCTAATTTTAAATTTCATTAAAAAAATCCAAAAATGTCTTAGGATAAGTTATTTCCATTTCTAGCATAAATTGCAATTTTTTAAAAAAATAAAAAGTGTCATGAACATGTCATTTAGGAATAGAAACATCAAATGCATGTCATTTAGTTTTTAGGTCCATTTAATTAGAAATTGCCCGTCATTAGAATTAGGTCATTTTGCATATTTAATCATTGCATGTTCATTAAAAAATCATTATTTTTTTTTTATATTCATATAGTTTAAGACATTTTGCCATGCCATAACATTTCATGTTAGATTAGATGCACTGCATGATTTTCATTAAATAAAGTGAATCCAAAAATTAAGTGATTGCTTGTTAATTAGAAATCAAATCTAAGATTGCTGATCTGAATTCTAATTTAACAATACAGCTAATTTCATTACTATGAGATAGGTGTTTCATTTTTTTTATTTGCTTTCTTGAGTGTTAAATTGGTGGTCTGTGCACCCGCGTGATCACCTCACATGTTAGGAAAGTGAATTAAAATCAATTCAAGCTGTCTGCAAAACATTTTTTCAAAAATGGTACCGAAAGGGCATTAGGGTAGTCTAATGTAATGAAGTCCCCGTACCCTTAGTCTCTGGTTTGTAGGAGTAAAATAATTCTCCCGTTATTTTACTTAGGTGTCTAATCAACCTACAAAAAAATGATTAGTGGCGACTCCTAAATAAAATTCATCTGCATGTTAAATATTTAAACATAAGTCACGAATTGGTATGGGCCTGGGAGAGTCCGAGCTGTAATCCATTAACCTAGTTTTAGGTGGTGCACTGAAAAATTAGGTCGTGACAGCTTGGCGACTCCACTGGGGACTTGTGTTAAAACACTTAGTGGACTTAGGCCAATTTTTCTCTTTTTGAAAAATGTTTTTGATTGGCAGCAAGGATACCAGGTACGCCCTTAACATTAAAGGTGTTAAATATTTTTGCAGATTGGGAGGTATAAGGGGAAGTGATTGCTGACTTTTGTTTTGCAGGGAGGTGTAGGAATGAATGGTTTATTTTTATGTATGAAGCGTTGTTTGTGATTAAACTGTTGTGCATGTTGTATTATTTTTAGCACTACATTATTACACACACAACCTGCGGTCGGACTTGGGCCGCGATAGGATTTTTAGGATGGTGTTGAGAAGGATACTTCCTCCAAAGCGAGACTGCTATGTAGAGGTTGACATTCTCTTCCCCGAAATTTCTTTCATGGTGTCGAATGTATTTGTCCATATCTGCGAGATTGCGTGATAATGGGCATTTCTTTCGACCGAGCGTAGTCGGGGAGGACCTGACACGTTAATGCGAGACTGCAACGGTCAGATCATCCTCTTAGCTCCACTTTGTCAAGCCATTTAGATAGAAATCGAACCTCACTTTTCATGCGTGTGTCTATGTGATTGTTATTCCTTTATGGTGAAAGTAAGTTTGTTTAAATTCTCTGTAATTTATTTACTTATAGTGTTGTCGGTCCATGATAATTAGGTTTTGTTGTCTGTCTTATTTTATATGCGATGGGGAAAACCAACGTACAATTCATTTCCACTCCCAAAAAAGAGCTCAAAATGTGGCTAGACCAGTTGGATCAGGATGGCCAGAGATATGTGAAAGCCAGAATCGCCCGACTTCTCCCACTGTTAGAAATCAACATCCATTCCGGTATAATACAGGCACTCCCTCACTTCTGGTGTCCACAGACTTCCACATTTATCTTTAGTGAGTTTGAGCTGACTCCGACGTTAGAGGAGTACAGTATTGCCATTGGAATGCCTTTGGAAAAGGAACTTGTTAGGCCGCATATTGGCATAGATCCCATCTCTGAATTATCTCAATTTTTAAAAATAGAAGCCGAGGCAATAAGAAAGGTTGTCAAAGCTAATTGCTATGCATGCCCATTTTCCTTTCTGGAAAAGTGTTTTACAAACCAACCAATGATTTCAAAAGCCAGGATTTTCATGTTAGCATTTTTTGGGCTAATCGTTTTCCTTATCGAAAAAATGCCATTAATCCTGCAATTTCTTGGGTGGTTAACCGGGTTTGCAACGGGTTGAATTACGTGAATATGATTTTAGCTGAAACATTTTTATCATTAACCCGTTTCAAACAAAAGGAGGAAAGGACAATGCGTACCCTCCCTGAACTTTTACAAATTTGGTTTTTCTCCCACCTAAGAGGGTTCGGGCATCTTATAAAACAATTCAGGATTGATGACTCTTGGCATCCCATACAAAGGTTTGCGGTCCTGGAACGTTTTTCCCCACGTAAACAGCATGCCCGTTGGATTAATTTTTTGACAAACCCCGATCCTAAGGCATTCTTATGGCATACTAAGTGGCTCCACATCGAGGAAGCTCGCTTCTCTCATAAGTATGATGAGCCAATTCCGTTGTTGGGCCTTTCTGGAGCTACTTCCTATTACCCGTATAGGGTGGCCCGTCGTGCACTGAGCTCTTCAAGAAATTCCCCCTCAAGACAGAATTGTTCCAAGTTCGTTTTGTTTGTAAGGATTACGACTACTTCAAAGAGATTTGGATGGTCATTACCGCGTGGAGTGAATGCCACCTGGAGAAGATTTTGGTGCCCAAGAGACTCGAAAGGCGAGGAAGAGATTCACCATGCATCGGCGTTCTACATCCAACAACACCGGATTCCTGCTGCCTTGCGTCCAGTTATCCCTGATGTGACCGAGAAGCCCACCCAACGAGCACAAATTGAGCATCTTAAGCAGAAAGTGGAAATGCTTGAAGCTGAAAATAAGAAGTTTCGCAAGGCATTGGGTTCCCGAAAGCATATAAAATAGGATAGTTTTGGTTTCCTAGTTCAATGTTTAGGGATTTTGAATTCGGTATTTTTAATTTTTAGTGCCATGTTTAGGAACATGGATTTTCAATTCTTAGTTCGTTGTTAGGAGTTTGTTTCTGATTTCAAATAAAATGAGGCGTTTAGATCATTGTCATGGACCATTTTTCCAATCTTATAATTGGTTCTTACATCATCTCTTTTACCTAATTAGGTGATAACGGATCCTCCACGGTCACCCATCATTACACGATTGAGAGCAAAAATGGCCGATCAGAATGAAATGCGTGATCGCATGTCCGCCATGGAAAGTCACTTGCGCAATTGCTTACCTCGATGCGTCTATGACGGATCAAGTAAAATCCCTCCAAGTGAGTCAAGCTCTTGCACTAGCCCTTGCTGAGATAGTAACACCAAAGCAGGCGAACAAGGCCCAAGTGGGTGATGTCAACATGCCTGATTTGGAGGATGACCCGCTGTTCGTTACCGACGAAAAGACTAAGCCCGCTGATAACGCCCTAAAGTAGAGCAGATGAACGCTTCGCCAAACTTGAGGAGAAGTTGAAACAATTGCAAGAGTCCGCACTCCGCTCCCGTTTGACTTGTCGGTTTATGAGAAGGTCAAAATGTCGAAGAAGTTTAAGATGCCGGAGTTTGAGAAGTATGACGGTACTTCCTGTCCAAAAGCTCATTTGCAGATGTACCACGTGCGCATGGCCCAATATGTCAAGAACGAGCCCCTCATGATCCAGTCATTTCATGCAAGCTTGACTGGGCCCGCCCTCAACTGGTACGTAATGAAGAATATAAATCTTCTCGACACCTGGAATGAAGTCGCTGACGCCTTCCTAACGCAATATAAATTCAACATGGATATTGCACCCTCCCGAGAGGATCTTGAGCGGATGGGAAAGAAGAGGAGCGAGTCATTTAAAGAATACGCTGTGAGATGGAGAAACCTAGCGGCCCAAATCACTCCTGAGCCTACTAACAAGGAGTTAATGAAGTTGTTTGTGAAGACCCTCCCGTCTGAGTTCCGCAATCGGATGGCGAGCACATATGTCGAGAGTTTCAATCAGCTTATTCCTGTCGGAGAACAAATCGAGATGGGGATAAGAGAAGGATGGTTTGCTGAGTCATCAAATAAGAGATTCTCCACCAAGAAGGAGAGAGAAGCGGCTGTGGATGTGAATGTAGCTTACAGCCAAGAAGGTGCCAACCGTGCCCCGGCCATCCAGATGAATGCAAGGCAGCAACAAACTACTGGCCGTCAATCATTTGCCCAAGCAAATAATGAAGGCAATTCACTCCCCTCCCCGGATCTCCGTCTCGGTATTGGTGATTCTCTGGAAGAAAGGTATGCTTTCTACTGAACCGAAGCGCCCTAATCGCGAAAGCATGCGTGGCTATGACTCGACGAAGAAGTGTGACTATCATAGCGGAGAATTGGGGAATTCAACCGACGAGTGTTTCACCCTTAAGCACAAGATCCAAAACCTCTTGGACACGAAGGCCTTTTCGATTCAAACTGTTCGGCCAAATGTCCAGAAAAATCCACTACCGGAGCATGAGGGTGCGGTGAATGCAATCTTGGAACCCAAAGTCGGCCGAATCAAGAACTCGAAGGTGCACGTGGTAGATGCCTACAGTGGACTGGTTAGAGCTGGATATTATCCCGATCATGAAGACATTCCCCTATCACTAATGAGAGAAAGGGTTGCCAAGATGGTGGAAGACGGTATTATCGTCTATGCTGACCATAACAGCATAGTTTCTACTATTTCCCATATTATTATCGATTGGGAAGAGGAGCAGGTTGCTCTCAATGATGGTAAGGAAGAAGTAGATCCGTCACTCACCGATGTGCCCCCACTAGAAGATACGCCTGATGAAGAGATTCTGATTGAGATGCCTCAACCGTATGAGTATGTCAACAATAAGGCGGTGCCTTGGTGTTATGGCCTAGATGTTGACCTTGTTACAAAGTCTGGCCGAACCTATGCTCAAGCTAATGCTCAACCTGCAAAGCATGTCACTGATGAAGAGGCTAAGGAATTTTTGGCCGTGATTAAGGCGAGTGAGTATAATGTGGTCGATCAGCCGCGAAAGATGCCCGCCCATCTCTTTGCTAGAACTCCCGTTAACATCCCCTGTGCATCAGAAGTCGCTGATGAAGGTGTTAAGTGAAATTCGTGTACCGGAAACGGTTGAGGTAGATAAGCTGGAAGATTTTGTGGGATCAATCCTTCTTAAGGACATGATTGCTTTTTCTGATGAAGAATTTCCTCTTGAGGGTAGGGGGCATAACAAAGCACTCTACATATCTGTTAAGCACAAGGCTTCTCATGTGGCTCGAGTGCTCATTGATAACGGGTCTGCCTTGAACATATGCCCGCTGGGCACTCTTCGCCGTCTCAAGGTAGACCTATCCAGGATGCATGCTGCGAAGACTTCTGTGCGAGCTTTCGATGGTACAAGGAGGGAGGTGCTTGGAGAGATTCACCTAGATGTTCAAATAGGGCCGGTTGTTTTCAACATTCCCTTTCAAGTGGTAGACATTCCCACTACATTTGGTTTCTTGCTAGGTCGCCCCTGGACTCATACGGCTGGAGCAGTGCCTTCAAGTCTGCATCAAGCTGTGAAGTTTGTGATCAAAGGGAAGCTGGTCACTGTCTATGGCGAGGAGGATCATCGAATTTACCATGAGACGGCCATCCCTTATGTGGAGCCTGATGCTGAATTTGAATCAAGCTATCACTCATTTGAGCTGGTATCTACTATACATGCTTCTCAAGATTCATCACCACCCCCTCCCGAAGTTTTGAATGCTGCCCTTATGGTAGGAAGGGTAATGGTTGAAAATAATTTTGTCCCCGGTTCTGGTCTTGGAAGAAGTGGTCAAGGTATTCAAAATCCGATTGAAGTCCCTCAAAGGCCTCGATCTGCTGGATTAGGGTACCATGGTCAAGGTGGAGGAAGTTTTGGAAGGCCAAGGCAAGGAAGGCGGAACTCGTCACCTGAGCAGGAGAGAGGGAGGCAAAACTTACCGCCTCCAAATATTCACGAGACATTCCCTGGTCCCCCTGTCATGATGCAAAATGAAACAGCGGTGATGGATACTTTGGGGCAACCAAGTGGGAAGTTCGATTATATGGTGAAATATTCAGCTCCCCCTAGTTTTTACTTTGACTCCCGCAAAATAGTTCCAACTGGATGGGATGACATGGACGATCCAATGCCTCCATTACCACCCCCAAGCATCCACGACACGTCCTCTGGTCCTCCAGTTATGAGGTAAATTGAAGCTGAAGTGATGGATACTTTGGGGCAGCCAAGTGGGAAGTTCGATTATATGGTGAAATATTCGGCTGCTTTTACAACGACTCTCGTAACATAGTCCCAGATGGATGGGGGGCATGGATGATCAAACGTCTCCGAAGATAGAGAATGCTGATGATGCCTTGGAGGGAATCACCAACTTGTTCGATGATCTCGTCATAGGAGCTGTTGACGAAGAACTGGAAGAAATGGGCCCAGCCCGCAAGAGTAACCTCGTTTATCACTCGCATATTCCCCGCGTGGGAATTTTTTTGCTTTCTAGGCTTTGTTTTCAATTTTTCCTTTTTCCCTTCCTTGTTAAGACTTATGAATCGCATTTTCCATTCAATAAATGTAATTGAGCATTGAGTTTCAATGGAATTACAAGCTTTATTTTGAGGGCATGATGAGGTATACCAAACCAACCCGGTGATGATATCCAACCGATAAAACAAATGACAAATCCAAGGAGAATTCTAAGGCCTGGGCTTCATCATGCTTTCTTGTGTCAAAATGATTCAAAAATCTTTCTTTAAATGCTTTTCAAAATCTTTCGAAAAAAGGTAGATAATATGCTTTACCCTGTTTGTCTTTTTGATTCACCTACTTACTGTTTCAAGGGTAATCATATAACATGCAAAGATGAAGGAATGGTCCCATCTAGTTCAAGAAATGTTGATAATGAGGATCTCGAAGGCTCGATCGAGGATTTCATCGAGGTACAACGAAGCTGGGAGCAACATGAAAAGGCCAAGTCTCTTACAACCGAACACACCGTCACTATTAATTTAGGTGACATTGAAGAAGCTAAGGAGGTGAGAATTGGAGCGAACCTCCCAAGAGATGAGGCTGAACACCTAATTCAGTTGCTAAAAGAATATCAAGACATCTTTGCATGGACCTATGCTGATATGCCGGGTTTAGACCCGTCAATTGTGGAGCACTATTTGCCTACTAATCCCAATGTCCCACCTAAGAAGCAGAGGTTACGAAGAACTAAACCCGAACTTTCCAAGAAGATAGAGGAAGAAGTGATGAAACTTCTGAAAGTGGGATTCATTGAAGTCTCACAATACCCTGATTGGGTAGCTAACATCGTGCCAGTGATGAAGAAGGATGGTCGAGTTCGAGTTTGTGTCGATTATCGAGATTTGAACAAGGCTAGCCCCAAAGATAATTTCCCGTTGCCTCATATAGATGTCCTTGTGGATAGTACTGCCGGATTTGAACTATTCTCGTTTATGGATGGGTTTTCCGGGTATAATCAAATAAGGATGAAGGAGGAGGACAAGGAGAAGACTGCGTTTATTACCCCGTGGGGGACCTTTCATTATAAGGTCATGCCCTTCGGACTCAAGAATGCAGGGGCAACTTACCAGCGAGCCATGGTAGCATTGTTTCATGATATGATGCATCAAGAGATTGAGGTTTATGTTGATGATATGATTGCAAAGACTCGACCTGGGGAAAGCCACGTCGAAACCTTGAAGAAGCTGTTTGAATGACTCCGTGAGTTCAAGCTTCGACTAAATCCCGCTAAGTGTGTGTTTGGAGCAACATCCGGTAAATTACTTGGATTTATTTTGAGCAGCAAAGGGATCGAGATCGACCCAGCTAAAGTTAAGGCCATATGTGAGCTGCGACCTCCGTCAACGGTGAAAGAAGTCCGGAGCCTTTTGGGAAGGTTGAATTACATTGATCGATTCGTTTCCCAACTTTCTGAAACTGCCAAGCCATTCTTCAAGCTCTTGAAGAAGAATGCGCGGGTTAGCTGGGATAATGAGTGTCGAGAAGCATTCGATAGGTTGAAGCAATACCTGATGAATCCTCCAGTTCTTGTCCCGCCATCACCGGGGCATCCCTTGATTCTCTACCTCACCATTCATAGTGAGTCATTGGGTGCAATGTTGGCTCAGGAAGGTCCTGCCGATAAAAAAGAATGCGTCATTTATTATCTGAGTAAAAAGTTCACTGTGTCAGAATTAAAATATTCTGAAGTGGAAAAAACTTGCGCTGCATTGGTGTGGGTATTGCATAGACTGCGACAGTACACACTTCATGACCAAACGTTCCTTGTGACCGAAAGCAATCCTATCAAATACTTACTTGAGCAGCCAGCTTTGGTGGGTAAATTGGCTAAATGGAAAATTTTGATTTCGGAATTTGATGTACAATTCATGCCACAGAAGTCAGTTAAAGATCGAGTGATCGCTGATATATTGGCTGAGAACTCAGGAGTCTCAAATACTGAGGACGGTTTCCTAGATGATCGGGTTCTAAGTGTAGACGAAGACTCGTGGACAATGTTCTTTGATGGAGCTGTGAATTTGTCTGGTTCTGGTACCGGGGCAGTCTTGATATCCCCAGATGGGCAACACCACCCGGTAGCTGCAAAATTGGTATTCCCATGCACTAACAACGTGGCTGAGTATGAAGCTTGCATCCTCGGGCTTCAAGCTGCAATCGAGATGGGCGTTGTAACACCCCTTAAACCAAAGGGATCATTACAGTCATTCATCTTCTTTTTAACTAAGCTAATAAATACGTGGACGATTTTTTTTTTTTTTTAAATATATATCAGTCCCAGCGCAATTTAAATATTTGCGCAAGCGTAATCTTTTCAACTCTCCCTCCGCACAAACATAAGACAAATGCACACCAGCTAGACATCAAGGAAAGAAAACCGAACCATTTTATTTACGTATTTACAGGATGGGTTAATCTCGGGGTAGGTACATACAAAAGTAAGCCATCGCTCAACGGGTGTGGCTTAAACTCAAAAAGGAACACCTCTACCCCCTTCTCACGATCCCAAAAGAGTGACCCATCCCTCCTTGGTGTCGGTTGTGTCCAAAAAGTCAATCAGCTCCCCGCCTATCCCCCACGCAGCAGCTACACCCACCCCGGCGCATCAGGTGGCGGAGGTGGTAACATCCCTCGCATCACCCCATCCCGGCGCACGTGGATGGAGATGAACTCCCGGGTTAACCGGGCCACCAGGTAGACCCACCTCATAAGTAACAACCGCACGAACTTGGAGAAATGTCAGCCCGGGGACATGAGGACAGTCTATCACCGCCACCTCCACATCAACGTCGGAGGATACCATAAAAGGTGCCTCGCGTGACAGGAGGAATCGGCATCTCTAAGCTGAAATGTTAGTCCCCAAAAGGGGTGAGTACAACCACTCAGCAAATAAATAATTCCCTATGGCTACTCAAGCATCACACAAGACATCACAATTAACATCTATACACATAAAATTGTATCATTCAAAAATACCTCATCACATAGTTATATATATATGTTACGTCATGCCATAGGAATTTATTCATTTATGTATTCACCTTTAATACCCATGCATATATTTCACTTTATGCATCAATCCACACTCATGTATATACATATCATTACAAGCACTTTAAATCCAGGCTTGAGCATACATAACATCACATGCATATCAATTTAAACTCATGGCCTCATATCACCATACACATCATGCCATGCCAATTTATGCATACTAACACATGCATACCATTCCATGCTCATGGTCTTATATCATAACTCATATCATGCCATGCCCAATTATGCATATCAGCACATGCATACACATCAATCCATGCTCATATCCATGCATACAAGCCATTATATGCATATTCACATGTACCATGCCGTGTTTTCATAATTTTATTCGGCTTTTCATATACCCCGGCACACACCATCCGGGCTTCCGGCACCCCGCCATGTTCCGGGCATCTCGCATCCCAAGCGGCATCACGAGGAATCACGGCACACACCATCCGTGCTTCCGGCATTTACACTCCCCGGCCGGGTATCTCGCACCTCAACTAGCATCACGAGACATTCACGGCACACACCATCCGTGACTTACCCGGCATCCCCTACGCTCCGGGCATCTCAACTCCGAGGCCATCCAGATTTACGCACACGGGGCTCACCGGGCATCCGGCATTTTCACTCCCCGGCCGGGCATCCCGAAAACTCCGGGGCATTGTCGGCTCACACACTCCGACAGCCTTCTCATTTAATTGTGATATGTAATTTATGCATGGCTAAATCATACATGGCACTTAGCATGATGCACATATCCAATATCATCTTGGTATATAAAAAAATATCAGTATTTAATTTATATACCATAATAAAACATTTGGGAACACATCCATATAATTATATATATTTTATATATATTATATATATATATATCATTTAATTTTGCTCACATATTTCCTTTATTTAAATTTATTGAACTCCATATTTCAAGAAAAATACTCGAAATCAAACACTCAATTAATATTCAAAAATATAAGTTTACATGAGAGATAGTCAAACATGATAAGTTAATTCCCATAAAAATTTATAAATTTTCAGGAGTCATTATGCGAAAAGTATTATTTAACTTTTACAAAGGAAAATTTCAATTTCCTCAACTCACATCAATTCGGCATTCCCATTATTTAAATAATTAAATGGCCTCTAAAAATTACAAAATTAAACCAAAACATAGACAAGACATAGAGGTACAGCATTCAAGAAGGATTCAAATCCAAATAATCACTACATAAAAAGATAGAATTTTAACTTCACAGCAAACAAATTTCGGATTCCACAGCTTACACCGGTTTAAAATTCTCCTTATTTAAATAATTAAATGATCTCCAAAAATCATCAAATTAAATCACGAATTAAACAAGACTTAGAGGCTCATTTTTCATGAAGAACATAAGTCCAAACGGTCACCATACAAAAAGATATAAATTGAACAATTCAATAATTTATACTGGTACACGGTTTACACCGTTTTACAATTTATTTAAAATTAATCATTAAACGAGCTTCAAAATTATAATAATTTACCACATCATAGCCAAGATGCTAAGATATGTTTTTCGTTAAGACTTCCGGGTCAGATTCAATTTAATTAATTAAATACAACAATTAAAAGTTGCTGTCCCAACACTATTACATTCCAGTTAACACCCACTGCTAACATTTAACTTTCATTAAAATTGATTAACCAATTGGCCTTCAAAATTTATAAAATTCCATCAAATAACCCATAAGACTCTCATATAAATTTATCATAAAGATACTTTGACCAATTTCATTTTTATAAAATTTAATATACACAAAAGAACTTTTACTCATAAAACCGTGTTCCTCGGTGCGTCCTTCCTCCGTATACAGTACGTAAGACCCCCTTGCTGTGCTTATTTTTCTCTAAATTTTTGATATGTTCTTGTTTAAAGGATGCTCTCCAACTTTCATTAAGACCCCGAAGTGAAAAACTCAAAGTAAAACCCTCATATAGGCCGTTGAAGCTACTGATATGCAGTACAGCTTACCCGCGACACACATCCTCAGGAAAATCGACCTTTCCCTAGGCTATTCTTGTCTATTTGATCTAAATTTTGGATATGTTATTCCCCTCCATGTCCTTTATAATTTTCATGAAGACATCATTGCAAGATTCTCAACAGAATTTTAGATACAGCTTCCAAGATCACTCGGATTCAACATGCAACACCAGATCTGAACATTTTCTTAGAAAATAGAGTTCACCCCTTAAATCTTGTCCTTTTTCTCTCAATTTTTAGTATGTTGAAATTCAGAATGTTTTCTTCAAATCACATGAAGAAGTCGAGATGAAATTTCCACTCCAAAACCACATGCAAGTCCATGGAATTTTCTGATGCATGCAGTTCTTCACAAAACAGAAATCAACAGCAAGCAAGTCCAGCTCAAGACCTCATTTCTAGCTCATATTATCCACGATTTTCATCACAAATCACACTAGATACACACCAAGACATGCAAGAGTAGATGAGGGAACTAATCACTTGCCTTAGACTAAGAAAATCGAGCAAATGGGGTGGGCGGACACGGCGGAGAAACACGGTTGGCTCTCTTCTCTCCTCTCCTCCTTCTCTTCTTCCTTCTCTCTTTCTCTCACTCTCTCTCTCCTTTCTGTCGACCCAAGCCCTCTAAAACCGGTTGCTCTTCATTTTATTTCCTCTCTAAGTCATCATTGCTAATGATGACTCTTTGACACTTGGTTTACATGCAAAAATTGCATGTAAACCGGTTTTCCCTCCCCCTTTTTTGTCTTGCGTCGGCTGCCCATAGTTTTGGGTTATGGGTCATGGGTCATGGGCCAGTAGCCTTGTGGGCTTGTGGCCGGCCCACTTGGCCCGTCGCAGGCCCACTCAAAAATCGGCCCAATTCTAAATTTAATTAAATAAATTTTTAATTAATTAATAATAACAATTTCTTGATTAGATTAAATCAAGAATTTAAATTAACTTATAACATGTACAAACTCAAATCACATAGCCTAAGTCTTGTATTCATAATATATATTTCCTTACAAGCTCATGGTCGAGCCTTGGTACGAGTCATGGGCAATTTTCATTGCCAATTAAAATCATAAAATTATCTTCGCCTACCTATATCTCAAGGGTTATTAATAAAAATTCCGGGATGCCACAGGCGTGGCCAAATTAAAAGTGTTCGGAGATTCTACACTAATCATACTGCAAACCGTAGGAGAATGGAAAACCAAAAACGCCAAGTTGCTCCCATACCACAAGTATCTAGAAGGTCTGGTAAAGGAATTCAAGGAAGTTTCATTTGAATACTTACCAAGATGTCATAATCAATTTGCAGATGCGCTCGCGACTTTGTCATCTATGTTGCAAGTCACTGACGGATTAGAAGTTGAGCCATTGAAAATAGAGGTTTTACCAAGGCCGGCCTATTGTATGATTGTGACTGAGGAACCAGATGGAAAGCCATGGTATTACGATATCATTAATTACATTAAAAAACAGGAATTTCCCGAGGGAAGCACTCCAACTGAAAGGAAATACATCATGAGGATGGCCTCAAAATTTTTCGTTAGTGGTGAAAATTTGTACAAGAGGTCTTATGATTCTGTCCTATTGCGATGTGTTGATGCAGTTGAGGCCACTCAAATCATGCAAGAAGTGCACGAAGGAGTATGTGGCCCTCATATGAACGGGCACATGTTAGCTAAGAAGATCATGAGATTAGGTTACTTTTGGCTCACATTAGAAGGAGATTATATTCGGTATGTTCGAAGTTGTCACCGTTGTCAGATTCACGGTGATAAGATAAATGTTCCCCCAACAAAACTGCACCAGTTTTCTGAGCCATGGCCTTTCTCAATGTGGGGGATTGATGTGATCGGCCCAATAAATCCTAAGGCTTCAAATGGGCATTGATTCATTTTGGTGGCAATAGACTATTTCACCAAATGGATTGAAGCTATGTCATTTGTTAGTGTCACTACTCGCAATGTGGTGAAGTTCATCAAACGTGACATAATCGCTCGTTATGGCGTCCCTGAAACAATCATCACTGACAACGGGACAAATTTGAACAACAACTTGATCGATGATCTGTTTAGAGAGCTTAAGATCAAGCATCTAAATTCGTCCCCTTACCGCCCTCAGATGAACGGGGCAGTGGAGGCAGCTAATAAGAACATTAAGAGGATCTTGGCTAAAACAGCTGAGAATTATAGAGATTGGCATGATAGGTTACCTTTTGCGCTAATGGCGTACCGGACATCAATTCGTACTTCTACCGGGGCAACCCCTTTTGCTCTGGTATATGGCATGGAGGCAGTTTTACCTGTGGAAGTTGTGATTCCTTCTCTGCGAGTTTTATCCCAAGTGGAATTATCTGAAGCTGAATGGACGCAACAAAGACTCGAGCAGTTGAACTTGATTGATGAGAAAATACTGAAGGCTCTTTGCCATGGTCAGACATATCAGCAGAGAGTGGCCAAATCCTTTAATCGCAAGGTACGGCCAAGGCGTTTTGAAGTAAATGATCTTGTCCTGAGGAAGCTGTTACCAATCTTCCCAGATCCCGGTGGCAAGTTTGCCCCAAATTACAGTGGCCCGTATGTGGTAAAGAAGGTGCTCCCCGGTGGTGCTTTGATCCCTGGAAGAAATGGATGGTCGGGAATTTTCCGTTCCGGTGAATTCGATGCAGTCAAAAAGTATTACCCATGATTGGATTTGCTATGTCATGTTTTGAACTGTAATCATTTTATGATGAATAAATTGCCTCATTGAGCTCAAATTCAATGGTTGAAATGTGTTGTAAATCTTGCATGTTTTCCTTGATGAATTATGTGAATTAATTGAATGTGTCAAATGAGATACTTTGGAATGACGAAAGGCATGCCTTATTCATATCTCCAGAGAGTTGTGTGAGAAATTCCATGCTCATAAGGAAAAGGGCGATCTCGCAAAAGGTACGTCAACCAAGGTGATGAAAGGCAATTTTTTCTTCTACCCAAAACACTGCAGGTATATCCATTGTGTACCCCTTTGAGCCCACACACATGAAGAGCTTTTAAATTATCCCTGTCAAGAATCATCTCGCATTGAGACCAAATTTGAAGTGAATGATAGGAATTTTCTTACTTACACTTGCATCAATCTTCGAATATTGCTTTTGCAGTGTAACTTATATGATAATTGAAGTGCCTTAGGATGACGAAGAGCATTTTTTTTCTCTATCCTACACACTTTTATCCATTGCTTAGCCCATTTGAGCCTATGAATTCGTTTCACATTAAACCCAGTTGGTGATCATCCCCCACGCTGGGGCAAGACAAAAAAAATCATTCAAGAAACATGGCTTACAATGCTGATGAAAAATGAAAGCTGTAAGAAAGGGAGTGCAAAAAGGGGCATGAAAAAGCAATGTGCCTGGTAAAAGTAAGGCCAATGCCCACACAAAAAAAAAAATAAAAAATCAAACATTGGTTGAAGTTGTACCCTCCAATCATATGGTACTAAAAAACTCAAATGCTGAGATGTTGCAATCAGTGGAGTTGTGATATGAAAAAATTCTTGATGATGGAGAAGAAGAAAATTGGTGGAAGTGTCAAGATGATCACCAACTTTGAACCCCTAAACACTTTTTGAGCCCAACGATCCTTTCGTTTCTCAACCCATGAACCAAGCCTACGTTACGTCCCTTGCAAAGTCTCTTCAGATTAGGACACTTGAATTAATGTAAAAGTTCATATGTATGAAAGCATCATTCGAAGAAGTGTGAGTAAGATGGTTCCTTCTTCATTTCGTATGATTCTTGATTTGTAAACCCCAAGACAATTGTGAAATGTCATTCGTTTCAATAACCTTGACTCAAAGAGTCCCCTTTGTTAAGCCATCCACCAGGCCCACATTATAGTCCTTGTTAAAAGACCTCTCGGATTGGTAAGGTCGTACAATTTGCGAGATTGCTCAGACCCTTGTTCGGCATGATGACAATGAGATAGAGTGACTAAAAAATCATGTATCAAAGGTCAGGATGAAATGTCCATTCTGGATGAGGATGAGTGAAAAGTCCTTTCAGACTAAGGAGTCTCTCATTTGACACATCCATGACACTCATGTTTTCTGATTGGAAATATTCCCAATGGAAACTAGGTAATGCAAGAATGATGAAATTCATCACGCATGAACCTCACTTGAATTAATGCATGTCAGTGAATGCATGTTACCTCTCCTATGACCATATTCTGCAGGAAACATATCCCCGAAGATCAGAGGTGTTACCAAGTAAGTATATCTCTATCCATGTTCTAAATACTTGTCACTGTACAGGTATTCCCTTTTAAGTATATTTGACACTCAATTGAGTTGTCCCCCAAAGATTTTTCTCCAGATTCAATCTGATTAAGGCGACCGAAGAATGGTTCGGGTCCTGGTCAGATGATTTCTGTCGCGTCAAGGCGACCGTAGAATGGTACGGGTCCTTGACAACACTTATTGCTCTAACAGGTGACCGTAGTATAGAACGGATCCTGAGAAAGCAATTCCTTTCTGCAAGGCTGGGCGACCGTAGAATGGTACGGGTCCTGGCCAAGCAAAATCCCAGTTTAGGCGACCGTAGAATGGTACGGGTCCTAGACAACACTTATTTCCTCATTCAGGCGACCGTAGAATGGTATGGGTCCTGAAGATGAACCTTAGTTTAGGCGACCGTAGAATGGTACGGGTCCTAGACAACATTTATTTCCCTATTTAGGTGACCGTAGAATGGTACGGGTCCTAGACATAACCATACAATGCTATACTGGGCGACCGTAGAATGGTATGGGTCCTGGGAAAGCATTCTCTTGAAAAGTCATGTTACTATTCTGGGCGACCGTAGAATGGTACGGGTCCTGGGATTGTAACATCAATCTATCTTGAGTTACTCCACCCTCATTGAAGGTAGGTTTTTCCAGGTAGATTTCTCTCGACATCTCAATCTGGATCTGGATGTCTTAATTCTTTTATTGAGCATTTCACTCTGGATGTGAATGTTCTTCTTAGTAATGGGAGATTTATCATGTACCTCAACATGCTTTACCGCACCGATAGGTAAGTAATGGTAGGTGCGTTCTTTCCTTTTACATCACGCCTTTGCATTGGCATTTCCATGCATCATGTAAATTAAGGGTGAGCAACGGTTTAGGGTCGACCCTGGACCGACCCTGGACCGGCCCAACCCTGTCGGTCCTGGTCCGGTTCCTAAGGAGACTGGGTCGGTCCTTGGTCCTGAAATTCCAGGACCAACACTGTGCGGGTTGGTCCTCGGTCCTAAGAGTTTTGGGTCGGTCCAACCCTGGACCAACCTTGTATATTATATTATATTATATTATTTATAATTCTTTTATATATTCAAACCTAAGTAAAATGTCTGTTATATTATATTATATTGAGATGTTCTATCAATAGCACTAATAGTAATTTCAATTTAAAACTTTTGTTGGGTATTAATTATATGTCGTTTGTTTTGTTTTCAGATGTTTAGAAGTTCAAGTGAATTAATAAGATGTGAAGTTATATATTCATGGTTTATATTAAGTATTTCGAACTTTTTATGGTTTAATTGTATTCTACTAATGAATTTCAGCTGCACTTTGCTTTTCAATTTGTGTCAAATGGTAGAAGTTTTTGAAGAGTAGAGTAGTACTGCAGTTGCTACGGTGATTTGCTTGTCAAGTGGTGTGAAGCTCATTTTTTGGTTGAGTGGACTCTACATGATCAAATGCTAGTCAAGTGGTGTGAAGCTCATTTTTTGGTTGAGTGGACTCTAGTGATCAAATGCAAGAAAATGCTTTTGAATATGGTGTTATGAATATTAAAGATATATGATTACAAGAACTTTTCATTTTGTCCCATATCTCCATGAGCGGTTAGCAGATACGAAATTTTTATTATTGTGTCATCTTAAATTTGCTAAATATGTATTGGTATATATAGTTTAGTTGCACAATGTCACATTATCGATAGATGTGTAATTTTAATTTATAGGTTTTCTTTTTTAGGGAGTATAAAAAATAAGACGAAAAAAGTTATCGATCGGTCCCGGGTTGACCCTGGAACCGGACCGAACCCATTGGGTCGGTCCGGTCCTTGGTCCTAGGCTCAATAAGGTCGGTCCTCGGTCCTAAAAATTGAGGACCAACACTGTATGGGTTGGTCCTAGGGTTAGGAGGTGGCCCGGACCAACCCGGACCGTGCTTACTCCACCCTCATTGAAGGTAGGTTTTTCCAGGTAGATTTCTCTAGACATCTCAGTTTGGATCTGGATGTCTTAATTCTTTTATTGAGCATTTCACTCTGGATGTGAATGTTCTTCTTAGTAAGGGGAGATTTATCATGTACCTCAACATGCTTTACCGCACTGATAGGTAAGTAATGGTAGGTGCGTTCTTTCCTTTTACATCACGCCTTTGCATTGGCATTTCCATGCATCATGTAAATTGCATTTTTAAATAGAATTCATTTTAAAAAAAAAATTCAACGCATGTGCATGGTCAAAATTTAGGTCTCAATTTATCTTTGAAGGCAACCTCTACGAGCTCACCTTCAAAGAGGGGCAGCTGTTGACACCTAAAAGTTTGACTATTTTTATAAAGTATTTCATTTTTTATTTTAGTATTCAATTTATCCTTAATAAAAAATGAAAATGAAAAGAGAAGATAATGGATGATTGATAGGGTAGAATATTTTGGTTGCAAATGGGATTTTGAAAGATTTTAAAGTCGGTTAATGGTTTATCTTTAATGGTTAAAGTGAATTATCTTTAAAAAAAATCTTCGTAAAGAATTTGGGGCTATTTTCTTGTTGAGCATATATCTCCTTTTTGAGGGATAATCCTTAGCGATTGGGTTAAAATACGGGAATCGGCACCGGTAAAACAAACTCGTCTTCATTCTATAAATAGGGAGAGTACGGCTCCACTCGAGGGGATCGAAAAAATTGAAAAGTCAAAGAGAAGAGAAAGGAGGCCATCCGTGGGTCTTCGAGGGAGAGAGAGAGAGAGAGAGAGAGAGGAAAGGATTCTCGGTCAAAGTGAAAAGGAGAAGCAGTAAAAAAGGAGAAGCAATGTCAGGTGAGTGACGTGAGGGAGAGAGTGAAAAAAGAAGAAAAAAAAAGAAAAGGAAAATTCCTGGGCAACGACTGTTCGTCTTCTTCGCGAAGGACCTCGACGCCACTCCACTCTGCCATCCGCCCACTGGAAGCCGCGTCGCCACCCACCGCGCCGGCAACGCCTTCGCCACTCGTCACCGCCGCTTCGCCGTCCTCACCGCCGACCCACGACCCAACGCCCCTGTTCGCTGGACGCGGCATCCCCAGTTTTTGCCGGCCCCTCGACGCCACACCGCACCAGATTCCCCCGCCTGTGTTGCTGCCACCCGATCTGCCATGCCGCATACCGCGCTGCTCGGAGCCCGATCTACTGCACCGGAGAGCCGATCTCTTCCCCTGACTTGCTGTTGACCCGCGACGCCAGTAGATTCAGTCCATCGTCGCGCCGCCACCGCACCGCTCGCCACCGCCTCGCCCAACTGGACGCCGAGCCGACGCCCCTGCAGCACCCCTGTTCGCGAGGCCACCGTTGATTTTCCTCCTCGCCGCTCGCCTGCTGTTGGTTTTCCTTCGCCGGAGCTCCGACCACCACGACCAGCCACCTCCGGTGACCCACCACTGAGCAAGTCGCGTTTTGGGTAGAAAAAGGAGAAAATGAAAAAAAAACAGGAAAAAGAAAAAAGGAAAAGGAGAAGGAATTAGGTAGTTTTATTTTCTTTTATTTATTTATTTTATTTCATTTATTTCTTTTAAGTTTAGTTGCTATTGTGTAAATTTGAAGTGATCTCATTTCGTGAATTTTGTAGGCATTATCCGCAGGATCTTCCCTAAAATTATTGTAATTACTAATTTGACCCGTAAGATATCGGACCATTTTTTTAATTATATTAATTTTTGGGGGTTTGTTGACAGTATTTTAATTGCAATCAATATAGTTATTAATTTGATCCGTAAGACTTCGGATCGGATTTTGAATTATTTTGAATATCTTTGTCGTGATAATTAGGGTTAGAATAATCGTTAATTTGACCTGTGAGACAATAGGTTATTTTTTCAATTATTTTAATCCTTTATTTGCTGAATATCCTGATTGTTTAGATTTAAAGTTTAGTTGATAATTGTTTGTTTTGGAAAATCACAAAGAAAATCCAAAAATATCTAAATTAGGATTCAGTTTGTTTTGGAATTTTTTTTTTTATCTTACACATCTAGAATAGGGATTTTATCCAGGTTGTTAGTTTTTATTTGGGTTGTATGTTTAATCATATATAAATTTTAATTTTGAAATTAAATAAAAAATAACAAAAAATCATCATGCATATAGAATTAGGGCATCATTAGCACGTCATTGCACATTAAGAATGAAATTGCATATTTCATTTTAAGTTTAGATTGACTTAGATAGACTGCACCTTAGGTTAGGGATTGTTAAGTAAGATAATATTTTAGTTTAAATTAAGGGTTTAGCATAACCTAATCCTTAATATAAATTAAATAGAATCTTAATCTAGCTAGATAATTTTCACATTTTTCTAATTTTAAATTTCATTAAAAAAAATCCAAAAATGTCTTAGGATAAGTTATATCCATTTCTAGCATAAATTGCAATTTTAAAAAAAATAAAAATAAAAAGTGTCATGAACATGTCATTTAGGAATAGAAACATCAAATGCATGTCATTTAGTTTTTAGGCCCGTTTAATTAGAAATTTCCCGTCATTAGAATTAGGTCATTTTGCATATTTAATCATTGCATGTTCATTAAAAAATGATTATTTTTTTTATATTCATATAGTTTAAGACATTTTGCCATGCCATAACATTTCATGTTAGATTAGATGCACTACATGATTTTCATTAAATAAAGTGAACCCAAAAATTGAGTGATTGCTTGTTAATTAGAAATCAAATCTAGGATTGCTGATCTGAATTCTAATTTAACAATACAGCTAATTTCATTACTATGAGATAGGTGTTTCATTTTTTTATTTGCTTTCTTGAGTGTTAAATTGGTGGTCTGTGCACCCGCGTGATCACCTCACATGTTAGGAAAGTGAATTAAAATCAATTCAAGCTGCCTGCAAAACATTTTTTCAAAAATGGTACCGAAAGGGCAATAGGGTAGTCTAATGTAATGAAGTCCCTATACCCTTAGTCTCTGGTTCGTAGGAGTAAAATAATTCTCCCGTTATTTTACTTAGGTGTCTAATCAACCTACCAAAAAATGATTAGTGGCGACTCCTAAATAAAATTCATATGCATGTTAAATATTTAAACATAAGTCACGAATTGGTATGGGCCTGGGAGAGTCCGAGCTAAGTTAGAGACTTAGTAATACATTAACCTAGTTTTAGGTGGTGCACTGAAAAATTAGGTCGTGACAAGGGTCAGCTTGAACTGAAAGATGTATAATTTTGGGGACCAAATTTACACACAAAAATGATTCTGGAACTTGATTGAACACTTTACAAAAGTTCGAAAAACTGTCGTTCCTTTATCCCTAAAAAAACAGGCCCATTATTTTATTTTTTTGAGTTAATTTTAGTTGCAAGTTGTATTCTTTACTGAAATACATTATTTTCACGCAAGGGATCATTCCTCTTAGCTGCACTTTTGTAGAAGTCTTAACATGCCTTAATCATTGATTTTACCTATATTAATAATCGAGAAGTGGCTGTGACACTAGTGGAAATATGGTGTAGAGTATATGATCTTAATTCTGCTTTAAAATTTTATAAGGAGCTAAAGAAACGTCCCCCTCTCTACTCTCTCTTAAAAAAAAAAGAAGTCAAAAGGAACACCAAGCACATGAGAAATAACCTGCCGTTGTTTAGCTGCCATTTCTTCCTCTAGATACCCGATCATGCTGTCGACACACTTCTGCCTGAGATGGGCCGTCTTGTTGTGGCGCTTGGTCACGAGGAGCTTTGCAGAGTAAAGACGCTGGAGAACGCGCCAGTAGTCGCTGTAACGACCCACAGCGAGTGAACCTTGGTCGTAGCCGAGAGACGTGGCCCTTGAAGAATTTTGCGGCGGCCTGAGCTAATTGGATCACCATGGTGTTCACGGAACCGAGCTTCAACCACGTGACATGTGACGACCCAGACCTAGGACAGTACGGAAGGACGGACTAAGATAGCCTCGACAATGCATGGGAGAGGCTAAGGGCATTTCTCCTATCCCACATTGCTTGGGGGGGAGTCCTGGGGCTAATTTATAAGGCATGAGTCCCTCTAACCTGTGTAACACGTTTTAAAGCCATGAGGACTTAGTGTTCAAAGCGAACAATATTACACAGTGAGGCCCGGGTCCTTACAAATGGTATCAGAGTTGATTCTCGCAGCGCGTGGGGCCACAGCGAGGGCGCTGTGCCTTAAGGGGGGAGAATGTGACGACCCAAACCCGAGGCAGTACGGAGGAACGGATTAAGATTGCCTTGGCAGTACGCAGGAGAGGCTAAAGGCATTTCTCCTGTCCCACATCACTTAGGAGGGAGTCCTGGGGCTAGTTTATAAAGCTTGGGTCCATCTAACATATGTAACGCGTTTTAAAGTCATGAGAACTTAGTTTCCAAAGCGAACAATATTACACAATGGGGCTCAGGTCCTTATATGATAGGCCCGTGCTCAACTCGGAAATTGTGGAGGTTCTGGTGTGGCATGATCCTGATATTGAGTATGTTGCCGATCATGGGCCATGCGGGGGACTGAGGGGGGAGCTTGGTGCGCTTCCAACGGTTAAGAAGGAAAAATAGAAGTGAAAGGGCTAGTATGAACACCTAGAGGGAGTGAATACGTGTATAAAAATTTTCTCGCAAGACTTAATAATGTAGATTGCCTTTGGATAATGATAAACTCAAGATGTAAACAGCTTTAAACAATTCTATAAAGCAATCAAGTAAAGCAATGAATAAGATAAGGAGTTTAAGGAAAGAGAATTGGAACACAATGTTTATAGTGGTTCAGTTAATCCAAGCCTACATCTACTCTTCCACGCTAACAGCCTACTAGCTGGATTCCACTATAAATCAAAAGAAATTATACCGCTCTTGATCTTCGACTTCCTCAGTGGAGAGTCTCCGCTAGTTTCTTCACACTATATGCTTCTCTCTTTTGTTTACAATTTAAGCTCAAAGAATGAAAAAGTAAGGAACTACAGAGATTCAGACTTTGAAATTCTTCTCTCAAGCACTCTCATTGAACAAGTAAAGAGTCAACCTTATATACTCCTTCATGCCTTCACGACTGTTGGCACTTTCCAAATGAATTCTTCTGATCTACCCGTTAGACAGAATCAATTAAGATGATCTGGAGTTGTTGATTGAATAGTGATGAAAGCCCGTCAATCTTGTTCGCACATAAAATTAGGATCTTGAGTTTCCATAAGTAGAATCTTCCAAGTTTGCTTGCCTTTCAAAAGATCTTCAAATCATATTAGATTCCAATAAGAATAATAAATCATATTGATGTTGTATCTAGCCATAAGGTCTTCCAAAGACCATACGAATTGAATTCTTAAAGATAATTCGTCATCTGGATAGTTCTTTTTTCTTCGTCTGGAACTGTCAGTGAGGTCAGACTTAGTCTTGAGTCAACGGTTTTCAGACTTTGACGACAGGGTCTAGAGTACTTCAGACTTTAACACTTAGGTCTAAAAGTCTTCAGACTAGACTGATGGAAATGTTTTGTCAGCTTCAAAACAATAAAGGAGTTTTCTCCAACAATCTCCCCTTTTTTGATGGTAACAAAACCTTCCTGAAGATTTGAAAACTTTTGTCTTGCAAACAACACTTAAGCAAAACATGATATCTTATAAAAAAAAATAAGTTAAATAGGACTTGAATAATATCAATTCTGCAACCACAGAAAACATGTTAGTCCTACAAGATAACTATCCATCTATAATTAATATTACGGCCTAAGTTACTGCAAGCACCAAAAGATCAAATCAAATCAGTCCAAATCAAAAGTTCAAAGTCAAAAGATTCCAAGCCAATCAAAAGATAAGTCCAAAAGTAAAGCACTCCAAAATCAAAATCAAATCCGCACCATCTCCCCCTTTTTGTCACAGCAAAAGCGGAGAATGAATAGAAAACAAAAATTTGATAAGAGTGGGGTCAGGTCATGACTATTTGGGTAGGCGAATGAGCTGAAATTCTCCCATGGAATTCACTGTCCTCTTCAGCTTTGCAAGAGTTTCCTTCAGCGGTTGTAAGTCTTCACCCTTTACAGTAGTCTGCACTTGATTCTTTAGGGCGAGAAGCTGTTCTTGCAATGACACTGAAGTTACCATGAAAGCCTTCTTGAGATCCTTCATCTCATACTCCATGCCATATAGTTGTTTCCTTAATTCTAACATAATGTCCAGCAGTCTCAAAAAGTTTGATGTTTGTTCAGTTGTAGCATTGGGTCTAGCTGATTCTGTTCCAGGAGTCTTGAGAATAGATAGATCTTTAGCAGTTCGTCCACCTTGACTAGGAGATGATGCCTCAAATTCTGCTTCTGGAAAGTGAAGGGAATAAACGTCCTCTAGATCTGCAGCAGAGTGACTAACATCACCTGCAATTTGCAGCAAAAAAGGCTTCTCTTTCTTCAAAAAAAAGGACATCCCTTTCATGAAAAGGAGTGACATGCATAAAATGTCTAAATACTATGAGTTTACAAAATCTGCAAGTTTTGTTATTGCAATGTTTGGGAAGAGATTATTCACAAAATGCATGGGAAGAAATTATTCATTTACTTAGAGAATAGGAAACGCTAAAGAAGGAAATACACTATATAGAAGCATTTTACTCATAGGAAGCAAATAAATCTGAGAGATTAGCAAGGAGAGTGAACTTCCCTAATCAATAGTAAAATAATAGTACTAATGTCTTGTGACAATACGAAGAATAGTTTCAAACTGAGAGGTCGATCATGTTACGTACGCATATAGAACTTTCTATATTCACTGAAAGAGTAGCTATGCATAATGCATGAGCGCGTATTGTGTGTGACGCACGCGCGCACGTCTAGTTACTAACTAATCGCACGTCACAGTGCCCAAATTAATGCTAGCTAATATTCACTGGTTTTAATGTGATTCCAAACTTGTCATACCCAAAGTTCATCCCAAGAATTTAGATAATGATTCCCTATTATTTGGGAAAAATAAAAATAAAGAACGAATCCTTACACGAACAGCAGTAAGCATATGTATTGACTAAGCAAATTATTTCGTTGAATGATAATGATAACAACATCCATTGTATCATGAAGTAACCAAAAACTAGAGACGCATTAACCCTCTTCAGATCGCTCTCCACGTGTATCAAGAGTAAAAGTTGAGAATTAACACAATGTTTAAAAATTTTGGAGAATAGTTTTCGAAACAGTTTCCAAATAAACCTGAAGAAAAGAATCGATGAAAATGGCCATATTCTTCCTAAAAGATTGATATGTGGGGCAAGTGATTTAATTAGAAAATGATGCACCAATAATTAAACCCATTTTAAATAGATTCAATTATGATATTTTACGATTGATTGGTATTGCATATAGTACGTGGTTAGGACATTCAAAAGAGGCGGCTATTTTTAATGGAAAAAGAGTGAACGTGGGAAACTTAGTCCAATCCTTCTAATTTATTACTCTTAATTTATTATTATTATTGGTAATTTAATCTTCTAAATAAACGTGGCTTTCAATTCAACGCCAGCCCTTTCATTGCCTTCGCAACTTGCAAGCGTGTTAGACGAGTAAACTCTAGAATCACGAAATATCTTAGACAAACTAAATCAGTGGGTCCTATATGCATTATTGACAAAGGCTTGCGGGGATGATGAGAATCCTACCTTCAACAACTCAACTCCATCAAAGAAGTAAAAAATTATCTCTGGCCTTGGAATGACTCGACTAATGTATTATGAGGGAGAGAGAGATGGCATCTGTCATCGTCAGCATTGCTGGAGATATGGCTCCACAAGCACTAGAAAAAGTTAGGAAATTTTATAGGGCATCAAGCATGGGATCGGGGTGCTCAGGGACACATGTATAACAAGTTTATGTGACCTAATTTTGGCTTGAGCAACTGAAGGATGCTTTCTATGATGAACATGGCGTACTTGATGAATTCAAATTAGAAGCTCTTGTGACAAGAACTGAGGGGGGCACAGTGTGTTGTAATTATTATTGTAATTATAGGTTTTAATGGCTCAACCTTAATGAAACGTCTCTTTAATTCACGCCTTTTTCAATTCACATGCAACCATTTTGTCTCTTTTGATCAATGCCCTAATTGTTGCAATTTTGGGTTAATGACTCTTTGTTCTCCTGTAGTTTCTGATTTAATAATGTTGTTATTAAGGGTTAATGGCTCAACTAATGTGAGCATAATCGATGTGACTCTTGAGTTCATGTCCTTTCAATTTTCTACCACTAGTTCCCTTGTCTATAAATAGACATGTCTTCTTAATTCAAAATAACAACAAAAACTCCTCAAAGTATTCCTCTAGTTTCTTGGTAGTTTCTTTAAGTGTGCTGACTTAAAGAAGTGTTCGATAGAATTTTGTTAATATAGTGCTTATACAAACGGGTTTGAGGTGTTGTATTTTGAAAGGCATAGTTTGCGAAACTAATTGGCACCGATGACATGAATTAATTGCCTTAAGGAGATTTGATTAGCTGTACCTCACCTCTTGTTAATTTTGATATTGCTTTCTTGGAATTATTATTATTTTCCCCAATCGTATCAATATTTCCCACAATCTTAAGGCGATTATCTTTTACTATTTGTTGGGTTTATCAAAAAATTGAGATGACTAATAACAATCAAGTACCCAATGATGTCGGAATGTTTGTGAGGACGTTCATATGGTCGTTTCAGTGAGTGAGGTTCAAACCTCATGGCCTAGTGTTGTGACAACAAATGCTGCAAACTTTCGGGCCGAAACCATCTATGGTGGTACCGGTAGAAGTCGCTTGACCGATACACTAGGGACCGTTTTTCAAAAAAGTACATATCTAATGGTGTAAGATTCAATTTCTAGAGAGATGATTTTACAAGCTTGGCCTAATCTGATGATACCTTCTACAATAACACCAAATGAGAAACCGTGTGAGTTAACTAGTGTGGGCTTTAAGCAGAGGTAATAGAAGATGTTCTTTTATTGATCACACTGAATTTAGTCAAGTACTCATTAGAGGTGTGCTCAATAATTAGTCCAGATGAGCAATATGTCACGACACTTGGGGAGCTGGAGCCTTGGAAGCACAAGGATTTCCTATGCCGAAACTATATCCTTAGCTATCTAGCAAATTCCTTGTATCATGTTTATTGTAACATTGAAACTATTAGACAATTATGGGAGTCCTTAGAAAAGAAATACAAAACTGAGAAATTTGCGGTAGCCAAATTCTTGAACTCAAGATGGTGGATTCTAAATCTGTCATGAACTAGGTCCATGAAGCGCAAATGATTTTGAACGTCTTTGTTGAGGAAATGTTCTTAATGAATCATTCCAAATGGCGTTTATTGTTGAGCTAAGTCTGTAAATGATTTAAGATGATGGACAAAAATGGAGCCGTGGTTTTTAACTGATTTTCTTTGTTTTGGTCAATTATATATGTTGATGCATTCATTTTACATGTAGTCGATCGGTTCTAACAAGAATTTAATTAAGTAGCCGCCACGGAAAAAAGGTGAACTTACTAAAGTAAATTAATTGGTCAGAAGTTCAAAGTGGTATCCGAGGGGTGTCCAAATGTATCCTTTTGGATTATATGCGGATGGATCATGGTAATGAACCAAGACGTATCTACAGCCTTCTTCGGTAAATTTGCAATCTTGTGTTTATTTTAAAATAATTTGCAATAGTGACAAAACATGTGAACCAACACCGACCGTGTTTATGTGGGTCCTACTGCAGAGTCCACGTGATCAATTGTCCATATGGATATGACAAGATCTGAAAAGATCACACAGTATCTTCCTATTACTTTTCTTTTAGGAAAAAAGTCACGAAAAATCTTAAATTTTATCCGAGTGACACATTTATCCTAAATTTTTTTTTTGTGACGTGAAAAATCTCAAACTTTCCAAACCGTGACACATTTACCCCATCAAGGGCATTTTTGTCTTTTTATTTTCTATTTTTTTCTTTTTTTCTACTTCTTCCCTCCGCCGGCCATGGCGGAGCCGGTGGAGGGAAGCCGATGTCCAGCGAGGGCCTCACTCGTTAGATTTGGCGATGGCACCCCTCGCCCGACGCCGGCGAGGGCACTCCTCACTCGACGCAGGCGAGGGCGGCCCTCGCTTGCGTCCGGGGCGAGGGCGGCCCTCACCTGCGTCTGGCGAGGGCGGCCCTCACCTGCGTCTAGCGAGGGCGACCCTTGCGATCCGGCGAGGGGTGCCCGACCCCGCCGCCCTCGCCGGATGCAAGTGAGGGTAGCCCTCACCCGACGCAGCGAGGACGGCCCTCGCCGGATCCGGCGAGGGCACCCCTCGCCCGACGCAGCCGGGGCGCCCTCGCCCGACATCGGCATGGGCCGCCCTCGCCCGACGCCGGCGAGGGCCGCCCTCACCCGTGTCGAGCGAGGGCGTGAGGGAAGCCCTCCCCGATGCCAGCGGGAGCGACCCTCACCGGACGCTGGCTTCCCTCTGTTGGCCAGTCGGCGAAGGGAAGAGAGGAGAAAAAAAAAGAAAAAAATTTTAAAAAATGAAATGACCAAAATGCCCTATAATTTTGGGATAAATGTGTCACATGACAAAAGTTCAAGGTTTTTGGGTCACAAAAAAAAGTTTGGGGTAAATGTGTTATGGTTTGGAAAATTTGGGGTTTTTCACGTCATATAAAAGAATTTGGGATAAATGTGTCACTCGGGGCAAAATTAAGAGTTTTTCGTGGTTTTTTCCCTTTCTTTTATATTGCTCTCTTTCATCGTACAATATTCTGAAATTTGGCTGGTTAAGTAGCTCCACCATCACCCACTAGAAACCGCTCATGGTATATGATTCGGGAATCTATTGTACAGTCTTGCGTCTATTGAATCCGGTTCATCGCAAATGTCCATTTTGTGTACTCTTAAGTGTGGAGCCAAATTTAGAGTAATTTTCTATTTCGACAAGTGAGGTTTTATTGATAGTATAAAGGGCAGGTGAGCTACCCCGCTACATGCTCAAGTCATACAATCCAAACGAGACCCAAATGCTAACATAAGAACTTGTAGCTTCCCTAAGATATTTGTGCAGGGATGACATCATTCTTAAGAAGTCTTCCTTGGACAGCTTTTTTAATCCTTGACACGATAACATTAGCGTTAATAACCTTAGGGTAACTATACCTCACACGCTACGTTTCTTAGGTATCACTTTCAAAGGATGGAGCTTTCTTAGTGTTATTTCCACCCGCTCTTTCATGTCGAGGGTCTTTGGAGTTGAACCATCGCCTAGTTCCCAATCGAAATGGTAAAGCAGTGTTGCAAGACCAAGATGAAGCACCCTATCCGCCAATGAAAGTCCGACGCATATTCTTCTGCCTGATCCAAATGGAATTAGCTCAAAGTTTTGACCCTCGTAGTCAATTTTAGATCCCATGAACCTCTCTGGTTTGAATGCCAATGGGTCCTCCCAAGCATCGGGTTCTCTTCCAACGCTCCATGCATTCACGAAAACCTGGGTATCTTTGGGTATATCAAAACCCATGAATTTGGTTTCCTTCAGAGCATTTCGTGGGATAAGTAAAGGTAATGGGGGATGCAATCTTAGGGTTTCCTTCACCACGGCTTGCAAAAATGGCATCTTTTCCGTGTCATTTTCTTCGAGCTTTCTGTTCAACCCCACAACCTGGTCAATCTCATCTTTGGCCTTTTTCATTGACTCGGGTTGGCGGAGTAGCTCCGCCATCGCCCACTCGATGGTGCTACTTGTACTCTCCGATCCGGCGAAAAACATTTCCTGCACCATCAAGTAGACCCATTTAATACAAAGATTAGGTCTTGGATACCACAAATGTCCGAGTCTCGTCCTATAATTAAGAGATTCTCTTTGGCTGGAAAAAGTCACCCTCGAATCGTCAGCTCAATAGTCAAAATAATCATGCTTCACCTGATCAACAATCCTGATCAAACACAGCAGTTCCTATTCTTCGATTTGGCAGAAAATTGGCACACAAAGAAAGGAACAAGAACTTTAAGTTGACGAAATGAATCCACTAGTGACAACAGAAGTATTTCTGAAAGAGCAGGGAAGTGTTTGATTGACAAAAGGAAATAAACAACTGGAATGGCAAGAAATAGGTTCCTGGGAAATAACTGAAAAAGATTTGCAAGAGAGCAAAATGGATTAACATGAGTAAAGCTTGTTCTTCTTATGTCTGCGCGTTTCTATTAAGATGTGCGCTTCTTATAGTCTCAGCTACAATAATTGCTTTACTGCAATTGTCAGTCGACGGCTTTGAAAATTATTCCCGGCTAAGAGTTTGATTGCAACGATTATTTGCACTGGTTTTGTCCTTGCAATCGATTTGATTTCAGCCAAATTTTGTAAGCCAATGTCAAAATTTCTCGACTTGATTGACATTGACTCGGCCAATCCCTGGTAATTTTATAATAACTAGTTGGAATGCTTGACGAAGGCATAAGATTGATTTTAGTTTATTTTAATGAAAAGAAAAATCAGTGCTTGGACGGCACCAACCATGATTGATTTATTAAGTTAGCTACTAAAACTTCTCCGTAATGCGTGATGTGACCCTAGTTTGTTTAAATGTCGGTTAAGTTTGTCACGCCACTTAATCAACCGAATTCGACCTAATGTCTCTAAGTGTGGTCATGTTAAACGTGGAAGAGAGGAGCAAACTCACCAGAATGATTACATTGATGTTCTGGGAAGAGATTTTGTGAAGGCCTTCTTTTCCATCGCCCTCATAATCCAATACTGCGTCCAAGAAATCATTCGTTGTTCTCATCTCTCCCCTTAGCTTTCGCTCCTCCAACCTCTCTTTCACAAAGCCTTCGGCAATCTTCATGGCTCGACCCATGTCCTTCGCCATGCCTGCCTTGATCCCCTGCGGGTCCAACCATTTCAACCATGGCATGAAGTCGGCTACGTTGGGCTTGCCGGCCCACTCCATGGACCGGTTCATGGCATCGTAGAACTCAGGCCCATCCTTCGATTTTGGGTCCAATAGATCCCGTGAGAGCACCATGTTGTCCACCACATTAAACGCCAGGAGAAACAGGAAGTGAGATAAGTCGATTCCTTGCTCTTCATAAAAAATAAATAAATAAATAAAAAAAAAAAAAAAAAAAAAAAAAAAAATTCTTTATGATTAATTATAATCAGAGAATGTATAACCACACTTAACAAATTAGACATGAGAAAAATAGATTGTACCAAGTTGTTGTTGACGCCTAAATTTTAATTAGGTTTTTTAATTAATTAGACCTTTTTATTATTTTCCTTTCTTTGGATAATAAATAATAAAAACAAAAAAAATAACAAAAAAAAACAAAAAAAAAAAAACAAAAAACAAAAAAAAAAAAAAAAGCTGAAGCAAGCCCAGCCCCTTTCCCATTCTTTCCTTTGCATGGGCCTCCATAGGCCCAATCTGCGCAACTTGGCCTTTTTCCCAAAGCCCAGCCCCTTTTCTCTTTGTCCCCTTCCTCCCTTGTCTTCTCCCGCACGTTGTCTGCAACCTACAATACCTATAGTCGAGGGTAGGCTGACGTCAGCTGGAGAGGATAGATCTCAGGCGCTATTAATGGCTGCCTTCAATGCTGAGCATGCCTCGGTGGATGAGCTCGGATGGGACGCTAGTTCAACCGCGGGAGGTGGTTGAAGCTCCATCGACTGGCCGCCCCTTCACCTATAAATAGCATGGCCGCAAGCTTCGTCGAAGGACACACAACAGCGAACTCCAAGAGCTTCCCATTGAGAGACTTCAGGGGAGGAATCGAAGAGTAAGCGCGATCTTAGATTGGGTCACAAGCTAAATGACCTCCCACCGAGAGACATCAAGGGAAGCCGCCGGCAAGCAGACCCAGATCCGTGAGCAGTCGAGGCTGGAAGAGAGAGGGTTCTGGATCCGCGAGGTAAGGGTTGAGTGAGGTTAGCCGGAGAAGGGCAAGGGCCGTCTAGGCGCCGGATCTGGAAGGAGGGAAGCATCTGCGAGATCAGCTCCCGTCGCCGTTGTCTTTCGCCCCCGCACCATCATCGTTCAATCGCTGCTACTTGCCGTTCGCCCCAACTCCACCACAGCTCCGATGCCCTCAACCGAGCCCAGACGCCGCGGACAGGTAGCAGCTGCCTGACGTGTCGTCTTTGTTGATTTGTCATTGTTTCCCCCCTCGAAACCCTAGCCACCATCCGTCACGTCACCGCCTCGAGCTACCACGGGATCTAGTCCTTGGTCGCGCTCTGTCCGCTGTTCCCCTTGGCATCTCCACCCGTCGCCGCTGCCGTGCCGCCGCGCCGCATCCTCCTACTGCTGCTGTCCTCTGTATCGCCGCCGTCGTCAACACCGATCCACTATCCTAGCCCCTCCGTCAACGCCACGATTAGATGAGAAAGAGGAAGGGTCGCATCGGGTCTAGGCCGGTTCGGATCCGGGTTGTCGCTTCGGTAGGGTTCTCGTGAACCCCAAGCGGCCGGAACCTAGGTTGGACCCGGGTTGGTGACCGGGTAGGGTTTCCGACCGGGTTGGTTTTATTCACGTGGGCCGGCTATTTCTTGGGCCGGATTTTCAAATTGAAAACGGACTGAGTCGGTTTGGGCTTTTGTTTAAAAAAAAGAAAAAAAATCCGGGTTGGGCCCGCGTTTTGGGTCGATGACCCAGATCGAACCCAAACTGGAAATCCGACACAGGTCGCATTTTATATTATTATCTTATAAAATAATATTTTAATAAATTGAAAAATCCAAAAAATAATTTATTTTCAAAAAATCAAAAATACCCTATTTTTCCCCAAAAAAGCCAAAAATGTTAGAAAAATCCAAAAAATGATTTATGTTTTTAGAAAAAAGATCAAAAATCCAAAAATGCTTTTTATGTCCAAAAAATGAGAAAAATACCCAAAAAATGTTTTTCCTCCACAACATGCAAGGAAAATCCTTCAAACATCCAAAAATCTTAAGGTTGAAATAATATTAGGTACCGAAAGGGCATTAGTGATTAATTAGTGTAATCAAGTCCCCAACTTAATTTCTTTGGTTGTGTAGGAACGAATATTTCTTCCGATATTCGTTACCAAAAAAAAAATTATTTCTTCCGATATTTTGCTTGGGTTTCTAATCAACTCACCCCAAATCGATTAGTGGCGACTCCTTTTAAAATTAATTTACAGGTAAAAAACTTGGATTATTAAGTCATGATTTGGTGGACTTGAGAGAGTCGGGCTAAAAATAAACCTAGCCGAACCATTAGCCTCCACAGCGCTTATACCTAATCGGGCGCAAAAAAAAAAAAAAAAAAAAAAAAAAAAAAAAAAAAAAAGAAGTCATGACGGTTTGGCCACTCCACTGGGGACAATTTGAGGACTTAGGTCTTTTTTATCTTGTTTAAATGCTTTACCGACTTAGGTTTTTTTTTTTTCTTTTGCGCAGGTTAATATCTTAGTTTTTTTTTTTTAATAAATTGTCTTGTGATTATAAATTGTTGCGCATGCTTTACTGTTTTAACACTACACATGGCACACACAATCCGGCCGCCAAAGCTGGGCCGCCATAGGATATTTAAGATGGTGTTAAGAAAGATACGTCTTCGAACACGAGACTGCGTTGTAGAGGTTGCCTTTCTTTTCCCCAAATTTCTCTAACCAAGGTTAAGAGGGTATGCTGCTAACGCGAGACTGCGAAAGGCGGATACCCTTTTAATTTCAACAAGCCTTCTCAGTTAGAAATTGAGCCACACGTCTCATCTGCATGTCTTTGTGCTTGCCATTTTCTTTAAAAACAAAGTAATTTCTTTACTTTTTACTCAGTTTTTATTTTTATTTTTGGCTCATGGCAAAATAAGGTCAGGTTGTGTAACTTCCTCTCTCATATGCGATGGGAAGAATCGATATCCAGTTCATTCCAACACCCAAGAAAGAGCTCCTCAGATGGTTGAATTAGTTAGATCAGCTTGGCCAAGAGCGTGTCAAAGCAAGGACCGGTCATCTCCTCCCATTGCTCTAAATCAATATCCACTTTGGGGTCATGCAAGCACTACCACATTTTTGGTGCCTTGAAACATCCACCTTCGTGTTCGGCAAATTTGAATTGACTCCAACTTTGGAAGTATGCAGTCTCGCCATAGGAATGCCCCTGGGAAGGGAACTTGCTAAGCCACCGATTGGCATTGACCCTGTGGTTAGTCTATCACGGTTTTTAAAAAATCATTCGGTAAAAGAAATTGTTGGAGCCAACAACAATGCTTTCCCACTATCATCCTTAACTGAATGTTTTGAAAAACAATCAATGAACCAAAAAACCAAGATCTTCCCCTTAGCGTTCTTTGGATTTATTATCTTCCCCTATCGAAAGAATGCTATAAATCCTTCAATCGCATGGGTGATAAATCAAGTCACTCTTGGAGCAGGATATGTAAATATGGTTTTAGCCGAAACGTTTTTATCCCTTGATCATTTCAAGGACCAAAAAGAAAAAATCATGAGGGCCGCCCCGAAATTTTTACAAATGTGGTTCTTTTCCCATATCAAAGGATTTGGGCACCTCATGCAAATATTTGAAATCAATGAGTTCAAACATCCATTGCAAAAGTTACAAAGCTTGGAAAAATACTCTCCCAATGAGGAATATTCTCGATGGATTAACTTATTGAAAAACTCGGTCCTCAAGACATTCTTATGGCGAACTAAATGGTTCAATGCAGGAGAGGCATGCTTTGTGCTTGATTATTATGACCCCATCCCACTGCTAGGCCTCTCTGGAGCTACCTCATTTTATCCATATTGGTGGCTCGTCAATACAGGGTCCTCCAAGAAATCCCGCCACCGCTCAAGTCAAAACTGTTTCGAATCTCTTTCATCCATACATGCTATGACTACTCGGAGGAGATCCGTATAATTCAGAATGCATGAAGTAGATGCCACATCGAAAAGATTGTCGTACCTAGAAAGTTGAAGGGGCAGGAAAGAGCCCATCATGCGTCCATATTTTACATCCTCAACCATAGAATTCCTGAGGAGCTACAGCCAGTAATCCCTGATGTGGGTGATAAACTTACTAAGCAAGGACTGATCGAGTCTCTTGAAGAAAGTTTGGAGACAAGCAGGAGACACCTATCAAAGCTAGTTCGAAAGAACAAGCGGCTTTGCAAGATTGGGACTTCCCATCGCATATAAAAATGGGCGACTTGGCTTTTGATGTGAATATTTCTAATGTGAATATTTAGGATCGTTCTGCCTTGTGTGAAAAGCCCTTTTGACATTGTATAAATCTCCTGTTAATAAATAAAAATGACTTGACCCTTGCCATGGGCCAGTGTTCCATATGTTTCCCTCATTTACATTCTCTTCATTTAATGCCGACAGGTAATCACATCATAGTCACATTTGCCAAATTCGAAAGCTAGAATGGCTGATGAGAACGTACCAAGCTGTGTCGAGATTATGGAAAATGAAATGAAGCAAGTCTTCAATGTGCTTCAACAACTCTCAGAGCAGATAAATTCCATCCAAGGCAAATTGGCTCTTATCTCGGCCTCAATCGAAGTATTGTTACCACAATCGTCTATCCAAGGGGATCAAGGAAGAGATACCGATGATAACATGCCTGAATTGGAGGATGACACGCACCAAATCATAGTTGAGAAAGCAAAGCCCAACATTTTGTCTAAGACCGAGCATGACAAACGCCTCGAGAAGCTTGAAGAGAGGCTAAAACAGTTGCAAGGCCTCCAAGATCCTACTCCAACAGACCTCTCCATCTACTCTAAGGTCAAAATGCTGGAAAAATTCAAAATGCCTGAGTTTGAGAAGTACGATGGCACGACTTGCCCAAGGCCTCATTTGCAAATGTACTTGGTTCGAATGACCCAGTACGTTAATAATGTGCCTTTAATGATCCAGTTGTTCTAGTCAAGTCTAGTAGGTCCCGCCCTAAGGTGGTACATCAAAAAAAATATAAACCTCATCGAAGTATGGAGTGAAGCAAGTGAGGCATTCCTCAAGCAATAGAAGTTCATAATGGACATTACCCATTCTTGTGAGGATCGCACGAAAAAGAAAAAGCATGAATCTTTCAAAGAATATGCCATTAGATGGAGGAATCTAGCTGCCTAGATCAGTCCCGAACCAACTGATTTCGAATTAAGAAAAATGTTCATCAAAACCCTCCCCTATGAATATCGCAACCGAATGGTGACTACGATCGTTGAATCATTCCTTCACTCCTTCCAGTAGGACAGCAGATTGAGATAGGGTTGAGGGATGGCTAGTTCACTGAGCTTACACCTGTCAGCAAAAAGCTCAACACGAAAAAAGACAAAGAACCCCCGGTAGATGTCAATGCAACCTACATTGCAAATACTAGTCACCTCCCGACCGTTCAGACAAGCACAGGCCAACAATAGACCACTAGTTGTCAACCACCTCAGCGCTACAACAACAGAAGACAATTCACTCCACTTCCTGGATCTCTCTCATAGGTTTTGGCAATCCTCCGGAACAAGAACCTCCTCTCAACTGGGCCAAGACGACCCAACGCTGAAAACTTCTCCAACTATGACCCGTCCAAAAAATGTGACTATCACATGGGAGAAGTAAGCCATTCAACCGATGAGTGTTTCGTCCTTAAGCATCAGATCCAAAACTTGCTGGATACTAAGGCCTTCTCAGTCCAAACTACAAAACCAAATGTCCAAAACAATCCGCTCCCCGATCACATTGACAAAGTAAACGCTATATTCAGTTCTAAAGCCAGCCAAATCAGAAATGTCAATGCACATATTGTTGACATCTATCGAGGGCTAGTAGAAACCGGATATTATTTAGGTGATGAAGTACCACCCATGGGAACAATGGAAGAAAGGGTATCAAGAATGATAGAGGCCAAAATAATTGTGCACGCTGGCTACACCGGCATAGTTTCTACTATATCGCAAGTCGTAATCAATTGGGATGAAGAATTTTCCGCGCTAAATGCAAGAAAGGAGAAGAAGGATTCCACCCCACCTGAGGGCGTCTTTGAAGGGAAAGGAGCCATAGTTCAAGCATCGACAACAGAAGCAGCTATAGTCATTGAGATCCCCTAGCCTTACAAATACGAAGGCAACAATGTAAAACCGTGGTCTTACAACTTCGATGTTGGCTTAGTCACGAGATCTGGGCGAACCTATGCTCAAGCCAATACGCAACTTGCCAAGCCCGTCACTGACGAAGAAGCCAAGGAGTTTTTGGCCGTAGTTAAAGCCAGCAAGTACTATGTGGTGGAACAATTACAGAAATCACTAGCACAGATCTCTTTGCTATAATTACTTCAAACATCTGTCAAGCACCAGAAATTCCTCAAGAAGGTACTAAGTGAAGTACATGTCCCTGAAACGATTGAGTATGACAAACTCGAGGAGTTTGTCAGTACCATCCTTCTAAAAGATCAAATGGTGTTTTCTGATGAAGAGATTCCCCCAGGAGGGTAAAGGACACACTAAGGGTCTCTTCATATCACTCATGTGCAACGCATCTCACGTCGCTCGAGTATTGATTGACAATGGATCTACTCTTAACATATGTCCACTAGCAACACTTTGTCGTCTTAAAATAGAGACATCACGGATCCAGACACCCAGACTTCCGTTCGAGCATTCGATGGAATGAAGAAGGAAACAGTGGGAGAGATCGAGCTCGACATTCAAATAGGCCCAACCATATTCAAATTTTTTTTTCCAGGTGATGGATATCCCCACTGCATTCAATTTCCTCTTAGGCCGCCCATGGATCCACGTCGCAGGAGCAGTACCTTCAAACCTCCACCAAAATGTAAAGTTCGTGGTTGGAGGAAAACTGATCATTGTCCATGGAGAAGAAGATCACTGCATCTACCACGAGACGGCCATCCCTTATGTTGAACCTGGTCACAAAAATGAATCCGGCTATCAATCATTTGAGCTTGTGTCTATTATACATGAAACTCGAGGGACTCCACCCCTCGTCCCCAAAGTATCAAGTGCTGCAATCATGGTAGGAAAAATCACGGCTGGATACAGTCACACCATAGGACAAGGGCTTGGTAAGGGAAGCCAAGGCATTCGTCAGCCTATCAAAGCCCTGAGGAGACCTTATACTATCGGTTTAGGATATTCCCTGGAGAGAAAAGCAAAGAGAAAAGTTAGCTTTGTATATCCCCACCTCGAGGAAACCTTCCCAAGCCCAGTGAGGATGATGCATGAGGAAGAGGAAATGATCAATACTTCAAGGCAGCTTAGCCACGAAAGCTCGAAATTTCCCATTTACTTGGGCATGAGCAAGGAGGACACAACTCGGCCCTTACTTACAAAGAAAGAGGGGTTAGATGACGTGACCACCATGTTTAGAGACCTTTTCATAGGTGCCATTGAGGAGGAACAGCTAGAAGAAACAGGCGATAACTTCTCGTTCACCCAGCTTCAATGTCAAGTCGAAGAACTACGCGAGACAGTACACCATTTGACAGAAAATTTCGCTCAAGCTAACCGTAGATTCCTCTCTCATCACAATGAGGATTTGGTAGCCAAAGTAAGTGAAGAAGACCCTACTGACACAATCTGGCAAGGGGCTCACTACCCTAATCCCCAAGAAACACACGGCCATATTCGCCTCTTCCGAAATCAATGGTCATTATTTTCCCCATCCTCTTAGAGCAAGGAATAATCTCTAGGGAACTGAGGTGTCCTACTCCCAAGTACTTCCTTGATTATGATCTATCCAAGCACTGTGACTATAATCCGGGGGAATTAGGACACTTGCTAGATGACTGTACCATCCCAAAAGACAAGATTCAGGATCTTTTGGATGCTGGGGTATTCACGTTCCGCTCCCCGTGGCTATGATATGGCAATGATGACCTTCTCATGGTACCTAGCACCTATACCATGCTCCCTCGGCATGCTAAGGAAACACATAGAGGAAAGGCAATCATGGACACTTTGGGCCAGCCAAGTGGTAAATTCGACTACTATGTCAACTATTCAATCCCCCGAGGTTTCTATGACCATCATCAGAGCATCGTCCCTGATGGATGGGAAGGCATGGATGACATGAAACTCACAAAGCTGGGAGCACAAGGAGGCGTGACTGGTGACTGTTATGAGGACTTCTTCGTGGGCGCTATCAACGAAGGACTGTCAGGGGAAATGGGTGCAGACCCACTCGAGTAAAACCTTTTTTAATTCCTTTGCATACTCCCCTACATGGGAGCTTGTACATATTTCTTAAGTCTGGCTTGTTTTGTTTTCAACATCAGTTCCACTCAAGGAACTGACTTTTGAAATCACTCTTCCAAAATGTAAATCCACCTGCTATTAAATAAAGTTGAAAACATTTTGAGGGCATGAGGAGACACACCAAACTAGCCCGTTGATGATATCCAATCGTGAAATGAAAGAAGAAATCTGAGGCCCGGGTTTCCTCACGTTTCCTCATCCTAAATCTTCAAGAACAATTCATCACCTTTTCAAAAGAAAGAAGCATGCACGTCGTTAACCTTATTTGTTCCTTTAGCCCATCTACTCTGACACATGAGTAATCTAGCGGTAGGCGAGGGTATGGGATCGGTCCAAACCAACACCATAGGTAGCCATGATAGCAATTCTGATAACTTAGATGATGATTTTGATGATTCCAACGAAATTCAATGGAATTGGGAGTGCCACGAAGAAACAAGGCCCCCTACTAAAAAAAAAAAAAAAAACACCGTCACTGTCAATTTAAGCAGCACAGAAGGTCCAAGGGAGATAAAGATCAGTGCGAACCTTCCTAAAGAAGAAGCTGCAGGCTTGATTGCCCTCCTAAAGAGGTATCAAGACATATTCGCATGATCGTATGCCGATATGCCAAGCCTCGATTTAATGATCGTGGAGCATAGCTTGCCAACTAACCTTGATGTAGCCCCCAAGAAGCAACGGCTAAGAAGAACCAAGCCGGAGTTGTCAAAAAAGATTGAAGAAGAGGTAATGAAGCTCCTAGAAGTGGGTTTCCTCGAAGTCTCGCGATACCCCAGTCGGGTAGCGAACATTGTACCAGTGAAGAAGAAGGATGGTTAATACAGGTTTGTGTTGACTACCACGACTTGAACAAAACAAGCCCAAAAGATGATTTCCCGCTACCCCACATAAACATTCTTGTAGATAGCACTGCCGGATTCAAACTTTTCTCTTTCATGGATGGATTCTCGGGATACAACCAAATAAAAATGAAGGAGGAAGACAAGGAAAAAATGACATTCATTACCCCATGGGGAACTTTACATTGTAAGGTCATGCCTTTTGGCATGAAAAATGCTGGAACAACTTACCAACGTGCCATGGTCACCCTTTTCCATGACATGATGCATAAAGAAATTGAAGTATATGTCAATGACATGATCGCTAAAACCAGACATGGAGAAGACCATGTGAAGACCGTGGAGAAATTATTCGAGCAGCTTCGCCAGTTCAAGTTGCGCTTGAACCAAGCAAAATGTGTGTTCGGGGCAACTTCTGGCGAATTACTTGGATTCATTATGAGCTGTGAAGGGATAGAAGTAGACCCATCAAAAACCAATGCGATATTTGAGATGCCTCCTCCCTTAACTGTAAAAGAAGTCTGGAGCCTCTTGGGAAGATTAAATTACATTGCGCGGTTCATTTCCCAACTTTCTGAAACTGCAAAACCTTTCTTTAAACTTCTCAGGAATGATGCACAAATTATATGGGATGATGATTGCCGAATGGTGTTTGAAAACCTAAAGCAGTACCTGATGAAACCCCCGATTCTGGTACCTCCGGTCCCGAGGCACCCTTTAATCCTCTACCTTACCATCAATAGTGAATCCTTAGGTGCAATGCTAGCACAAAAAGAGCCTAATGACCAGAAGGAGCGAGCCATCTACTATTTGAGTAAAAAGTTCACCATGTCGGAACAAAACTACTCCAAATCAGAAAAAACATGTGTTGCATTGGTAAGGGTGTTGCACAGACTCCGGCAGTATACCTTGCATTACCAAACCTTCCTCGTAACCCAATCACGTATTTGCTCAGTCGCTAGGCCTTGGTAGGAAAATTGGCTAAATGGCAAATCATGATCTCAGAATTCGACATTCAAGTGGTGTCGCAAAAATTAGTTAAAGGTCGGGTGATTGCCGATATGTTAGTAGATTGCCCTAAGTAAGTATGTGAGGATAATTCCCCAGACAACTAGATTTTAACAGTAGAAGAAGACACATGGACTAGGTTCTTTGACGGAGCTATAAATTTGTCAGGTTCCGATACCGGGGTAGTCTTGATATCCCCAAATGGGCAACATTATCTTGTGGATCCAAAATTGATGTTTCAATGCGCCAATAATATAGCTGAATATGAAGCATGCATCCTCGGCTTGCAAGCGGCTATTGGAATGGAAATGACAAACTTAAAAGTGTTTGGTGACTTCGCCTTAATTATCCTCCAGACTATGGGCGAGTGAAAGACAAAATATGCCAAAGTTGTGCCTTATCACGATTACTTGGAAGAATTGGTGGGAGAATTCTAGGACGTCTCATTTGAACACTTACCTAGAATTCATAATCAGTTCACTGATGCACTAGCAACGTTATCATTTATGTTGCAAGTGACGAAAGAGTTAGAAGTAGAGCCTTTAAAGATTGAAGTCTTGGCAAGACAAGCCCACTGCATGACTATAATTGAAGAACCCGACGGGACGCCCTGGTATTACGATCTCATGAAATACATCTAGAAGCAAGAATTCCCTAAAGAAAGCACTCCCTCTAATCGAAAATACCTAATGAAAATGGGTTCGAGGTTCTTCGTCAGCGGTGAAAATCTGTACAAAAGATCATATGACTCAGTCCTGCTAAGGTGTGTGGATGCAACTGAAGCCACACAAATAATGCAACAAATACATGAGGGAGTATGTGGCCCTCATGTGAATGGACGTATGTTGGCCAAGAAAATAATGAGATTGGGTTATTACTGGCTCCCCTTAGAGAGCGATTGTGCTCAACATGTGCGAAGCTGTCATCGTTGTCAGATTCACGGGGATAAGATAAATGTCCCTCCAACTGAACTGCATCAGTTATCTGAGCTGTGGCCATTTTCCATGTGGGGCATCGATGTAATTGGCCCAATCAATCCAAAGGCATCAAACGGGCACTGGTTCATTTTGGTTGCAATCGATTACTTCTCAAAATGGATCGAGGCCACACCCTATGCAAGCGTAACTGCACGAAATGTTATGAAGTTCATCAAATGTGACATAATCGCCCGTTATGGCGTGCCAAAAACCATTGTCACCGACAATGGGTCAAACTTGAACAATAAGTTGACTGATCAATTGTTTTCTAAGTTCAAAATCCAACATCTGAACTTGTCCCCTTATCATCCACAAATGAATGGGGTTGTAGAGGCCACTAACAAGAACATTAAGAGAATTCTTACCAAGATAGTTGAAAACTACCGCGACTGGCATGAGAGGTTACCCTTCGCACTAACAGCATATCGAACCTCAATTTGAACTTCTACTGGGGCAACCCTTTTTCCTTGGTTTATGGCATGGAGGCGGTTTTGTCTGTAGAAGTAGAAATTCCTTCCCTATGGTTTTATCCCAGGCAGGATTGTCCAAGGAAGAATGGACACAACAAAGACTCGAGCAACTGAACATGATCAATGAAAAATGACTAAAAGCCCTCTATCATGGTCAGTGTTACTAGCAGAAGATAGCTCGATCGTTCAATCAGAAGGTGCGACCCAAGCACTTTGAGGTAAACGAGCTAGTCTTGAGAAAGACACTGCCAATCTTTCCAAAGCCCGGAGGCAAGTTTGCCCCTAATTACAAGGGTCCTTATATAATAAAGAAGATACTCCCCGGAGGAGCCTTGATCCTAACTAAAATGGATGGGTGAGAATTCTTCAAACCAGTTAATTCCAATGCTGTAAAAAAGTACTACCCTTGAAAGATGTTCATTGTCTAGCATTGCCAAGCATTTCTCTATCGGAATGAAAACGCCTATGCACCTTTTATATATGAGTGATGTATTTACACCATCATAAAAATGTGTTTGGTTGATTCAATAAAGAAGAATGAATGGTAATCACCGGCATTTAAGGAAGTGTCAAGAATCAGGTAGCAAACTTGCCGGAATAATTTGAGCAAATCGATACTACCTAGGCAAGCGCATAGGAGTGACCTATGTCAAATTCACCTAACTTGGTGTAAAAGACGTGTCATTCAGGAGCCAGTCCAGTTAAATAAAAAGAAGCCCTCTATCCCAGACAATGACCTTAGAACTGGGAAGCCTCACTTCTTGTTCCAAACGTATGCTCTTGCAAGAAGTAATTGCCATCAGAAAACTGGAGGATTTGATTGTCCATCTTAGATAACATAGAAGCTTGAGGTACATGACTTTGCCCAATGCTGCTATAATCAAAGACAGAAGGAGAAATTCCATAGAAGGAAAGTGTTGAAAATGAATCAACAACCAGCAATCATGCATCCATGGCCACAAATGAGAAAGGCCGATCGAAAGAAATGTTGAACTATGTCAAGACAAAGAGGCCGTCATCAACATTCAAATATCCCTAGGAGCCAACACATATAAACTTTGGGGAAGGGTAATTTGGTATCGTTTCTAACACTCACTCTCTGAAATCATTTTTGACATATTTCCCCTATTGACAGGAAGTATTGGGATTCAAGAACCAAGCTTAATGGTTAAATTGGGCAAATCAAGTGATCCAGATTGATTCACCTAACTTGGGGCAAAAGCAAAGATGCCCGATCAGATTCCTAACCCCTAGCTGATCATTCATGTGTCATATCTCTCATTAATTGGGATAATTCATTGACACCCATTTGTGGATAACCCTTTTGATATTCAAAATTTAACATATTTGGAAACACCACTATGTTAACCCCTAAAATTATCAATAAGGCTTTTTGAGTAAGAACCATCCATTTTCTTTTAGAGCACAGAATCTTTCATATGCTGCATGCCTTTTTCCAGGTGAATTTTGCATGATGATTTTGTCTGTCTAAATCACTAATTCCATTGAGGATTATTATAATAGACAGCTAAATGAAGAATACAAGATTGATTGAGTATGCCGAATGAGGCGCGTCAGAATGATGATAGGCAAGCCATATCCTACACACAGTCCCCCATCTATACACTTGTGAGATGAGCGCAGAAGATTCAATAACTGCAGGGTAAAGAGTTTTCTCGCGAATGGTATGATGACCAAAATAGTGAGAGGCATTCCATCGCTCACCCCTTTGAGCCCCATACACTAGTGAAATTTCTGTCATACTCTCGTCAAAGAACCACTCCACACTGGGGCAGGTCGGAGACAAATCAGCAACAGAAGGTGAGAAAAGGGATAGGAATTTTCTTGCTTGCACTTGCATCAATCTTCGGGTGTCTTTATTGCATATGAACACTGGCGTTAATTTAAGTGCCTTAGAATGATGAAGAGTAATTCCTTCTCTATGCACTTGTATTCATTATACAACCCAAGTGAGTCTGTAATTTTACCCTCACATTGAGACAAAGCAGAAGTTATTGTCATAGCCTAGAGCACTTGCGAAAGATGAAGACTCAATAGTCTAACAAAGGCGTTTGCTTGAACTTGCCTAGATCAGTTCCTCAAACAACAAGAACAAAAAACTAGGGCATAAAAAAGCAGTATACCTAGTCAAAGCAAGGTCAATGCCCATGAATGAAAAATTGGAACAAAAATTAGGAGCATAAAAAAGCAGCGTGCCTGGTAAAAGCAAGGCCAATACCCCTTAGACAAAAAAAAAACAGCCATTTGTATTCCCAAGAGAAGTAGCTGTTGTGGTTCAATTAGTAAAGCCTCCATCTCACAGTGAAAAGGAAGACTGGTGACAATGCCAAGGCAATCGCTAACTCTCACCCTTTTACACATGAGTCAAGCCTACATTGCGTCCCATTGTAAAAGTCTCTTCGGACTAGGGCACTTCAATTAACATAGGATTTCATATATACATAAGCATCACTCGAAGAAGTACGAGCAAGATTACTCTCTCTTTTTGCAGGGTTCTTGACTTATAAACCCAAAGATGATTGTTGTTCATCGGCTTCGACCTTGATAGTCCCCTTTGATGAACCGCTGACCAAGTCTTCATCACAGTTTCGACAAAGACCTCTCACATTGGTAAAATCGTACCACTTGCGAGAATACTCGGACCTCTACTAACATGATGACAGTGAGAAGTGTGGTCCTTATAAATCATGCATCAATAGTCAGGATAAAATAATCTTTCCCATGAGAGTGAGCAGAAAGTCCTTTCAGACTGAAAGCCCCTCATTTGGCATGCTCAAGACATTTATGTTTGGAATGAAGGTTGGTTTTTAAAATTTTCCCCAATGGAACTTAAATGATGCAAAACTGATAAAATTATTATGCATGAATCCCATTTGAACTCATGAATTTACAGCATATACAATCATGTCTGCATATTGTGCAAATAGCAGATGTACTCTCAGAGATCAAAGATATTGCCAGATAAGCATATCCCTATCCCCTTGGTCTTAAAGTACCTACCACTGTCTAGGTACTCTCTTCTTGACACTCGACCTATTTGAGTAGTCCCTTGAGTTTGGGTGCTTGCAATTGTCTAAGTATCCCTTTGTCTTTAAGTACCCACCACTTGCTGGGTACACCCTCTATTGACACTCGACTTGTTCAAGTTGTCTTTAAAGTTTGGATGCTTGTGACCGTCCAAGTATCCCATTGTCTTTGAGTACTGGCCATCGTTCGGATACTCATTTCTCTTGACACTCGACCTATTCGGGTTGCCCCCATAGTATGGATACTCGTGACTGTTCAAGTATCCCATTGTTTCGAAAACCTACCACCATCCAGGTTTTCGGCCCTTCCAAGCGCTTGCGGCCATCCAGGTAAGTTTCTTGCCACATTCGAATTTATGTTACCAGGAAGTGAGAGACCTTCATGAATATCCAAAGGTATGTCCTCGATATTCCAACTGCCAGGAGGTGGGAAACCTTCACGAATATCTCAGATATGTCCTCGATATTCCCAACTACCAGGAGATGAGAGACCTTCATGGATATCCAAGGTACATCCTCGGTATTCCCATTCCCAGGAGGTGGGAAACCTTCACAAGCATGTCATGAATGTCATTGATATTCGCAACTATTAAGAGGTGAGAGATTTTCATGAATATCCAAGGTACGTCCTCGATATTCCCATTCCCAAGAGGTGAGAGACCTTCACGAATATCTTAGGTACATCCTCAATATTCCATCTACTAAGAGACCTTCGAAGATGACCAAGTATTCTCCAGAGTCTAGTACTTGTGATCATCCAAATACCCCTTCGATACTTGTAAACGTCTAGGTATCTTCCAAGAGTTCGTACTTGTGATCATCCAAGTACTCCTTCAATACCTGTGATCAGCCAGGTAACCCTTTGACACCTGCAAAGGCCCAAATATCCTCAAGGTTAGTACTTGTGAATATCCAGGTACTCTTTCAAATGCTTGAAAATGTCCAGGTATCTCCCAACAAACCGATGCCCTGAGACAAGTTGGCGCATCTCCCGAGAAAGGTCGGGTAACAACCGGTGTCCTTGATAGGGAATAGACACCCCACAAATCGATGCCCTAAGAAAGGTCGGCGCATCTCCCGAGAAAGGTCGGGTACCATTTGGTGTCCTTAATAAACATCAAGCACTAACAAACATATGCTCTGAGAAAAGTCGGCGTATCCCCCCGAGAAAAGTCAAGTAAACAACTTATTGCTCTAACAGGCGATCGAAGAATGGTTCTGGTCCTGGAAAGGCAATTCCCCGTCAAGATAACCGAAGAAAGGTTCAGGTCCTCGACAAACCACTTATTGCTCTAACAGGCGACCGAAGAATGGTTCAGGTCTTGGAAAGGCAATTCCCCGTCAAGATGACCGAAGAAAGGTTTGGGTCCTAGACAAACTACTGATTGCTCTAATAGGTGACTGAAGAATAGTTCGAGTCCTGGAGAAGCAACTTCCTCATGTCACTAGGTAAGATGACGCCTTGATACTTGCCAAACTCGGGGTTCACACCCTATCTCACTCACTCTCGGTAAGTAACTATATGTATCTTCTTATTTGTCTTAGTATGTGTAATGTTATATTGCTCTTTTTCTGCATAGGACATAGGTCCCAAATAAAATATAATCTGCTGCACATGCATGGATGAAATATAGGCATCAGTTTGTCTTTAAATGCAACCTCTGCGAGCTCACCTTCAAAGAGGGGCAGCTGTTGACGCCTAAATTTTAATTAGGTTTTTTAATTAATTAGACCTTTTATTATTTTCCTTTCTTTAGACAATAAATAATAAAAACAAAAAATAACAACAAAAAATAAACAAACAAACAAAAAAAGAAAAAACGAAAGCTGAAGCCAGCCCAACCCCTTTCCCATTCTTTCTTTTGCACGGGCCTCCACAGGCCCAACTTGCACAATTCGACCTTTTTCCCAAAGCCTGGCCCCCTTTTTCTCTTTGTCCCCTTCCTCCCTTGTCTTCTCCCTTACGTTCTCTACAACCTATAGTTCCTACGATCGAGGGTAGGCTGATGTCGGCCGGAGAGGATAGATCTCAGGCGCCATTAATGGCTGCCTTCAATGCCGAGCACACCTCGGTGGATAAGCTCGGATGGGACGTTGGTTTAGCTGAGGGGGACCGATCGGCAAGCCAGAGGCCAGCAGTCGAAGCTCCATTGACCGGCCGCCCCTTCGCCTATAAATAGTGGGGCCGCAAGCTCCATCGAAGGACACACTGCAGCGAACTCCGAGAGCTTCCCACTAAGAGACTTCAAGGGAAGAATTGAAGAGTAAGCACGATCTTAGATTGGGTCGCAAGCTAAACGACCTTTCACTGAGAGACATCAGGGGAAGCCGGCGGCAAGCGAACCTAGATCCGTGAGCAGTTGAGTTCGGAAGAGAGAGGGTTCTGGATCCGCGAGGTAGGGGTTGAGCGAGGTTAGTCGGAGAAGGGGAAGGGCCATCTAGGCGCCAAATTTGGAAGGAGGGAAGCATTTGCGAGATCAGCTCCCGTTGCCGTCGTCTTCCGCCCCCGCACCATCACCGTTTGATCGCTGCTACTCGCCGTCCACCCCAGCTCCACCACAGCTCCGACACCGTCAACCGAGCCCAGATGCCGCGAACAGGTAGCAGCTGCCTTCTGACGCGTCGTCTTCATCAATTCATTGTTTTTTCCCCCTAGAAACCTTAGCCACAATCCGTCGCGTCGTTGCCTCGAGCCTCCGTGGGATCCAGTCCTCGGTTGCGCTTTGTCCGCCGTTCCCCTCCTTGGCATCTCTAGCCATCACCGCCGTCGTGCCACCATGCCGCATCCTCCTACTGTTGCTGTCTTCTGTATCGCCGTCATCGGCGATGTCGATCCACCGTCCTAGCCCCTCTGTCAGCACCGTGATTGGACAAGAAAGAGGAAAGGTCACATTGGGTCAAGGCCGGGTCGGATCCGGGTTGTCACTCAGGTAGGGTTCTCGTGAACCCAAGCAGTCGGAACTCGGGTCGGACCCGGGTCGGTGGCCAAGTAGGGTTTCCTTCTGGGTTGGTTTTATTCACGTGGACCAACTATTTCTTGGGCCGGATTTTTAAATTGAAAACGGGCTGAGTCGGTTTGAGCTATTGTTTTTAAAAAAAAGAAATCCGGGCCAGGCCCACAACGGGTCGACCACCCGGGTCGGACCCAACTTGGAAATCTGACTTGGGTCGCATTTTATATTATTATAATATAAAATAATTTTGTAATAAATTAAAAAATCCAAAAAATAATTTACTTTCCAAAAAATAACAAAAATCCAAAAAATTAAAAATACCCTATTTTTTCCCAAAAAGCCAAAAATGTTAGAAATATCCAAAAATGATTTATATTTTCAGAAAAAAGATCAAAAATCCAAAAAATGCTTTTTATGTCCAAAAAATGAGAAAAATACCCAAAAAATGTTTTTCTTTCACAACATGCAAGGAAAATCCTTCAAACATTCAAAAACCTTAAGGTTTAAACAAGATTTGGTACCAAAAGGGAATTAGTGATTAACTAGTGTAATCAAGTCCCCGATCCTAATTTCTATGATTGTGCATGAGCGAGTATTTCTCCCGATATTTCGTGAATGGAGGCCATGCTGAATTAAGGATGGAGACGACTCGTCGCTAAGGTGGCAAGGGTGTGCTTGGACGGGAGGTGGCGTCCACCCTAGCCAGCCAGCCCTCCATTCCCTTTTGCATAATTATTAGTTAGATTTTTTATTTTTATTTTTATTTATTTTTCTTACCCATATCAGAACTATGTCTAGAAAAAAAAAATCATTTCACCAAATAAATTAGCTTAGTTAGTGCCAACATATAGTGCTGGTGTGACATTCCTCGTAACTATTCCATATATATATATAAGAGGAGGGCCAACTCGAACTAAAAAATATATAATTGAACATTTTGCGGAAGTGCGAGAAGTTAGATCTAGTTATAGGTTGCTTTCTTTACTGAAATACGTTCTTTGACATAATAGATCCTTCGCCCCTAACCAAACCATCGATTTTACCTATATTAATGGGGCCATGCTAAGAAGACGGTGTTGTCAAGTGACAGACATATTGATCACATATTCTAAGTTGGGAAATTTTGCAAGCAAAGTATATAACTTTGAAAATCAATTGTCAAGATTGCCTCTTGTGATGTAAACCACAAAAATTAAGGCCATTAATAGAAGAATAATAATATACAGAGTATAATCATTTAGCATAATAAGAAACCAAAGTTGACGAAAAATGAGCTTTTCATATCAATTTTAGATTCTGTGCTTGTACCAAAATTAATTTGGAGAATGTCATGAATGATTCTCAAAGGAAAATAAAAAATTTTAATTGAATTTTAGAAGTAAAAAATTACATGAATCTAATGCTATCTAGATAACGACTTCAAATATATAGGGGTAGTACACTTCAAGATGGCAAATGAAGAATCATCGCTTGAAAGGCAAGATAGAATATTTCTTAAATCAAAACTATGTATGTTTTGATTCCCCATAATCTCTGTGCTCTCATGTTGCTCAAGTTCGAGTTATTGCTTCAGTAGCCCTAGTCATACCTAAACCAAAAACTAGTAGCACATAGTTTAAATTTGTATAGACATCAATCATCATGAGAGAGTAGATAATTTCGTGCTAGTGACCAATTAAAGAAAGGGATATGAAGATGCTATATTTTACCTATTACAATGATTTAGTAATAAAAAAAAAATGAAACACAAACCTTAGAAATTCTAATTTGACAAATCTTAAGCAAGCTTTGGTTTCCTAGAGGTGTGTAGTCATGGGCTAAATGTATATTATGCTTATATGGTCTAACTTTTCTGATTTTACTCTATGAAAGTCATTTTTTGGCAATTGAATTTTGAAAATGTTATATTCTTGTTGCTAATATCCCACAATTGAGATTTGTGTTCTGTGTGTCCTCGTCGTTTCCTAAATAGTGATCAGACCGTCTTCTTAGTTTTTTTCTTCATATTAATAATTAATAATTAATTTGTTATAATTATGGTTATAATTATGGTTAATGGATCAATGAAAGCCAATAAATTAAGATACGTCTTTTCTATTCACGTATCTCTTTTGGATTCATGAATTTCCGATAGTTTTCTGTTCATGTATCTATTGAGTTCATGATTTTCTTAGATTTATGTATCTTTTAGTTCATGTATTTATTGAGTTCATGAATCTCTTGAATTCACGTATATTTGGATTCACGAATCTCTTGGATTCACGTATTTCTTGATGCATGAATTTCGTGGATACATGCGTCCATTTAATTATTGTATATCTTCTGTACATGAACTAAAAATCTCTATAAATAGATGGAAGCATATAGCTTCATTAACAGTTTTTGGATTTCTCAACTCGTTTCCAAAAAGCTTTGATATACTCTTCTACTCTCCTGATTTTTTTGAGTGTGCTGGTTCAATTGAACGGTTCGACTGAGTCTTGGTTGCATAGTGCTAATCCAAATAGGTTCGAGGTGTTGTATCTTGGGAGACATAGTTCATGAATTTGCGGAGCACCATTGGCAGGAACTAATTGCCTTAAGAAGATTTGAATATCCGTACCTCACCTCCAATTTTATGTTCTGATTATAACAAACAGTTTGTGTTCTTTGGATTATTTCCAACAATCTTAAGGCGATTAGTCACTTACTGTTTGTTGTTCTTGTCAGACTATTGAGATGGCTGGAAACAATCAAGTGCCTTTCAATGTCCAAAATGTTTCAGGAGACGTTCCTATGGTCGATTCGACCATTGCTATGGAAGATGTTCAACCCTCTGGGTCTGAATTTGTAGCAACCAATGCTACAGGCCATTGGCTAACACCAATTTTGGTGGTGCGGGTACAATCATTCGACTGGTATGCCCAAGACTATTTTTAAGAACAGTACAAGCCAAATGGCTTTTGGCTCTGTTTCTGGAGGGATAGTTCATCGAACTTTGCTTATTGTGATGGCAACACCTCCAGTTACATCTAATGAGAAACCGGAGAAATTCACCTGAGTGAGCTTTAAACAGTGGCAACAGAAGATGTTCTTCTATCTGACCATGCTCAAATTTGACGAAATATTTATCGGAGATGTGCCCGATAATTAGTTCAAATGAGCAAGATGTCACGATGCTCGGTGCATTAGAGGCTTGGAAGCATGGAGACTTCTTACGCCTAAATTATATTCTTAACTGTGTAGTGAATTCTCTATATAACGTTTATTGTAATATTAAATCTGCTAAACAGCTATGGGAGTCCTTAGAGAAGAAATACAAGACTGAGAATGTTGGCATCAAGAAATTTGTAGTTGTCAAATTCTTGGACTACAAGATGGTGGATTCTAAATCTGTTATGAGTCAGGTTCAAGAATTACAATTAATTTTGAGTGACATCTTTGCTGAGGGAATGATACTTATTGAATCATTCCAAGTGGCGGCTATGATTGAGAAACTACCTTCAGGCTGGTTAGATTTCAAAAATTACTTGAAGCACAAACGGAAGGAGATAAGCCTTGAAGATCTCATTTTGCGCCTCAGAATCGAGGAGGACAGTAGAAGGAATGCGAACCCTTCTTCTGAACCTAAGGCCAACATTGTGGAATCTTCCAAATCCAAACAAGATAGAAAAAGGAAGATGTCTTTTCAAGGAAAAGGCAAGCAAAAGGAACAGTTCCAAAAATTCCAAGGGACGTGTTTTATATGCAACAAGCCTGGCCATCGTGCTAAGGATTGCAAGAAGCGCCCAAAAAAAGGTAAGAATGATGTTGCAGCCCAGCAACTGAATTTGACAGAACATGACAATATTGAGAGACTGTCTGCTGTGCTAATGTCCGAAGCATCTCTAGTGTCGAACACTAATGGCTGGTGGCTAGACACGGGTGCCACGAATCACATCTGTGCAGATAAACACATGTTCTCATCTTATGAGAAGGTTGAAGAAGATGAGAAGCTTTATATGGCTAACTCTGCATCAGCAAAGATTGCTAGAAGAGGAAAAGTGATCCTGAAGTTTACATCTAGCAAGGAGGTCGCCTTGCTGAATGTGCTGCATGTACTAGAGATTCGGAGAAACTTAATTTCCAGACCCATACTTGTCAAGAAGGGTTTCAAAGTTGTATTTGAATTTGACAAATTTGTACTTTCGAAAGGAGGGATGTATGTGGGAAAATGGTACTTGTGTAATGACCTGTTTAAAGCCAATGTGGCTGTCATTGATGTAAACTCGAATTATGTGTACCCAAAGACTACTAATAAAGAAAAGTCTTCAGTTTACACTGTTGTGTCTCCTTATCTATGGTATGGTAGATTAGGACATGTAAACTATGGTACAATGAAGAGAATAGCAGACTTGGGGTTAATTCCAAGATTTGAGTTGGATGCCCATTACAAGTGTGAGACTTGCGTTGAGGCTAAGTTTGCCAAGAAACATTTCAAGTCCATTGAAATAACAAGTGACCCTCTACAATTAATCCATAGTGATCTATGTGATTTAAAGTTTGTAGAAAGTAGAGGTGGAAAGAAGTACTTCATCACATTTGTGGATGACTGTACTAGATTTTGCTATGTTTATTTACTAACTAGCAAAGATGAGACTATGAGCACGTTTGTCAAGTATAAAAACGAGGTTAAAAACCAACTTGATAAACGAATTAAAGTGCTTAGTTCTGATAGAGGAGGAGAATACAGTTCAATCAAATTAAAAAAGTTTTGTGCTAGTTTTGGAATAATTCTCTAAATGACTGCACCTTATACTCCACAACAAAATGGAGTTGCTGAACGATTGAACAGGATACTAAAGGAGATGGCTAACGCCATGCTTTTGAGTTCAGGTTTTACCTCAGAACTTGTGGGGGGAGGCAGTTTTAACTACAAATTATATTCTTAATAAAATACCCTATAAGAACACTGGTAAAACTACATACGAGTTATGGAATGGAAAGTTGACATCCTACAATTTTCTAAAAGTGTGGGGGTGCTTGGCCAAGGTGGCAATTCCTCCTCCTAAATAAACTCGGTTGGGACCTAAAACGGTGGATTGCATATTCATCGGTTATGCTCAAAATAGTAGCGCATATAGATTTCTGGTTCACAAATCTGAAAATGTGAAAATCTATGTCAATACAATCCTAGAATCAAGGGATGCTGAATTTTTTGAGGATATATATCCTGCAAAAAGAAATCAAGGAGAACTTTATCAGAAAAGGCTTAGAGAATCAGAATCTGAGAATGATGAAGTTGTGACCAGAGAAGCCGAACTTCGAAGGAGTAAAAGGTCTCGAATTGAAAAATCTTTCGGACATGATTTTCTAACATACATGTTAGAAGGTGAGCCCCAAACTTTTAAAGAGGCAATGTCATCTCCAGATGCTCCTTTCTGGTAAGAAGCTGTTGACAATGAAATCCATTCTATCATAAGTAACCATACTTGGGAATTGGTTGATCTTCCACCTGGAAATGAACCAATTGGATGTAAATGGATTTTCAAGAAAAAACTAAAGGCTGATGGTTCCATTGATAAGTACAAAGCTCGGCTTGTAGCCAAAGGGTTTAGACAAAAAGAGGGTCTTGACTACTTTGATATTTATTCACCGGTCACAAGAATAACATCAGTAAGAATGTTGATTGCTATAGCTTCGCTTACAATTTGCAGATACATCAAATGGATGTAAAAACTGCATTCTTAAATGGTGATCTCGACGAGGAGACTTATATGGAACAACCTCAAGGGTTCAAGGTCAAAGGATAAGAACAGAAAGTGTGTAGACTTGTCAAATCATTGTATGGACTTAAACAAACTCCTAAGCATTGGCATGAGAAATTTGACCGAGTAATGATTCAAAATGGGTATAGAATCAACGAGTGTGACAAATGTGTGTACACTAAACCCACTACAGTTGGATATGTACTTATTTGTCTATATGTCAATGACTTACTAATTCTTGGAAATAACTCTGAGGTTATCAAAATCACCAAGAACATTCTCAAGAAGAACTTTGAGATAAAGATTTAGGTGTAGCGGATGTTATACTCGGCATCAAAATTCTAAGGAATTCTGATGGGTTAGGTTTAACACAATCTCATTACATTGAAAATGTATTTGAGAGATTTAAAGGATTTGGCATTAAAGATGCAAACAATCATTTTCTTCCATACCTAACTTTAAGAAAGAACACTGGAAATAGTGTCAGACAGCTGGAATACTCTCAAGTAATCGGTAGCATCATGTATATCATGAATTGCACTAGACCTGATATTGCGTACTCAGTAAGCAAACTGAGTAGATATACCAGTAATCCAGGTCATGAGCACTGGAATGCTCTGATGAGAGTATTAGGATATTTGAAAAGGACAAAAGATTATGTTCTACAATATGGCAAATATCTAGCTGTTTTGGAAGGTTATTGTGATGCCAACTAAATTTCAGATTTTGATGAATCGAAATCGACTAGCGAATATGTATTCACGCTAGGAGGTGCCGCAGTGTCATGGAAATCCTCTAAACAAACTCTAATAACGCGCTCTACAATGGAATCAGAGTTTGTTGCTTTGGATAAAGATGTTGAAGAAGCAAAATGACTTCGACATTTTTTAGAAGATGTTCCAGTGTGGCCAAAACCTATGCTTGCAATTTGTATACATTGTGACAATCAAGCGGCAATTGCAAGGGCGAATAATGTGATTTACAATGGTAAGTCTAGACACATTTGTCGTAGACACAATACCATAAGGTAGTTGCTCTCAAATGGTATCATTTATTTATGCTTTGTAAAGTCAAAGGAAAATATCGCGGATCCGCTGACAAAAGGTTTGTCAAGAGAGTAGATAAACTGCGCATCGAGGGGAATGTATTTAAAAGCCTTAACCCAATAAAGAGATTCCAGGGTGGAAACCTAACCTATGCGACTGGAGATCCCATAGTCTAGGTTCAATAGGACAACACAAATTCTGGAAACTCTAGTGTAAGCATTGTCTCCCATTCCTATGATGCAACAGTGCTTTCCTACAGCGTTATTAAGGGTACGCTATGCATTTAATGATTCTTATAACTTGGAATATAACATCCAAGTGAGATATGGTAGGACATCTTTAATAGGAATGCACCTATATGCGTGGAGCTGGCCGACTCTATAAAAATCTTTAAAGGCTAGATTTTCTAAAGCACGCATGAATCCCGAGAGATTTGGGGCTGAAAGAATGAACACAACCGAGAACCAATCTTGAATTGGAAATACTCTGTGTGAGGTTTATTGTCTAGGCTTACACAAATAACTGGCGATTCCAGGCTTAGTCCATCGACTAGTTAAGTAAGTCCGATAGGCTTTCACTAAAGAAGGTTCAAAGCGAAAGCTACCGACCTTGATACGGTGTATTTCAACAGGCATGCTCAGATTCTTTCAAGTCAAAAATGTTTTGTTAATCCATTAATGTGGGGGATTGTTATAATTATGGTTATAATTATGGTTAATGGATCAACAAAAGCCAATAAATTAAGATATGTCTTTTCTATTTACGTATCTCTTTTGGATTCATGAATTTCCTATAGTTTTCTGTTCACATATCTATTGAGTTCATGAATTTCTTAGATTTATGTATCTTTTAGTTCATGTATTTATTGAGTTCATGAATCTCTTGAATTCACATATATTTGGATTTACGTATCTCTTAATTCATGAATTTCGTGAATACATCGTCTATTTAATTCATGTATCTCTTCTGTACATGAACTAAAAATCTCTATAAATAGATGGAAGCATATAGCTTCATTAACAGTTTTTGGATTTCTCAACTCGATTCCAAAAAACTTTGATACACTTTTCTACTCTCCAGATTTTTCTGAGCATGCTGGTTCAATTGAACAGTTCGGCCGAGTCCTATTTGCATAGTGCTAATCCAAACAAGTTTGAGGTATTGTATCTTGGGAGGCATAGTTCGTAAATCTGCAAAGCACCATTGGCAGGAACTAATCGCCTTAAGGAGATTCGGATATCCGTACCTCACCTATAATTTTATGTTCTGGTTACAACAAACAGTTTGTGTTCTTTGGATTATTTCCAACATAATTAAGGGCTGTGACCCTAGTAAAAATATTGGGTAGGGTATGGGACCTTGATCTTATTTATATGGAGTTTAAGATAAGTTCATCTCTCTTTCCCTGTTGCTTTTTTACTTTTCTAAAAGTTATTACTTCAATCATTCCAGGCGACACATAGAACACAGAATCAGAAATGACACCAAGTAAGAAATAACCTTTTGTTGCTTGTTTGATTGCCATTTCTTCCTCTATATACATGATCGTGCTATCGACACATTTTTGCCTGAGGTGGGCCGTATCGTTGACGCGCTTGTTCACGAGGAGCTCCGCGGAGCAGAGACGCCGGAGAGTGCGCCAGTAGTCACCATGATGACCAAGAGCGAGCGAGCCTTGGTCATAGCCAAGAGCAGTAAATGCTTGGGAACACTTGCGATCCACGAACACGAAGTCATGGCCCTTGAATAACTTCACGGCCGCTTGAGCTGATTGGATCACCATGGTGTTCACGGAACCGAGCTTCAACCACACGACAGGCAGTCCATGCTTGGCTCGGAGGTCATGGAGGTTCTGGTGCGGCATGGTCCTGAGGTCGAGGATGTTGCCGATCACGGGCCATGCTGGGGGCTGAGGGGGAAGCTTGGTGCGCTTCTGACGGTTGAGAAGGAAAACTAGAAGTGGCGGGAGGAGGAGGCCGAGCCAAAATAGCGAAATAGAGCAGGACTCCATTGGCTAAGCTTTGAGCTATTTCTCACCTTGCACTTCTGCGAATATTGCACGGAAAACACGATATAAATAGACACTCTTATCCTGTTCACAAGAAAGCAACCCAAAACAATAAATAAAATAAATACAGGAGAAAACATTAATTTATCTTTTGGCAATGAAAAGGGGTAAACAAGCTGGTCACGTTGATTCTTGTGATCCATCCATTTTAACATCATCATAATAATTTCATTTTTGGTCCAAAACTTACTTAAATTATGCAATCTAATCTTCTAACTCTTAATTTGTGCAATCAAGCGCTATAACTTTAATTCAATATTCAATCTATTGATGTCTTATTCTTCCTTGGATTTCACGGATTGCTTTATCAATTTATTTGTCTCGCCAAAATCAAATAGTTATATACTTACTTTTGTCTTGGTAAGATGGCATGTTATTTATCAAAAATATTATATATATAATCCAATCGTCAATTTAATCGAAATTTCTAATCTCCACTCTCGAAAGGACTACTTGATGGTGAAACGTGAATTTCACTAATGAATTCATCATGGATTATCAAAGAAAATCATTTCAGCAATCAAACTCCCAGATAATGGCTGGAGTTTACCCTTGATCAAAAAACAGTTAGTTTATATGAACTTGAATTCAATTTTCTCGTGGCGTTCCTCCTGCACATACAAACTAGAGGCATGATAGTTTATTAATAATTAGGTGTAGTTTATATGAACTTGAATTCATTTTTCTCGTGGCGTTCCTCCTGCACATATAAACTAGAGGCATGATAGCTTATTAATAATTAGGTGTCAATTCACGTGAGTTATCCGTTTATCTCATGGAGATTAGGTATCTCCTACACTCTTCAACAAGGGATAAAGTAGCATGAGAACAGAGGGCTTGCCAGCTAAAATTTTTGTTGATGGTGACTCTAGAGAGGCTCGAGTAGGAAACGGCTTTGGCTAGTATGTAGATTATGTGCACCCAGAAATTGAATCCGAGAGAGATTTATAGTTGGTGATCCCTCCCATATTGATGGTGGAACCAAAAAGAATAATGACAACTTTTGAAAGTTTGGAACAAGGCGCAAATGAAGACCAGAGAGAGAGGAATAATGGAAATGAAAATGCTCTTTGCTCCTGTATAATTACAGATATGAAGTCCACAACCTCCTAAAGTGGTTAGATGCGTGCATAGCTTAATTAACATCAGATAGAAAACAAGAAAATCCACAAAATGAAGAGAAAACACATGAACAATAAATGAGACAAAGACAGGAAGTTCTTACCTCTTACAAAGAAACCTCATGTTCTTTGACAAAAGAAAAACACAACAAGACCTTCCCTTTTCGTTATGAAAGCATTTACTCGTTGAATGGTGGAGGGGCTACTCAAACATAGCCCACCATAAATCGTGCCGATATTCTTTCATCTTTAATCTTCTTCTGACACCCACCAGAGATCAAGCATTTTGAAGGATACTAACAACAAATCCAATGTGCTCAAATCTTCAACAATCAATTTTATATTATTCTAACAAGTGAGGGATCACAATAAGGACATACGTAGTTGGGGCTTTAGTACCAATCCACAACTACCATTTCTGCAACTTCACTTCCCTGCCTCGTGTTCACTCGGACTTATGGAGGACATAAACGTGCACGAAGGTTGTGCATTGTACGCGGGATGATGTTTGGCTCTGCTGGTTTCATCCATATTCTTTATTTGCGCAATTGTTTTGAACCAGCGGTGTTGTTCGGTTCGCCGGCTCCATCGGCTCCACCAGTGTTTCCAATTATCATGAATTGATTCAATCGAATGGGATATTTCTAGAAAAGCAAGTTAAATTGAAATTGAAAGTTATAAGGAAATAAGAATATCGAGTTTAGAGAATCACATTCTAGTTTTATATACACTGATCGAACAATTATGAACATTTTTGAGATAATCATAATTATGAATACAATATATCATTATTAAAAAGAGATCTAGGGTACTATATACTATATCTACTCAAAAAATGTGATGCCCATTATGAGCTGTTATATATTCCTAACAGATGTATAGCAACAAGCTCTCAAAGTATATTGATTGCACAGATTACTTACTAGTATGAATGTTGCAGAAAGATGAAGAAAGAGTTTTGTTTGGCCCACTATATGCAAGTAGGAGATGATGGTTTTTTATTTGATGGGCCAAGTTAAGTCCGTCTACTCATGTTGGGCCAAAACTCGACTCGTAAGTGAAGAGCCCATAAGAGGAAATGCCAATAATTTTCTAAGTGAAATTAACTGTAAAATATAAAATAAAAAAGAAAATGGGATAACGTTACTTGTAGTGTTTTAGAGAGAAAATATGCTTCTCCTTTTTTCTTCCTCTTAAAATAGTATACTTCCTCTTAAAAAATGGAACTCTAGGGCTTCAAAGAATTCCTCTAAAACTGCGACAATACTTAATCTGTGGCAAGCAAGGTATGGCCATCTCCGTGATATGTCTTTGATCGGTGTTACATGTTTCCCGGGCTCGTTTTCGCATTGGTTTTGCGGTATTTGATCGTTCGAGTATCGGTTTGATTTTTAGGAATTTATTTCATAAGCATCTAAACTCTGAAAACTTCAAGTTGACTTCTACAAATAAAATTAAGTGGAAAGTTCACTTATGCATGCTTTTTGAAGTTTATAGAGATGCACTTGATAAATGCAACGGAAGATATATAAAACCCAACTTCTTGATCATGCTCGAGTTTGGCTCAATTCAATGATGAAGCTGCACGAGCTTGCAATAATTCAGCGGTAGAGTCACTCTAGTTAGACCCAAACTCGAAAAGAATGACAATGAGTTGGACTGAATAACATATTTAATCACAGTAGCTCTTGGGTAAGTTGAGTTATTTACACTAGTATTTAATTTGTTGACTTTGTCAATTACAGTACACAAAACCAAGGGATAAAAGTATCAGCAGTCCCTAAACCTTTACAAAAGGTTTAAATAGGTCCTTAGTTTTTTTTTTTTTTTTTTTAACAGTTAGATCCTTAAGTCATATACTTTCATGTCCGACATGGTCATTTCATTAAAAAAGCAAACAAAAGTACTGATGGGACACTTAAGTTTTATGGAATGCAAATACGATATTCTGTGTGGCATTTAAAATTTTTAAAATAGAATTACACATAATTCATAAATATGGAAATTTTAAAAAATAAATATAAAAAATGAAAAATAAGGAAATTTGATAAAAAAAGAGAAACGAAAAAAAGAAGTATCGTTATTGAAGTAGGGGGACGCGCTTGGATGGGAGGTGGGAGTCGCAGACGGCATGCACTCAACGACCCATGTCGTGCAGCAAGGCTGCCGCCCACCCTAGCCAGCCAGCCCTCTATTCCCTTGTGCGTAATTATTAGTTAGATTTTTTTTTTCTTATCCATATCAGCACTATGTTTAAAAATAAATAAATGTCACCAAATAAGTTAGTACAGTCAGTGCTAACTTACAGTGCTGGGGCTACATTCCTCAATATCATTCCATCAACACATCTATAAGGAGGGTCAACTTGAACTAAAAGATGTATAATTTCAAGGACCAAATTTACACGCAAAAAAGATTCTGGAACCTGATTGAACACTTTACAAAAGTTCAAAAAACCCTTGTTCCTTTATCCCTAAAAAACAGGTCCATTATTTTATTTTTTTGAGTTAAATCTAGCAGCAAGTTGTATTCTTTACTGAAATACATTATTTTGACGCAAAGGATCATTCCTCTTAGCCGCTATTTTGTAGAAGTCTTAACATGTCTTAATCATTGATTTTACCTATATTAATAATCGAGAAGCGGTTGTGACACCAGTGGAAATATCATGTAGTGTATATGATCTTGATTCTGCTTTGATATTTTATAAGGAGCTAAAGAAACGTCCCCCTCCCTACTCTTCCTTTAAAAAAAAAAAAAAAAAAAAAAAGAGTCAAAAGGAACACCAAGCACGTGAGAAATAACCTGTTATTACTTGTTTAGCTGCAATTTCTTCCTCTAAATACATGATCATGCCGTCGACACACTTCTGCCTGAGATGGGCCGTCTCGTTGATGCGCTTGGTCACGAGGAGCTCTGCAGAGCAGAGACGCCGGAGAACGCGCCAGTAGCCGCCGTAACGACCCACGGCGAGCGAGCCTTGGTCGTGGCCGAGAGCCGTCAATGCATAGGGACACTTGCGGTCCACGAATGCCAAGTCGTGGCCCTTGAAGAACTCTGCGGCGGCCTGAGCTGATTGGATCACCATGTTGTTCACGGAACCGAGCTTCAACCACGTAACAGGCCCGTGCTCGGCTCAGAAGCTGTGGAGGTTCTGGTGCGGCATGATCCCGAGGTCGAGGATGTTGCCGATCATGGGCCATGCTGGGGGCTGAGGGGGAAGCTTGGTGCGCTTCCATCGGTTGAGAAGGAAAAATAGAAGTGCCGGGAGGAGGAGGCCGAGCCAAAAGGGCGAAGTAGGGCAGTACTCCATTGGCCAAACTTTCAGCTATTGCTCACCTTGCACTTATGCGATTATTGCGTGGAAAACAAGATATAAATATACACTCTTATCCTCTTCACTTCACGAGAAACCAACCCAAAACAAAAAAGAAAAAGAAATATATGCCGTCCACGTTATAAAAAGGAAAACAAAATTATATATCTTTTGGCCATGAGACGTAGTAAGGTCCTATTCCTTTGTTCCCGGAAGTAGATTTGAACAGAAATTCATTTGGTAACAAATTTATTATATATATTTTTTTTTTTTTTTGGTTTCCGGATGTAAATTTGGAACAGAATCGAGAAGTAAAAAAAATTGATTCTTTGTTTCCGAGAACAATTCTAGAATCAACCAATCTATTCTCTCTCTTTTCTTGCTCTTCTTCCCTCTTTCTTCTTCTTCAGCCGCCGCCGTTATTGCCGTTGCTGTCCACCGCCATCGGTCATTGGCGACCAGTTGGGCGAGGTCCTAGTGAGCTCATTGAAGACTCGCTATGCTAGGGCGTGGTTCAGTGAAATAGCTAGTGGCCAGGCAGGCCTCGCCCAAGCCTCCCCTAGCCATCAGCGAGCCTCACTTGGCTGGGTGAGCTTGGCCTCGCCAAATCTAGGCGAGGCCGCTTACCAGCCAAGACTCGGTCGAGCCTCGACCAGCTACCGGCGAGGCTTGACCAATGAGGCACGGCCTCACCAAGGGCCGACAATACTCCGGCGAGGTCGCCGGCCCTTGTCTGGCCGGTCATCGATCATCCTAAGGCTGGCGACTCGCAAACCTTGAAGGAGGAGAAGAGAAAGAAAAGAAAAAAAGAAAAGAAGAAAAAAGGAAAAAAGTACTAAATTTATTTTTTAAAAAATGATTTGGATTAAAAATTTTCAGAACGGTACCAAATGTAATTTTATTCCGGGAATTGAAATTTTGGACAATTATCAAACAGCTTAAAATACTTTTTTTTTGTAAAGAAATGGTTTAACATACTTAGAAATTATTTTCGGGAACAAAATAAAAAATAATCATTTTTGATTAGACAGCGACTCTATGATTCTTACTTAGACTCAATTTTCTTCTTGAGAATTTTGAACTAGCTTCTCCTGATCAATTAAAGACCCAAACAAGCTCAGAAGATTGCAAGTTAAGTATCAAGATGAGCGTTTTCGAGTCTCTTTTCTAATGATATAGTTTATGGACTAATTCTAAGTATAGTTTCCTAAATTTGTATTTTTCTAAGAAACATTGGCTGATCCTGTACTAGGCCGCCTAAATGAAAAGCAGTGATGTTGGACTTTCAAAAGTGGATTTCACAATAGTTGTTCGGCCTAAAATTTTTACGCAAGTTACGTCGGCCTGTTGGCTAACTCTCTAACATTTCAGCTCAACTTCCGCACGATTGGACGGTCTGCCCGTGTCTGATCCGAGCAACTCACTTTCCCTTTTTTTTATTTTTAATTCCCGTTGCCATCTTCTAATTGCCCACAATTAAGCCCCTAAGCCAGCCACCATCTAATCCCAACTGGACTAGAACCAAACAAGAATTGAACCAGAGAACTAAAGAACCAAACTAGCTTCCAAACCAGCACCATCCCTGGGGATGTCCACCTAGAATGGCGTGAATACAGCTGGAGGTTGCAGTAAACCGTCGAAGGGACCGAACCTTCGCAATTATATGGACACGTGATATGTGGAGAGGCCTCCCCCCCCCCCCCTTTCCTTTGTTTTCTTTCCTTTTTCTTATTTTTTCCTTATCATCAGTGGCTAGTCTGAATGCCACCAGTGATATATGGAGAGGGCATGTTGAGGGTCGCCCTCACCTTACTCAGGCAAGGCCACCCTCGAAAGCCACAAGTTAGGACTCGACTTTGTGTAAAAATCAAAATTTTCCACTAACTCCATTTAATTTAATTAACGAAAATTTAAATATTTTATCTCTTCCACTTAGTGTCCTACATACATTAAGATTAATTAAAGCGATAAAACGACATCGTTTTTGTCGCGACCTAATTTTTTAGTGCACCACCTAAAACTAGGTTAATGGATTACTAAGTCTCTAACTTAGCTCGGGCTCTCCCAGGCCCATACCAATTCGTGACTTATGTTCAAATATTTAACATGCATATAATTTTTATTTAGGAGTCGCCACTAATCATTTTTTGGTAGGTTGATTAGACACCTAAGTAAAATAACGGGAGAATTATTTTACCCCTACGAACCAGAGACTAAGGGTACGGGGACTTTATTACATTAGACTACCCTAATGCCCTTTCGGTACCATTTTTGAAAAAATGTTTTGCAGGCAGCTTGAATTGATTTTAATTCACTTCCCTAACATGTGAGGTGATCATGCGAGTGCACAATGACCACCAATTTAACACCCAAGAAAAACAAAAATAAATTGCAAAACTTACCTCAAAGCAAAGCAAAAGCATCTACAATGTTAAATTAAAATCCACATCGTCAATCCTAGACATGGTTTCTAATTAACACACAATTTTCTGATTTTTGTTTTCACTTTATTTTACGGAATTTAATCTAAATGCAATGCATGCTAACAACCTAATATGACATGGCAAAATGATCTAATTAAATGACATGAACAAAGTAGGTCCTAAAGAAGTGCAGTAATTTAAATAGCAACCTAAATGTCTTAATATGCAAATTTTAATTAAATGGCCCTAAAATGCAAATTACTTAACATGCACCTAATTTTTGGATTTTTTTATTTGGAATTTTGAACTAATAAAAAGTCCTAATTGAACTACCCTAAATGAATAATTTTCTAATTCATGTTTGGGATTAATTTGAATTAACCCTATTATGACCTAGAAAACCATTTCTTTATTTATTTATTTTTTAAAAAAAGTGCCAAGTTTCCTAAGAATGAAATTATCTAAATCTAATCCTAACCTATAAAAAAAATTTCTAAAAATATGATCCTAAAGATGTGATTATAAAAAAAACTAATTTACTAGCCTAAATGCTTTATTTACTAAAATCTATATTCCTAATTCTACATACTCATGCAAGATTTTTGATTTTTTCTTTTTGATTTTTATGATTTTTATTTTTCTAAAAATTGCAATTTATCCTAAAAAGGTGAAGGTAATCTATCCTAAGATATTCGAATGAAATTCCTAACTAAATTAAAATTCTATCCTATTTAAACTAGGAATTAGGTCATCCTAATTTAAATTAAGACATTGTTTTAATTTAGTAATTTCTAGCCTAAGATGCAATCTATCTAAAACAATGATCTAAGCTTAAGATCAAACATGCAATTCTATCTAAAATTCATGATGATTTTTGTTTGCTTTTCTTTTTTTTAATTAAAATTTAACATGCAATTGAACTAGCATCCTAAATGAATTTTTTTTTTTTTTTTCTCTTTTTATGATCTAAATAAAATCCCTAATCTAAATATGCAAGAAAAAAAAAAAACTAATCCCGATCTAAGATTTTTTTTTTTTTGAGTTTTTTCACTTTTTTTGTGTTTTGAAATTAACAATTCCTAAACATGCAGCCTAAACCAGTTAATTTTCTTTTTTTTTTTATTTTTTTATTTAAAAAAATGAAATTTCTATCCTAATCATGCAAACCCTAAAAAGCTACGTTTTTTATTTTTGATTTTTCAAAAGAAAATTAGTTAAATAACCCTAGCAAATCAAGCAAAATTGATTCCCTAAATTGACAAACCACATCTCGCGCATGAGATCGGGTTGGCCAATTTCGCAAAAAATCACAAATCGGATCTCGGGCTGGAGATCGGATTGACAATTTTTTAAGTAATTGCGAGTCGGATTTCGGACTCGAAAATCTAACTGACAATTACTAATTTCAATGCAATTTCATATAAGGCAATCTCAATTTTACATTAAGGGATAATTAAACTACGAAAGAACAAATAAAGTAAAACAATAAAATAACAAAAGTAATAGAATAAGGCAAATAAATAAATAACTACCTAATTTTTTATTTTTCTCTTTTTTTTCTAAAAAAGAAAAAAAACTGGGCTGTCGGCTTGGAGCTCCAGCGAGGGGGGGAAGTCACCGGCGAGGGCTTCCGGCGAGACAAGGCAGGCGCGGTGGGCTTCGACTGAGGCGGAGCGCGACCAAATCAAGGGGAGCGGCAACGGCGGCGGAGAAGGGCAGCGTCGTCGTGGACCGGCGCTGGGTCGCAGCTTCGCGGGGATCCCTGGGCGCAGGGCGTCGGATTAGAGGTGTGGCGGCGAGGAATTCGGCGAACGGCGAGGAATCCGGCAAACGGCAGATCTCGGATCAACGCGGGCTGCAAAAAGGGGGGCGGTCGTGGAACGGAGATCCGCACGCGGCGCGGTGCAGGGGCGCGCCTCGAGCGTCGGCAGAGGCGGATCTAGGGCTTTGAGGGGTCACTGGCGTCACGGGTCCCTGTGGAGGTGAACGCACAGGCCGGCAGCGGTCGATCCGGACCTATTGTCGTCGGGGGGTTGTTGCAGCGGGTAGATCTGGAGCAGTAGTAGCCAACGTGGTCGGAACAGGGGGCGGCTAACTCCAGCAGGGCAGATATGGGAATCGACGCTAGGTCACGAGCAGAGATCGAGTCGATCCAGATCCGCCGGCGTCGGGTCTCGGCTGGAGCAGGGCGAAGCAGGAATCGTTGGATCGGGGGGAAGCAAAGCAGCAGCGCGTCGGTTCGGTGTCGGACGGAGCAGTGGCTCGGCCTCCGGTGGTGTCACGAGAGCGAGCGAGTCGCGGCGGCGGGCAAGATGGCGATGGGCAGGTAGCGTCGGTGCCAGCAGGGATCCCCTCCCCACAGGAAGATGAACAGTCGCGGGAGAAAAATTCACTTTTTTTTACCCTTTCCTTTTCACTTTTGACTTTTGTGCTCTTTTTCACCCCAAAAGAAAAACCCCTTCTTTGGCTCGAAGCTGTACCCCTTTTATATAAAAAAAAAAAAACGAATCAATCTGTTCCGCCAATATATCGACCCAACTGTTAAAGATAAACTAGAATTTCTTATGAAGATTTTTCGAGATTTAACCATTAAAGATGAAGCTCCATTAACCAACTTTAAAATCTTTCAAAATCCCATTCTGCAACCAAAATATTCTATCTTATCAATTACTTCTTATCCCCCCCTTTTCGTTTTCATTTTTTTCATTTTTTATTAAGGATAATTGAATAAAAAAATGAAATACTTTATAAAAAAAATAGCCAAAATTTTAAGTGTCAACAGTTTTAATTTGAATCCTAATTTTTACACAAAATCTTAATTAAATTAAGTTTAAAAAATCCAAAAAAATTCCATAAAAAGACAAACTCAAAAAAGAAAAAAAGGCAAAAACATAAAAATAAATAAAAATAAAGAAATATACACAAAAAAATAAAAACCCAAGGTTGTGATCGCCGACCCATCGCTGGTAGTAGAGGTGAGCATGGTTTTAAGGTAGAACTTGGAATTTGAGAATAAAATGGGTGAGAACTTGTAGATTCCAAGCTCCAATGTACGCAAAATAGGTTCCAAGCTCCCATAAAGGAGGAACTTGTTTTGACGAGTAGATTTTAGGTTCTTGATTAGAGGAACCTGGAACCTGGAACCTAAAACCCGAAACCTAAAACTCAGAATGAGTGATAATATTTTTCTTAGTCCATATTTTCATGCAATTCTGTGATATTCCATGTCATTCGATATGAATGTATAATCTAGAGGCACTAATATGAGCTTTCATTTTATGATTAAGACTTTTACTTTATTAATGTTCATATTTTTTGTGTATTTGAATATAAGTTATGAAGTAAATTGTAGTAGCAAGTGATGATCATTAAACATTTAATTCACTGCAATCGGTCAATAGATAAAATAGGTGGAACCTGTGTAGACTCTTGAACCGACCTTGGAACTTGTAATAGGATAAGCTCCATGTTCTAAGATATGCAAGGTAAGTTTTGTGTTCCGAAAAATAAAGAATGTGTTCTAACGAGTAAGTTTCAGGTCTCAAGTGGAACATGTATGAAACTTGAAATGAATGTATAATCTAGAGGCACTAATATGAGCTTTCATTTTATGATTAAGACCTTTACTTTATTAATGTTCATATTTTTTGTGTATTTGAATATAAGTTATGAAGTAAATTGTAGTAGCAAGTGATGATCATTAAACGTTTAATTCACTGCAATTGGTCAATAGATAAAATAGGTGGAACCGGTGTAGACTCTTGAACTGACCTTGGAACTTGTAATAGGATAAGCTCCATGTTCTAAGATATGCAAGGTAATTTTTGTGTTCCAAAAAATAAAGAATGTGTTCTAACGAGTAAGTTTCAGGTCTCAAGTGGAACATGTATGAAACTTGAAATCACTCACCCCTAGCCGATAGAGAGTTGAGGTTGCAGGCACTTCGATGAGGGCCGCAATCCTTGCCGACCAAAGGTGAGGGTCCACACTGCATGTATTTTTTAAAAAAAGCTTTTAGATTAATTTTTAATATAATTTAATTAAAATTAGGGTTAAAATTGTCTTTGGACAAAAGTGTCCTTTTGCGGCTAGAATATTCAGCTAGATGGTGAGTTTAGACCTTTATTTAAAACTCGTATGGCAATTTCAAGTCTTTTTTTTATTTTTAAAAAAGACCCACTCTAAATCTTTTTTTGAGAAATTGATAGAACCTTGGACCCTTATTTGAAATTTTTCCAAGAAATTTGGGTAATGGGACCAAGGACAGACCCAATCCCTCCAAAATTAGACTAGGATAGGCTGGATTGGGCTAATTCAAGGTTGGTCTGGGGTTGACCTTATACCAATGCTCCGCTTTATTATCACATGTTAGAAAGTAGAGCAATCAAATAAAACCAACGAAAGTAATATCCGCAAGCATTAGACTAAGCAAATCAAATGAGTCATACTCAAGCCCAACGAAGTCGGATGATTTAGTGTAAAATACTCGTACATTACACAATAAGATTTTATTAAATTAGTAAATTTACAAGTGGGCCAAGAATTACCATCTATTGAAGGAATTTAACGATGAAAAAATAAATACTAAATTATCAACCTGTTTGGATGTTTGGCATTATAGCAAAATCTTACCTTGGTAACATACAAAGGGATTCAGCAATTTGTATACATTTACCATCATGCACTTCAGATGACTAATGTTTGACAAAAAATTTTAAATGAGCGTCTAAAGTGGGGTTATTTTTCCAAAAGATGGCCTAAGGTGAACATTATTTTAAATAAAGGTCTGAAGTTGCAAAATTAGTCTCAAATGAAGACCTAAGCTCGTTGGTTGGGCAAACTTTTGCTAGTTGGCAAGTACTTGAGTTTTCTTTTGGGTGGTCGGAAGGGTACCCTTCTAGTAGAGGATATCACACTAATTTTTTTTCTTTGGCCCAGAGGGTGGCCAGTCAGTCCGGCAAACATGTAATTTTTCTCCTCCAATTCCCCCTTCATGAGCATCTGACTTATGTACTTAAAAGTCGAATTGGATTTCACTATCTTCTGTAGATTCCACTGCTATGCTACTGGAAGCTGGTGATGCACTGACAATCGCGTTATTGCGTTCAGCTTTGTGTTTGAATCCATTAACAGGATTTTGATTTGGATGGGGCTCAAAGTCAATCAATGTCAAGCTTCTGCCCATTCAAGAAACTAGTATTATTTATGGTCTGTGATTCAAGACTATTATATGGATTGCCGTCTAGTGAACCAAGTTCATTATAATCATCCATTTATTGGACTCTTGTGTAGAACCAACTTTAGGGCATTTTTTTTTTTTTTGACAAGTAAAGTTTTATCGTTGGCTTAAAAGGCAAGTGAGTGAGCTACCTGCTACATGCTTAAGTCATACAATTTGAACAAGACCCAAATGTTGACATAAAAACCTGTAGTTGTCCAAAGAAATTTGGGGAAAATTACCAAAAAAATCATAATATATTGTATTTTTGCCGATTTAGTCATAAACCTTTTAATTGTGTCAATTGAGTCCTAAATTTTTTCAAGTTTTACTAATTGAGTCAATCTAGCCAATTTTGACCAAAAATCATTAAAGTAAATGCCATTGGATTTTTTTTAGTATTTATTATTTTTAATTTTCTCTCTCTCTTTTTTTTTTTTTTTTCCTGTTTTCTTCCTTTGCCAAGCCTTGGTGATGGCTGGTGATCAGCCACAAGTTATGACTAACAAGGGTTGCCCTTGCTAGCCTTAGGTAAGGTCACCCTTGTTGGCCTTGAGTAAGGCTTGTCCAAACTAGATTTGACAGGGTTGAGCTTTGCCTGAAGCTGGTTAGGTTGGCCCTTGCTAGCCTTTAGGAGGGCTGGCCTTGCCATCTTTGGGCAAGCCTCGCCCGAGACCATCCCTTGTGAAGGCTGACGAGGTTGCGCCTTGCCCTCACTAAATTGCCCAAAGTCAAGCCTCACGTGAAGTTGTGACTTACCGAATTTGGCGAGGCAGGAAGGTCCTCCCTTGCCAAATCTTGGCGAGGGTGACCATCATTGGTTGTAGCCTATGGTTGGTCGGTAGTCATCCCCAAGGCTCAACAACCATCAGAGAAAGAAAAGAAAAGAAAAAGTATTTAAAAATTAAAAAAAATATTAAAAATTTTCCACATTTGTGCTAGCTGTACCATGTAGGATGCCTGAAATTCATGTTAATGATTTTTTATCAAAATTGATCATATGAGCTCAATTGGAAAAACGTGAAAACGTTTGGGACTAATTTGTATAATAAAAATGTTTATAATTAAATTGATAAAAGTATAATAGGTTTAAGAACTTTTTGGTAATTTTCCTAAGGTATTTGTGGAGTAAAAACACCATTCTTAAGAAGTCTTCCTTGGGTAGGTTCATTAATCCTCGACACAATAACATCTACGCCAACAACCTTAGGGTAATAATATGTTGAAATCATGCTCATGAAACTTAACATCTTGTGCTTGTTTTGGATACATGACATCACGTCTTGCCATTTCCTTATTACCAGTAAGGAATATAACTAGTTACCATGAATGACATTCTGAAGACCTCATACACTACGTTTTTTAGGTATCACTTTTAAAGGATGGAGCTTCCTTAGTGTTATTCCCACCCGCTCTCTCATGTCGAGGGTCTTTGGAGTCAAACCATCACCGAGTTCCCAATCGAAATGGTAGAGCAACTTCGCAAGACCGAGATGAAGCACCCTATCCGCCAACGAAAGTCCGACGCACATTCTTCTGCCTGATCCGAATGGAATTAGCTCAAAGTTTTGACCTTTGTAGTCAATTTTAGATCCTAGAAACCTCTCTGGTTTGAATGCTAATGGGTCCTCCCAAGCATCTGGGTCTCTTCCAATGCCCCATGCATTCACGAAAACCTGGGTATCTTTGGGTATATCAAAGCCCATGAAATTGGTTTCTTTTATAGCATTTCGTGGGAGAAGCAAAGGTAATGGTGGATGCAATCTTAGGGTTTCCTTCACCACAGCTTGCAAAAACGGCATTTTCTCCGTGTCACTTTCTTCGAGTTTTCTGTTCAACCCCACAATCTGGTTAATCTCATCTTTGGCCTTTTTCATTGACACGGGTTGGCGGAGTAGCTCCGCCATCGCCCACTCGATGGTGCTGCTTGTAGTCTCTGATCCAGCGAAAAACATTTCCTGCACCATCAATTAGACCCATTTAGTACAATATCATGTCTTGCTAGGGTTACCACCAATGTTGATTCTTTTGATATAATTAAGAAATCCATTTTCGCTCGAAAATCACTCCCTCAAATCGTGGGCTTAACAGTGAAAATCATCATGCTTCACCTGATACCATCCTTATCAAACATAGCAGCTCCTATGCTTCGAATTGACAGACAATTGCGCATAAAGAAAGGGACAAGAATTTGATGATTGGATCCTAAAATTGACAAATGAATCACTAATGACAACAGAAATATTTATAAAAGGGCAAGAGCAGGTGTTTGATTGGAAAAAATGAAATAAACAACTGGAATGGCAAGAATTAAGTTGCTGAGAAATAACTGAAAATGAATGGCGCGAAAGTGAAGTGTGTTCTTTTTATGTTTGTGCGTCCTTTTCCCTTAAGATGTGCTCTTTTTGTAGTCTCGGCTACAACGTAAGAAGAGAAAATCTCAAAGTGGGGATTTGCTAAAACTTACTGCTATTTTTTTTATTCAATCGCTACAAGATCAACAATTCCATGAGCTTGGGCTTCTGTTGCTGACATAAAAACATCCGATTGCTTCACTGCAGACGCTGGTCAACAACTTTAAAAGTTGTTCCGTCCTAGAAGTTTGACTACAATAATTGTTCGCGCTAGTTTTATCCTTGCAGTCGGTTTGATTCGACCAAATTTTGTGAGGCAATGTCAATTCTTCTCGACTCAACCGACATTAACTTGACTTTCATTTATAAGTCCATGAACAAAAACTGTTCATGCCTTGTCAACTTAATTTGATTGGCTTGTTATAATCAATGATGGTGTTTGAGCATCGATTATATTTATAGTCAATATGAGATCACACATCTGATCAAACATACTATTCACTCATTCATTGTGGATACCCAACATGTTCTATTAATCTTCAAATTGACATCGACTTAATTTAATAAATCATTCAATGTGTCTTTCTAGCACTAGATTTTATTTTTATAAAAAAATAACCATAAATCAATCTTGTGTTTTCGTAGAACATTCTTAGCTAGTTATTACAAAATGAGCACGGATTGGCTAAATCAGGAAAGAATGATAACATCTTTATAATAGTAGTAGCTTTTTGTTATGCAACGTTCTCTACAAACTTAAAGTGTAAAATGTTTTCATAGATAGTTGATTGGAAAAGGCTAATTATTATAAAATCTAGTGTTAGAATGTGGGAAAAGTGCCAAAAAAGTCCTAAACCTTTTGTCTTTATGCCGATTTAGTCCTAAACCTTTTTTTGGTGCCGATTTAGTCCTAAACCTTTTTATTCGGTGCCAAATTAGTCCTTCCGGCAAATTTCGCCCGGAAAATGCCTACGTGGATACAAAATCAGCGCCGGCCGTCCTATGTGGCTGGACCGGTGCTAACATGGATGCCTGAAAAAAAAAAAAAAAACGACGCTATTTTATTTTAAAAAAAAAAAAGACGTGGAGCCTTCAAAACAGAACGGCGCCATTGACTTGATTCAAACAGAGCCAAAGCACTGGACCAGGGTTTTCTTTACTACTGAGGTTAAATGCGACATAGTCGATAACAATTTATGTGAAGCATTCAAGGGAAGAATTATTGAAGCCAGGTGTAAGTCTATTTATAGTATGTTAGAAGAGATGAGAATAATGATCATGACAATGATACATACACAGAGGGATGCCTGTGCTCAATGGAGAAGGGATTGTGGTCCAAGAATCATTAAAAAGTTGGAAGAAAATAGAGTTGGTGCGACTTATTGCCATGTGATATGGAATGGCGATTTTGGATACGAGGTGTTGGATAAGAGAAGCAACAGCCCCGTTCTGTTTTGAAGGCTCCACGTCTCCTTTTTTTTTAAAAAAAATAATAATAAAACGATGTCGTTTTGTTTTCAGGCGTCCATGTCAGCGCCGGTCCGGCCACGTAGGATGGCCGGCGCTGACTTTGTATCCACATAGGCATTTTCCGGGCAAAATTTGCTGGAATGACTAAATTGGCACCGAATAAAAAGGTTTAGGACTAAATTAGCACAAAAAAAAAGGTTTAGGACTAAATCGGCACAAAGACAAAACGTTTAGGACTTTTTTGGCACTTTTCCCATTAAAATGTTCTACGAAAACCCAAGTTTGTAGAGAATGACGCGTGATATAACCTGCTTGTTAATTGTCAATTAAGTTTACAACCCCACTTTACAAACCGAACTGGACCTAATATCCTTAAGATGTTAATCATTTCTTTTTTGCCAAGAGTGGAAGAGAGGATACCAGAATTATTATGATGACGTTCTGGGAAGAGATTTTGCGAGGGCCTTCTTTTCCATCGCCCTCATAATCCAATACCGCATCTAAGAAGTCATTCGTTGTTCTCATCTCCCCCCTTAGCTTTCGCTCCTTCAACCTCTCATTGACAAAGCCTTCGGCAATCTTCATGGCTCGACCCATGTCCTTCGCCATGCTTGCCTTGATCCCCTGCGGGTCCAACCATTTCAACCACGGCAGGAAGTCGGCTACGTTGGGCTTGCCAGCCCATTCTACGAACCGGCTCATGGCATTGAAGAACTCGGGCCCGTCCTTCGATTTTGGGTCCAACAGATCCCGCGAGAGCACCATATTACCCACCACATTAAATGCCATGAGAAAGAGGAAGTGGGATAAGTCGATTCCTTGCTCTTCATAAAAATTAGAAATTTTTAATGATTAATTATAATTAGAGAATATATAGCAGAACGTAATGAATGAGACATGAAAAAAAAAAAAAAAAAAAAAACTATTGCACCAAGTTTTGCAATTAGTTTAAGGAGGGATGGAGGAATCAACCTCCAAGCTGCAATGTTCAAGTCAAAAGTTGGATTTTTCAAGCTCAAGTCGAACTTAATAAAGTTCTTGATAAGCTTGTTTTCAGATATTTTTCACTAACAAAACTAAATTAGCATCTGAACTCTTAAAAACTCCAACTTAGCTTCTACAAATAATATAATAAAGTGGAAAGTTTACTTCTGCATTCTCTTGCATAATAATAAGGATATACTTGATCAAAGCATCAGAAGATATATAAAACCCAACTACTTGATCATGCTCGAGTTTGACCCAATTTAATGGTAAAGCTACCCGAGCTTGGCATAATTCAACAGTAGAGCCACTCTAGTTCGACTCAAACTCGAGAAGAATGGAAGCAAGTTCGACTAAATAGCACTTTAAACACCAGTAGGTCTTGGGCAACTTGAATTATTTACACCGGTATCTATTTTTATTGAATTTGTCAATTACAGTAACAAAACAAAGGGATAAAATTATCAGCAGTCCCTAAACTTTTACAAAAAAGTTTTGATTAGGTTTCTAAATTTGTTGTGCAATTAGATCCTCGAGCCGTATAACTTCTTCTTTCATTTAGTCCTTCCATTAAAGAAGTAAATATAAATGTTGACATTACGTCCTCATTGAAAGCCAACATGGTGTCTTAAATGACTTCTTATAAAACCTAAAAATAGAATGAAATAGAAAAATTGAACAACTAGGGGTGGAGGTGAGTCATGCACTAAATTGAGTCAACGCTTGGGTTGGTGAATGTTAATTTAGATTTCTTTATCTTTATAATCCTTCTTACCCATCTCAGCACTAAGTGAAAAAGAATTCATGTCTCCCTAATTAGTTAGTCTAGTCAGTGCTAACATATGGTGGGGATGCAATATTCATCGTAACCAATGCATCCGCGCATATTTAAGAGGAGGGTTAACTCAAATTAAAAGATGTATAATTTAAGAACTCAATAGTAGAAAAAAAGAAAAAATGAAGAAGGGTCTGGAACTTAATTGTACATTTTGCAAAAAAGAAAGGACTACCGGTTCCTTTATCCGTAAAAAGTAGGTCCAATGTTTTCTTAGATAGATCTAGTTGCAGGTTGCATTCTTGACTAAAATACGATTCTTTTGACAGCGTGGATCGTTAACTCCTAATGGTGTAGAAATCCCAACATATCTTAACCGTTGATTTTACATATATTAATAATTGAGAAGAACTTGTGACACTAGTGGGAATATTGTGTAGGGTATAGGCCCTTGTCCTCTTTTCATATTTTATAAGGAGTTTAAACGTTCCTTTCTCTCTCTTTGTTGCTTCTTTTTTTTCCTTTGAATAAGAAAACTATTATTTCGGTCATTCAAGGTTACACATGCAAGGCAAACGTCCAAAGTAACACGAAGCACGTAAGAAATAACCTGTTGTTACTTGTTTAACCGCCATTTCTTCCTCTAAATATGCAACCATGTTGTCGATGCACTTCTGCCTGAGATGGGCTGTCTCGTTGACTCGCTTGGTCACGAGGAGCTCAGTAGAGCAGAGACGCCTGAGAACGCGCCAGTAGCCACCGTAACGACCCACAGCGAGCGAGCCTTGGTCATAATTGAGAGCTGTCAATGCATGGGGACACTTGCGGTCTACGAACGCGAAGTCATGGCCCTTGAAGAACTCTGCGGCGGCCGGAGCTGTTTGGATCACCATGGTGTTCACGAAACCGAGCTTCAACCACGTAACAGGCCCGTGCTTGGCTCGGAAGTCGTGGAGGTTCAGGTGGGGCGTGGTCCCGAGGTCGAGGATATTGCCGATCACGGGCCATGCGGGGGGCTGAGGGGGAAGCTTGGTGCGCTTCCGGTTGAGAAGGAAAATTAGAAGTGCCGGGACGAGGAGGCCGAGCCAAAAGAGCCAAGTAGGGCAGTACTCCATTGGCTAAGCTTTAAGCTATTTCTCACCTTGCACTTCTGCGATTATTGCACGGAAAATACGATATAAATAGACACTCTCATCCTGTTCACAAGAAAGCAACCCAAAACAATAAAGAAAGAGCAGGAGATGCTATTATTTGCCGTCCACAATATAAAAAGGAGAAAACATTAATATATCTTTTGGCAATGAATAAAGTAAACATGTTGGCCACGTAGAGTCTGGTGATCCATCCGTTTCATCATTTTAGGTTAAATTTGATTCTTATTTCATTAGAATAATTTCATTTTTGGTCAAACAACTTACATGAATCATGCAATCAAATCCGTAACTCTTAATATGTGCATTTAAGTCCTACAACTTTACTTCAGTATCACAAAATTATGATGTCTTGTTCTTTCTTGGGTTTCACGGATTGGTTTATCAACTAATTTGTCCTATCAAAATCGGATAGTTATGTATTTACTTTTGTTGAGAGTGTATAACAAATGTCCAATATCTTTACCCTAGGATTGCTAAGAAGGAGCCTAAGTCTAAGCCTATTAATATATCTAATTGGATCTATCTTCACTCAAAAGCTTAAAGCAATGAGTTATTGGTGAACTAGATATATTCATTACTTTACACTGCATCAATTCTCCACGGTGGGACTTCCCTAACGCAACTTACATATATATATATATATATATATATATATATATATATATATATATATCTCTCAACAATCTCCCCATCATGTATGAGCTCAATGTTAAGTCTGTTCCCCTTAATTTATGTATCTTTCTATATTAACTTATCTCAACTTGAATTTGCAACATTCACCTTCATCCATGTTCTTTTTCATCGGACCATACCATGAAAACTGCCATTGGATTGCATTGCAACACCACAACACACATTGCCCGGAAACTATCTTACTCACTAGATTCCTACTCACATATGTATTTCAACAATCTCCCCATCACGTGTGAGCTCAATCTTAGGTCTTTTCCTCCTTAAGTCAAGTATCTTTCTATGTTAACTTATCTCAACTTGAATCTCCAACATTCACCAACATCCATATTCTTTTTAATTGGACCGAACCATGAAAACTACCATTAGATTGCGTTGCAACACCACAACACACACTGCCCAGAAACTATGTTAGTCACTAGATTCCTACTTACATATGTATCTCAACAATCTCCCATCACGTGTGAGCTCAATGTTAGGTTTGTTCCCCCTTAATTCAGGTATTTTTCTAGATTAACTTATCTCAACTTGAATCTCCAACATTCACCTTCATCCATGTTCTTTTTCATCGGATCGAATCATGAAAACTACCATTGGATTGCGTTGCAACACCACAACACACACTGCCCAAAAACTGTGTTAGTCACTAAATTCCTTTATTTGAGATAACTCACATGTATATCTCAAAAATATTCCCATCACATATGAGCTCATTGTTAGGTTTGTTCCCCTTAACTTAGGTATCTTTTTATATTTAACTAATCTTAACTTGAATCTCCAACACTCACCTTTATCCATGCTTTTGTTTTCGTCGAATCGAACCATGAAGACTACCAGTGGGATTGCGTTATACCACAACACACACCACCTAGAAATTGTGTTGGTCACTAGATTCCTTTTCTTGAGATCTAGAACAGATTGGGGGCCGCCAATCTACTATTGGCTCTAACACTAATGTTTGGTAGTCTTGCACTTCTCTCACCTCAAACATTTACTCAAAGGGTGAGACTTTCTCTCATATTTATAAACTAACCATTATACAATTCCATAATCGATATGGGATAACTCCAACAACTTTTGCCTTAGTAAGATGGCTTGTCTTTTTCAAAAACATCATATATATATAGCACTTCTCTCACCTCAAACGTTTACTCAAAGGGTGAGACTTTCTCTCATATTTATAAACTAACCATTAGACAATTCCATAATCGATATGGGATAACTCCAACAACTTTTGCCTTAGTAAGATGGCTTGTCTTTTTCAAAAACATCATATATATATATAGCACTTCTCTCACCTCAAACGTTGACTCAAAGGGTGAGACTTTCTCTCATATTTATAAACTAACCATTAGACAATTCCATAATCGATATGGGATAACTCCAACAACTTTTGCCTTAGTAAGATGGCTTGTCTTTTTCAAAAACATCATATAGATAAGTCCAATCATCAATTTGATCGAAATTTCCAATCTTCACTATTTAAAGGACTTTTTGATGCTGACACCTGAATTTCACTGATGAATTTATCATACATTTGCATCTCATAAATTTGACCCATGATAAAAACAAAACAACCAGTTTATACAACATTGTATTCATTTTTCTTGTGGTATTCCTTTTGCACATATAAACTAGAGGCGTGATCTTTCATTAATAGTTAGGTTTCAGTTCACATAGGTCATCCGTGCATATGATGGATATTAGGAATCTCCTATACTCTTCGACCAGGGACAATGTAGTATGAGAACCTCGAGCTCCACGGCAAAAATTATGATCACTCCAAAGAGCTATAACAGCACCAATTCACACTTGGACTCAATTTTCTTCCTAGTAATTTATACCCAACTTCTCTTGATTGATTGAAGACCCAGACAAGTTCAAAACGATTGCAACATAAGTATCATGGCGATTTTGACAAAAAAAAAAAAAAAAAGTATCATGACAAGCGTCTTTACATCTATTTTCAAACAATATATGGCTCACGTGCTAGTTCCAAGAATAGTTCCTAAATTTGCATTTTTTCAAGGAATGTTGGATGATCTTGCACCAGGATGCCTGGACAAAAAAGACAATGTTGTCAAGCCTTCAAAACTGAACTTTTCAATATTCATTTGGTCTAAAAATTTTACCCAAGCTTCGTCCGCTTGTTGACTAACTCCCCTCAACATTTTAGTGCAATCAGATGAATGAGGAGTGTGTATTCATTGTTTCCGTGCGATTGCTCGGTCAACTCATCTCTAATCCAACAAGCTCACTTTTCCTTCTTTAATTTAGTTGCCACTCTCTATTGCCAATTGTCATGACCTTCTTAGAGGTGGACCACCAAGAGAAAGTTAATGGATTATCATGCAAGTACGAATGGTTACTCATTAGAAAGATGGTACCATTGTCTAATGCGGGCTCTCTCAAACCCCTAACAATCACAACTTTGGGGTTTTAATTAAATTATTTAGACATCCAATTCAATTCATTTAAGAATTGCCATTAGTCTACTATGGTTGATTAAAAATCCGAGTAAAATGTGAGAGAACACTTTACTTTTGTGAACTAGAGATTTCATGGATAGGAGACTTGATTATGCTAGTTAAATCTATCTCCCTTCGGCACCTTCGCTTTATTTCACCAAATGTTTTACAAGTAGCCTTGATTGATTTGGTCTTAAACCACTAACATGTGATGGATGATCATACAGGTATGGAAACAAGAAAGTAACACTCTATCAAAATGATCAATAAAATGCTTGAGCAAACAGAAAAACCTTGAGATGCAGACCCCTAGAGTGTCATAGCTTGGTAGAAAGTGACATTTAAGTGCAATAACTTATGAAATATACATTTAAGTGCCAAAATTGGAGTAAAATTGATCACTTGAGTGCCAATCTAACCAAAATTCAGCCAAATTGCATGCATGGCATTTTTCCGGCAAAGGGAGTGCAAAATGACGCCGTTTTGCACGCTGACGTGGCCAAATAATGCAAAAGGGCGTCATTTTGGGTTGACGTGGTAAAAAAATAATATAAAAATTAATTAAATTAAATTTAAAATTAAATTTAGTTAAAATATTTAAAAATAATAATTTTAATAATATAAAAACTAAAAATATTTTTAAAAAGAAAAGGAAAAAGGGGGCCATCAGTCATTGCCCCCTCCCCCTTCTTTATTTTTTTAATATTAAAATTATTTTTTAAACATATTTTAGCTAAATTTAATTTAATTAATTTTATATTATTTTTTTACCACGTCGGCTCAAAATGACGTCGTTTTTGCATTATTTGGCCACGTCAGTGTGTCGCTTCGCTGGAAAAATACCACGTATGCAATTTGGCCGGATTTTGGCCAAATTGGCACTCAAGTGATCTATTTTACTTCGATTTTGGCACTTAAGTGTACTTTTAATAAGTTCTGGCACTTAAATGTATCTTTCGTAAGTTATGGCACTTAAGTGTCCCTTTCTATCAAGTTATGGCACTTGAGGTGTACTTCTTCCGAAATACCTTAATGGGAATGATCTCTTCTTTTTTGTTTTTTCTTGTTCGTTTTCTCTTTAACGTTAATCACCTTTTTGCACTCTTGAAATCCAATTTAGAGCTTGCAGAACTTCATATTTTTTTGTTACTGGCTGGGAATGAATACAGAAATTTCTCCAATGGTGCCCCCTACTTGGGCATGATCAAGAATTTGAGGAACCTTCAAGGACTTCCAAGTCAATGCAAAAACCCAATCTCCAGTTTGCTTTTTCAGAAAATGATGTAAGCGAGACAAGATAGTTTTGTTTCTCCGCATATTCATAATTGTTTCACTTTGACCTTTATTTTTCTCCCTTTGTGGTGTGGTTCTTGACGGGATGGTTTCAAATTCACTTTCTTTTATCTTAAGTAAGTTAATCATGAATATCTGTAGCGTTCAAGGTAAATGAACTAGAATGCCCCCCGTTATTGCGATATATGTACTCTTCGCGAGTGATTTGTCAAATGAGATGTGCCACAGTCGTGTTAGGGGCCGTGCTTGGAATGCGGTTGCCTTGTGTCCTCCCAGGATTGTCCATTAGGTCCAATGATTGGACTTTCAGTGCTCAGAGTAGATTCCCCCAGTGAGACTTGTTCTTCGTTTGCATGTTTCCCGCGAATAAATATCTCAAATGGGATACTTGCAATTTGCAGTGAAAAAGGCTTCTCTTTCTACTCAAAAAAAGATATCCCTTTCATGAAAAGGAGTGACATGCATAAAATCTAGGAGTTTACAAAATGTGCAAGTTTTGTTATTGCAATGTTTGGGAAGAGATTATTCACAAAATGCATGGGAAGAAATTATTCATTTACTTAGAGAATAGGAAAAGCTAAAGAAAGAAATAAACTATATAGAAGCATTTTACTTATAGGAAGAAAATAAATCTGAGAGATTAGCAAGGAGAGTGAACTTCCCTAATCAAATTGCAATGTTTTAGTAAAATAATAGTAGTAATGTCTTGTGACAATATGAAAAATAGTTCCAAACTGAGAGGTCGATCATGTTACCTACGCATATAGAACTTTCTATATTCACTGAAAGAGTAGCTATGCATAATGCATAGCGCGTATTGTGTGTGACGCACACGTGCACGTCTATTTACTAACTAATCGCACGTCACAGTGCCCGAATTAATGCTAGCTAATATTCACTGATTTTATAACCTAAGTTGTGATTCCAAACTTGTCATACCCAAAATTCATCCCAAGAATTTAGATAATGATTCCCTATTATTTGGGAAAGATAAAAATAAAGAACGAATCCTTCCTCGAACAGCAGCAGTAAGCATATGTATTGACTAAGCAAATTATTTCATTGAATGATAATTATAACAACATCCATTGTATCATGAAGTAACCAAAAACTAGAGACGCATTAACCCTCTTCAGATCGCTCTCTCCACATGTATCAAGAGGAAAAGTTGAGAATTAACGCAATGTTTAAAAATTTTGGAGAATAGTTTTCAAAACAGTTCCCAAATAAACCTAAAGAAAAGAATAGATGAAAATGGCCATATTCTTCCTAAAATGTTGATATGTGGGAGAAGTGATTTAATTAGAAAATGATGCACCAATAATTATACCCATTTTAAATAGATTCAATTATGATTTTTTACAATTGATTGGTATTGCATATAGGACGTGGTTAGGACATTCCAAGGAGGCGGCTATTTTTATGGAAAAAGAGTGAACGTGGGCAACTTGGTCCAATCCTTCTAATTTATTACTCTTAATTTATTATTATTATTGTTAATTTAATCTTCTAAATAAACGTGGCTTTCAATTCAACGCCAGCCTTTTCATTGCATTCGCAACTTGCAAGCGTGTTAGACGAGTAAACTCTAGAAGCACGAAATATCTTAGACAAACTAAATCAGTGGGTCCTATATGCATTATTGACATAGGCTTGCGTGGATGATGAGAATCCTACCTTCAACAACTCAACTCCATCAAAGAAGTAAAAAATTTTCTCTGGCCTTGGAATGACTCGACTAATATATAATGAGGGAGAGAGAGATGGCATCTGTCATCGTCAGCATTGCTGGAGATATGGCTCCACAAGCACTAGAAAATGTTAGGAAATTTTATAGGGCATCAAGCATGAGATCGGGGTGCTCAGGGACACATGTATAACAAGTTTATGTGACCAAATTTTGGCTTGAGCAACTGAAGGATGCTTTCTATGATGCACATGACGTACTTGATGAATTCAAATTAGAAGCTCTTGTGACAAGAACTGAGGGGGGCACAGTGTGTTGTAATTATTATTGTAATTATAGGTTTTAATGGCTCAACATTAATGAAACATCTCTTTAATTCACGCCTTTTTCAATTCACATGCAACCGTTTTGTCTCTTTCGATCAATGCCCTAATTGTTGCAATTTTGGGTTAATGACTCTTTGTTCTCCTATAGTTTCTGATTTAATAATGTTGTTATTAAGGGCTAATGGCTCAACTAATGTGAGCATAATCGATGTGACTCTTGAGTTCATGTCCTTTCAATTTTCTACCGCTAGTTCCCTTGTCTGTAAATAGACATGTCTTCTTAATTCAAAATAACAACAAAAACTCCTCAAAGTATTCCTCTAGTTTCTTGGTAATTTCTTTAAGTGTGCTGACTTAAAGAAGTGTTTGATAGAATTTTGTTCATATAGTGCTTATACAAACGGGTTTGAGGTGTTGTATTTTGAAAGGCATAGTTTGCGAAACTAATTGGCACCGTTGACATGAATTAATTGCCTTAAGGAGATTTGATTAGCCGTACATCATCTCTTGTTAATTTTGATATTGCTTTCTTGGAATTATTATTATTTTCCCCGATACGTATTAAGATTTCCCACAATCTTAAGGCGATTATCTTTTACTATTTGTTGGGTTCATCAAAAAATTGAGATGACTAATAACAATCAAGTACCCAGTGATGTCGGAATGTTTGTGAGGACGTTCATATGGTCATTTCAATGAGTGAGGTTCAAACCTCATGGCCTAGTGTTGTGACAACAAATGCTGCAACTTTCAAGCCGAAACCATCTATGGTGGTACCGGTAGAAGTCGCTTGACTGATACACTAGGGACTGTTTTTAAGAAAAATACATATCTAATGGTGTACGATTCAATTTCTGGAGAGATGATTTTACAAGCTTTGCCTAATCTAATGATACCTTCTACAATAACACCAAATGAGAAACTGTCACGCTCTGATCCTCAGGCACGCGCACATCCCTTACCTTTGGTCGATTTTAAAATGCGATATCCCAGGACTATGTATCGCCGACCCTTTCATTTATATATGCACATGCGGAAGTATTTAAAAATCCCCAGACAATAAAACAATGGGGTAGAAAAGCAGGCCACAATTTTATTTATTGAAATTCACAACTTCATAATTACAGGGTTCACAAAGAGGATAGGACCATACTCGGGATCATCTTCCCAGTCCTCCTCAAGTCTTTCACCACTAGACTCATTTTCTTCAAACTCTTCATCTCTTCCTTCTCCCTCATCCTCGACTTCAAATGCCGGCCAATCTTCGGGAAATCTAGGGGCCTGAAATATAATTTCACAACCGGGATGAGACTATGTCTCAGCAAGTTCACCCCCTAAGACCCGATTAGTAAACTAATACACCTTAGGGCTGCCTAAGCACAACATGAGTCAGATGACTTACCTTGGCCTCAGATTCCACCTGCATGTTAGCACATATCAAATAGGCACCCAAGTAATCACATCACAAATCGAAGCATCGATCAAATCGACTTAGTCGATCACACGCCAATAAATAGATAGTATAGCTCGCACTAAGCTGACATATCAGAGCCCGTAGGATGATATAGTATATTGTTCTGATCATTCAATCAACCACCAATTTCTTTATCAACTCCGTTAAAATACACGTGTGTGGGGGACACGATCGGCCTTAGCCAAAATATCATATTTTGCTTTTAGAACCTCCCACCATTTTCAACAGCCCATAAAACATATTTTTGGCGCTGTGAACCGACGCCCGATAATTATCAATCAATTATCACAATTCAAATCATTTAGGAATAAATCCTAAAAATAAATAATTAAATCAATTCAGCACAACGTAGGGCTCAATTAAATAAACAGACTGCACCACGACAATCAGCACGAAATTTTGATCGTTGGCCGTCTCAACCTTAATTTCCGGGAAATAAATAATTAAATAATTAATTTCAAGAATTAAATAAATAAACACAATAAATTCAATTTAGCACAATATAAAACTCAATTAAATAAATGGTCTGCAATCATCAGCATAAAATTCCGGTCCCTGGCCATCCTAGTTGAAATTTCAGGAAATAATTAATTAATTAAATTAATTTCGAAAATTAATAATTAATTCCTAAAAATTCATTTTAGGCCCAAATTATTAAATTGAAACCCGATAAGGGACATGAAAAATCCCAATAAGCATCCAATAATTAACAGGACAAGTCTACTTGTTAAATGCACTTTCAATTTAACTAACAAGCACTAACAAGTCTCTAATTTAATTATTGTAATCTAATCTAACCACCTAATTACAATTAAATAAATCTAATCAACCCTTAAGCATCATTAGATCACTAAAAAAGCATTAGTGAGTAAAACTCACTTGCACAACACGAAGACTGGGACACCGCGACGACGATACAACGGCGGCCGAAAACGGGCTCACGACAACTCTCACGGGCTTGGACCGGATGAAAATCTTGGGTTAAGCTTGAACCGGGCCTGAAACAAAGCTGAACTGGGCCTGCCTTTGTTGAAGTTGGGCTACTGAAATTTTTCTTGGGCTTCAAATAACTGAAGCTTGCTGCGACTGGGCTTGAAGACTGTTAGAGATGGGCTGATCAATTTTGTGTGGCTAGATAGAAAGCCCAAGGAACTGCTAATTCTTGGACCGAGAAAGATGCCCGCGACGGAAGCTTGCGACTCGTGAAGATGGCTGAAGTTCACGGAGATACTGGGCCGTGAGACCTGCTGGCTTTGTGCGGCTTGTATTCGGGTAGCTGGTAGTCTACCTTGACCTACTCCACGCGGCAAGATGAAGACCGAAGTGGCGAAGATGGGTGGAAGTGGCTTCTGGCAGTTGCTCGTTGAAGGCATGAGTTGGGAGGTGGACGTGGAGAGCTGCCGCGTGACATTCAGGGTCAACCAACTGAAGTTCGTTGCTGGAGATTGACCCACGGAGCAAGTCTGACGCGTGGAAGCTGATTGCAGTGGTCTTCAACGCTGGAATTTGGGCTGAACTTGGCTGATGTATTCGGTCTTCAGAGATGGGCTGATTCCACTCGGTGGTCAACAAAATGGGCATAAACTTGCTGCTTTTGACCGAAGGGCCAAGATGAACGAACCAGTGGCAAGAATGGAGGGGACTCGATGGACTTTTGGGGGTTTTCGATGCTGGTTCGTTGACCAGCTTGCTGTCCGAGGGACACGAAGGAGATGCTGGGGACGCGTGGGTTGCAGCTGTCGATTGGGAGTGTTTCGGTCTTTATGGACAGCTGCTTCGTTGGAGTCCTCGAGTAGCAATGTTGAAGATGAATGCAGCAGCGAAGATGAAGCTGTGAGGAGGTGTTTTTGCTGAGCAAAAAGTGAAAGGAGTACAAGAGTCGCTGGTTTTGGTGATGGTCACGTGAAGACAAAGGGAGAGAGGCAGTTGGTCTTGCTTGTTGGAGAAGTTGCCGAAGGGGGAAGTCAACATTGCTATCCCCTCCATTAAATGCTTGGTCCCCCCACTATTACTTTCCAATGTAAATTCCACCAAATTAATCCATTTTTAAGCCAAAATTCCAGCTCCAACCAAAGCATGATATTTTGCAAAATATCTCCCTTAAATCAATCTAGACCATGTATAAATACTTCGCCTTCATTAGGCCATCAAAAATGTCCCATACAACCTCCCAAGTGGTCCATTCTTGCTAGGTGTGGAGATGTTACGAATTTCTTAGTAATAAGGCTCCAATTGCACATCAATTTTCTCTCAATTCATTCTCAATTGACTCTCATAAAATCACTCGATACCTCAATGCCTCAATTGCTATTTTTCATCATCAAATAATCCACCTTGCATCTCAATTTTGTATTCAATTTTTAATCACCGGCTCCAACTGCATAAAAATGACCTGATTAATTCAATTGAAATTAATACAAAAAATTCTGGATGTCACAAAAACCGTGTGAGTTAACTAGTGTGGGCTTTAAGCAGTGGTAATAGAAGATGTTCTTTTATTGACCACATTGAATTTAGTCAAGTACTCATTAGAGGTGTGCTCAATAATTAGTCCAGATGAGCAAGATGTCATGACACTCGGGGAGCTAGAGCCTTAGAAGCACAAGGATTTCCTATGCCGAAACTATATCCTTTCTATCTAGCAAATTCCTTGTACCATGTTTATTGTAACATTTAAACTACTAGACAATTATGGGAGTCTTTAGAAAAGAAATACAAAATTGAGAAATTTGTGATAGCCAAATTCTTGAACTCAAGATGGTGGATTCTAAATCTGTCATGAACTAGGTCCATGAAGTGCAAATGATTTTGAACGTCTTTGTTGAGGAAATGTTCTTAGTGAATCATTCCAAATGGCATTTATTATTGAGCTAAGTCTGCAAATGATTTAAGATGATGGACAAAAATGGAGCCGTGGTTTTTAACTGATTTTCTTTGTTTTGGTCAATTATATATGTTGATGCATTCATTTTACATGTAGTCGATCGGTCCTAACAAGAATTTAATTAAGTAGCCGCCACGGAAAAAAGGTGAACTTACTAAAGTAAATTAATTGGTCAGAAGTTCAAAGTGGTATCCGAGGGGTGTCCAAATATATTTTTTTGGATTATATACGGATGGATCATGATAATGAATCAAGACGTATCTACAGCCTTCTTCGGTAAATTTGCAATCTTGTGTTTATTTTAGAATAATTTGCAATAGTGACAAAACATGTGAACCAACACCGACCGTGTTTATGTGGGTCCTACTGCAGAGTCCACGTGATCAATTGTCCATATGGATATGACAAGATCCGAAAAGATCACGCAGTATCTTCCTATTACTTTTCTTTTGTATTGCCGTCCTTCGTCATACAATATTCTGAAATTTGGCTGGTCGAGTAGCTCCACCATCACCCACTAGAAACCGCTCATAGTATATGATTCGGGAATCTATTGTACAGTCTTAAGTCTAGTGAATCCGGTTCATCGCAAATGTCCATTTTGTGGGCTCTAAGTGTGGAGCCAAATTTAGAATAATTTTCTTTTTCGACAAGTGAGGTTTTATTGATGGTATAAAGGACAGGTGAGCTACCCTGCTACACGCTCAAGTCATACAATTCAAACAAGACCCAAATGCTAACATAAGAACTCGTAGTTTTCCTAAGATATTTGTGCAGGGATGACATCATTCTTGAGAAGTCTTCCTTGGACAGCTCTTTTAATCCTTGACACGATAACACTAGCGTTAATAACCTTAGGGTAATTATACCTCACACGCTACGTTTCTTAGGTATCACTTTCAAAGGATGGAGCTTTCTTAGTGTTATTCCCACCCGCTCTTTCATGTCGAGGGTCTTTGGAGTTGAACCATCGCCTAGTTCCCAATCGAAATGGTAAAGCAGTGTTGCAAGACCAAGATGAAGCACCCTATCCGCCAATGAAAGTCCGACGCATATTCTTCTGCCTGATCCAAATGGAATTAGCTCAAAGTTTTGACCCTTGTAGTCAATTTTAGATCCCATGAACCTCTCTGGTTTGAATGCCAATGGGTCCTCCCAAGCATCGGGGTCTCTTCCAATGCTCCATGCATTCACGAAAACCTGGGTATCTTTGGGTATATCAAAGCCCATGAATTTGGTTTCCTTTAGAGCATTTCGTGGGATAAGTAAAGGTAATGGGGGATGCAATCTTAGGGTTTCCTTCACCACGGCTTGCAAAAATGGCATCTTTTCCGTGTCATTTTCTTCGAGCTTTCTGTTCAACCCCACAACCTGGTCAATCTCATCTTTGGCCCTTTTCATTGACTCGGGTTGGCGGAGTAGCTCCGCCATCGCCCACTCGATGGTGCTACTTGTACTCTCCGATCCGGCGAAAAACATTTCCTGCACCATCAAGTAGACCCATTTAGTACAAATATTAGGTCTTGGATACCACAAATGTCCGAGTCTCGTCCTATAATTAAGAGATTCTCTTTGGCTGGAAAAAGTCACCCTTGAATCGTCAGCTCAATAGTAAAATTAATCATGCTTCACCTGATCAACAATCCTGATCAAACACAGCAGTTCCTATTCTTCGAATCGGCAGATGATTGGCACACAAAGAAAGGAACAAGAACTTGAAGTTGACGAAATGAATCCACTAGTGACAACAGAACTATTTATGAAAGAGATGGGGCAGGTGCTTGATTGACAAAAGGAAATAAACAACTGGAATGGCAAGAAATAGTTTGCTGGGAAATAAATAAAAAAGATTTGCAAGAGAGCAAAATGGATTAACATAAGTAAAGCTTGTTCTTCTTATGTCTGCGCGTTTCTATTAAAATGTGCGCTTCTTATAGTCTCAGCTACAATAATTGCTTTACTGCAATTGTGACGGCTTTGAAAAGTATTTCCGCCTAAGAGTTTGATTGCAATAATTATTTGCACTGGTTTTATCCTCGCAATCGACTTGATTTCAGCCAAATTTTGTAAGCCAATGTCAAAATTTCTCGACTTGATTGACATTGACTCGGCCAATCCCTGGTAATTTTATAATAACTAGTTGGAATGCTTGACGAAGACATAAGATTGATTTTAGTGTATTTTAATGAAAAGAAAAGTCAGTGCTTGGACGGCACCAACCATGATTGATTTATTAAATTAGCTACTAAAACTTCTCCGTAATGCGTGATGTGACCCTAGTTGTTTAAATGTCGGTTAAGTTTGTCACGCCACTTAATCAACTGAATTCGACCTCATGTCTCCAAGTGTGGTCATGTTAAACGTGGAAGAGAGGAGCAAACTCACCAGAATGATTATATTGATGTTCTGGGAAGAGATTTTGTGAGGGCCTTCTTTTCCATCGCCCTCATAATCCAAAACTGCGTCCAAGAAATCTTTCGTTGTTCTCATCTCTCCCCTTAGCTTTCGCTCCTCCAACCTCTCTTTCACAAAGCCTTCGGCAATCTTCATGGCTCGACCCATGTCCTTCGCCATACCGGCCTTGATCCCCTGCGGATCCAACCATTTCAACCATGGCATGAAGTCGGCTACGTTGGGCTTTCCGGCCCACTCCATGAACCGGTTCATGGCATCGTAGAACTCAGGCCCATCCTTCGATTTTGGGTCCAATAGATCCCGTGAGAGCACCATGTTGCCCACCACATTAAACGCCAGGAGAAAGAGGAAGTGAGATAAGTCGATTCCTTGCCCTTCATAAAAATAAAATATCTTTATGATTAATTCTAATCAGAGAATGTATAACCACACTTAACAAATTAGACATGTGAAATATAGATTGTACCAAGTTGTGCAACTAGTTAAAGGAAAGATGCTGTTAAATCAAGAGGAATCAATCTCTAAACTGCTCGTAAGCTCCACTTGACTCACTGTGTATGCTTCAATGTCCAACACGAAAGTTTACCTACGCAATTCAATGATAAAGCCACTCGAGCTTTACATAATTCAATAGTAGAGCTACTCTCGTTCGACTCGAACTCCAAAAAAAGAAAGCGAGTTCAACAAAAAAAACAAATTAAATTCCAGTAGCTCTTTGGTAAATTGAGTTATTTACACTAGTATTAATTTGTTGACTTTGTCAATTACAGTAAAAAAAAAAAAAAAAAGATAGAAGTATAGGTAATCCCTAAACTTTTACAAAAGGTTTAATCAGGTCCTTTTTTTTTTTTTTTTTTCCGGTGGAATTAGATCCCTAAATCATATACGTTCTTGTCCGGTTTGGTCTTTCCATTTAAATGGAAACATAAATGTCGAAATGGCAATTAAGTCTCCTTGAATGTCAACACAGTAAATCTGCATAAGTTTTTGAAAGGATTGTGAGAATAATAATTTATTAAGAATCACAAATTCTTGAAAAAATGAGTCTCACAATACTTTATAATTACCTATGATTTGATTTTTTGTGATTCAGAATTGACTGTTATTTTTACAATATATTAAATACCGCCATGCAATCATTTGTCATTTTGAAAAATTTATAATAAAATAACAAAAATTCATAAATAAGGAAATTAAAAAATAACATAAATATCAACAAATCAAAAATAAGGAAATTTGCAAAAGAAGAAATGAAAAACAGAAGTTTTGCGAGTGAACCGGGGGAGACTTTCGTGAACGGAGGCTATGCTGAATTAAGGATGGAGGCAACTCGTCGCTAAGGTGGCAAGGGTGTGCTTGGACGGGAGGTGGTGTCCACCCTAGCCAGCCAGCCCTCCATTCCCTTGTGCATAATTATTAGTTAGATTTTTTTTATATATATATTTTTATTTATTTTTCTTACCCATATCAGAACTATGTTTAGAAAAAAAATTCATTTCACCAAATAAATTAGCTTAGTTAGTGCCAACGTACAGTGCTGATGTGACATTCCTCGAAATATTCCATGTATATATTCAAGAGAAGGGCCAACTCGAACAAAAAAAATTATATAATTGAACATTTTGCGGAAGTGCGAGAACTTAAATCTAGTTGTAGGTTGCTTTCTTTACTGAAATACGTTCTTTGACAGAGTAGTTCCTTCGCCTCTAACCAAACCATCGATTTTACCTATATTAAGAGGGCCATGCTTTGCTCCAAAAAAAAAAAAAAAAAAGGGGGCCATGCTAAGAAGACGGTGTTGTCAAGTGACGGACATACTGATCACATATTCCAAGTGTGGGAAATTTTGCAACCAAAGTATATAACTTTCAAAATCAATTGTCAAGATTGCCTCCTGTGATGTAAACCACAAAAATTAAGGGCCGTTAAAAGAAGAATAATGATATAGAGAGTATAATCATTTAGCATAATAAGAAACCAAAGTTAGAGCAAAACCAACAAACCCAACCTTTCATATCAATTTTAGATTCTGTGCTTGTACCAAAATTAATTTGTAGAATGTCATGAATGATTCTCAAAGGAAAATAAAAATTTTAATCGAAGTTTAGAAGTAAAAAATTACATGAATCTAATGCTTTCTAGATAACGACTTTAAATATATAGCGGTAGTACACTTCAAGATGGCAAATGAAGAACCATCGCCTAAAAGGCAAGAGAGAATATTTCTTAAATCAAAACTATGCATGTTTTGATTCCCCATAATCTCTCTGCTCTCATGTTGCTCACGTTCAAGTTATTGCTTCAGTAGCCCTAGTCATACCTAAACCAGAAACTAGTAGCACATAGTTTAAATTTGTGTAGACATTGATCATCATGAGAGAGTAGATAATTTCGTGCTAGTGACCAACTAAAGAAAGGGATATGAAGATGATATATTTTACCTATTACGATGATTTAGTAATAATACAAAATGAAACACAAACCTTAGAAATTCTAATTTGACAAATCATAAGCAAGCTTTGGTTGCCTACAGGTGTGTAGTCACGGGCTAAATGTATATTATGTTTATATGGTCTAACTTTTCTGATTTCACTCTATGAAAGTCATTTTTTGGCAATTGAATTTTGAAAATGTTATATTCTTGTTGCTAATATCCCACAACTGAGATATGTGGTCCGCGTGTCCTCGTCGTTTCCTAAAAAGTGATCGGACCGTCTTCTTAGCTTTTTCTTCATATTAATAAATAATTAAGGGTTGTGACCCTAGTAAAAATATTGGGTAGGGTATGGGACCTCGATCTTATCTATATGGAGTTTAAGATAATTTAATCTCTCTCTCCCTGTTGCTTCTTTACTTTTCTAAAAGCTATTACTTCGATCATTCGAGGCGACACACAGAAAACAGAGTCAGTAATGACACCAAGTACTTAAGAAATAACCTTTTGTTGCTCGTTTGACTGCCATTTCTTCCTCTATATACATGATCATGTTGTCGACACACTTTTGCCTGAGGTGGGCCGTCTCGTTAACGCGCTTGTTCACGAGGAGCTCCGCGGAGCAGATACGCCGGAGAGCGCGCCAGTAGTCACCATAACGACCAACAGCGAGCGAGCCTCGGTCATAGCCAAGAGCAGTAAACGCCTGGGAACCCTTGCGGTCCGCGAACACTAAGTCATGGCCCTTGAATAACTCCGTGGCCGCTTGAGCTGATTGGATCACCATGGTGTTCACGGAACCGAGCTTCAGCCACAAGACGGGCCCATGCTTGGCTCGGAGGTTGTGGAGGTTCTGGGGCGGCATGGTCCCGAGGTCGAGGATGTTGCCGATCACGGGCCATGCGGGGGGCTGAGGGGGAAGCTTAGTGCGCTTCCGACGGTTGAGAAGGAAAACTAGAAGTGCCGGGAGGAGGAGGCCGAGCCAAAAGAGCGAAATAGAGCAAGACTCCATTGGCTAAGCTTTGAGCTATTTCTCTCCTTACGCTTCTGCGATCATTGCACGGAAAATACGATATAAATAGGCACTCTTATCCTGTTCACAAGAAAGCAACCCAAAACAATAAGTAAAAAGAGATACAGGAGAAAACATTAATTTATCTTTTGGCAATGAAAAGGGGTAAACATGCTGATCACGTTGATTCTTGTTACCAATCCTTTCATCGAAATAGGGAAATTTCATTATCATAATAATTTCATTTTGGTCCAAAAACTTACGTATATTATGCAATCTAAACTTCTAACTCTTAATTTGTGCAATCAAGCCCTATAACTTTAATTCAATATTCAATATATTGATGTCTTGTTCTTCATTGGATTTCACGGATTGCTCTATCAATTTATTTGTCTTGCCAAAATCAAGTAGTTATATACTTACTTTTGCCTTGGTAAGATGGCATGTTATTTATCAAAAATATTATATATATAATCCAACCGCCAATTTGATCGAATTTCTAATCTCCACTCTCCAAAGGACTACTTGATGGTAAAACATGAGTTTCACCAATGAATTCATCATGGATTATCAAAGAAAATCATTTCAGCAATCAAACTCCCAGATAATGGCTGGAGTTTAACCTTGATCAAAAAACAGTTAGTTTATATGAACTTGAATTCATTTTTCTCGTGGCGTTCCTCCTGCACATATAAACAAGAGGGATGATAGTTTATTAATAATTAGGTGTAGTTTATATGAACCTGAATTCATTTTTCTCGTGGCGTTCCTCCTGCACATATAAACGAGAGGCATGATAGTTTATTAATAACTAGGTGTAGTTTATATGAACTTGAATTCATTTTTCTCGTGGCGTTCCTCCTGCACACATAAACTAGAGGCATGTAGTTTATTAATAATTAGGTGTCAATTCACGTGAGTTATCCGTTTATCTCATGGAGATTAGGTATCTCGGACACTCTTCAGCTAGGGATAAAGTAGCATGAGAACAGCGGGCTCGCCAGCTAGAATTTTTATCGATGGTGACTCTAGAGAGGCTCGAGTAGGAAACGGCTTTGGCCAGTATGTAGATTATGTGCACCCAGAAATTGAATCCGAGAGAGATTTATACTTGATGATCCCTCCCATAGTGATGGTGGAACCAAAAAGAATAATGACAACTGTTGGAAGTTTGGAACAAGGCATAAATGAAGACTAGAGAGAAAAATAATGGAAACGAGAATGCTCTTTGCTTCTGTATAGCTACAGATCTGAAGTCCACAACCTTCTAAAGTGGATAGACGTGTGCATAGCTTAACTAAAACAAGAAAGTCCACAAAGTGAAGAAAAAACACATGAACAACAAATGAGACAAAGACATGAAGTCCTTGCTTCTTACGAAGAAACCTCATGTTCTTTGACAAAAGAAAAAAGAAGACAAGACCCTCCCTTTTCAATATGAAAGTTTGTACTCCTTGTTGAATGGTGGAGGGGCTACTCAAACATTGCCCAACATAAATCGCGCCAATAGTCCACAAAGTGAAGAAAAAAACACATGAACAACAAATGAGACAAAGACATGAAGTCCTCGCTTCCTACGAAGAAACCTCATGTTCTTTGACAAAAGAAAAAAAAAAGACAAGACCCTCTGAAAGCATTTACTCCTTGAATGGTGGAGGGGCTACTCAAACATAGCCCACCAATCTTCTTTTGACAGAGACCATGCATTTTGAAGAATACTAAGAACAAATCCAACATGCTCAAATCTTCAACAATCAATTTTATATTATTCTAACACGTGAGGGATCACAATAAGGACATACGTAGGTGGTACTTTAGTACCAGTCCACGACTACCATTTCTGCAACTTCACTTCCCTGCCACCTGTTCACTCGGACTTATATAGGACATAAACGTGCACGAAGGTTGTGCATTGTACGTGGGATGATGTTTGGCTATGTTGGTTTCATCCAAATTCTTTATTTGCGCGATTGTTTTGAACCATCTTATTTCGATGAACTAGCGGCGTTGTTCGGTTTGCAGGCTCCATCGGACGCCTGGGAAGGAAAGGATTATGAAATAGAAGTATTCGCGTGTTTGAAAGGTCTCTTCATGTGGTACTCCATGGACATTGGATCCCCCGAGCGTAGGAAACAAAACGTGTGGACATCAGCATTGATGCTGCCACCGCTGTTTCTTTTTTTTTTTTTTTTTTTTTTTTTTTTTTTTCTGATGACCAAGAAACCACCAGAAATCATCATTCGGGAATCACACGATTCTCTGATGCTTGGTAGCACCGTCAGGTCTTTGCCACAAGCCGTTCTTTAGACATAAAACTTCAGGGGCTGGCCTAGTAATCCACCTCTGGACCCACCGCCACTGTTTCTTTTTAATAAGCAACAAATAGGAAAAGATTAATTAATAAAAAAACATAAATTGTGGTCAATATACACAAATATCACACCTTCCTTTTTGTTACTAAAAATTCTAAAATTGCCAATTATGATGCTGTCACGACCTCTTTTTTTCCGTCTGGGGAAAAAGGAAGAAGGTTTAGGAGTATTTGTCTAAAGAAGCGAACCAATGGCCCTAAATTAGGCGCGGGCTCTCCCAAGCCCATACCTCCCATGACGTTGGATTTTGTTTTTTAATTCTTAACAACCTAAATATTTCTAGGAGTCGCCACTAGCCTATTGGGGTCGGCTAGAAACCAATCGAGACACGAGAGTGTTGTCTCGATTCCTACGCAACCAGAGATTTTTAGGATCGGAAACTTGTTTACGCTAATGTTTCTATTAGCGCCCTTGTGGTACCACTAACTTAAAAGGTCGTTTATCTAAATGGTAACACAATCTTTATTACCAATTAAAACCTTTATGAAACCACGAAGTGTCCATGCAAATGTTTTTGTAGGTTTTTTTTTAATGTCTAGGCTAATCCTAACATAATTTAGAAGATAAATTCACACTCAAATTATTGAAAAGCGATGCGGTAAATAAACATCCAATAAATTGAAAGGACTTGAAAATAAATATGGAAAAGGAAAACCCGATACAAGTCGGGCAAATAATATTACATGGCCTTGTTATTACACCCCGGGACAGGATCCCCTGAGCAAAATGGGAATTTAAATATGCATGACATTACTCTAATGCATGAAATTATTCTAAATAATTTTAATCTAAGCAAAATGGATTATTTACAAAAATGGTTATAAAATACCAAAATAGCATTAAATTAGGAAAATGACCTTTTAAAATTATAAAAATTTCCTAGATGTCATTTCTATCATAATTTGATATCATCTATCATTTTTATATATTTTTTTTTTAAATTTTCATATTTTTTTCATTTTTTAATTTTTTATTTAAAAATAATTCCCTAAACCGATATATGTCGATTTACACTAATATGAGACTGCCCAGTATATGAATATGACAAGAACCAAGCTCAAACGACCGTTTCAAGATCGAAACTTGGTTTGCGCATTTCGTCGAACACTTGGCGTGCCTCAAATCATCTCAAAACAGCTTCCTGGGCTATGTTCGCGGCCTTCAATCTCGACCTGTAAGCAATCTCACAAGGAAGCAAAGTATCTAGGATATACTCTTACATGCAAAGAACAGGTTTAGCAAGAAATCACAGCCTAGAACACACAAGAACCATGCTGAAATCGTCATCCAATATGCGGGTTTAAGCTAATTTTGCAAATCTGGGTTTGAACCCAAGTCAAGCAAACAGGTTGTATACCCATATTCAAGCCCCAACACTCATCACATATGAGATCTAAAGGAAACATTACTTGATCCGACTGAATGTAAGTAACATGAGCTTTCAAATGCAACAAACATCATAGAGAATGACCAACCGAACGCATCAAAACAACCTCTCCAAAAAGCACACATGTAAAGTCCACACTGACCAGCCATGAACTAATGTGGATAGGTTTGTTTTTTGACGATCTCATAGTTCACACGGGGATTTAAAGACCAAACCAAGCTGACCTCAGCATCATTTGTACTCCCATACAACATTAATCAAGCTCATGAAGACAAGTAATGCACGGAAATGGGGTATAGCGAATCAAACATACAGGACTCTTGAAGAGATTTCAACACTAGAAAAAATTCTAGCCTCGAAAATTAGTTTTCTAAGCTGGTTTTCCTCTTGATTTTTCATGGTTGAAACATGTTCAAAATTGAATAAAAATACATCTAGGATACTTATGTTGCTTCCTAGTTTCTTTTTCAAGTGGATCTTGGCCAAGGAAGCCGAGAAAATATCTTCGGGGGCCCGTGGAAGTTGGCTTCTTCAACTGGAAATGAGATCTGCAAAAAGAGAACGGATTCAACACTTAGAAAAATTCTGAGGGTTTCTTGGCCCGCCAGGAGGGTGTTTTTCGAGGGGCTTTAGGAGGTCTTCCCGATCTCCATTTTGGACATGTAACCAATGGTTAGAAAGATCTTTGAGTGAAGTTTCACTCTCTAGTTGAAGGTTTTGGCTAATTTTGGCTGCAAATTTGTGAAAATTTCACTTTGCTCTCTGAAGGTTGATTTGGAATTTTCTGGGTTCTCCCTTGAGTTGCTTCTGGAAGTGTTTTTGGAGGACGACTGTAGCTCCTTCCTCTCTTTTTCGTCTCCTCTCTCTCGCCCCCTCCAAGAGCTTGCTTCCATGATCTTCTCCCCTGAATTAGAGGATTTTTTGGCCGGTCTTTTGTCCACCTACTAAGCTTGCCAACTAAGCTAGTTCACCTACTCTTCTGACTTAGCCAAAATTTTCAACTTCTGTAGCTGTTGAGTGTGCCGGTTTTGCCACGATTTTCCCGTGCTTCCAACAGCTTATCCCTGGCCAATTTCTGTCCACTTGTAGCACCAATCATGGTCTTCCATCACGTGCAAAGATCGAGCTAAATGGGCGGTTGAGTGGGATATGGTGGGGCCACCAGTATGCCTACTTAGCAACTCCGGAATTAAGACTTAACCATGGGCAGGGTTTTGGTAGTTGGTTTGAATGCTTTAATCCACCAATTTGGCTGCGGTTTTTGATCAATTAGCAATCTTATGTGTAGTATTTTATGATCTTGACCATTTTTCGCCATTGTCTCTATCCAATTTTGCAAGAGAGTCCCTCAAAGTTGGCCATTTTCTTGCCCGAAAATGCCCAATTTAATGCGATTTGGTCCTTTTTGCCCGATTCCATTAATTAGACCTGAACCAAGCTCAATTTCAACTCAATTGGGGGCCAAGACGATGATTTAAGGGCTCGGGTGAAATTTTGCAAAATTTGCGAATTGGTCCCTCAACTTTTAAAAATGCACTTTGGCCCCAACTTGCCCTTTTAATTCCAATCTGACCTCCTAGGCTTGGCTAGTCACATTTAGATCATTGGCCCCAACTTGCTTCTTTTTTTTTTTTTTTTTTTTTTCTTTTTTTCAATTTTTTTATATTTTTATATAATTTAATTTATTATTATTTTTTTAATTTTTTTTAGGAAAAAATCTTCCATTAAAAAAAACTATACTAAACACCTGGATAATCTATATGCAATAATTTGATATGAAATATTTTTGTGGAAAAACAAGTTCCCATTTTTTTGGAAATGATTTTTGGGCAAAAATTTATTGTCAACAGTGCAAGTACTCTAAACTGTTTTTAGATATAAAAAGCCCAAATGTTATACCAATGTGACAATTCATATGTGTATAAGTTTGAATTTTGTTGTGAAATAAAAATAGTTGGGAGTATTTGTATCAAGTTTGGAATCTTTGGTAACAGAAAATTAGGATATTTATGTCATAGTGAGTACAATTTGAGTTTTTTTATTGGTATTTGCCCAACTAGAAATAAAATCGAGAAAATCCGTGAAACTCAAGAGATAAAGATGAAGGGTTATCAATGATCCTTCTATGGTGTTTGTTATGGGGACTATTTGGGACATTCCAAAATGTCACGCGATATGTGTCTTTTCCGATTTATAAATTATATTTATTATTAACATGCGGAAGTACGATAGAACTTTCACAACATCCCCTACAAGAAATCTCATGAGTTGAATGATTCACAAAGACAAATTTTCCTTTCATAAACCTTTTCCAAGAATTAGTGCAAGTACCAATAATAAGCATAATACAACACAATAACTTTCGGAAGAAGGTCAGGTCACATCCATGCTACTATACTACGGATCGACAAATTTGCCAATTAGCATGCTATTGTTGTCGAAATTAGGAGGACCATTGAAGTGCCTAAGTGATCCAACCAACTCCCCATCAATGTTGGTGTACTAGGCAACAAATTGATGAGAGATTTACCTCGGTGTACCTATGTCAATCTATACCATTGATGTCACAACCTCCTTTACTCAGAGGTTGAACTGCAGGCTTTTTTGTGACACCCCAAGCTTTGTCGCCATCCCGAATTCATTTGCTTCTTATTTATGCACATGTGGAAAGCGTAAACATACAATTCCCAACACAAATAACATGGAAACGTGAGATACAAACACCACTAACATATTTCCAATATTATATGAGTAATAATGATGCAACCAAGCTTCAAGCACAAATGAATGACAATTCTTGCAATCATTCATGCATATGATGCATTCCTTGAGCTTATGCACTCTAGCCTTTCTCTCTTGCTCATGCATGCCATGCTTATTAAGCCTTTCTCTTGTGCTCGGGACTTGAACCCAAGTCTTCCTGGAGCCGTCTTGGGACTCAAACCCAATTCAATTCAGGCTTTTAAATTGGGCTTTTCGGAACCGTCTTGGGACTCAAATCTAATTCAATTCGAGCTTTTTAACCGTGCTTCTGGCTTTTTGCTAGCTTTTGGGACTCAAATCCAGTTAATATGCTCGAGACTCGAACCTAAGTCTTATGCCAGCCTTTGGGACTCGAACCTAGTTTTTTCCAAGAATTCAGGGATTCAAACCACATTCTTATCTTTTCTTATCTTTACTCAAGCACAAATCCCTTCTTGAGGATGTACTCGAGCCTTCTACATGTGCCATGAACTATGCACTTTATGCTCAAACATGATGCATGTGCTATAAAATCATGAATTTTCTCATCAACAACATCTCGAACAAGCCTAAGCCCAAAGCCCCGCTTGAGTAACAAGCATAAAGGAACCATGCACCAATCCAAGACATGAATTCGGTAAGCCTTAATACCGAATCACATCTTATGGCTATGAGCGAACCTTGACTTGTATCGAACAAAAGCTATGAACCATGACTTCGTACTAATCATACAAGAAATTCAAGTACATGAACAACTCATAGGATACACCAATCATCTAAGAATCAATCGACCTATCCTCGGCTTGTTCGCAAGAGGATTTCTTAGAGTCGAAGATATCTCGAATGTTACTAAAAGAAGGGAGAAACTACTTAGAATCATGGCTATTGTGCATTTTGGTTGCCCTATAAAGATATATACCACTACTACGGATGTGGTAAATGTAGAAACTAATATTACTTATTGTAAAGCTCCATCCATTGTATGGATAAAAAAGAGCCTGGGTGAGCTTGTCCCAATGCATTTTGAAGCCTAGTATATGGATAGGATCTCTTAGCGGGTTTGACAACCCGAACCTGAATCTCAGTGATATGGATGAGCCATCCAAGGATTCAGACTAAGTTAAGCATATCGGCCCTATATAATAGAAGAAAGGTTCCCAATTTTGGTTAGTACCCGCCGTAGTGGAGACAGGGATACCCCAAGCCACTTTTGTATGTAAGATAGGCTTGTAATCTTCACTACTCATGTAATATATGAAATATGTTAGTGGTGTTTCTATCTCATGTTTCCATTTTATTTGTGTCGGGGATTGTATGTTTACACTTTTCGCATGTGCATAGATAAGAAGCAAATGAATTCGGGATGGTGACAAAGCTTGGGATGTTGCAAAATAACCCACAGCTCAACCTATGAGTAAAGGGGGTTGTGATAGCGTTGTGTTTTCCTTGCCAAATTTAGTTGACGTTTGCTTGGAGGACTATGCAAGATGTAAACGTCTCCACAACTGGGCAACTACCTCACCTTTAAGTCATTAAAGATTTTTGGGCTGGCTGCATCGGAATATATTGAGTCAAACCATTCATCTACTTTAATGGCATCATTTCCTAGTCTACTAAGCTTACAGATCAGTGATTGTGAAAACTTGAAAGCCATGCCACTAATTCCACAGCTTGAGGATTTAATAATTATTAAAGTCAACATAGAGTTGATAAATCATATATTTTGCCTTTATAAGTTGAAGGCTCTATCTATCTTGGAGATGCGGTTTCTAGAACGTTTGCTTGAGAAGTGTTTGAAAAGTCTCACGTCACCTGAAATTCTTTATATCTATGATTGTCCTCAGTTAACTTCCCTCTCACTTGGCACACGACATCTATCAAACCTTGTGCATCTCAATTTAGAGGGTTGTGAGAAGCTTGATTGCTGACCTTCAATCATTTCAATGGCTTGAAATCATCCGATGTCCCTCATTGGCATCATTACTCGAAAGAATGCGAAGGCTTGCATCCCTTAGTCACCTAAAAATTGCAGCTTGCCCAGATTTGGAGGAGAGGTGGGAAAAAGATGCAGGCAAGGACTGGTACTAGATTGCTCATATCCTGCACATAACCCACCAGCTCGAATATTACGAGCAAATCCTATACCTTGACTGGAAATTTTCCACTTTTCTTTCTGCAGGTATGTGGAACCTTTTTCCCATAATTTACATGTATAGTTTCGTTCAAATTGGGGTTCGATAACTGATTCTATTGGGAACATGGACAAATCGCTGATAGTTTGGGACATATCCTTGTTTGTACCCCATATGCAGGTATTTGCAAGGAGTGGAAACGTTGATGTCGACGTTGTTCCTTCAGGATCTATGTTTCTTGAACTTTGTGTTCACATAGAATCCCAAAAATCATCCGATCCCGGCTTAAAGGAAAGGATTTGCTTGTCTGGTTGTTTAGCCTGCTTGGACTAATCAACTTCGACAAATGCATCCGTTTTCACGTTGCCTTGGTTATTCTTTCAGCGAGTAATTTCTTCGTCAAGATATTCAGTAGCTTTAATTACTTTAATCTCGCATAAAATTATAAAAACTGTTGGAGTGGAAACGTTGATGTCGACGTTGTTCCTTCAGGATCTATGTTTCTTGAACTTTGTGTTCACATAGAATCCCAAAAATCATCCGATCCCGGCTTAAAGGAAAGGATTTGCTTGTCTGGTTGTTTAGCCTGCTTGGACTAATCAACTTCGACAAATGCATCCGTTTTCACGTTGCCTTGGTTATTCTTTCAGCGAGTAATTTCTTCGTCAAGATATTCAGTAGCTTTAATTACTTTAATCTCGCATAAAATTATAAAAACTGTTGGAAAGGAAGCAAGTGGTTTCCCTACACATCGTAACAAGAGAACTCATGTCAATTCTCAATCTAAAACTAACTTATATACAGCGTCTATCAGATGACACATTAATTTAATTAACTAAGTTTGGTATATTTTACGATAATAATTACTAGAAAAAAGTGATAACTGGCGTAGGCAAGTCCATCCTAAAAGCAAGAATTCCTCCTCCAATTGGGCATTAGCGAAGGCTCAAGGTCCTAAAAGTGTGAATGAATTCGGGGCCAGCTTTGATCAATCTACAATTAGTCTTACATTATGGTTGCTCTATTATTGTCTGGGTACATTTTTTCGTCCCATTCCAAATGTTGCCTAACAAATCAAAATGTAATGTAATGGAAACAATTAGTATATTATATCAACAAGGATTTGCAGAATAAATCCATGTTATGCAAAAATCATTAGTATATTATATCTACAAACAATAAGTAAAGCTACTATGTGGATATTTTGACTGCCTTGCATTAGCTCGAAAAGAAGAATGAGATACACAAAAGGTTTCTTAAAACATAGATTGCCTGGAGACTAAAAGGTCAAAGCTTGCACAAGATGCACTCCTATCCTGCCTCGAACCCCGAGCGCACAAACATCCCACAACAGTCAAGTAATTGCAACGTTCTAGGACGCATTGCCGACCCATTCTTTTTATTTTTTGATTAAACGCATGTAGAAGCAATTATATAAACACTCAATCAACCAACAAATACTTGGGGATAGTACACACAATACAAACATTTTCAAAACACTGCTTTTATTTATTTCTTTACTAACCCCAAGAAGCTTAATAATTACAAGCCCTTACATTGTAGCTCCCTACCAACCATCTCAAAAACCAGCAAAGGGGTCAAGGTTAGCCTAAACTTTACTAACGCGAGGCCAACCAAAAGTGACGCCATTGGGACCCTAAACTGCACATGATGGTCCTTCATATTATGGGCCTAAAAATATTTAACAACAATGGGTTGAGATATAAATCTCAGCGAGTTAACAGCCTAAGCCCCGATTAAGACGCAAATTAGTATCGGAGGCCACCTAAAAATGCAACGACATATAATCTTATCTCACCCTGGCACACCCTGCATGTTAGTACGTCATATATGACATTATCAATACAATAAACATAATCAATAATCAAAACACATAACTCTCATGCACCAAACATTCACACGGATCCCGTTATAAGGTAAAACCCATTTCGGCACGTCCCATACCATGCCTAACAGTTTTACTCCATAATCAAGTGTAATGCATCACAATCATTCATACGTGTTTTGATTATTACGACCTATTAGGCCACGGCCAACACACGAGTTGGCGGTCTTTAGGCATGACCAAGTATCGTCCCACTCCATCGGGCACGGCATCGTCTAGAACTCCCACCTAGACGGCATTCCATAAAGGAGTATCGGTCCGGCCTCAACCGCGACTTGACATCCAGACTCCCGCTGAGTATCCGATAAAAATCAGGCATTATCCCCAAACTTCCATTAGGTAATGGGTTCACTTAAATGACTACACAAGCACACCAACAATCAAACCAATTATTATTGCAATTAATTAGCCCAAAACAAAAGAGTTCATTTTCAAATAATCAACTTTGACAATTTTTCACACTTAAAAATCCCAATAAAATATTCGTATGTGGTCACGTATTTGAAATCAATCCATCAAATTTTGCACACTTCCATTTTAAAACCCCATTTTTTTATTTAGCACGTAAAATTTGGTGTCCAAATCCGACACCTCAAAATTCTCTATTTTCTTAACCACAAACTTTTAAAAAATAATAATAATAAATAAAATCTATACTTGGGCAATCAATAACATAGCATCATAAGTTTAAACAATCGGAATTAATCACAATCTCATTCAGGAAAACAGGCATAAAATTCTACTTAACGGTTAATCTGTCATTAATTACACTAATCGCGATTAGGGGTGAGCGTGGTTCCGGGTAGAACTGGGAACCGGAACCGATCCGGAGGAGGATCCGGTTCGGTTCCCGGTTCTGAAGAGGTCGGTTCCAATTCCCAGTTCCTTTTTTTAGGAACCGGCGATTCTCGGTTCAAGTTCCGATTCGGATGAGAATCGGAACCGCAACCGAAACAGGAACCAAAACCGACACTGGGAACCGGAACCGGAACCGGAAGCGGTCCGGTTATGGCTAAAAAACCCAAATCAGTTGAGTTAGGTTAGGGCTAAAGAAACCCCAAAAGCAAAAATCCACTCACTTCTTCCACACGACACTTTTTTTCACTCACAGTTCTCTCTCTTCGCCCGTCCGTTCTCCACCTCTGCTCGACGCCACCGCTGCTCGCCCTCGACGCCACCGCCGGTCGCCCTCGACGCCACCGCCGTTGATCTCTGTTCGAGGGTCGCGGCCACCTCTGCTCGCCCTCGATGGCACCGCAGCTGACCTCTGGCTCGCCGTTTGCCCTCGACGCCACCGTCGCTCGCCCTAGACGCCACCACTCGCTGACCCCTGCTTGAGGCCACCTCCTCTCGCCCTCGACCGCACCGCCGCTGACCTCTGGCTTGCCGATCGCCCTCGACGCCACTGTTGCTCGCCCTCGACGCCACCGCTCGTTGACCCCTGCTCAAGGCCACCTCCTCTCGCCCTGGACGGCACTGCCGCTGACCTCTGGCTCGCCGCTTGCCCTCGACGCCACCGTAGCTCAGGACACCGTCGCTTGATTTTTGAGTAGGTGGAGATTTGCCTGTCTAGCAACATTATGCACTCGTTACTTTACCGATTTCATGCGGCATCACAATTAGCGATAGCTTTACTCAAGTTGAAGGCCGCGTTCTACTGGCTCCTAAGGTGCCACTGCTAGTTTCCCTTTTGCATTTTGTTTGCTGGATTTAAAAAAAAAAAAAAAAAAAAAATTTATGTTTGTTTGCAATGGACTGTTAGACAATCATCTACAATAACACAAACTTCTGTGGCTTCCTTCCTAGCTAAAAGTGGGCAATGGAGAGGATTTCTTCCCCCGCAATGGATGGTGGAGCTTTCAGAATAAGGTTATTTGAATTATATGCCACCAATTATTGTGTTCAATAAGTCTGTTTATGCTATCTTTTCACTCTTCTGCAGAAATTTGTTGAGCCAGCTAAGATACAGAAATGGGCTGTGGTGAACTTCTCTGCTCGGTGTGACGTGTGTGGGCTTATAAGAGACCTAACTAGATTAGCTGAAATGAAAGGACTTGTGAGTCTTATATCTTGTTTGCTGCAACATTTGCCTTGATGACTGATAGACACCTTTTTCATCCCCTGATTGCCCTGTTAATTGTGTTTCTTATATCTTGTCCAGTGTCAATTATAATGCAACATCTTCCGATAAGCTAATGAATAGTCCGTGACCATCATGCAGCTCACTGAACAACCTTTTGACGTGTTTGAGGAAAGCCCCCAATTCAGAAGAGCCCCTCCTGCTGCTAGAGTGGATAAAATGTTTGAGGAGATACAAGCTAAACTACCTGGGGCACCGCTCTTCCTTCTTTGTTTGATTCCTGAGAGAAAGAACTGCGAAATCTATGGTATAGTCCACTGCATCTGTTTGTTTGTATTGCTAAATTCTTGGTTACATATCTATGATTACTTGTCTTCATTCAATAATTTAGGTCCATGGAAGAAGAAAAATCTCTCTGACTATGGAATCATTACCCAGTGCCTTTGTCCCATGAGGATCAATGACCAGTACCTTACCAATGTTCTTCTCAAGATTAATGCAAAGGTCAACAATTCTAATGAGTAATTCTTTTAGATCCTTTTTGTGTTGTGAGTTAACCAATTGATGATGATTTAACTTGTAGTGGTCCATTGCTCGATGATTATCAAACCATACATTTATACTTGTACTTTCTTCCTGCAGCTTGGTGGCTTGAACTCTTTGTTGACGTGGAGCGTTCTTCTATTCCTGTGGTTTCCAAGGTTCCACCATGATCCTTGGAATGGATGTGTCTCATGGCTCTCTTGGGCATTCTGATATTCTATCCATTGCTGCGGTGATGTGCTAATTCAACTCATGTAATTACTTGACGTGTAGCTTGCAGCAGGTGCATAGTGGCTTATAAGATTCTCTGTCAATTACATCTCAAACGCAGGTGGTAAGCTCTCGCCAATGGCCACTAATCTCTTCACTACAGAGCAACTATCCGTACCCAATCCCATAAGGTGAGCTTGTGTTGTCTACTATATTTATATGGGAGAGTGCTTCTGCTTAATTTTGAATCATGTGCAAGATCGCATCTTATGACCACATGTGCATCTTCCAATAATTTGTTGCTTTATCCCATATGTCAAGCCTTCTTTTGGTTTCTGATTTCAGAGAGCTTCTTTTGGACTTTTATGTGAGTTCCGACAAAAGGAAACCTGACCAGATTATCATATTCAGGTCTGTATCTTTAATGATGTGATGTCTTAAGTGTGCCTAATTTGATGCATTATCTATATTACCAATCCTCTTTTAAGAGGACTAGGAGCAATTGATTGCACTCTCCAGAGGGACAAGTGGTGGTGTCTCAAGCCTATGTAAAAGGCACATAAGGAGATGCATGAGTGATTGTACTTTTGTTTTCACTTACTCAAGTTTGCTCACCCGAACATAAAAGGGACATAATGGGTGTGCTCTAGTATATTTTGGGAACTCTTCCTTCCCCATTTCTCGTGAGAAATTTTCAATTTTATTCTCATCGATCGATAATATTTTGGATTAAAAGTTTTGAGTTGTTCATGAGTGTTTGCAGCAGGATGGCATGAGTCAAGCTATTCTTCTTTTACTACTCGATTTTCTGCACTTGCCTATATTGCATAATGAAATATGACTTTTCGCTGGATATGGTGAGTAAAGCCGAAAAAATGCCTTCTGTTACCAACTTGATACTGTCAGGTGGCTTCTTTTGGTTGTCCTTTTGCAAAGTCAATCCCTAAAGGCCCTTGTTGTTTCAGGGATGGAATCAACGAGTCTCAGTTCATGCAGGTCTTGAACATAGAATTAGATCAGATCATTGAGGTCAGTGTAGTCTGGACTGGATCGAAGTGAAAGCAGGTTCTCAGTGTTGTTCCACCAATTTATGAAATTAAAGTGTTTTATGCTTGGAATTTTTTCTTCAGGCCTGCAAGTTCCTTGATGAGAAGCGGTCCCCAAATTTGTGGTGATTGTTGCTCAGAAAAATCACCATACAAAATTCTTCCAGTCTGGATCTCCAGAAAATAATGTTCCTCCTGGTAGGCCTTTGCTTAACAGCTTGACCTTGTCTCCACTGAGTGGATCTGTTGAAATTGAACGTTGGTTCTGAGTATTGTTCCACATGTTTACATACTTCAATTTGCAGGAACCGTCATAGACAACAAAGTCTGTCATCCTCGGAACAATGACTTCTATCTTTGTGCACATGCAGGGATGATAGTAAGTTCCTGCATTAACATATAACCTACTACAGGGGGGCATGGGTTTGTACAGGGCATGTGAAACGCATGATGTGAGGAGGCAATGTTGTCTTCAAGATTAGTGAAGAACTTGTAATCGATGCCACAAATAAAGGGAATATAACTCGGCTAATTAATCATTCGGTAAGTTCCAATAGAAGCATTTTTTAACTAAAAATGAAAAAAAAAAAAAAAAAAGTGTTGGAACCTGGAACCGACCCCGAAACCTGTGACAGGGTACGTTTTAAGTTTTGGTTTCAACGAATAGGTTCTAGGTTCCAAATTTTTTTGAACCTGTACCCGAGGGTAGGTTCCAGATTCCAAGCGGAACCTGTGAGGAACCGGGAACCGCTCATCCCTAATCACGATTAATTAAGCTAATCACAATTAATTAAACTAAACTTGATTAATTAACCTAACTATAATTAATTTAAAATTAATTGACGCTAACTAAAATAATTATGATTAATTAAATAAATCACGATTAATAAAACTAAACTCAATTAATTAATTTAATCATGCTTAATTAATCTAATAGAATTACTTAAATTAATCACACTTAAATTTAATCTAAACCATCCTTAATTGCAATTAAGGATAAACTAAAATTAACTAATAATAACCACCATCATTATTAAACTAATATACCCATAAACGTAATTAACGCCCTAATCCACTATTAGGAGGTTAACTCACGGATTTCCGGCGATAATGAGTTCGTGGTGAAGGCAAGCTCGTGGCGACTGCGGCGTGACGGCGATGAAAACACGAGTCTCACGGCACCGATGGTGGCATGAGCAACATGGCAAAGACGGTGGCATGAGCAACATGGCAAAGACGGCGGTGGCTCCTCACGCTCACAGTCTCCGAAAGTAGTTCGGCTTGGTGGTGAACTGGCAATGGTGGCTAGCGGTAGTGAGCGGGCCGCAGCAAGGATGGTGGCTCACGATGGTTGTGGTTCGGTGATGGCGGTGCGGCGGTCAAGCGATGGACGACGGTGGCAAGAACGGTGGTGAGAAATGGCGTGACTTGCGGCAAATGAGGGAAGAAAAAACAAGAATGAGAAGTTGAAGAAAATAAAAGCAAATGGAGAAAGTGTTGTGGGGTGAGTTCGGCTGAGCAAGCGGGAAAGGAAATGGGGCAGCCAAAAAGGGGAGAAGATGAAGATGAAATGCTGAAGCTGAGGGAAAATGAAAGCAAGCAGAAGGTGAAAGCTCGGCTGAAGCTAGGGGAAAGGAGAAGAAGAGAGAGGGGAGAGAGAGGGAGAGAGTAAAGAAAAGACAAAGGGGAGGGGCTTGCAGGGATGGCGTGAGGGAAAAGGAAAGGGAGAGTGAGGGAAAGAAGAGAGAGAAGAGAAAAAATAAATAAAAGAAAAGGGAGGGAATGATTAAGCTGAGGAGGGACAGTGGATGGGGTGGACGCGTGGGGAGAGAGGGCGAGAGAGGGAACTTGACATTTTACCAGATTTTTCTCAACAAAACTCATGATTTCTCCCACCCACTCCCCTTAAAACCCCCCAGCCCAGCCTAATGCTTTGTCCCCTCTTACTTTCTTTTGTTTTCCTTTATATTAAAAACAAACTTTTTGGTCCAAAAATCACCATTGTGTATTGGATCCGAATTTTCCCTATTTCCAATCTCTAATTTTTTGTCTGAAAATTTCGGACTCGCCGATAATTCGATGGACGACGAGACGACATACAATAATTAAATCTTGAAACCCTCAAAAGTTTGATACCCAAAATCAAATTAAATTTCGTGATTAAAAATTGATCGAACGCGATTTTAATACGACCTAATTTATTGGATGACTTTTAGGGGTTCTCGCACGGTTGATTCGTGGTCGATAATTTCGATCCTCGATTGTCATGTAATCGTGAGGATTCAATTACATCTGAATATAATATCAATAGAAAATCGACTTATTGTCGTTCTACGTGAATATTGTAATCGTATGGAATCACCCGCGAATCGATTACGCACTTCCGTTGAATCAATGTATATCTGGTCAGTAATTGATTTATACAGCATAATATTGACCCTTGTCAATTCTTATGATCGAGCGATCTATACCTGATTCAATTCTTTAGTCTTTCGCGATTAACCCTATACGGTCTTGCCTAATAAATTAATTAACTTGTGAGTGATCAATTCAAAGTAAAGTAACTATAAGCGCATCGACAAAAGAATCATTTCATATATTTGAAATATGGCTAAATTCAGGATATCACAACTCCTAAGTAATCTTTTAGGAAGTCTTGTTATATTTTTGGCCTATCACTTCTAGTTTTAACTATATTTCGTCATGTGATTGGAGCTTCTACATTACCAATAATTCATCAAGATGATAAAAGTATAGTTCTCTCCATTGGATACGGACATATCAAAACATTATTTAGGGCGATCACATACCATTTTTCACAATTCAAGCACACAAGTATAGAGTTCGGCTACTTGGAGGCCTATGAAATATCCTAAAAGCTTAGACTTTTAGCCTATACAGGTGGTCTTGACAAAAAGTAGTTGCATGTAGTTGATAGGATTTGGAAAGTGACAATTTTTTATCTGATAAGCCCCTCATACCCCAAACAATCGGGCCAATTTTGCAAGACTTTTTTCTCATATGATTTCACATAATGGTCCACTGCTAATAGATGTGCATGCCAAAACGAAGAGAGTTCTTCTTGCTTGCATCTCATTATATTGAGAGATCAAATCAAATCAAACAAACAAAAGCACCACATAAAGGAAATACAATATGTTCATATAGCACAAGTATACTTAGTACCTCGATCATTCTTATTAGTTGTCTCCCATCCTTTGGTTATTGTCTAACGGTACGTCATGCTTCTCTCCTTTTTGTTGATTTGCAACGTGACTTCGTAGATTCATACCCATCTAATGTTCAACTGTTATTGCTCTTAATTTAACCTTTGGGTGTTTATTTTTACCCCTCAATTTATGATACTCAATCTAATGATTGTTCGAGCATTTAAATGCCTTTAGCGTTATTTGCTTCAGCAAACTTACATAAGGCGAGCTAAATTCATGAGTTCAACTAAAAAGTTAAATATATACCATAAGAGCGATCGGGATGTTACGTCTCAAAAAGCGTGAAATCTCAAGTTTAATTCTCCATCAAAATAATTATTTAGGTCATACCATAGAAGAGTAATTCTTCCAAAATTTCCTAATCCCGACCTTGATAATTTGTCTTTCGACTAAACCGAAAGGATATATTTAACCTCTGGTGCGAGAAAATTTACCGAGACACCACCTGGTCAAGCAAAGGGAAACGGATCAGATCCTTAACCGAAGAAAATGGTAGAAACAGCAAAGAGCTACCGAGTCGCGCGAGTCCCTCTGCTCAGCGCAACGGCTTGTCGTTCAACCGTTCTTCGATCAAAGTTTCAATCTCAACGTCGTCCAAATTTCTTTCGCCTTCTCTTCCGATCCGGCGAAAGCTGACCGCAGCGTAGAAGAAGGCTCCCGAAACCATGCCCACCGGTTGCGGCATCAGAGCTCTCTGGACCCTCAACAGCCACGACGCCGTCGTCTCCTCGAGGTCGTTCTCTCTCGTGGGTTTTCGTTTTTGCGTTCGAAACTGTTGGTGGGGTCACCGGTTTTTCCGATACTAATGCTGTTTAGCAACTGGGTCGCTTCGATTATGTATGCTTGTTTTGATGCCGGTGTTTAATGTTATTTATAGCGAGACTGGTTCAGGAATTTGGTTTTACTGAGTGGTTGATGGGGCAGAGACCCCCTGTCGGCCGCTTGCTGTGACCCACTCGCTTAAATTCTCGGTTAAAGGGTGTAGTGATTGCTTTACTGTGTGAATGTGAAAAGTTGTTTCAGTAGCTCTTATATTGTACTTAGAGAAGGGGTTGGATTAGTGTTAACCTCTGTGCTTTGTAGAGTGGATGGAGTCGGGGAACCGCGACGATGACAAAACCATCTCCTCGCAGAGGCTTGAACTATGGAGTGCCTGGCTTACTGCTGTGGATTGTTTATTGATGGGAGTTTTATGTTTCTTCTTTTGATTGGATGCGATAACAGGAGGTTTCCGGTGGTGGAGTAACAGTGGCGGGCGGCTTGCAAAAGTGAGATTGAGCACAATGGTGGCAGTGTTGACGGCATGGCATCGCTGTATTTGCCATCTGATTCAGAGTTGGTGTCTTCATTTGCAGAGAGAAAGAAGAGGTTTGTCAAGATGTCACTACAACGAGTTGAGAGCCTCTTGGTGTTTCACTTGATGAGTTTACTTGGATTTTTGCTTATATTTCTACACATATTGAACACTTCTATTAATTCCCTATGTCAAAACTGCATTTGCATGTTGTTTGCTGATGTATGTCTGATGTAGATAGCCTCCAGGAACAATCATTTGCGCATTATATCTCTGTCTTGTCTCCAAGAATTGATGCTTGGCATTTGTTCCCTTAAGTCGCTGTAACATTGGTTCATAATTTGCCTATTAATGAATGTGGATGTTTAGTGGATGCTAGAGTCACTCTTGTTCAAATGCCATGGGTTTCATTATTGAGTATATGAGGAAGTGGTTGCATTCTTGAGAAAAGATGCTTTGTGAGACTGGACAAAATATGTGAGCTTTGGTTGTTTAAAGTTTGGGAGTTAATTTTGTTGTGATCTGTTAATAGCAAGTGCTTCACTCTGTTTATTATTTACTGATATTACATACCAAGTCTAAATAATGATAACTGGATCAGATGGTTATTAGACTTGCATAGCTATTGAGATCAAATATTGCAGTTTACTTGTTTCTACTCTCATGTGACTTCAATAATTTTCTATTAATTTACATCATTTGTCTATGTTTAGAGAAGGATCTGTTGGTGGATTTGGCATACATGTGTCTCAGTCTGCTGAAGGTTCAGATTCTTGGGTAGATGATCAGTGACACGTCACGTCATTAGCATTTACATTATCAAAGAAGAGGCAAGAGAGAATTATCTGTTGTGGCCTTTGATTCTGCATATGAAGAGCCAGTTCTGCATCCTTGTACTGCATTTGGTTGAGCTTCGACATTTAAATTCATATAAGGAACTATGTAAAAGATCTGATTGTGGTAATGCTATTCGAGGAGTAGATGGAAGTTTGTCTTCACTCCTGCTTGATCTTCCATCAGTCACAGGATATGGTAAGTTACTCATTTTATTAGCTAGGAGGCATTAGAAATCTCTCTCTGTTCTATGGCATCAAACCATCAGTATACTTTGCACTCTCTTCCCTAACTAGATTGTTCTAAAAGTTAAAGGAAACAATTGAAGAATGCTTTGTCATGGTAAAAACATTGCATGCAACTTGAAGACTGGTTTCGATTTATGGGAGTGTCTTTCTCATATCATGTCCATTTGTGATATGCCTAAGTTTTATCACCTAACTTAACCAAAAGGTAAATTTATCATCACATTGTAAATTCAGCATGATTTCCTATTCATTTGTCCTTCGTGAGGTTCTCTTTTCCTGTCGAGACAGATATAATCCAGATTAACAGGCATACTTGTGCATTAGGCTTGTAGCAATGGAGTAATAGTTATAGATTGTGCTGGTTTGTAATTTATATCATCTAGAATCATTTACATGCCTTTTTCTTTCACTTTGACTACCCTTGAATTACTGAATCCTATTTGAAGCATTGAGTGATGGTGACCCAGCATTACCCATTGTCTCTTCTTTAATGATTGTTGTATCTACTCTCATTGGCACTAATTGTTTCCTCGTTATCTGTTTTGCAGGGCATTAATGGTAGCACATACATTGGCGAGATAATTTCTGGGGATATGGCTGAACCTGAAGTGATTGTGAATGCATCCCCATCTGTGGAGGGTTATTGGATTCCTTAACTGGCAGCATAGGTATATCATCAAGAGCAAAGCCTGTGGCAGCTCCAGTTGCATCTTTAACTCCCTCCAACACTTCTGTTGGTGTTGTCTCATCAGATGCTTTGAAAGTTGGTTCAAGGCCATCGAATAAGGATGCACTAAGGATTTATATTAGTAGCTCAATGCCCTTTGGTCAGTGATGTTTACTCTGCTTATAGCAGCTGCTTTTATCGCCTTTTTCTTCTGACCTGTGCTTTTCCTCTTTCTAGGATAGGCTAATGGTTTATTTGTTTCTATTCTTTAAATATAGGTACCCCTTTGGATCTCAATGCTTCCAATATTTTCTCTTTCAAGCTTAATGGGTTTTCTTCAGCAGATCTGCCTCCTGCAGATGTCAAACAGCCTGCATGGAAGTCATATCTTTACAAGGGGAAACAGAAAATACTTTTTACTATTCATGAAACTGTTGCTGCTGCGTGTATAATCGTGATGAAATTCCAGACAGCATTTCAGTTTTAGGTCAGGTTAATTGTCGAGCAGAATTAGAAGGACTGCCTGATGTGTCCCTTCCTTTGAACAGGACTGAATAGCAGCCACATTGAGTCTTTATCATTCCATCCATTTGCTCAAGTTCCAGAACCGGGGTTTGATAAGCAGTCAGTGATGTTTTCACCACCATTGGGTAATTTTGTCCTGATGCGTTATCAAGCATCCGGTGGGCTTGGACCTCCCATAAAGAGATTCTATCAACTGTCAATGGTTTCTGAAGATGAAGGTGCATTTTTGTTCAGACTAAGCTTGATGGAAGGTTACAAGGCTCCTTTGACAATGGAGTTCTGTACTCTAACAATGCCTTTTCCTAGGAGAAGGATTATTGCTGTGGATGGAACTCCTTCAGTCGGAACTATTTCAACTACAGAGCATTCTGTCGAGTGGAAACTTTTAGTAAGTGGATGAGGTCTTGTTGGAAAAAGCATTGAAGCTGCCTTCCCGGGGACAGTTAAGTTTGCACCATGGCAAATCCAAAGGTTACCTTTTACAAAATCATTTTTCGGAAGCATGGCAGAGGAAGATAGTGATGTTGACAGAGAAGCCACCAATAATATTTTTAATTGTAGAGGAATTTCTGATGGGGAAAATGACCAAGGATCTCCCTCCAATTGATTTAGAGGAACCATTTTGTTGGCAGGCATACAATTATGCTAAAGTATGAATGTCTGAGATCACTTGGGTGTTAGTACGTAGTTTATTTTCTTGTGATGCATCATGCATTTATGGCTTCATGTATGTGGTTCTGTGGGCATAGACAAAAGCTGTACCTTTCTTATAAAGTGGAGTTCACTGGTTGTCTTTCTTTTGCCAAGAGAAACCATAGTCATTCTTCCCAGGATAGGTATTCATGAAATGGTTTTCTTAGCTTAGTATTGTTTGTCTACTTGAAACTATGTTGGTGCACTCTCGATGGTACTGGACCGTTCAACTAATTATACTTGTTCATAGTGTGAATGGAAAAGGAAACCCATTCATCATTGAATTACTTATACAGCCAATCTCATGTGTCTTCTGTTGGTTGATATGTCAGGTGGGTAATTATCATAGGGGACCTTTGTTAGGGATGACTTAGAGTTGGCACACTACAAAATAGTTTGGCATCGGCAATTTGGTTGCAAGAATAGCAAATGTTCTAGAGAGGATTACTCGAGATGTTTTATTAGGTTTACTGTTGATGCACTACTAGTGCTTGCTTTTACATTCCCATTTCAACTAGTGCTTCACATTTTTATCTCTTATAACTGATGTGGGAAATTCTGTTATGAGCTACTGTTTGCATGATTGTAGGTGTCTTTTAGAATTGCTGGGGCATCATTGTCTGGGATATCCATTGATCCTAAATCTGTAAGTTTCTTTCCTACATCTTGCTAAAGTCCTTTTGGCTTACAGTAGAAAAGTGACTTTGTTGCTCTCCTGCTGCAAATAGTTTGCTGTACTGGTAAGACTTTAGTTTCGGAGAGAGGTGCAGAAATGTAATGTGTGCTTTTTGAATATCTCTTCAAAATGTATATTTCATTCTTTTATGATCGTCATGTGCTAAATAGTTGAACTTTCAATTTGAGAGATTGCCTGGCTTGGTATGTCTGTCTTGTACATGTTCTTCTTTCTATGAGGCACTGTGAGACTGGAATGGGCTGTCTCTGAATGAATCTGAATCATATTATTCAATAGGCAGCTGTTCAATTTGGAAAAGCTGACTTTATCTGCCCATTTTTAGTTTTCAATTATTTAAGACTGGCACTTCAGTTTTACTGCTGTTTGCAGATAATGGACTTCTAAATATTCCTTTTATTCTCTCTTACAATCATATAGAACTTTACAGAATTAGCAGCTCAAAAATCTTTTCTAATTTTTAGTCAAACAGTAGGTTATCCTGTTCAATATTGTGAGGCATAAGAAACAGCCACTATGTTTTCTCTTTGTTACCATGTCTTCCATAATTGCAGGTGAGCATCTATTTTTCTGTTAAAGCACCAGTGGAGTTCTCAATTCAGGTAGCAGTCCTCTTCTTTCCAAAAACTTAAAATTGATTTTTTTTTTTCCCCAATTTGCTTGAGAGGGCCACCGTGTAATAAAAAGCAAAGTAATACACATTTCTGTGCATGAAGATGATTACGTTGCCGAAATTTGGTTCAAGTAGTTTGATCAAGCTTAAAGCTTGAGGCTAGTGGCTGTGACTCTGCATTCCGTTCTTTTGCATGCTTGCACTTCTATATATGTTTTTGTGTAGTGGATCTAGTGCATTGCAAAGAGTACGGTGAAATAATCTAACTGTTTAAGAAAGTACCCATTTGGCTGTATTAATGTGTGCTTTGGTCAAAATATGAGTTGCCCATGTCGTATTCTTTGACCAGAAAATATGTGCAAGTGATTAGTGCAGTCACAACGGAAATTAAAATTTGTTGTGGTATTTTTCCTAGGCCAGTAACCCCAGTCTCTTGCTTTCTTTCCTCTTCCTCTCTATGGTCATTGTATAGAGTGGATATCACTGAATGAAATCGAAGGTTTGCTATTTGAACGGATGCATGAAATTTCTCATAGTTGAATTCAAGGATGCCAAATTGTCGTGTTTTAGTTGATTCATCAATCACCATATGGTCCTTAATCTTATCACTTCCTGATTCAGTCTTTAAAGTCTAAATTTTCTTGTATTAGTGACTGAAATATTCATTCTGCTTTATCTTTTAGCCTCATTTTGGAAGAATGCTAGTCGTGATCTTCTTTTTCGAGTGATACTACTGCGAATTATAGCTTAGCAGGATGTGATAAGAGCCCAGATGGGCCATCTCTATGATACACATTTAGGGTGCCACTGTTTCTCCAAAAATTTCATGATGAAGGAAAATATTTTCTCGGAAAAGTTTTTTCGAGGAAAATGTTTAGTTTTCATTTGTTTGATGATATAGGAAGAGTTATTTTCATATTGCCTGCCAGAATGGGATGTCGTTTTCCCAAATCTAAGCTTAATTTCAGTTCATGAAAAATATTCTATATAAATCAAATAATTTTCTGTCATAGTCGGAAAGTAGGAAAATAATTTCTCAAAACTAGTTCTTTTTTCAAAACAAACGGATCCTATGTACTTTTGTTGCGAAGTTTGGCCAACTAGAAGAAACCCATGACCTAGTTTCATACCCCAAAAACGATGAAGAAAAGAAAATATAGGGTAAGACTCTTGAGTAAATTTGGCAAGGATGGGGCACCCTCCGATCAAATAAATTACTTACGAGGCTACGGAGAAAACAAGGAACACTTGAGTGAGTTCAAACCCTAAGTTTTAGGGAACTGGAGTGAAAGCTGCAAAATCCTTAGGTGGATGTCTTGAAAGAGGAATTGCAATAACAGAGTTTGAGAACATGGGCTTTTTTCCTTATAGTTTAGATAAACCTATACCTTAATCTATACTATCATATCAAGCAAAGATCTCTTATTTTTAAGGAGTCTCAACTATCTTCACAAATATCCTGCATTACTCATCTAACAGATATTGTGCCCATAGACAAGTGTATAAATTCATAATTTTATTTTATCGATTGCCATATTTCAATATAAAAAAATTCGGATATGTTCTATCCTATCACAATGAACTCAATCTTAAAATATTTTTCTCTGTTCAAATATACTTACAGTTTCTTTGCATTATTATCCATGATCTCTTTTCATTATTAAATTATCGAAATATTTCTTAAAAAAGCAATTATGTTTGATCTTTCAGATTTTAATTTCTTTGCGCAGTGGGTGTGCACATTTGCTAGTCTAATTTAAAAGGAACATGGGCATTTTTCCTGTAGTTTAAATCAGCCAGTAACTTAATCTAAATTAAAAAGAACTAGACCAGCTAAGACAATCAACATCAACACCTTCAAAGAGTAGCATACTCTTTTTCATCATGAAGTTTAGAGAAATTCGCAAGTGACATGCAATCATACTTCCAGTATTTAAACAAGTTGCTTCTTGAAGTTGTGGACTTTTTCACCAAACCCATCAGTACTAACGATTCCATTCCGTTAGAGGATCAAATTTGCCAGACAACTTAGGATCTCAAAAATTGATTAGACAAAGAATTACATGGCGCATGCGAATTTTTAAGTTAAAAAAAGGTCTACTGTCTTTGTTGTCTCCTTACTTTTCATGCTCAGAGCATATCTACTGTAGATACAGTAGATTGGCAAACACAGGTACATGGATTATCGATCTTCTCTGATTAACTAGATCAGGTTTCAAATACCGGATGGAAAATTTCTTTTTTCTTGAGACTGTTTGCTCTCGTGAAAATTAAATGATTTGCAAAATATTTTCATAAAAATGATGGGTTGTATCATTTGAGATAATTAGTCGATGAAAAATATTTTCATTATTGAGAACAATTTATTTTTAAACATAATAGTGGATCAAGAAAATATTTTCGTTCATTTATATACTTTTGTAAGCTATACGAGCAAATATTTTTAAGAAAATATTTTTCAAATTATTTATTTTTTCACGAAACGAAAGGAGTTTGAGACACTTGAAATTTCCTCCCACCTCTCCCTCTCTCTTAGATTTGTGCATCGGTCGCCGTCGGCAAGTAACCACCTGCAATGGCCTCTCTCTTCTTTTTCTTTTCAGTAATTTAATTGATTCCTTCTATTTTTTAAAACGCTATCCTAAGGGCACCAAACACTTGATGGTATCTTCTACGTTCACATCTTCAATGCTTGGATTTTATTTTTTTTCTTTTTATGGGATCTTATCATCTCCCATCAAATTCTAATCCCTGTCTCAACGGATGAACTTGGATATCGATCACATATGTCCTAGATCTTTATCTAGTGTGGACAAGATATAGTAAAAGGACTGAAAATTCAACATAGTAAAGGGGAAATGAAGCAGATGGAACTCGACAAACCAGAGAAAAGGAAGAGGTGAGAATTGGAGACTGGCAACTACGTTGCATTAATGGTCATCCATGTTATAGGATGACGTGAACTTTTTAATTGCTCTCTCTCTCTAATTCTGTCTCTCGTCACACTGATCGACCACGATTACCACCATAGACGCAACCACCAAAGTGGTGGTCGTTGTGCATAAGTGACTGCCTTAAGGATACAGCCATTTCCACCACTATATTTTTTGTTTTTGCCAACGAAACATATAAGTTAAAAGGTCCGGGTGACTACTATCAATTTGATCAATCAAAACGGAGCCCCTAATTTTTCTTTATGAAGATGACTTTCAAGTCAATTTTATGCCCCACCGATAATAGTTTCTTCCCCGATCTTTTCTAAGGCATATCAAGAAATTTCGTTGAAAAAGACATTCTATATACCAAGTAGTCAAATAAAAATAACAGTTATAGATATATCACCTTTATAATATTTGTTAGTTCATATAACTTGTCCAGTCTCTTTATTAACTGAGTATCTCATGAAATTCTTCCATATCTGATGAGTGCCATACAAAACTCGAGTCTTTCGGGTCACGTCTTAACCATACTTATCAAGTAAATGTTGTCATCTTCGATACATAACGCAAATTTCTTTAGTTAGATGTTTAATGAGTGTCGTGCAGGACAACCTTAGATTAATTGGTATATAAAACTCCTGGGGCACACCAACTGTCCTTAATAAGTAGAGTCGCAAGACAGGGACCATTAAGGGAAAGATCACCAAATCCTTTCTAGTTTTAGAAAACATCAATGCAATCATTTGACTCGTACAATCGCAATCTAATTCGTCGGACCTAAAGTGCTTCGAAAATTCGTTTGAGAGTCCCAAGATGTCAGGTTTACCTAATCCTAGTGAACCAAAAAGAATGAATTTTAATAACTAAATGTCAAAATTAGATGACAAATCCTATATTTCACCGTCCTCCGTTTCACTTTTACCCATAAGAGCAAGAGACCACCTTGATTTCTTAAGTAATTTCATATTATGGATGAGGATCTGGTGTAATTCTGACATATTGTCTAGGAAATGAGTTCAGCAATGACTTGAATTCAATGTTCATCACTCCCATATGCTTTGAAAGTGCAATGTAATCATAGGAGGTGTACAACTAGAATTTCATTGGCTGCTTTAAGCTATTGGTGGAAAAGAAAAATAAATATTTGGGAGAGACCCGAGAAGTCTGCAATATTCCTTTGGTCTAGAGATCTAATTACACCCTCTTCTCTCTAATCACTTCATAATGTGAAGAGAATTTGTGAGGTAATAATTAGTGGTTATTCGAGCCAAGTCCCTGGTGAGCAACTGGAGATTGATCCATCTAAAGAACTAGAAGTAGCTCAATGGTTAAACACCAAGCGCAACTAGTATTGAAAATACTTCGCTCGGTTAAGAAAGTGAAGTTATTTCATTATAATTATAACGGTTATTTATATTTCGATGGCATTTCAAAAATTTCACATAGTTATGCTTAGACTAAATTTCTTTGGTAATCAAATCATGATCAAGTCCCATTTCAAGATTTGGATATTTGAGCTCTCCAACTTTTGAGATCTAAATATTTGAGATTTTAACGGCACAACTAGGTACGGCCTTTTTGCACAGCCATATCTCAACTCTAAGAATAAGTACTGATATATAAAAATTGATTTCCAAAGTCAATTAATAAATGATAGGATGAACTTTTGATTTTGCTTACTCACAATTTGTTGCATCAATCTTTAAACTGACTATCCTTACTCGGGTTTGGTGTCTATAATGCTCTTAACTTCAAACTGAAGACAGATGGCCTAGCTGCCACCTTCGAGAAACAATGAGCGTGAAACTCCTAAGAGGGATTAGACCGCCGAAGAAACGTGTCAAAGAAATGGGTCAAGCTGAGATATGCTTCAACCCCATATCCATGTTGGTTTCACAAATGCAATGATTAGAGGTGTACAATTAGAATCTAATTGGCTCCATTAATAATGTATCATGTGCAAGAGTTCCAAGATGTCAGCAAACAATCTTTTGGTCCATGTCCCAAAATCAATTCTTCCTCCCTCCCTCTCTCTCTCTCTCTCTCTCTCTCTCTCTCTCTCTCTCTCTCATACATTCTGTCTGGAGGAAGTGAAAAAAGAATCCTAGAAGGGCTAGAAGAAAAATAATAGGAAAAGATCTCTGGGGACATGGAATTTTCTCTGAAAAGTTAAGGTACAAGAAAGGGAGATGCATTTTTAGTGTAAATGACAGGGTTTGAAGCAGAGGAGACATGATGGCTTCCATTCTTACATATCCATGCCTGAACCTGACATTATCAGTACTTCAAAAAGTCTCTCTCTCTCTCTCTCTCTCTCTCTCTCTCTCTCTCTCTCTCCTCCTCCCCACCCCCCCTCCCTTTTGGGGCCAAGTGTGAGGTTAGAATGACGCATGGCTCTATCAGCATTATATTGGCAGCTGGCAAGCTACTTTGGACAAGAGCAAAAGGGTTTTTCGAGGAACGTTGGGAAAGGATCGTTTAAGAGCCGTAGGAAAGGGTAAATCTTGCTCGTTCATAGTAAAATTTTTAGATTTGTGTGAAATGTTTTTTTATATAGGAATTAGAAAAACGTAAGAGGTAGCGACCAATTATGATCAGGAGATCCATTCTCCGGAGGATCATTGTGAAATGGGGAGATAAGTGCAAATAAAGAAGAGAAGAAGAAAAAGGCAAAAAGAAGAGAAGAAGAAGAAGAAGCAAGCTCATTGTGAGATAACACTTAAATATACCTGATTAATATGCGCTCAATATTATAAGTCATCATTTTATATGTGAACTTAATACAAAATTAAGTAGCCTAATTCTTGAATTGCTGTGTCTCAAGCAAAAGGAGCATTGTGTCAAGTCAAGGAGGATTTAGGCTATGAGATACGATTGTAATTTTTCTTGCTTAAATATCATGTTACTATCAAATATCAGTCATTCATGATGCACTTTTTAGCACATTTTTCGCATCCATAACTATCTCTAGGTATTTATTGGCATGCCCTTATGACATATTTTGATTGTATGCATTCACTCTTCCATATGTGGTGATAGTCTCAATTACAGCCTCATTTTCTTCTACCTCAAATTGGAGCATTACCTCTATCTTACTCATACTTCTGCTTGTTTTTTAAGGACAAGTTTGACAATTGATATCAATCCTTGTACAATTTTGGCATTGGTACTTTGGACAAACCAAATTGGCATGGCAATTGGATTATCCATTTGATTAAGTTCAGTTGACATTCCTCTTTTCCGACAGCTAACCACTCAATTTATCGTTTCATGCCAAACCTGTCTAGTACGGGGTGTATACCATCTAATCAAGTAAACAATGCCAATCAGCACTCAAGGCTTGTGTATAAAGATCACATATACAATATATTTCTTACATTTTGAGATCTAATGCTGACTGTACTCGAGCCAAATAGTACGTGGTTCATATGTAAAGTGTAAACTACTTCGTTTTCAGAGATCAATTTGCCATTCTCTTCAAAGTACCACACAAGGTTTTTTTTTTTTTTTGGGTAAATACCACACAAGGTTTTGTTTCCCTTTCTTACAACTTTCTTCATAGAATAGTCAAACAGAGAGGGGAGGTCATATTAACACTATCTGAATGAGCAAATATCTTGAGTTGAGCAAATATGAGAGAGAGAGAGAGAGAGAGAGAGAGAGAGAGAGAGAGAGAGAGAGAGAGAGAGAGAGTTGTAATGGAATTCCACATGCCATCTACCCTAGGACAGAACAACGCCCATTGGCAATTGCAATTGGAATTGGAGACAGGGAGCCAATGAGACAGCAGAGTAAACGATAAGGGTCACAGGTCACCGGGAAGAATGATGTTTGTCGTGGAGCAATTGGGAGGGAGAGTTTGCCATTCATTTCTTTTCCTTATTTTACATTCTTCCATTCTTTTTCCTTTTGAGGCGAAGCATGCACAGCATGAGGAATGATGTGGCGTGCCAATCGAGATAGATTTTGTTTTTAATTCCCCCCCTTGAAGGGCTCGAGGAAAATGAAATTATTTGGTCACTCCCGAGTAGTGTCAGTGTGTGAGTGTGCGTTCTGGTTTTGTGGGGGCAAAGACTATTATGTGCACTTAAGAGCTTGCCCTCCAAACATGCCTTGTTTGGATCAAAACCTTTTGGCATAGTGTGAGGCATACATGATTCATGTGGGGAGCTCCTCCAAGTAGATTCATTCATTCGACGTCTCTTTTTCTAAGACGTTTGGTTCCACTTTGTGTTACCCATGGTGGCCCCCCCACCAAGAATGACACTCTTTAACCAAAATGAGAGAAAAGAGAAGAATACAAGTAACTGCACCCTAGCTAATGAAAGAGAGAATTCAAAGATCGTGGATTGGATTGGCCAAGCAATTATGCACTTGATTGGATGACGGTGGATTGCGTGTTCGAATCATGATGTCTTCTACTTAGAGTAGAATGAGGGTCTTGCCTATCGGAGCCTTACCGGATGCACGTGGACATGATAGTTTGTGTGCATTTTTACGGGGATAGTCGAGCCAAATGTTGGTATACCTCGTATTATTCAAAAGTAGAAGAAAAAACAGATGGAGGTATTATGTAAGGAGTTGGAGAATTCGCGTTAGGAAGTATTTTAATTAAGAGATTGCAATGTTTGCTAGCTAAAACAAGAAAAATATTAGTGGTGGTCTCTCCTCTCTCTGGCCTTTAAGTTGTCTATCGAGATGATAGTTTAAGGGAATTAGATCTTGAATGCAACCGATAATTGGTTTACTTCAAGATTTTAAAAATCCTAACATGGAATTCACGTAGGTTTTACTCGCCCAACTCTTTGAAGAACTTGCAATCTCGAACAACGTCTCTATGAGATGGTGGTAATAATTGTAAGACGTGACTTAAGTTCAATAAAGAGATTGCTACCTCGCGGTTGAGCCAATTTGACTAATGATCGTCCCATGTGAAGATGTAATTAATAGTGAAGTTCCGGGGAGAAGTTTGGATGGGACCAAACTATATGCCTGCATGAACATGTTGCTGGCATATGTATATTAAAGTAGCATACTTATCCAAATTGCCATGATAAGCCATCGATTCTTTCAAAGGCATTTTTTGGGTCCAGATGTACTTTGTTTTCAATGCTTTTTGATGATTTGTGACTCGACATGTGCCGTTCAAGTCCTAATCAGATATGTCTTCTCCATTCCAGCCAGTTGATGTCTCTTCATGTTAATGAAAAAGTGTAGGACTGGCTACATCAACAGCCTTAAGGCATTCGATTGTCCTAAGTTTAAATCTTAGTTACACAAAGGACTCCGTGAGTTAAGAAATTTGTATCTAATCTGGGCACACAACCCTTCCCCGAAAAGAAGACAATTGTTTCTAAATTTGCCTCAAGTCATTGTGCAATGTGAAGCTTTACCTCATTCTACCTATTTGCTCCAAACAAGTACCCAACCGTATTAGTTTCTCAATCAAAACTTACGAACTTAGCTGAAGTATGCATTTAGTTTCCTCTTTCGTTATTTACACCCGGTGGTGGAGAGAGATGTCACGTTTTCTCGTATTAATGGAAAATAACCATACGCATCTTTGATGTTGGTATTTCCCAAAAATAAGACTAAAAAGGTGGGTTCCATCCACAATTCAGCCAAAGAATTGGGTGCGCATGGAACAGTAGCACTCAGGATTGTTCATTAGTGCCCCAAAAAGATCAACTAGCCATCGGGCTATAGAAATGTATAAAAGTGCGTATCAATCTGCTACGCACACGCACATGTGCGGGAATTGTGCGCGTGCAAGCATGCTTGGCGGCTAAAAGGATTTTTTGGTTCAATGCCAACAAGAATTGCCAATGTCCCTCAAAGCAACGACCTTGTGGGGACTCCCATGTTTCTTACAGGCTAAAATAATGACAAGCAGATGGAATATCGAGACCCTAGATCAAGAATGGCCCTTGTGTTGCCAAGAAGTTGGGGCACATCCTAGATTATGCTAACCTAGTGTGGGACCTCCTTGTGGTGGTCTGACGAGGGCACAATCACAGTTGATATGAGAGTGGGGTCCAATCATGGTTCTGGTCCATCGTTTGCGTAGGAATATAATCATTCTAATTTCATTTCTCTTTTGAAAAATCACTTTTATAATTGAGTAATTTTTTTCATTCTAATCCGACGATGCTACCGTATAAGATTGTAATAAAATAAGTGGCTTTCCTTAAGATCCCATGAAGGTCTCATTAGTTTCCGATGCGTGATAATTAGATATGATAAAATTAGGCTGGACAACAATTTGGTGATTGGTAGGAATAAAAATATACTCTGGAAATACTCGATATTTGCAAAAGTCCTCTTCCACTTTGTGGGACCAAAAAGCCCATTAGCTAGCTCGTAGCTACTAGCTAGCTTGTGCATCTACTCTACGATTGCTTTCGTTCCAGCTTTAAGTTTCAAAGTTGAAAAGACTTGATTTTATAATTGTAAGGAGATAAGATTTCGTCAAACTTCTCTTTATGTGAAAAGGCGGGTTTAGGATTTTAGTGTGGGAGTTCGATTTGGGGACTTTTTAGGGCAGATTCGATTCAAAAAAATATGCATGCATGGTTCCACACTTTGGAAAGTTGTCGACCGACGGAGGTGGAGAGAGATGATGCGTGTGCTGGCTTGCGTGTAAGATGTGGGCTTATCTCTCTCATGGCGATGCGCGTGCAAGCCAGGGGGGGCGCAATGTGTGGTCATGATGGGTCCAGCATATCGCCCACACATAGTTTTGAGCGACAACAAATAGCCATTTCCCAATTCTAACAGGGTTGATGGGGGCGTCACACTAGAAAAAATTGAAAGGCTTGGAAATAGACAAGCAAATAATGCCTATCCAATCACCAATAAGGTTGGACAATCTTAAATTGAGTGAAAAAGTTAATAAACCTTACCCTAAGTGTAGGATGAGGGTGAATTGGATCCTCACTTGAATTTTAGCAAGGAGTCTACGACCCCCATTAAAGGCCAGTAATAATTATGGTTAGAATTTTAAGTGTCACTTTCTTTAAATAAAAAATAATATATATGAAAGTGAGGTTTGCTTCACTATGGTCAAATGGTATAAGATTGGATAGCTGTATGTACTTGTTTTAACGAATCATGTTCTATACATTTTGGAGTTTTTAGGGAATTTTATATCCCAAAAAACCATGTTGCTTAAAAAAATTTAAAAAAAAAAAGAGAGTCTTTTCAGCATTTCTGTGTATTCATTGAATCTAATTATTTGTCTTTGGTTCCTGGATCCATATTGGGTCAAGAGTCAATATAAGTGTTGATTTTCTCTAAGGAATATTGTTGCCATCTTTAAAAGTTCAAAATAAATTATCTTGATTTTCCCTATGCTTGAAGGATCTACCAAGTTAAGTTTGTTGAAATCCCCCAAAGGAGTTGATCTTGAGGATGTGAGTATTTCGATTAATGACTATTGTATTTGAACTCCTAGAATGGAGTTTTATCTTAGGGGAAATTACTAAAAAAATCATAAACATATTATATTTGTACTAATTTAGTCTCAAATATTTTAATTATACCAATTTAGTTTTCAACATTTTCGCATTACCAATTGAGTTTATCTGGCCAATTTTGGATATATAATTGTTGATGTAAATGCCAATCATTTTACATGACACGATCGACACTAACATGAACAATTTTAAATAATATTTTAATAACTTTAAAAATTCTTTCATTCTTTTTTGTTCCTTTTCTTTTTATTTTATTTTTTCTTTATTATTTTATTTTATTTTATTTATTTTATTATTATTATTATTATTATTATTATTATTATTATTTGGATTGAGGACGAGCAAGGGTTGCTCGCCAACCCTCATTGGCCATAGGCAAGGGCCGGGATGTGATGCCCCATAATGTCATGCACGACATCCATCTTTTCCATTTATTATTCATAATTATTATAAGCATGCGGAAGTGCAAAAATTCAAATCGTATGAGAAACACAAATTTGGCAAGTTTGAATAATTTACGTAAGCATTTTGCCATTATCTTCCTTTTTCTAACTGTTAATACAAGTACAAAAAGAAGCATAGTACAATGCATTAACTCAAGGAAGAGGCTGGGTTTCATCGATACTATCCCATACTCATATACCGAAAAATTTGCCTGCACAATGTCACGCTACTATATTTTGGATTGACAACTTCGCCCATTGACATGCCATCATCGTCAAAACCCAAGGATAGTCGAAGTCCCTAAATGGTCCAACCAATTCCCCATCAATGTTAAAGTACTAACAACAAATTGATGAGGAACCCACTCCAATATACGTACATCAATTCATGCCAGTATAAACTATCTTTAATTCAAGTACTAGCACATCTTGATACTCGTAATCAAAATATGTGAGAACTCCAAAATGCAGCAGTGGACAGTGATCCATCCTACGAATCTTAAAAATAAGAAATGAGTTAAAGCCTAAAAAATGAAATATCTAAATCTAAGGTAGGAGCTCATCTCCGCACTTAACCTAGTATCCAGTACCCAATGTTGAATCAAGACAAGTACAAATTAGTTATGGGAGGCAATTGAAAGAATAAATGTACTATCTTTCCTATCACAACATGTCAATAGGAATCGATGAACAACTTTGCATAAGATTATTCACTTCATTGCAAGCAGATGGCATAATATATTTGATGCATGACTACCATCGATTAGCTCTTTAATAGGCACATATGAACATATGCATTTATATATGCATGTGCATGTGCACATATCATATTCATTTTTAGCATATCGTCTCATTGAGAAAACTCGCAAGGCACCTTGACACATAGGGCATCTCAACTCTGAGACATCATCCCTATCAATATGTGGGTGATGAAAACATAACATTACTTTCCATATTTACATAAAATTAGTGCACATAACAACACTTAAATCTTGTGATCTTCCTTACATCAAAAATGAATTCAACACCTATTTATCATTTCTTGCATAGCCGCTCTCAAAATGAACATTTGATACACAACATCATCTTATACAAATCATTATCGAAATATATTTGGTACACGACATCATCTTTTCCATGCATTACTTACATAAGTAGTAATAACACCCTTACATCTTTTCCTTTCTCATACATGCAATATATAACATTCTTAGAGAATTGACAGCATGAATATCAACAATTCAATTAATCAACAATGCAAACATCAACAATTTAGTCTCAATCAACAAGTCAACTTGAAAATCGACAATGTGTAAACTCAACCAATACTTAGTGGGTGTTACAAAAGTATCAATTTCTAGTTTCACTATTTCTACTATTTACACTGTTGATTCTAATAGAAATTGATAAATTGCAGTCTCAGCATGTCTTTCATCGATTCAAATCAAAGGAATACAACAATTCAACATGCAATTATTACAGCTTTGTCACACTAAACATCAACATTCAAATTAAAATTAACAATCATCAAACAAACAAATTAAAAGTGCTGAGTAGATCAACCTAATTTGTCCCCTAGAGTTTCACTTAATTGAATAAAAGGCTTGAGCAAAATCAAAACTTTACTTACCTTCAATGCAAAATAATTAAGAACATGAGTAAATAACTTTCAATCCTTTCAAATAACAAAACTAGTTTAATAAATGGGAATAAAGCCCACAAAATCATAAATGCTTGAAAAATCAATAAGAAAGTTTGATCAACGGGAACCCTTGCTTATACTCAAAAGATTGGAAGTGAATTTTTCTTTTTTTTTTTTTTTGAGGTGGGGGAGGGGGAGGGGGATAGATGGAGATGTATTTAAAAACTCAATGAGGTACAAAAGGATAAGAACAATTAACTTAGGGTTAAAAGTAATGCTAACTTGAGTACAAAATACTTAGTGGTGGATGAGGGAGAGGTGCACAAATCATATAGTGACACTTGGCTTAACTATGGTGTTTCAAGGTAGATATTTTAATAAATTGCCAAGAGATCTAGCAAATTAGTGCGTAAACAAGGAAATCAATGTCTGTAATAAACATTGATAATACAAGAAAATGCTTTCAACCTGTTAAACATTTATCAATAATTACCAAATGTTAGAAGGGACTCAACTCAGTAAATTTCCAACCTACCATTTATCCAGTATGTAATTTTCAAAGCATATCAATCTCCATTAACAACTAATATGGCGATACAGATATCAACATCACTCTAAATGGTCGACCCAAGAGGAAATATTTACTAATTTGATCCTAATGATATTATTTTCTAAGAAAGTACTAACAAGAAGAACACAATTCGGACCTTCCTCTACTATATCATTAATAATCTAATAGGAATTTTCACTAGTGACATCTATCTTCTTCACATTCCTACATTTTATTTGAGGGAAGAATTTTATGTCGGTGACACAAAATGCTCTTATCGGATTTGGGCAAGTGCCACAACACCCGCACCAAGCAAGCCCTCACTGGCCTTGACACCTAAATCAGGCAAAGTGATTGCGGCCCTTGCCTAAAACCAGTAAGGGTTGGCTGGTGACCCTTGGTGGCCCTCAATCTAAAAACAAATTGAAGAAAATAAAATAAATAATAAAGATATAAAAAAATAAAAAATAATTACAAAATTATTTAGAATGTCTACATCAGTGCCGACCATGCCATGTAGGACGGCCGATGTTCACATTAACGATTTCTAGTTAAAATTAAAAAAAATGGAATCAATTAACAAAACATAAAAATGTTTTGAGACTATATTAGCACAATTGAAAATTTTGAGATTGAATTAAAACACTTGTAATAGATCTAAGATTTTTTTTTGGGTAATTATCCCCTTTATCTTTAATCTATATCTCCTCTTGAATTCAATCATATGTAGAGTTATATTCCATGTATCCTCATGTGAATTATTTAGGCCGAGAGCATTTTGCTTGTTGCATTGTTAATTTAATGCCTTCCATCAGTTTCGATTTTGTTAAGAACAATATATGTTAAAAGCAATAACGTATCTATCCTAATCACATTAACAATATTTTCAATGACATCAAGTAGACCAGATTGCACAAATCAAACAATTCATTGGAGAACCTATTTATACAGAACAAATGAAAATTTAAAGGGAAAATGATAGAAATTTAGAGGGAAAATTCCAAATAAAGGTTTGAAGTTCTTTCATTTTCTCAAATAGGAACATGAAGTGAACCTTTTTTTATATAAGTACCTGAAGTGGCTATTTTAATCTCAAAGAAAAGCTTGAAGTGGTTATGACATTCTCAAATACAGGCTTGAAGTAGTCATGTCAATCTCAAAAAATGACCTAATCTCACTGATTAGTCAAGGGAACTTTCATCATTCATTTTTTTTGTTTTCTTCTCTTTTTCATTTTCTTTTTCATTGTTCTTTTTTCCATAAAAAAGATAAACTCAAAAAAAAAAAAAAAAAAAGTGGCTAAAACATTACAAAAAATACACTAAATAAAAAAAACCTAGGCCAGCCCATGGTGGGGTGTTGGTGATGGCCAACAGGGTTCAACCGGAGGCTAATGCTTGCCAAACCTTGCTAGAACCGGAGAGGGCCACAACCCTCTTCCAAACTAGGTAACGGTTGTTGGCCCTCAGCCACTAGCTATTATGTGGCCTTTTCAATCTCATTGATAGCCATGGCTTCCTAGAACAATGCTCTAGTAACTCTCTCAAAGGAGATAATACCAATGTTCCTACTTCTTTCTTCATTTCTCTTCTTTTGTGGGACTTTTCTTCTTTTCTATTGTTTTTCAATATGATTGCATTTCTATGTGCGTTCTTCAATTAGACGATTCCGACAAGGGACTATGCTCTTGAATGATCAGCGAGTGACCTTGTGCGTTGGTGATATTGCTCCTCGACTTACTCGAAGCCTTGTTCATGAATATCTTGCGCTACTTCAACTCCAATTGTCTTTGGAGGCACTGCTACAATTTCAACAAACTCTTACACATTGCTAAGAACATGGGATATCTCTCTTTCATCATCTGTCCTTGTATTGTCATTGTATGACAAGGGATTAGTCGAGAACATTGAGTTGATTGAGCATCATTTTGTTATTTTTTTCTTTGCTGCAATTTCTAATAATGAGATTGAATCACTACTTGAGCTGTATAAGAAGTTGAGGGCCGGCGACCTTCACCTAGATCTAGGAGAGGGTTGCACCCCTCTCCCAGCTTTGGCAAGGGCCAGCAGGCCCTCACTAAGGTGCCAATGACCCTATCGGCCATTGCCAACACCTCATCAGCAATGGAGCGACAGCCATAGGTAGGCCTATTTCTTTTTGTGTTTTTTTTTAAGCCCTTTTTTTTTAGTTTGTCTTTTTTTATGGAAAGCAAACAAATAAAAAAGGAAAAAAGAAACAAAAACAAGAAAGAATATAAAAATTAAAGGACAAAAATGCCCATAGCTAATCGGTGACATCAGGCCCCTTTTTAAAATTAATATGGCTACTTTAGGCCTTTATTTGAAATAATGTTCACTTTAAGTTCTTATTTGAAAATATGATGGTACTTTTCGAGAAAACAAGGCAATATCAGCTCTTATTTCAATTTTTTCCAAATTTAGAGGATGAAACCAAAAAAAAAAAAAGGACTCAATGTCAATACAGTATATATACGTATTATTTGATGTAATGCCTGGGAGGGAACTTCATTTGAAATTTGGAAATCTCGAAAACGCAATCGATGTGCAACTATGGAGAACAAAAGGAGAATGATATGATAATGCCTCCACTTGAAACTGCATTGGCAAAAGTTATTGGTCAACTTTTTCAATTTCATGTACGATCCTCCCGAATTCAAGGAAAATGTTGGAAATTATCGGCTGTCAATTTTCTTATTTATGATTTCTTTTCTTTTACATATAATATAAACGTTATGTTGGTGTAACAAGAAACAAAGGCGTGACAATTTTCGAATTAATTTTTTTTGTCCACTAGTTTAAAATAGAGCTATTTAAGGGGACCTATGAAGAAGCAAATTATCTGGCTAATGATATCGGAATCTACTAATTATGAGCGACATCCAGAGATTGCCACGCATAAGGGACATTTAGACTTATGTATGATTGTGTTTGTGTTTTGGAGAGAACTGTCGTGCGAATGATTTGGACACTTATAATTTCCTTACACTGTGCATGGTTAGGGTTTGACCAGATGCATGCCCGACTTTCTTTGAGTGTTGCCTCATTTCTTGCAACATGTATGGTCTCCAATCTATTTGAGCGTGATTGCTTACTGAAAAGATAGAGATAATTTTCTAGGGACACGAAGTTTCCTGCCGAGTAACCTTAATTAAGATGGCTAATTAGGATGGAAATGTACCTGGTTCACCAAAATACTGTCAATGAAATATCTTTCATTGTATAGATAAATTGATGAGTAAATTGGCAAAGGTTGTAAATGGTCCTTTGTTGAATTGGACAACAAAGTAAATGGCAACAAAATTAAAGGTACGGAGGCTCAAAGCAATTGTGGTTGACCATGTAAATTACACCATTGATAAAATTAAAAGATAGGTTTGCGAGGACATCGAGTTTTTTTATTAATTGAGAGGGTTTACAAAGGGTACACTTGGGATATTTATTTTTGGAAAACATCCCTATGATATTTTGATGATTACCAAACTCTCTCTTGATTCTAACTTTTATCATGACGAATGCAAATCGGGAAATTGGTTGTACATCATCAATGATCTTGCTTATTAGCAAAGACGGAGAAACTAATCCTTGATAGTTTGAGTTTAAGGACCAGTCAAGATATTGTTCTTGAAATCTTTGGTACTAATAAGAATTGAAGAATCATTAATCTTAATATTTCATATCATTCAGTTGGTATTGTCATTAAAAATAGCCAATTAAGTTACTAATAATCGGCACCGCAGATAGTGTGCAAATGATAGTGATGGTGATGTATTACGTTTGATATTAATGAGATATGCACTAGAAAGATCACTGATGATGGTATAGAGCGTAGCCATTACAGAACTGGACTTTGTAGTTAAAAAACTAGGAAAGCAATTAGAAAAGTAGCTGAAAGTTTATTATTTTGACAATTGCAGCAAGCCTACTTCTAGAAGCCACGACATCTGTGACTTCATCCTTAGCGAAAATTGTCGTTGATAACTAATGTTTGTTAATTGATAAGTTTATCATAGTTATCTATTCTCTTCAGGTTGTTGACGGTTCAGTTTATCGATAACTGTTTTCACCACACATTACTATTATCGACTGAATCTATCGCTTATTGATAACAACCCAATTTTTTGGTATCAAGAGTAAGTAAGTATAAATCGCAAATTGCAAATTACTACGTTGGTCATCACGTCATTCTCTCATATTAGGAAGAACTGTAGTTACATGTCTCAATGATGCTTTTAATAATATTATTCATTAAATATGGGTTTAATTTATATTTGTCAACTTGAGCCCATAATGATATTTGATCTTTAACCATAAGTACTTGTTGAATATGAATCAAATATGAAATAGGCATCTCTAATTGTCGAACTCTTTCAGAACACCATCTTAAAAAATAATTTTCAAAATTTCTTAATAAGATATGCATGATTCTACTATTTCTTGTACATCAACTGGAGATTAAACACACATAATCCATTAATTCTTGTACATTCGATCATATATTTATTATCAAAATATGCAGAAATATTGGATATGCAGATTGGAGATCTACTAAAATTAAATATTTGCTAAAGTGGTCATGAAAACTAAATTACCAGGTTAAGCTTACTTGCGGACAAATCACGTGACTCAATCCCGGACAAGCTTTACTCGTAAATAGGTTTGCATTTGGTAAGGGGGAACAAGAAAATCCGCGTGGCCAGAAATTTCGTTCTTCTGTTCTTGTCCGACGAATCAAGATCTCACAAAAGAAAAATAAATAAATAAATAAAACCGAAAAACCTGAAAAATTGGACACCATCGTATTCATTCCATAATGCCTGCAATCATTGTTCTTGGTTGCTTCACCCGCATGCCCCCTCCTTCACTTCCCCTAACCCACTTACTCTCTCACTCGCTCTCCTCCCCCACCTATAAAAACTGTCCACTTCCCACTTCTCTCTCACTTGCAATCCTTTCAAATTTCACACCATCTCTCTCTCTCTCTCTCTCTCTCTCTCAAACCTTACCTTAACTTCCCAGAAAGAAAAAGAAGAAACATCTTGTCTCAAACTTTTTTTATATTCTTTCTTTTGAGCTGAAATGGCCGTTTCTGGTTTTGAGGGCTTTGAGAAGCGCATAGAGCTCCACTTCTTCGGCGACGACCCTTTATTCACGGGCTCAATGGGTCTCAGAAATCTCGACTTCGAGTCGTTGGAGGAAATACTCCACGCGGTGCAGTGCACGGTGGTGTCGGCCGTGGCCAATCGCCACTTCGACGCCTACGTCTTGTCGGAGTCGAGCCTCTTCGTCTACCCGACCAAGATCATCATCAAGACATGTGGGACCACCCAGCTGCTGAAATCCGTCCGTCCGTTGGTCCACTTGGCCAGCGATCGCCTCGGCCTCACGGTGCGCATGTGTAGGTACACCAGAGGTAGCTTTATCTTCCCCAAAGCCCAGCCTTTCCCCCACACAAGCTTCGAAGAGGAAGTCATTTTCTTGGAGGAGAATTTGCCAAGCAGGCTTTGCTTTAGAAAGGCGTGTGTCATGCCCTCCAATGTGTCCTCTCATTCATGGCACGTCTTCACCGCTTGTGATGGTGATGATGATGATGACTCATCTCATCATCATGAGCTAGGGGAAGATCAAAATGATGCCCTCTACACCATTGAGGTGTGCATGACCGAGCTCGACCAGGCTTCAGCACGTAAGTTCTTCCGTCGAGGGGCTGGCGATGATGAGAAGTACTCCGGGGACTCTGCCGGGAGGGAGATGACAGGGCTCACTGGCATCGGAGACATCAATCCGAGGGCTCTCATTTGCGATTTTGGGTTCGACCCATGCGGGTACTCCATGAACGGAATTGACGGCGACCGTTACTCGACAATACATGTGACCCCTGAGGAAGGGTTCAGCTATGCGAGCTATGAATGTGTCGGGTCAATCTATGATGACCCGCATGAAATTTCTAGGGTTTTGAAGAAGGTGGCACAGGTTTTCCGACCCGGGACCATGTCAGTGGCAACCACTTGCGCGAGCCACGACCTGTGGAGGAGGGTGGCCAAGGCCCTAGAGCTCGTTGGGCTCAAATGCCGGAGTTGCTCGGCCGATGAATTCCCTGCTGCCGGGACCGTCATCTTCCAAACGTTCACGACGACTCGCCGGAAGTGAGAAGCGCTGGCAAAGTTCTCCGGTTAGAGTGTAGAGACTATGAGAGAGATAAAAAGGAGTAATTATGAGAGAGGGAAGGGGCAACAATTAGGGTTTTAGAACAATTGGGGGGTTATGGATTGATTAAATTACGTTCATGGGACTTGAGATGGGTAATAACGTTATTGGGTGATGGGTTATGTAGTTAGAGAGAGATAAATATTTTGGTGGGGGGTTGTGGGGGTTGAGAGAGAGAGAGAGGAGTACTAAGAAGATAGAGAGATGATGTTGAAGTTGAGAGAGAAAATGGGAGGATCATGTATATCATGATAATGCTCCCACTTAGGTTTGTCACGCCTAAAAGATCATTTGAGGTCTTTGTGTAGTGGCGAAGTGCCGATGTGGAGGGATTGTAAGAGAGGAATTTGAATTTCCCTTCCCTTTCTATTTTGATTAAAGCTTTCTTTTTCCTCTCTCTTGCACTTTTTCTTCTCTTTCTTCCTTTTCTCATCATTTTTTTCTCCCATCGTGCCTTGTTCCGTCATTCGCTCCTAGATTTTTCGTAAACAGAAGATCCAAATTTTCCAGTCCTTAAGAACGTCGGTTCTATGGCGATCCCTCGGAATGTCCGTTTCTTCCACCTGTTGAATTGTTCGAGCCATAATCAACCCGAAGAAAGCACAAGAGTTTTTAACGAGTTTCATCGCTACCAATGGCGTTTCTTGAACTTGCTGTGGATATTTTTTTCAGGATGACGTTCTTTTTATAATTAAAGGAGTGAGAAGGGGAGATCAATTGGATGACCCTGCATGTAGACACGTGCTCTCTTCATAAAACCAGACAGGTAAATAAGTACTTAGGTCAAGCTTCGTTTTTGTGGGCCTTGGGAGGTTTCCAACTCGTTGCCGGTATAGTTTCATGACGTGGTTTGAATTCTTCATTGAGTTTTGGTATATGTTATATATACTAAGAAGCTAGAAGTTCATGAAAAACTAGCTCACTAGATATATGACATGACGAGATGAATTAGATAATTAAAACAAGACCCGTATTCAACTGTTGTCGGATCACCCATTAATTTAATTTGAATAATTAACCTTCTTTGCACCTAGTATTACTCTATTATATACTCGAATTTTGTAAATGCGGTCGATTGCAGGCCCTCCTATTCACATTTCTATCCCTCTTTCTAATGTGGACATCTGCTTCAAGATTCTTCGCCCTCATATTCATAATCAAACCTTTGGCATGAATTGACATAAAACAATTCCGAAAAGATTTATTAATCTAGGTTAAAAAGTGACCAGAAGACCACAAGGCCATAAAGGCCCCAATGAAAGCAACCGCAAGGTCACAAGGCCCAAGACCGAATACAAGGCCATGGTGAACCCCAGGGCTGCGAACCATGAGGGTAGGAAATCAATAAAAGTAGGGAAAATGGCATAGATAATCCATGAACTTTGGTTTAATGTGTAATAAGGTCCATCAATTTTAAATTTGTTTGATATGGTCTTGAACCTTTAGCCTAACGTGCAATACCGTCCCTATACTTTTAATTTGTTCAATATGATTCTTATACTTGTTGTGCATGTTCAATTTAATTCCTAAACTTTATGAAAATGTTCAATATTGTCCTTGAATTCAAATCACTAGGACAACATCGAACATTTTCATACAATACAAAGACTAAATTGAATACTTACTAAAAATCCAGATATCATATTAAATAAATTAAAAGTTTAAGAACGACATTGCACATTAGACTATAGTTCATGAACTATATTAAAAAAATTTAAAGTTTAGGGCTACATCGCAAATTAAATTAAAATGTATGGACCATTTGTATTATCATCCCACATAAAAGACCTTAAAAAACTTCCTTATTGATGGAGAAAATATTCAGTACTTATTATATCACGTGGAGAAATCAGTTTATAATAAGTGAGAGTTTCGAAATTCGAATGTAATATATTTGAGTTACGTGACTGCCATATGAAAAGCATTGGCGAAAGTGGCAACCATCCGGGAAATTGAAAGTTGCATTCGACAGCGACAAGCAAGGTCCAACGATGGCAATACATAACTTAAGCAAGGTCACTCGACCACATTAAATGATGCAGCAGCGGCATACTTCCAGGGGTTCCAGGGTGTGTCGACTACGCGTGGAAAATCTATAGACCAGTGCGAGGGGTAGAGGCGCAGTGGGGATGATGATATGGGAAGGATTGTGGTAATAACTGGGCCCAGCCCAAAGTTTAAAGCCTCGGCCCATTATTTGCCTCTACCGCCTTAAAAGAACGAAAGGGAACGATGAGGGGGAAGAGAGAGAGAGTTCTTCGTAGTTCGTACGATATACGGAGAGGGAGAAGAGAATAGAAAGGAAAATTCGTGCGTGCTCGCCTTTCGCAGCATTTGGTAAGGGATCAAACCCTTTGTCCATTGGAGAAATTTTCAAAGTTAAGCCATAAATTTAGATATTTGTAGATATCAGTTTTTTGGGTTAATTTTAGAGCAAGCTACAAAATTATATAGAAATGATAATTTAGGGTATGACCCACAACAATAATTTCAGCCCCAATTCTATCATAATCTTTTTTTTTTTAAATTCAATTTTCATTCTAGTTATAAATTTGCCTAGATGTTAAGAGAAAATATGACGGCGCCAAATCTTCTATGCACTAGCTCACTCAATGGACGACAAGTAGCACGATGGGGCCCACCGTCAAAAAATTGGAAAGTCTCTTTCCCCCTCTGTCGGTTGGATTGGATCTCTTTCCTAATCCCTTTGCAACTCAATAGAACCATCAATCTCTCGGGTTTTGCCGCCACTCACTCCCCTCGCCAACCACCACCAAAATTCCCGATGTGATAGCCAAAAGCAAAATAGGGACTTCCTCCTCCACCTCGAGGCCTAGCTTGCCGAGCAAGATGACAATGACAACGCCCTCAAGATCTCCAACTACGCCACGAAGATCATCCTCTCCTCCTCCCTCCTACTCAAAACCTACCCCCCTCCATCATGGCCTCAAGAGCTTCGAGTCAAACGTCGGCCTGAGCCGGAAGGCCCGCGAGTTCGTCCAAAACGTGAATGCTTTTTGGTCTCACACCTCGACTTCGAGCAGGACTTGATCCTCTCCGTCATCGCATACAGCAGCGAGGGAACATACTTGTTCGTCGAGCAATTCATCTGGTTGGCAAGATCAGGCCTCATCGATGGCCGCCACTCGCACGTTCTATTGAAAATCAGTGCATGGGCGGAGTTTGTCGGGTACAAAAGGAAAGTGAATCTGAAAATTAGGGATTCGAGGAGGCTGCGAGAGGATAAGACATGCATTGCGTCATGCATCGAGATCGCGACGTCGATGGGGATTTTTTTTTTTTTTTTTTGTCGAAAGTAGAGCTATTCATTAATACTTAATAGGAGACTTACAAGAAAAATGCGGACTAATGTCCGAACATAGTATGTTCCATAAAGGCAACGGGGGATTAAACCACCAATTAAGGGGAAGGTTGTTTGCATGATGGGTTCGAGCTAGCCAATCCGCAGCTTGGTTTTCTTGACGTGGACAGGATTGAACCTGAATATCTTCACTTTGGTTCCAAACACGCCTGCATCGAAGTACTTTATCCTGAAGGAACCAAGGTGGAGCGGCCCGGAGGAAGAGTTGAAGCTGAGGAATATATATATTTTTTTGGGGGATTAATTGCAAGGAGGAAGAGTTGAAGTTGAGGAATATATATATTTTTTTTGGGTCAAAAAGTTGATGACGTGCGTTGAGTCAAACATTTGAGGTAGACTATTTATCGTCTTCCACATCTCCATAGCTCAAATGTTCATCGTCTTCAACCAAGATTCTATTATGATTTTTTGAAGAACACGTGTATAGGTAAAATTAAAATTAAAAAAAAAAATCACAGCGGATGTTAAAATACCCATACACATAACTCCAAAGTATTGTTGTGTGCATTTTAATAAGAAGCATGTGGAAATGAAAAGGAGGGCTAATTGCATTACTGTTGTATCGTGCCCAAAGCAATTTGGTTATGACATTCTTCATATCTGTCGCGCCTAACTTTTTCGGATTTTAAACAAACAAACCAACCCGAGCTCTCCCAAGCTAATCGTTAGGCACAACAAAAATTTTACGATTGAAATATCTACCAACCTAAACAAGACAGGAGTCGCCACTAGCTTATATTGGAGGCAAGCTAGAAACCTAATCGAGGGTTGGGAGATTCCCTCGATTCCTACGCAATCAGAGATCTAAGCTCGGGGACTTGGATTACGTTAGTTTTTTTTACCAACGCCCTTTCGGTACCTAATGGTTTGTTGTGTGTTTTTTATTGTGTCCATGCATTTTTACATTTTCAGGGATCGTCAATTATGTGATCATGCGTGGTGGGTTTGGTTTCATTTTTTTCTATTCCTAAAAGAAAAGGAAAACAATCAATAAGCATGCTGTCGAAAGACAGGTAAACAAACAATCTAAAGAAAAGGATAAACCTAAGCATGCAATTCTAGAAGAAGGTATCAAAGGAAAAAGCCAATCGAAGCACAATTGAAAAGCAGAAATGAGCAATCATGATAAAGCAGAGCATTTAAACATGCAATTCTAAAAAGGTATAAAGGAAAGCATGGTAAAGGAAAAGTAAAAGACCCGCAACTCGTCGGGTTTTATACAATCTCAAGAACCCGAAACATATATCGGGAAAAATAAAAGAAAGAAAAAAATACAATTGTGATGGTCGGAATGGACATCGACCTTTCCTCCATCCTCTTCGTGTCTTCTTCATCTTCAAAATCCTATTCTAAGTCTAGACTAAAGAATTGAAACTAAATGCATAAAAGTAAAATTAGGCGTCACAAAATGTCAACAAAATAGTCAAGCTAAGAACTTATATATAATCGAATTCTAAAGAAAGTGTGTATTATTTTCAGCACATCAATCATTCATTTCAAAACAAAGAGCAGCTAATCATAGGAAGACAGCAAAAGGCATAGCAAAAACAACAAGACCAGCAAAATAAAAAAAAAAAAAAAAAAGCAGACAGTAAAGCTGAAACGTCAAAACAGTAAACAGCAGAGTTGAAACCATGAAACAGCAAGCATCAGGGCAGAAGCAGTGACGCAACACAGCAGAAATAGCAGAACAGAAGCATTGAGGCTTCAAGACAGCAAAAACAGCAACGTGGTGACAGTAATATACATATGGAGTCTATAGAATATCAGCACACAGAGACAATATTTAACTAACTTGAAGATTTCACATATTAAAGATATATGTCGAAGAGCAACCTTTACTCGACTACCACTCTAAAACATACACCCAAACAGTCAAATTTACGAGGACAGGGCATGCATTTCCAAAATATCGCAAACATATGAACACACGATGCCAGAACTCACTACAGGGTTATGCTCAGCAATCAAATTGATTCTGTCACTTAATCATATTTGGCAAACAAACCTTTATATGTATAGTAATTATTCATTCACAGAAAATGACTTAGTATAACAGATATCACGTTACACAGATTAAGTAAATGAACATAACATTTCCTCATCCAGTCATTAGGCAGAAAAATCTGATATGCTAGGTGAGTTCAGACAAACATGATATGGAGAGTTCAATAACAAAGCAAGATACGAATGCTAGGCAATAATATGGATCAAAAATTTGCCATGAAACTAATCGACAATTCCTTAGCCGACATACTCGATCGAATCAAATTTAGTCACAATCTCATTTTCGATTACCAAAATTCATCACAACAGGGTATATGACATTTAGATTAAGAAATTCAAGTGCAGTCTATATGACAAAATCAATATACTAAGCAAGCATAGAGAAACACTCAATCAGAATTTGAATTGAAACACGTATTGACTTAGTTCAAGGATTTCATCATATGGATACTAGGTGTTTCGGCCAGAGAGGTATAAATGCAGAGATGAGACAGACATGATTCGGATTTATTATGAAAACATTTATACATCAGTAAACTTCCATCAAATATTTAATTCCTACTCAACCAAATTGAAGATAGAAAGCGATTATAACCTAGGGTTTTGGATTTTTTTTACCTTGAGAAACAAGCCGAAACCTAAAAAATCGGAATAAATTCAAACTCTAATATGTTAAGCTCCGAAATGTGATCTGCAACAAAAGAGAATAATTAGATTCGTTCGTCAATGGTCTTCGTGAAAGTCGGTTCACCCGCCAATAATTCTCATGGGAGTTGATCCATCCATCGGAGTCTCGGCCGAGATACGAAAAAAAAGAAAACAAAGAGAAAAAGAAAAAAAAAAAAAAGAGACAAAGGGAACGAAGAAAAGGGAGGAAGAAAATCGAATCCCTAAAAGGAAACTAATCGACAAAGAAAAAAAGGGGGGAACTCACCGATTTTTTGTAACGCGGATCGGTCTCCTAGGGTTTTCGGGAAGAGGAGATCTCGGTCGAGGTTCTGCGATCAATCCCTTCCGTCGGCCAATCGGACCCAGATCTACAGCATCGTCGTCGTCACCTGTCTACGCCGGATTTGGGTTCGTACTCCTCGATTCTCGTTGGCCGATCGTGGATCTGATGTCGTGGCCTCCCAATAAGCGTCGATCTTCCCTAAATCGAAGGCTGTCGCTATCCAATCGTCGGCGAAGATGGAAAAGTCGCGTCTAGGACCACCGCTGTCATCGCTCGGTGTGGATGCGATCCGGTGAGCCCGATCCAAGGTGAGGATCAGGTTGTCTTCTAGGGTTTCAGAAGGGATGAGATCGCGATCAAGCCTCTGCGATTGCGATTCCCGTCGACCGATCCATCTTCGAGGGCTTCGAAGGGAAAAATCGCGATCAGATCTCCGCGATTGAACTTCTTGAAGAGATTGTCGCCTCCGATCCGATCAGATCAAACCAAAGCAGATCGGACTCTCGCTACCGTTGTCCCTATTGCCGCCTTAGGGTTTCCCGAAGTCGATGCGGCGGGAGAAAGAGGCGGATCTCCGAGAAAAGGCTAGAGAAAAACCAGATCCAAGCCTTCCAAAGCCAGATCCAGCAGGAGAAGACCTTCGCGACGAAACCAACTCCGGCGACGACAGCTTCACCGATCCAAGACCATACTTTGTCGCTAATGAATTTGCTCGATGGGATGCGGACCGATGAGGATCTAGATTAGAGGGAGAGATCCGCCATGGGAGATGATCGGTTTAGGGTTTTTTTTTTTGGGGAGGGATGAACGAGATCTAGGGATTTACTTGAAGGAATTAGGAACGACGGAGAGGGAGCGAAGAGAGGGAGAGAGAGAGAGAGAGAGAGAGAGAGAGAGAGAGCCCCCGGGAGTGAGCGGAAGAGAGAGAAGATGTCGTCCCCCCCAACGCGAGCCCTAATCTTTTCTATTTATATTTTCCATTTTTTAATTTTTTAATTTTTTAATTTTTTTTTTTTTTTCGCGTTTTTATTTCGTCAATTTAATTCTTCTATTTTCTAATTTCCGACTTTTTAATTTTCCATTTTTAATTTTCTTTGATTTCGACCTTCTTCTCCTTTTTTTTTTCGATTTTTCTATTTTGATTTTCTTCTTCTTTTTCTTTTCTTTTTTTTTCTTTTCTTTTTTTTTTCATTTTTATTTTATTATAATTCAAACAGAATTTTTATTAAATTTTAGGTGTCAACAGCTGCCCCTCTTTGAGTGGGAGCTCGAAGAGGTTCCACTCAAAGATAAAAGTTGACACTGAAAACTTTAGGTTGACCAAAGCAAAAGAAAGAGGAGACCCCGGGCACGGGAGCGCGCCGTGTCATAAGAAGAAAGAGAAAACTCCGGGCTACGGAAAGCACGCCGTGTCATAAAAGAAAGAGGAGACTCCGGGCTGCGGAAAGCCCACCGGGTCATAAGAAGGGGGTTGAAGGACTCCGGGCTGCGGAAAGCTCACCGGGTCATAAGAAGGGGGTCGAAGGACTCGGGCTGCGGAAAGCTCACGGGGTCATAAGAAGGGGTTGAAGGACTTCGGGCTGCGGAAAGCCCACCGGGTCATAAGAAAGGGGGTCGAGGGACTCCGGGCTGCGGAAAGCCCACCGGGTCATAAGAAAGGGGGTCGAAGGACTCCGGGCTGCGGAAAGCCCACCGGGTCATAAGAAAGGGGTCGAAGGACTCGGGCTGCGGAAAGCCCACCGGGTCATAAGAAGGGGGTCGAAGGACTCCGGGCTGCGGAAAGCTCACCGGGTCATAAGAAGGGGGTCGAAGGACTCCGGGCTGCGGAAAGCTCACCGGGTCATAAGAAAGGGGGGTCGAAGGACTCCGGGCTGCGGAAAGCTCACCGGGTCATAAAAATGGGGTCGAAGGACTCCGGGCTGCGGAAAGCCCACCGGGTCATAAGAAAGGGGGGTCGAAGGACTCCGGGCTGCGGAAAGCTCACCGGGTCATAAGAAGGGGGTCGAAGGACTCCGGGCTGCGGAAAGCTCACCGGGTCATAAGAAGGGGGTCGAAGGACTCCGGGCTGCGGAAAGCTCACCGGGTCATAAGAAAGGGGGGTCGAAGGACTCCGGGCTGCGGAAAGCTCACCGGGTCATAAGAAAGGGGGTCAAAGGACTTCGGGCTGCGGAAAGCCCACCGGGTCATAAGAAAGGGTTGAAGGACTCCGGGCTGTGGAAAGCTCACCGGGTCATAAGAAGGTGACATGGTTTATGGTTGACCATGAACCTTCGAGATGGCATGGTTTAAGGCTGACCATGAACCCTAAAGAAATAAAGTTTAAAGATGACCTAAAACTGAGTGGTTTAAGGATGGACCCACGAACCAAATGATTTAAAAGGAAGGCCTTACCGTGTAAAATGAGGTTCCGACCGGGAAGAAGGTCTTACCGTGTAATAACGGATTTCGACTTGGAGAAAGGGAGTCTTACCGTGTAATAACGGATCTCGACTTGAGGAAAGGGAGTCTTACCGTGTAATAATGGGTTTTGACTTAGAGGAAAAGATCTCACCGTGTAGGAACGGGTTTTGACTTAGGAGAAAAAGGTCTCACCGTGTAAGAACGGGTTTTGTCTTGGCGTGATTGTCTCAAATGTCGGAGAATCAGTATTGCAAAATTATATTGATTGTCAAATCCTTTCAGAGAAGATTTTAACAAAATGAGATTTGATTAACCATCTAAGGGTTAAGTCAAACATGCCAAGTGGAAATATCCTAATCAAAAGAGGTCTTTCATACTAACTCTCAAAATGGCTTTTTGTTCCCAACCATTGATATGGGAAACTTGTTTAGATTTCACTAGAGAAGTCTCACTCGACCTATGTCTAAGGCTTTCAGAAATGTTCACAGTGAGTACAATCCATTGATCAAAAGGTCTTTTGAAGGGACCGTAATGAATGGCTTGGTCATGGGCTTATACAAAGGGTATGCGCTTTGAGGCCAAGAAATGAATATTCAATCTATATCTCCATCAGGTTTACAAGTCAAGAACCTTGAAGACAAGATAAGATAGGATTGCTTCCACTCCTTCTAGCGGTCGCTTCTATGTGATATTCTCATTTCAACTCGAACCATCCCAATCGGAAGAGACTTCGGATAAGGGTTGTAATGTCGGTTCGGGTGAGGCTTAAAAAGGCTTGAAAAATTTTCAGATATCAAAAGGGTTAAAAGTGAGTGATTATCTTGGCATCATTACCATCACACTACTTTTGAGAATTTGACTCTTGAAATTTAACCCATCTCGAGAGTCCTTTGAATAACTTGCCTTGAGGCATGAGAGCTTTGCTCTTTGTTCTAATAATATTGCTTGCAATACATGCTTTTTCTTGCAATGCATTTCTTTTGTTTTTCAACAAATGATCTTTTGCATGATCATGGATTTTGCTCTCTTTTTTTTTTATTTGCTTTTATTTGCATTTTTTTACGGGCATTGGCCTTGCTTTTACCAGGCACACTGTTTTTTTATGCCCTCTAGTTTTCATCCTCTTTTGAGTATCTAGGACTCTCGAGTGGCATGACTAATATTCTCAATTTCGTTGGTAAATCATGTGCCTTGCCCCAGCAGTGTGGGGAGATATCATCACCTGGGGTTATGAAAGAATTGTATAAGGCTCAAATTGGCTAAGCAAAGGGCAATTGTGTTTGTGGTAGTGAATGGAATGCTCTCCTTCACTTAGGGATGCTTCGAGCTTCAACAAGAAATCGCCCTGAAGCTAACACAAGAAGATTGATGCAAATGAGAGCACTAAAATCTTTCTTAATCTTTTGCTCCATATTTTTCAACCAAGACCCCTATTTTGCCCCAATGTGGGGTTGTTCTTGACAGGGTTATTTTGGAAATTCTCCCTATTTGGCTCAAAGTGGCTTGCAAGGGATACCAATAGTGTTTAGGATTGAGAAATGAAATGCCTTTATCATTTCAAGTCATGTACTCACTGTGAATGAATCCTATGCCCTAAGACATGGTTCTTTCCACTCAATTCTCTCAAAAAGTGTATAAGGACGTGTTTGATAAGGAGGTTTGCCTCTTATCATCTTAGGCACCACCACCCGGCATATTTAACAATCCTTTTCAGGTTTTTCAAAAACCCACTTTAGTTAAATTCATCCCATTGGGAAATGAAAATGCAATAAAATTTTGCCTTGAAGAGACATGTTTTTTTTTTTTTTTTTTTTTTTCATTAGAGGGACTTTTAAAGAGAGGATAAAATTTGTGGAAGGAACAGACTTTATTCAGATCTAGAGTTCATCTCTAGAGTTCTAGCGGTACTTCTAGAATCCTAAATGGCTTTTTGACATTCCAAGGAACAAGATCACTTTTGGATTCTAAAGGACAAGTTTTTCTTTTTCTTTCTTTGTTTGTTTGTTGTTTTTTCTTTCAAAAAAATTTTTCTTTTGATTTTGATCTGATTTTTTTGTTTGTTCTCTTTTTTTTTCTTGATTTTTTTTTTCTTGATTTTTTTGATTTTCTTGATTTTGGGTCGAACTTTCTCATGAACAGGTAGGACCTTCATCAGAGATACCTACAAAATTAGCAAACATGCAAATGCAATATGTATGCGTGCAATGTATGATGCAATCGTCCTAAAATGGCTCGAGATCCAATCCAAAAATGGCTCAAAGGCCTTTCAATTTATTCATGGATAATACTTCTTGACAAAGCATCAACATTTACAGGTCTTGGCAATTCTTGACCATCCATTTCTACAAGAATCAAAGTGCCCCACCAGGTAGCACTTTCTTTACAATATAAGGACCCTCATAATTTGGAGCAAACTTCCCGCGGGGTCTGGAATGATAAAGTGGGACTTTTCTCAGACGAGATTATCAACCTCGAAATGTCTCGGCTTAACTTTGCGGTTGAACGATTTAGCCACTCTCTTTTGATAGCTCGTCCATGGCATAAGGCTTTTACTCGCTTCTCATCAATCATATTAAGCTGTTCAAACCTCTCGTTGTACCCATTCATCCTCGGAGAGTTCTGTTTGAGAAAGTACCCTCAATGAAGGAATTTCCACTTCCACGGGTAATACCGCTTCCGTCCCATAAACCAATGAGAATGGCGTTGCCCCGGTTGAGGTACGAATTGAAGTCCGATAAGCAAACAAGGCATAAGGCAATCGGTCGTGCCAATCACGATAATTTTCCGCCGTTTTGGCTAGAATCTTTTTAATATTCTTATTTGCTGCTTCCACGCTCCATTCATTTGTGGGCGGTAAGGAGAAGAATTCAAATGACGAATGTGGAATTCTCCAAGCAAACCATCCACCACTTTGTTGTTCAAGTTTGATCCATTATCGGTCATGATCGCTTCAGAACTCCATATCGAGCAATGATATCACGACGGATGAATTTTGCCACACTTTTTGCAGTAACATGGGCATAAGAATTGGCTTCAATCCATTTGGTGAAGTAATCAATGGCTACTAAGATAAAACGATGTCCATTCGACGCTTTAGGATTAATGGGTCCAATAATGTCAATGCCCCACATTGAAAAAGGCCATGACTCGGACATTTGGTGTAGTTCATTAGGAGGAGCATTGATTTTATCTCCATACACTTGACATTGATGGCAACATCTTACATGCTGAACACAATCGGCTTCCATGGTCAACCAATAATAACCAAGTCTCATGATTTTTCTAGCCAAAAGATGGCCATTCATATGAGGGCCACACTCCCCTTCATGTATTTCTTTCATTAGGAGTTTTGCTTCTTGTGCATCTACACACTTCAAGAGAACCGAATCAAAAGATCTTTTATATAATGCTCCACCACTGAGGAAGAATTTAGATGCCAATTTTATCAAGTATTTTCGATCGTTGGCTTGACTCCCTTGAGGAAATTTTCCTTCTTGAAGATAATTCATTATGTCAAAATACCAAGGTTGTTCATCACGTTCTTCTTCAATCATCATACAATGAGCGGGCTTCTTTAAGACATCGATTTGCAAAGGATCAATGCTCAAGCCGTCGGCTACTTGTAACATTGAGGATAAGGTGGCTAGGGCATCAGCGAATTGATTTTGTGATCTTGGCAAATAATCAAAAGTGATTTCATCAAATTCTTCGACCAAACCTTCGAGATATTTGTGATAAGGAACCAATTTTTCATTGTGTGTTTTCCATTCACCTCCCGTCTGAAAAATGATGAGTGCAGAGTCACCGTAAACCCGGAGCTTTTTGACCTTCATTTCAATCGCTAATTGTAAGCCTAGGATACATGCTTCGTATTCAGAAATATTGTTGGTACAAGGGAATACCAACTTTGCAGCTACCGGATAATGTTGGCCTTCTGGAGATATTAATACTGCCCCCGGTGTAACCGAGAAAGATTAACTGCACCATCGAAATACATGGTCCATTTGTCGCGAGACCAAATAAACCCGTTCATCGATTTCATTCCAATCATCGATTTCCCGGTATTTTCAGCCAATATGTCAGCTATGGCTCGCCCCTTGACTGATTTTTGTGACGAGCTTTGGATATCAAATTCGAGAGCAATATTTGCCATTTAGCAAGCCTTCCAACCAAAGTGCTGGTTTCTCCAAAAGATATTTGATTGGGTCATTCTCGGTCACCAGAAAAATGTGGTGATGAAGAGTGTATTGTCTCAATCGATGTAAAACCCAAATCAAGGCTACACAAGTCTTTTCCACTCTAGTATATCAAGCCTCGGAGGCATTAAATTTCTTCGAGATAGTATATAGCACACTCGCTCCATCTCTCGGGCCTTTTTGTGCCAACATAGCTCCTAAAGACTCTTCATGAATGGTGAGATATAAAATCAAAGGTATGCCTTGGATAGGCGGTACAAGTACGGGGATTGCGAGAGATATCGCTTTATCTCTTCAAATGATTTCGGCAATCTTCATCCCAATTGACCTTGGCATTCTTCTTTAACAGCTTGAAAAATGGCTTTGCCGTTTCGACAATTGAGAGATAAATCTTGCAACATAATTCAACCTTCCCAATAAGCTTCTGACTTCTTTAACAGTGGAAGGAGGTTTCAAATCACATATAGCCTTCACCTTAGAGGGATCTATCTCAATTCCCTTGTTGCTAACCATAAATCCAAGAAGCTTTCCAGACTTTGCCCCAAATATGCATTTTGCGGGATTAAGCCTCAGCTTGAATTTTCTCAATCGATCAAATAGTTTTCTTAGGACTTCAACATGGTCTTCACCTTGCTTTGACTTCGCGATCATATCATCCACATACACTTCAATTTCCTTATGCATCATATCATGGAACAAAGTGTTACCATGGCTCTACGATACGTTGCTCCTGCATTCTTCAAGCCAAAGGGCATCACTTTGTAACAAAAGGTCCCCCATGGAGTGATAAAAGAAGTTTTGGTCTTGTCTTCCTCTTTCATCCGGATTTGATTATAACCAGAAAATCCATCCATAAAAGAGAACAATTCAAATCCAGCAAAGATCGTCGACTAATACGTCGATATGGGGTAAAGGAAAATCGTCCTTGGGGCTTGCCTTATTTAAGTCACGATAATCAACACACACTCGGACTCGCCCATCCTTCTTCATAACCGGGACTACATTAGCAATCCAGTCAAGCATAATGGGTAACTTCAATGAACCCGACATTTAAAAGTTTCATAATTTCCTCTTCAATCTTCTTCGACAACTCAGGTTTCGTTCTCCTGAGCTTTTGCTTTTTCGGTGGAATATTGAGATCAAGTGGTAATGCATGCTCCACAACCTCAGGGTCTAAACCTGGCATGTCGGCATAGGACCAAGCAAAGACATCTTGGTATTCTTTCAAGAGCTCAATTAGTCTTCCGGCATCCATCCGAGAGAGATCTCGCCCCAATTTTGGTTTCCTTAGGATTGTCCGAATCCCCCAAATTTACAAAGTGACCGGTTGCTCGGTAGTAAGAGGTTTGGACTCTTCGTGTCTGAGCCATTCCTTTTCAATAATTCCGGAATCATCTTCCTTTTCCGAATCAGAATAATCGGGTTCACCAATATCCATTGAGTGTGAATCCGAGCCATACAAATGACTATCATGATATGCAATGTCATGCCTCGTGATGCAATCGCAGAATGGTTAGTACACACACATATAAGCAAATGCAATGTATATAAATGTCATGAAAAAACTATTTTCGAATTCCAATTTTCAAGAAAAATGTTCATGGGAACTAGCCCTCATATCCTTGGACATCCTTGCTCCACTAAAACATTTTGAAACTATAGATCGTGTGGAGGATCAGGCCTCATAGCATCATCATAGGACTGATTTGGGCAACCCCTCCACACGTCTATTAATAAAACGTGAATTTTATTGATATACTAATACTGCATCATATAGTATAGTGTCTCGGATCATTAAAGTCCGCGATCCGAATTATTACAAATATGAACAGATTCCCTCGCAGGGGACAAGAAAAAAAGATTCCCTCGGGGAATGAGATGAACGAATGGAAATGAAAACTATACGTAAAAAAAAAAAAAAAAAAAAAAAAAAAAAAAAAAAAAAAGTCACCCCTTACACATCGGGGGAGGTGAGATCTTCAATGATAGCGCAAACCATGTCCTCCTCAAATAGATCGGCAAAGTAGTAAACATCGGCTTCCTCTTCTTGCGGGAGCTTTGGAGGGCCGAGGGGAAGAAATCCTTCAAGGATCGGGGTAAAAGACGTTGATAGCTCTTCCCTTTAATGTCCGGGCTTCCATCCTTAAGCTTTCGTGGTATCCAGGCCTTCATGCTTGTTGACCTTGACAGTTCAATAGGATTTGAAATGCCTTGGGCAAACTTTCCCAGCCCCTTTCCAAAGCAGCAAAGCCATGCTTGAGCAACTCCTTACTTGACATCAACGCAGCTATCGAGAAATGTGGCTTTTTAACAATTGTCCCAACAGGCACATGGGTAACTGATAGCATTTCGAATGAGTGAAAATCTGAATCTCCTTCAACTTCAGGCTCAATAAAAGGTATGGCAGTATTGTAGAATGTCTCCACATCCTTCTCACGTCTGATAGTCACAATTTTCCCATCAATGGGGAATTTCATCATCTGATGCAGACTCGAAGGAATAATCCCCGCCTTGTGGATCCAGGGCCGCCCCAATAACAAACTAAAGTTGGTAGGAATATCCAGCACTTGGAACTTCTGAGTTAGGGTAATAGGGCCAATTGTCAATGGCAAATCAATTTCTCCCATGGCTTCTTTTCGCACGCCATCAAAAGCCCGAACAGGAGTACTTGGAGGAGACATGTTTTCCAATCCTATCCCTAACTTGTGGAGGGTGGATAAAGGGCAAATATTCGAGCTGAGCCATTATCAATCAAAACCTTTGAAATTCTCATCCCAAGATGTTAGGCAGTCACATATAACGCCTTGGTGTGTTCATGGCCCTCGGGAGGGAGGTCTTCCTCGGAAAAAGTGATCTGGTCTCTCAGGAGTATAGCACTCACAAATTCCCCCAATTGCACTTCTCCAATAGTCTCAGGGACATGTACCTCGTTCAAAACTTTGAGGAGTGCATTTCTATGTTTCTCAGACGTCTTGAAAAGCTCTAGCAAAGAAATCTGTGCGGGTATTTTGCGTAATTGTTCGATCACTTTAGCTTCACTCGTTTTAAGCGTCTTGAGGAGCTGCTCAGCTTCTTCCTTAGAGACAACTCTCTTTTCGATACCTTCGGGGGGTGAATAAACTCGACCCGATCGAGTGACGACATCAATCTCGTTGGTATGATAATTCCAAGGGACAGCTTTGAGGTCATAACTGGGAATGGCTTTGGTATTTGAGGACTCTCCAATCTCTCGGGGTAATTCGATCACGACAGGTGTAACGCCCGTATCAGTAACCTTCATGGCCTCGAAATTGTCAGTTAGAAAATCAAACCCAACGGCACCTTTGCTCGTCATACCAGCCTGACGATCAGCTTTTCCACTCGCCAGATTAATTACCACAGGCTCCATCATAGCTATAAGACCATCTCCAGACTCTTCTTCCCATCCGCCAATCATGTTCACGCTTTCAAAGCATGCTCCGGAAGAGGGTTTTGTTGAACGTTGGGCGCCGAATCCTTAAATGTGAGCAGCTTTTTGTCTAGCAGATTTTGGATTTTGTGACGGAGCGTTAAACAATTATCCACATGGTGCCCTCTCTCCCCCATATGGTATTCACATGTTTTATTCAAGTCAAATCCAATAAATTTCGGGGATCGTCCCTTGGGATCTCCTTTGCTATCAAGTGGTTTTCGATTAGCATCGGTAAAGTGGGACATAGGCCTTGGCAACGGGGTATATTGTCTCGAGGAGGTCCGGGCCTTCGTTCAAAATTTCTCGGCGGGCCCGTCACCTCTATAGCAGGCTTATAAGTCGATGGCTATAGGCCCGAGGATTGTACGGCTTCGGGAAGACGAGTTCGAACATATGCAACTTCGACAGCTGGTTCTTTTTCTCTCCGGGTATAAACCGACGGTTCGTCGTCTCGAATAGTCCGCCCTCCCGCATAATGCCTTCAATACGTTCCCCCAACTCAACCAATGCAGCGAAATTGATGCATGTATGGTTATACATTTTTTCGAAAAGATCTTTCGGCATGGCTTGAAGCAATAGTTTCATGGATTCTTTCTCAGTTAATGGCGGCTTCACTTGAGATGCCATAACCCTCCACCTTTGAGCATACGCCCTGAATGTCTCAGTTCTCTTCTTTTCGACTCGGACAAGCTCCTCTCGAGTCGGGCGATTTCAGTGTTGAATTTGTATTGTTGGAAGAACTCGTCAGCAAGGTCCTCCCAAGTCTGAATCTTATCCAAATCCAGCTCTATAAACCATGTGAGAGCGGGCCCAATCAAACTATCTTGGAAAGAGTTGATCAAGAGTGGAGGATTGTCTGAATAACGTGCCATTTTGCCCAAGTAATACTTTAAATGAGTCTTGGGGCACCCAACACCATCATATTTCCTTGTGAATTCTGGCTCCTTGTAGAACTCGAGCACCGTGACTTTAGCGAACGGCGACAATTTATCGAACCCCGGGGTTGATAGCCTTGCAAAGACGCAAAGGCGCTCTTCAAGCTTGGCCAAACGCCTTGAGCTTTCCTCATCAAGATGTGGCGTCGGGGTTTCTTTAGACCGAGATTTCGAGCTTATGACGATTGGTATAGCATTAGGTATCCCTTCGCCTTGCCCTCTCCCTTTGGATTCTACTGCCGAAGCCGACGGCATTTCAGAAGCTGCCACTTGAGGAATCACGGGCGATGTGGCAGAACTACGGATGTCAAGTTCTTGACTTGGGTCGAAAGATCCGCCGTAATGCCATCATCGAGACATTTGATTTTCCATATTGAGAACTCGAGTGCGAGTGTCCTCGTTATCCATTTTTGTCGATGACGGGTGCGAATTATGAATCGCTCTTCAGCCGTTTTCTCGCTTCAAAAGAGAAAAACTCTCTGTAAAAGAAAAAGATCACGATTAATACTAGTCAAAAGGAATTACTAAAGTACAAGCCCTAGTCAATTTTACATTTTCTTGAGATGAAATAATGATAAGAAGCATATATGATCCCAGTATCATATAACTTCTTCTTATCAAGATTTCACCAAAAGAAACTATAAAATTGAAAAGGGACGACAACAAATTTAATCAGGGTGCCCCTTTTCTAAAAATTACATGAAAATGCTCTCGAATTTCATTGACTTCAATCGAACAATTACAAGGAAAAGACACTTGCTTCTTCGAAGCTTACAAGATTGTTCGATTTTACATGTGATTTGAGCATGAATACAAAGAAACCTCCATAAAAAGGAGGAAAATACAAGCAAAATTCTTTACAAGAAAATGAAATAAAAACCTAAGAACTAGGTTGAAACACGCGGAAACGCTTGTTGTCATGGGCCAAGCGTTCCTCATCATCTTCTCGACCCTCGATGTGCGTTCGTCTAAACTCTTGAGGTTCCGGAACATCAGGCAGTTGGATGCTGAGCTCGGGTTCCATTTGACGGTGTATGTAATCCTCAGTAGCTTGATGAATATTCATTTCTCCTTCCAAGTCATCTTCATCAACCGCAACCACATGACGTGAAGGAAGTGAGCGCCAAACTCCAATGGTAGCTTCAACCGCATCTTTGATATGGTCATTTTGATTCCCCTTGACGACTTTATCATGATAATCAATACGATATAACCCCAGCTTGAGGATTGGCGGGATCGTTTGAAGCGCGCGATATTGGCGGAGCACCCTTAGAGGGTAGTACGACGTTAAACCCGTCAACCCCACGAGGGGAAGTGGGTTGTCATCTCCACCAAACATGCACACTTCGTGATTCCCAAGCCACCGAACGTGCCATTGAATTGAGCTAGGATTTAGGTTTTTGAGGAAATGAAACCACACGGCGAAAGACCATGTGGGGAAGATTTCGTCTCTTTGGGAAAATCTAAGGATAGGATGATGATATTTTGTGATTTCAATGATTTTCATATGATAAGCGAATTCTTTGACATGCGAGACAAGCCAAATTTGGAGGAGTCCAAATGAAGCTCTAAGAGATCCTCGACCATTTTCTTTGAAGCGATTGAGAGATACGAAAGTTTCAGCAAGAATTATGTGTGTAAAGGAATGAAATGCGCACACTTGATTTACAATGTGGGTGACTAACGGATCCATCGTTCTTCGAGTATATGGAAGTACCACGAAACCAAAAAACATGAGGAGAAAGACACGAGGAATTAGATTTCCAGATTTTGGTTGTAAATTAAGGAAATATCTTTCAAGAAAGTTGTAAGGCATGGCATGAGAATTTCCCTTAAGGACAGCTCCAATTTCGTCGGGAGGAATATTGAGGAATTGACCTAAAAGAGAGCTTGAATTTTGACCAATGGGAGGAGTGGCGAAACCTAAGGAAGCTTTGCCTAACCCAATGGCTTTCTGGAATTCCTCAATTGTAGGGGTCAATTCGTATCGATCAAACACGAAAGTAGAAGTCACGGGATTCCAAAATGAGCCAATGCGTTGATCATTGTAATGCGTGGTTTGACTTTTAATAAATCCGGGAGAAAACCTATGCGCTTTTCCACGTATTCTTGATGTCTCGGGTTGAGATTCCCCCACAATGTCTTGAGGCTCTCCGGCACCGGGATTACATCGATTTCGGGCCTACCCATCTAAACCTACACCTAAAGGAGCACCCATGATTAAAGTATATCGTCGTTGAAATATAAAGCGCGTAGTTGAAATAAAAAGTAAGACGATAAAACGATAAAAATGGAACGATTTCTTACCAACCGAACACATGGCAATCACAAATCACATGTCGCATGAAACTGTGAGGTTTCGACGCCTAGGGTGAGGGTGCTAAAGGCTCAAGGTCCCCATTCCAAAGGATAAAGACAGTTTACCCACCGCTCATACCGTCGGTCAGTGCTATCTTTATCAATTGGGATGAGCGGGTTTATGTAGTAGTGGATTACCACGAGCATCCACTCGCAGATTCCACCCATAAACCCTCCTAAGGTCCTAAATTGTGCGATCGGGGTTTTAGACCGCGGTTGTGTGTGCGGTGTCGTGCTAAAGCTCGTAAACACACATTTAATTTAAACAATCAGCACTTCAATATAACCCAATCATACATGCACATACATCCTCACACCACCTGCAAAACAAGGGGTTTACATAGACGCCTCCCCTTATCACTCCAACCTGCAACACCATTTAACACATCATCAGCGACTCACCTCATTTTCCACGTGCCTTTGACATGCAGACGATCCTACACAAGACACGTTAGTTTAAAGCACACAACAACCATTTAAACAGGCCTCAAGTCCTCTAAGGTTAACTAACCATTCCCCAGTGGAGTCGCCAGATCTGTCGCGCCTAACTTTTTCGGATTTTAAACAAACAAACCAACCCGAGCTCTCCCAAGCTAATCGTTAGGCACAACAAAAATTTTACGATTGAAATATCTACCAACCTAAACAAGACAGAGTCGCCACTAGCTTATATTGGAGGCAAGCTAGAAACCTAATCGAGGGTTGGGAGATTCCCTCGATTCCTACGCAATCAGAGATCTAAGCTCGGGGACTTGGATTACGTTAGTATTTTTTTTACCAACGCCCTTTCGGTACCTAATGGTTTGTTGTGTGTTTTTTATTGTGTCCATGCATTTTTACATTTTCAGGGATCGTCAATTATGTGATCATGCGTGGTGGGTTTGGTTTCATTTTTTTTCTATTCCTAAAAGAAAAGGAAAACAATCAATAAGCATGCTGTCGAAAGACAGGTAAACAAACAATCTAAAGAAAAGGATAAACCTAAGCATGCAATTCTAGAAGAAGGTATCAAAGGAAAAAGCCAATCGAAGCACAATTGAAAAGCAGAAATGAGCAATCATGATAAAGCAGAGCATTTAAACATGCAATTCTAAAAAGGTATAAAGGAAAGCATGGTAAAGGAAAAGTAAAAGACCCGCAACTCGTCGGGTTTTATACAATCTCAAGAACCCGAAACATATATCGGGAAAAATAAAAGAAAGAAAAAAAATACAATTGTGATGGTCGGAATGGACATCGACCTTTCCTCCATCCTCTTCGTGTCTTCTTCATCTTCAAAATCCTATTCTAAGTCTAGACTAAAGAATTGAAACTAAATGCATAAAAGTAAAATTAGGCGTCACAAAATGTCAACAAAATAGTCAAGCTAAGAACTTATATATAATCGAATTCTAAAGAAAGTGTGTATTATTTTCAGCACATCAATCATTCATTTCAAAACAAAGAGCAGCTAATCATAGGAAGACAGCAAAAGGCATAGCAAAAACAACAAGACCAGCAAAATAAAAAAAAAAAAAAAAAAAAGCAGACAGTAAAGCTGAAACGTCAAAACAGTAAACAACAAAGTTGAAACCATGAAACAGCAAGCATCGGAGCGAAGCGGTGACGCAACACAGCAGAAATAGCGAACGAAGCATTGAGGCTTCAAGACAGCAAAAACAGCAACGTGGTGACAGTAATATACATATGGAGTCTATAGAATATCAGCACACGAGACAATATTTAACTAACTTGAAGATTTCACATATTAAAGATATATGTCTGAAGAGCAACCTTTACTCGACTACCACTCTAAAACATACACCCAAACAGTCAAATTTACGAGGACGGGGCATGCATTTCCAAAATATCGCAAACATATGAACACACGATGCCGAACTCACTACGGGGTTATGCTCAAAGCAATCAAATTGATTCTGTCACTTAATCATATTTGGCAAACAAACCTTTATATGTATAGTAATTATTCATTCACAGAAAATGACTTAGTATAACAGATATCACGTTACACAGATTAAGTAAATGAACATAACATTTCCTCATCCAGTCATTAGGCAGAAAAATCTGATATGCTAGGTGAGTTCAGACAAACATGATATGGAGAGTTCAATAACAAAGCAAGATACGAATGCTAGGCAATAATATGGATCAAAAATTTGCCATGAAACTAATCGACAATTCCTTAGCCGACATACTCGATCGAATCAAATTTAGTCACAATCTCATTTTCGATTACCAAAATTCATCACAACAGGGTATATGACATTTAGATTAAGAAATTCAAGTGCAGTCTATATGACAAAATCAATATACTAAGCAAGCATAGAGAAACACTCAATCAGAATTTGAATTGAAACACGTATTGACTTAGTTCAAGGATTTCATCATATGGATACTAGGTGTTTCGGCCAGAGAGATATAAATGCAGAGATGAGACAGACATGATTCGGATTTATTATGAAAACATTTATACATCAGTAAACTTCCATCAAATATTCAATTCCTACTCAACCAAATTGAAGATAGAAAGCGATTATAACCAAGGGTTTCGGATTTTTTTTACCTTGAGAAACAAGCCGAAACCTAAAAATCGGAATAAATCCAAACTCTAATATGTTAAGCTCCGAAATGTGATCTGCAACAAAAGAGAATAATTAGATTCGTTCGTCAATGGTCTTCGTGAAAGTCGATTCGCCCGCCAATAATTCTCATGGGAGTTGATCCATCCATCGGCAGTCTCGGCCGGGATACAGAAAAAAGAAAACAAAAGAGAAAGAGAGAAAAAAAAAAAGTGTTCAGAGACAAAGGGAACGAAGAAAAGGGAGGAAGAAAATCAAATCCCTAAAAGGAAACTAATCGGCAAAGAAAAAAAAGGGGGGAACTCACCGATTTTTTGTAACGCGGATCGGTCTCCTAGGGTTTTCGGGAAGAGGAGATCTCGGTCGAGGTTCTGCGATCAATCCCTTCCGTCGGCCAATCGGACCCAGATCTATAGCATCATCGTCGTCACCTGTCTACGCCGGATCTGGGTTCGTACTCCTCGATTCTCGTTGGCCGATCGTGGATCTGATGTCGTGGCCTCCCAATAAGCGTCAATCTTCCCTAAATCGAAGGCTGTCGCTCTCCAATCGTCGGCGAAGATGGAAAAGTCGCGTCTAGGACCACCGTTGTCGTCGCTCGGTGTGGATGCGATCCGGTGAGCCCGATCCAAGGTGAGGATCAGGTTGTCTTCTAGGGTTTCAGAAGGGATGAGATCGCGATCAAGCCTCTGCGATTGCGATTACGATTCCCGTCGACCGATCCATCTTCGAGGGCTTCGAAGGGAAAAATCGCGATCAGATCTCCGCGATTGAACTTCTTGAAGAGATTGTCGCCTCCGATCCGATCAGATCAAACCAAATCAGATCGGACTTCTGCTACCGTTGTCCCTATTGCCGCCTTAGGGTTTCCTCCGAAGTCGATCCCAGAGAAAGAGGCAGATCTCCGAGAAAAGGCTAGAGAAAACCAGATCCAAGCCTTCCAAAGCCAGATCCAGCAGGAGAAGACCTTCGCGACGAAACCAACTCCGGCGACGATAGCTTCACCGATCCAAGACCATACTTTGTCGCTAATGAATTTGCTCTTGTGGGACGCGGACTGATGAGGATCTAGATTAGAGGGAGAGATCCGCCATGGGAGATGATCGGTTTAGGGTTTTTTTTTTGGGGAGGGATGAACGAGATCTAGGGATTTACTTCGAAGGAATTAGGAACGACGGAGAGGGAGCGAAGAGAGGGAGAGAGAGAGAGAGAGAGAGAGAGAGAGGCCCCGAGAGTGAGCGGAAGAGAGAGAAGATGTCGTCCCCCCCCCAACGCGAGCCCTAATCTTTTCTATTTATATTTTCCATTTTTTAATTTTTTAATTTTTTAATTAATTTTTTTTTTCGCGTTTTTATTTCGTCAATTTAATTCTTCTATTTTCTAATTTCCGACTTTTTAATTTTCCATTTTTAATTTTCTTTGATTTCGACCTTCTTCTTTTTTTTTTCGATTTTTCTATTTTGATTTTCTTCTTTTTCTTTTTCTTTTCTTTTTCTTTTCTTTTTTTTTCATTTTTATTTTATTATAATTCAAACATAATTTTTATTAAATTTTAGGTGTCAACAATATCCACACCACAAACATTTGATATCCTCTTAGTGTGCCTAAAGTATTATGGTTCTAATATTCTTCAATTCTAGCGCCATAAATGTCATACCTCTAGTTTAGACACACCACCAATCACACATTAAATGGTAGAGAGAAATTTGAGAGAGTTCACCGCTTCAATTATGCTAACAATTATTCTTGTGAGTAACTAATTTGATTGATCTCTATCATCACATAACCATCTCTTAATCACATCTTGTTATGAGTTATTCATCCCATTTATTTAAATCAATTCAACTCATTAACTCTGAAACCATTTCATAGCATTAGTTCAATCGTTGAGTCTGAATCCACTTCAAAGTCTGAATCTAAACATTGATTCTGAAATCATTTCAGATGATTAATTCGAGCATTATCCTATGACTGTTACATAATATTATTATGGATATTAATTCTAAAACCATTATAAAACTTTAATGTGATTGTTAAGTTTGAAACTATTTCAGAACATTAATTTGGTTGTTTAATTCTAAAACCAATTTAGAGCATTAATGTGACCATTGATTTGAAACTATTTCCTATTATTAAATTGGAAAATGGTTCAAATTTGGCCATTCATTCTTTAAGTTCATTAATTTGGCCGTTAATTCTAAACCTATTTCAAATCATTTATGTGACCATTGATGATCTTGTTTCAGATCACTAATATGGCCATTGATTCTGAAATTGTTTCAAATATTTAATTTTGCCATTGGTTTTGGAACCATTTCAAAGCTTTGAGTTTCAACCGACTCAATTTGATTGCCACACTTGCAAATGCACTTGCAATATCATCTCTCCCATTCAAACACAATTCTATGTATGACATCCCTAGGCATATCACTAAATTGACAATAAGACTTATATTAATACATTAGTACAATCAACAGAATTGATTATCTTATTCAATCTCCAGTTTCCACAAACCATAAGTAACATCTAACAATATGTCATGACTACCTAAGTAGTATAAATGTTTTAAGAACACAATAAACCCATCGGCTTTGGCTACCATTGTAACAATTCGATGGGGTTATTGTTGTGACATCCCCAGCGCATCACCGACCCATTTCTTTTGATTGTATCTTCTTCTTATGAGCATGCGGAAGCGTACACAACAATTATCTCCCAAACAACACAACAATCAAGCATCCAAGAAAACACACCACGAAACGTATTACTTCTATTCAACATCAATATGTTTACAAGCCCTTTTCTACAGGTACTTTCTCATTTACATTAATCTTCTATCAATTGTAGGCTAGGGGATTCCTATCTTCTCTAGCGTGGCCTCGGCTCCAAAGGGGTGAGACTTTCATACTTACAAATCTAAGGAAAAATAACGAAGTGAGTCGAAGACTCGGTAAGTAAAAACACAAAATCTCTGTTAAGAGAACATCTCGTCACTGAATCAAGCATATGAATCTCAACCTCATTAAGGTGTCAATAGCAAATCATAATGAATCCATTGCAATATCTTGACTATATGCATGAGAACAACTTGGCTTACTTGTGATGCAAGCACTACCAAAATCATCAAATCAAAACATAGAAGCATGCATACAAAATTTCATTTATTAACTAAAATGAAATCCATCGGTTCATTTGAAATCCACCAAGCATCCCGTTCTCATGAAGGAGGTAACGTAATGCATAGTTTGGGTAGATGCATGCTTTTAGACCATCTCTCGTCCCAAGCTAATATTGTCCTCTTCAAGGCATGTTCCTTGTGACGTCCTGGGAGTGTCACATACTAAACGCAAATGGAAGCTATATAGACAGGACCTATTTTATTCAATAATTGCACTAAGATATTTTGACCTAATTGGTTAGCATGTATATGATGAATATTACATGGTGTTGAACTCTTCTAAGGCATGAATCATCACGTCCTATCCCGTCATTTAATATGAGCTATTCTAGTTATAAACACACACAAAGGATCATAAAAGAGTTTCATTTCACTTCTTGTTAGAGTCATCACAGCTTTACTTACATTGACTTGGAAATTTACAAATATTGCGCATATATACAGAGATTATTACAAGTCAACGCCCAAAAGTATAAGTATCAGGCCTAGGAAAGGGTCAAATGGGATCCTAACTTCACTACTCCTTAAACTAACCCATGTCGATATAAAAAACAAAAGATGTCTTCTTCAACTTCAACAAGAACTTGATGTCCTAAGCACCACTCGACCTAGCTCTAGGTCCTCCATATCTAAATCCAAGAGGGCCAAACAACTCCTCTTCATGGTTTATGAACCAAACTTCCAACCTCACCAATATCTAATCAACTTGTCCATCATCCATATAAAGAGTGGCTTCATAACACGTGTATGTCATATTGATATCAAGATCATACACATCATGGAAAGACATTTCTACGTAAGCTATGACCCCATATCGGGCCACTAGCGGTATGTCTATTTTAACAATTTGAGAAAAAGAAAGAAATTAGCAATACCTAGTAAAGAATTAATAGGGTCCCAAACTAGATAATCTAGTAGTCACCAAAGAATGCAAGATGCACAACCAGATTGCATACATAAACTGGGGCAAAATTTTCACATGGTCCACTTTATTGTCACCTCAACTCACATTTCCATCCACCATATGCAAAGTACACCACTATCCGCACACGTTTTATGCCACTGACCAATGCTACGATGTGATGCAATGACATGCAAACACACAAGCCAAGTGGAATTATTTTATAGTGTATTTCAAAATCTACCCTCGAATTAGTTCTCCCATCAGATTAAAAGCCAGCCCGATCAAGTAACTTCTAAATCCTTCATCCGTACTTCCATGATATTACTATCATGGACATCTCACTCCAAGGCATCCTAGTATCATACAACTGAGGCATCCCATAAACACACAACAGGGGCATCTCATTCCGAGGTATGCCGCTATCCCACAACCAAGACATCCCTAATCACACACAAGGGCATTTCACTTCAAGGCATCCGGTAGCTCACTCAACTGAGGCATCTAAGAATACACAGCATGGGCATCCCACTACCTAAAGCATCACCGGTATTACAAGACAGATGGAAATCTCTTAAATTCAGTTTGTTCCACACATTCCATGCATCATGCTTTAAAATTACAACACCACAATAGGATGCATATCCACTTAAATGCATAAAACCATTTCAAACTAAGAATCAATGCTTGCACACACCATCTCAAAGCATGTTTCACTCATTGCATTCATGAGACTCAATTAGCAACAACTTAAATCATCTCATCTCAAAAATGGAAGAAAGACATGTATATGCATCAATGACCAATGAATAAGAGGCTATTAGACTTCCAAAGGTCCCCAAAAGAGGACAAAAGAACCACAATCAAATGAATAAATTTGGACCAGGACAAATTTGAGACTGGTTTGAATAGTTCATAACATAAAAGCGAAAATATAGTAAACCTTGTTGAAAAATTATGAAATTTTAATATGAAGTAGTAAAGATATAGATAAACATAAAACTCTAGTAAACAGTACGTTATAGCTTAAAATCTTTAGTATACTCTTAAGAAGATTATTTGTCCCAATGACAAAATGTATGAACTCAAAAGAAACGCATAAACCAACAACTACTGCACTCTTCTTTCCCATGCAGACCACATGTAAGTACAATCCTCCATACTCCGCCACTCCAAGCTAGTTAATTCACCTACAACTACATTTAGAGCCTCAACCACGCAACCATGGTGCCAAAACAAGTCTCAACTACCCACTATTCCCCATAGTGACTCGATAGTCTCAATCCGAACCAAGATCGACTCACGGCTACCCAAAACTAACATGCATCTCACTTTACAACATATCTAACCCTCCTACGCAGCAACGCTAATGCTATAGCTTCTTCTCACCCTGTCCTACATCCCTCTGACCTTAATCCTCACAAGCAAACTATCCAGCTCTCATCTAGCCTCTTGACTAACCCATACATGCTAAAAAAAAAAAAAAAAAAAAAAAAAAGACATCAAGCCTTATTTCGCTCTTGTCCAATTCGCTTCAGAACTTCTCTCAGCCTTTTGACGGATAAATCAAGTTTAGCACCCCCACCATTTCCTTACCTGGTGGCTTGGTGGCGCTCGTGCATCGCTGCTCTTCAAGAAATGGCCTTTGTAGTTTGGATTCGGAGAAGAAGAAGTGGCTGAGGATGATAGGATTTTGCTTTGTTCAAACCGAAGGAGGAAAATATTGGAGAAAACTCTTTCATTATTTTGAAGTTGACAAAACGATTCTATCAATCTAGTCTGAAGACTTTCAGACTCAAGTGTTAAAGTCTGAAGAACTCCAAACTCTTTCGTCAAAGTCTAAAGACCACTAGACTCAAGACTCAAAGTCTGTCCCAAATAATATTTTCTAGAACGAAGAATGAAAACTTATCCAGATGCCGGATTATTTTCAAGAATTTGATTCATATGGTTTTGGAAGACCTTATGGCTAGTTTTAGCATCTACTTGATTGATTATTCTTATGGGAATCTACTCCGATTTAAAGATCTTTTGAAAGGCGAGCAAACTTGGAAGGTTCTACTTATGGAAATCAAATATCCTGATTGTATGGGCGAACAGGATTTACAGGCTTTCATCACCAATTATCCAATGACTCAAGATCACCTTAATTGATCTATCCAATAGATAGATTAGAAGAATTCATTTGAAAAGTGCCAACGGTCATAAAGGCATAAAGGAGTATTTAAGATGGACTTTCCAATTGTTAGAAGCAGTGCATGAAAGAAAAATTTTATAGTCTAAATCTCTGTAATTCCTTGCTCTTTCATTCATCAAGCTCAAAGTTGTAAACAAAAGAGAGAAACACATAATGAGACTGTGTGAGAGACCAGTAGAGACTCTCCATTGAGATAGTCAAAGATCACAAGTTATATAATCTCTTTTGATTCATAGTGGAATCCAGCCAATAGGCTGTCAGCACGGGAGAGTGAACGTAGACTTAATCTAAGTCGAACCACTATAAACCTTGTGTTCTAATTTTCTTTCCTTAACTCTTTACTTCATTCATCGCTTTATATGATTGTTCTATAAAATTGTTTAAAGTTGTTTATTGTCTATCATCTTCTAAAGGCAATCTATTTCATTAAATCTTACAAGAAAATTTTTATACACCTATTCACCCCCATCTAGGTGTACGTACTAGCCTTTTCAATTGGTATCAAAGCCCGTGTACTTATTTATTGAAGTGTTTTTACTTCTTAAGTTAAAGATCTATGGCTAGTATTTTGGCTCCAGGTTTGGTTGAAGGCCAAAGCAACACCAGACCTCCCTACTTTAATAAGAAGGAATATAATGTTTGGAAAAATAAGATGAATGCATTCCTAAGATCAAAAGATCCCCGGAATGAGATGTGGTAGAAAAAGGGATCATTCCTAAGGTTGCATCAACCTCAGGGGAGGAAGCTGTAAATATTGAAGAACTGTCACAAGCGGATATAACCAAAAGACAAACTCTTGATGCTAAAGCCATTCATTCACTATATTGTGATTTATCTCCTACTGAGTATAATAGAATTTTATCTTGTGAAACAGTCAAAAAAGTCTGGGATAGGTTGCATGTCACCTATGAAGGAACTAATTGAGTTAAAGAAACAAAAATTAATATACTACTCGAACAATATGAAGCCTTCAAGATGAAGCTAGGAGAATCCATCATTGATATGTTTAGTCGTTTTACAAAAATTGTAAATGGACTAACATATCAAAGACAGCCAATCTCAAGACCAATGAAAGTTAATAAGTTGCTGTAAGGACTCTCCAAAAACTAGAAACATGTGAAGACTTCTATAAGAGAAACCTAGAAGATCATACCTATTTCCGTAGACGAATTGGTTGGCACACTTCAATCATATGAAATAGAGCAAATCAATGAGAAAGAAGATCCCAAAGGTAAAAAGTTAATTGCCTTAAAATCTAACGATAATTCTGATGATACAGACTCTGAAGATGACTTGGATGATGAAAAGCTAGCACTCATGATAAGAAACTTCAGGAAGTTAGACAGAAAAGGAAAAATGTTTAACTGGAAGAAGCATGGCACTCAAAGATTTCAGAAGAAATCAAATGAGGATAGTGAGACCAACAAAGATGTGATTTGTTTTGAATGTAAGAAAAAGTGACACATTAGACCCCACTGCCCTTTGCTAAAAAGAAAAAATTGAGAAATTCAAAAAGGCTTTCAAAGCTGAGACATGGAGCAATACTGAATGCGAGAAAAGTGATGAAAAATATGTCAATATATGTTTAATGGCAAATTCAGATTCAGACTCAAATTCTGAGACAAACTTAAACTCAAACTCAAATAGAGAAGTCGAGGTAAGTAATTTAAAGATTCCCGTTAAAGTTTCAAAATATATAGATGAACCGTGTCTTAGTTTCAAAACATCTCTTAAGAGGATTTTCGAACTAAAGAAGGAGAATTTCAAACTGAAGTAACAGAAAACTTCTTGCAAAGAAAAGTTTGAAAAACTAGATAAAAGTTTTGTTGATTTGAAAGAAAATATTGATTCTCTTTCAAAGGAAAATACTTTTTTGAAAGAGGACATTTCAAATTTCACAAAAAATTTTTCAACATGGTCTAAAAAGTTGGAAAAGATTCTTTCAATACAAAGGCTTTATTTCAATAAATCAGGTTTGGGAATGACATCAAAAACCATTCCTTTAATTAATTTTCCAAAGATTAAGGAGAGAATCAAACAAAGACCTACAAAAACTATTACAAAAACTTTTTACAAGAGCCATTTTCAAAAGGCTTTTATAAAACCTATTGGCAGAAGTGCTCTCAAATGTTCAAAGTGTAATAGCTCAAAATATTTTGAGAATGAATGTCCTAAAATTTGGAGACCTGTTAGGAGAAATTGGGCAAAGACTGTATTTTGTACTAACTCCCCTGGACCCAAGAAAGTGTGAGTACCAAAGAAAGCTTGAGTTTTTTTTTTTTTTTTTTTTTTTTTTTTTTATAATTGTAAGTTACTATGAAGAAAAAGATCAAATGGTACTTGGATAGTGGCTGCTCAAGGCACATGACAGGAAATTCAATTTGTTTTATAAAGTTCATGCAAGTGAATGGAGGAAAAGTTTCTTTTCGTGGAAACAATAAAGGAAGGATTGTTGGATGTGAAACTGTGAGGATAGGAAGTCTCACAATCAACAATGTCTCCTTGGTGAAATGTTTGAATTACAATCTTCTCAGCATTAGTCAATTGTGCGACACTAGATTTAAAATTAATTTTCAAGAAGGCACTTGTTCGAGAACCAGTCAAGATCTCTCTCAATCTTTCACTGGACAAAGACATGGGAATATCTACTTTCTGAATATAAAACCAGAAAGCTCTCCGTGTCTAATATCCCTTCAAGATGAAGCAAACCTTTGGCATAGAAATCTTGGTCATGTCAATATGAAACAGACTGCCAAAATATCCTCCAAGAAACTTGTTTGTGGATTGCCCAACCTAACTTATCAAAAGTCTTATTTATGCACACCATGTGTTTTGGGAAAACAAGTTAGAAGTTCTTTTAAACCCATAAATAAAGTTTCTACTAATCGAGTTTTGCAGCTTCTACATATGGATTTCTTTGGACTAACCAGAACTCAAAGTATTGGTGGAAAGAGATACTGTTTAGTAATCATGGATGATTACTCTCGCTTTACATGGGTATACTTCCTGGCAAGTAAATCTGAAATATTCTCTTACTTTTTAAAATTTGCCAAGAAAGTTAAAAAAAAAAAGGGTTATGTTATTTCAAGCATACGCACAGACTATGGAGGTGAGTTTGAAAATCAAGACTTTTCAAAATTTTGTGATGACTCTGGTTTTGAGCATATTTTCTCTTCTCCACGTACTCCGGAGCAAAATGGGGTTATGGAAATGAAGAATAGATCTTTGTAGGAGATGGCAAGAACACTCTTAATTGAGAAAAATATTCTCTCTCGATTTTGGGCTGAAGCAGTCTCTGCACCTTGCTACAATATTAATAGAGTATTCTTGAGGCCAATTCTAGATAAAACTCCTTATGAGTTATTCAAAGAGAAGAAGCCAATTGTTTCTTATTTTCATGTATTTGCTAGTAAGTTTGAAGAAAAATCAGATGAAGGAATCTTTCTTGGCTACTCAACCTCAAGCACAGCTTACAGAGTATTCAACAAGAAAACTCAATCTATGGAAGAATCCATGAATGTCAAGTTTCAAGACTCAACACAGAACAAACTGGATCAAACTCAACTTGAAGAACCCGAACCTGCTCTAGATGTTACAAAATCTACTTCCCTCGAAGTGGTTCAAACTCCTGAAGTTCAACAGCAAAATGAACCAGAAAATTCAACTAAAGCAGAGGATCAACAGACTTTCAAACCATCTAGCAATTGGAAGCATAAGTTAAGTCATCCCAAGGAACTCATCATTGGCAATATTGATGAAGGAATTCGCACCAGATCCAAAAGGTGAGAAGAGTCTAGTGCTTTAGCACTTGTTTCTAAGATTGAATCCAAAACTATAGAAGAAGTCTTAGATGATGAAAGCTGGATTGAAGCTATGCAAGAAGAGCTCAGACAGTTTAGCATCAACAATGTTTAGGAACTAATTCCTAAACCTAAAGGTAAGTCTATTATTGGAACTAAATGGGTTTTCAAGAACAAGATGAACAAAAAAGGAAAGTGATCGAGAACAAAGTAAGACTCTTGGCCGAAGGATATATGCAAGAAAAAAGGGATAGATTATGACGAGACCTATGCACCAGTAGTAAGGTTTAGATTATTACTTGCCTTTGCTTGCTATAAAAATTTCAGGTTATTCCAAATGGATGTAAAAAGTGCATTCCTAAATGGATTTATCCAAGAGGAAGTCTATGTGGAACAACCACCTGGTTTTGAAGATCCAAGAAAGTCAAAATCAGTCTACAGACTGAAAAATGCCCTATATAGAATGAAGCGGGTACCTCGTGCTTGGTATGAAAGGTTAAGTAATTTCCTAACTCAAAATGGTTTTGTTAAAGGAAAAATATATACTACTTTGTTCATTAAAAAGAAAGGTAAATATTTTCTACTTGTTCAAATTTATGTTGATGATATTATATTTGGTTCACCTAATGAAAATCCGTGCAAAGAGTTTTCAAGATGCATGCAAGATGAATTTGAGATGAGCATGATGGGTGAGTTAACATTCTTTCTGAGATTACAAGTTAAATAATCAAAGGAAAGAATTTTCATTTACCAAGAGAAGTATGTGAAAGATCTCCTCAAGAAGTTTAGATTGGAGAATTACAAAAAGACAGAGACACCTATGTCAAGTTTTTTGAAGCTGGACAAAGATGAAGAAGGAAAGAGTATAGACTAGAAGCTATACAAAAGCATTATTGGTTCACTTCATTACATTACTACATCTAGACCTAACGTTTTATTTAGTGTTTGTATCTGTACTAGATTCCAATCAAATCCCAAAGAATCTCACTTAACTGCTGCAAAGCGCATCATCAAATATGTTGCAACAACTCCAAAGCTAGATCTGTGGTATCCCAAAGAATGAGACTTTATTCTCCTTAGATATTCAGACACGGATTTAGCAGGATGCAAAGTGGACAGAAAGAGTACTTCCGGTACTTATCAACTGCTAGGCAACAAGTTGGTATCTTGGTTTTCAAAAAAACAGAGTACCGTAACTCTTTCAACAGCTGAAGCAGAATATGTGGCTCTTGGAAGTTGTTGCTTTCAAATCTTATGGATATGGCAACAACTAAAAGACTTTGGAATTGAAGAATCTTGTACAGAGATCAAATGTGACAACACTAGTGCAATAAATCTCACAAAGAATCCAATTCTTTACTTAAGGGCAAAGCATATAGAGATTCGACATCATTTTATTAGAGATCATGTTCAAAATGGAGAAGTTATGATTCAGTTCATTAACTCGAATAATCAGCTAACAAACATATTTACAAAGCCACTGGAGAAAAGCTTCTTTGAGTCTATTCACACCAGACTGAATATCATATCTTGTATCGAGTAAAGTCTGAAAGTGTTTAGACCTAGAGGTAAAAGTTTGAAGGAGTCAGACTCAGAATGACTAGAAGTTACGACTGTAAGTTAATTCTTTCAAAATGCATGTGATTTCATTTCTTGGATGATTTTTGAAAAAGGTACGTTGATTTTCAAATTGCTACTTGCCTATTTTATTTTTAGAATTTATTTTCTTCAATATTTAAATTAATGGCAGTTTTTCATTTTCAAAAAGGCAGTTTTCACTTTTTCCTTTGTGACTATTCATATATCCCGTTTCACTTGCTATTTATACTCTCGATTTTCATCTTCTTCGTTTTCACTCTCAAACCCTAGAATACTAAAATCCCAGTTGCTTTCACTTTCTCTCTAGTTTATTCCAAAAGATTTCATCTTTTCACAAACAAGTTCGAGATTCTCTTCAAGAAAGCAACAATGTCTTCGCAAAGAAAGTTTTCAAGAATCGCAAGCAAGGGACCATAGCGTATGCATGAGGGGCCTACACACTTTGATCTGATTGAGAAAGAAGACTCTTCTCAACGGAAACAGCAAAGTCAACAACAACATTCTCAACCGTGTTAGTCTTCTCAATGCAAGACACAAGATCCTCCACAGAATCAGCCAGAAGAAGAAATAGTGGAAGATGTTGAACCTGTAAGAACGCTAAAACCTCAAATTATTTTCAATCTTTTTTCTAAGTTGAAAGAATGAGGTACTGCTATGACTCTGATCGATGAGTTTCGAGAGAGAGAGGCTTCAAGAATGAGACGTTGTTTTTGCAAGCGATGGAAAGAATGGGCATTACGCCCAAAGGTTTGGCTAAATGGACGTTTGCCAATTTTCCTAGTGATCCGCAATTTGGCACGTTTAACCAGCTTAAAGGAAAGGACGACGATGAACGGATGTTCACACATTTCCAACCTAGGCGGCAAATGTTCGTGGTGAAGGAGTAAGTATTTTCCGCTCTAAGGAACACAAGAAAGTTTTCTCAAAACTGGTGAAGCGAGGGGTTATGAACCCCAGAAGTGTTGATTTTGATTTTCTTGATTCAGTGAAAGTGAATCTGAGGGAGAAATTTGCTCTCCTTCAATTGGAGCGTTTTTGTTCTGAAAGAACAATTGCTTATCTAGAACTCACTGCCTACTTCTATTCAAATCTATCATTTTTGGATACGAATAGATTCTCTTTTACAATTAGAGACAAGGAATTTGTGGTCGATGTAAATACATTGATTGACTTGATTAGGGTGGAAAGAGGGTGTTTCTAACTAATTAGTGTGTCTGTTGCTCACGCTACTCTATAGCTTGTATGAGACAGATTTGTTAAAGGTAAAATATTCTACACAAGGATGAATGCCTCCAACATTTTGCTTCACAAGATCATGATCACCTGCATTTGGCCCAAGTCTACGTCAAAGATTGATGTCTCTCATTCAGAAGCAAAGTTGATGTACACCATCAACACTGGTTACAAATTCTCTCTGCCTCACACCATCCTTATGCACATGTACAAGACGGTGGTGAAGGACAAGGGACAACTCCCTTATTCTATTATTATCACGGGTCTTTTCAGACATTTTAAAATTCACATTCCCGCACCTTTGTGTGTGCGAAGCATTGCTCCAATGGTGATTGGACTGAAGATGATCTCAAAGATGCGTTTGAAGGAACTCAACAAGGTGTTAGAAAGCATGAAAGAGAAATCCCCTATTAAGGCAAGACAAGACCCGACGGCACAAAAAGGAAAGGCAAGAAACCAATGAGTGAATCAATCAAGAAGAGGAGAACACTCATCTTGCAGGATGAAGAAGATGAGGACAATTTAACTCTCTTTGCCTTTGCCTTAAGGAACCTACGGAGTTTTGTTAGCTTTCAAGAGCCAGAGGAAAGAGAGACAAGAGAAAGAGAAGGAACAGAGAAGGAAGCTGAAGAAAGAGAACAGAGGAGGACGGAGGAAGAGGAAGGAAAAATAGAGGAATGAGAAAAAGAAAGAGAAGAAGAGGAAGAAGAGGGTCGAGATGACTCCTTTGAGCCAACTTTGGTTGTATCCTTGTCAAACAACTTTGAGAAGACAAGGAGTGGAACCGCTGGAGGAAATGGAAAAGAAAAACATCACTCTAACGTTGAAGTTGAGCAAGAATAGGAAGAAGAACTCACTTCTCCACCTATAGGCACACAAACAGGGGGAGCTGCTGAAAAATAAGGTATTTCTTCACCTGCTCTAACTAGTGATGTTAGTCGATCTACAACAGATCTAGAGGATGTGTATGCCTCTCTTTATCCAGAAGAATACATTGAAGCATCCCTTCCTAGTCTTAGGAATCGAATTGCTGATGATCCCTCCAACCTCAAAACTCCTGGAACTGAATCGGCTAGACCTAGTGCTGCACCAAAACACAAAGCATACTTTTCAAGACTGCTGGATATCCTGTTGGATTTAAGGAGACAGCAATATAGTTCGGAGTTTGAGATTAAGGATATCAAGAAAGCTTTCATGACTACTTCAGTTTCGTTACAAGAACAGCTACTTGCCCTGAAGAATCAAGTGCAAGATAATGTGAAGGGTGAAGATTTTCGACATTAAAGGAGACTATTGGAAAGCTTAAGGAGACAGTCAAATCGATGGCAGAATTCTAGCTTATTCGTATACCAAAGCAGCCATGATTTTCACACCACTCTTTTCACTCAACTCTTTTTATTCATTCTCCACTTTTGCTATCGACGAAAAAGAGGGAGAAGCTGTACAGATTTGACTACTTTATCCTTTTTGAGCACTTACTTTTTGGTTTGATTTTGATGACCTTTTGATTTGAACTTTGGTATTTCTATTTGGTTTTGGACTTTTGACTTTGGACTTTTGAACTGCTACCTTGGTTTGAATCTTTTGATGCTTGCAGTAACTAAGCTTATGATACTGATTATGAATGGATAGTTGTTTCACTTTGTAGAACTAACATGTTGTATGTGGTTGTAGAATCGATGCTATCCAGGTACTAATCAACTTATTTTTATAAGATATCGTGTATTGCTTAAAGTGTTGTTTTGCAGGTGTCGCGACCAATTTTTCAAAAAAGGCTATTGGATTACCAAGTCCAAAGACTTGGCACGGACCCTCCCAAGTCCTACCAATCGCGACTTGATATTAAAAATTAACCCACTTAAACATGCAATTATACTCAAATTGGAGCCGCCACTAACCAATTAGGGTTGGTTAGAAACCCAAATAAAGTATGGGAGAATACTTTATTTTTGCAAACTAGAGATTCATTAAATCCGGGGGACATGGTTACGCTAGAAAAATCTAACGCCCTTTCGGTACCTTATCATTTTAAAAAAATATTTTTTTGCGGGCGAGTCTTGATTAATTTTAACCTAAGCTACTAACATGCAAAGGGTGGTCATGCGGGTGCACAATTAATGAAATAACATTCAATCAATTGAAGTGATAAAATTAAAGGAAACTATAAACTACGACCTTACAAAAATGCTAAATGCATGCCCTAAACATGAATTTCTAAATGACATGATATCTAATTAAATGTAAATTATATGCAATCTTAATCTAAATTTGATATGCATGAGTTTTACTTTAATAAACAAATTCTAATTAAACCTATTATGCAAATTATTTGACATGCATGTAATATTTTTGATTGATTTTTTTTTTTTTGAAATTTGGAATTAATAAAACCCTAATTTAATTTAAACCATGTCTTATCTTAAAAGCTATTTAAAAAAATAATGAGATGTACTAACACTATTTAAAATAGTTCTAATTAAAAAATTAGAAGTACAATCTAAAGAAACTATAATCCTAAAAATGTAGTCCTAACTTAATGAACCTAAATGCTCTAATGCAATGTTTAGATTTTTATGATTTTTTAATTTTTTAATGTTTTTTTTTTTTTTTTTTTTTTTTTTGTTTTTTTAATGTTAATTTTTTTCAAAACAAGTAATTATTTTAAAACAGCAAAGATAAGAATTAAAATAACTGAAAAAATAATCCGTTGTCTCACGGATTAAATTGACAACTATTTTAACTCTATAATGATTTAACAACTAAAATATCATCAAACTTCCTACAAATTAAAGTAATTAAAAAAATGACCCGACGTCTTACGGGTCAAATTAATAATTACCATAATTTGGGATAAAAACACCTGCAGTTAATGTCTAATAGAATGATAAAAGAAAAGCATACCTCACTATTCTAAATAATAACCAAAGTAAATAAGATAAAGGTTAGTGAAAATAAGAATAAAAGTAAAAGATTAAACTACCTAAATCTTTCTCTTTTTTTGTTTTTTTCTTTGGCCGCCGGTTCGGATTTCACCGTCGGCCACCGATCGTCGGAGCTCCGGCGAGGAAGACTAGCTGCGAGCGGATCAGCGGCGAGCGGTGACGTCGCAAATCAGGGATATCGAGCGACTGGTCGCGGGTCGGCAGGGGTGCGGCTTCCAGCAGGCGTCGGGTTAGGAGCAGATGGCGGCGGGATCTCGAACGGTGAGGCAGCTCCGGAGGGCGGTGCTGTGCGGTCGGGGACGGATCTGGTGGACGGCCCGATGAAGGCAGGCGAAAGGAAGCAGCGTCGGCGTACGAGTGGCAATTCGGCTAATTGGGGTTGTTACAGAGGCAGTGGCGGGGCAGATCAGGAGCGGCGGAATCGATCACGGCGCGGCTCCTGTGGGACGGAGCTTCGGCATCCGATGGCGGGTCGTCGTGGACCGAACAGGGCTGAGCAGGACTCGAATCGTCGCGGGTCAGCAGGGCAGCCGCTCGGGGAAGCTCGGAACAGGTGCGGTGCAGGCGACGAACTTCAGATCTGGTTCGGGCTTGGCTCCGATGGGGTTCAACGCAGGTCGGCACGGCTCGCGGACGGCAGCAGGAGAGTCGTGGAGGCGGCAGCGGCGGAAGGAGGTACGGCGTCAGGTGAGACTAAAAGGAGGCGCGACGTCGATGGCGTTGCTGGTGGTTGCAGGGAGGTGATGACGGGCAGCAACAAACACCGGAGGGAATTTTCACGAAGAAGATGAACAGTTCATCTTCTTCACTTCTTTTTTTTCACTTTACCTACCTGTTGCACGTCCCTTCTCTGTAGTCTACCGCCTGTCCCTTTTGTCTCTTCTCTCTGTCACCGTACTCTGCCACACTTTTTGACTTTTTGGTTGCATTTTTTCTCTTCTTCGACTTTTCCTCCCACAAGGACCGAATACCCTTCTTCTTTTTTACTTCTTGTACTTCCTCTCTCAACGAAGGAAAAAAACCACCAGAGAACCTCCGAAAATTCCACTTACTTTCTCCCTTTTTGTATTTTTTTTGACGAAGTTGAACCCCACCCCCAGCGATTCTGTACGTGTTGCTTTTTATAGGTAAATGTAGATGATCTTCGTAGAATATTTGATCTCATTTTTCCAATATACGAAGGTCATCTATAACCTCTTGATCTCCAAAAATCCTCTTATTTTTCTTATCTCCAAATATTTTCAACTCATTTTAACCGACTTCATCTATAAAGAAAGATAAGGCTTATCTTATTCTTTGAAGATCGATTGCAAGTCCGATTTGTCAAAATCCCACAAACCGCCGTGATATCACCTTAAATCTCAATTTTTCCATGAATTAATTTATTATTAAAAAACAAAACAACAACGGGCTTGGGCTAAATTCCTCATTCCGTGGGCCTAGCTCGGCCTGCCGAACTAAAACTCAAAAAATGTAAATTTAAACCATTCCCTCACCGGCCCAATAAAATGTAAAGAGTTAAAATAAATGCATCTAAACCTATGTGTTATGCAACTAATTAATTTTTTTTAAAGGATAAAATTAACCCTTGATTTTTTTTATGCAATAAATAAATGATCGGACCGCCAAAATTTAGGTGTCAACAAAGCGGAGTCAAGAATTTTCAAATTTGCAGGAAAGTTTTGTCACCATCAAAAAGGGGGAGATTGTTGGAGAAAACTCATTCATTGTTTTGAAGTTGACAAAACATTTCTATTAGTCTAGTCTGAAGACTTTCAGACTTAAGTGTTACAGTCTAAAGAACTCCAGATTCTTTCATCAAAGTCGAAAGACTGCCAGACTCAAGACTCAAAGTCTGCCCCAACTAACAGTTTCTAGAACGAAGAATGAAGACTTATCCAGATATCGGATCATCTTCAAAGATTCGATTTATATGGCTTTTGGAAGACCTTATGGCTAGTTTTAGCATCTACTTGATTGACTATTCTTATGGGAATCTACTCTGATTTGAAGATCTTTTGAAATGCGAGCAAACTTAGAAGGTTCTACTTATGGAAATCAAAGATCTTGATTGTATGGGAAAACAACATTTACGGGCTTTCATCACCAATTATCCAATGACTCGAGATCACCTTAATTGATTCTGTCCAATGGGTAGATTGGAAGAATTCCTTTGAAAAGTGCCAACGGTCGTAAAGACATGAAGGAGTATCTAAGGCGAACTCTCCAGATGTTAGAAGCAGTGCGTGAAAGAAGAATTTCAAAGTCTGAATCTCTATAGTTCCTTGTTCTTTCATTCATCAAGCTCAAAGTTGTAAACGAAAAAGAGAAACAAATAGTGAGACTGTGTAAGAAACCAATAGAAACTCTTCATTGAGATAGTCAAAGATCATAAGTCATATAATCTCTTTTGATTCATAGTAAAATCTAACCAGTGGGCTATCAGTATGGGAGAGTGAACGTAGCCTTAATTTAAGCCGAACCACTATAAACCTTGTGTTCTAATTTTCTTTCCTCAACTCTTTACTTCATTCATCGCTTTATATAATTGTTCTATAAAATTGTTTAAAGTTGTTTACTGTCTATCATCTTCTAAAGGCAATCTATTTCATTAAATCTTACGAGAAAAATTTTGTACACCTATTCACTTCCCTCTAGGTGTACATACTAGCCCTTTCAAAAAAGAAAGAAATTGAGAGAGAATGGAGATTAATAGGTCAGCGAGGGGGGCGTAAAGGTTGAGGAAGGTTTATGTGTGGATTTTTATCATGGATCCTAATGAGGAGTAATCATTATGGAAGGCAATGATGGTGTTCCCCATGAAGATTTTGAACTGAAGGAAAACCTTGAGGAGATGGGACGACGTGGCTTCTTGCATGAATATTCCTTCATGCATGACATTTGGCATCCACAAAAATATTGGAATTAAGTCGTAATCTTTGTTGTAATTAGATCACTTGTTTGTAATGTTTTTCACTTAATTTCGTCTCGAACCTTGCCAATTTCAGTCCCCTCACAACCACAAGGGTTCTTTAGGCTCATGTGGGCTAATTAACACATTAATACCTCGACGTTAGCCTATGATTGAAAATACAGGAAGAATTGTGAGAAAATATTAAGGTTAGTGTTCAAAGAATTTTGGTCACTAGTAAATTCTAATAAGATCTTAATTAAATTCCGTGTATGACTAATCTAAAATCTTAATTGTAAAATTAAAGTTCTTAGACCTTAATACATGTCACTAATCCATCTAGCTCATTTCATGGCCTACTAGGCCTAATCCATAGCCCTACCAAGCCCAAACCTTAGCCCGTCCCATGCCAGGCCCAATTTATGGCCCATCTTGTGACCTGTCAAGCCCATGCTTGTTGTCTCTATTGATTCCTTAAATCCTCGCTTTCCTTATGGCCCACCAAGCTTGTCATCTAGCCCACTTTCAACAGTCCAAGACCATATTGGTCTATTTACATTATAAGGTCGGAAAATCTATGGTGTCACACTCTTAAACCATCCCCTTCAAGGATTTGCCTTGGCGTAGTGGAAACTATTACCAAGACACGTCAATGGCTTTTATCTTTCATTTATTATGTAGCCACACATCATGCATCACACAATATGGTTCGTTATCTTTTTATCTTAGCCAATGCAAATAAAACCAAAAAGTACACTCATGTAAGTATGTGTACCATGACCTAAGACATCATAACTACTAATATGTTGAGTGCAGCACGGAACTCGTGGCTTGAACCTACACACCTAATGCCAAACTAAAGTCAAGCAAGACTCAAATCAACATGCCTCAATGTCATTCCAAAACCAAGTAAGGCTCAGATCCATCACGCCTTAACATTGAGCCCAAAGCCGAGCAAGACTCATTCATGACTCAGGGCATGAACATACTTGTGCATGCAAAGGCATGAACTATATTAATATGTTGAGTGCAGCACGTGACTTGTGGCTTGAACCATAAATGCGAATTCGAAGTTGGCGAGACTCAAATCGACATCTCTCAGTGCTAATCCAAAACCAAACAAGGCTTAAACCGTCACGTCTCAACGCCAATCTCAAAATCAAGCAAGACTTGTCTATGACTCGGAGCATGATTGTACTTATGAATACAAGACATGAAGAAACCATACAAAATTAGTCCTCATCATGCACACAAATATATAAAGGTGAGTACATGACTAAATCCAACAACTCACCCTAGCCAAGGGTTAGAAAATTCTATTTACAACTTGACGGTGTAGCAACAAAAGGCCAAGAACGGCCGACCAAGAGGGCGAGAAGGCAAGTGAGACCAATGAGGAGAGGAAGGCGTGCAAGAGGTGAGGAGAGGAAGAAGTGAGCTAAGGACGGTGAAAATGGAGGGTGTGCCCTATTTATAAGCCTAATCTCATAAAATGACCTTAACATATGGGCCCAATAGGCTTTCTTGGTGATGCCTTGCTATCTTGAAGAGGTGGTATGCCTAATTGGATGGTGTGGCACCCTTGGGCTTTAGGGAAATGATTGGTGACCCTTAGTGTACTCCTTACTGGTCCACCTATGCTATGAGTCACCACATAATTATGATTTTGCCTTGTCCTCCATGCCAAATCTCCTTGCCATTATTACAAAATCTCTTCATGACCACCTAAGCTAGTGAGTCATGCCCTTCATCAAATGTTCAAGATATGGTCATCATGGGTTTTGAATTTTATCACACATTTCTAGTCTTTCTTGTTCCCAAGACAATCATGAGGAGCTAATTTAAGAGCTGACCTTGACCAAGAGAAGCAAATTAGTTCCATTTTGTCATCTAATTTCCTAAGTTAAATGCTTTGCTTCACGAACTTTTACTCTCCATAAATTTCAAGGTCGTTGAGCTCCCATGACAACTATATGAGTCATCATCCATGACAACTTGACCACAAATTCATAGTCACCGAACCCCCACGACCTCAATTCGAGGTCGTGGAAGCCATGGACAACCTTAAATGAGACCATCGTCCGTGACGGCTCAACCTTGTATTGTGAAGCTCGTAGGTCGCAAGTCTCGCTTTTGAAGATTTCCCTTGTCCTTGCCTCTTCAACTTCGCTCATGAAGATTTTTCTTTATTTCCAAAAAAAAAAAAAAAAAAAAGCAAATAAAAGAAGAAGAAAATGAATAGTAGGCGCAAAGGGGTAAAAAAAATTTGTGACAGGTTGAAGATGATGAGTAGAGTGCTTAAATCTATGTCAGATTGCTGAGGTGGATTTATCCCTTACATGAATATGCAACATTGGACGCATCGAGCGGAAGGGTATCAATGGATAGATTTGGAAATTAAGTGAAGTTGGAGGTTTCTCCTTCTTCTTCTTTTTCCATACTAAAAAGGGCTTAGAATAGAATTGTGACTAAAGCTAAAGTTTGAAATATTTAGGATATCAAACCTTTAAGGTATTGTGAAGCATGGGATTTTAAGAAGTCTAAGTTATAATTTGATCAGAATAAATTTTTAAAGTTTCAAGTGCGAAATTGCCTAATTATGAGTTGCTATGTTTGGCGATGATTTTCAGCCGTCTTTCGAGTTGGAGAAATTTGAGATCCTTTAGTACTTTGAAAGAATCTTTTTTTGACACTAACTTTGTTTGAATCAGAATTTGATGGAGAGAGTTGTGGCGCAACCAAATTTAATGCGAACTAGGCATAGCAAACAACAATTGATGTTACCTTATCGTCGAGCTTTTTTTCTTCTGCACGTGAAAGTTATTTTGTTGGCAAAAAGCTTAAGTTAGTCTATTTGTAGGTAAGGTAGCATTTTGATTGATTTTGATATCATTTCTCGTTAGCTTGAGCAATTTATAGGGTTTGGTTTTGCAATCCCAAGTAAGTAGTGTTTATCTCTTTTTTGAATTTGTAAACTCATATTTCGAAAGTCATTAAGTTTAAACATACTGTGTGCAAGATATGACTTTTAAAAGAAAAAAAGTGACGTATAAAGCATCTTTATTGCATAAAAATTGAATTGGGCTTTTATTACCCTTTTTGGTTAATTGAAATAACGAAATATCCTTTGAAATAGTTTTAGTTGATTATTTGTGAATGGTTTAAGAAAAGCTTTATGAAAGGGATTGCGAAAGCTTGTAAGTATTGATTTATGAACATGGTTTTTGAGAGATATTTCGTTTGATAAATTGAACTATGAAAGATTATATCTTTTGTTTTGTAAACTTGATTTTTTATATGGATTTTGGATTAACTTTGTAAGTCATTGGAGAATAATGTAAGTAGCGGTTTGATGATCATTATAGGTATGTTCTTAACCCATTAAGGGGTTTGTGGGTATTGCATACTATTTAGAATATCCTTATGAACCAAGTTGACCTAGCCAAGGGGGAAACTTCGTTGTTTTATCATGAGGCATTAAACAAGATCATAGTTGGATATTGAGCACAAAATTGATCAATGAAATAGATTGTTGATGTGTGATTTAAACAAATTAATCAATGGTCTAAATCATTAATGTCTGTTATAATATTATTAATGAAATGATTATTTCTAACATGAATATAGTTACATTGAAGCAACAATACTCATTTTGATATTGTATGTGTCTAATATACTAGATGTGGAATAGATGAGTTACTATACTGTTTTATAAATACACATAGGGGACGTTTGATCTTCTTAATAGAAATATGTACAACTCACTGTAGTTGCTCTTATCATTTATCTTATAAACCTTTTCAAATTCTTTAGCTAGCGCCAAGTAGAATGAGAACACTATCAATTGGGAACATTTGGTGATTAGACTTTTCGGTATCAATCTAAATAGATATAGATGCGTCTACATGACGGCTGTTGTTTCAGCTGAATTCAGATATATATAGCTAATGGATGTAGAACTTAGTCTGGTAATTTATCAAATATAAAGATGGAGGTACATTTTTGGATAACAGGTCAACATTGATTATGTTGAGGTTGGGTAGGAAAATAACCGTGTCATTTTCCCATATTTGTGAAATTGGGATGTAATGATTGTAGGCGATGGAGAAGAGGAATGAGAGATTAGCTAAGATCCATAGAGACTATGAAGGAGAATCGACGACAAAGAATCATGGCAAAGGGACAAGTATGGCAATATGAATCCACGACGGTGATGGAGGATAGAGGCAGCCAAGTATATGATAGAACTCATTTAATCACTTCCATCAACTTCATCAAGTCTATAACTAATTCATAGAAAAAATGAAAAATTCCAACTAAGAGCTTAATGTGCCCACATTTTCTTAAATAAGGTCCTAAAGTGAACATTATTTCAAATAAAGGCTTGAAGTGGTCAAATCGTCTCAAATAAGGACTTTTGGTCAGGTAGTGACTATTTCCACCATTTTAGAATGGGTATTTTAGTCAAAAAATTTGAAGTATTCAAAATTTTTTAATTATTTCCTTTCCTTTCCTTTACTTTCCTTTTCTTTTTTCTTTTTTTTTTTTTCTATTCTTCTCCATTGGTCATGGTAGAGGTTGCCAAACTCAAGCGAGGACCACCCTCGTCGTCATAGGGTAGCTCTCGCCCGACACCGCTTAGGCAAGGATAGACCTGAGGCTGTCGACCTCCATCATGGCCGACGGAGGAAAAAGGGGAAAGGGAGAAATAAAGAAAAGAAAAAGGTAAAAATAAATAAATTTAAATAATTAAAGACTAACATGCTCTTTATCAAGCAAAATTAGGCTTATCTTTGAAATTAATATGGCCATTTCATACCCTAATTTGAAACAAATTTCACTTCAACTTTTTATTTGAGATGATTTGATCAATTCATACATTTATTTAAAATAAGGCTCATTTTAGACTTTTATTTTAAAAAATAAGAGCACTTCTTCATGTGCTTATGTAGAATTTTCCCCTAATTCTATTATGATGAGAGATCTGACCAAACCCCAGCGAAAGATTACAACCTGCACCGGATACTTCCCCGGTTCACGTCCCCGTTCACCTGGCCTCTCCTCGAAAGCGTCCAAGTTCACGCTCACCGAAATCTTGTATAAAGAAAGACGGAAGAACGATGAAGAAGAAGAAAGCAAGTAGTTCTCTCTCTCTCTTTCTCTTTCTCTCTCTCTTTCTCGATACAGACATGGCTTCGAATGGTAAGATCGAAAAGACGGAGGAGGAATGGAGAGCTGTCCTCTCTCCCGAGCAGTTTCGGATCCTGCGCGAAAAGGGCACCGAGTAATTCTCCCTCTCCCTCTCTCCCTCTCTCTCTTTTCCTTATGCGCCATTGCTTAGTTATCTGGGTGGAATTGGGTTGTTTCCAGCCTTATCCTGTTTAATGGGCGAATTTCCCTTCTTTCTTTAGTGGGGCTTGGCTTCCAGGATATGTTGTTTTCCTATTGGGTCCTTCTTTTTGATGATTCATCGATTCTTGATTGTTCAATTGGGGTAGGACTGCGGTGGGTCGGCGCGCTGTTGATTGATACTCTCTGATGAAGTTGGGTCCTAGAATGATTACAGAAGCGAAGATGGTTGGCCATTTGTTTTGACCCGAAAGTTTTCAGATCTCATAGAAATCTAAATGAGTGAAATGTGAGTTCGAATTGCGGAATATTGTTATGGCTTGTGCACAGGGCGGAGGACCCGGAAAAATGCTTGCGACGTGTCCTCTAGGCTTGTGACATCTTAGGTTACTGGGGAATAGAGAAGGAACAATGGTCAAGGTTGAGTGTTGTTGTAAGGGTTGACTTTGTGCTGTTTGTCCTCCTTGTTAGCAGACTTTTTGGATGCTTTTGTCACTGTTTTGGCTTTGTCTTTGTTTTTTTTTTTTTTTTTTTTTTTTTACCTTAGCACCCTTCCACTCGCTTTGACTTTTGTTTTCGTGAGTGTAAGTTTTTTGTGCCGAGTTCTTGCTGTATAACTATATATAGCTCTTTGGTTTAAAGTCAATATAATCTTACCTTTTATCCAAAAAAAAAAAAAATGGTCAAGGTTGAGTGTTTCAGTTGTAATCTGGGCGATATAGCAGATGATCTTGTCTTTCTGAATTCAGAATGTCTCTTTATATAACTATGTTGCCATTCACGGTACAATCAAACCACAGAGCTTAGACACATCTGTTGGGTGCTGTACTGTGTACAATTAGATACTGCACCCGGAGAGACCAGCTGCTTACATTTGTGCATTAGAGTTCTGATTCAGCTAGTTGTGGTTGTTTTCAGTGAGAGTGGATCTTCTTTTGAATTTGTTATTGATGCTTCTCCTGTCGCGAGCAAGCTAGAACTCTTGAATTGTTACGATATGACTTTCGCAGGCTGTATTCAGTAAATTTTTTTGGGTCTTTTGTTAAAGATTGATAGATTTGGAGAATACTGTATGTTGTAAGGCTTAGATTTGATTTTTGTACAGGTTGCGAGGCACAGGGGAGTACAACAAGTTCTTTGCTGAAGGTGTTTATGACTGTGCTGGATGTGGGACCCCGCTTTACAAGTCCACCACCAAGTTTGATTCCGGCTGCGGCTGGCCAGCTTTCTATGAGGGTCTCCCTGGTGCAATAAATCGCAGTGTGAGTTCAATATTTGTTTCCGTCTTTGTCGTCATTCTCAGTTATGTTGCTGATTGCACCTCTAAGAAGAACTGTTTTTCAGCCTGACCCAGATGGAAGAAGAACTGAGATTACATGTGCGGCTTGTGGCGGGCACTTGGGCCATGTTTTCAAGGGCGAGGGATTTTCGACACCGACTGATGAACGCCATTGTGTCAACAGCGTTTCGGTCAAATTTGTGTCTGAGAAATCCTCATGAAACTCGAGAGAAGGCTATGCTGGGATATTAATCAGTAATGTAAGGGACACAAATTGACTCCTTCTTGGTGATGACCGGACTTTGGAACATTATTGCCAAGCCCAACCTTTTCTAATGGTATGTGGTTGTACTGAAGAATGAGATTATGATTCTGCATGGAATGTATTCTCTGCTTCGTTGTATGGATGAGAACAGTAACTGGAGAATAAACTGAAGATTTGACTTTGGCTTTGCAGTGAAATTGATTGAATTCTGTTTACAGTAGTGATTCCATCTGAAATTCTGAATCATCTGAAGACATCCATATAACTTATTGTCTTAATCATTATTGGCCCTCAAGAGTGCCGCTACTGATATGCAAACTGATTATTTTGAACTGGGATCTAATCTAGAAAGACAGAGCATTAGGCACAAACATCGAATGGAGAAACGAAGCAAAAGAGAGGGACCGAGTAGGTCGGAGGTGTCCCAAAAAAGGATTGATCGAAAGCTTGAGAGGAAGTGAGCATTGCCTGAACTTGTTCTAATAGGCAAATCACATGGTACGAATATGTGAGACCCAAAATCACACTCTTTGAAGAACACTGCTAGTTTTCGCACGTGATTGGCTTGGTTTACCAAATTGCTCACCTAATGCATGTATTTTGCTTTAGAGGTGAAGAGCGATGGGAACAAGTTAAAGATCCCACCAATGAGACATGAAACCAGGCATCCCCTCCATCCACACCTAGGAAAATGGGCTGTTATTTTTCTCCCAGTGCAGTACAACGAGTGCAATACGTGGAGATCATTTTACTTAAGATCTTTGTGATCAAAGTGTGCGCGACTGAGGGATGGCCATGTTGAAACTTAGGCGTAGATCTAACAGTTCTTACTCTATACTCGTCGATGGGGACAGAAAACTAAGACACGGTCAATTAAAAGAGAAACACAATGGCCATCGAAAGGAGATGATGGATCACGTAACCTAGAAGCAGTAGCAGTTTGCAGGGAAGAGTAATGGCCACTTTATATGGTTAATTACAAAGGAAAAGCAAGCCGTGGATCCGTCACAAGAAGTTTAGGCAGAAGAGGTCATGTATAAAAATGAAATCTACGATGACTTCTAATCACGTCGACCTCAATTGAAGATAAACAAGTCGTACATAGTGCAGTATTTGTCCAGTTTCAGAGAGATTAATCAAAATTCAATGGAGAACATTGTTTATAGACCACGCCTTCAAAACAAATTAGACATGAGAGTATTCCTAATAAGCTAGCGTGCATTTCTGGAATGAGACAGCTTATTTTAGACTCTTTTCCGATACCTCCTCCTAACTCCTTCCACTTCTTCCCAGGACAGAGAATACAGCTTGATCTTCATGGAAGAAATATGACATGGAAGGTGGAACTTAGGACCGAAAGACCATTTTTGACTCAGCAATCAACTTGCTTCTGGTTGGCTCTCTCGAGTTATCCAGAGAATGGTAACGGTATCAAGGCCGTGAAGGTGGTCATGACTACACTCCTACGTCAATATTCAATAATTTTTTTTTTTTTTTGGGTAAAGGTAAGAAATGTAATAGATAAGACCCAACTAATATTCAATAATTTTTGCTAGGTATTATGTGACAAAAAGGAGTGCAAACCCATATACAAAATGAGCTAAGAACACCAACAAAGAACTCATTTAGAAGACAAAGCAACCATAACGTGAATCAATGCATTCATCCCAAGTAACTTCCCACTCAAGAAGTATGTTCAACCAACTTCATCGGTTAAGAAAATAGAGATACCGTTTCCTTCAAATGCTATCTTGTTTTGCTCTGTCCAAATCTGCCAACCTGCGCAGAATATTCTTGTCCAGGGACAACAAAGGAGATGCCTCACAATTTTGTCCCTTTTTGCATAGCAAGCATCCATTGACCAGCATATTCCTTCTTTTTTCTCAGATTTTTATCGGGAGAATTGGATCCCAAGTCCTCAAATTACGGGAGAAAAAAGGACACAAGACAATTTTTGCAGACTCTTGTTGCTTCGTAGCAAGTGTCAAATTCTATAGCTCCTGGTATTCCTGATAAGAGAGAGAGAGAGAGAGAGAGAGAGAAGGAACAAGTTCTTTGCGGGTATCTATAGTCATGCCAGTTGCAACACACCAGTTCACAAGTCCACATCCAAGTTTGGTTCGGTAGCAGCGGGCCAGCTTTCTAGAGGGTGTCCCGAGAGCAATCACACTACAATGTGATCGACCTTTCATCTACATTGGTTTATGTCAAAATCAATGTTTTGAATATTGCGCCTACAAAAAGAACAGATTCACAGACAAACCCAGATGGAAAGCAACTGAGATTAAACATGCAGCTTGTGGTTGGCATTTGGGCCATGTTTTCAAGGGCAAGGTGCTTCTGACTCAGATTGCCGGACAGCACTGTGCCAACACTGTTTCAATAAACTTTTTGTCTGAGAAATCCTCTCGAACCTTGAAGAACAAGAGGTTTGTGCTCAGAAATCTAACAACAAAGGAAGACTAGACGGGACTTCTTGTGGGAGATGACAGGACTCTGGAGTGTAATTGCCAAGTCCTTTGACTCCCACCGTTGCATTTATCATATCTTATTGCAGCAAAGAACAAGATTATGGTGTGTTCTGGCATGTACTTAACCTAAGACAACTAAAGGCAGATTTTTTGTTTGGTTTTCCATGAGAGTAAATGGGAGGTTACACTGGTGTATGTTAGACAGTATCGGATGCAGTGGCCATTATATCGAATAACCAACAGTCGGCTTAGCTTTGAGGTGAAATTTATTGAATTCTGGTGACCACAGTAGCCCAGTGCCTAATAAAACTCCAGCATCTGTACCCCTGAAAGTGGCAAGCAAGGAGCACACAAATCTACTAAGACAGAAACCATTATATAGTTGCCTATCAAGCTCATTTGGAGGACCAGGCTAACCAAATCACGCACTTTTGATGAGCATAACCTCACAAAGATCTCTACCGGTAAAATAGTTGACATTAATAGGGACAAAAATGGCTTCTTTCATCTCCTGGAATAAAGAAAAACATAATGGTCTTTATGTGAGAAGAGTAATATATTCTACAGCCATCTGTTCCCCAGTTTTAATACAGAACCGCTCACAAGCCTAATACATTTTCCTGGACCCATGTTATGGTTTCAAGCCCTGCATGCTTCCAAGGGAAGCTTCGACCTCAGCCAGTAATTCATACACTAACACCATGAACTGGTCATATCTTTTGAATTGCAACAGCTTCAAACACATCATAGAGGTGCAATATTAGAGCCATCGTCTTAGGATATCCACCTAGCAAAATGTCTAACCAATAAAGGCCCTTAAAGGTACAACTCTCATGATCCAGATAAATCATTTTCAAGGTGTATTCAAACTAAAGATAAGCAAAGAACGAAGTATTATAGGCAGCAAAGAAAAAGAGGGAAAAGATATAGAGAGAAAAAGTTGAACAATCTACAATAGAACAGCAACAAGGGCAAGCCCAAGAATCCCACCAAGGAGAAAACACATGCATGTATGTCCACATTCAAAAGTGGAGGGACAGCTCAATATTTGGTACGTGATATTCACTTCGTAAGAACAACTGACTGCATTCGGATGATACACCTTCAGACACCACATGAACCAGGATAATCATTTTCTATATTTGGAGGGGGCCATTTCTTAGGGGTTCCAGCACCCGACCCCATCAAATTCATAGGATGAGCTAAGCCTCATTCCACTTGCCAATCCCAGTTTGAAATTAAAGACGGCAAGAGCCACCTCAAAGGGTTTACTATCAAAGAGCAAAAGCTCAGCTTGCCAGAATTCTTCCGGCAGAAGGTCACACAAACAAAATTAAGAATGCCCGACCACACACTCATCACATCAACCTTTGATTCGAGATACACAAGCCGTGCTTATCGCTCCATCAATCAAATTAAATCAACTAACTTCTCTCATAAACACCGACTACAGGAAGAATTTCCAAAAAGAGGTCAACTTTCTGTTTCCTGAAGTTAACTAAATAATGGGTATGAAGCAACCTCGCAGTTCACGATGCAGCATTCAGAACCAGCTAGAAGTCCTCCTCGCCTCCACCTGGAAAAAAAGACAAGCAAATCTTTAGCCCTTTAGAAAACAAAAGGCAACGGGAGTGTTTCATGGTTCAACCTTAGTAGAATCTTCACTTCCCTCCTCTGCCGCTCCTCTTCTCATTGCACGCCTTGAGAGCTTGCACTTCTGTCGATCACGTCAAACAACACGAAAAACACGATCGCCGTCATCAGATGCGTCGCCGATTCTACGACGTAAATTACGCGACAAACCCATCTGCGGCATACCTTTTTGGCACGATTTCCAGTTCCTATTGTGGTTGACGAGGCAATCCTGAAGATACGCACGAAGGATTTTACGATCAGAAGCGGCGAAAGGGAATGATCGGAGGAGGGTTCATGGTTCAGCGTACCTGCAGCGACAGGTACAGAGCAGAGCACTCGCGGAGCTGCTTCACGTTCTCGTCGTCCTCGTCGGCGTCGCTCTGGTGGATCGGCGGCGGCGGCGGCGGCGGGACTTGCCCGCCGGCTAAGGGCGGCGATGAGGTCATGGTTAGAATAGTGGTGGGCGAGTCTCCCCTGTTGTCGGAGTTTGGGTTACGTTTTGTGGGCTTCGCCAGCCCGGTCCAAATCAATGCACGAGATTCCGACAACTCGTCCGATAATAATTTTACCGAACTGCCCCTAGATCAAACTCTTTGTGAGACAAATGCGTTTGGTTCAACTTTCTCAATAGCTTTTAGCCTCAAAACCGTCTTGGGAAAATACTGGGGTGTTTTAGCAATTCTGTCCAAGAAGCTTTTAGTTAAATGTTGATCTTAGAAAAATTAAAAACCCAATGCTAATAGAGATCAATTTTAAATTTTCAACATTTGATCAAATGCTAAAACTACTCTTTTTTTCAAAACTACTATCATAATTTTTTTAGTTTTTTTGATTTTATCTCTCATTGTTCTAAAACTACTCTCATATTCACTAGAGTCGGCAAAGAATTTAATATTTTTTTAATAGAAAGAAATATGAAATTAAAAATCCATTTGTTAAAAAAGATTTACCAAATACTATTTATGTCAAAATAGTTTTGTAAAGAATTTTTTATTAAACACAATTTGCATATTCTGAAAACTCTTTAAATCAAAATATTTACATTTCTCCAAGTCTCATTTTCTAAATTGAACCAAACACACCAATCAATGTCCAATCAAGGTTTCTTGATTGGACATTGACTTTTTCGTTTTTTCAACTTCAGCAACTTCAGCTTGACTTCACCGGAAATTCCAAATATTCAAGGTTGATTCATGGAGAAATCTAGATATTCAAGCTTGACTCAATTTCATTACAATTTCAACCGTAACTGAAGTCGAACTCAAACTTTAATTTAATAAGCTCAAAATGTATATGATTTTAAGGATTTTGTTTATTTTTATAAGTTTATAATATTTTCATGAAAGGGTAGTAAATTATTTTTGATGTGTCTCTCTTATTTTACATCCATGCGCATAATGATGAATTACTTTCAACATGTCTCTCTTTCTCAAATATATAATATTTTTGATCAATTCTTGGAATTTAAAGTAATTTTTCATCTTCAATTCTTAATTGGAAGAGAAAGGATGGTCATGTCTTATAAAATAAAAGAATATAAAAATTACCTTGTACTTCTTCCTATTTCCCTCTGTTTTCCATCGCTCTAAAAAATACACTCTTTGAGCCAAGTTGTAATACCACGTTCATCTCAACTCTAATCAAGGGTCTCCCGTGGAACTTCGGCATTTGATCAAGGCATAATCTCACCATCAAAGATAGACTATTAGCCTGTTGAGCTCCATAAATACATCTTTTAGGGCCTGTTTGGTAATATTCTTGAGAATAACTAATTCTATTTATTTAATCTTCAAAACAAAAAAGAACAAAAATCTGTTTTGTAAATTTTTTATTTTTAGGAACAAAAATCCATTTTTTGTTCCGAGAATAAATTTGGAAAAAAATTAAAAAGTAGAAAAAAAAGTAACTTTTTAATTCTCGGAAACAATTTTAAAAACCAAGCCCAACCTTTTTTTTTTCTTTCTTATCTCCTTCTCTTCCGAGCTAGTCACCGGCCACTGCCATGGTCGGGGACCGGCCACAAAAAAGAAGGAAGAAGAAGAGAAAATGAAAAAGAAAAATGAGAAAAATATAATAAAAGCATTAAAAAAATTAAAGAAACAAAAAAATTAAAAATCCTACTAAACACAATTCTAATATGAGAATATAAATTTTAGACGATTATCAAGCATTTTCAAAAATTCAGAAATTTTTTTCAAGAATAAAATAAAATAAATCATTTCTAAACAAAAATTATTTCCGAGGATAAAATATTGGCGAATGCGCCCTTAGTATCTGACCCTATATCCTCATTTCCGCCCAAATGGCGTTTTAGCATTTACATTCATGTACTTTAGTTTTCGGTGAAAACATCACCTCCTCCTCCTCCGCCTTCTGGCTCTCTTCCTTCCTACAGTCTCTCAGATCTAATCTGCAATTTCGCAGGTACTCAAGTCAAATTTCTAAGCTCCATTCGGGCCTTCTCTTCGGCAGTGCGAATGCTGAGATACGGCCAGCATCACCGTCTGCCACAAAAGAGAGGCTCGATCGTGGCGATTCCGTCCGCATTGAGCGGACAAGTTGCTTGACGAAATTGTCTTTCCTTTTCCTTTTCTCTAATTTTAAAGTTATGGTCGGGGAAATTCGGTTCGATAAGGTTGTGCCCGTAAACCACTGGGATTCGCCCCAGTGGCCACCCTTCCAACATGGAAGGGGGAGGTGTGAGCTTCAAACCCCCACTTTCTCGGGGAGGGATGGGGTGGGGGACGCGCAAGTTTCGGGAGTGAGTTTCGACGCCCACGCCCGCAAGAGGCGGGGGTAAAAGTCCGAGAGTGAGTGTAGAATAGGTATAGGTATTAACCAAAAAAAAAAAAAAAAAAAAGGTTGTGCCCGTAACAGAAGAAACGATGGTTGCAGTTAATCGAGAAACCGTATTTTTCGAAGAATGAAATCGGAAAATATTTTCTTAGAGATGATTGTTACAAAAATAAATGAAAATATATTTTTATCATTTACAAAAAATATTTAAATGTAAAATTATTTCAAGCAATCATTTTTAAGAAAATTTTTTCCAGATCAACCGTTTTCTGCCAAATGAAAGGACCTTGAAGTTATTCTCATTGATTACATTGAGTCGTCGAATTTGTACTTTCGATTGAGTCCACTCGTATTTGCAGGAATGGTACTGGTTTTGATTAATTAAGCTGTGATGATCTCAATGTCAATGGTTGTTCCAATGAAAAGGGAGGAGAGTTTCAGTTCAGCTTGGACGAGGTGTTTAGCGACGACTTGAAGTTAGATGATGTCTATTCGTTTCTGGCTCATCCTATTGTTCGATGTATATCTAGCATCACCGTGGCACATTGCAGATGTGAAGTCCCTGAGTCTAACATGACGACTACTCGTCTTAATCATTTCTAGATGTGAAAGTTATTGGCTCCCTAGACTCGAAGTTCTGGCTTTTGCTATTCGTGTAAGATGCATGCAGAGGAGATAATTGAAATAAGAAAAATCACGTGGAGCTTGCCAGGTTTATTGACCAGAAGCAATCTCAGATAGTTTCTTTTTCATTCAACTAGTTGAAACAGACATATAAATGCAATACCTACAAGTTATAGAAATGACACCTTGAGCTTAAATTTCAGATACAACTACGTATCCCGTCATAGATGATGTGAGTAGTGTGGGGGTGTGGATGCCGCATGTGCTTTCTAATTCCAATTTCTTTATCGTTTCTTCAAGGAAAAGCATATCAAAGCAGTACTGCTTGTCCATTGTACTAAAGATAAACATGCTAAGAGATTTGGATCATGCTCCTCAACCAAAGATGAATCATGTGAAAAAGTAGTATAAAAGGTTAAGATTTTCAAGACATCTAATGAAAACCAGTTGATCAATCTATATCACCCTCTCACATTCGGCATTCATAGTCAGTGCAGAGCATAGATGCTGAAAATGTCAAGTTGCCTCTGGATTTCTTCACATGGGGGAGAAAAGCACTCAATCCTAATTTTCTTAAGGACTCGGTAGCTGATTGTTGGCAGGCTGCTGCGCCAAGTAATATTCCATTGCAACAAGCCGTCAAGGAGCTTCTCGCCTCCCCTGTCATGCTGGTTAGTCAAGACTCTGTTGCACTTATCAGCATATTTTACAGTTTTTCTTTTAATGATGTGACGATTCTACTCCATTTTACTGTAATAGAAAGTCTACTCTGGTGACTGAGAATCGAGTTACTGACTCATTTTAAAACTGGAGTCCTGGTGGGAGTTTTTATCACTTTCATGGAACTGAATAATTGCCTCATCCATTTGTTTTGCAGAAAATTTTACACTTACTAACAGTACTGATTGACTACCATTTTTTTCTGAATAATTTCTGGTTAGTTTTCAGATTTCAGCCAAACAATAGAAAACATTGTCGTATTCCTGGAATATGATTCGCAAACTCATTGTTTATGTTCTGAAATTTGTGCTAGCAGGATACTGGTAGGGGTAATGGGGGCCATCTCACAGGAGAATCTAGTAATATCCGAGTAAGTTTGGAGTTGTGGTAAGGATATGATTTCCTTTTGGACCCTAGGTCAAGGCATGTGCTAAGTTTCCAAGCGCCGAGAGGGACTTATCGATGGTCTTAGCTTCTTCGAGAACCCTGCCCTATGCTTCTGCTTTCTATGAAAAATTTACCAAGAAATCACCATTGGATACTGTCTGGTTAATTCTCGGTGCACCGAGAATATGTGAACACAATGGCTTCTGTTGCTGCCCGCGTTAGTTTCTTCTTCAGGTTAAAGTTTGTAACTATATGCATAATAAGGTAAGGTGGCAGATATTTTAGAAGAAAGTTCTGATGTGGGTATGCAAAATGAAGAACAATACAAGACCAGGAAATCTCAGCTTTGTGCACTTCGTTTTGTAGTCTCCAAAGCCCTCCATCGCATTATCAAATTTGGTGATCGCATTGGCATCCCAAATTTGGTAATCACATTATCAAAGTTGGTCGACGACTTCTCTTCCTGGTTGTCGATCTTGATGGCAGAAGGCTTTCGCACCACGGGACAAGGAAAATTTAAGTCATCCCATTGAGATTCGAAATCGTAATTTGAGATCATAGGCGTCTTTCTCTTCGTTCATTAATGGGTACGACAGGGACTTTTACTGAAAGAAGCATACAAGATGATCTGCATTCCATGTCGTTGGTATTTCGTGGAGACATATTAGTGCTTCTTGAGATTTCTATCACCATGAAATTCAGATCGGTTTTTCTTTATCAAGGAACATTAGAATTACGCAAATACCCACATTTTGACAGAGTCTTTCAAGCTCATCATCCTGGGATGGACTAACATCACACGCTTCTGTCAAAACTATGCACGCTGCTGGTACCATTATCAGATTTTCGTCATGCTTATGACTCAATGACAAAGTGAATCATATACCAGTTCGTGCACACACCAACTAACGACGGGTCAAACGCTCCGATGTAGGAATATTACAGAGAGTTCCTTCCTCGTTACAAAAATACAAATAGTCTCAAATGGATCATGTAACAATGTTTCGTCACCTTGCGTCTTGACAGTTAAATCTTAGAAGTCGTACATTTTGCTTGCTTGCTTTTCTTTATATTTTTTGTACTGGAATTGAGCCTACCCAGTTTATGCAAAGCTCCACACCGAACTAAATTGACGTCGAAAATGACATGGCATGAACTAATTCTTTTCAATTGGAAAAAAAGTTCAATGTTAACGCAGCAAAGATTTGCCAGTACAACCTTATGGTAAGACTCAAGCCCGTCTCTCTGGTCTGATCTCTTATTGAAATGGCTATTTCAGGGCATAAAGGCCTTGTTGTTTAAAGCATGATATTTGGTGATCCAGCCTTTTATAATCTTGACCTCCCTTTTTCGTTGCCTGACTAACCAGTTTGGATCAGCATGTTCTGAAACAAGTATGTCCAAACAATGGGAACCTGCAAAAGATGTAGCCACGATATTAGGGGAGTATTTGAAAATATATTTATCTTTCACCTTTCAATTAATTTAAATCTAACTTTAAAAAAAATAAAATCAAAATACCCAAAACTTTCACAACAATGCAAATAGTGTCAAGTATTTTCGTATGGTCTAGAATGTTTTTCATACGATCCATGTGCATTCAAGATGAGTCACAGGACAATAAGTATATGCTTGGTTAAGGATTAACCTTTTGATTTATCTGCTAAATCAAGATTGTAATAGTATATATACCTTTTTGTGTATAGACGGCAACGATAGTGTCTGAAATTTTCTTGCGGATCCTGAGATTAAGATGGAGAAAATGTTAAGCCAGATTAAATGGAAATTTTGATTCTTCAGCATATAGGTTAGTTAAGTTTCGATACCCGCCGCTACTGTAAGGATCTCGAAGTCCATTTGAGAAGATAATGTTGCTGCCAAATCCATGAAGGACTCTTTCTATGTCCTGCAATTTCATGAACGAGAGGAAAACAAGTGGTAAGCAAAGATTTTAGGGTTTTCTTTGAACTTTAGATACATGGAAATCAATTTCATTTACTGACAAAATATCGAAGCCATATCTTTATAGAAAGTCAGTAAGAGTCATACATGGCCGCCGTAATAGGTGGTGATCCAATGCGGCCGAGGCACGACACCATACGAGCTGTTGCATCCATTGATGAAGTCGGTTAAGTTGAAAGGATAAGCTTGAAACATAGGATTGTTTGTAATACCTACGCCCATTACCATCTCGCTGCATCTCTGAAAACGGCTCTCTTTCAGTCCAAGCGAAATGATGTGATTTAATTACATAATTACATTAGGACATCACCTCACCATGATAATTGCGAAAACAAAGATTGTCTATGGGATGAGCGGATTCAATTCATCCTATTTGGACATGAAAATGTTGTAAAAGGTTCTCGTACCCCAAGGATATGTAAAATGCAAGCAATACATACTTATGCCATATGATGAAACACCCTGCACTAAATACTTATTTTATGAAGTCCCTTTTCGCAAAATTGTATAGATTAGACAAGCCCGTGATCATTTTTAATGAATAAAACGAGCAATGTTTGGCCGGTGATTGACTTACAAAGATGGATTTACAAAAATTAGTTTTTCAATTGATATATCAGACTGTTAACGTCACTCAAAATAAATGGATCATATTCAAGAACGAACAATCTTTCACTTCACTCAATAAAGCAAAACAAATTGTAGAGTAATATACCTGCCAACTATAACCCAACTTGGTTTGAGTAGGGGCAGTGCCATTGGGAGGAACAATGTAGCATGTGGAGTTTCTATCCAAGGCAACGACGCCTGCAAATATCTTTTCAAGAATGCCCTTTCCAGAAGCATTTGCTCCATCAATGCCTCTACATACTATTTCCACCGGATATCTTGGTGGATCGTCATATTGAGCTGCCGCTGCGTACCGTAATATCAGATAGTTCTTCAGCTCATCCCCACTCTTCAAAGGCCTAAGTCATCCAAAGTACATTCAGAACAAGTACTAATTGGATATCAATTTAGCCTCAAACATTGATGACACGTTATCGACTCTAGCAACAAAAAATAAAAATGAAAAAAGTAATTAAGTTGCACATGTATGTTGTAAGTCATGATTGGCACCATTAGTAAATGAAGATCTTGTTTAGATGTGTGATTGTGACATGCATAGGTGCTTAAAAAGCCGTACCTACAAGTTTTGAAAATCTTGCTTAATCGGGAGAGGCCATTGGGCTTGGAAGCAACTCTATCAATCTTCGCCCACGAGTGTCTTATAGTTTGGTAGCATGTCTTGCTTGCTTCCTAAGTAAACCAAGCAAGGCAAAGCACAAGTTATGAAAGAGACGTCAAGACCCCAAAGATTACTGAAGTGATATGTGCACCGTCCTTCTCACTTATGTCCTGCTTTGAATTCCCACACTGGCACATTCTCTTAGTGTTAACACTTAGGCAAGAAGGCTGCCTCATCTAATTGATATGCAAATTGGGTGCTCATGAAATCTTGGGCAATCCCTTATTAGAACAAATAGAAAAGAAGAGATAATTAGGAGGAGTGCAATTACCTTGAAGTCTTTGGTGACTACCGAAAAGTATCCATCTTGTGGAGTAATGCCATCAAAGTAAAGTATCGGAGCCGACGAGGCTAGAGCTCCAAAGGCCAAATGTGGATACTTCAGCCGAAACCATGAAGCAAGCACTGGAATCCCCATAAGCTAGCCATTAATAATTTGATAAATGAAACATATTACATATATTTCTTGAAAAATTCCTATTTTCTCTTAGTCCTTGACAACGAAGGTATTAACAGCTCATCATTTCAATATGCGTTCCGCAATTGGATGATTGCATGAGTGGAAAGAAAAAAAAAGTAATTTTACAAGAAACTGATTAAAATGAGAAATTAATAGAGATGTTGTTGATTATGTCATTTTTTGTCTTCTCAATATTCTAATGCAATGGTAATAAGGGAAGGCCAAATAGGTCAGACAAAACCCAATTTTTTTTTTTGGTAGAGGACAAAACCCAATTTTTCTCTATCGAGTTTCTAATTTTTCCTATATGCATGAGAAGTTTCAGAAGTATATACGTGTCTTGAAAATGTATTGATATGTGTTATACTTACTTCCCCCATATGATCCTCCCACGACGATCACTGGACAATCTCTGGCCTTTAGTTTCTCCTTCACGTGCCTGATTATAGCTGCGTAGTCGGCCAAAGCTTGGGATGAGCTAAAGTATCCCCGAACAATAGGGTCATTGAGGGCTTCTTCCAAGCTCATTCCAAAGGGAATTGACCTACCATAGTACCGATGCTGAACAGGGAAAAGCATTTCGCCAAAATTAAAATGAATTTAACTACTCATTTGACGTCTAAATAGATCAAATCGTTCATGCGTAGACCAAATAAGAATGATATAATCCAAATGTGTACCTCAATATAAACTAATAAAGCTTTGAATTGAGCAGCATTCTCGGTTAGAAACCCGATCGCATATAGGTCGTTTTCAATCGGTGCTTCGGCACCGAGGTAAATGAAGATCGGAGCACTAGAATTAGCGCCACCCCAGTACCTGGAGTGGATCAAATACCTTTGTCTAAAGGTGGTGTAGCTCTTGGGTTGATAGTTGAAGTGATCAAGCGTTTGGTTGAAGAAGAAAGTTGTGAAATCATTGATTACAGATACTGGAACCCTGCGTTGGGGATCTTGGAGGACATTCTCGCGGTGTAAACTCAGCCTCGGAGAATCAAACTTCTGTGCACAAACGGAAGCTGCGATTGAAATGAAATAGACGATCAAAGAGAGCCAAGAAAGAGTCATCGTCTGCGGAGATAAAAGAAAATTTTTTGTGATGAATGCAAAACTTAATAGGACAATGAAATGGAAGAGTGTCATGACCTTATATGGCAATTTGCCAGAATTTCTGGGGTCTTTTGTGTTCTTATTCTTGGATAATTTCAAAAAGGTCAATATTTAGGTTCTTAATCACAAAGACAGCTGAACACATCCTGGCAAGGGATGCTTTTCATGCATGCCTATGTCACGTCTACGTTATGCGTTTGGATAAGAAACTTAATAAGGATTCTTCCTTATATATGGAAATAATCATGTGAAGGCTCTTCATGTGAAGGCTCTTTCACTGAGTTTTTCCCAACTAAGCTTGTCAATGATCTTTTTGTCCGTTTCCCACCGTGGACATCAACAAGGATCATAGACTGGTACAATTTGTTTCTGAATTGAGCTTCATGGACTGACTCAACAAAATCGTGTGTTCTTCTTATATCTCGTGCTGGTCATATCAAATTGGTGATTGTCTACTGCACCATCTAATGGACGGAGCAGTAGCCGAAGTATACTGAGATTTGGAAGGAAATTTCTTCGATGGATTTGTCAAAGACGTGCGACCCTCCTCAGCTTTAATGGTCGCAACTTGTGCTTAGAGAAGCCCTCAACTTTTTGAAGCAAAAAATTGATGCGTGGTCAGTAAGTGATCCGAAGGTGTACCTCAACCTCCTTAGGAACTTTGAGCTTTGATTGAAGAATGCAAAAGGGGCTTGGTCCATCTCGATTCATTACAAGTGGCCCACTATCTGGGCTCTAATCAACTGGCTGACTGGAGAGTTAAGGCCCGCCAAGGCCCATCGTGCAGAGACCCTGCCATCCTTCCCTCCCCCACCCCCCCGGGGCCCAGTGCATGTGGGATATTTTATGTTTTGAAGCTCAACAACTATGTTCTGAAAGTAAGGTGATGAGATGAAGAATGTCCTTTTGACCAGAAAAAAGATAGGGTAAAGGGTTCCGAACCTATTTCTCAGCTTTCAATTGGCTACTTATAGGTCATTCATCTCGTGCTCATTGGGTTGGTGTCGAAGGTGGTGACAAGCTATGATAATTGTCGGTCATAACAAATTGCAACATATTATGACAAGTTTGATATGACTTGACATGTGAAATTATTTATCTTCTTACACACTTCTAATCAGGCTTGGTCTTTTAAGTAGTCTTTTCACTCTTAATTCCTTTATAAGATAGGTTTAAGTAGAGGTCTTATAAATGCATTTTCTACTAGGATGACTCGTCTTGTATCAGTATTGAAATAGTATCATTCTTTCATCATTCTCATTTTAGTTAGAGTATTATGATCTTGAAAGGATGTGTATGGACATGTGCCAAGTGCCCAATGGTTTGCCAAAATCGTTATCATTACCCTTGACCAAAGCTAAATCTTTATGATGCATTTGGTCGTCAGGATATTCTTGTTTGATAGAAAACAGGTAATATGGAATAAAGATCAAAAAGGATACTGATAGGATTTATAATATGATGTCCAATACTTGGTAAATGTCTGAGTGTCTGAGTATGACATGAACAATGAGAGAACCTCGACAAGAAATCGGCCGCTCTTGACCCCCATCAACGAGTTTTCCAAGGAGTCCAAGATGCAGACGTGAGAGTGAAAAACGAAAAAAAGATCGAAATAGGGACCTTCCAGGGAGAGATGGCTCGGTTTTTCTCCATCGATCCACCGTTGCTATACATCCTGCAACTTCAAATTCCACTGAGCCTTGTCGTCTTGTCATCATTGCAACTCCACCATATTCCCTTTCACCCGCCGGGTCTTACTAACCTTCATCGACAATGCCAAGGTTTGTCAACTCAACATCAACACAGCCCGGAAAGTCATGCACACCTCCATCCTCATCTACCTTTTGTCTTCTTACACAGTCATTCGCCAATCTCTCTCTCACTTGACCAACACCCAACAACATGGCCATGAATCATAACCTGGCGTTGCCCTTTTTCCATAAGCTTTGACCTGGAACGATCATTCACCAATCATCCAAATTTAGGGATGTTATGAGAGTTCGCAGCTGTTAGTCCCCCATTGGCGGCCCCAATTTCGACGGAAACGATTTATTTGAGCCGATTTGTTGACAGCGTAGGACTGATAGTTCTTTAGAGGCCTGAGTAGGGCGATCCTAATCTTTTGCTTCCCAATCAACGTACAAACAGGGAAAGGTAAAATTTTGGTTTTATCCATGGTTCGCGGTCCTTAGTAGTTGGAGCGTAGCGACGCAGCTTTGCAGACACGACCGTTCGAAATTCCAGCCATAGTTAGAACTTAGAGGTAGACTTCTTGATGTTTCATTAATTATAATTCTCAAGTAATCTGAATTTTTGGAGCACACACTAGGACAGGAGGATGGCGTGATCCATGATTTATCCACAACTGTTACTGGAAGCAAACTTGGGGGTAATTAAACTTTACATTATCAAATTTTGATTAGAGGGAAATAAGAAACAGGGAAGACTCTAATTTCCTAATAAGAAAGATCACATAACCTAAGACAGGAAATAGAGATATCTTTTAATCGAGGTAAGTTCAACCCAAGTGCCAAAACTTGGCATGAAGGGACACTTAAGTGTCAAAATTTCGAAAAGGTACACTTAAGTGTCACAATCAGAGTAAAGTGGATCAAAGTGCCACTCCAGCCAAAATCCGACCAAATTGCTGACGTGACAATTTTCCGACGAGTTGGGTGTAAAACGGTGTCATTTTGCACGTTGACGTGATGATAAATTGCAAAAACGACATCATTTTGTGTATGATGTGTAAATAATTAATATAAAAATTAATTTAATTTAATTTAAACTCAATTTTATTTAAAATATTCTAAAAATTAAAAAACTAAAAAAAAAGGGGGTGCCGAACAGCGGCTAAGGGCTGAGCCCTCGCTGTCGCCGCCTCCCCGCCGCCTTCGAGAAGGGCCGGCGATGGAGGGGAGAGGGTCGGCCGAGGTTGTCGGCCCCCGCCAATGCTCCCCCCGGGTCGCCGAGCGAGGACTCACGGGCCCTTGTCGCCGATCGGCCGGCGTCACACGGCCCTTGGCCGGGCCCTAAGCAACCCCGGCCGATGCTCCCCCACTATCACCAGCCCTTCCCGGGGACGGGGGGCGACGAGGGCTCACGAACCCTCGCCCAAATCTGGGGCGAGGGTCACGGCCCTCATCGCAATCCGACAAGGGCTCGCGGCCCTCGCCGTCGGCCGACCAGGGGGCCGGCAACCCCAACCGACCCTCCCCCCTCCGTCGCCGCCCTTCCCGGCGATGGCGGGGAGGCGATGGCGACGAGGGCTCAACCCTCGACCGCCCCTTCGGCTCCCCCTCCCCCACCCCCTTTTTTAACTTTTTAAATTTTATTTTTTTAATTTTAGAATATTTTAAATAAATTTAAATTTAAATTTAATTTAATTAACTTTTATATTAATTATTTACACATCAAACACAAAAACGATGTCGTTCTTGCCACGTCGTTGCAAATGACGCCGTTTTGCACCCAACTCGCCGGAAAATTATCACGTCGCAATTTGGCCGGAGTGGCACTTAAGTGATCCACTTTATTCCGATTGTGGCACTTAAATGTATTTTTTCGAAATTTTGACACTTAAGTGTCCCTCCATGTCAAGTTTTGGCACTCTAGGTGTCCCAACCTCTCTTTTAATCTTTGCAAGATTGCCCTAGATCAAGCTTATATAAGGACTTGTTCTTACCATATTGAGGGGTTGAAAATATCAAAGTGTTTAAAATTAAATTAACACAACTAAAAAGTTTAGGACTAATTTAACAAATTATCAAAAGGTTTAAATCTAAATTAACACAATTAAAAGATGAATTAGCCTCCAAACATTATATTTAGAACTTTTGGGACAATTTTCTCCATCTTTTTTTATCATGATTATATCTATTGATTTTTTTTTTTATAGAAAATCACGCAATGTACGCTTTTGGTGTGTAGCTTGTCTATTAATGCACATTTATTACGAATTAAGATTACTATAGTACCCACTTGTGTTTCTCAACCTAAAAGCCATGTAGATGCTGAGAAAGATCATGTAATTGTTGCAAGACATACCAACGCAAAATTATCGAATTGTGTTTGGAACAAGTTATATGTTCATTGTGAGTTGTAATAGATACAAGTGATGCACATAAGTCATATGCATGTCACGGGCCGACATATTCTTGATCATGAAATAATCTGTGCAATGCCTAGTAAGCCGAGAACACCAAGTTAGCCTTTCTTTTAAAATTGCTCTTAAGAATAGTGTGGCGAATAGCATACTCATATGATATTGTAGAATGCACAATTTAGCTCAAACATCCAGTCTTGAACGAAACATACAGAATACTTTAGTACAATTATTAGTTTCGGCTTATCATGATCTCATTAGAAAAGGAGTATTAGCTTCCGATCAATTTATGTACGAGAGACCAATTTTGCAGTCAAAGCTATTCAGAGTTAAAGCTGTTTAATCCTAGAACTCCTAGTACAAACATTCTCATAATACTCTTATAAATCAGTTGTATCATCCATTTTGCATAAATCACTGTCCACTCTGATGCCACAAAGCATCCCTCTTTTGTTGACAAGGGTACGGCTCTTTTGTTGACAAGGGTACGGAAAATTCGATCCGGGACACATGCATTACAAACCCTCAGTTTTGCAATCCGCCAGAGCCCATGGTATTGCACTACAGATGAAACTGACATCGTTTTCTCGTGTCATTCAGTGTCCTCTTGAACTAATTAATACAGGGAAGAATAGATACAGTAACGACATATGAGGATTTGCATGAATATATATATATATATATATATATATATATATATATATATATATATATATATTTTGGGTAAATGCATGAACGTTATTGATCCTGGTTGTTAAACGTGAACCGTACTCTATTACCATGAATTATCTTGGCTCCATTCGCTTTACTCTGAGCAAGACCATAGTTGATCTATAAATTATTAATTTCATCAAATCACGGGAATATCCCGGTGTGCGAATACGTGCCAAAAATAGTTTGGAACCAAAATTTACCCTTCCGACACACTCGAGAATATTTCCGTGAACTCAACAAAAGTTTGGTAACAAGTCTATTTTTCTTTTTTTGTTCTTTGGAATATTAAAGGAACAAAAATGTGTTTATACACATCAGTTAATTTTTCTGTTCTCCGGAATAAATAAGTGGTAAATGAATAGATTTGGAACGGAAATAAAAAGTAAAAAAGAAAATTGTGTTTTTGTTCTAGGAATAGTAAAAGAAAAAACTATTTCTGAATAAAAATAATTCTGGAGCATAGAAATATTATTAAAAACACCCTTAGTTATCCTATAAAGATGGTTGAGCCACACAGCGAATCAATTTGGAACCAAATTTATTACATGTAGGTTTATGCATTAGCAAATTAGGCGTCGCATTTTAGAAAAGGCATGAGTAATGTACGCGTCGGTATTTATAGATCCTCGTACGGGCCCTTGGTATTGGATGAAATTGCCATCATCATTATATGTAGAGGGTACAGAAACGGCTTGTTTTTCCAGGATAGAGTAGGATGATGCTTTCAACTGCGTATAACTGCAGTGATTGTGAAGGTGGATCCTCATTTCGTGGGGTACACTGAATGTCATTATCTTGGGGTGCATTTGTTGCATGAAAAATAAATTTTATTGAAAATATTTTATTAAAAACAATCGTTTATATTATTTAAAAATAAATAAATAAAAATATTTTTATCGTTCACAAAAATATTTCAACATAAAATACTTTCGATTGACTAAAAATTTTAAGTTATATAAGCAATCATTTTAAAATATATATTTCAAAATATTTATCTTTCGTAAAATAAATGAAACCTATATTTAGTTTAGGTCAGTTCTAAATTTTTTGAGTTGGCCAGCAATTCGACTTAAGCCATCGAGATGGTTTAGCCTAGTGGATACTAAATGCGAGGTTACAAGTTCAAAGTAGGGACGTTGTTCCACCAACGGGTAGATTAAGCTACTCTTAGAGGAGGATACTAACGTTAGTAACCACTGCAACCTTTTCTTATACATGAGGAAAAAAATGAATTTATCATCAAGTATGATTTTTGGAAAAGTTACAGCGCTATAAAAATGTTATGTTCTTTCGTTTTTTTCCTTATGGTAATTGTATTATTAATTATATACTAGAAGGTCTTTGTGAGAAAAGAAAAGAATTCCGTTACATCCACGTAATTGTCGCCATCGTGTGGTTTTAGGTCTTCTATCTATGTTTTTCTATTTGGTTGAAAGTGTTAATGAAATTTAGTTGTGGGCAGGAAGCCACTATCGTTACTGAGCTCAACCTTTTAGAGATTGGGATAATCGGCTTGGATCGTTGGGGATAGAAGGGAGGCCTTTAGGATTATGGTCTTATGACTTGGGAGGTCTATTTTATTATACACGGGTCGGAGATGTGTGATTCAAGCATTCGGCGAATAAGAAAAAACTATGACATTGTAATTAAATTTGATACTGATCTGTGTCTATGTGTAATTTGAAATCTAGTAATACAAGTTAGATTGCGAATGTGCTTTGAAGATTAGAGAATGGACCTATGAACCGATTAGGATGCACATAAGTGCAAAAAAAAAAAAAAATGAACAGCTAGTGAGAAATGCTGCATTGCTGCGTATCCTAAGTTCGCTTTGTAAACTGATCCATATATTGATATGGCAAGCAGTTAATAGATTTGAACATGACCCTATCTATCTAAATTTTTTATATAATTAGTCACATTGATTCAAATTGTTAAAATATTGTCCTACATCACTTGACAACGGATCTCAAATGCTCTTTATATCCCATTTGTAAATATATGTCCACCCCTCGTAAAATGCTCGCAATTCGACTTGTACGTTTAATAATAGTCTTCATATTAATGTAGTCTATTTTTCGCACGGATATAGATCGTTCCAAATGTATCTAGGACTTCGCAAAGCGAACTTGAGTCTAAAAGCTAGACGGTGGACTTTGGCATTTTTCCAGCAAACGCTTGTGAACGATCATTAGGTCCAAAACAAAATTGGACCGTGGGTCCGGACCTGTCCATGAATATGCTGTCCTTTTTCTCTCCCCCTCGTGAATCTTGTATTTTACGTTGCGTTATCACGAAGATGATTTGGATTGGCATGCAGAGACGACGGCTCGTGAGGGGTCTCGGGGCTCGAAAGAATAGGACAAGACGGAAGCCAATACTCATCGTGTGGATCGCTTTTGTCTGGATATATTCTAATTGTCCTTGTCGGAGCTGCAAGCATTAACTCTGACATATTACGGGAACACGTCGCACCTAAAATTCATCACCAGTTGGATTTGATCATGAGTGGAGAGCTCAACTCGTGCAATCTCTTATGGAAGGAAATAAATTATTGCATCCCTGGCCCATGTACATTGTTTTCTTTTTCAGTTATTTAACCAAAGTCATACCGAGCTAAGTGAGAAAATGAATTTATCACTTTAGTAGATTGGAACTTGAGGAAAAATGCGTTCCGTATGCACATATGTTTTTGGGCGAGAGATTGTTGTATCAAGTCTACCGTCTTTATTGATATTGTAAAAAGAGTTGATAAGTAAGGTAAACGAAAGTTATATTAGTAACTCAAAATTAGTTGGTAAATTAATTAGAGAAAAATGGGTCAATCACACAGTTGTTAACATCACAAGACAATTGAAAGATGATGATAAAAAGGTAACTAAAAGTCAGTAAAAAATTAAAAAAAAAAAAAAATCTTTTCCAAGATAAGAGAAATTTGGAATTAAAATAAATAAAAAAAAAAATAGACGTAGGCAACTTGCTGAAATAAGAATTGGCGACACAAAACTAATTGGTAAATTAATCAAAGAAAAGTTAGCAATAACTCTAGTCAGAGTTATTGATTTCTGAAAATGGTTGATAAATCTGAGAAATTAGCAAGCAAGATAGATAAATGTGGTAAAAAGATTAGATACCAACTTTAGAAAACAATAAAGAAACATTGTCAACAACTCAAATGAGAGATTGTAACCTAAAACTAGTAGGGAGTAAAGAACAGCGCAAGTGTCATAACTTGGCACAGGGAGACACTTAAGTGTCATAACTTTAAAACGGTACACTTAAGTGCCACTTTTTTTTCAAATGGGACACTTAAGTGCCATCTCCGGCGATCCTTGCCGGAAATCCGACGTGGCACGTTTTTATTATTATTTAATGTTTACGTGACTCGCTGGAGAGTTGAGTTGGCGCTGACTCAGCAGAAACGGCGTCGTCTGCGTAAGTGTACCCCCATATCTTCCAAAAACGACGGCATCTCCGAAATGCCCCAAATCTAGAACCCTAAATCGGCCAAAATCGAAGTCTCAAACCCTAATTTTCATTTGCCCAAAATTCCTTCGTCGAATCTTGGAAATAGAGAGCAGGACTCGCAGTAGTGCCTCAATCCCCTCTCACCGAAGCAGCAGCGCCTCAATCCCCTCTCACCGAAGCGAAGGAGGAGGTCAACATTTCTGTTTTTGTGGGTTACCGAGTCCAAGAAGAACATCGTGGACTCGAATCAATCCTAGAAGAAGATTTTATGGATGCGACCGATATAAAGAAATGTCGAAGTGCAAATACTTCAGATGGGTTGATGCGAAGTTCTCTGATCGAGCCACAGAGGTGATATTGGATCTACTTCATAAAAGACAGCAGCCATCTGTGTTCGTGGACGAGTTGGACGAGGTTGACTCAATGCTAGCTCAAGCATCTTCAGTTAAACTTGTCAAGAATGAAGTCTCAATGCACGCTCAAGCATCTTCAACTAAACCTTTCAAGAATGAAGTCTCAATGATGAAAATTGAACGAAAGTGTTACCAAGCGTTTATTATGGTGTTGTTTTGTTGTTTATTGTACTTTATGATGAAATGTAAAGCACTTGAAAATGAGAAAAAGTTTCTCCGACTGCCATAGTTAAAAATGGTGTTGTTCGAATTAAACGTAGGCGTTTTTTGGTGTTGAAAGATTCAAAGAAGTTTTGTGCTGTTCCACAAGATCATTGTGGCTTTGTTGTTGTTTGTGCTGTCATATGGAGTTGCCAAAACCATCATCTTCTCTGTTTTGATGCAGACCAACGAACATATATACAAGACAAACTTGAGTGATTACCCGAGTGCCATAAGTTGTATTTAGCAATCACTTAAGTACTAGTCGCGATGAAAAAATGATCAGTTAAGTGTCAAGTTATTATTAAAGTGATCAGTTAAGTGTCAGTTATAATTAAAATGGAACAGTTAAGTGCCAAGTTTTTTAGAAAATGACCAGCTAAGTGCCAAATTTTTTTTGCGAATTTTCTCCCAAAATTGCGGCAGCCACCATCACCGGCTACGCCACCAACCATCACCACTAGCCACACTACACACTAGGCGCTCCAGCCACCACCATGCTGGTGGTGTTGCTGCACAAGGTACTACTGCACTAGCTTACACCAGTACACATGGTGGAAGATGTGCAAACTGCACACTTGCACCAGGTGTAGGTGCAGCATTTCCCATCACAAACCCACAATAACCGGGCATCACCACCAGCCACACCAGCACCTAGCCACCACATTAACACCCCAACAACAAACTCACTACCACAAAATATCACCATCCACCCCCACAGCCCACACCAAAGACTCCAACTACCACCACGTAACACCAACAAAGAAAAGCAAAGCAAAGTAAAAGCAAATGAATCCATGACAAACAACAAAAATTGACAAGCAGCACAAGATCTATTTCATTGATATTGAAATTAAGTGTCACAACGTCAATGACAAACTAAAGAAAAAAAAAAGAAAGAAAAGATGCCATCCATAGCAAGTTCCACCATCTCATCAAGCAGTGCAACGTTTACATAACTGTTTTGACTCCTAAGTTCCTCCACCATCTCATCTCATCAATCAATATGCACGACACCCCATGTTCGTGCTCCTTTGGATGGGCTTTGCACTCGATTCATAATTCTTGCACTCTTTCTAATTGGACGTGCAACTTCTTCTTCAACCTTATCAGTATCCACTGACTCAGATGGAAGAGGAGCTGCAACTGGGTTCTTTCTCTTCTTTCTTTTCGGCGCAGTTGATGTTTTCTTTCTTGTTGGTGCAGCCGTTGATTCTTGAATTGGGCCCGAGATAAGAACCTCTCGAACTTCTCCCGGCTACAAAAAAAAAAAAACAATAAATTATCAGCAAAAGTCTACAGCATAAATTTAATTAAATGCAACCAATAAATAATAAAACTTACATTCGAATAACTGTTCCAAAGACGCTCATCTGTGTAAAGGCCATAGCCATATTGTCTGAACCTCTTCCCAAGTGTTCATCTTGTTTTAATAGGGGCATCACTTTCAGAAACTTGTTCCTTGTTGGCTCTTTTTCTTGCTTTCTTGGGCCCTTCAGTTACAGCCGGGGCTTCTTCGACCAATTCTTCAGCTGGGCGTCTTCTAGATGGCCCTTGTGTAGCTGCCCCTTCACCCGGCCTTCTTCTAGTTGTCCTTCGTGTAGCCCTTCAACATCAACATCGGGACACCTCCTTCGTTGGGCCTTCCGGTGGTACCGGTGGTGGTACTTGTGGTGCCCGTTGTAGTGATTGTGATTCTTCCGGTGGCCCCCGTGGTAACCCTTGAGGTGGCTCTTGGCCATCGGTTGGCGATTGAGTTCCAACTTGCTTTCTTCGAACCCGAGAAAGAGGCAAAAGACACCATAAATATAATAATGTAAAGAAAATGGAAAAACGAATACAAATGGTTGAATTGACCTTTGGGTATTTATTTCGCTTTGAAGAACAAATCGATCGAACCGGCCGTGATGCCGCTTGGGCCAATCCTTCACCTGGCCGTGATGCTGATTGGGCCAATCCTTCAGCTGGCCGTGATGTTGCTTGCGCCAATCCTTCAGCTGGCCGTAATGCTGATTGGGCCAATCCTTCAGCTAGCCGTGATGTTGCTTGGGCCAATCCTTCAGCTAGCTGTCTTCTAGCTTGCGTTCTTCGAACAGGCTGTTCAATTTCATGACTTCCTGGGGTTCTTGTGACCTAATAAACACATTATATACAAGGCGTTATGATAAACGACAAAGCAACATAAACATAAAATAAAATTTCATGACTTATCGGGGTTCTAGTTGTCGACTGAAGAACAGTGGACTCACTTGGCCCTGTTGTTTGCATCTCTCGAACTGTCTCTTTACAAGGCCCTTCACCTTGCCTCAACGGTTGTTGTTGCTTCCTCAGTTAACAACCCTTAATATTGTGGCTTGCTACATGACAATAAGAGCACGTTATCTTTGCACCATGCCTGCTCATTTTGTGCTGACTTGGGACCTCTCCCTCCTCCATTCTTCGTCTTCGTTTTACCCTTCCAATTTTCTTCTTCAGTGGCAGAGGTTAAGGTGTTTCATGATCCGTGGGCTCCCAAAACTTGCTGCTTCTTATTGGCTGCATCATGAACTGATAGGAAGCAAGGTATTTTGATTTATGGTACCAAACATCAATGTAATCATCTATATTGTCGCCCTTCAACTGGATGGCACATATGGCATGTGCACATAGAATTCCACTTACTTGCCATACTCGACAAGAACACTTTCTGCTTCCTAGATTGACAACATACTTATTAGCACCTTTCATAATCTCATACCCGTCATCTCCATTCCAAATGGGATGACAATTCCGCTGCGGCCAAATTCTCATCCAGTTTCTTGGCAATCCTAGGACCGCATTGTCTTGTCCACTTTGCAGCCTCATCTCTTTGTTTTCGCAGCCGAGTCATAACCGCAACTCGTATATCTTCAAACATTGAGATGACTGGTTTGCATCTCGGCATCTATTATCGTCGAATTAAATACTTCACAAATGTTGTTGTCGACGCTATCACACTTGAACTCCTCACTGAAGAATGCCCTGCACCAATGCTTCGGTTCTACTTGAAATAAGCTAGCACAACCTTCCTTTGTCAACTGAAGTAGTCCTTTTTTGGCTATCCTAAAGTCAGCCATGTTTGCACTCTTTGCTAATTGCCAAAATTGCAACTGCAGCTTATCCCCTTTGTAGGTCTTTGCCCAATTTCCGTATATGTGCCGCGCACACATTCGATGTTCGGCATGGGGCAGCAACTCTGCTACTGCCGAAACCAATCCCTGCAATAATTAAAAGAAAGAAAGAGTAGAGCAAATTACATGTTCATATTACAAAGTAAACTACTAAATTTTTCAAAAAGCAAACATTACCTTTTGTTGGTCGCTCATGATTGCCCACCCTTCCCCGCTTGTTATCTCCAAGTCAGCCATCAGATTTTTCAAGAACCAGGACCAATTGTCCTTGTTCTCAATCTTTACAATAGCCCAAGCTAGTGGGAACATTTGGTTATTCGCATCTCTTCCAATCGCCGCCAACAATTCTCCCTTGCACAAGCCCTTCAAGAAACAGCCGTCCAATCCTATAATCCGTCTACAACCAGCTAAAAATCCCTCTCCGCATGCATCAAAGCACAAATAGAACTTATCGAACTTGGTCCCATGATCGAAGCGGTCTCTCAACCACCTCTACAAACACTCTACTTGTAGGGTTTTGCAGCCTACACTCCCAAGCATACTCCCACACCTGCCCATATTCCTTAACATACTGACCAATAAGTATCTTATCACCTTTTGCTTTGCTCTTTTGCACTGAGTCCTAGATACATTGATGCCTACACGCTCCTTCACTAGCATCCTAAACTTAGAAATTTTCATATCAGGCATCAGCTTGATCATGTTGAAGAAGTGCTTGGACAACCATGCACTTGTTACCCTTCTGTTTTGAAAATTAATGGAACAAGTGTATTCCTCTTGGTGGGCTCTAACTGGAAAGACCCACTCTTCTTAACAAACGCCCGTAAATCTTCCATAGACAATTTCGCTGCGAACACCTAGCTCTTACAAATTTCGAGTGTTTCTAATGAATACAATATTTCTTTGTGCAGCAATGGAAGAACTCACTATAGCTTCCCTAAATTGTATCGCATCATGAAATTTCATACCTACTGACAAAGTAGGAGAGGCATCCGTTGGATCATAGGAAGGAAACTTACTTTTCCTTCTACGCACAGCTCATTCATCTTCAAGTTCGTCTTGGGAAGTAGCAGTGTCGATGCTTTCTTCATAATCTGTCTCCTAGCCAGCAACACCAACATCTGCAAGGCCTTCGTTTCTGTTTGGAACTTCATCAGCTACTCGCAAAGTTGCAAATCTATCTGACAAAAAGTCCCTTTGTCTTTTCCTTAAATGTGTAAGCTCCTCATCGTCATCGTCACTTAAGATTAATAAATTTTCAGCAGCCAACCCTTCATCGTCATCATCACCATCACTGGATTCAGCTACGTCCCAATCTAATTCAGTGATGGTGACATCACCTATGTCACCATCGCTCTGGTGAACAGCATCTGCGCTCCTCTCCTCCCCGTCCTATCCATCATCCCCTGCTTCATCCCTAACCTCGCACTAGCTTGAATACCATCTCCTCCTTCTCCTACTCGGATGCTATCTCGTCGTCATCTTCATCCTCACCATCACTATTGTATTCAACAAATACTTTCGCCTCTTCGCCATGAAGATAATGATATAGGACATCCCTAAAACTATTATCATCTTCCAAAACTCTCAAACCATCTCTCAATCCTTTCCCGGGGAACACAAGACAAAGAACTTCGTACTCTACAAGGCAAATATGTCACTATGTCCCTAACAAATCCAATATAAGATGCCTTTTTTATATCTACAAATATAGTACTCTCATTTCCCCCCTCATACTCCCACTCATCCTCCCCAATCACAAAATCCCCACCGTAGTGAACGATGACAGCTACATAGTCCTTATCATGAGCCATTTCTGCAACAAAAGAGGAAAAACAATTAACTTTTGGGACCACATTCACAAAAGACAACAAACAATTACAAGTGGAGGTCCCCACACTCTTTATTAAAGAAAAAGAGGGAACACGCATAGGTCGTCTGACAGCTGCAGCTTGAAAAGAAGCCTCAGGACAAACAAATAGAGATGGGACCCGACAACTACTTTGATTATGTCGTCGCATTCCTTTAAAATATGGAGAGCAGATAAGCATGGGTCCTCATGACACCAATTTCAACAATGCAATTTATTAAAAAAAAAAAAAAAATACCCGTAAGTCCCCATCCCCACAACAACAACAGATTCGATTCTCGTCCAAGGTTACTCTCCAATGCTCCCAACCCGAACCCTAACAATCACCAATCACCATCGTACATTTCACATCCGACCACTACAAATTACTTTCACACATCACAATTCAACATCAAAGCCCTAAATCACACATCACATTGGATGGGGCGACGTCGAGCCCTAATTTTCCCCCTGCCGAGCCCTACACCGAGCCCTACATTTCTCGAACCCCCCAATAGGATTCTAGCACCACATCTGAAGCACAAATCTCACATCAATACCATCCAATCCTAAGCTGGGAAAGCCGACCCCCAAATTTCAAGTCCGAGCCCTAATAAACGAGTCGGAGCCCTAATTTCACCACAGGGGAGAGGAAGAAGAAAAAAAAAACCTGAGCAAATCGACGACGACGAGTGACAACCGCGAGCGACGACGGCGAGCGATGACGGCGAACGATGACCTGCGAACGGCGAGCTATGAACGGTGATAGAGAGGACGTCGGCTCGGTGTAAACCGATGGAGAGAACGGTTAAAATCCAAAATGACGAAAACGACATCGTTTTGTTTGGCCAAAGGCACAATTGATGGAGCGACGTCGTTTCCTCCTCCACGTGTGCTTTTTTTTTTTTTTTACTAAATTGCCACGTCGGTTAAGCATCTCGCCGGAAAATGCTAGGTCAGCCGTTTGGCCGGTTTTTGGCCGAATTGGCACTTAAGTGTCCCATTTTACTCCGATATTGGCACTCAAGTGTACCGTTTTGAAGTTATGGCACTTAAGTGTCCTCCCGTGCCAAGTTATGGCACTCCAGGTGTCCCAAACTCACTAGTAGGTCACTCAATCAAAGAAAGGTTAGTAAATTACTTAATAGTTGTATATAATAGTTAGTAAGTTGAAACTGTTGTTAAAATTGGTTAATATAATGCAGTAAATGATAAGAGACATTTTACTAGAGATAAGAGATGTTGGTAATTTTGTAAAAACCAAATAAAATTGGTAACCAATGCTAATAAGAGTTAGTAATGCAAACCTAGTTGGTAGTTTAATCTCGAGAAAAGTTGGTGATTGGTCCTTCGACCAAAAGTTTCTAAAATTTGGAAGTTGGCAAGATAGGCAAATAAAATTGGTAACTCAATAAGTTAGTTGGTGATTTAAGACAATAAATAAAATTAGTAACTCAAAACTAGTTGATAATTAATCATAGAAAAGTTGGTCAGTCATATAAATAAATATCGGTAATTTCATATAATAAATGGTAAATTTAAGCGTCAATAAGAAAGGCAAAAAAAGTTGGTAGATGATAGAAAAATCTCTTTCTATCAAAGATAAGATAAAATAATAATTTCAACAAAAAGATTAGATATTGGTAAGTAACACAAATAATAGCTGTAACAAAAATCTAGTTTGCAATTTAATAAATGACATTTTTGTAATCACAATAATTGAAGTTGGTAAATTTTAAGAAGATCGTAAATTTCAAAAGTTTACACGCAAGACGAATAAAGTGATAACTCTGCAGAAAAGTATTTGAATTAAAAATAAATACATATTGATTAATTTAAAGTTGACAAGCAGGCAAATAAATGCGGTTACTATTAAAAAGTTGGTGAATTAAAAAATAATAATAATTCTGGCAAGCGACTCGAATGAGAGTTGTAGTGCAAAACTAGCTAGTAACTTAATTAGAAAAAAAAACAATAGTCATTAAAATGAAGGTTGGTAATTTCATATTATAGTGGGCAAGTTCAAGCTATTAGTAAAAAAACGTGAAGATAATAATATGTGAATGATAAAGATATTTTTTCTGTTAGAGATGAAAGAATGTGATTATTTATGAAAACCAAATAAATAGCGACAACTAACTTAGGCAAGAGTTGATACAATAACACAAAATAGTTAGTAACCTAATTGGAGACAAGTTAAGAATAACTAAGGTTGATGATTTTGAAAAAGAGATGAAAAAATTAACACGTTGATAAGGCAAATAAAAGCTTGAAAGAAGAGTTGGTAAATTAGAATAAATAAATAGATGTTGGTTAGTAGGGGTGATTGAAATTAGGGTGGATCGGTTCCTATCCTGGAACCAAATCGAACAGGACCAGCTCCTAATTTGTGGTATCAAGAACCAACCCTATTGACCCTAAAATTAGTGACGTTTGTTTGTTTTTTGTTTTTGTTTTTTTCTATTCAAAACTATTTGCAAATGCCTTCTCAAGAAAACTATTTTGACAATTTAAGCACCATGCCCATTCGGGGAGCTGCAATTATTCTTTGCAAGGAAATAACTATTTCTACAAGAAAAGTCAAAAATGATTCCAGAGGAGATCACCGGAATAGCCAAATGTTTCTGAAGGCAGCAGCCAGTTAAATTTTCTCGCCTGAGACTGCCTTCTCAAGTTAACATGTGAGTAGGAATTTGCAGCTATATGACAAATTTTGTATATAAACTCCAAACGAATTGATTTCTAAAGGTCAGGAAGAAATAGATATTGCAACTGGACAGTGTTTTCACTCTTGCTGGTGTTTATAGATCATTGGAATCATTGTTCTGGTATCTTTACTCTGTCTACACTGTGTAGATCATTCCAACCCAAGGGCCAACGCGGTCCACAAATGGAATGAGGCAAGATATGCAGGCACCTTGAAAAAACGAAGACGGGTGCAGCATAGTTGGGGCAGCCGATGGCGACAAGCCGGCAAGAGCATGATGGTGTTGTGCGGGAGAGGGAGGTGAGTAACAAAACGCAAAAAAGGGCGGTGAGTCACAAACAGTTCCTGAATTTTGATCCAATATGGAATTTAGTCCATGAGCTTTAATTTGTTCAATGTGATCCTGAACTTTTAATTTATTTAATATAGTTCTTGAACTTTTAGTACATGTTTAATATAGTCTCTGAATTTTATAAAAATGTTTAATGTACTAGAGACTACAGTAAACATTTTCATATAATTCAGGGATTAAATTGAATAAATTAAAAGTTTAAGGACCATATTACACATTAAGCTAAGTTTAGAAATCAAATTACACATTAGACTAAAGTTCAGGGACTTTTTGTGTAATTTTCCCTTTAAAAAATCAATAATTTAGTACTTTTCAGAATAGTATTTCTTTGGCAATTACCAATTTCTTCATAATTCTACCGGTTAGGAAAAAATATCATATTTCTTTAGAAAAATAACAAATTTTAGAGATTTTACGAACACCAACAATGTTTGAATAAATTCTGTAATTAGACTTACAAAACATGAAATTGATATAATATGATCACGATGCAAAATGTAATTTTTGAAACTTTTTTTTTTCGTGTTTTTCAACATGTAGTTCTTATTCAATCATCCTAGTATTGACATTTCTCATATTCGTATTTTGTCAAGTTGCATTATCCTTTTCTTTTCTTTTTGTCTATCACACTATCTCCCATCTCTCTCTTGGATTTTTGCTATTATAGAGCTTGAAGGTCGAATCCGACGTCCACTCCTCACCCAATTCCCTCACTACTGGTTTGGGCGCCCAGTGGACGTCGAGTTGCGTTAACATGTGCCTAGAAGAACTAAAAGAACAGATGAGGAATAAGGTTGGTGATACAATTCCAGAATTGATGTCATCCAATCCGCTATGAGAATCAGCAGGCATGGGTGACAAACTTATCTAAACTCAGAGAAAAACACACAACAAAACATTATTATCTATCGTCAGCTTCGGCCAAGACACATTATACACATCAGAGTCAATCATATGTAAGGTCCTTCGGTCCGAGTTGCGCTTATTTTTTGGGAAGAGAGAGCAGCCACAAGAGCCGAGCCAGGTAGTGGATTGTAGCCGAGCTGGCAGCTTGAGGAGCCGCCACTAAGTTGTGATGACCTACGTTCTCCCCCTCCAGAAACTATAAATTGGTGGTTTCGTCTGCCACTCTCTCTGCTCATCACACGCCGAGGCCACAGCCATTCTCTCAAACCCTTCATAGAAAACAAGAGAGAGAGAGAGAGAGAGAGAGAGAGGGAGGGAGAGGGAGGGAGAGAGTTTGTGTTGGTGAAGATGGAGAGTAGAACAAATGATCGTGCGTGTGCTGACAGATCATTCAACAACAATGCCTCACTTGAGAAAAAGGTAGGAGAGATCTTCCCTATTTTCTTCTCTCATGCCTTGGTTACCCTTTTGGAATATATGTCTGTCTATGCAAAGTCTTTCTCTTCTTGTACTCAAGAGCGATCTCCTGCAGACTGTGCCTTCACTTTTGTGCGAGTTCTCTGTACCCCCACTAGGGGGTGTTACCAAATGAAGGATGTAAATCTCTATTGGACTAGCACAAAAATGAAAGAAAAACAGAGGGAGCCTGACATGATCTACCTATGCACTGTCATTGACTCCGTTCAAGGAGTAGTAAAGCTTCTAACGTGGCTCTTGAACTGTAAGAGGAAGTGGACCTTTCCCTCTCTCACAGGTCTGCTTGATATGAAGGATCGAGAAAAGTCAGCATGCAATTAATTTTTGAGGACTTGGGACTCTTTTATATTTTTCCCCTTATTTTTGGCTATATAGTTTCCTCCAATCATGCCCCTGATTGGTGGATTAAACTTTATGGACAGTACCCTAGAGTAACTAAATTTAAAAGTGGGTGATATAAAGCTACCGATCAGGTATGGTTGGAATGGTTCTGAGGGAAAACATGGCCCCTTCTTCTGGAGCAACAAGGTCGAGCACATTAGACAACATCAACCCTCTGAAATTACCTTCTATGGGAAAATGGATATGCTGGCTATCATCCTTAGAAACCTTACAAGGAGATACTTGTGCGGTTCTAGAGCACCATGTTACCACCTCATGCGATCCAAGTCCACCCACTTAGATTGCTCAATTAGTGTCGAGTAATTAGTGCATCGGCCATCCGATGCATTAGGCACTAGGCCTAATGCATGAAGTTGATTGGATAGGGAGGTCCACATGATCCAATGGATCACTTGCACTAGGCCTATATACTTCAACAGAAGTATAGCCTTCGACTTATCATTTTGAGAAAGGGGAGGGGAAAATAAATACCTTGCTTTAAATCGTGCATGTACTCTGCTCGTCCAGAAGTCGTCAAAGTTAAGATGCAGACGAGAAATGACTTTGATTTGTACTTTTCTTTCATAAAGATGAATTACCAGAAAGAAAACTTAAATTTTAGCTCTTCCCTTTTCAGAATATCTTCAGTGCCAACCTATATGATCAGTTTTATTTTATTGGGTACATCATCAGATGACCCCTATTTGCTCTGTAGGCAGTGAAAATTTATCAATGTTGTAATATTATTTTTGCTTTTCCTATGTTTTTATGGCCAGAGAGTGTATATCTTCGGCAAACGATGGTGCGAGGGAAACAAAGGGATGAAGTCCCTGGTGAGCATTCTTGAGCTTCATATAGATGCAAATCAAGCACAAATGATTGTCTGTACACGTGAACGGGGTGATCACCGTGCAAAGTCCACGAGTGGACACGCCGAAGCCAAAAGAATTCAGGGGCTCGTTAATATTTAGTTCCAATTATATGTTAAGCATTATGTGTTTAGTCTGCCATGATATATAGTTTTACTTCTCACATTTTCAAGATTGTAATCACTTAACATGCATTTTTGTATCAGAAGTCTAAATATGCACTAATCATGGAATATTTCGTGAACTTGAACGTGCCAATGTATTAATAGTTGGGAGGGAAAGGAGCCAACTTGGCCGAGATGGCAAGCATTGGCTTGTCCGTGCCACCTGGACTGACAATATCAACTGAGGCATGCCGCGAATACTTGCTGAATGAGAAGAAGTTGCCAGATGGATTGTGGGATGAGGTTTTGACAGCTTTGGAACGTGTTGAGAAGGAAATGGGGGCTTCACTAGGCGACCCTTCAAAGCCGCTTCTCCTCTCTGTTCGCTCTGGTGCTGCTGTAAGAACCCTATCACAACTTTTATGTCCTTAATCAGTTGAACTAACCCAGAAAAGAGGTTGGAGCCACCAAGCATTGGATGGCTTAGCTTTTGCTCTTGAAGTAATTGAATGTTAAAGAAATGCTTGGGATCGTTTATATTGATGCATGAGGCATTGTTTACTGACTGTTTCACATTGAAATGTGTACTAGATCTCTATGCCTGGCATGATGGACACTATCCTCAACCTGGGATTGAATGATGCAGTAGTCGCTGGTTTAGCTCTGAAAAGTGGGGAGCGCTTTGCTTATGACTCGTATAGGCGATTCTTAGACATGTTTGGAAATGTTGTAAGTGGACTATTCTCCTTCAACTCTGTACACAAAAGGGAAAAGAAGGAAAAACCTAGAGAACAATCTGTCGAGTTAAATTGCAAAGTTTTGTTCCTCATAAAACCAGTCCATTAGTAAGATTGTTTGCTTCTTTTTCATATGATTCGACAACAAGGCAGAATGGGTCAATCTCTGAATTGGTACTTTCTTGATAGGGAATAACTTTTCACCATCTTGTTTTCTAATACTTCGACTTATTTATAAGTTTTTCGTGCAATCCGAAGGTACTGGGCATTTCTCACTCCTCATTCGAGGAGAAGCTAGAAATGTTGAAGAACGCAAAAGGTGTGGACCATGATACTGATTTATCGGCCTCTGATCTCAAAGATCTGGTGGAACACTACAAGAAGATTTACACCAGAGTTAAAGGCGTAGAGTTTCCTGCGGGTACTGAACAAAGACCTAGCAACAGAGGATTCAATGTTTAGAAAATAGACAATGAAATTTATCTGCAGCAACTTAGAAAAGAAGTTGAATTGTTCATTTCTGTTAATCTAACTTATTCACAGACCCGAAGACACAACTAGAATTGGCTATAAAGGCTGTTTTCGATTCATGGGACAACCCGAGGGCTATCAAGTATCGAAGCATCAATCAGATAACTGGTTTGAAGGGAACTGCTGTAAACATCCAATGTATGGTTTTTGGTAATATGGGGAACTCCTCAGGAACCGGTGTTCTTTTCACCAGGAATCCAAGCACGGGTGACAAGAAACTCTATGGGGAATTTCTTGTCAATGCTCAGGTCATAGTGCTGGTTTTCGATGCAATTTTTGCTTGAGTTTCTGCATTAATGAGCTTTACTGGCTCATGATTTGCTGTCTGAATATGCTCTAGGGAGAGGATGTGGTTGCGGGAATTAGAACTCCTCAGGACTTGGATTCCATGAAAAAGTGCATGCCTGAAGCTTACAATGAGCTGGTGGAGAATTGTGAAATCCTAGAAGCACATTACAAGGATATGATGGTAAATGACCTTCCTCAAAATGGCAAGATCAGTCCTATCATCCAGTATATTCTGTTCTTGCTTGGATTTCTTTCCTTGCTTTCAGATGTGATCCAGAGTGACAAGTCAAAGTTGCCGATCCAGTTCTCTTCACTTGATTTGTTTGAATTCTTTGTGCAACTATTGTAGAATCAGCATAATTAGCATGATGCTAATATTGAGCTGGTGCAATATGGCTTTGACAGGACATAGAGTTCACTGTGCAAGAAAATAAGTTGTGGATGTTGCAGTGCCGGACCGGAAAGCGCACTGGTGCAGGTGCCGTGAAGATCGCAGTAGACATGGTTAGGGAAGGGCTAATTGATAAGCATACTGCAATCAAGATGGTGGAACCGCAGCATCTCAACCAACTTCTTCATCCACAGGTAATTGCATTGACCCAAGTCTATTGCTCGTAACTGGATAGGGAGTATCAATAAAAATAGCACAGTCAAGTGTCCAGTGGTCATTGCGATTTTAAAGGAAGAAACAAGGAGTTTTGTTTTGGCGCACATCACATAACTAGCAATGAGTCTTATGACAAACCATATCACATTTTTTCAAGGGTTTTGTACACGGGCTTCAAGCCAACCATCCTTGGCAAAAAGCCTCAAGCAGAAGTGTCTTCTCTAAGAACTCACAAATCTCTCAATCTTCATTGCATATTCTGATGGTGGTGGACTGCACTCTACGTGCATGTAAAAAAATCTGTCATGCACTGGTTTATAGGTCAATGATAGTGAAATGTGGCATTGATGCTGATGAAGATTTTCTTTCTTCTCTATAGTTTGATAAGCCATCTGCTTACAAGGACAAAGTGGTTGCCACGGGTTTGCCTGCATCTCCAGGGGCTGCAGTTGGCCAGGTTGTTTTCAGTGCAGAGGATGCTGAAGTGTGGCATGCTGAAGGAAAACAAGTCATCTTGGTACTCCCCCTCACTTGCTCTCTGTGTATACAGATACCACTGTAAACATGTAGTCCCTACCATTCTATTGGTAGATAAAAGTGAACAATGCAAAACCATGATTTATGAGCTCTTACAGTCAAAAAGTGATGTATAAGCAACTTGATCATAAGAACACAAAGTTATGTCGCTGGTATATGTTGCCAATTTGCAAGAACATTCATGTTATTAAGAGATAAACAGTCCCCCTCAACTTTAAGAACATAATGGTTGAAAAACTCAGTTAATAAGAGTTGAATAAGATATCGTGGCAGAGCATATGCTCAGTTAAGATTAATAATCTAATCTGCCAAATGTCATGTCAAAATGTCGAAGAACAGTTTATAGATTTTGTTAATGTTCATAGATGCATTGCACAATTATTCTAATTTGTTGAATTTGAATTACTGATTATAGCATGCATAACTTAGAAGAAAACTAAATCCAGTGAAACCTTTGAAATCAAAGCATATTCAGTGCACTTGCCAGACAAAATCAGGATCCTCTCCGTGAATGTTGCAATGATGTGGGTCACATGAGTACAGGTCATGGGCAATAGAGTCATAAATTATCTCCCAAGTTGATCCGATCGCTGGAATGTTATGTAGTCAAGTTGGTGTGCTTCAGCTAGAACTGCAAATTCCCGGAAAATCCATATGAACTAATAAAAATATGCATCCCAGATTATCGTTTATCCCTTTGTTGTGATTTCATTATTGCCATTTTGTTCTGTTATGCAAAAGGTAAGGACAGAAACTAGTCCAGAGGATGTCGGAGGAATGCATGCTGCTGCTGGTATTTTGACAGCTAGAGGTGGCATGACATCTCATGCAGCTGTCGTGGCGCGTGGTTGGGGAAAGTGTTGTATCTCTGGATGCTCTGATATTCGGGTCAATGACATTGGGAAGGTACAATGCGGTAACCTTTGGGGAATATTCGAAAGGAGGAATTCATGTAGTGAACAATGAAGAAAATTTCATTTGCAGATACTTGTGATAGGTGACCTGGTAATCAAAGAAGGAGAATGGATTTCGCTCAATGGGTCAACAGGTGAAGTGATACTGGGAAAACAACTTCTCTCTCCCCCAGCTTTGAGCGGAGATCTTGAGACCTTTATGTCATGGGCTGATGAAATGAGGCATCTCAAGGTGCTTCCTTAAACGTTAAATGGAGAGAGCATTCTGTTGATTTTTGTGCTTTCAACATGAAATCAGTTCTAAAATGTACATCGGTACGATGCCTGCAAGGTCATGGCTAATGCTGACACTCCTGAGGATGCTGCAACAGCAAGGAAAAATGGTGCTCAGGGAATTGGACTTTGCAGAACTGAGCACATGGTATTTAGTTTGCTATTGCACTATAGTCCATAAAATTGCTCGATTTTCTGTGACATTATCTGGCTAAGGCAGTCGATTTGCATACTTTTCTGTTCGATCAGTTTTTCGCTTCTGAAGAGAGGATAAAGGTTATGAGAAAGATGATCATGGGTGTAACGCCTGAACAGAGGAAAGCAGCACTGAACTTGTTGCTTCCTTTTCAGCGATCAGATTTTGGGGGAATTTTCCGTGCAATGGATGGTACCGTTCTTTTTCTGATCATCAATCAAGCAATTTGATGCAAGAAGCTACTCTTTTGTTGGACGGTTACTCATGAGTTTTTTTGACATTTGCTACGTAATTTTCTCAACTTCAGGTCTTCCTGTGACGATTCGTCTATTAGACCCACCACTTCATGAGTTCCTCCCTGAAGGCCACATTGAGGATATCGTCAGTGAATTGACAGCGGAGACTGGTATTAGTCAGGAAGAAATCCTGTCAAAGATCGAGAAATTGTCCGAAGTTAACCCAATGCTTGGTCTTAGAGGCTGCAGGTCTGTGGTACATCCAGAGAGTACATTCGTGTGATCATCTGTGATGCTCTAAAGATTATATAGAATTCAGTTTTGACAGTTAATTTAATCCGACTCACTTAACGTTCTTTCAATTTTGCACTATGATTTGTACCTGCCATATTGAATGGCAGTTTTCCATAGAAATCCCGGAAACAGAACCAGAAATGCTTCTTATTTTATCCTGCTCGCTTTTGACAGATACCAACTAAGGCATCCAATCTGCCCCTTAGTATACTCGTCTCTTGCAGCTTTTACAACAATGTAATCAGAGGGAAAAATCCATGTCTAGAACAGGATTAAGGCCATTTATTCATTACATTCTCTAGCTAAGATGCCAAAATGGTTGCCTGACAAAGGGACTTGAGATATTGGGTACAACATGGACAGATCATTATCATGATTTATGCAAGTGCTAACCGTGTGTGTACAGGCTTGGAATATCATGCCCTGAATTGACGGAGATGCAGGCACGCGCTATATTTGAGGCTTCGCTCTTGGTAAGCAAGGAGGGCATCACGGTCCATCCCGAGATAATGGTTCCACTCGTTGGAACACCTCAGGTATAAGTTCTTCAATTACCTAGTACTTAAATTTTCTACAGCATTCCAACCCAAAGCAATTACAGTTCATCATGCATCAACAGCGGTAAAAATTCATTTCAAGGTTGTACTCATCATACTATGCAAACAGTAGACAGTCTGCAGTATTTCCATTTTGAGGCAAAGGCAGGTTCTAAATGTTAACTCGCAGGAGCTAGAGCATCAGGTGAATCTGATACAGAGTGTGGCGAAGAAAGTGTTCTCTGAGATTGGTTCTTCCATAAGCTATGAGGTGGGGACCATGATTGAGGTCCCGAGGGCATGCTTTGTCGCAGATGAGGTATGTAAGAATGAATCTTCTCTGTGATTTCTTCTCCATCCATTTCCATCTCGAGTGTTCCCCTGTTTTCTGCGTCTCAATTTTTTCTCCTCCTCCAATTCAATAATGATAGATAGCGAAGAACGCAGAGTTTTTCTCCTTTGGGACGAACGATCTTACGCAGATGGCTTTTGGGTACAGCAGAGATGATGTTGGCAAGTTCTTGCCAACATATCTCTCGGAGGGCATTCTGCAAACCGATCCATTTGAGGTGAGCTATTTATATATATCGACCACTCGCATGAATGATCAACCCCTCAGCAGTTTTTAGCCTTTTGTCATCTTTCTAAGTCATCACTGCAACCACGTCAAAAATAACTTGCAGGTACTCGATCAGAAAGGGGTGGGGGAACTGATCAAGATTGCAATAGAAAAGGGACGGAAAACTAGGCCTGCCTTAAAGGTAATGAACGGATTCCACGTAATACATGCCTTTGAAGGACCAAGGAACATTTTGAGAGTTGGTTCAAAGAATCCGCGTTACCATACTCTTGAAATTCCGGTCTCACAAGTCTCACATCAGAAGTCCATGCTTAATTCTTTTTTGTTAACGCCAAAACAAGCAACTTAACCATTTCACGTGTTGTTTTTGAGGATAACTCTCATACATAGGAGGTTAGCCAACTTGATGTTTTGTGAAACAGGTCGGAATATGCGGGGAGCATGGGGGAGAACCATCGTCTGTTGCGTTCTTCGCAGAGGTTGGGCTGGACTACGTGTCCTGTTCACCATTTAGGTAAGAGAGGCTTTCTTCATCGTCAAGTTTTCGGTGATTTCGCTTCCGAACAACACTAGAGACACTACACATCTTCCGACCAAATTTATGTCGCGAAAGTTAAACCGGCGTTTAAACAAGTCCACTACTTTGTACATTGACTCCACTCTTTAAGGACGTGATTAGAGTCCGTTGCATCATTTAGTTAACCAAGTTAGTTGTTGTTGCCTTTAATGTTGTGTTTAGCAAAACTGTTGTATCCTTCACCTGATAGATGTGCTGCCGCATTGACACTTGAAACAGGGTTCCTATTGCAAGGCTAGCTGCAGCTCAAGTTGCTGCATGAAGGGTAGAGTTGGCTATGTTCTCCTGTTTTTCTGGAGAAGTCTCAATTGGCAAAATAACACATCCTTATAGGATGCTCATGATGATGATGATCAATTCCTTGTAAAATAAGTAACTATGAGAGTGCCATGCACGCACAGCCTGACTGAGCTTTGTACGCATTCTATGCTTGTAAGACTCATCTGAAGTTCTGCTATATGGATTGATCATTACTTTATATGTCTTCTTTGCAAGATTAGGCTAAGTAGGCCTTTTGAGTTTTCTGGATTTTTCATGTGTTTTGAATGGGTTTGGTCACGTAGATCATTATGGTACAACGCGACACGCCAGATGCGGGACTTGCTTTTAGTGACAATACAAACAGGTCGTTGCCCTGGGTCACTTGATGTTTTAACAAAAAGCAATATTTCCCAAATATTTTTATCAGATTTTTATATCTTGTCTCTCTAGTCATGTTCTGCAATTCCTTTTTTCTATTTTTCTTTTCTTTTTTTAAGGGTCATGCTATTTCCACTTTTTTTGGGCAATACGCACCTTTTTTAGTTAATTGATCAAATCGGTCTTCAACTTCATTAAACATGTGGTGTATCTACTAGCACCTTTTAGCGAAGTTAATGATTCATGGGTTGCTACTTCCCTATTTGGTCTAAATCAAAATTTTCCTTTTTCATTCTTATTTTCACCCACGCTTGAAGAGAACAATTTATTTTTTCCTTCAAAGTAGCAAAAAATAAAATCTAAAGGCATATTAAACTAGAAGTTCAATTTAGGATTTTAATTCTTCTGTTTCTTCCAATCTTTTGACATAAAGACTAGAATAGAAAAGGAAAAGAAAATGGAAAAGAAAGATCAAGACTAAACTTTGTTTATTTTCTGCTCATGAACAATGTTATAACATCACTCGTGAACCTACTTCTTAGAATTCTTTTTACCAATCCATATAAGTTTGAGTGAGAATGAGAGTAGTTAGATTTGGGCTTCCATCAAAGTCACTCAAATCTTCAATAGATTAATGAATTCATGGTTGTGAAAAGGAAAATTATTTCTAATTTTATAACGTAGTTTTACTTAGGATTAAAGACATCTCTTGTTCAATGGATCAAAAGGACATCCAGTACAAATTAACTAATTTGTTCACAAATATGGTACATGAAAGAGAGAGATTATGAAACTAATTTCGAGAGTGTGAGGGAGATGATGTTAATTATGAATGTTGAACCAAATCTTGTTATTGAAACATAATTTGATCGCTTAACATCGAAATAGTATGTTTTAAATAAGCAAAAAAGAAAATTGGCGGGAAAAGTGGTCACCATTGTTATTTAAATTGATGTGTTCCTCGCTTGCCCTTGCACGGGGCACTAAATCAATGTAACCCATATAGCCCAAGCGGTGTAGGAGACTATAAGCTAGGAGGGTCAAGGATGCCTAAACTGACCCAAAAAAAGAACCTTTTGGAGTCGGTTCACCTTTCAGTCCGGATAATAGATACCAAAAAAAAAAAAAAAAAACCAAAATCATCCTTATGATTTGGTCCGAATTGAATTACATCCTGCATCTTTCGCTCCCAAAGTTCATCGTCTCCTTCCTCTTTGCCCTCTTTGTCCTCTTTGCTTTGCTCTCCGCTCCGTTGTCGTCATCTCAGTCTCCTTCTTTGTCGCATCACTGCTCCTCCAGCCCTTTCATGACATCATTGCCTCTCTATGTCTCCCGTCACTCGCCCTCATCGGTGGCGACGTTGTCACGTCTCTTGCGCGGCGCGACTAGAGCCTACTCTCGTTGACAAGGACAAGAGGGGACGACGACACCAAGCCAAGATCTAAGGAGCTGAGATCAAGGGCCTAAGGCTCAACTCGGCCTCGAACCTGGATTGATCCTATGTCGACTGCTTGGACTGGCCCCGACCCGAGGTGTGGGGACAAGGGGATTACGAAGGAGAAGGTGTTGGCAATGGGGTCGAAATGGATGCTGGAATGGACGACAGGACGGGAATTTGGAGGTTGTGGAAGGAATTTTGGAGAAGGGATAGGTAGAGGGTACGGTGAGGAGGACGACAATGACGATGATGCCGGTGCCGCCCAGGACGACCTAGCTCCGGTTGTACTCAGTGCCGCGCATGGTTCGGGTCATGGACTCCGACAGCAGCGGGTCGGGGCTTTGGTCAGACGTCTACAAGCATAAAAGAGGGAGGAATGGTTATCGGAACAGCAAATGCAGATGAGATCAAATTTAGGTTTCTCATTTCATCCATATTTATATCTTCATTATATCACTTAATTTATAATAAAATTCATTATTTCTCTTCCCTATGATCCAACCATATAAATTCAATGTCCAATTTATCTCCTCATTCCATTTATTTTTATTCAATCACTTGCTTCTGTAACTTATGTTCAAGCCCTCCAAAGATTTCGATCATTCATCGTCCTTGCAAGCCCTAACCAAAATCATGCCAAAAATAACTTGCCGGAACTTGATCGGAAGGGCTTGGAGCAACTGATCAAGATCGGGATACAAAAGGGACGGATGGCTAGGCCTGCCTTGAAAAATATGGATATGTCCTGAGCGATTCATGCCAGTAAGGGGCTAATGAACATTTCGAGAGTTGGTTCAAAGAATTCACGTTGGGCTGGACCACATGTCCCGTATGCCATTTATGGAGAAGCGATTTCCTTCATCGTCTAGTTTCAGGTGACTTTGAGCTTCTGAATAACGCTGGAGATAACCAAATTTATGTCAGCCAAATTTAATGGGTGTTCAAACAAGTCCACCTCTCCCGTATGGTGCCTTCAAGCATTCAAGTGCTCAATTAGAGTCCATTATATCGATAAAACTCCATTTATTTTGCGAAAAATATAATATTTCAGAAAAATATTTTTCAAGGAAGTCATTTTTCATGAAAACAACAATATTTTTCGATATTTAACTAAGATCTGAAAATAAATTAGAAAATATCGTGATTTATATTGAAGATCTTATATCCCAGGGAAAATTATTGAAAATTCGAATTTTTCAATTCAATAATTTTCCTGAGAACTCAAGCCCAAGTCCATAAAAGTCGTGTGTGGGTTCTTGATGCTCGGATCCTAATTAATGAAATGCTTGTTCTTGCAAAGATATTTAAAAAAAAATCAAATTTTTAATCATTTTTCTTTTTCTCTTTTTTTTTTTCATTTTCTTTTTTCTCTGGCCGATTACCGGCCACCCACAGGCAAGGGACGACCTCGCCCCCATCAATCTGTTACTCACTTGGCCTCTCACGGTGCAAAATCAAGGTAACCCAATCAAGCTCGATACGTTTCAACAAAGCGTAGGAACAAGGAAATCATCTTTCCTAAAACTGAATTCCTTTGGAAAAAAAAAAAAAAAACTCGTTTTTCACTATCCAAACGTAGCCTAAAGTCCAATTCCCAAGGTGTCGCGGTCAAAGCAAAGGAGCAGAAAGATAAAAAGGCAATTTTCCCACCATAACTTTCACTAGCCTGAATTCTCAAGGCACGCAGCATAAAGAAAAATCGTCTCTTGCTTTTTTCTTCATTGAAATTCACAATACTCCACCTTATTGAAAACTGCATGCAACAAATGTTACAAATCTATTCAGTCTTACATGCAAACAGACATTTGAAAAAACCAAAAAGTAACCTTTATCAACAGAGTCCACAGCCAGAAAATGCATGTCCCTGGAAACTCTGGATAAAAAAGAAAGATTTAAATTAAAGAAAGGATCTAAACTTTCCAAGTACAGAGCCCCCCTCTCTTTCTATAGGTCCACGCACAGGTAGGTGATCACCGACCCCGCCCTGCGCCTGGTCCTCTCGCTGACCTTGGACTTCTCGACCAGGACCTTCTTGATGTTGGGGCAGCTGGAAATCACGGTCGCCACCCCGGCTGAGGTTATGCCATGGCAGTACACCATGTGGCACGTTTCGAGCATGCTGCAGTTTCTGACCAGATGGGACAGACCGGCGTCTGTAATGTAGCGGCAGTGAGAAATGATTATCTCTCTGAGCAAGGGACACCCTTCTCCTAGCTTAGCCAATGCGATGTCCCCCAATCTCTGCGGAGAGTATTTCGATTTCGCAAATAAATTCATGTCTAGTAAAATACAAGGGAAAAAAATATTTGAACATCAACTATGCACCCTTGCATCTAAAGGTCAAAAGGAATAAAAGATCGGGTTTGTGGCAATCCAGAGAGAAACAAGATTGAGAGCTAACTACATTAAGACAGATCAACAAAAGCAAACACCATACCCGCCCATTCAAGACTCCTGTACAACTGCAGTAACGCCTCCATCAAATTGAAAAAGATTGCCACCAGACAATGGGCACGCCCAATAGTGAGCAGATTCACCAGAAGAAATCAAAGGACTCATATTGGAAAAGAAAAAAAGCAAAAAATTTCCTTTGGTTGCAAAATTTGGACAGAAAGACTACACAGCTGCAGGTGTTTTATTGTCAAAGGGTAGAGTGCAAGCACTAACAGGATTAAAGGCAAACAGAATGCAAAAGTTTCCCCAATAGAAAAGAATAAACACAAGGAGTACATCACTTAACGGAAAGATTTCAAGGGAAGAAAGTATCTATGGGCTTCATGTGCCAACTTTACTGAATGTCTTATTACTCTTTCTTCTACTGTTCTTTTATATTCCTCATGCACTCAAACAGTTTTCCCAGTTAATAAATTACTACTTTATAAAGAAAAAGAAATATTTCAAGGGAAGAGATAGGAGTGAATATTTGAGAGAGAGAGAGAGAGAGAACCGACCTGAAGGACACTAACATCAAGGGAACGGAGCTGAGGGCAACCTCTTGCAATGGCTATAATTCCAGGATCACCAATCTGATGACAGCCACTGACATTCAAATCGGTTAAGTTGCAGCCCTTCCCAATAGCTATTAGGCCCCTATCACCAACTCTATATCAAGAAAATCATAGAGTCAGCAATAATCGAAGGCATCAAGAAATCCAATAAGTTCACAAAGTTACAAAGGAGTGGCCAAAAAGAGTACAACCACCACAACAAACTAAACCTTACTCCACTACTGAGGCGTGCAGATAGGTGGGGCACACTTATTGAAGGGGTAGAGAAAACAGATAATAAACAAGCTTGACAGCTCAACTATAACAAATGATAGCTCAGAAGAGGAAGATATCTAGAAGCCCATTACCTATCACAAAAACGAATGCTCAGATCTGTCAGAGACTTGCAATGCCGACCAACAGCAACAATTGCCTTGTCACCAATCTATTTGAGAGAAGAAAATGATTAAACAACAATTCATGTTACATGAAGAACAAAATAACAACCACGTAACAACCATGAATTCCTCCCTGCCTCTGGTGACCACCATGCTGTGTAGAACAGGAACATAGTTTTTTTTTTTTTTTTGATGACCCAGGGAACTCCCGCACGGCCGACAGCCGGAGAGTAAACCCTGGAGTGACGCTAGCGGAGGACCCACCACCCCGACGCCACACTTAAAAATCCCTAGTGACCATGAGGGGATTTGAACTCCTCCACTTGCGTTAGGGGGAGAGAACTCAAACCATCGCGGCCACCGCAGGCGGTGGTAATGGTTTTTATTGGGAAAAGTAAACTAAAAGTCCTAAAAGGACAAGTGTCATGGTTTGAGAAACAGACCCAACAGAGCAAAAATCCTAATGTGCAGATCACAAATGACTCTGAAATGATTTTCTCTCTGGCCTGTTACTCTTCTTCTCCACCCTACTTTCAGCTTAATTCACCATTCATCTGCGGTTTCTACAACTCCACCCACTTTTTCACCACCCATCCTTTGATCATGGCCTCAATTGCTTCCTTCTTACCAAAATATGTAACTTCAAGAACACAATGCATCGCCACCATGCTCACTTGTATTAAATGAATTTTTTACATTAAAGGGGCAAAGTAAGGAACCAATCCATCCTCTCATCCCCAGAAAAACAAATGATAAACAAAAATAATGACAAACTCTATTGGAAACATTTATTCTTCTGAAAAAGAATCAAATCATGGCTATATTTAGAAAGAGAAAGCTCCTTAATATCCTTTTATATGACTGGCATCTGCCGGAGACAAGTAAAATAGCGCAAAGCATAACTGGAATTAACCTGAAAGACCTAATAAAAAGACAGAATTATAATATGTGGTACTTTCTGGATAAAATTACAGTGGTATCATTTAGTAGCACCATAAAGTCGGCAATAAGAGGCACGGAGAGAGTCAACCTCATAGCATCGACGAATATGAAGTCTCCTCAAATTTTTGCAGCCTTTGGCTATACTAATAATTGCGTCGTCTCCTATAATGGAGCAATCGACCAAGTGAAGAGCTTGCAGAAATTTACAGCCCCTACCAATTTCAAGAAGTGCACGGCCACCAATTCTTTGGCAGTATAACAAAGCCAACTCAGTGAGATTCCTGCATCCAGTTGAAAGCGTTAAGCCAAAACAAGCAAAAACCCACAACTATATAGCTCAGCTAAATGTGAAGATCTAGACATGGGATACATCTTGCTCTTTCTGCATCAAATGCAAGCTGTAGAGTTCATCTTGGTTGAAGATAAATTGAACTTACTATGTCCATTTCAGAATGTAAGGGAGAACATAGAAAATTAGGCAAGAAATAATTCCATGAAAACCATGTCTATCAGTAAAATGACCAGAGTAAAGGATACCTCTGTTTGTCTGGTTGAAAAACAACAGACACCCTACTGAAAATTAAGACATATTGCAAAATGCACGGTTAAATTGATTATCTAAGTCGACAATTTTGTTGGTCTACATATTGGACATAAAGACATGATACCAAATCAAAGGAGGATATATTTCATTATAGGTCCTAGTCACAATGTTGGCAAGCTATGCTGTCAAGTCAAAATGCAGTACCAGTGAAAAAACTAGGGAATACTTCTCATGATGGGAGAAAACATCATTTGGAACAAGAGTGAGAATCTTGAAATATACATTAACTTCGGTAGAGTATACTAATGAGAGTAAGAAAACAGCCAAATTAAATGAAATTAACAAGCTACTTGCGGGAAAGGCACAAATTCTACATGTTATGGCTTATAACTCATAAAATTCCTCAAAGTTATAAGCCTGCAGCTAAGGGCTGATAGAACAACCAAAAGAAGCTACCGTCCAAATGAAGGCAACAAAAAGAACTCTAAAGAAGCTCTACTAGTTTTATATGCAAAAATTATAGAAACATACGGGCAAGACCTCCCCACCGCCTCCAGTCCAACAGTCCCAATGCCATGGCAACCATTCACTTCCAGATGAGTAAGCTGTTTGCAACCAGTTGCAACTTTTCCCAAACCACTGTCGGTGAGGAAATTGCAGTCAGTCAGAGTTAGACTCTTCAAACTTTTACACCCATTCCCAACCGAGTGTAAACCCCTGAAGCAATAGGCAGCGAAAGTCAAAAGATACCATAAACAGTAATTTTGAAAGGCTGGATTAGTGAGCTTTTACTTGATACAGAGTAAGATCAAAAGGTTATTAATATAATACTCTATCCAGAAAAGCCCAGACAGAATACAAGCATATCCTAGCACTGTGGAAGTGATCTATCAACAATCTCAATTAAAAGAATAATAATGAATAACAGGACGGGGAGAACAGTATCTGCTACAGTGCTTCTTCTTAGCTTTAAAACCTTTTCATGCATCATCAACCAAAAATGACAAGAAAGTGGAAGAATTCATGCAAAGCTTCATCAAATATACAGAGAAGAACTAGCCAGGGGAAACGTGTAAAGTTTAATGAGAAGAGTTACTGACGCATCAGTGAATCTCTGGAAACTGTGTAGAGCTAGCTCCTCCAATGACAAACAGCACCTGCCTACAGTCCTCAGGGTTTCATCTGTAACATTTGCACAATGAAGCTTCAAGACCTTCAAATAATGACATCCTCTGGCCACAGAGAGAAGCCCAATATCATGCATGAACTCTGAATCCAGTGACAACGTCTCAAGATATTGACAGTGAGAGCCGACTGCTTCTAGAGAAGCATCGGTCATTTTTGCACAGGCAGCAATTCCAAGAGATTTCAGTGATCTCCCACACCCAGCAGTTAATTGAACCAACCCCTTGTCAGTCAAGCCCTCACAAAACCGCAAATTCAACTCTTCAAGTTGCTTGCAACACTCTCCAACAGCTGCTAAGCCTTGATCTCCAACATAGCAACCCTAGAAAGGGGAAAAAGAAATCATTGGAATTGCAGAAGGAAGAGAGAATAGAATAGAAACAGCGTGCACTAAACATTCTTGATAAGTAAAAGTGTAAATGTGCTTTTACTAGTTTGTATGAAAACTAATGACTCCTTTGAAGGCTCTGATTAAATAAAAGGAGTCTAGACACTAGGTAGAAGCTTGATGAGATTAGGCAACAAAATCTACAAATAATGAGATGGACTCCTGAAAATTATATGTTGAAGTATTATCCCATATTGATTGACAACAGGTCCTAAATGCTCTTTATATTCATGTTGTCTTCCTCTATCTATTAACTTAAGCTTTTAGATTAGAGTTTCTAACATGATATCAGAGCCAATTACCCCTAATGCAAAGATGCATAGTTAAAAAAATCCACGTGAATGTGCGGAATCAAAATTCCACGTGTAATTCATAATCCACACAATGATTGACAACAGGTCCTAAATGCTCGTTATATATATGTGGTCTTCCTCCACCTATTAACTTAAGCTTTTGAGTTGAAGTTTCTAACATTATAACAATCAATAAATTAAAGTATTTTACCTGCAAGTCCAAAGATTTCAAGAACATGCACCTCTCTGCAATTGATCTTATCCCCACACTTGAGATGTTGGAGCACCAGATCAAGCTTAACTTCTCCATCTTTGGAAAACCATCACCAAGAACAGCCAATCCATCATCTGATAATGAGGAAGACTCAGATACGTCTGCATCACTCTTTCTCTCAGTTTCATCATGCATCCGAAGAAACAAAAGTGCCGGGTCTGCGAACTGATCATTGTGACGCCTTCTTCCCTGAAAGGTAAATAAAATTCCTCACAAACCATGCAAATGACAATAAACCTGCTTAAAAAAGATATCACAGCCACTTTAAACCCATGCTGAAGATGTTGGTTCTGCCACCATGATGTACTTGCGCATGGTAGTCTAGCTGCTTCACAACCCCATTTCTTTACTTTTCAATTAGTTACTAACTTTCAGGTGCAATCAGGACACTTCTACGCCAAAAAATTTCCCCCTTATGTCCTTTCATTTTGAGTTGTTTTTGTCATCTGTCTTCTTCCCATTTTCATATTAAATTTTTATAATGCACCTAACTCCCTTACATTTGCTTGCAGTACCTCTAGGGGTACTTTTTCGTCTCTCTTTGATAGAAACCATTGTCCTCTCGCAAATCAAAAAACTTCATAATTATTTATTTTACTCTTTATCCTAGTAATTCTCACTCAATAAAATCAATCGCCTTAATCTTCATTGGACATTGACTCTGACCGTTCACATCTGTCCATCGAACTAGAGCTTCGCCCAATAAACACTTTGTCACTCACTCAGATAATGATGAAATGAAAATGGAAAGGATAAATGCTGTTAATGTGGTGCTCCCACTGAGGCCCGCTATGCAATTGATTACTGCATACAATTTAGGACCAACTGGTAAATCCAAATGACAGCAGGTTTGGGCTCAATAGGAAACTCAGTCACCTTTATAATTTTCCATATGGAAAATCCCTATCTTGTTCATTTGGGAAAAAAAAAAATTTCTTTGTGCAGCAGCAAAAAAAGAACACTCTTTTGGAGCAAGATACTATTTCATCAATCAATTCATAGGTATCTAACGTATTCACACCTAATGATTTTTCACAAAGTGTTGAAAGAAAGCTCCAACTTGTACAATTTTTTCTATTTTACAATTTGATTCAATCCATTAGAACATAATGCCGTTTACTAAATCGCAGACATTTCTAGAATACATCTAATAGAAAGACAAATAGTCAATTGTGAAAGAACTTATTGTCAACCTCTTTCTGATATGAATCTATCTGATTTAGAAGGGCTCGTATCAATCCGTCAATTTCAATTTAAACATGGGTTTGCTTCATGCCCTATGTTCTAAGCACTTAGTTGACCTGTTGAAAGTCGGCCGCTCTTTGAAGATAATTAGCTTCTAATGAAAAATAGGATCATTAGAGAAAGAGTCTTTTAAAGAAAAAAACAATAAAAAATAACTACAACAGACAACAAAGCAATGAATTTTACCTCTTCCTGAAAGTATAAACTAAGAAGCCTAGCCAAATTATGTGTTTACTAGCTGTACCAGTAAAGGCAAAGGCCGCATATAGATATACGCAAATTATCTTTCCTCTGGAAGATACAGGCTTGAATATTATTACAACACAACAAAGAACAGGTCAATAGCTCGAGACTAAGAACAATGTCCAACTAAAAACGCTGGTTGAAGGATTTTTATTTCTATGTGATGAATTCTTTTCCTGCTACAGAGCTGAGCCTATGCTAGGTTATAGTTGGTCTGTTAACTAAGATTTATGAGTGAGACAGTATATTCAGATCCCTCCTTCAAAGACAAAACGGGTATCCTTAATTTCTCTTTCTATAGTTTGATTGGTTTGGAAAGATGGGAAGACAAGAGTCTTTAAAGGGCAAGAGTCTGCTATTCAGGCCTTAATCACAAATCAACTATTTGATTTAGTGGGGATTTACACGAGGATGTAAATGCTTTGATTGATACCATATATTTTCTGTCTCTATAAATGAGCTTCCTTTTGGCTTTAAGTTCTTTTGGGTGTTGGCCTTTGGTCTCCCTACTTGGAGTGAGTTTCTCTTTTCTTATAAAGTACTAGAAGAGTAAGATTGAATTCCAGCGATAAATCAATTCAATAATTAACTAGCGCACTTCCAGAGCCTAAGACGGTAAAATTTAAAAAATGATTTGATTGTGAAGTCATGCAATCCAAATGCCAAAGACTCCTTCCAACAAAATTTATTGCGGCTCATCAAAAAATATCATTCACCTGGCAATCATAGTTTAAAATAGATGCTTCATTTATGGTACTCTAGTTATCCGCAATGTCAATATCGACAATGGGAATCTTGCTCACTAGCTACATCCTCAAACGACTAAAGCCATCCTCTCGTTGTTCCACAAACTAAACCTTAATAAGGTCAGTAGTCGAAGTAGTCCTACCACATTGATGTTCAGGACAATACTGCTAAAAGAGCATAGCTCGTGTTGACATCATCAAATGACTGGATAATCAAGATCATCCTCCGCCATAAATATTCGCCAAAAATTAATACTTACTTCTCAAAAGACGAATCTTTCTTATAACCTCACGTAGGATGCTAACAATTAATCTTGGAATTCATACCGAGTGACAGTTTCTAGTTTAGCGTCGAAGAACTTAACCATCTATATACCATTTCTAGGTAGAAAATTATTCGAAATTGACCCCACATCATACCCCGCATCTAGACATGCAATCCTCCCCAATTTCCTTCCACCATTCCATGCACAGGAAAGATCTATGGTCCAGGTAATACAAAAGACACCATTTTTTTCCTTCCTTTGGGGCTAGACAGAGACACCATCATTCATCCCAGCACAGAGTCTTAAACTCACATAATCACAGAGCGATCACGATCAACGAGCCTTCCAATCGCAACCTCTTCGCCAGCCCTAGTCCGCGAGACCCGCTACCGAATTCCACAATCGACGGCACGCCGACCCCAATCCCGCCGGCGCGAATCATGCAAAAAAGGAAGAGAATCGCGATCGAGCAATGGCGAAATTCGAAGGCTTACGAGGCGAGCGGGGAGGGAGATGGAGAGGCGCTCGTCGACGTGGACGTTCCTCACGTTGGTGAAGCGGGCGGCGAGGAGCTTGAAGAAGCGGTCGGAGGTGCCGGAGGCGCCGACGCGGAGGGTGGCGCGGGTGAGCCGCTCGAGGGCGAGCCACCGCTTGCAGACGAGGGAGCAGGCGTCGTGGGCCGACTTCGAGCCCAGCCGCTTGAAGATCTCCACCATCAGCTCGTCCGGCAGGCAGCTGTTGATCCGGTCGCGGCCCCGCATGGTCGGTCGGTCGATCGGCGCCGATCCGATTCCGATGAGAACGACGTGGAGAGAGGGAGAGAGAGAGGTGGAAGGTGCGTCGGTTTTGTTTGGGTGTCTCCGGCGAGCGCGGGCGGCGGCGGCGGCGGGCGGCGGTCTCAGGCGGCGGAGGAGGAAGAGGGGGCGGAGGGAGGGGGCGGGTTTTATATATGCTTCTCGGCTTCGGGTGGTGCATGGATGACATGTCTCTAAACGGTCCGCTTCGATTTTACCTTTTTACCCATCCTTTTTCTTTTTATGTGAAATTGATTTTTTTAGTATTTGTTGCGCTCTAAGTACGTTTGGTAACATTTTTCTATTTGCGGAAGAACTAAGAAGTAGATTATTTGTTTAGGTCTTGTTTTTGTTTCAAATCTAGTCATTAGATTTTTTTTATTCCAGAAAATAGAAAAGTTAACTAGTGTTAACAATCTGAAAAACAAAAGAGCATAGAATTGAAAAAATAGGGTGGCTACCAAGCATAATCTTAATGTATAATATAAGTAACGATTGACATTAACATTGTCTAATCCCCAAAAAAACATATCGAGAACCTTTTATGCATTCTTATAGAAATGCCTTGCACCGCGTGGTCGAAATGTTTAGCTCAAACTTATAATTGCTATTTATTTTAAGCGAGCCTGTTATTGCCGCATTACTAACTACTAGTAGAATTAAAGTTAAATCGAAGCAGAGCGACATTTCATGAATAGGTAAATCCTCACCCCGAGGATTTCAAATGTGTAATTTGCCTCAACTGTAAGCCCTTTCTTTTAAAGCTGTTAATTTGGATAGGGAATCGGACTCTAAAAGGGAAAATCTCAATACCAAAGGTGATTTTGGTAGGAAATGCGACCAAAAAAGAAAGTAACATAATTGCGCGCCAATGACAAGTTCATTGCGGTGACAAATGATTGGCTAAATACATGGAACAACATAATGAGGAAAGTTCATCACATCAATGCACATATTAAGAGATATGACAACTTGCAATAAATCCACTATATGACCCATTTAGTTGGAAAGCTATTTACAACTTAGAATACTTACTAGATTGATCCTAATATACCTAATATAGGCACTCTTCATTTGACGATTTAATAGATCGGTCTTAAAACATACTCGACACGAGCACTTTTAACATTCGCTTGCATTGTGGACAAATGTACGTGGCATTTTGGCTCGAGGATAAACTTGTCAAGGTAATTTGTGTACGAAATGCACAAAATGCATTCGGTCTACGCGCATCAATACTAGTGTCGATTTAAGGAAGTGTGCCATTCATGCCGCTCTTGCCCCTTTTTACTCACGATGTTACATTACTCGGTTAACGCTACGTTTGTTAGGAGGGATTACTAGGAAAGAGAAAGAGCTATAAACATACAATCATGTTTAAATAAAGAAAAAAGAGACGACGAGAGGGATTAGAAAAGATAGATCCGGTCAATTTTATGTACATTTTAAATCCCTTCGAATCCATAAATTTATAAAGACAGTTGTGAGGATTTGGATATATATATATATGTATCACTTAACAAATATTCACTTATACTTGAATTTTACATCTACTTACAAGTAGATAAAAAGATATCTACGTCATGATAAATTTATTTTTAATCTCTTTTTTTTCGCTAGCAACAAAACAACATTATAACTTAATCCCTCCAAATCCCTTTCCTCTTTCTCCTCGTAATTGTCTAAATTCCATCTTGTCCTTCCTAATTACTCAATCCAAACCGAGTGCAAAGTGGTTTCATGCATGATAAATGCACGGTCGACGCATCCCGTGTGCCCAACACGCGCCGTTTTAAGTATCTTGATCGAGGCGTAATGGTCATGCCAACTATTGCCTTTAGTTGTACATTTGTATTAAAAGTACTTCCATGCATTAGTATGAAATGATAGAAAGTACATTACTACGTAAACATTAAAAATGCTTTATTCATGTTCTTAAGATTTGTGAGTTTGTGCAACTAAATTTCGAGGCCACTTAATGATCCATCTAGCGAAAATTGGAAAACTTTGGAGGAATTTAGTTCCAAATTACCTAGATATCTCCCGCTGAATGATTCCCTCTATTAGTCACACATCAGTCGTTATTTTGCTAATTTTGTGCCTTTTAAGAATAAGGGTTAATATTATGAAAAAATTCAAATTAGTATATTTGTGATAAATTTATTATCATAAACTGATATATTTATTATATTTTCCGTTAGTTTTCATTAAATTTCACAGTCAAATTGTTAAGTTAGATGATAATTTATGGCTTTTGTGGTATTAATGTAATTTAACGAAAATCAATTACAGATTTATCAATTTGGGACTTTTGATTGTTGTAAATTATCGCATGTGTACTACTTTAGAATTTTTTACGGTTAATAAATTAGTTTGAGGTAAATTTATCACGTGTATACTAATTTAAGGTTTTATATAGTATTAACTCTAAGAACAAAATGTCATTGACAACGGCACGGTAGCCGTGCCGTGCAATTGCACATCATCGTATCAAACTTTTTTCAACCGCCGGACGAAAAAACTAGCTGATCGTTGAATCTAGGGTTTTATTTCGAGAACAAAACTATCGACCCTGACGTCCATTGTCATTTGAGATCGAAGGTATATAAAAATGGAGTCCATCCGCACTTTTCTTTGCTTGCGATTTCATGACTTAGGAGCTCGAATTTTTAGCAATCTTAAGGAGCCGACGAAGAGTCATTAAGGATCAATCGAAATTAAAAACATCTGACTCAACTAGCCAAAATAAAAAGTTAATAATTCAATTGACAACTTTACATGACGTTTAGAAACTCATGCTACTCAATTATTTTTATCTAGATGGTGTTTAAGATGTGCTAGATTCAAATATGCTTGTGAGTATTTTTTTGCCGTTATACAGGTTATACCTTTATTCGTACAATTTAATGAGAATAATCACGACATTTTTTTATTATAATATTTTTGTACATTTATCATAGAGAGAGAATTAAGGCTGCTCCGGCGACTAGGGGAGAGCTTTGTTTGAGGGTGTGGGGCCTCGACCTTAGGCCACGATCACTTGAGGCCCCGAACTTAAGCGATGACCCTCGGGGCCTCAACCAAGGGTCGCAAAAGGTGGCAACAGCTCTACTAGCCACCCCTTCTCTTCTTGTTTCTTCGAAAATTCTTATTTTTTATTTCCTTTATTGTAATATCTCCTAATCTAGTAAAGATTCTCTATGTTAGTGATTCTATTTAAAAAAATATATGCTTTAATATGATCCTAAGTAAGACTTTAAATTGATTCATTTGAAATCTACAACGAAAAACTTAGGAGTGTGCCCTCTTACTAGAGAAGACAAAGATTTAGATGAGAACTTGAGGTGTAGGAGGGGAATGCTCACCTCCATTAAACAAATGAGTATCCGGGCAGCTCGCTCGATTACGGGACAGACGATAGTAAAGGACATTCCTAAGGGTCACCAAGGGTGGCAACAGCTCTACTAGCCACCCTCTCTCTCTCTTCACAGCTTTTGTTCGTTTTGAAATTCTTATTTTTTTTATTTGCTTTATTATAATTTCTCTTGGTCTAGTGAAAATTCTCTATATTAGTGATTTTATTGAATATATATAAATATATATATATATGTTTTAATAAGGAAAATGTCAAAATGTGCTCCTTGAGCACGTGTGAAGCCCTAATAAATAATGCTTTATAAAGATGAATTTGCCATTTGAAGTAAGAAACTTTTAATTAAATCCATGAATTTGTCATTTTTAAAGAATTTAGAAAAGTGTTATTTCTACTTTTAATTACTTTAACTGGTGGCACTAGCGCACTTATTAACAAAAATCATGTCAATTTTCATGGTGCTAGTTAGCCACATCAGAACACCTAAAGTGATTTATTTACTTAAATAACATCTAACCGATAGAGTTATGATTGATATAAAATGAAGATCATCCACTTTCTAGTGGTGACCATCCCGACTAGGGGTTGCCGACCAGCCACCCTCTCTCTTCACGGCATCCGTTCTTCTTTATACTCTTTCTTTTTCTTTTTTTTTTTTCCTTTCCATCTTTTATTTTATTTTTCTTAAATTATTCGAGATTGACTGAATTACTTATTTTAAACTGAAATATATGTTTCACGGGGAGAAATACCACAAAGTGGTCGTGAGCACTTGTTAAGCGGAGTATATTCTGTAAATGCAAACTTTACCATTTGAAACAAACAATTTTGTTAAAACGCATGTTTTTTTTTTTTTTTGAAGAATTTAAAATAATATCATTTCTTCTTTTAGTTAAGTTAACTAGTGTAACAGGGCACCTATCCATAAGGTCCAGCTCATGATGCTATTGGGACCTAACCTAACCCTATTATTACCAAAAATGTAAAAGTGATAAAAAATCTTAAATTACATTCATTATAATACATTTCTTCCTATCTTTTTTTGTTATGTCTAAAACTCTAAATTTATATTTATGTGACACATTTACTTTAAATTTGTATAATGAGATACATTTATCCAGAACTTTTTTTGTAACATCAAAAATTCTAAATTTGCATCTATGTGACATATTTATAAAAAAATTAATGTCTTAAGTATAAGTTTGTGATTTTTAGTATCAAAAAAAAAAAGTTTAATAAAAAAGTTTTTGTGTCACAAAAAATAATTCAAGATAAATGTGCCATGATGAGTGAAGTGCCTTTTTTTGGCCTTTTTCCTTATCAAAATAGTAATCAACTAAGGGAGCTAAAAATGATGAAATGCCGATGGTTTGGGCTTCTCTTCAATAAAGTTTAATTTATGGGGGCTCAAATTGATAAACAAGAAAACCTTAACCCTGCAATTTTTCCTGTTTTTGCCATTCCGTCCTTGCCATTTGCAAAAAGCCCCCCTCGTTTCTTCATCTCCTCCCACCGCTCAAGCTCCAAATCCATTTTGCCATCATCAGTCAATTCCCTGCGAATCAAGAATCAAGAACGACGCCATAAATCCCAAGAAGAAGAAGAAGAAGAAGAAGAGCAAGAAGAAGGGGCACGAGGAGGAGGTTCTCCGTCGATACGGTCGGAGCTTGCACAAACCCACTTCGTTCTTCTTCCTCTTCATCCCCAGAGACATGACACTCGGGCAGAGAACCCACCGCCGTCCGCTCCGTCGACGTCGAGAGGTGAAAATTCATTACGAGGCGTTGTTGGATGTCAGCACCGTTCTTGATTAGCATTCTTCGCTAGAGCCTAAAGGGGTTCAAGGACGATTGTCTATGGTAGCTGCGCGCGCGTTCGCGATTAGAATGTGACTTGGTTGATCGACATTTGATGAAACGGTGCATTTTCGTGTCGCGAATCTGTTTTCGACTCGCTCGGAATTTTGTTTCGCCGGCCAAGAGGGTGGGAAGGAGTGACCGGTGAAGCAGGAGGTTCGTACCCGCTAGGAGTGCTTGCTTTTCAGTAGGGAGTTGGCCCAAACCACTGCTATCACAATTCCAACTGCCGGGGCTGGTGCATCCATGTGGCCTCGTGGATGAAATTTCCCAGATTGCTTTGAACCCGACGCTTCTTGCGAAATATTGTCATGGCGACATCCGGCCATCAGGCTACTGTGCCTGTGGTCACTTTGTTTAGAATTGATTCGGTTGGATTTGATTTCAACTCTTATTTGGAGTGGAAGAACAAATTAATATTCTGTCTGTTCTATCTTCCTTATGGATTTTATTGGTTTTAGTATAGAATATGTGACAATGCAACAGCGACTATTGATATTCCTGATGCTGCTTTCTTTTGGTCCTGGAGGCTGAACTAAATCAGGAGATGGTCAGCTATAGATTAAAATGGTTAAATTGAGTTTTTGGCTGTATAAGGATAATGCTATGTGTGCATATGTGGTTTACAAAAATTGGTATTCTACGGCAGACTCCTTTTGAGTGTTGACTATGATCCATTTAATTAAAGGACCATTTGCAGTTGGTCGAATCACTTTGTTTATGAATTTTGTAGACTAGTTTAAGTAAATTTAGCTTGACTCTTTCTATGTTCACAATGCTAGCGTTTTTTAAGCAATGTTGCTTATGTCTTGGGTCCTTGATTCTCCTGATATTTAGCTATAGTTACAATGAGCTGATTTATTGAGGTTTCTATGTTATCTTGCTTACTTTATTTTCTTATTTCAGGTACAGCTTTAAAGACTGAGGAATGCTTGGTGCTGTATGTGAGAGGGAATTCAATGGGGGTGGGGGAAGAAGAGTTTGAACATGAGCCATATGTGGGGTTGGAGTTTGATACTGCAGATGATGCTCGTATTTTCTATGGCAATTATGCATCACGAGTGGGTTTTAGAATACGATCTGGTCAATTGTATCGATCGCGAGTGGATGGATCGGTTTGTAACAGGAGATTTGTGTGCTGGAAAGAAGGGTTTCAAATTAATTCAAGGACAGGATGCCCTGCATTCATAAGGGTGAAAAAGTCTGATTCTGGCAAGTGGGTCCTTGACCAATTTGCGAAAGATCATAATCATGATCTCGACACTTGTGAGGAGAATCATCCTGCCAATTCCCGGTGCAAAAGTTCAGCAACAACTGCTCAAGTATTTGATTTGTGCCGTAAGCCACAGATAAAACAGCTTGATGTTGTTGTTAATGGATGCTCATCTTCTTCAAGTATTGTCAGTGCCAAACGCATTAAACCGGGGGCAAATGAAGGACCAGTGAAGTTTGAGCCCTATGTGGGTCTAAAGTTTGATTCAGCTAACGAAGCATACCAGTATTATGATACATATGCTGGGAATGTGGGATTTAGAGTTCGTATTGGTCAGTTGTTTCGATCAAAGAATGATGGTTCGATTACTTCTCGGAGATTTGTATGCTCGAAAGAAGGATTTCAGCATCCTTCTAGGGTTGGGTGTGGTGCGTTTATGAGGATTAAGAGGCATGATAATGGAAGGTGGATTGTTGATCGTTATCAACTAGAGCATAACCATGAGCTTGAGATGCAAATGAAAGCCAACAGAGGTTCAGCTTCTAGGAAACTTTTAGATGAGATTAATGAAACATCCGAAAAACTAGACATTGCTAAAAAGCACAATGGGAGCCTCGTAAAGAAACATCGTGCGAACAACATAGGAAGTGATTGGTATACCGTGCTTCATAATTACTTTCAGAACCGACAGGCTGAGGACATCGGATTCTTTTATGCTGTCGATGTACAGATGGGTTGCTGTAGAAGTCTTTTCTGGGCTGATGGCAGATCTAGGTTTTCCTGCAGTCAGTTTGGTGATGCCATCATTTTTGATACCTCCTATAAGCAAAACAATTATGTGGTGCCATTTGCTACTTTTGTTGGTGTTAATCACCACAAGCAGCCGGTTCTTCTTGGATGTGCTCTAGTTGATAATGAATCGAAGGAGTCCTTCATATGGTTATTTGAGACATGGCTCAGGGCAATGGCTGGGTGTCATCCCAAGTCAATAATAGCTGATCATGATGATTCCATTCTGCAAGCGATTGCACAAGTTTTTCCTTCGAGTCATCATCGATTCTCAATGTGGCAAATTAAGACAAAAGAACGTGAGCATTTGAGTCCATTGAGTAGTGATTGTAAATATGAATATGAGAAATGTGTTTATCAAAGTCATACGGTTGGTGAATTTGATGCCGCATGGGATGCTCTTCTCAGCAAATATAGCCTGAGGGAAAATGCTTGGCTGAAGGAAATGTATGAAAGGCGTGAAAACTGGGTTCCACTATACTTACGTGGAACATTTTTTGCTGGAATTCCCATTGATGGTCTAGATGCCTTTTTTGATCCATATTTAAATTCTCAAACGTCACTTGAAGAATTTGTCGTGAGATATGAGCAAGGTTTGGAGCAACGTCGTGGCAATGAAAGGAAAGAAGATTATAATTCATTCAACTTGCATGCATATTTGCAGACAAATGAACCTATGGAAGAGCAATGTAGGAGGCTTTATACCCTTTCTGTTTTCAAAGTTTTCCAGAGGGAACTTTTACAAAGCTACGGTTATCTGGGTGCCAAGATTCACGAACAAGGGGCCATCTGCAGATATTTGATCCATAAGTGTGGCAATGAGAATGAGAAACATATTGTTACCTTTTGTTCATCCAATCTCGATGTGAGTTGTGGCTGTCAAATGTTTGAATCAGAGGGTGTATTGTGTAGACATGCTTTGAGATTGTTCCAGATTCTAGATATTAGGGAGCTTCCATCTCGCTACATCTTACATAGGTGGACGAGGAGTGCTGAGTATGGCACTGTACGTGATTTTGAATCAGGAGGTAGCTCCCATGAAATTAAGGCTAAGATGGTCTGGAGTCTTCGTGAAATTGCTGCCAAATATGTAGAGTTTGGTGCCACATCTTTTGAGAAATACAAACTTGCTTATGAAATTATGCATGAGGGTGGGAGGAAACTTTGCTGGCAGAGGTAAGAATAGGATAATTTTGTAGTTTGGAGTGCATCTATAGTTTCTTTTCCAGCAGGCCTGACTTTTGTAACTAGAGGGCATCAACTTGTTTTATACGGTATAAAAGCTTTCTCAATTAGAAGTGAAATTATGTGGATACGAAATTATGCATTCTACTAGTTCTTTTTGTTGGTTTCTTCTGTTTATCTCACCTCAGAGGCTAGGGGTAAGGGAGGCAATAAATGGAGAAGAGTGAATGAACTATGCTTAAAAATAGTACCTTCAGTTTCAAAAGGCAAATTTCAACAAATGTCTAGTGGGGGGAAGCCATCACAAGCTCCCTGACCGTATGTCCTTGAGAAGCTGACCTGATATTTGAAGAACCTGTAGACCTGTGCTCTGGTGTAATTTCCTCCAGTTTATCCACTCTCTCTCTCTCTCTCTCTCTCTCTCTCTCTCTCTCTCTCTCTCGTGTGTAACTTTGGCAAAAGGAATGGGAGACATGGATGACTCTTAGTTTTGGTGCAGAAGTTAGCAAGAGACGCCTGCTGGTCTGGCCTTTTGATTAGCTAATCATAGTGAGGTTAATGATATACATGAGCTGTGGTGATATGCATTTTTTCCTCGCCTGTATAATCTGACGTGAGCCTAAAAGGAAAAGTGAAGCTCATCTAATATAAATGTCTGATTCAATAATCAATCACAGTCCAGCACCTCAGGTGTAGTTGCAGAAAGTTACCGGGGATTTTTTATTTGGTAATTATTTTTCCAGCAATATTTGGAAATGCCATTTGACATTCCATGATGTGGCTGAGTTCTTGTATCATTTCTTGTATTTCATCTTATTTCTTGGCCATACATTTTCTTTCCCTATGTGGCTTTAATAGGACTTATCATAGCTGACAATCTTCTGTTATTCAACTTTGTTGAAATGTTTTACTATATCGGAGTGTGCTGAATAACTCTCGTAGTACAGATTTGAGTGCGAAGAACAATATTGATGAAGACATGCAAAATGAAATATCTCACAGAAGTATAGTAGATACTCTCAATCGTTTGTGTGATAATGGCTCATGAAGCAGCATAATTTGTTCATAAAGATGCACGGGTAGCTCTTTAATTGATATCTATCCATTAGCATTTAAATATATGAGGAAACTAGGGCAATCGCAACTGTGCTGGTAGATAGATTTGTCCTTGTGGCAACAGAAATGAGCTTCTTCTTGTTATAGCAATTTAGGCTACTCTCACCAGGAGAAACCATGAGAGAATATTAGGCTGAGCGACCGAGTGCTGTATGTAGCTAGCTTAGAGTTGAACTTGCTTATGGGCAGATAAGTAGCGCAGTGTTGCCATTGACACGTAGCTTAGACTACTGAGGCTGAAGCTGATGTACAGCACCTGTAATGAGACAAGATTCAGAAATGCATGAATTGAGATTCGCCTGATCGAGTGCTTCATAGAGTCCATGTTCACATCATAAATGACAATCTAGAAAAATTTTAGGAACACCTTGGTATTGTATGATGTGTTAACCTTGTCTCCCGATGCCTTGACTTGAAACCTTGAGCTTGAATATTATTTGAGATCTGAACATGCCTAGTGCTTTGTAAAAATCATAGATCAAGAATGAATCATGATCTCCCCTAGTTAAATTTAAGTTACATTTTCTTTTCAGTTGTGTAGTCTTAACTAGGCTTGATACACTTCAACTGAAACTTGCTGACATCGTACAAAGAGACCAGATTTCTTATTATTTTCGTGAACTTTTCTTTCTCGCCAATGTTAGAGTATATTTTGATTGTTCGGTCACTGGCTATGCATCTGCTTAAGAGCATCCCAATAAAGCAGGTGACTAATGCTATTCTGAGAAGAAAACTGAGTCCTTGAACCACCTTGCTTGTGAGGCTGTATAGAGTATGTTTATCAATCCAAAATCCTGAATGATGACAGAAATATGAAAAAGAGAACCGAACAACTGTGGCTAGAATTTTATTGGTAAAGTTACAAACTGAGAAAAAGTTTCAAGCAGGAAGAATAAGAACTTGAAAAGGTATTGAAGCATGTTTTGGTGAAGCTATTTCCTGGAATTGGCTTTGCAGCTTGTGTCGGTCTTCTTTGAGAAAGGTATTGCCTGCTTGTCCAGATTTGTTATGGGTTAGGATAGTCTAAGACTTTGGAGTGATCTGTCTGTGCTTCATTTTCTCTTTGTTTTTCTTTAGCTTTAGCAACATAAAATGCTTCCAAGTTCAGTTGTTCTAATTTTAGTTTTAACTTCTAAAGGAATTTGTAGGAGTCAGCGACTGTGGCCTTCTTAAGAGTAATTGAATAGGCAAGACATGATCTTAGGGTTGTCAAGATGATTGCAATAACTACTACTTGTCGGAAGGCAATGGCCCGAGTCCTGCTGAATGCTGCTCTTCATGGTCATCTCTAGCTACCTCTTACCATGGAAATTGTTTGGTTATGCTCAATGGGGAGATTATCATGAGCCTGTTGGAATAGTCGGGTGCACTGGAATGCTAAACACCAAATTACAGAACGCTAACAGAGAATCAGTAAGGAACATGTTGCAATTTTTTTAACTGTAAAATCCTATGAAGTATGTAATTCATTTCAAGCATCATTACTAATGTCATCCAATGGCATTACTAGTTCATCTTGGTTTGGCCGCTGTATTCTAGGGTTGTGCCGTTGAAGTGAGATTTTTCTGCTTCATCGAATTTGGTTTATATTCGGGCAATACAAGAATGATTGAAATGGTCGAGTCCAATGAGTACGGTGGATGGTGAAAGAACGTGGTAGAGCATCGACACATTGTAGAGTTAAGAAATTAATGCTTCCGAGGGTTGGCTATTGGGACGAGATTTGGTCTCAAACTTTGGGATTAGCAAAAGAGAAAAGGGGAAGAAGTATACTAGAAATGTCAAAAATCGTGTACGGTATTCACTTTAGTGTCAAAAGTTTTCCCTGGCTCGAAGTGTCAAATCAAAGAAAAAATGATTATTAAGTGACTTCAATGAGAAACTTTGGTAAGATAAATTACATGATTTTTATAATTAAAAATTTTATTTGAGGTGGCAATTTTTTTGACACTAAAATGATCACTTTTTGATTGAGATTGACACTAAAGTGATCATTTTTCAATGATCATTTTTTTAACAACAACTAGCATTAAAGTGATCATTTTTTAGTCTACTACACAACATTGTTTTGGGGTTATATTTTAATTAGGCATGCTACCAAGGCACGTAGGATTAAGAAATTTATAAAATATGGTCATGTTGGATTTTGAGTGACTTAAATCAGAGTTGAAACTTAAGTGATTCTTTTTCTTTTTTTTTTTTTTGTAAGGTGGAACTTAGATCCAAAAAGTTTTTGACACTAAAGTGAATTGTATACAACTTTTAGTATTTCTAGTATCCTTTTCCCGAGAAAAATTTAAGGTTTCTATTTGAACATGACAATATTGGAGAGTGAATGAGCTTTCAAAAGAGTTGGTCAAGCTTGTGGGGATTATATCACAAGAACCTTATCAATGAAGATCGCAGGCTCAACTTCAATACCTGGACAAGGATTTACACGCTCTCGTGCATCAGGTATGATGGAACATTCCTTTCTGAATTCATACTGTGATGTCAATCGAGAATACTGCATTATTTTCATCTTTGTATTCTAAGATTATGTACTGCATTATTTTATATTCTACTGCATAATTGATGACAAAATTACTTGTATTCATAGAAATACGTGTAGCATCTCTCCCTCTCCTCCTTGACACACCAACCCCCCGCCCGGGGGCAAAAAAAAAAAAATGTGCAATTTTGCTGTTATTTTGTGAGACGATACTAGATTTTTTGCGACCAGTCACGATTTATTACATTGATTTTTTTTTTTTTTTAGTTAAGATTCATGCCCATTTTGTTTTTTGGATGGATGATTAAAGTAAGTTTTGCCAGAAAAATTGCCCGAAAAGTTAGGAAAATAAGCAACAAGTTTCTTTTTCCATGGGCTTATAAATTCGATACAAGATACGATACCGACAAATGTAAATGGGCTTGCTGCTAAATCTACGACCTGAAAAATCGAATTACCAATTTCCCAATGCTCTGTTTGTTTCCACATCCTATACATGAAAGCTTTCTTTTGATCGATTTCAGTATGATGATACAAAAATTATAGAGATCAATAGGGGGGCTTTGGCAACTGAAGAAAATATCATATCAGCAAAAAGTTTTGGGTAATCCAGAATTAATTCATGACCATCAATCTCATTCATCGTGTCCGTCCTTCCCCTCTATTGCATAGCGTAATTGTCACTATAATTTCCACACAAGAAAAGGGAGTGACACTGCCATCTCTTGAAAGATGAAGCTTCAAACCGATCTCGCCACATACCAACTATACCAAAAAAATGTACATATCCATGACAAAAAGCTAATATCAATAAAATTTAGCCCAATAATTCGAACGTCAAAGCTGCTCTTTTCATGCGTCACGGGAAAAGGAGCTTGAAAGGTTAAAGAAAAGGAGGTAATAAATCATAGTTAGGTGAGTGATAATTATCTCTTTATGTGGTCAGGCATCAACTATGAGCATTTTATAAGCATTGCCTTTGCTAAAAACAATTAACCAGACTTATACAGCCAAAGCAAAATACTGGTATTACTAGATCAAGATACTTACTCAACAAAGCAATTTGGCATAAAACAAAACTATATAGGCGATGGAATGTTAGATCAACAACAGCTTTATTTTCCTTGGTTTATTTATGGATTGCTCATAAAATTTGTTTGGACATAATAACACGTGCTTATGTTGTTACATGAGTCCATTCTAAGTAACTCGTCATTATGTCCAATATCTATCTAGATAAAACAAATAAATTTACGGGAGTATCGATGACATGTTGTAACCTCTATGACAATATGTTATAACTAGAATTCTTTAGTCGTAACATGCTTATTTTTTCGATCGGCAAATACATATTTTAGTCCATTTATCCATACTTCACTAAAAAATGTAAGAGTAACGACATTAGTAAATTCCAACATGGCTGGCCTTGGTTACAAAACATTATGTGACAGCTTTCGACAACCCTTTACAATGCCATGAAAAACTTACAATGAGAACAGATTTGGTTACAAGATGCTGCACAGAATCTTACAATATTTTATAACACCACTTCACGGTGCTTTGAATAAGTTACAAAAGAACAGTGGGATTTTGTATATTAAGGAGAATGTCCATTATATTGTCACCAATCAATTTAGTTGGCCTTTTGAATTTAATTTGTATTTTAAATTGATCCAATACGATTAATTTGAAAGAAGCTTTTGGTTCTTTTCTATTGTAACACAATGGATGAAAGCTGTGATAGATCTTGTTGGGTCATGCTTTAGTTCAATTCTATCCTATACTCATGTTACAATCAATCTACTCATTTGCATTTTTTTGTCAATCGATGACTATTTGGTTTGAGATGATTACCTCTGAAATGAGAAAAATGGATGAAACAAGCTAAAAGCATCGTAACAATGGCTATGGACATAGTAAAAAATTCTAAACCTTTTAGTTATTTTGTAGCTTAATCTTATTGGGTTAGGTTTATGACCAATTTCAAGTGCAATAAGTCGAAAATTAGTTAGTTATGAACGAAATCGCCCTCATTACAATGAATCCCCTCTAAGCTTACAACCTATTACAAGTGCGATATTTTGAAAACGACAAGGTAGCAATGGAAATGCCCATTGACCACATATATTTACTTCTAACTTGTGACCTATTACACGTGTTGTATATTGAAAATCAATGAGTTACAATACAGAAGGCCTTCATCACGAAATGTTTTCTTTAAGTTGACGACTTTTTATGATGCACCAATCCATGGTGTTTGGTTTTTAGGACTTGTGGAAGCATCATTTCAAATTTTAACAATCATAACAAGTCGTGAATTAATTATGTATTTCGTAATATTAGAATAAATGTGCCATAACAATAGATTATTTATATCCCAACAGGCTGTCAATCCTAGTAGCTTGTTTTGAAACTGAGACCAATTTGTCGGTGGGTTTAAGAAAATAAAGAATATTAAAGATAATATTATTTTTTTCACTATGAGGAAGAAGTGAAATTATTTTTAATAAAACATGTGAAATTTCAAGAGGAATTACTGGGAACACAGAATATATAAATCATTAAAACATGACGACAAGAAATAAAGAATCAAACAAACATATGGTCGGTATCAACAATTCTCCAAATAGCGAAATTTTGCGCTTATTTCCTATTTTAATAAAACTTTACGAGTTCTAATTGAGAGGGATAGTTTTAGATTAAGATGTTTAATAAATCTTTAACTTTGCATCTCTTTATTAATGGGTAATAAGCTTTTTAAAACTAGCACGTAAGACTCCTTGTTCAATGAGACATTAGTAAATTCAATGAGACAATAGTAAATTCCTTATAGGAATGGTTTTTTACCAACCATCCATGTAAACTTCCAAATAAGTTGGACTAATTTAATGGGATGTTAGTAAGTCCCCTAGATATTGGTAGTTTTACTAACCACACACTTGTAAAATGCGTAAAAACTCGCTAACTTACTAAGATGTTTGGTAAATTTGTTATAGCATCGGTATTTTACAAACCACACTTGTAAAATTTAATTGAAGTTGATAATTTTACTACTTTATTAAAATTTTGATAAATTCAGTATGGTGTTGGTAGTTTACTAATCGATCTAGTAAAATTTCAAAGAAATTGTTAAATAATATTAGTTAATTTATTATGGTGCTTGATTTACTGGTGATATGATAAAATTTAAAAAGAGTTAATAATTTATGAATTCATTAGAAAGATGGTAAATTCCTAATAGTATTGATGATTTCTCTTAGGTCACCTGACCTTCGAATTACCAGTCATACTTTTTTTTTTAAATCAACATTATTAGAATTTTACCAGCACTTTCTTAAATTTATTAACAGCAGGAAATTTTGTGGTTTTTTCTCTCAACTGAATCCGAGATTTGTCTGAGAAGTCCAATCAGCGTGTCTTCTCATCCATATTTCAAGAGAAACGCCAATGTACTCAAATTTTCAGTTTGCCAGACACAGCAAGATAGATCAGTTAGCATCAGTATCATTGTTAATTATTTGTTCTATTGTTGAAAAAGATTGTTGTATAGGTCTGAGGAGATGAACAGAAAAAAGGATCCCAGTAACTTTCAGTTCTGTAGAAGCATAATGTTAGGTATTGCCAAATTGCTACTTTTATGTTTCCACTGCACTTTTCATGTGAATGAGAACATTTCCTAGATTCACAGAGAAAAGAAATGCCGAGCTGTGCAAGACAAACTTACGCAACCCCAAGGATTACAGTCTGTTTATACTTCCCGAAGTTCTCTTGCTAAGACATTGGAAGAGATGAAACAAACCGGTGCATCTCATGTTTACTGAAGTATAAGTCAAACTGCCTTTCGTTCGAAACAAAGTCGGACATGCCTAATTGAATGAGTTCAGTATATGACGACACTGAAAATTTGGACGAATTGCATCGAAATGTCTTCATTTTATACATATGTTTATAAAGCACTTCCCCAAGTTTCAAGGTATGAAGATAAGCAAAAATACCAATTCAAACTGACAACTCAAACACAGGAAGATGTCCATGACGCTAAAGGCTAATGTTGAACTCAAATGCCAAACCATTGAGACGACTCGCGAATGTAGGATGAAACCAATGGGTCTGAGCTTGGATACCTAATTTTCTCTCCCTTTGGTAAGCTTCACTTACATGAAGATCTTCTCTCAATGACCTAAATGTGATGAAAAAGAGGTTCACAGTCTCTCAGCTTGTGGGTCCTCCCTAATTTGATTAATGCATTCGGCCCTTCTTAACCAGCAACTTGAATTTTAGACCTTCAATGCAAGATTATGAGCAGCAAGAGCTTCAGCCTCAAGGGTGGGCTTTCATAAAATTGTAGTTTCTGCATGTAATGAGGTCACAACGTATGGTTTCATGTTTGAGACAGGACGCCTATCTTCCAAGTAACCTGCACATCATTTTAAGCCATTAATTGACTCAGCAAGGAAGGTGAACTTTCTATGTTCTATCAATATTCAGAAATAATGGAGCATTCCAGAAAGTTTTTTGAGGCATCAAAAGAACTGAGATGTCCAAGTCTTAACTTCAACAGGCTCTGTATGTATTGGATTAATAAGGACTGATATGAAGATTTACATTTGTTTAGTAAGCAAAACCGGGGAATACTTTATGAGTGTCAACAGTTAAAATTTCTTTCATAGTAACAATCATAGAATCAACTGACACCAAAATGACCAATTACTTTCTAGGTACTCTTTATATATATATTTGGTAGAGTTCTTTGAATCATCCATGAAAGTTAATGGTCTCCGATTAATATTCAAACATCACAAAAGGGAACTGGTATGGTCATTGTTATAATTCCTTTTCCTTGCCTCTTAGTGTTACGGACCACACGGAATGAGCAACCACGATTGGGAACTACCTGCATACTTGATTTCAAGTAATTCAGGCATCCCAAGATTCAATTGAATGGGCAATCTCGAATTTGAGTAGCAGTTGGCATGCTTCTTCTGAGCAGTACCCAAGAAAATGTGTCGATGTTGGCTGTTTCATGCTGGCCTGTCAACCTTCTCCCATTTCCTTCTCCATAAGAGGTGCCAATGTGCGCTTCACGGCAAAGTGAGAGATTCAAAATTGCCTTCTTTATCACTTCAAAACCTCCCTCTGCTCCCATGCCTTTTGTATTGCAGAATAGACGAGGAACACACTCTTAGAGTCCTTCAATGAACAAAAATACTTAATCAAGTCCCTATTATTTCTATGGTGTGAACCTGCAATTAGTGTGACATCCTGCACCATTCCAGTCATCCTGAGAAGGAAGATAATAATATACTTATCAACTTTGGGATAATATGTTGCGTAAATGGTGATAGTGAGGTCAGCTACCTCTATAGGCTTTGGAGCTGAAGTGAGGACAACACCAAGTTGCTCAATAAATCTCTTTTATATAAGCAACATAAACAATTAAGTACTTAAATACTATAGAGCATGTCTCTATGCACCTATACTGTTTGTTGTTAATGGCATTCTGTTTTTTTCTAGAGCAAGTAATTGAAATTTCACCTCAAGAAGGTATCTTGAGCACCATATATGGTCTCCGACTTCAATTACCATGCTTGGTCCCGCTTGGTATTCTTACTACACAATAGAAGCCAGTGTTGATTGCAATCATTTTGTGCTTTTCTTTTTGTCCTTTTCGAAAGAACTTGCAAGATGGAAGTCAGATATTACCTGGCCCAGCACCACCTCTCCATTGGTCCCACTAATGTTGATACCAGCATATAAGCAAGCCTTGTAGTGAGCATCGATATGTCTTGGCCAAATGACTTATCGGCCCTATATGGACATAAAGCCTTGTATCATTACAAATTTTCTCATCAACTTGGCCTAGGGAAATTCATTGTGAAATAATTTCTCACCTGGGATCTTGGATATCCTCCAACAGGCCAACCCAATGGCCATTGAACATTGGTCTGCAGCAGGGTGTTTTCTTGCTCAATCGCATACCTAATGTGAACATTTAGCCAAAAGTCATGAACATAGAAAACTCATGTTTCTGGATCTGCTACCATTAAACTTCATTGAAAACCTTTGGATTGCTAAAATTTCAGCATGTTTGTTCGTTGGGATCAGGCTCATGCAGCTAGTGTGTATGAATTGCATATGGCATGCAGACGAACAATGATTCTCTGTAAACCAATCGAAATGTCCTTTATCGTTTGATTAAACTGTTCAGATGATCTTATGGATGAATGATTTTGGACAACATAATACTTGTTTTGGGGATGACTATCAAGATATTTTTGCCATCTCTAAAAGGATCCTTGAAAATTGCTTGAGGGCTGTTAAAAAATCAGAGACTTGATGGAATGATGTGAAGGTAAATATAGTAAGACAGTTTGGGGTTTATGTAATCTTACTATAAGATCACTTCACTATCCTCCCCTAGAGCTTGACCAGTGCCTAATCCATCAAAGTTCACTATGGAAGTTCATGCGGCTGCTCAACAGGTCTAGGGATCATCTAATTATTCAGGAATCAATAGATCAGTAGCATGTAGCATGTAAAAATAAAAATGCTACATATCGTATTGTTGCCATTCATACCCTTGATTTGCCGTGCAGATCTATGCCAGAACCTCCAATCTTGTCTCATAGTTAGACCAACATCAAAATGTGAAACAAGACTTGCTAATGTAGAAATGTTAAAAAAGAAAAAAAAAAATGGTGTCACTTGTAGAATGTGCATAAAACATATGACATACTTATTCTGATGGAGATGGAAGAAAAATGCAAACTTATAACTCAGTATATATAGTATTGTTCATCTTTCTGTGCATTGCATTTAAAGGTTTGAGGCATTAAAACATACCAAATGTATCATGTAATTATCGTATTGGTGTAGAGCGTAATGTCCAAGTCAAGAAAACTCTCGAGCCCGAAATTGTAATGTTCACGGACTTCAAAGCATACACCTTGAACTTAGAAAAACTCTTGGTGTTTCCATTCTTCTTTTGTTTTAGCAAGAGAGAAATCCATGTGTTTGCTGTCATGGGACTGGCAATCAGTGACTTCTTTGTGATGCTTATCTGGCATTGTCTTTGGTGCCAAAATCAGCGTCATTTTCACCTAGTCTCAAAAGTAAAGCAGCTGAGTATTAGACATATCTACTAAAACAAAAATCTTGGGAACTAAATCTCATGGAAGATAGTACAAACAACAAACTCTATTTGTATGACTTGGCCTTCTGGTATTCATAAGAGTTGTGTTTTGAAATGATAAAACGATAAATTGGATACTTCAAAGAAGGATTTCTTTAGCAAGTCCCAGCACCGAAATGTAGAAAAACCACCTTTTCACGACTAGTTTTGAGTAGGAAAACTTTACATTTTTGAAGCATCAATGACGAGTCTTATCGATTGCCCTAAGGATACCACCACATTCTCCTTAAAAAATAAACTAAAACAGTGGCATAACTATACTATTCCTTTTAAAACTATTTCATGGTTATTCTCAGGCCTCATTCCCAAAAGAGAACTTGCAAAATAGTAAAAAAATGTGGGCAGTTACATAGTCAAAGGAAGGTCAGACTGCAGAGTGCAACAATTTAAGAAATTAATGAAATTTTACCTTACCAAGGATCAATCAACAAACACGTTATTCTGATATATCATCAGATCCAATGGATGATCGACTTGTGAATCTTGAAAGTGTACCTCGCAGTCGAAAGGCAATCACTTTGAAGTCCTTCCTTCTTTCAAAAACTTGGCATCATTACAAACCATTTTTGCCAACTGCTTTGTCGAAGATATCCATCAGATATTGCCATGGCAGAGCAATACCATCGAGCCCAGCCATAATCGGTATGACCAATTGAAGTCAGAGAAAAAGAAAAATCTATGCATAGACTTAAAATTGGCAATGATATATTTAGTTATCAGAAGAAATGGCAACAAAGAATACTGCTTCGTCATTAATCCTGCCTCACATAAACGCATTTCTTTTGCAGACATTGTTGTCTCAAGGAGATGAAGAACACGTCAATTGTCAACCAAACAAAATGTGCAAGACAACCTTGCAGTGATCAAAACGGAGAAGCCATAGAGTGAACTCCCAGTCCAACTGTCATAGACCTCATTGAATGTCAGATATTTACTCAATTGCTTAAGACAGTGCTCAAAATCGGCAAAGGATTCACCTGAGGACCTCTGTAGAATGGCTGAGTAGCAAACCAAGAATGTGCATTTCCCTTCTCTCCAAAGGATTTACCTGAGAACCACCATTGCATTTCCTTTCAAACTCTTCAGTGAGAGACTTTAGAAAATACAAAACCATTTGCAGCTTTTAGTTTACACAATGTTGCTGTCAAATGCTAACAATAAGATCACTTCACTTTCCTACCTTGGAGATTGACCAGTACTTGATCCATAGCAATTTCACTTTGGAAGTCCTAACGGGTGCGCAACAGGTCTAGGTATCACAAGATTTAGGAATTAATAGATCAGTAGCATGTAGGATGTGAAAAGAAAAATGCAACATATTTCATTGCTGCAATTCATACCCTTGATTTGCTGCGCAAATCTATGCCAGAATCTCCAATTCTTTGGGAACATGTTGAGATAAAGTTCTCGAGAGAAACATTTCATCACTCCATCTATGAGATTTTTCCTGAATCATTAGATCGTGCACGCATTTCACTCCTTGTGAAATCAAATAAGCAGATTGCACACTATATCTACAGCCTGACTCATGATGGGAATAAAGCGAAGTTCCCACACCCTGTAAATACTTGCATTCAAGGATATGTCCAAACCTTTCAGCAATCTGTCCATGTCCCCCAATTAAATCATGTAGCGTTGATAGATACCTTTTCCAACTTTATGTGCAGGATATGAGATATCTTGAACTAATCCTTGCCCGCATCTTTTGGCACCTCTCCTCCAATTTTGGGCGACCGCAATTCTTAGGTGAGTACTGAGAATAGTTCTAGTCTTCTTCATCTTTTTGTGCATTGCACTTAAAGGTTTCGGTGCATGAAAACATACCAAATGTATTATGCAATTATCGTATTGGCCTAGGGCATGATGTCCAAGTTGAGAAGACTCTAGAGCATGTAGTAGTATTGTTCTTGGACTTCAAAGCATACATCCCGAACTTAGAAAAGCTCTAGGTGTTTCCATTATTCTCATGATTTAGCAAGAGAGAAATCCATGTTTTTCTTGCCACGGGACTAGCGGTCAGTGAGTTCTTTGTGATCCTCAACTGCCATTATGTCATCAGTGCCAAAATCTACGCCATTTCTGTCTAGCCTGAAAAATAAAGTAGCATGAGCAACAGATAGTCTACTGAAACAAAAAAACCTGGGAGCTTAATCTCATGCAAGATAGTTCAAACGACGAGCTCTATTTGTACGACATGGCCTTCTGGTCTGCATGAGAGCTTAGTTTCAAAAAGATAAAAGAATGGACAGGGTATTATAAAAAAGAGGGTCTCTTTGGCAAGTGCTAGCAATTTTTCCCTAAGCTTAATCTCCTAAAACTGCTTTTGAAGACTAGTTTCAAGTGGGAAAAACTTGCATATTTGAAGCATAAAAAAGCGAGGTTTAAACTCAATTGTCATGAACAATTTTACACAAACAACTTAAAAGTACAGACCCCCACTCATCAAATACAGAGCATGATGATCCAAAACCAAAATGCCTTTGAAAATTTGAAATAGCAGCCACCGACCACATATCATAATAGTTTTTCGAGCTGCAAGAGTCCAGTTCGAGAAGCCAAATCAACAAACCCGACTCATCTTCACCAGATCAAGCAATAAATCAAAAGATACACAAACAAATTCATATGACGCCAAACAGATGTACTCAACTTTGCTGAGAAATTCTCTAGAAGCACCAACAATTCAAAGTTAAAAACCACATGCTGAACTCAGTGGGCATTGTCCTCTCTCTCCATATGCTCCCCAAAATCAAATCAAGTATTCAAAACACAATTCGAAAAATTATTCATGTGAAAGTCTGGGAAACAAGGTCCCACGTACCTTCAGTGAAGAAAATTAGGGCTAGATCGCTGATCCAAATTCTATGTTCGGGATATGAGCGATCTTGTCCCAGTCCTCGCCTGCTTTTCTTTTGCAACTCTCCTCCAATTCTCCGCAACCGGAGATGTATAGGCGAGTAAGGGATGTGAGCCTACGCATTGCTTCGGGGAATGATGTCAAGAAGGGGCACGCGATGATGTAAAGATTTTGAAGTGATTGAAGGGCCTCAATCTGCTCTGGTATATCCTTCAAATTGTGGCATTGCTTAATATAAAGACTCTCAAGACTGCGGGCCTGTAGAAGCCACTGTGGGAGAGATGTCAGTTTGGGAAGACGAAAGATTTCCAAGGAGCGGAGACTGTGAAGGTCTCCATGGAAATCCAAGATGTTGCCGCTTTCGTCTTTGGATATATCCCGCTCCTCACATTTCTCGATTTGCTCTGATAATTCCTTAAAATTGGCGCAATCCCAAATATAGAGACTCTCGAGATTGTAGAGCTGTACAATCCACGGGAGAGATTCTAGTTTGGGAAGACGATCGATCCATAGAGACCGGAGACTCTGAAGTCCATGGGAATCCAAGATGATGTTGCCGCTTTCATCTTTGGATAAATCGAGCTCCTCGCATCTCCGAATAAAGAGATCCACGAGCTTCGATAGATGCCGCAAACCAAGTGTGAGGGAAGTTAACCGAGGACAATCGTAGATCTGAAGATATTCAAGTGAGACAAGACTTCTCAAACACTCCTCAGGAATATATTCTAGACTCCTCATGCCCTCCATGTCGAGACGCTTCAACTTATTAAGGCCAAATTGGGGGAAATGTTTACACCTTGGGCAGAACTCCAAGAATAACATAACTAAATTGGGCAAATCTCTCGTCCACCTCGGAAAACTCTCACCTTTAAATTGATAAATACGTAACTTCTGCAGATTTTCGTGCGGCCTCAATCCATTTAATAGCGCTTCGTCTCTACTCCTAATCATTGCATCATCGGTAGAGAAACGGTCCCATGAGGTTGACTAACTTCCTTATATCCCTTGGCAATTCTTCGAGGGAATGATAATAGTAGAGATTAAGTGTTTGCAAATTATGCAATCTCGTGATGGAGTTAGGAAGCCTTTTAAGTGTTGTATTGAAAGAGAGATCGAGATATGTAAGATGCTTCAACATATAAATGGACCTTGGCACCTTCTTGATCTTTGGGTGATGCAAATCCAAGATGCGCAATCTTTTGAAACTTTGGATGAGTCGGCGTATTTGCACTTCAGCTGTTGGCTCCACTCCCTCATATCTAGCAAGGGACAAAAATGTTCTCAGCGCACTTGCTTTCAAGCATGACATTAGAAGTTTACCCATCACATTGGAAGTTAAATCATGAGATATATGACGTAAATCATGAGATATATGACGAGTTCTTTCATGTATGGATTTTGTATCATCCCAACACTCAGTCCCTGCAACCAAGCAGGCTAGATCATGCATTAAATCATGCATCTTGCAAGTCCCCACATCCTCTCGAAATTCTTGGAAGAAGTTCCTCCAATGTAGATCCATGAAGTATTCATGAGCAATGTCTTCTAAATGTTGACCTCCATTTGATGGCCGAATAAATCCTTCTGCCATCCAAAGATTGACCAAAGTTTGCTTCTCTATCTTGTAATCTTTGGGAAACAATGCACAAAATGCAAAACATTATTTCAAATGGGAAGGAAGATGGTCATAACTTAGCTTCAGAACACGTTTTATGCATTCTTCGCTTTGAGACACATTTGGGAGGTCATAATCTTTGAAATGTAACCACTCAGATTTAGTTTTCTTAAAGAATAGTAAGCTCCCAACAGTTCGAATAACTAATGGAACACCAGAGCACTTTTTGGCTATCTCTTTGCCAATATCTAACATATCAGGATCTTGTATATCCGCTTCTTTTGGAAAAGCCAGTTGCTTTAATAAATCAAAAGATGCACTTTCAGATAATTCCCCAAGAGGATGAGGTGGAGTAGTGCAGGTGAGCTTGGCAACTGAATGCAGTCGTGTAGTTATAAGGATCTTGCTTCCTCTAGCACCTCCCACTAACAAATCTACCAAGTTTCGCCATTTTTCTTGTTCTGTATTCCACAAGTCATCTAAAACTAAGAGAAATCTCTTTCCATCAATTTCTGCCCTTAGCTCACGTTGCAACTGTTCCATTGGAACCTCGCCAGGTGCTCTTTGCTTTGCACAAGCTAGGATATTTGTGACTATTTTCTTCACGTCGAAGTCATAAGAGACACAAACCCACATTTTCAAGTGAAAGTGTTTACTAACAATCTCATCATTGTATACAAATTGAGCAAGAGCCGTTTTTCCAAGACCACCAATACCGACTATTGGAAGGATGGAAACATCCTCTTCCACGTTTGGGCCTAGCAAAAAGTCCATGATCGTATTCTTATCATTATCTCTCCCTGTAATAACTCCCTGGCGTATAAACGAATGTGTCTCTTCTCTCTTCCTCTGCTCTCTCTCTACTCGTGAATCCACAAGGCACTCGACCGAGTGGAATCTCCTACGATTGTTAGTGTCTTCTATTTTTTTCCTCACTGCTCTTACTTTGGAACTCATCTTCAAATTAAAAGCAAGCTGGTTTGAACTTGAGAAAAATGTCCTTACCTCCTTTATCACTCCATTGTGGCCCCTTAGCTCTCGTCGCATAGCTTCTATATTGAATTCTTCAAGCACATCCTGCGCATCATATAAAGCGTCTTTCATATCGTCAAGCCAAACTTGGATTTGGTCATTCTGGTAGCATTGTTTTTCTGCATCGTTGAGTACAGCTCGAAGCATGGAGACAATTTTTTTCAGCTCGTCGAGTTCATGCTTGACACCCCACAGCTTCCCAATCTTTTCCCATGTTTGAGGAGCCTGGTTAGCAATGATGTCTCCAGTAATGGCTAAGATGACAGCTTCCGCCATTTTGTTCTCTCTCTCTCTCTCTTCGTGGAACAGAAGGTATTAGTCTAGTCGTTCCAAGGCTAGATATATAAGAAGTTCATGTTGATGCTCACCGAAGACCGGCAAATCAAATCCTGACTACTCTAATTTTCAATTTCTTTGAATGACTTGAGTAGTCGAAGATAAGGATTCTCATCATCCACATAAAGTCTAAATCAATAATGCATATTGGACCCACCAAGGTTGGGTCTAAGGTCCGAGATTTATATCTTTGCATTGTTCTTTGAAGCCCGACTTTTTGTCTTCAAATATTTAACACTTCTTCGTCACACAATTTTTGTAATATATGTATTTTGGCACGTACTTTTGTATATGATATTTTTTGTAATTTTGAGTATGCTTCTGCTGAATACGTGCCCTTACTTTATACCAGAGCATCTAAATAAAAGAAAGACCGGTTTGTATAAATCTAACTATTCAAATTAATATAAAAATCCAATAAGTATACACAATAATTGCCTATTATTAGGGTCCACCTGTATGAAGCCATAATGCCAAATTGCCATGTGACTAGCATGGCCAAAATGTAACTTAACTCGACCGTGATTTACCATTAATCATCACTATAGGGAGAGAGAGAGAAAGAGAGAGAGAAGGAGAGAACGAAGGAAGGTAAACATGATGATCAACGTTAATTGATTTTTTTAGAACTGTTTGTTAATGCTTTTCAATCGAAAGGATATTTCATATAAATTAATTTTCTGTTATTAAATTTCTTTGTAAAAAGTATAAAAAGTCTTGAACTCATTGCATTAGTACTAATTTAGTTGTAAACCTTTCAATTGAATCAATTTAATTTTAAACCTTTTTATATTTGTATCGATTTAGTCCATTTGGCCAAATTTAGTTGGTCGGTGCTAATGTGGACACCGATCGATGGCCAGACGCTAATATGGCAATTTCTAAACATTTTTTTCTTTTCTTTTTCCTTTTCTTTTCCTTCTTCTTCCTCCTTAGAGAGGCTCGCTGGCCATTACGAGGAAAGTCCGAGGAGGAAGAAGAAGGAAAAGAAAAGGAAAAAATAATAAAAAAATTCAAAAAAAATAAAAATTTATTTAAAAATTGTCGTGTTAGCGCCACTCAATCAAAATTAACCAAATAGATTGAATTGGTACTAATGTGAAAAGATCTATGCTTAAATTGATTCAATTAAAATGTTTATGACTAAATAGATATTAATACAATAAGTTTAGAACTTTTTGATGATTTTCTCATATTTTTTATTCGATAATAATATTTTTTGAATCTTTTTTTTTTACTAGGGAATAATATTTATTTTTAAATATTACAATTGAAAGACCGGTTTGTATAAATCTTTTTTTTTACTATGTAAGCAAAGCCCTTAAATATTTTGCCAAAATGAGGGTCCACGTGTGTGAAGCCGTACTGCATCTACAACATGAGGTTGATAGAAGACAAAGCATAATAATTTTTTTTGCCCCATCTGTTTCCTTCCTCCTCTGCATTTGAGAGAGAGAGACCATGCGCTTTTGAAACGCTAGAAATTAATAATCAAGTGTTAGACTTATTAAATGTCCTCATTAATGGCCAATCACCTCATTCATTATATAAAACATTTTTTTTTGTCTAAACTTTTATCATGCCTCTTTATAAGTATGGAAGTCCTCACTCCATACTTAAAACTAAATGTTATCACCTTTGACCCCTTTTGAGAAGATGATGAATCAAGCTCTCACCTCCTCCTTTTCATGTAAGAAGGGTGATTACTTCCCCAGTGATTCATTACATACAACTTAAAGATTATATAATTGCACGATAGAAAGTATTTAAATGACAAATCCCAATAACGAAACATCCCACTTGATTACATCCACTTAGTATGAAAGTCAAGTAAATGTTTATATTGTCCCTCTGGCCACCCTTTTCATATAAGAAGGGAGAAGTAAGGGTTTGAATCATTATCTTATCGAGAGGGTTGGAGTAAGAATGATTTAGTTTTAAGTGTGAGTTTCGACTTATATACCCTGCAATGAAGCAAAACAAAAGTCTGACAGTGAGAGTTAGGATATGAGTAGAATAAAACTGACAAAAATAAAATATTGATGTTCATATATTGTTCTAAAAATATTATATTAGAATAGAAAAAAAAAATCGCAAAAAATTCCAAATTATGTCTACCGTAACACATTTATCCTAAATATTTTTATGACATAAAAACTCCAAACTATGCTCAATATAAAACATTTACTCCTAACTTTATTCTTTATAAACCTTAAACTTGTACTTGTATAATGCATTTACTTTCTATCAAGATTTTTGTCAAGTGAATTTTCAACCAAAACGACATCGTTTTTATTTCACTCAAGCCACGTTGGCTCTATGTCAACACCGTTTACCTTCCATCATCTATGTAAGTAGATTTTTAATAGTACTCATTTATGGAATCTTGATGAAAGGTTGATGTATCATATAGATATAAGTTTAGGATTTTTTATTTCATACAAAAATAATAGAATAAATGTATCACAGCAAGTAGAATTTGAGGTTTTTGATAACTTTTTCCTAGATTAAATGAATGGTGAGAAAGACTGGAGTTTTGTGATAAAATGACTACCATTTAACTGCACTCTACCTAATTGTCCCATTGCTGATAAATATGTATATATACACAGTTTTGGCTTCACAAATGAAACATAATAGCCGAATTTTCTTAGCACCCGTTTGTTTTGTCTTTTCCAAAATGCAAAGACAGTTGTTTACTTTTCTGTTAAAATTTAAAATATTTTTCAAATATAAAAATTCTAAAAATATATATAAATTATGTTTGTGAAAATTTTACATGTTTTAAGCTGAAAATTTGTTAAAATGATTTCGAAATAAGATTAAGTTAATTGAACAAATAAGGTTTTGTTGATATTTGTGGGAGCGTAAAGTTTGAAATCCACCAAAAAGTGTGGGAAGATGTGTCGGTGGAGCAAAACCACCACTTTTCTTTCCTGTTGGCAGACCAATCAGAATCAACTTTTCTTTGTGAGAGCGTAAAGTTTGAAATCCACCACAGGTTGGACATATCATTCTCCCCCGATTTGATATGCCATCTTTTGCCCTTTTCCTTTTTATCTTACTTTTCCTTTTTCCAAAAGACAACTTGAAAAAGTGTGAAAAGATGTGTCGGTGAAGCAAAACCACAACTTTTCTTTCCTGTTGGCAGACCAATCAGAATCACCGGCATTTTTGGTAATACCTCAGGGGATAATTGATTCTTTTCTTTTGATTTCGGAAATAAAAAAATAAAAATTCGGTTGATAAATTTTTTATTTTCAATAATAAAAACCCGTTTTTTGGTTCTCTAAAATAAATTTGAAATAAATAAAAAATTGATTCTAGATTCGAGAATAATTTATAGAATCAAGTCTAATTTTTTTCTTTCCTCTTCTCTTTTCTCCTCCTCTTCTTCTCTTCTTCCTCTTGTGCCACGTTTGCCTTCTGCCTCCACCTCTACGGGTGCATTTGGTTCAGCATTTGCAAGGGACTTTCCAATGCAAACGTCTGAAATCTTTGGCTTAGCTACTTGGAGGAAATCTGAAAGACTGTTTGGTAAATTTTACTTTGAAAAACAACTTTGAAAGAAATGCTGTTTGGTAGAAAACACATTTGCAAAGCCCCTTTGATGATTAATATAAATATTTTAATTTTAATTTGTTTAAAATTAAAAAAATAATGCTTGTGACTTTTTTAATTTATAGTTGATAACAATGTTAAAGATGATGTGTAAATATTTTAATAAAATTAAAATTTCTTTTTTGAATAATCTATAGATTGCTTAATTATTTTGCGGTGAATTATTAATGTGTAAGAAGATTTTGCGGGTTGATTGACTCAAAAAAAAAAAAAAATGTAGATATGACACTAAACTCCAAAATATAAAAAGAAAATGTAGATTATATACCTTGCTTGTGAATCAAGCTTGAACAATCTAACCAAAGTGTCCGGGCCATTCTTTTCAACGTTTTCCTTCTTCCACCATTTTAGTAAAACAAAGATGATTTAGTGGCAAGAAGATCCATCTCAGCCCATCCCTAATTCGAGATCATTTGTCAACAAAGCCGCAAACAAGAAGCTTTTCATAAGAGATTGAACTGAACAGTGGGAATGAAGCTAAACATTACTACTTATGGTATAAGTATCAAAATAGATTACTATGCTACACAATTTACAAAAGAATATATATTTGACTATCTTCAAGATATCAAGAACTAGACGTATGGTACATTCTGGCACGAACCAGCAGTAACCCAAATAATGTCACCGCTGCCGCCTTCTAACTAAAATGAAGAGAGCCTATGACCTGGGCAGCCGACACCGACCCGAACTTTTTTAAAAATTAAAAGAATGAATGTACACAAAAGATCTATTAACACCGGCCGTATTTACAATGGAAGAGCAGCCTTGTGAAAGGAACTACAATCATTCTGCACGTTGTAGCAAGAATGTAAAGCCTGAATTCTCACAAATTAGAGGCAGAGGTTCAATTTCAGGCACCTCAATCTGTTCAATTGACTTTGAAATTTCTTCCACTGTGAACGGGATGCTGCACAAGAAATGCACGTCTTAATTATCACAACAAATGAGACACGAAATTTAGGATTGGTTTTACAAGGCATATGTGCCAGTTGGAAGCTGTCTTGGTACCTCGAATCATCATCCAATAGGAAAGAACTGCTAACGGCATTGTTGGAATCCTCTGTAATCATAACTCTCATGGTTGAAATGACCTGCCAGAGTGGATTCAAAAGTGACAAATCAGTCTTGCGACTAGATAGAAAAACAAAATAGTAATGCGGGACATTCGAAATCAGTAAACTATGACCCGTAAAAGCAAGCCTACACAAATCAGCTAGTTCCCATCATAAGCATATGGCAAACTAATGACAACTACAGCAACAACCTTTCTGAATTAAACCCAAAAACCAATAAGGACATCTGAGAATTCATGCAATAAATTGTAGCAGCAGAAGCCAAACTCAATGGAAAACACACAGCTCATGTGTCATGCTTACTATTAACAATTTGAATAAGGTAGCATTAACTTAATCATCTTCATTTAACAAGGATTGACTGTTATGGCGGACGAGCAATGCACAGAGACATTCATGAATAGCCATCAAACAGAGCAAGAGACCACGAGCTAGAATAAAAGGAATAGGATTCTAATCGATGGACATTTAAACGAGACAGTCCTAAATTCTTTTACTGCATTTGTAAATATCCTTTTCAAAGTGTAAAACTAATAATGTGTGAGGAATGAGAGGAGCAAAGCAATAGCAACCAGAAGGCCCAAACATAAAAAACTCATCGAGAAATTGAATAAGCAGCACTCCTATCTTCCATTTTTTTTCTTAAAATTGAAGAATAGTTCATTAGAAGGCATTGAAGAAGTGCAAAGTTCTGTACTTTTTAATTCTTTCGGTTTTCTTAAAATCAAGCTCATGTTCTGAGCTACTGTCAAATCAGAAATTCAGGGGAATGCAAAACACAAGAAGCGAAAGAAGTTCAGCAAACATACAATGATAGAAAACTCCAAAAGAAGAAAAAAACCAAATGAGCACATTCAAGTAAAACTCGGGTCACAAGAAAACAAAGAACAGTTCCTAGCTCTTCTGATAAGCCTTAGAACTACAGCTAGAATATGAAACTTTCCTAAGAAACCACTGACGAAAATTGATTGCATTGTCAACGTCACTCGAACACGCAAACGTTGTAATAATTATGCAGAAACATCAACCACAAACCAGAAGAGAGCAAAAAAAAAAAAAAAAAAAAAAAAAGAGGACCCTTCTTCCATTTTGCTTTGCGCCGAAGCCACCCAATGCATCGCTTTCTCTGCATTTTCATGGTGGTTCTTGGGACTTATGAAGTTGTTAACCAAGAGTATCCCTCTTCTAAGTAAGTTTGCAATAATAATTAATCACGGGCTAGTGCTAGATATTTCTACATTTCCCACATAATCCTGGTAAGATGAGAAATCAAGGGCCTTGCAACATCGCTCGATCAAAAACTTCACGTGAAGCATTCTCTCTCCATAGGCTTAGAGACACCTAGATGAGGAGAACAATTAATTGTTATTAAGCAATCTACACAAATCTGCAGAGCAGACACTCCTGTAAACTTGGAAATGGGGCTAATCTATGGCGGGCGTAGAATCAGACGAAATGGAAAAGGAGCAGATCAATCTAACGAACAAGGAGCAAATAATCAGATCTAAGAGATTTACAGACAGGAAGATCTAACCTGAGAACGGAAATGAGAGAAAAAAAAAAAAAAGCAAACGGATCTCAGACGGAGAGCGACGGAGATGCCAGAAAGAGAGAGAGAGAGAGAGAGAGAGTTTAAGAGTATTCGTTACCTCGGCGAAGCGATCCAGAGGCCGGGATTTGTGCCGAGGAGACCGCCACTACCTGAACCTCACTACCCACGAGCAGGGGAAAAACGTGCGAGGATGCAGGGAATCGAGCGGAGGCGATGGCCTGAGTGGTCGCGTCGGAGGGAGGGAGGAGTCGAATTGCGAGCTGCTACGTCCTCTGTTTCAGAAGATTGAAGTAAGAACAAACCCAGATGAGGAGAAATTGAGTTGAGGAAACAAACCCAGATGAGGAGAAGAATCGAGCAGAGGAAACAAACCTAGATTTTTCGTCGGCGGATCTGAAGGTGCTGGAGATTGTTGTTAACGGATCTAAAGTGGGCGTTGTCATCGGGCTCTCGGGAGAGTGAGAGTGAGGACGAGCGTGAGCATTTTTGGAGGTGGAAGGAGAGCGTGAGTGTGAGCGTTTTTGGAGGTGGAAGGAGAGCGTGAGCGTGAGCGTTTCTGGAGATGCAAGGAGAAACCTTTGGTTTTGTTCTTTTATAAAAGGGTAAATTTGGGTTTCCAATGGTTTTTTTAGGGTAAAATAGGGACTCCACGAAATTTCATTAATTGAGGCCTTTAGCATTCCGAAAATGCTGAAAGCTCAATGCTAGTCTCTACTAGCATTGAGCTTTCAGCATTCCTAAGGTCAACTTTCAACTCAAAGTTGAAAAATGGCTAAACACCTCTTTTTTTTTCCCCAAGGGGCTTTCAGGCCTGAAGGGGCTTTCTAAATGCCCAACCAAACGCACCTTACGTTTTCTTTTGGGAGAGAGACCATGCTCTTTTGAAACTATAGAAATTAAGGGCATGTTTCATAGTACTTCTATTTTTGTACCTTCCCATTCTTTTGCTCTCTAGAACAAAAATAATATATATATATATATATATATTTGTGTAAATTAGTTAATTTTTCTATTTCTCTATATAGATTAATAGCCAAGATAAATTTAGAACAAAAACAAATAGTAAAAATATTTACCTTTTTGTTCCTGATAATGAAAAAAAGGTATATTGTCATTTTAGAGAAACAAGCTTATCATAATCTAATAATCTTGGGTTAATACCCCGAAAAATCCCAAACCCCAGTACACCCGTGACAAATCTACCCCAAACTATTTTTTATCACCAAAAACCCCAAACTTGTATAACTTTGACAAATTTACCCTAAACTGGTACACTTGTGACAAATTTACCCCCTGTTAGTTTTAGTTAAATTTTCTTATTAAATTATAAAGTTAAATGACACGTGACAATTGACCAATATACCAATTTGAGATTTTACACTCTATTTGTCATAATTTACAATTTTTGTGATTTTTTGTGGTATTAATCTAATTTAGTGGGGGTATATTAGTCACAAATTTACCAGTTTGGGGTTTTTTTTAGTCGAATAAATTAGTTTTGAGTAAATTTGTCATAAATATACCAGTTTAGGATTTTTTATAGTTAGTCGGGGTAAATTTGTCACAGGTATACCAATTTGGGGTTTTTCATGGTCAAAAAAATAATTTGGGATAAATTTATCACAAGTGTACCAGGTTTGAGGTTTTTCAAGATATTAACCCAATAATCTTTACACGATCAATATAAGATCCAGGTGAGACCCACATCTAGGCTAGGTCTCCTAACTCAATTAGAGTCACCATTTTTTAATTTAGGAAAAAAATTAGAAATTATATTTTGAGTTGTTCCACTAGATTTTAGAATTAATTTTAATTTAGAATTAATTTTGCATAAAAATATAAAAATCTTCCGATGAAAATTGGATCACAATTGAATGAGTTCTCAAGGCTTTACCATATTAATTTTTTAATGCCATTTTCTTTTAAAGACAAAATACTAAGTCGCGATACCTTGACAACTTGATCGAGAGAAGACGGTTTTCTTCCCTTAAGATGCTATTGGAAACATCCTTTAAAATCATTTGCCATTTTGTTCTTAGAAAATTAAAGGGCTTTAAACAACTCTTTTGTATTACCATTTGTATTGTGTTCATAACAGTCGAATAAGCCTGTGCTAGATGAATTTTTTATGTCATTTGGTTGAAGATTTGTCTATCATGAGTTATTTTGTCGCTGCCCATACCACCAAGCAATGTTCGTTTTTTTTTTTCTTGCGATTAAAAAGCTCAAAAGGACAGGGGTTCATGGGTAACTAAAAAAAAAAAAAATGCTCAAAAGGTTTATGCACTTGTTTGTCATAACTTCTAGAGATTTACTATTAACCTTCTCATATTTTGAGTTATAAACTACTAGGACTCTTTATTGTCATTTTCAACCATCCATCTTTGATTAATTGCTACATTGGATTTTCTAAGCCATTTTACAATATCTTGATTAGTTAAATCCTTATAAAAATCTAATTTTATCCAAACATGAATTGTTAAGTCTTCATTGACAATTTTTAAATTAAATGAAAAAAAAAATAGAACTAGGAATTTTTTGAATTATATCAAATACATTTGTATTCTTTTTATTTCGAAAATATAAATTTTATATATTTATTAATCACTTTTTTTGATTAAAAAAATTCTAAATAGAATTCGTTACGGATTGTGATAAGGCAAAGCTAGAGAATTCGCTATAGGTGATATCATTGACCTACGATTTGATGTGTCCTCATTTTCCCATGTCCTTTGTTTTTCTTACTTTCTCCGTATTTTCCAAAGGCAACCGTAAAGTGGGTAAGAAGACTAGTGCTTGAAGAAGCGAAGCAAAACAAAAGGCAAAAGTAAAAAGCATCTTTCAAGTGGGGCCACAACCGCGCTTTCGGGTGGAGTAACTATTGGTACGTGGGGAAGCTGGATAGGACAACAGGTAGGACGAGTATGGTGGAGTTGGGTCTACATCTCTGAATTCGTACTGTCATCTACAGCATGAGCTTGGCAAAAGATATGGCCAAAAAGGACCTTAACCCCATCATAGTTAACTATTAACCATTACTGTATTCTATTGTTGTGTTTTTAGTTTTTCTTTTGTGTGCCATGTATGTCTTCCCCCTCTTCTTCTGTGAGATCATGCAACTTTTGAAACTCTAAAATTAAATACCAAATGTTGACTTATCAATTGTCCTCATTAATGGCCAAACACTTCATTCGTTGCGTAAAATGTTATGTTAGGTGGGAAGGAATTGAGTTTTGTAATGATGACACTTAAGTATTATCTTTTAATTATCTTTCCTGCATCATAGTTATAATTTTTAGATATATTATTGTTGATTAAATTTTGGCATGTATTTTAAACTCTAAGTTGCAGCTTTTAGATTTTCGATTAAATTCCGATAATGTCCCTTTATGTCACCATGCTTTGTCATTAATTATATCTTATCAAAGTTTCATGTACTTTGATGTTAATTAAATTCCGTTCAAGCATATTTATTGGTTTCCTTGTGCAACTATGATACATCTTGTTCAGAATCACTACAAAACTTATCTCCTCTTCTAAGAAATCAAATAATAACACTCAATAAAAAGCATTTCATTGCCGATTCCATTTCCAGCGAAACAATTAGTTACTAAAATATATGTGCGTGTATATCCATAGATAGCAATACACAAAAAAGTTGTAAATGTGTAGGCAACATAATGATTTATAACATTCTAATTTGGACACTGCAACTCTCAGTTCAAAAACTCTCCTTCGCATTGTCATGTGGCATTGTTGCCTTTACTTCACCAACACACTACAGTTTGATTAAGGCAGTTCACTTTATCTTTTTCTATTCTCTAAATAAATAAGAAATTGTCTTAAAGATCTCCGCCCATAATACGCAGCACCAAAAGTTGCACACTATGCGACTGAAAATCCAATATTTAGGCATTTTATGCGTCACTCCTTTTTCATAAATTTCAAAAGGATTCCCATGCAGGGGAAAAAAACCATGGACATACCCCATGGCTTTTCCAGCATATACAATTTGCACAAAATCTTTTACTATATCAGTTTCCTATTGCGATCACATCCATTAATTTGTAATAGCCTTTAGTTCAAATTTATCACTTTCCTTTATCAATTACTATAAGGCAAGTTATCTCTCTCATCTTTTAAGTCCAGCTCTTATTTCTATCCCCTAACATATTATTCTTCTAAGTTAGCTCTATTCAATACACGAATAAATCTTTCGCGAATTTCCTTGTAGATGTTTTCTAACGGTACTTGCAGACCCCTTGCATTTCCTAGTTAGGCACTTGTGTCTAGTCATGCACATGGAGCCGAGGACACCTCATCACTACTGAGAATACATTTCAAAGTTCTAATGGCTGACATAGGCAGCAATTCTTGAGACATGGCTAGAGCGTGCAAAGCATTATTCAACATCCTTGAAATATTAGGAGTCTTAGAAAACCAGTCCCGTTATCTTGTGTGAATACTTTAATATCTGCCTAGAATACTCAAAGTACCCTTTAACAATTTTTTGGAGTATCTTTTGTTGTATAGACACATTTATCCACATTTCTATGCATACTGTGTATGAAAGACTTATAGTCATTATATTTCATAGAGGATGTAATAGGAGAAGTAACTCTTCTTGACAGCTCTTCTAGAAAGATGTAATTCTTGTTATCCCTCACGAACTACATGTTTCACGACCATTACTTTAATTATGGTGGGGTTGCTGTTCATCTACCTCTATTGTGTCTCTTATGATGCATTTCTTCTTTTCATTTCTTTGGACTCGTGTCGTCGTTTTGCATTACGAAAACAAAGGAGTCCCGAGGAGGTTCAGTGAAAAGTCCTGAGCAACCAGTCAGCCAGCAGGTGGCAAAGGCGATTCACTAGTTCCCACAAAATCAATCGGCTGCTGAAATTGCCACCCAAAACCAACCAACTTCACCTAATCTAAAGATGTTATTGGCTGGTGGGTGAGTGTCCTTTTCTTAGAACACACCATCAAATGTATATCTTTGCACTATTACTTAAAAGCATGATTTTTTGTCTGCAGGTATTCGGTGCTTTTTAGTCGCACAATTTTTAATAATATATATAGGTACATGCTTTCATATATAATTTTTTTAGGGAAAATATCACAAAAAAAATCTTAAACTTTGCACAAAGTGACGAAAAAATACCTCAAACTTTTTTTGCACCACGAAACACCCCAAACTTTGCAAACCGTGACACATTTACCTCAAACTATTTTTGTGACACAAAAACCCAAACTTTCGTTGTATGACACATTTATCCTAAATCTTAGGGTATTTTGGTTATTTTGCTTTTAAAAACATATTTCTTTTTTTTTTTTTCTTTTCTCTTCCCTCCGCCGGCTCCGGCGGAGGGAAGCCAGCGTTCAGCCTAGGCGAGGGCCGCCCTCGCCGGCGTCGGCCTAGGCGAGGGCACCCCTCACCCGATGCAGGCGAGGGCGACCCTTGTCGGCGTCGGGCGAGGGCCGCCCTAGCTTGCTTTAGGTGAGGGCACCCCTTGCCAGCATCGGGCGAGGGTGCCCTCGCCAGATCCGGTGAGGGAGGCCCTCGCCCAACCTAGGCGAGGACGGCCCTCACCTGGGCCGACGTCGGCGAGGGTAGCCCTCGCCGGACGCCGGCTTCCCTTCGCTGGCTCTGGCGGCGGAGGGAAGAGAAAAAAAAAAAAAAAGTAGAAAAAAGATGAAAATGCCCCTTAATGAAGTAAATGTGTCGCGGTTTGTAAAGTTTGAGGTTTTCGTGGTTCAAAAAAAAATTTGGGTATTTTTGTCATTTTGTGCAAAATTTAGGGTTTTTGATGGCATTTTTCCATTTTTTTATAACTTGTGTTATGGTAGAAAAGTAAAAAGTTGTATATTTCTGCTAAACACATTGCCTCACTTTTCATGTATTATGATCATGAAGCATCAAAGTAAAAGAAAAAAACATGTATATATCTACTATTCAAATAATAAATAGAAAAAACTAAAAAATTGCACAAATACGAATATTACAGAACATAAAGTCCTTCGCAAAAATATCTTTAAGGTGGGGCCAAGGCCCAAGATCATAGTTTGGGGTGAAGATTTTGTCGGTGTGAAGTGAATCTAGAGTGGACAATTGCATACAAAGACAGACAGGACGAGTACGGAGTGCGGCCCACGTTTACGAAGTCTACTGGTACGTGATCGACATAGTCAGAAAGCAACTTAACTTTCCACCATGGTCACCTATGAACGTTACTTTATCATTCTTTTTTTTTTTTTTTTTTAATTCTTTTTGGGTTTTCCGCCACTTTTGTCTCCTTCTTCCTCTTTCCTCCTTTGTATTTTAAAGATAGAGACATGAGGCGCTCTTGGAACTCTAGATATTAAAAGCCAAATGTTAATACGTCTATTATCACTCATTGATGGCCCATCAGCTCATTTATCACATAAAACTTTAGACAAGCACCCACCTCATTTATTGTAAAAGAACTCCTTAAAGATAATATAAGTGCACCATAATAATAGATAATAAATAATATTTGAATGATAAATATCAATTGCAAAACCTACGTCTATATGTATATATTGAAAAAATTTGTAAAGCAATATGTCTAATTAATGTTAAGGAAAGTGGGAATGAATGGAGTTTTATAATGATATAGCTCAATCATTAAGCTCTATTCTATCATATTTTCTCATTATATATATTAGCTTAATAATGATCTCTTCAGCAATGATCCCAATGACAGATTCCATCATTTTTGTTCTCTCTCTGGATTAGAGGATAATTAGTCTAGTGGTTTCAAGTCCATATACTTCTCAGGACATGCATAGCAAGTTCGTGTTGAAGTAGCATTTCCCATCTGTCACGCATGATAGAAGACTAACATTAACTCAATAATGCATTTGGGACCCACCGACATTGATACTTATTTCGCAGATTAGTGTTATCTGACAGTTTCGGACGCCCGAAAGCAAAGGAGAATAGGACCAAGTTGTGAAAGCAAATTGCATCTCCAACGACAAGTAACTTCATTTTTTCCCCAGGCTTCGTTGTGTGTGTGTCTATATATATATATATATATATTAGTTTACTTTCGTTTGGTTACCGTAAAAATGATATGCGATTAACTAGTAACTTATATATGTATGGATATATTGATATATATGTAACACATGTTAGGACAGAAATTATTTCCACTAAAATAGAAAGTTTTATATGCATAGATAACAATAGATTTGTTAACATTCCATTGCCAGCACTAAACCTCTCAATTTAAAACTCTCCTCCGTATCTTCACTTGACATTATTGATATTATTTTACTGAAACCTAATGTTTGATCGAGGAAGTTCTCTCTCCTTGCTAATCCCTCAAATTATTTGCTTCCTATACAGAAAAAATGCTTCTACATTGTTTCTTTCTTCCTTTAATTTTTCATATTCTCTAAATAAATAAATAAATAAATAAAACTACTTTAAAGATCTCTCTCCAATGCAATACAAAAACTTGCACATTTATGTAACGTAAAATTTCAATATTTTGTCATTTTTTTGCACGTCACTTCTTTTTCATAAATATCAAAAGAGTTCTAGATAGGCGCAAAATGACTGGCATAACCTAGTTTTTTCTAGCATATATAATTTGTACAAAATCCCTTACTATTTTTGTTACTTATTGCAATCATATCAATTAGTTTGGAATACCTTTAGTTCAATTTTATAGCTTTTTTAAACAATTATTATAAGACAAGTCATTTGTCTTTATCTTTTGAGTTGGACTCTTATTTCAATCCTCCAACAAATTATTATTCTAATTTAGGTCTATTCAACATACACAATCATATCTTTGCTGGATTTCCTTATAGATGTTTTTTTATGGTACTGGTAAGACAGTAGAAATTCCTAATTGGGCACTCCTAACTAGTCAGTGACACCAGCCAAGCAGACCTCGTCACTACGAATGATGCATTTTGAAGGTCTAATAGCAAACAGTGATATGGATTCTCGAGGCATGGCTAGAATACTCGAAGCATCTTTTAACATCCTTGAAAAATTGAGTCTTAAAAAATCCATCGTGTTTTCATGCGGGAATACTCTAAAACCTGCCTAACCTACGCGAGATACCCTCTTTAACATACTTTTGGGGCATCTTTTGTAGAGTAGACACGTTAGTCTGTGTGCTTTCACGCGGGCAATGTATGAAAGACTAGAAGCCATTATCATTCATAGAGGATGTGATAGTAGGATTAACTCTTCATAATTTTGTTCGACAATATAATTTGTAACTCTTCCAAAAAGAACGAAATTCTTGTCGTCCCTTTCCAACGATTAGTTCCCGACAATCGCTTCGACTATGGTGATGTTGCTGTTCATCTGCCTCTAGTGTCTCTCTAATGCATATCTTTTTTTCCTTTCATTATAGAAACAAAAGAGTTACATGAAGGTTTGACGAGAAGTCCCAAGCACCCGATCTGCCAGCAGGCGATGAAGGTTGTTCGCCAGGTTCCCACTAAAACTAATCGGTTGCTGAAATTGCACCCCTAAACAAATCTTCTCTCTAAAAATATATGAACCTCTTTTGTCAAGACAAACCGATAGATGTATATCCTTGCGTTCTTTGAAGCTTGGGCTTCCTAGTCAACGAGTTTCATAAAACATGTTTTGTCGCGTGCTTTCGCATATGATCTTTTTATAATTTAATGTATGATTTTGTTGACCACGTGCCCTTATTTTCCACGTGTCATTATATCATAAAGCATCTAACTAAAAGGAAGAACGATTTGTATAAATCAATTATTCAAATTAATAAAATATAATAAAAACCAAAAAGGTTACGTATTACAGAGAGATAAGACGTAAGTGGAGTTGGGTCCCACGGCTATTTAATTAGGCCTAGTACTAGGGTTCATGTGTATAAGGAGTGAAGTCATACTACTATCTGCATCATAGACGTACTGCCGTCAGCGACATGAAATTGACAAGAGATGAAGCGTAACAATTGCCAACCGACCGAGATGGTCTAAAAGTAACTTAACTCGACTATGGTTAACTATTAACCATCGCTTTGGGTTCCAAGCCACGACTGTCTTCTTTCTCCTCCTTTGGGTATTTTTGATAGAAAGATCATATGCTTTCCAAGTTCTAGAAATTAGTAATCAAATGTTGACTTATTAATTATCCTCATTAATGACCGATCGCCTTGTTCATTGCATAAAACTTAAAAATAACATAAGCGCATGATAATAATAAAAAAATTTTAAATGAAAAATACTAATAGCAAAACATCCCATTTCACCGTTGCTCCCTGTGTGCGCGCAAGAAAGATTAAGGCTCATTCATATATGTACAGCAAGTTTATGTTCATATATTGTTCTAGAAATATTATATTAAATTAAGACCATATTTATTTCACGAAAAATAAATAATCTAAAATATTTTTTCAATAAATAATAGTTTATATTTATCGAAATAATTAATTAATGAAAAATATTTCAATTATTGATAACGATACATTGGAAACATTTTTGTTGTTTTATTTTCGTAAGCAATACAAACAACATAAAAAAACTCCAAATAATATTAATCATGACATGTTTACTTTAGACTTATTTTTATGACATCAAAAACCCTAATTTTATATCCATGCAATGCATTTAGGGTGCGCATGGCAAGCAACGCTTCTCACGAGGGGAACATTTGGGGAGTAGTTTTTTAGAAATCTTCTTTTCTATTTCTATTCTTGGGACAATTTCTGGGTAAAAAAACCCGTTTGGTAACTACACAAAATTTCTACTCTAGAAATAGAAAAAGAATAGAAATGCGTTTGGTAAAAAACAGTTTATTTTTTATATTTATTTGTTTTTTATTTTTGTTGGCCAATTGTCGCCGGACGCCGCCTCCGCCGCCGACCGACCGCCGCCCGCCGCCGCATGTTGCCGCCGGCCGCCGACCGACCGCCCGCCGGCGGCGGTCGGCCGGCGGTGACATGCGGCGGCGGGCGGCGGTCGACCGGCGGCATCCGGCGGCGACGGCGGCAGTCGGTCGGCGGTCGGCCGGCGGCGGTCGGCGGCGTGCGGCGGCGAGTGGCGGTCAAAGGCGGTCAATGGGCCGTATGCAAGAGAAGAATAAAAAAAAAAAAATTTCATTTATTTCTTAAATTTGTTCCTGCGAAGCAGGAAGAACTTTTTTTACTTTTGGTTTTTGTTCCAAAACTATTCCGGGCTAACTTTTTGTTAGGGAATAAAAAAATAACTTGACGTTACCAAACAGTTCTCTGCTTTTTTTTATTTCGGGGAACAAAAAAACAGAAATTGGGAGAAGTAAAACGTTACCATACGCACACTTACTCTCCCGTCAACATTTTGTCTGATGATTTTCCAATCAAAATGTCATTTTTATTTTACTCAAGCCATATTAGTGCTATGTAAAATCTCATTTGTTTTTGGTCGTCTATGACCCCAGATTTTTAAGGGTGCTCATTATAATAACTTTATGGAGGGTAAATATATCACATAACTATAAATTTAAAAATTTTGATGTCACAATAAATGTTTAAGATAAATATCACAGTGGATAAATTTTGGGTTTTTAACTGCTTTTTACCTTTTAATTAAGTTTTATTCTACTTTACTGTAAAGTAATATATCTAATTAGTTTAAGAAATATGAAAGAACGGAGTCTTCTGATAATGAGACTCAACCATTTAACTGCACACTACCTAACTTTCCTATCATTGATAGATATAAACATAAATACATAGTTCTGGTTTCACAAATGACACATACTATAGCTAAATTTTCTTTGCACTCATTTGTTTGTGTTTCTTAAAACTCAAAAACAATTGTTTACTTTTCTGTAAAATTCAAAATATTAATCAAATGCAAAATATATGCATAATTTGATTTCACAGATGATACACAAAAAGAGAGAACGTAAGAAGAAGGTAATTATGATGATTAGAGTTAACTAAATTTATTAGGACTTGATTGTTTATGCCTTTCAAAATGTAAAAATTCAAAATTTAAAATGTTATTTAAATATTAAAAGATTTTGAAAAAATTATGCCTAAACTACGTATCAAGATTTAATAGTTGTAAAAATTAGACAAGTTTCAAGCCAATAAAAAGTGTAAAAAAATATTCAAGGCAAGACTATAAATTGTGCTAAGGTCCGTGAGAACACAAAACTCGAAATTCGCGGTATCATTGTCCTTCGTTTTGACGTGTCCACTTTTCCCTTGTCCTTTTGTTTTTGCCTTACTTTCTCTTTTTCCAAAGGCAATCATAAAAAGGCAAGACATTTTGTCGGTGATTCCATTGGTACGTGATGATTCTGATTGGACGACGTGTAATATAAGAGATAGGACGAGTATGGCTGAGTTGGGTCCCACGAGTAATCACTAAGGCCTTGCTACTAGGGTTCACGTTTGTGAAGCCGTGCTGCTGTAAGGTTGACAGAGGAGCAGCGTAATAATTACCACGTGACCGACGTGGCTAGAAAGTCACGCGGCTAGAAAGCAATTTAACTCAATCATGTTTAATATTAACCATCACTTTGTTCTTTTGTTTTTGATTTTCTTTTTTGAGCCACGTCTTCTGCGGTCGTCTTTCTTCCTCCCCTACGTTTTTTTAGATGGAGATACCATGCACTTTTGAAACTCTAAAAGTTAATAATCGTTGACTTAATAATTGCCCTCATTAATAGTTTTGCTTTCTTTTAATTGATTCCGGTACGACCATACGAAAGTTGTAAATATCCACAGATGCGCTTCATGAACAGAAGAAAATAAGCTCTTAAGTATATTTTTTTAGATACTCCAAGATTAAATCATAACAATCAGTCTCATTTTTAGTTTTGATCTTATCACTCCTATCACATAGCCTAATTGTCAACACTCCGATTTTCGCACAAGAAAATAGGAGTGACACCACCGTCCTTCAAGAGAAGAGTGAAGTCTCAAACCAATCTCACCATATGCCCATATGAGCCAAAAGTTAATACCAATAAAATATAGCTCAATTATCCACATGTCGAAGCTTTTAAGTCAATTTATTCTTATGGATACCCATAATTTTATTTCTATGATTCTTTACAAAGTTTGGTCATCACCTGCTTGGAGCAAGAGTACGTGGCATTTTACATGCATTTATGGTATGAAAATATGTTTCGAGTTCTAATCAAAGCACTTTAAGTTGTTATAATTGTGGGTAAACATAACTTACGATGAGTTGTTGGTGATGTTGATTGAAGAGATTAGGGGCAACGCATCTCATCACTCCTTTGCGACTGTGCAATGACAAAATCATGTTAAAAGAGAAGTGACTTGAGACCGCACTCATTCAAAGCAACGACTTCCATGGCTTGAACTGAAATAGCCTTTGACCTCAAACCCCTGGGATTTGGCATTGCATGATTTCCACGTTTTATTCGGAGATTACACCTTCCAAAGTAGCAGTTGCAAGAAAAAGAAGTAACTTTCGTACATAAAATGATCTATCTGGATTACTTTCGGGGTCAATCCTTGTTAGGAAATTGTAGTATCACAAGGTCTTTTTGACACATAAACTATATTCAATTAGCCGTAGAGTGAGAATTGAGTGCACAAAGCCGACCCCTCTTGTTATTTGAGTTTTTACAAGCGCAGCTCCTTTTGGCAACTTGCCATATCCATCCAAAACTCTTATTCCCATATTCTTTTCTCCATTAAACTCAATGCAAAGACTACCATATTATATGAAATTTTCATGATTTTTGAAAATATGAAAATTTCTGTTAATGCTCAGAAACTATGAAATTTGTGAAAATCATGGGACATGATTTTCGGGATATCCAGAATTTCTTTAGTTGATCTAGTTAGAATGAATGCGTTATAGTGCACACAATTGGGGTTTTTAATGACTTTTTTTCTAGATCAAACAATATGATTGAGTTTTATTCTAGTTTATTGTAAAGTAATATGTTTAATTAATTTAAGAAAGGTGAAAGACCGGAGTTTTGTTGATAATGTGACTTGGCCATTTAACTATACTCTACCTATCATGGATAGATATGTATATACATACATAATTTTGGTTTCATAAATGACACATAATAGCTGAATTTTCTTTGCGTTCATTTATTTGTGTTTCTTAAAACTCAAAAACAATTGTTTACTTTTCTTCTGTTAAAATTCAAAATATTATTCAAGTGCAAAATATACAACATAATTTGGTTTCACAAATAATAGACAATAAAGTAAAACAAAAGAAGGTAATCATAATGATCAGAGTTACGTGTGTTTTCTTAGGATATATTTGCTTATGCTTTTTAAAATGCAAAAACGAAATTTTAGTATGTTGCTGTCCATCCATCTCTGGTGTCTCTGATGCATTTCTTTTCATTACAGAAACAAGAGAGTTACAGGGAGGGTTTAGCGAAAAGTCTGGAGCAACCGGTCAGCCAGCAAATGGTGAAGGTGATTCACCGGTCTCCACAAAACCAACCGCTGGTTGAACTTGCAGCCCAAAACAAACCTCGTCTCTCTAAAAATATAAATTTCCTTTGTACAAACCACACCTATCGATGCTATTCTTTGAAGACTGACTGTTTGTCTGCAGGTGTTTGGCGCTTTTTAATCACACGATTTTCATAATATATAAATTTTGGCACGTACTTCGTTTACGATTTTTTATAATTATAATTATCCTTTTGCTGAACACATACCCTTACTTTTCACGTGTCATCGTCATACAATTAAAAGAAAGAACGATTTGCATAATTCAACTATTCAAATTAATTAAAAGACCAAAATAATTACACGATACACAGACAGAGAGGATGAGCGTGGTGAGGAGCCACGGCTAATCAGTGAGGCCTAATATCAAGATCCACGTGTCTGAAGTCGTACCGCCATCTACAGCATCAGGTTGACAGGAGACCAAGCATAAAAGTTGCCATGTGACTGATATGGCCAAAAAGTAACTTAACTCGACTCGACCCGACCATGGTTATCTATTAAACTTCTAATTATCATTCCTTAATGGCCGACCATTTATTATACAAAAAAACCCTCTTAAAGATAGTATAAGTGCCCAATAATAATAGATAGTTAAAAATATTTAAATGACAAATACCAATTGCAAAACCTACATATATATATATATATATATATATATATGAAAGATTACATCCAATTTAATAAACAAGGTAAGTCGATGTATAGTTTAGAAAACGTCATCTTAGATTCAACGCGATGTTTAAGTTTTTTCTGCTTTATTTTAAAGCAATATGCCTAATTAATGTTAATAAAAGTGAGAAGGACTGGAGTTTTGAAATGATATATCTCAACCATTAGGCCCCATTCTTACTTTCTTATATATGTAGTATGGTGGGAATGATATAGCTCAACCATTAGGCCCATTCTATCTTACTTTCTTATGTATATATGTATAGTATGGTTTCCCAAATGACGCACGATACAATAGCACAGAAGAAGGTAATCATAATCATTAAAGTTTGCTAAGTTTTATTAGAATGTTTATTTATGCTTTTGAAAATGCAAAAAACTAAATTTTATATTGTTATTCAAATACTAAAGAATTTTCAAAAATTATGTACAAATTAAGCATGAATAAGTGTTGTGAAAATTTCAAATGTTTTAAGCCAAATACATTTAAAATTTCGTTCAATATAATATTAGATTAAATATATATTTATTATATAATATATATCAACACAGCCCTTCATATTTTGTTGAGGTTTGGGAGAAGGCAGAACTCGAAATTCATTACGGCTGGTATCATTGTCCTGTGATTTGATGTGTCTTCTTTTTCTTTTTTACTTTTTTTCTCATCTTTTTACAAGTGCAACCATAAAAAGATAAAGATAAGAATGAATATCACAAAAAACATATATTTACGATAAATTTATGCTAAACAAAAATTTCAACTAATAAATTCACTCACGAAAAAAATACAAATTTATATGGTAAAACTCCACACATATATGTCTGTCAACTATAACGTATTTAATTTGATAATAAAATTTAATAAAAATTAACGAAAGATAGATTTATCGTACATTAAATTAATTTAGAATAAATTGATCATATATATCAATTTAGATTTTTTTGAATATTTACTCTAAAGAGAATTTGTTTGGTAAAAGCAAAGCAAAACAAAAAATAGTGAGAAAGAGCATCTTTCACATGGGGCTGCGATCACACTTTGGGGTCAAAGATTCTGCTGGTACCTTGCAAAGCTGGATCGGACAACGTGTTCAAAGACAGATAGGACGAGCATGATGAGTTGGGTCCTATGGCTATCACTAAGGCCTAAGCTAGGGTCCACATCAATGAAGCCATACTACGATGTACAGCGTGGCGTTGACAGAAGATTTGGCCAAAAAAATGACGTAACTCTACCATGGTTCATTAGCAACCATCACTTTCCTCTTTTGATTTTTTTTTCTTTCTACTTTTTGTGCCACGTTTGTCTTCTTCCCCTAAGGCCTATGACTATCACTAAGGCCTAAGCTAGGGTCCACATCAATGAAGCCATACTGCGAATGTACAGTGTGACGTTGACAGAAGACTTGGCCAAAAAATGACTTAACTCTACCATGGTTCATTAGCAACCATCACTTTGCTCTTTTGTTTTTTTTTTCCTTTTTGTCTTCTTCCCCTCGCCTCCACGTTTTTTCAGAGAGGGACACCTTGTTTTTTAAAACTGTGGAAAGTAAGGACGTATTTGATAATACTTCTAATTTTTTATCTTCCTATACTTTTGCTTTCTAAAACAGGAAAAAAAATTGAAAATTATTTATGTATATCAGTTAATTTTTTTTTGGAATAAATTAGTAGCCAAGATAAATTTAGAATAAAAATAAATAGGAAAAATATTTACTTTTCTATTCTCAATAACAAAAGGAGGTATAATGTTATTTTAGAGAAACAAGCTCATTATAATCTAATATTTGTCTTTACACAATTGATACAAGATCTAGGTGAGACCCACATTTAGGCTAGGTCTCCTAACCCAATAAGAGTCGCCATTTTTCAATTTAAAAAAAATTTAGAAATTAAATTTTGAATAGTTCTACTAGATTTTAGTATTAATTACAGTTTAGAATTAGTTTGGCATAAAAAAATAAAAAAAATATTATGATGAAAATTGGATTCACAATTAAACAGCTCTTGGGACTTTACCATATTAATTTTTTTTTATTGCCGTTTTCTTTTAGAAACAATGTTAAGTTGCAATAGCTTGACAACTTGGCTGAGAGAAGATTGTCTTCTTCCCTTAAGATGTTATTGGAGACATCTTTTAAAATCATCTGTAATTTTGTTCTTAGAAAATTAAATGGCTTGAAATGAGTCTTTCGTGTTACAATTTAGATCGTGTTCATAGCAGTCGAACAAGCTTGTGCTACATGAATTTTTGATGTCATTTGCTTGAGATTTGTCTATTATGAGTTATTTCGTGATTGCCCACACCACCAAGCAATATTTAAGTTCAAAAGGTCTGTGCACTTGTTTATTGTAACTTCTAGAGATTTACTATCAACCTCCTCATATTGTGGGTTATAGATTACTAAAACTCTTTGCTATCAATTCCAGCTATCCATCTTTGACTAATTATTATGTTGAATTTTCTAAGCCATTTTAGAATATTTTCATTAGTTGAATCTTTATAAAAATCCAATTTTATGCAAATGTGAATTATTAAATCTCTGTTGACATTTTTTTAATTAAATGAAAAAATTAAAAATAATTTTTTAATTGTATCAAATGTATTTTTATTTTTTATTTTAATAATAAAAATTTTATATAGTTACTTCACGCATTATTTTATTAAAAATGAAAAAAAAAAAAATTTTGATAGGAATCGTTTTCGGCTTGTGATAACGCGAAGCTAGAGAATTCACTAGAGGTGGTATCATTGTGCCACGATTTGACGTGTTCTCAGTTTCCCTATCCTCTTTGTTCTTACTTTCTCCTCTTTTTTTTTTTTTTTTTCCAAAGGCAACCATAAAGTGGGTCAAAGACTACGTGCTTGGAGAAGCAGAGCAAAACAAAAAGCCGAGTAAAAAGCATCTTTCAGGTGGGAACACGACCGCACTTAAGGGTGGAGCAACTATCGGTACGATAGAGTTGGATCCACATCTCTGAATTCGTACCGCCATCAAGTTGACAGAAGACATGGCCATAAAGGAAGTTAACTCATCATGGTTAACTATTAACCACCGCTGTATTGTATTGTATTGTTTTGTTTTTTTTTCTTTTTTGTGTGCCATGTATGTCTTCCCCCTCTTCTTCTGTGAGATCATGCACTTTTCAAACTCTATAAATTAAATATCAAATGTTGATTTATTAGTTGTCCTCATTAATACCAGCCACTTCATTCGTTACATAAAACTTGAAGATAAAATAAGTGCGCGATAATATTAGATAATAGAACGTACTCAAATGATAATTAATATTATGAAAATTTTTAAATTAATACTTATAATAAATTTATCATAAATTAATTTTTTGATCACTAAAACTTCTAAATTAGGATACTCTTGACAAATTGACTTTAGACTGATTTTTTTATCTTTAAAAATTTTAAATTATTATATTTATGATAAATTTATACTTTAAATTTGATTAATACTATAAAAATCCACACATTAGTTCACTTGTGACAAACAAAGTGTAAAACCTCAAATCAGTACGTCCATCTGTTATGTTTTATCCAACTTAGTAATTTGATAATAAAATTTAATGAAAATAATAAAAAATAAATTTATCAAAGATATTTTGAATTTTTTTGCTATTAAAAAATTAGTTTGAAGTAAATTTATTTTATATGTACGAATTTAAGAATTTTTCATGTTGTTAACCCTTAAAATGATAGATACTAATAGCAAAGCATTCCATTTCATCAGTGCTCCCTGTGCGTGTAAACAAGAAAGATGACAAAACCACTAAAAAAAATTTAAATTATATTGTTTTCTTGCGGGGATACTCTAAAACCCGCCTAACCCACGTAGAGAATGTGATAGGAGGAGTAACTCTTCATAACTTTGTTCAATAATATAATTTGTGACTCTTCCAAAACGAACGTAATTCTCGTCGTCCCTTTCCAATGATTTGTTCCACGACGATCGCTTCGACTATGGTGATGTTGCTGTTCATCTCCCTCTAATGTCTCTCTAATGCATATCTTTTTTCTTCTATTATAGAAACAAAAGAGTTACATGAAAGTTTGGCGAGAAGTCCCGAGCACCCAGTCTGCCAGCAAGCGATGAAGGTTGTTCGCTGGATTCCCACTAAAACTAATCGGTTGCTGAAATTGCACCCCAAAACAAACCTTCTCTCTAAAAATATATGAACCTCCTTTGTCAAGACGAACTGGAAGATGTATATCCTTGCGTTCTTTAAAGCTTGGGCTTCCTAGTCGTACGATTTTCATAAAATATGTTTTGTCGCATGCTTTCGCATATGATCTTTGTATAATTTAATGCGTGATTTTGTTGAGCACGTGCCCTTACTTTCCACATGTCATTATATCATAAAGCATCTAACTAAAAGGAAGAACGATTTGTATAAATCAATTATTCAAATTAATAAAATAAAATAAAAACCAAAAAGGTTACATATTACAGAGAGAGATAAGCTAGTACAGTGAAGTTGGGTCCCACGGCTATTTAGTGAGGCCTAGTACTCGGGTTCATGTGTATAAAGAGTGAAGACGTACTACCATTTGCATCTGGGACGTACTGTCATATGCACCATGAAGTTGACAAGACATGAAGCGTAATAATTGCCAATTGACCAATAGGGTCTAAAAGTGACTTAACTCCACTATGGTTGATTATTAACCATTGCTTTGGGTTCCAAGCCACGACCGTCTTCCTCCTCCTCCTTTGCGTATTTTTTATAGAAAGACCATTTGCTTTCCGAGCTCTAGAAATTAATAATCTAATGTTGACTTATTAATTATCCTCATTAATGACCAATCGCCTTGTTTTTGTTGCATAAAAACTTAAAGATAACATAAGTGCATGATAATAATACATGTTAGGAAGTTTTTAAATGAGAAATACTAATAGCAAAACATCCCATTTCATCGTTGCTCCCCGCGTGTGTACACAAGAAAGATTTAAGGCTCATTCATATATGTACGGCAAGTTCATGTTCATATATTATTCTATAAATATTATATTAGATTAAAATCTTATTTATTTCACGAAAAATAAATAGTTTGCAATATTTTTCAATAAATAATCCCTTATATTTATTGAAATAATTAATCAATGGAAAATATTTCAATCATTGATAACAATACATTGATAATATTTGTGTTCTTTTATTTTCATAAATGATACAAGTAATCATTTTTCTCCCAAATTCTTTTTATGACATAGAAAACTCCAAATTATATTCACCATGAGACCTTTGCTCTAAACTTAATTTTGTGACAACAAAAGTCTTAATTTTATATTCATGTGATGCATTTACTCTCTGTCAATATTTTGTCGAATGATTTTCCAACCAAACCATCATTTTTATTTTATTTAAGCCACGTTGGTGCTACGTCAATCTCGTTTGTCTTTTGTCATCTATGACGCTAGATTTTTAACTATGCTCATTATAAGAACTTTATGGAGGATAAATATATCACATGGGAAGAAATTTAAAATTTTTGATGTCACAAAAATGTTTAAGATAAAAATCATAGTGGATCAAATTTTGGGTCTTTAATGGCTTTTTCCCCTTAGATTGAGTTTTATTCCACTTCATTGTAAAGTAATATATCTAATTAGTTAAAGAAATATGAAAGAACGGAGTAGTCTGAGAGTGAGACTCAACCATTTAAGTGCACTCTACCTAACTTTCCTATCATTGATAGATATAAAACATAAATATAGTTCTGATTTCACAGATGACACATAATAGCTGAATTTTCTTAGCACTCATTTGTTTGTGATTATTAAAACTCAAAAATAATTGTTTACTTTTCTGTAAAAATCAAAATATCATTCAAATACAAAATATATGCATAATTTGGTTTCACATATAATACACAATAAAATAGAACGTAAGAAGATAATTGTGATGTTCAGAGTTAACTAAATTTTCTTAAGACTTTGATTGTTTATGCCTTTTAAAATGCAAAAACTCAAAATTTAAAATGTTATTTATATATTAAAAGATTTTGAAAAAATTATGTCTAAACGGTTGTGAAAATTTGACAGGTTTCAAGCGAACAAAAAGTGTAAAAACTTGGTCAAGCCAAGATTATATTGTGCGGAGGCTTGTGAGAGCACAAAATTCGAAATTCACGGTATCATTGTCCTCCGATTTGACATGTTCACTTTTCCCTTGTGTTTTTGTTTTTTTTTCCTTACTTTCTCTTTTTCCAAAGGCAATCATAAAAAGGCCAGATAGCTTTGTCGGTGATTCCGTTGGTACTTGGTGATTCTGACCGGACAACGTGTAAGAAAAGAGAGAGGATGAGTAGGGTGGAGTTGGGTCTCACAAGCATTTACCAAGGCCTGGCTACTAGGGTTTATGTCTGTGAAGCCGTGTGGTCGTAAGTTTGACAGAGGAGGCAGGATAGTAATTACCATGTGACCACGTGGCCGGAAAGCAACTTAACTAATCACGGTTAATATTAATCATCAATGTGTTCTTTTGTCTTTGATATTTTTTTTGGGCCACGTCTTACCTCCTGCTCTGTGGTCATCTTTCTTTCTCCTCCTCCGCGTTTTTTAGATGGAGAGACCATGCGCTTTTGAAACTCCAGAAGTTAATAATCGTCGACTCGCTAATTGTCCTCATTAATAGTTTTGCTTTCTTTTAATCGGTTCCAGTACGACCATACAAAAGTTGTAAAAATATCCATAGATGAATTTCATGAACCGAAAAAAAATATGATCTAAGTATATTTTTGTTGGATTCTCCAAAACTAAATCATAACAATCAGTCTCATTTTTAGTTTTGATTTTATCCCTCCTATCACATAGCGTAATTGTCACATTCCAATCTCCGCACGAGAAAATGGGAGTGACACAGTGGTCTCTTAAGAGAAGAACGGAGTCTCAAATCAACCTCGCCACATGCTTATATGGGCCAAAAGCTAATACCCATAGAATGTAGCTCAATTATCCGCATGAGGAAGCTTTTAAGTTACTTTATTCTTATATCATATATATCTACGATTCTTTACAAAGTTAGGTCATCACCTGCTTGAAGCAAGAGTACATGGCACTTTACATGCATCTATGGTGCGAAAATATGTTTCAGGTTCTAATCAGAGTACTTTAAGGCTCCGTTCGTTTCGCATAAAATAATTTATGAGAAAACGTTTTCCGGATTTTCCGATGTCCGTTTCATGGAAAATGAATTCATTAGGAAAATGTTTTCCATCAAAAGAAAAAAAGTCTTCTAAAGTAAGAGAAAATGTTTTCCACTTCCTCATTTGATCTCTCTTATCTCACACCTATACAAATCTTCACTTTCTCCTCTAATTTCTTCTTCCTTTTTTTTATTCGAATTATTTTTTAGTTTTATTTTTCTTTTTAATTTGAATTATTTTTAATTTCCTTTTTCTTTTCTTTTTCTTTTATTTTTATTTTTTCTTTTATTTGTTTCCCATCTTCTTCTTTCTTGGCTACCATCGAATCGAAACCTCAAACTCATCGATCTTAAACTCGCGCTCGTTGATCTGGCGAGCCTCAACTTGGCACTTGTGCTCGTTAATTTTATGAATGGAAAATATTTTCCTTACCGATCTTTACCAAAAAAAAAATATTTTCCTTACCGAATACCGGAAAATATTTTTTGAAACACTTTCAGATTTTAGCCGAATACTGGAAAATATTACTATTTTCCTAGAAAATGACTTCCGAGAAAATATTTTAGGAGATGGTTACATTTTTTGCGAAATGAACGGACCCTAAGTTGCTATAATTCAATGTAAACATAACTTACGATAAGCAGTTGGTGATGTTGATTGAAGAGATTAGTGGTGGCATTGTTGCTTTTACTTTACCAACATACTACAGTTAGATTAAGGAAGTTCTACTCTCTAAATAAATAAAAATTTGTCTTAAAGATCTCTACCCATAATACACCAAAAGTTGCACATTATGCAACTTAAAATCCAATATTTAGGCATTTTATGCATCACTCCCTTTTCATAAATTTCAAAAGGATTCCCGTGCAGGGGCAAAACCATGGACATACCCCATGGTTTCGGCATATACTATTTGCACAAAATCCTTTAGTATATCAGTTTCCTATTGCGATCATATCCATTAGTTGTAATAGCCTTTAGTTCAAATTTATCACTTTCCTTTATCAATTACTATAAGGCAAGTTATCTCTCTCATCTTTTAAGTTCGGCTCTTATTTCTATCCCCTAACATATTATTCTTCTAAGTTAGCTCTATTCAATACGCAAACAAATCTTTCGTGAATTTCCTTGTAGATGTTTTCTAACAGTACTTGGAGACCCCTGCATTTCCTAGTTAGGCACTTGTGTCTAGCCATGGACACCGAGCCAAGGAGACCTCATCACTACTAAGAATGCATTTCAAAAGGTCTAATGGCTGATACAGGCGGCAATTCTTGAGACATGGCTAGAGTGTGCAAAGCATTATTTAACATCCTTGAAATATAAGGAGTCTTAGAAATCCAGGCTTGTTATCTTGTGTGAATACTTTAATATCTGCCTAGAATACTCGAAGTACCCTTTAACAATTTTTGGGAGTATCTTTTGTTGCGTAAACACATTTATCCATATTCCTATGCATACTGTGTATGAAAGACTTGTAGTCATTATATTTTATATAGGATGTGATAGGAGAAGTAACTCTTCTTGACAACTCTTCTAGAAAGATGTAATTCTTGTTTTCCCTTACCAACTACATGTTTCACGACCATTACTTTAATTATGGTGATGTTGTTGTTCATCTACCTATGGTGTCCCTCTTCTAATGCATTTCTTCTTTTCATATCTTTGGACTCGTGTCGTAGTTTTGCATTACGGAAACGAAAGAGTTGCGAGGAGGTTCAGTGAAAAGTCCCAAGCAACAAGTCAGGCAAAAGGCAATTCGCTAGTTCCCACAAAATCAACCGGCTGCTGAAATTGCCACCCAAAACCAACTTCACCTAATCTAAAGATGTTCTTGGCTGGTAAGTGAGTGTCCTTTTCTCAGGACACCCAATCAAATTTATATCTTTGCACTATTACTTTAAAGCATGATTTTTTGTCTGCAGTGTACGGTGCTTTTTAGTCGCACAATTTTTAATAATATATAGGTACATACCTTCATATATAATTTTTTTATAACTTGTGTTATGGTAGAAAAGTAAAAAGTTGTATATTTCTGCTAAACACATTGCCTCACTTTTCACATATTATTATCGCGTAACATCTAAGCAAAAGAAAAAAACGACATGTATATATCTACTATTCAAATAAATAATAGAAAAAAAGCAAAAAATAAGGCACTATACGAGTATTACAGAAAGTCCTTCGCAAAAATATCTTTTAGGTGGGGCCGAGGCCCGAGATCTCGAGATCACAGTTTGGGGTGAAGATTTTGTCGGTGTGAGGTGAATCAGGAGTGGACAATTGCGTACAAAGACAGACAGGATGAGTACGGAGTGGGGCCCACGTTTACGAAGTCTACTGGTACGTGATCGACATAGCTAGAAAGCAACTCAACTCTCCTCCACCATGGTCCCACGGCTATTTAGTTAGGCCTAGTACTAGGGTTCACGTGTATAAAGAGTGAAGATGTACTACTATCTGCATCATGGACAGGGTGTAAAAGTAACTTAACTCGACTATGGTTAACTATTAACCATCGCTTTGGATTCCAAGCTACGACTGTCTTCTTTCTCCTCCTTTGAGTATTTTAGATGGAAAGACCTTATGCTTTCCTTGCTCTAGAAATTAATAATCAGATGTTGACTTATTAATCATCCTCATTAATGACCGATCGCCTTGTTCATTGCATAAAAATTAAAGATAATATAAGTGCATGATAATAATAAATAATAGAAAGTTTTTAAATGATAAATACTAATAGCAAAACATCCCATTTTCATTGTTGCTCTGCACGTGTGTACAAAAGAAAGATTATGGCTCGTTCATATATGTACGGCAAGTTCATGTTCATATATTGTTCTATAAATATTATATTAGATTAAGACCTCATTTATTTCCGAAAAATAAATCATTTGAAATATTTTTAATGAATAATCTCTTATATTGATTGAAATAATTAATCAATCGAAAACATTCAATTATTGATAACAATAAATTGATAATATTTTTTTTTTTTTTTCATTTTTATAAGTGATATAATCAATCATTTTTATCCCGAATTCTTTTTACGATATAAAAACTCTAAATTATATTCACCATGGCACATTCACTTTAAACTTATTTTTGTGACATCAAAAACCCTAATTTTGTACTCATGTGATGCATTTACTCTTCGTTGATATTTTGTTGGATGATTTTCCAATCAAAATGTCATTTTTATTTCACTCAAGCCATGCTGGTACCATGTCAATCTCGTTGGTACTAAAAAAGAACTATTTTTGAAAAAAAAAAAACTGTTCCCGACAAAAAAAGATTACCATGCGCACCCTTAACTGCACTGTACCTAACTTTCCTATCATTGTTAGATACAAACATAACTACATGGTTCTGGTTTCACAAATCACTTAGAACAACTAAATTTTCTTAGCACTCATTTGTTTTTTATTTGTTATTTATTTATTTTTTTTATTTTGATGACCTAAGAACCATCGTTGGCCGGCAGTCTAGACGTAAACCTGGGTGAATTGAGCTGCCACCACAGACCTAGTTACGTTTGAGTCCCGCGAACGCGACGCCTTCGGGATTCGAACTCCTCCCCTTCGTGAGGGGGAGAAAGCACGAAGCCAGCTGTGCTCGCTGGCGATGGTAGCACTCATTTGTTTGTAAAAAATTGTTTACTTTTCTGTTAAAATTCAAAATATTATTCAAATACAAAATATATACATAATTTAATTTCATAGATGACGCACAATATAATAGAATGAAAGAAGGTAATCATGATGATCAGAATTAACTAAATTTTCGTAGGATGTGTTTGTATATATGCTTTTTAAAATGTAAAAACTAAATTTTTAAATGTTATTTGAATAATAAAAGATTTTGCAAAAATTATGCCTAAATGATTTAACATCCGTGAAAATTCGATAGGTTTCAATCCAAAAGAAGTGTATATTATATATATATAGCCGAGGTTCATGAGAGCACAAAACTCGAATTTCACGGTGTTATTGTCCTCCGATATGATGTGTCCACTTTTTCCCTCGTCCTATTTTTTCCTTACTTTATCCTTTTTCCAAAGACAACCATGAAATGGTAAGAAAACATGTTGGTTATTCCATTGGTACGTGGAAATTATGGATTAGACAACGTTTAATAAAAGAGATAGGATGAGGAGGGTGGAGTTGGATCCCACGAGCATTCACTAAGACCTAACTACTGCTGGGGTTCGCGTTTGTGAAGCCGTACTGCCAATACTGCCATAAGGTTGACAGGAGAGGCAGCATAATAATTACCACGTGACTGACATGGCCAGTATTGGTTATTCCATTAGTGCGTGGCGATTTTTGATTGGACAACATGTAATAAAAGGGATAGGATGAGGAGGGTGGATTTGGGTCCCACGAACAACATGAGAAAATATTCAGTGCTCACTTACTGCCACGTCATATGATGACGTGGCACGCATTTTTTACCGAAGCCCAATTACAAATCGACACGTGTAAATGACCTGGACAAATATAAAAAATAAAAAATCTAGCTGGAATTTTCTCTCTCTTCCTCTCTCTCTTCCCCATCTCCGCCGTTCACAGCCGCCGACGACCACCGGCAAGCTCCCCCATCTCCTCCATTCACAACCACCGACGACCGCCGGCGAGTTCTTCTCTGTCCTCAGCCGCTCATCCACGCCCCCACCATCTCGTTGTCCTCGTTAGATTCATCCAGATTTCCAGATTCGTGGAGAGTAAATCAACCTCTTCATCTTCGCTCGCGGCCAAAGCTCGACGGAGGGTTTAGATGACCCGGACCATGGAGCCTTGGCCGCGAGAACCCAGATTTTCAAATTTATGGAGCCTTGGCCGCGAGCGGTTTAGACGACGCCGACGGAGCCTTGCCGCAAGCGCCCAGACTTCCAGATCTGGAGCCCCAAAAGACATTGCACTGGGATCCTTCTCACCACCCGGCTACCTCCACCTCGTATTGCTGCAACAATCGACTTGAACAGCAGAGAGAAGATGAACCCAGATCTGTACTTTTTTTTTTTTCATGGTCTGCTGATGATGTCTGCTTGGAGAATAAAAAATTAGGGAGATTTATTATTTTTGCTCCGTCCTGTGAAAATCCCCTTCCACGGAACGTATAGGTTCCAAGGGAAATCCTGCCTTGCCCATGCTTTCCTTACTAGTGTTGTTCTTGCTTCGTGTGCTCATGGCTCCAGATCTAGCCACGGACGAGCCACCGCGAGCAATGTGTGCTCGTTGGTAGCGCAGCTGCGAGCCGCCACGACAACAGACGGAGTGGTTCGGCCATGGTCACCGGTGGAGTGGCTCAGCCATGGCTTCCGGCGGAGTCGTCGGCGCTCTCGAAATTCTGGAAATCCGAGACCCATGCCACCGGCGAAGTGCTGGGAACGGAGTAGAAGAGAGAGAAAAAAAGGAGTGAGTTTTTTATTTTTTATTTTATGTCCACGTCATCAACAGGTGGCAATTTGTGATTGGCTTTCAGTAAAAAATGCGTGCCACGTCATCATATGATGTGGCAGTAAGTGAGCACTGAATATTTTCTCGTCATTCACTAAGGTCTAACTACTATCGAGGTTCACGTTTGTGAAACCGTACTACTAGCACTGCCCTAAAGTTGACAAAAGAGGCAGTATAACAATTACCATGTGACTGACATGGCCATACAGTAACTTAACTCAATCATGGTTAATATTAACCACAATGTGTTCTGGTGTCTTTGTTTTTTTGCGCCATGCCTTTCCTCTTCCTCAACGGTTTTTTTTTTTTTTTTTTGGTCGTGGTAAATCCTCAGCATTTTTTTTTTAGATAGAGAGACAATGCACTTTTGAATATTTAGAAGTTAACAATCGTTGACTTACTAATTTCCTCATTAGTAGTTTTGTTTTCTTTTGGTCGATTCCAGTACGATTATACAAAAATTATAGATATCCATAGACAGGCTTCATGAGCCGAAGAAAATATGATCTGAGTAAATTATTTTGGATACTCCAAGACTAAATCATAGCAATCAATCTCATTTTTAGTTTCGATCCTTCTCTCTCATCACATAGCGTAATTGTCACACTCCAATTCTCACACAAGAAAATAGGAGTGACGTGACGGTCTTTCAAGAGAAGGATGAAGCCTCAAACCAATCTCGTCACATACCTATATGGGCCCAAAATAGAAATAGCCCAATAATCTAGACATCAGAGCTTTTAAGTTCCCTTATTCTTATAGGTACCCATCATCTTATTTCTACAATTTTTTTTCGACCAAAAAAAAAAAATCTTATTTCTACAATTTTTTACCAAGTTAGGTCATCACCTGCTTGAAGCCAGAGTACATGGCATTTTCAATGCATCTATAGTGCGAAAATATGTTTCAGGTTCTACTCAAGTCACTTTAAGTTGCTACAATTCAAGTTAAACATAACTTACAACAAGCAGCCAATTGGTGTTGTTGATTGAAGAGACAAGTGATGAAGCATTACACTTTGTGATTGTGCAATGACAAAATCACATTCAAAGAAAATTGATGTGAGACTTGAGAAAGATATGAAATGAATTATCCACGCTCATTCAAACTAGTGACATCCATGGCTTGAAGAGAAATAGCCTTTGACCTCGAACCTCTGGGATTTGGCATTGTGTGATTTCGACATTTTGTTTGGAAATTATAGCCTTCCAAATTAGCGGTTGCAAGGAAAAGAGTAATTTCTGCACATAAATACAATCTATTTGAGTTACTTTTGAGTTCGATCCTTGTTAGGAAATTGTAGTATCACATGAGGTCTTTTCAAAGACATAAAAACCACTAGTTTCAATTATCCGTAGAGTGAGACCTTTCGGTAGCTTGCCTGATCCATCCAAAAGTCTTATTGCACAGCGTAAAGACTACTGTGTTAAACTCAGAAATTATGAAAATTGTGAAAACCATGGAATATGGGTTTCAAGATATCCAAAAAAAATTTAGTCCTAGGGTTTTTTAATGACTCTTTTCCTAGGTTAAACAAGATGATTGAATTTTATTCTACTTTATTGTAAAGTAATATGTTTAATTAATTTAAGAAAGGTGAGAGAATTGAGTTTTGTGATAACGTGACTCAATCATTTAACTGTGCTTTACCTTTCCTATCATGGATAGATATGTATATACATAAGGAGTTTTGGTTTCACAAATGACGCATAATAGCTGAATTTTGTTAGCACTCATTTGTTTGTGTTTCTTAAAACTCAATAACAATTGTTTGCCTTTTTGTTAAAACTTAAAATATCATTCATGTACAAAGTATACAAATAATTTGGTTTCACAGATAACATACAATAAAATAAAATCAAGGAGGGTAATTATGAGGATCAGAGTTAATTGAGTTTTCTTAAGACTAGTTTGTTTATGCTTTCTAAAATGCAAAAAGTAAATTTTAAAATGTTATATAAATGTTAAAAGATTTTGAAAAAATTATGCATAAACTACAAGTCAAGATTTAATGGATGTGAAAATTCGATAGGTTTCAAGCCACAAAAAAGTGTAAAAACTTGTTCTAAACAAGATTATATATAAATATATATAATAACACAGATTTTTGCTGAGGTTAGTGAGAGGGTAGAGGTTTAAATTCACCACAGGTGGTATCATTGTCCTACGATTTGATGTGTCTTCTTTTTTCCTTTTCCTTGTTTCTCTTTTTTTGTCAAATGCAACCATGAAAAGGATAAGATAACGTGTTGGTGATTTCCTTATTACGCGGCAACTCTAGATTGGATAACTTGTACTAGAAGATAGATAAAATGAGTACAGCGGATTGCGTCCCACGACTATTTACTAAGGTTTAACTAGTGGGATCCACGTCTAAGAGGTTGTACGACCATCTACAACATAAGGTTGACAAAAGAGGAAGCATAATAATTGCTATGTGACCAACAACCAACAAGTAACTTAATTCAATCATACTTAATTATTAACCATCGCTTTGTTCTTTTGTTTTAAGATTTCTCGTGAGTCACGTCTTTCCTTCTCCTCATCTGGGTGTCAAAAAGAGAGCATGCGCTTTTGAAGTTTTAGAAATTAATAATCAAATCTTTGAGTTATTAAATCGTCCTCATTAATTAGTGAGCTTTCATTCAGTCTATTTCAATATGATGAAGCAAAAATCGTAAAGATGAATAGATGGGCTTCAACAACTGAATAACATATAATCTCAATAATAAGTCTTGGATACTCCAATGGCCAAAGGCTAACACCAAAAGAATATAGCCCAATGTCCACATGTCAAAGCTTTTAAGTGACTTATAAATATCCACCGTTTTGTTTTTACAGCTCTCTGTGAAGTTGGGCCATTCCAACTTGAGTTTTGCTATGTAAATATCAGATATGCAACTTATCGACTCATTGTATCACTTGCTTGAAGTAGGAGTATGCATCATTTTCCATTCGCATATGGTGCAAAAATATGTTCTAAATTCTAATCCGGTCATTTCAAGCTACTACAATTCAAGGTAAACAAGCTTACGAGATGTAGCTAGTTAGTGTTGTTGGTTGAAGAGACAAGTGGTGATGCATCTCATCACTCCTTATGGTAAAGGTGCAATGACACAATCGCTTTGGAAGAAAAGTGACTTGGGACTTAATAAGATATGAAACAAAATATCCGCACTCATTCAAAGGTTTGGGTCTAGCAAATATCGATGATGAAATTCTTTTAGGGGGTAGATTTTTATATTCCAAACCATAAAGGGAATTTCGTAATATGGAAAAAAGAGAAGAAAAAGATGAACATTCGGATTATTTTGAGAAAGCAAGAAACAATTTTGGGAGGTAACTATGGAACTTGTCTTGCAATAGCTTGGCTTATCGCCTTCTTATGCTCCTAGGATTGGCATTTGCCATTATCACCCCAAACCAAAGAGAGGGCAGAGAGGATGGCGACGCTGGAGGTCCAAGGCTCGCCAGGGAGTGTCCTTCACCGCTGGAAAATCGCTCTAAATGGCAATATCCATGGCTTGAACTAATATTTCCTTTGACATCGAATCCTTGGGATTGGGTATTGCGTGATTTCAACGTTTCATTTGGAATTTACACCCTTCCAAAGTTGCGTTTGCTGGCTAGAATAAAAGCGTAATTTTCTTACATAAACACAGTCAGTTTGGATTACTTTCAGGGTTGATCCTTGTTACTAAATTGTAGTCTTTCCAACAACACAACAATCTCTAGATTTGATTATCCACAAAGTGAGAATTGAATGCATGAAGCGGACACCTCTTGTAATCTGGGTTTTTACGAGCATAGTTCCTTCCAACAGTTGCCTGGTCCATCCACAGGTCATATCGCGACATCAATTTCTTTGTTAAACTCAATGCAAAGACTACTATGTTATGTAAAATTTTCATGATTTATGAAAATATAGAGATTATGAAAATTGTGCAAATCATGGAATATGGCTTTCTGAATATCCAAAAAATTTCAAGTCGACCTACTTAGTTCGAATATAGGTAGTGGTTGTGGAAAATTCTAATTCCTCTGAAAAGTTCGGTGCAATTATTGAAGAAAAAGAGTTAGCCCACTCAACAATGGAAAGATCTAATTTTTTCAGTTTTCTGAAAAGTAAAATAAACTAATTTCCGCAAAGAATGATTACTTAAGATGATTGAAAGAGTCAAATATTTGTTGGGTCATGGGGTGCGTGTTGGGGCCATGGGCTTGAAATTGAGTCACGGAGGGCATTTACATAATATTTGTCTGAAACGGGCTTTTGAGCCCAAGTGCACTAAGCCAATGTTTAGGGACGGAGGAAATCGACGTTGAGTTGTGTGGCTTGAATTAGCGACTTCTTGCCACTTCCATATTTTGTAAAAATTGCATGACATGATTTGCCGAGAAAAAGCTATATTGGTGGTCTTTTTATTTTATTCTTATTTTATAGTATGTAAATAAATGTCCCTATATGGAAAACTCAATCAATAATTAGATAATTTTGAGCCTTTCTTGTCCAGAAATATTCTAAATCGAAATACGATATGCAAATCAATATTCTTTCTGAACTTTATCACGAACAACTCGATTTACAGGATTCAATGATAACTGATGTGATTTTTGGGGTTTAATCATAGTTGATAATATTTTTGGGACTTGTCATGAGCAAAGTGTGACCGTATGAATTCTTAACATTAAGTTTGATATGTGCTGGTTACATTATGTGGGTTATGGTACAATGCATAATTTTTTATACATTGGAGTAAAACATTCTACTTATTATATGGGAAAATGCAATGAATGCAACCGTCTTGATACATCGATGCAATTTTATTTCTAATGATACATTATACTTTGCTTGAATTTATAGAAGTGTCATGATTTAACTCACCCATTTTTAGTAGCATTTATGTTTCAAACACGAAAGGTTCAAGTGAATGCACATAAATTATGATTTGAGAGCAACATTGGAATTTATTATAGACTATTTGAATAAATTTTATCAAATTGGGTTTAAGAATTTCTAATAATTGGCACTGGACATTATTATAGTTATCATTGAATGAGAGGCTTCGCTTGGTCAATAATATATATATATATAATCTAAAATCACTAATTTTGGGCGAAGGTTTGGTCCTTCATTTCTTAAGAAGGATGGCCAGTTAATACCTACATTCTCCATATGAATGTGAGTTATGATGACTATAGGGAGAAATGAAAAAAGATCGAGAGTATTTCTAGACTATATATGTGTAGAATGATGCGCCCGGGGGAATATTACTAGAGCGGACTCGATTCCTATCAAGGTTCCATTTATAGTTCTCTATGTGTGTTCCTAGAATGGCGAGATTGAACTTGGAGTTATGCCAAACGGTCTTTGAATGGGAAAAATCGCCCGGTTTGGTTAATACCTATGTCCCCACGTGATAAAACTTACCGAATCAAAATGCAAGTTGGCCTTCGAAGCGTTGGTCTCTAAAACGGTATGAGCCAGCCCTGGTGTCCATCGTCTTCTTTCACGGAAGCCTTCGATTCTCCTCAGAGATCAATCGAAAACCAGAGCCGACCAACTGGAGAATCCTCCGAGTGGAAAGCGGAGATGGTGGGAGGTGTGCGAGGAGTGAGCAAGAGGCGACCGGATGCCGTCCGGACGCAGGCGGTGATCGTGAGCTCTGGCGAGATAAAAGCTCTCTGTTCTGTTTTGAGTGTCGCACGCGTGAAATAGAGACCGAGAGCTTTGTTGTTTGCTGGCAATGAAGATTGTTCACGTCCGAGATTGTATTACTAACAACTGCGATTCGGTCTTGATGATCTCGTGCTGACTGGGTCGTGATTCTCGCTCTCTCGTTGCTGGACTGTGCCATATCATCGAGTGCACATTAAATGTTTGGTGAAATGCCTGAGCCGTATTGGTCTGCATACGGCTTTGAATCTGACTGACATCGTCTTTGTCTGCTTGAATGATTCACCGTACCAGTTGGATAGGTTAAGTAGATCTAAACTGATGTCCACTTTTGAGTCCATTCCCGAATGTCTCGGTTTTGATAGGCTTCCGGTGCTCTAAGGCAGATAAACTTGACTCTGTGAAATTAGTTGAACATCCGATCGTGACCGATGATCGCTCCTCGCTGAGATAAAAGCTCTCTGTTCTGTTTTGAGTGTCGCACGTGTGAAATAGAGGCCGAGAGCTTTGTTGTTTGCTAGCAATGAAAATTGTTCACGTCCGAGATTGTATTACTAACAACTGCGATTCGGTCTTGATGATCTCGTGCTGACTGGGTCGTGATTCTCGCTCTCTTGTTGCTGGACTGTGCCATTTCATTGAGTGCACATTAAATGTTTGGTGAAATGCCTGAGCCGTATTAGTCTGCATACGGCTTTGAATCTGACTGACATCGTCTTTGTCTGCTTGAATGATTCACCGTACCAGTTGGATAGGTTAAGTAGATCTAAACTGATGTCCACTTTTGAGTCCATTCCCGAATGTCTCGGTTTTGATAGGCTTCCGGTGCTCTAAGGCAGATAAACTTGACTCTATGAAATTAGTTAAAAATGATGATATGCTGAATTGTAAATACTCTGTCGATGGTTGCTGGTGCGCTCATGAAGCATAGGCTGATCATGTAAACTAATACATTGTAGTGCAGATCCCATTTGCTGTACATATCTTTTTCTAATAGTGAATTCCAAATCATGTCTTCTCTGCGAGTGGACGTGAATATGTGTTCAGCGGATGTAAAAATGCAATGCGAATTTGTGTTTGCATTCATGCTGGATTGTGGTTGTTGCTTGCTGGTTATATGTTATCTAATGATGCTGAGGTATTTTACTTGGAGCTCTTGCATAAATAACTGGGAAATTTCACCATGTACGGTTTATACCTTTATTCATACAATGTGATGATGATAATCACCCCATTTTTTATTTTCAAAGATTTTGAAAAAAATGTATTTTTATTATGAATTGATTTAACTAGTGTCGTAGGAATGTTGTTGATAATCACCCCATTTTCTTGTTATAATAAGTAACTTAATCCGCTGAGGACATCGGATTCTTTTATGCTGTTGATGTACAGGTGGGTTGTTGGAGGAGTCTTTTCTGGGCCCATGGCAGATCTAGGTTTTCCTGCAGTCAGTTTGGTGATGCCATCATTTTTTATACCTCCTAAAAGCAAAACAATTATGTGGCACCATTTGCTACTTTTGTTGGTGTCAATCACCACAAGCACCTGGTTGGGTGTGCTCTAGTTGCTGATGAATCAAAGGTGCCCTTCAGATGGTTGTTTGAGACATGGCTTACGGCAATGTCTGGCTGCCATCCCAAGTTGATAATAGCTGATCATGATGATTCCATTCTGCAAGCGCCTGAACAGGTTTTTCTTTCGAGTCATTATCGATTCTCAATGTGGCAAATTAAGACAAAAGAACGTGAGTATTTGAGTCTACTGAGTAGTGATTTAAATGTGAATATGAGAAGTGTGTTTATCAAAGTCATACCCTTGTGAATTTGATACTGCATGCAGTGCTTTTCTCAGCAAATATGGCTTAAGAAAAATGCTTGGCTGAAGGAAATGTATGAAAAGCGTGAAAATTGGGTTCCACTGTACTTACGTAGAACATTTTTTGCTGGAATTCCCATTGATACAAGTCTAGATGTGTTTTTTGATCCATATTTAGATTCTCAAACATCACTTGAAGAATTGTTGTGAGATATGAGCAATGTGGGAGCAACGTTGTGGCAATGAAAGGAAAGAAGACTATAATTCATTCAACTTTCAGGCATTTTTGCAGACAAATGGACCGATGGAAGAGCAATGTAGGAGGCTTAATACACTTTCCGTTTTCAAAGTTTTCCAGAGGGAACTTTAACAAAGCTACAGTTATCTGGGTGCCAAGATTCATGAACAAGGGACCATCATTCATGAACAAGGGACCATCAACAGATATTTGATCCATAAGTGCGGCAATGAGAATGAGAACCATATCATTACCTTTTGTTCATCCAATCTCGATGTGAGTTGTGGCTGTCAAATGTTTGAATTGGAGGGTGTATTGTGTAGACATGCTTTGAGATTGTTCCAGATTCTGGATATTAGGGAGCTTCTATGTCGCTACCTCTTACATAGATGGATGAGGAGTGCTGAGTATTGGCACTGTACCTGATTTTTAATCAGGAGTAGCTCCCAGAAAATTAAGGCTAAGATGTTCTGGAGTCTTTGTGAAATTGCTGCCAAATACATAGAGTTTGGTGCCCATCTTTTGAAAAATATCAACTTGCTTATGAATTTATGCATGAGGGTGGGAGGAAACTTTGCTGGCAGAGGTAAGTATAGGATAATTTTGTAGTTTGGGGTGGGTCTATAGTTTCTTTTCCAGCAGGCCTGACTTTTCTAAGTAGTGGGCATCAACTTGTTTTATAAGGTATAAATGCTTTCTCAATCAGAAGTGGAATTATGTAGATATGAAATTATGCATTCTATTAGTTCTTTTTGTTGGTTTCTTCTGTTTATTTCACTCAGATGCTGGGGGAAAGGGAGGGGATAAATTGAGGAGAGTGAATGAAGAAGTATGCTTAAAAATTGTACCTTCAGTTTCAAAAGGCAAATTTCAACAAACATCTAGTGGGTAAAGCCATCACAAGTCCTTTGACTGAGTGGTCTTTGAGAAGCTGACCTGACATTTGAAGAACCTGGACCTGTACTCTGGTGTAATTTCCTTCAAGGTATCCAATCTCTCTTTGTGTTGTGTAACTTTTGGCAAAAGGAATTGGAGACATGGATGACTATTAGTTCTGGTGCAGAAGTTAGCAAGAGACCCCTGCTGGTCTGGCCTTTTAATGAGCTACTCATAGTGAAGTTAATGATATACATGATTGTGGTGATTTGCATTTCAATCCTCACTCTGAATAATCTGACATGATCATAAAAAGAAATAGTGAAGTTCATATCATAGAAATATCTGATTCAATAATCAATCGCACTCAAGCACCTCAGTTGCAATTGCAGAAAATTAATTGGTGGATGTGATTTTCTATGTGGTAATGATTTTCCAGCAATATTTGGAAATGTCATATGATATTCCATGATGTGGCTGATCTCTTGTATTATTTTTGTATTTCGTCTTATTTCTTGGCCACACATTTGCAATAGGACATATCATAGCCGACAAACTTTTGTTGTTCAACGATGTTGAAATGCTCCACTATATTGGAGTGTGCTGAATATCTCTCATAGTACATATTTGTGTATGAAGAGCAATACTGATGAAGACAATGCAAAATGAAATATCTCACAGAAGTATAGTAGAAACTCTCAGTCCTATGTGTGATATAGGCTCATGAAGCAGCATAATTTGCTCTTTAAGGTGCGGAAGTAGCTCTTTAATGGATATCTGTCCGTTAGCATTTAAATATACGAGAAAACTAGGGCAATCACAACTGTGCTGGCAGTTAGATTTGTCCTTATGGAAACAGAAATGAGCTTCTTCTTGTTATAGCAAGTTAGGTTACTCTCACCAGGGGGAAACCATGAGAGAATATTTGGCTAAGGGACCAAGTGGGGTATATAGCTAGCTTAGAGTGGAACCATTGATATGTAGCTTAGACTGCTGAGGCTGAAGCTGATGTACGACACCTGTAACGAGACAAGATTCAGAATTGCATGAATTGAGATTTGCCTAATCGATTGCTTCATAGAGTACATGTTCATATCATATCTAACATATCTAACAACCTAGAAAAATTGTAGGAACACTTTGGTATGGTATGATATGTTAACATTGTCTCCTGATGCCTCGACTTGAAATCTTGAGCTTAAATATTATTTGAGATCTGAACATGCCTAATGCTTTGTAAAAATCATAGATCAAGAATAAATCATGATCTCCTGATGCCTCGACTTGAAACCTTGAGCTAAATATTATTTGAGATCTGAACATGCCTAGTGCTTTTTAAAAATCATAGATCAAGAATAAATTGTTATCTCGCTTAAATATTATTTGAGATCTGAACATGCCTGGTGCTTTGTAAAGATCGTAGTTCAAGAATAAATCATTATCTCCCCAAATTAAATTCAAGTTACATTTTCCTTTTCAGTTGCATACTCTTAACTAGGCTTGATATATTTCAACTGAAACTAGCTCAAATCATACAAAGAGAACAGAGTTCTCATTATTCTCATGAATTTTTCTTTCAAGCCATGTCAGAGTATGTTTTGATTGTTAGGTCACTGTCCACACATCTCTTTAAGAGCATCCTAGTAAAGCAGGTGACTAATGCCATTCTGAGAAGAAAACCAAGTCTTCGAGCCACCTTGCTTGTGAGAGTGTATAGGGCATGGTTATCGGTCCAAATTCCTGAATCATGTCAGAAACTAAAAAAAGTTAATAGAGCAACTGTAGCTAGAGTTTTATGTGTTTGTAAAGTTTCAAAATGAGAAAAAGTTTCGAGCAGAAAAAATAAGAACTCGAAAGGGCATTGAAGCATGTTTTGGTGAAGCTTTTTCCTGGAGTTGGTTCTGCAACTGGCATCGGCTGTCTCGGAGAAAGGTATTGCCTGCTTTTCCAAATTTGTTCTGGGTAGGATAGTTTAAAGACTTTGGTGTGATCTGTCTGTCTTCATTTTCTCTTTGTTTTTCTTTACCTTTTCAAAACGTCAATAGCAACATAAAATGCTTCTAAGTTCAATTAGTTCTAATTTTTTTTAATACTTTCAAAGGAATTTGTAGGAGTTATCGGCCATGGCCTTCTTAGAGTAATTGAATAGACAAAACATGATCTTAGGGTTGTCAAGATGATTATGACAACTACTTGTCAGAAGGAAATGGCCCGAGTCCTGCTGAATGCCGCTCTACTGGGGTCATCCCTAGTCACCTCTTACTGTGGAAATTGTTTAGTTGTGCTCAATCGGGAGACTAGCATGAGCCTGTTGGATTAGTTGGGTGCTCTGGAATTCCTAACACCAAATTTCAGAACACTATCGAGAATCGGCAAGTAACATTTGTTGCAATTGTTGTAACTGTAAAATCCTATGAAGCATGTGATTTATCTGAAGCATCATTACTAATGTTGGCCAATGGCATTACTAGTTCGTCTTGGTTTGGCCACTGTATTCCTGGGTTGTGCTGTTGAAGTGAGATTTTTTTGCTTCATCGGATTTGGTTGATATATCGGCAACTCAATAATGATTGAGATGGTCGAGTTTGATGAGAAAATACGGTGGATAGTGAATGAACATGGTAAAGCATTGACACATGGTGAGGTTTCTAATTGAACATGACAATATTGCAGAGTGAATGAGCTTTTGAAAGAGTTGCTCAAGCTTGTGGGGATTATATGACGAGAATTGCAGGCTGAACTTTAGCACTGGACAAGGATTTAGACGCTCTCATGCATCAGGAATGATTGTACATTCCTTTCTAAATTCATACCGTGATGCCAATCGAGACTACTGCATTATTTTCATATTTGTATTCTAAGACGATCTACTGCATTGTTTTATCTTCTACTGCATAATTGATGATCGCATCACCAATTCACCGATGCTCTGTTTGTTTCCACATCATACACGTTAAAGCTTTCTTTTAGTTGATTCCAATATGATGATACAAAAATTGTAAAGATCAATAGATGGGCTTTAGCAACCGAAGACAATATGATCTCCGGAAAAAGTTTTGGGTATTCCAAGACTCAATCATGACCATCAATCTCATTAATCATTTGGTCCTTCCCCTTTATTGCATAGCGTAATTTGGTCCTCCTCCTTTATTGCATATTGTAATTGTCACGCTCTAATTTCTGCACAAGAAAAAGGGAGTGACATGGCCGTTTTTCAAGAGAAGGATGAAGCGTCAAACCAACTCGCCACATGCCAACTATACCAAAACATACGTATCTGTGCCAAAATCTAATACCAATAGAATTTAGCCCAATAATTTACGCGTTGAAGTTGCTCCTCTTATACGTCAGTAGGAAAGGAACTTGAAAGGTTATAGAAAAGGAGGGGATAAACTGTTATAGAAAAGGAGGGGATAAACTGCGACGGTGAGTGATAATTATCTCTCTATGTGATTGGGCACCAACTATGCACATTTTATAAGCACCACCTTAGCTAAATCAATTAACCAAAATTATACAGCGAAAGCAAAATACTTGTATTAATAAATCAATATATTTACTCAACAAAGCAATTCGGCATAAAACAAAACTAGATAGGCCATGGAATGTCATATGAACAATGGCTTTATTTTCCTTGGTTTATATATGGATTGTTCATCAAATTTGTTTAGACATAATAACACGCGCTTATGCTGTTACGTGAGTCCATCCTACGTAATTCGTCATTATGTCCAATATCTATCTAGATAGAAAAAATAAATTCACAGTAGTATCGATAAGATGTCGTAACCTCTATGACAATATGTTGTAACCAAGTATTCTTTAGTTGTAACATGCTCATTTTATCGATCAGCATATATTTATGTTAGTCAATTTATACATACTTCATTAAAAAAGGTAAGAGTAACAAAATTAGTAAATTCTGACATGACTAGCCTTGGTCACAAAACATTATGTGACGGCTTACGACAACCCTTCACATTGCCATGAAAAACTTAGGATGAGAGTAGACTTGGTTATGAGAAATTGCTAGAATCTTACGGCATTTTATAGCACCACTTCACGGTGCCTTGAATAAGTTACAACAAGAATAGTGGGATTTTGCATGTTAAGTAGAATGTCCATTATATTTTTGCCAATCAATTTATTTGATCTTTTAAATTTACTTTGTATTTCAAATTGATCCAATACGATTAATTTGAAAGATGCTTTTAGACTTTTTTTTTTTTTTTTTTTTTTTTTTTTTTTTTTTTTTTTTTTTTTTTTCGGTCAATCGATGACTATTTGGTTTGAGATGATTACCTTCGAAATGAGAAAAATGGGTGAAACAAGGTAAAGGCATTGTGACAACAGCTATATACATAGTAAAAAGTTCTAAACCTTTTAGCTTATTTTGTAACTCAGTCTTAGCGAGTTAGGTTTATGACACATTTCAAGTGCAATAAGTCCAATATCAATAAGTTATGATTGAAATCACCATGATTATGATGAATCCCCCTCTAAGTTTACGACCTATTAGAAGCGAGATACATTGAAAATGACAAGGTAGCGGTGGCAATGCCCATTGGCCACATACATATACTTCCAACTTGCTACCTATTACATTTGCCCTATATTGAAAATCAGTAAATCACAACAGAGAAGGCCTTCTCACTAAATGTTTGCTTTAAGTTGACAACTTCTTACAATACACCCGTCCATGGTGTGTTTTGGGGACATGTGGAAGCATCATTTCAAATTTTAACAATCATAACAACTCGTAAATTTAATTATGTATTTTAGTAATATTAGAATAAATGTGCCATAACAATAGATTATTTACATCCTAACAGGTTTTCAACCCTATTAGCTTGTTTTGAATCTAAGACCAATTTGTCGGTGGGTACAAGAAAATAAAGAATACTAAATATAAGATTATATTTTCACTGTGAGGAAGGAGTGAAATTATTTCTAATAAAAAAATGTGAAATTTTAAGAGGAATTCCAGGAACGCAAAATATATAAATCATTAAAAGATGAAGACATGAAATGGAAAATTGAACAAGACATACGGTCGGTACCAATAGTTCTCCAAATAGCGAAATATTGCGCTTATTTCTTATTTATAATAAAGCTTTATGTGTTCTAATTTAGAGGGATAGTTTTAGATTAAGATGTTAATGGATCTCTAACTTTGCATCTCTATATTATTATGTAATGGGCTTTTTCAAGCTAGCATGCAAGAGTCCTTATTCAATGAGACATTAGTAAATTCCTTATAGGGAATGGTATTTTACCAACCATCCATGTAAACTTCCTGAGAATTTGGACTAATTTAAGGGGATGTTAGTAAAGTCCCTTAGATATTCGCAGGTTTTTTTTTTTTTTTTTTTGGTAAGGTAGAAATTCGCAGTTTTACTAACCACACACTTGTAAAATGTGTAAGAACTTGCTAACTTACTAACTCATTGAGATGTTTGGTAAATTTGTTGTAGCATCGGTATTCTACGAACCACACTTGTAAAACTTAATTGAAGTTGATAATTTTACTAATCTATTAAAATTTCATTTAATTCACTATGGTGTTGGTAGTTTGCCACTCAATCTTGTAAATTTTAAAGAAATTGGTAAATAATGGTATGTTGGTAAATTCCTTATAGGGTCGGTATTTTGTGTAAATGTTTAAGAATATGGTAATTTATTAAATTATTAGGTATTAGTAAATTCCTTATAGTGCAAGTATTTTACTTCTAACAATGTCATAATTTAAAAGAAGTTGGTGGCTTACTCATTTGTGGGGGTTGATACTTTAGTAAATACCCTTGTAACGGTTCAAAAAAGTTGATAAATTACTAACTTATTGCAATATTGGTTAATTTATTATGTTGCTTGATTTAGATGAGATAAAATTTAAGAAGAGTTAATAATTTATGAATTCATTTGAAAGGTGGTAAATTCTTAATAGTATTGATGATTTCTTAATAGGTGACCTGACCTTTGAGTTACCGGTCATACTTTTTTGGTTTTTTTCTCAACGTTATTAGAATTTTACAAGCAATTTCAGAAATCTTTTATCTGTAGGAAACTTTGTAGTTTTTTTTCCTTAATTGAAGCCGGGAATCATCTTAGAAGTCCAATCAGCATGTCTTATCTTCCATATTTCAAGAGAAACACCAATCCTACTCAAATTTTTAGTTTGCTAGACACGGCAAGATAGGTGCATTAGCATCAGTGTCATTGTTAATTATTTGTTCTATTGTTGAATAAGATAGTTGTATAGGTTTAAGGAGATGAAAAGAAAAGGGACGCCAGTAACTTTCAGTTTTGTAGAAGCAAAATGTTAGGTATTGCCAAATTGCCGTTCTAATGTTTGCACTGCAGTTATCATGTGAATGAGAACGTTCCTTTGACTCACAAAGAGACAAGAAATGCCGAGTTGCAGAAGACAAACTTGCGCGACCCCAAGGGCTATTGTCCGTTCATACTTCCCGAAGTTCTCTTGATAAGACATTGGGAGAGATGAAACAAACTGGTGCATCTCATGTTCACTGAAGTTGAAGTCAAACTGCCTTTCATCCGAAACAAAGTTTCGGACATGCCAAATTGAATGAGTTCAGCATATGACTGAAAATCTGGACGAATTGCATTGAAATGTCTTCATTTTATACATATGTTTATAAAGCACTTCCCTAAGTTTCAAGATACGAAGATAAGCAAAAATACCAATTCAAACTAACAACTCAAACATAGGAAGATGTCCATGACACTAAAGGGTAATGTTGAACTCAAATGCCAAACCATCGAGATGACTCATGAATGCAGGATGTAACCAATGTGAGGAAGACCATGTCTGAGCTTGGACACCTAATTTTCTCTCCCTTTGGGAAGCTTCATTACATGAGGATCTTCTCTCGATGACCTAAATGTGGAGAAAAAGAGGTTCCCAGTCTCTCAGCTTGTGGGTCCTCCCTGATTTGATTAATGCATTCGGCCCTTCTTAACCAGCAACTTGAATTTTAGACCTTCAATGCAAGCTTATGAGCAGCAAAGCTTCAGCCTCAAAGGTGGGCTTTCATAAAATTGTAGTTTCTGCATGTAACGAGATCACAACGTATGGTTTCATGTTTGAGATAGGATGCCTATCTTCCAAGTAACCTGTATATCAATTTCAGCCATTAATTGACTGAGCAAGGAAGTGAACTTTCTATGTTCTGTCAATATTCAGAAATAATGGAGCATTCTAGAAAGTTTTTTGAGGCACCAAAAGAACTGAGATATCCAAGTCTTAACTTCAACAAGTTCTGTACGTCTTGGATTAATAAGGATTGATATGAAGATTTGTTTAGTAAGCAAAACTGGGGAAATGCTTTATGAGTGTCAACAGTTAAAATTTCTTTCATAGTAACAATCATAGAATCAACTGACACCAGAATGAACAATTACTTTCTATGTACTTTTTTTTTTTTTTAATGGTAGAGTTCTTTGAATCATCCATGAAAGTTAAGGGTCTCCGACTAATATTAAGACAGCACAAAAGGGAACTGGTATAGTCATTGTTATAGTACCTTTTCCTTGCCTCTCAGTGTTACGGCCCACACGGAATGAGCAACCACGATTGGCAACTACCTGCATAATTGATCTCAAGTAATTCAGGCATCCCAAGATTCAATTGAATGGGCAATCTTCGAATTTGAGTAGCAGTTGATATGCTTCTTTTGAGCATTACTCGAGAAAATGTGTCAATGGGCTGTTTCATGCTGGCCCGTCAAACTTCTCCCATTTCTTTCTCCATAAGAGGTGCTAATGTGTGCTTCGCGGTGAAGTGAGAGATTCAAAATTGCCTTCTTTATCACTTCAAAGCCTCCCTCTTCTCCCATGCTTTTTGTATTGCAGAATAGACTGGGAACACAATCTTGAGAGTCCTTCAATGAACAAACATACTTGATCAAGTCCCTATTATTTCTATGCTGTGAACTTGCAATTAGTGTGGCACCCTACACCATTCCAGTCACCCTAAGAAGGAAGATGATAATATATTTATCAACTTTGGGATGATATGTTGCATAAATGGTGATAGTGCAGTTAGCTACCTCTATCGACTTTGGAGCTAAAGTGAGGACAACACCAAGTTACTCAATAAATCTCTGTTATATAAGCAACATAAACAATTAAGTACTTAAATACCGTAAAGCATGTCTGTATGCACTGATACTATTAGTTGTTAATGGCATTTTGTTATTTTCTAGAGCGAGTAATTGAAATTTCACCTCAAGAAGGTACCTTGAACACCATATATGGTCTCCCGCTTCAATTCCCACGCTTGGCCCCGCTTGGTATACTTACTGCATGATAGAAGCCAGTGTTGATGGCAATTGTTTTGTGCTTTTCTTTTTGTCCTTTTCGAAGAAACTTGCAAAATGGAGGTAAGATATTACCTAGCCTGGCATCGCCTCTCCATTGGTGCCACTAATGTTGATACCAGCATATAAGCAAGCCTACTAGTGAGCATCGATATGTCTTGGCCAAATGACTTATCATCCCCAACACCATAATAATAAGGTCCCTATATGGACATAGAGCCTTGTATCATTACAAATTTTCTCATCTTGACCTAGGGAAATTCATTGTGAATAATTTCTCACTTGGGATCTTGGATATCCTCCAACAGGCCAACCCAATGGCCATTGAACATTTGTCTGCAGCAGGGCGTTTTCTTGCTCACTCCCATACCTAATGTGAACATTTAGCCGAAATTCATGAACATAGAAAACTCATGTTTCTGGATCTACTACCATTAAACTTCACTGAAAACCTTTGGATTGCTAAAAATTTCAGAGTGTCTGTTTGTTGGGATCGGCTCGTGTAGCTAGTGTGTATGAATTTCATATGGCATGTAGACGAACAATTATTCTATTAATCTAATTGAAATGTCCTTTCTCGTTTGATTACCCTGTTGAGATGATCTTATGGATGAACGATTTTTGACAACATAATACTTGTTTCGTGGAAGATTATCAAGATATTTTTGCCATCTCTAAAAGGATCCTTGAAAATTGCTTGAGGGCTATTAAAAAATCACAAACTTGATGGAATGATGTGAAGGTAAATATACTAAGACAGTTTGGGGTTTACGTAATCTTACTATAAGATCACTTCACTATCCTCCCCTAGAGCTTGACCAGTTCTTGATCCATCAAAGTTCACTAGGGAAGTTCATGCAGGTGCTCAACAGGTGTAGGGATCATCTAATTATTCAGGAGTCAATAGATCAGTAGCATGTAGCACATAAAGAGAAAAATGCTACATATTGTATTGTTGCCATTCATACCCTTGATTTGCTGTGCAGATCTATGCCAAACCTACAATCATGTCTCATAGTTAGACCAACATCAAAATGTGAAACAAGATTCGCTAATGTAGAAATGTAAAAGAAGGTAAAAAATGGTGTCACTTGTAGAATGTGCATAAAACATATGACATACTTATTCTGATGGAGATCAAAGAAAAATGCCAACTTATAAACTTAGTACATAATAGTTCTAGTATTGTTCATCTTTTTGTACATTGCATTTAAAGGTTGAGGCATTAAAACATACCAAATGTATCATGTAATTATCGTATCAGTGTAAAGTGTGATGTCCAAGTCGAGAAAACTCTTGAGCCCAAAATTGTATTGTTCACGTACTTCAAAGCATACACCTTGAACTTAGAAAAACTCTTGGTGTTTCCATTCTTTTTTTGTTTTAGCAAGAGAGAAGTCCATGTGTTTGCTGTCATGGGACTGGCAGTCAATGACTTCTTTGTGATGCTTATCTGGCATTGTCTTCAGTGCCAAAATCAGCATCATTTTCACCTAGTTTCAAAAGTAAAGCGGCGTGAGTAATAGACATATATACTAAAACAAAAATCTTGGGAACTAAATCTCATGGAAGATAGTTCAAACAACAAGCTCTATTTGTATGACTTGGCCTTTTGGTATTCATAAGAGTTTTGTTTTGAAATGATAAAAGAATAAACTGGATACTTCAAAAAGGGTTTCTTTAGCGAGTCCCAGCATCGAAAAGTAGAAAACCACTTTTTCATGACTAGTTTCAAGTAGGAAAACTTTACATTTTTGAAGCATAAATGACGAGTCTTATCGATTGCCCTGAGGATGCTACCACATTCTCCATGAAAAATAAACTAAAACAGTGGCATAACTATTTCCTTTTAAAACTATTTCATGGTTATTCTCAGGCCTCATTCCCAAAGAGAGCTTGCAAAAAAGTGAAAAAATGTGGGCAGTTACATACTCAAAGAAAGGTCAGACGTGAGTGCAACAATTTAAGAAATTAATGAAAATTTTACCTTACCAAGGATTAATAAGCAAACATGTTATTCTAATATATCATTAGATCTAATGGATGATCGACTTGTGAATCTTGAAAATGCACCTTGCAGTCAAAAGGCAATCACATTGAAGTCCTTTCAAAAACTTGGCATCATTACAAATCACTTTTGCCAACTGCTTTGGCAAAAATATCCATCAGATATTGCCATGGCAGAGCAATACTACCGAGCCTAGCCATAACCGGTATGACCAATTTAAGTCAAAGAACAAAAAAAATATGAGACAAAAATGAAGACAAGAAATTGAGTCTACATGAAGTCCACAACATAGACTTAAAATTGGCAATGATCGATTTAGTTATCAGAAGAAATGGCAACAAAGAATACTGCTTTGTTCATTAATCCTGCCTCACACAAACGCATTTCTTTTGCAGACATTGTTATCTCAAGGAGATGAAGAACACGTCAATTGTCAACCAAACAAAATGTGCGGGACAACCTTGCAGTGATCAAAACGGAGAAGTCATAGAGTGGACTCCCAGTCCAACTGTCATAAGACCTCATTGAATGTCAAACATTTACTCAATTGCTTAAGATGGTGCTGAAAATCGGCAAAGGATTTACCTGAGAACCTCTATAGAATGGCTGAACAGCAAACCAAGAATGTGCATTTTATTCTCTCCAAAGGATTTACCTGAGAACCACCATTGCATTTCCTTTCAAACTCTTCACAGAGAGACTTTAGAAAATACAAAACCATTTGCAGCTTTTAGTTTACATAATGTTGCTTTCAAATGCTAACGATAAGATCACTTCACTTTCCTACCTTGGAGCTTGACCAGTACTTGATCCATAGTGATTTTACTTTGGAAGTCTAGACGGGTGCGCAACAGGTCTAGGGATCACATGATTTTGAAATTAATAGATCAGTAGCATGTAGGATGTGAAAAGAAAAATGCAACATATTTGATTGCTGCAATTCATACACTTGAGTTGCTGTGCAAATCTATGCCAGAATCTCCAATTCTTTCGGAACATGTTGAGATAAAGTTCTCGAGAGAAACATTTCATCACTCCATCTATGAGATTTTTCCCGAATCATCAGACTGTGTAGGCATTTCACTCCTTGTGAAATCAAATAAGCAAATTGCACGCTATATCTATAGCCTGACTCACGATGGGAATAAAGCAAGGTTCCCACACCCTGTAAATACCTGCATTCAAGGATATGTCCAAAGCTTTCAGCAATCCGTCCATGTCCCCCAATTGAATCATGTAGCGTTGATAGCTACCTTTTTCAACTTTATGTGCAGGATATGAGATATCTTGTACTAGTTCTTGCCTGCATCTTTTTGGCACTTCTCCTCCAATTTTGGGAGACCTGCAATTCTTCGGTGAGTACAGAATAATTCTAGTCTTGTTCATCTTTCTGTGCATTGCACTTGAAGGTTTTAGTACATGAAAACATACCAAATGTATTCTGCAATTATCGTATTGGCGTAGGGCATGACGTCCAAGTTGATAAGACTCTAGATCATGTAGTAGTATTGTTCTCGAACTTCAAAGCATATACCCTGAACTTAGAAAAGCTCTAGGCGTTTCCATTATTCTCATGTTTTAGCAAGAGAGAAATCCATGTTTTTCTTGCCACGGGACTAGCGGTCAGTGACTTCTTTGAGATCCTCATCTGCCATTATGTCATTGGTGCCAAAATCTACGCCATTTCTGTCTAGCCTGAAAAATAAAGTAGCGTGAGCAATAGATATATCTACCGAAACAAAAAAAAAAAAAAAAAAATAGGGAGCTTAATCTCATGGAAGATAGTTCAAATGACGAGCTCTATTTGTACGAGATGGCCTTTTGGTATGCATGAGAGTTTAATTTCGAAAAGATAAAAGAATGGACAAGGTACTTCAAAAGAAAGGGTCTCTCTAGCAAATGCTAGCAATTTTTCCCTAAGCTTAATCTCATGAAACCGCTTTTGAAGACTAGTTTCAAGTGGGAAAAACTTGCATTTTTGAAGCATAAAAAGCGAGGTTTAAACACAATTTTCATGAACAATTTTACACAAACAACTTAAAAGTACAGACCCCCACTCATCAAATACAGAGCAATAGAGCATGATGATCCAAAACCAAAATGCCATTGAAAATTTGAAATAGCAGCCACCGACCACACATCATAATAGTTTTTAGAGCTGTAAGAGTCCAGTTCGAGAAGCCAAATCAACAAACCCGGCTCATCTTCACCAGATCAAGTAATGATTCAAAAGATACAAAAACAAATTTGGATAACGCCAAGCAGATGTACTCAACTCCGCTTAGGAGCCAGAACAGAGAGATAAATTCTCGAGAAGCACCAACAATTCAATGTCAAAAACCACATGCTGAACTTAGTGGCATTGTCCTCTCTCTACATGACCAAATCACATCGCAAACTCTCTCTCTCTCTCTCTTCCCAGCAATCTGTGCATGTTCCCCCAATCAAATTAAGGTATTGAAACACAATTCGAAAAATTATTCATGTAAAATCTGGGAAACAAGATCCCACATACCTTCAGAAGGAAAATTGTACCCATGAGTTATGTGGGGGATACGAGCGATCTTGTACCAGTCCTCGCCTGCATCTCTTTCGCACCTCTTGTCCAATTCTGGGCAATCCTGGATTCGTAGGTGAGTAAGGGATGTAAGCCTTCGCATTCCTTCCGGTAATGATGTCAACAAGGGGCTTCTGAAGATTTCGAGCCGCCGAAGTGATTGAAGGGCCTCGATCTGCTCTGGCAATGCCTTCAAATTGCAGCAATTTCCGATTTCTAGGTGAGTAAGGGATGCGAGCCCTTGCATTCCTTTAGGTAATGATGTCAACAAGGGGCTTCCGAAGATGTCGAGATATTGAAGTGATTGAAGGGCCTCGATCTGCTCTGGCAATGCCTTCAAATTGCAGCAATTTACGATTATTAGGCGAGTAAGGGATGCGAGCCCTCGCATTCCTTCAGGTAATGATGTCAATGAGGGGCAATTGAAGACTACAAGCTCTTGAAGTGATCGAAGGGCCTCGATCTGCTCCGGTAATGATGTTAATGAGGGGCAATCGAAGATTTTAAGCTGTTGAAGTGATCGAAGGGCCTCAATCTGCTTCGGTATATCCTCCAAATTGTCGCAAAACCGAATGCTGAGATGCTCGAGATTGCGAGCCTGTAGAAGCCACTGTGGGAGAGATGTCAGTTTGGGAAGACAAAAGATTTCCACGGAGCGGAGATTGTGAAGCCCATGGAAATCCAAGATGTTGCCGCTTTCGTCTTTGGATATATCCAGCTCCTCACATTGCTTAATAGAGAGATCCACGAGACTCGACAGATGTTGCATACCTTGTGAGAGGGAAGTCAACTGATTACAAGTCACGATATCAAGAAATTCAAGGGAAGTGAGACTTTGCAGACACTCCTCAGGCAAACATTCTAGAAACTCTATATTCCAGAGTTTCAGTGTCCTCAACTTACTAAGGCCACGCATCTGATTTAACAACAACATTGCGTCGGCATCAAGCAGCTTTAACTCCTCAAGATGAGGAGCTAGTGGCATGGCTTTTAATTTTCCACAGCATTCGATGTCCAAATTTGATAGACTAGGAAATGATGTTAAAGTGGGTGAATGGTCTGACTCTATGTATTCCAATTCAGTCAGTCCCCACATCTGTAAAATCTTGAGGTGACGTAGTTGGCTTAATGGAGGGAAATGTTTACATCTTCCGCAATAGTAGAAAGGTACCTCAACTAAATTTGGCAAGAAAGACACAAGATTATCCATCATCCACTTTGGAAAGTTCTCACCTTTATATCGAAATATCGTCAACTCCTGCAAATATGAGTGCGGCCTCAATCCATCTAATAACGCTTCATCTCTATCCCCAAATACCACATCTTCTTCGTCCCAAATTAATTCATCTCTATCGCAGTCCCAATCAAGTATCAATTTTTCTAGAGAATGCTTCCCCATCAAGTTCGCATCCTTGGATTCTACTTCTGCATTTATTACATATCTCAAATTTTCAATTACAAGACTTCCTCGGATGTTGTTAAGCCCATTTAGCTCCCCAAGTCGGCTATAATTCTTAGCACAAGCTTTGTCTTTGGGCAAAATGAAGTGCGTTAGCCTATGTAGAGAACTCAATTCCCCTAGTCCACATGGCATATGACTAAGTTTCGAACAATCATCTATGCTTAGATTCCGAAGGCTGACTAATTTCCTTATATCACTTGGCAATTCTTCAAAGGCATGACAATTATTGAGATTAAGTGTTTGCAAGCTCTGCAATCTCGTAATGGAGTTAGGAAGCCTTTTGAGTGTATGGTTGTGAGAGAGATCAAGATATGTGAGATGCTTCAACTTACAAATGGACTGTGGCACCTTCTCGACTTTTGTGCCATGCAGATCCAAGATGCGTAATCTCTTGAAGCTTTGAATTAATTGGTGTAGATCTACTTCACCTATCGGTTTTCTTTGTTCTGTTTGTTCATATTCTTTCCAATATACGGTAATAGACAGAATTGTTCTCAGTGCACTTGCTTTTAGGTGTGAGATTGGAAGATCACCCATCAAATTGAAAGATGAACCATAGGATATATGACGAGTTCTTTCATGTATGGATTCTATGTCGTCCCTTGCCACTGAACACTCATTCCCTGCAACTAAGCAGGCTAGATCATGCATCAAATCATGCATCTTGCAAGTCTCCTCATTTTCCCGATAGTCTTGAAAGAAGTTACTCCACAGTAGATCCTTGAAATATCCACAAGCAATATCTTCTAAAGGAAGACTATTTGATTGCTTGATAAATCCTTCTGCCATCCAAAGATCGACCAAAGTTTGCTTCTTTATCTCATAATCTTTGGGAAACAATGAACAAAACGCGAAACATTGTTTCAAATGTGAAGGAAGATGGTCATAACTTAGCCTCAAAACTAATTTTATGCCGTCTTCCCTTTGAGACACTTCCGAGAGCTCATCATCTTTGAAACGTAACCATTCTTGTTTAGTTTTCTTAAAGAATAGTAAACTCCCAATAGTTCGAATAACTAATGGAACACCAGAGCACTTTCTAACTATATCTTCACCAATAACTCGCATGTCAGGATTTTGTAAGTCCTCTTCTTTACAACAAGCCATTTGCATTAGTAAATCAAAAGACATACCGTCAGATAAGCCTCTAAGAGAATAAGCCTGAGTAGTGCCAGCGATCTTCGCAACCAAAGGAAGGCGTGTAGTTATAAGGATCTTGCTTCCTTTAGCACCTTCATCTAATAAATTTTTCAAGTTCAACCATTTTTCTCGTTCTTTATTCCAGAAATCATCCAAAACTAAGAGATATTTCTTTCCATTAATTTCTGCCCTCAGTTTGCTTTGCAATAGATCCATCGTATCCTCGTTGGTTCTTCCTGCTTTGCACTAGCTAACACCTTTTTCACTATTTTTTTCATGTCAAAGTCATCAGAGACACAAACCCACATTTTCAAGTTAAATTGTTTACTGACTATCTCATCATTATACACGCTTTGAGCGAGAGCTGTTTTTCCAAGCCCCCCAATACCAACTATTGGAAGGATGGAAACATTCTCTTGCACATCTGAGTCCAATAAAAATTCCATGATCATCTTCTTATCATCTTCTCTCCCTATAATATTTCCCTCACGTATAAACGAATGCGTCTCTTCTCTCTTCCTCCACTCTCTCTCAGGATGCTCATTCAAGTGGACTTCCTTATTAGCCTTAATGGCTTCTATTTTTGCCCTCACTTCTCTTACTTTGTCACTCATCTTCAATTTAAAACAAAGCTGGTTTGAACTTGAGAAAAATGTCCTTATTGCCTTCATCATTTCATTGTGGCCTCTCAATTCTCGTCGCACAACTTCTATGTTGAATTCTTCAAGCACATCTTGTGCATCATAGAAAGCGTCTTTTAGTTGCTTAACCCAAATTTGGATGTGGGGATGGTGGTATTGCTCTTCTGCATTGTCCAGTACAGCCTGAAGAAGGGAGACAGTGTCCCTGAGGGCCTCGAGTTCACGCTTGATGCCCCGTAACTTTCCAACTTTTTCTATTGCTTGAGAACTTAGAATCTCAATGATCTTTTCAGCAATGCTACCAATAACAGCTTCTGCCATTTTTGTTCTCTATATCTCTCTTTCTTTGTCTCTCTGTGGATCAAAAGACATTAGTTCCAAGGTTATAGGCTTATCAGAACATGTATAAGAAGTTCATGTTGATGCTTACGTAAGACTTGGCAAATAAAAAATCCTAACAAATCTAATATTCAACTCCCTTGACTAATTCAAGTTGTTGAACGTAGGTATTCTCATCATCCATGCAAGCCTCAATCAAAAATGCATATGGGACGCATGGAGGTCGAGTTTGAGGTCCGCAATTGAAGTCTAATTGTACATTGTTATTAAGAATTAAACCTAGGTGTGGTTTTTGGTGCATAATTTCCTGATGAAATTAAATTTCCCCATATATCAATCTTTTCAAAAGAAGCCGGCCTTCTTCAACTTTCTTTTTTTAAGGATTATCTCGAATTATTATTAAAAGCCATTCCACAAAATAGCTTAATTGGATGGAGACTCCCCCAAATTTTCAAAAATTGCATTAATCACGTTAAGAGAGAGTTGGAGAGGGTTAAAGAATTTCTAGATTTTGGTTAATTCATGATATAATGGATTTTATTATAATATCATTCAATGAAAGGTTTGCTTAGTCAATATAAAAAAATTTAAAATTACTGTTTGTTAACACCTGAATTTTTGTCAATGTTTTAAATATCCATTCATTTTGTAAAAATATAAAATTTATATAAAAAATGTAAAAATAAAAAGAAAAATTATTTAAAAAAAAACGAAAAAAAGAAGAAAAAAAGTGATGAAGTCGTGTGGGACAGCGCATCCGGCCCACTTGGCAACTTGTAGCCCGCTGAGTTCGTTCCCCCTCGACCGGTGGCCAGATGGCGGGGGTATTCAGTGTTTCCGGCCGAAGGAGATGAGTTGCAGGAGCTCGGTTTCGTTGAAGGAGCGGCGAGAGGTTGGAGATGATCCGGGCAGAAAAAGACAAAACAGAAAAAGACAAAAAAAGTGAAAAGAAATAAAAAAGAAAGGACAAAAACCGTTAAAAAAAGGGAGAGATGGGTTTTGGGCTGGTTTTGTCGTGCGCTAGGTTCTTTGTAGAATTTGGGCCAGAGAAAAAAATTACAAAAGAAGAGAAGTGTTCATGGGCTCATTTAATTATTTCCGAGTGGGCTTTCGGGGTTAACATTTTTAGCCCAACCCGATCCGATAGGGTTAGGGTCGGTTTAGTTGGGTCGGGTCTCTTGACCCGGTCCGAATTTCTTATAAGTTAATATTAAAAAATATTAATAATAACAAAATTTTAAAAAAAATTAATTTTTTAAAATTCGAAAAATAAAAAATACAGAATATGATAAAAAATTTAAAAGCTTTAGGAAATAATAATTATTTTTGGAAAATTCGAAAATTAATAAAAATTAGAGTTTGGAAAATAGTTAAAAATTAAAAAAATCTGAAAAATTCATTAAAAAATTGTAACAATTAAAATTTTAAAAAATAAAAATTAGAAAATCCTTAGAAATTGAAACCCAAAAAATTGGACAAGCCTTTAGGGCTTTACAATAGGGTTCTTTTTTTTTTTTTTTTTTTAATCTTTAGAGATGATATTAGGATAATTGTGTGATTTCCTTTATGATTATCACCGATTGCTAATTTCAATATTTTGGATATTACTTTTTACTCTAGAATGGTTAGGATGAACCTTAGATTTCTTTTGGATAAGCTGTTATGGCGTTAGCTAGCACATGATCAAGTTAGGTATCAAAATAGCGTTTCTCTTAGTGCTAACATAATCAAGTCCCGAATCTGGAATCTCTAATTGCATAAATATTAAGATATCCTCCTATATCTTACTGGGTTTTTAGTCGATCAAAAAAGGGCTAGTGGTGACTCATTTGTTAAAATTTGCGTAAACTTAATTGATTAAAATTTTGAATGTCCGATGTTGTACGAGATATGGACTTGGGAAAACTCGAGTCAATAAAAGGCCGTCGACCTAAAGTTGACAGTACTCCTAAACTAACAGTCTCTCCCTTACGAGGAGTTAGGTTTTGACACTATTCTTTGTTTAAGACTTTGTTTTTTTTTTTTTTTTATTCTTTTCAAAGAATGACAAGTCACTCTCTAAACTCGTGGGATGGATTTGAGAGTTTAGAGATGGATTTGATTTATGACGAAGTCAGTATCAAGAGCGTACGTTATGAACCAAGGGAATATTAGTCAGCTTCGATCAGGGCACTATGATGTGTGAGAATTAGTGTATAAGTACATACATACGTAATATGCATTTGGAGAGAGATTCTTTCCTTAAGTTAGCAAATTTTGTATGCATGCATAACATGATCAATTTGTTAACATTCTGATATGAACACAATGCCTCTCAGTTTAAAACTCTTCTTCCTATTGTCACATGACATTATTGTTATTATTTTACTAAAACATTGCAGTTAGATTTAGGAAGTTCCCTCTCCTCTCTCAAATTTATTTGCTTCCTATGAACAGATGCTTCTCTATTTTTTCGTTCTTTCTTAATTTGTTTTCCTGTTCTCTAAGTAATTGCTTTAAATATCTCTTCCCATGCTAGGCAACGTGAAATTCTATATTTACGCATTTTATGGATGTCATTCCTTTTTCATAAATTTTATTACTGCCATCATTTTCTGATGTTGCCCATTTTCATTGTTTCATCACATGCTTTTCTCAGAAAACCATGCACATTCACATGCTTTCCTTAGAAATCGATGCACGTTCACATGCATGCCCCAATTTTTTAGTAATAACATCGAGTACCAAAATCAACTGGATCTGATTCTTGAGAAGATAGAAAAGTGTTATAGCTGCCTGGGCAACTTTAGTATCTAACTTCAAGTGGCAAAAAACTTTATATTCATTAATCTCTGCTTTTTCCCATATATTAAAAAAAAGAAGAAGAAAAAAGATTATGAAGTATTGTTGTGAAAACAAATTAGCCCAACTTTATGTTCATGAATCTTTGCTTTTTCTAATGATGCCCATTATTATGGTTTCGTTGTTTAGTAGCGACATCATAGTGTTAAAGTTAACAGGATTGGATCTAATAAGTAAGGCGAGTTCCTATTCATACATTGTTCTGGATACATTAAGTTAGATTACACGAAATGATTAAGTTTTTTTCTACTATAGCGTTAAGTAATGTGTCTAATTAACATTAAGGGAAAAGAGAGGTGATTGAGTGATGATGTGGTTCAACAGTTAAACTCCATTCTACCTAACTTTCTTATTAGTTTGGTTTTCATATATGACACATAATAAATTAGAACGAAATAAGGTAATCACAATGATTGGAAGCTTTTTGAAAAGTAAAAATAATTTTGTACATTCTTGTTAAAATTCAAAATGTCATTTAAATATAAAAAGTTATGATTCAAATTATAAGTTAATGTTTACGCGATGTGAAAATTTCATATGTTCAAAGACAAAATAATGTAAAATGTAGACTCAAACAACATTAGAATAAACAAAAATAAAATGTAAAAATCTATCTAGACAAGCCATTAGCTACGTTGGTGGACCATATCATTGTCCTTTCCACGTGTCATCTTTTCTTTTTTCTAAGGCGAACAGAAAATGTAAGGTAATGTGATGGTGAAGGGCCTGCATGATAGAATTTCTGAAACTAGTTTTCTCCCGATTTCTGTTCCCCGAAACAGGTTTGGAGCAATCCGTTTGGTAACGCAATTTGATTTTTCTATTTCTGAACAGATTTCTATTCCAGAAACTGATTTGGAGGAGAAATCGAAGTTAAACATTTTAGCTTCTCTAATTTTTGAAACAGAAATAAAATTTTTTTTCTCAATTTTTCAATTTGGTCCAAAATATTTTAGATCACTAATACTGAAATAGAAATAGAAATAGTTAATTTAGTCCAAAATATTTTAATGATTTTTTAATATAATCATTTCAATCAATATTGATTGAAAATCTTAACCATTGGGCCAAATGGTGGGAAATGAATGAACAAGGCTTCATTTATTGCACGTAAGAGATTTCACGAATAGTAATAGTCAACTTGTCATATTCATATCTAACGAGTCTTTCTTTACCTACTCTTCCGTAATACGCTAGACAACGGCTCTATCGGCTAACTATTTTTTTAATCATAAACTTCATATTGAGACGGTAAAAATGGGTCAAATCATTAGGTTTCATCCAATTTTTATTTTATAAGGAAAAGAGATCTAATAAGGAATCTATTGTTCTTGTAAGAGTGTTAATGAAAATATAGATTTTGATAATAAATTTTTAAATAATCCTAGTGTTGATAATTTTGAAAAAAAATTGGTGACAATTTTTGAACATGGTGAGGATTTTTTTAACAAAATTTGGAAAGAAATTGGAATTAGACTATTATAATCATGGCTATCATTAGACTTATTTGATTAATGTGAAATCAATTTCAGCAAAAATATAATGACATATTCACTACAATTGAATTTTCAATTGATTTTTTTTTTGCCACATTGTTTATTTTTCGAAAGAAAATATTACGTAATAGGAAACGTAAGCACGTGTAATAGGAAATTCCATGAAATTGTATTTTCAACTTTTGTAATGTATTAGTATTATTTCGACTATTATTTTGTATTTGAGGATTTCCTATGTTGTTTTAGTATTATGTTCATTATTATTTTGTATTTGAGGATTTCCTATGTTGTTATCTAATCAATTTCTATTCCTAGAAATAGAAATTTTATTATTTTATCAAACAGATTTCTGTTCCAGAAATAGAAATTTTAAGTCGTTATCAAACGGGTTTCTTTGCTCAAAAACTTGTCCGGAAAATAGAAATTGAGAAATCAATTTTAGCAAAAAATCAATTTCTGAAACAGAAATTTTGTCATGTGTGCCCGAAGCAAAGCCACAATTTTTCACTTCGTTGGCTGACAAATGAGAATCAGCATCCATTACCAAGGGCTACGCTACATTTACCACAATCTGCTCAAGCCCAGAAACCATCTCATTGCAGCTTAAAAAGAAAGTCATTATGGCCGTCTAGACAAGGGCAGCAGCACAGGGAATGCCCCGATGGATGCACAATTTCTAGCGTTCAGAGGACAAGATTGGCTTATGCTCAGTGATAAAACATTGTACCTTGCAGACCGTACGTGTGAGGGAACAAGACAAGTGAAGATATTGAGTCCAAGGTCCAGTGTCCTTGTCAATTTGGGAAAAGTCTCTTCTGAACTCTTTACCAAGCCCCTTTTCTGATTAGTGTTAAACTCAAGTTCAATTCTAAATCACATCAAGCAAGTAAGATACATGTACTCCAACACATAACCTATTCCACACGATATGAAAAAGTATATGAAGTGGCGATCATTTGAAATCAAGTCCAAATTTATGAGTAATAGCACGAGTCCTAACATGATATTGAAGATTTCACAAAACATTTGGCAAGATAATTGAGATCTTTAATAAGGATAGTAGGTGTTGCACGTTCTTATTCACTTATAATCATGATTAGTTGTTAAATTTGGCCACTTCCACTTCCACATTAGTTGCACGTTCAAAATTTCTATGGATGCCGATTCAATTATCTGTCATTCCATTTCTTTCTAACCCCCTTGCCCTGCCAGGATTTTCAAAAGAAATTATATGACTTGGCAATATTCACATAGCGAGTAATTTTTCATTTGATCAGTAACTTTTACGAGATATTCAACTTCCAATCTATAAAAAAGTACTCACCTAATTACATTATTAGTAATGTTTTCTATATAAAAGGTAGCATTTCTATGTTGATTCTTGTTGTCCTATATATATAAGACTAGTTTGTTAAAAAAAATGATGCTTTCTGCAATGTAAAAGTAAATCTTAACACAAAAAACTAAAAATTTGTATGAGGTTTGCAGCATATTCATGGGACGAGTAAGTCTTTGCCTTAAAAAAGTAAATACCGCCGACCTGTTTTATTAAAAAAATGTTAGGTATTGGCAAACAATTGTCAACCATCCCACGTGGTCTAAGAAGTGAAAATTAAAGTCTCCTTTTCTCAGCAGATGCAAATGAAAATTTCTCCTGAAGGGGGCTAAAGAACAAAGGAGCCCAGCTTTTTTTGAAAACTCAAAACGAGTATTCAGGGGAGCAGGATTTGGATCTTGAGAAGATAGACAATTGTTATAGCTGTTTGGCAAACTCCAACATCTAACTTCACATGGTAAAAGAAAAAAATTAAGTAAATGAATCTCTGCTTTTGCGTGGATGAAAAACAGGAGAAAAAGAGAACGAAATATAACTTGCGAATGAAGAAGTACGAAACCTTTTATACGCGAAAAAGAAATTATGTACAGGTACTGAAGTACCAATGTGCGGTGGGATGATAAAAAGGTAAAACAACTCTTGAAGTTGGCTAATCTTCTCTTTTGAATTCTATTTAGAATTGGAAGTCGAGACATTATATGCTTTTATATGTCCAATTTGGAGAAGGCTAAATATCCTAAATATGTAAATCTCGAGGATCCTTTTTTATTTTTGGTCGAACTTGAGGATCATTTGTACACCATATAAGTCATATCTCTAAATCCAAATAAAGGATGTTGATAGTTTCCTTAAGCATTCTTTGCTTCATCAGGCTATTCATTTTCAGAAAAAGCTCTCTGATTAGTTGCTATAAGAAAGAACGAACCTGGCTAATAGTGGGCTGATGGACGATCGACCAACAAAGGCGAAGGCCCAACCGGCCAGATCAAGAGAGGAGGACAGGAGACGGTGTCGGCGAGATGAGATGGATGAGATGAGACGGCATGGGCAAGACTCCAGGAATAGAGAGATCAAGGGCACTGATGGGGAAAGTTGAGAGACTAGAGTCTAAGAGAGAGGCCAGCTATGGGAGTGAGAACTAAACGAGAGTAGCAAGGGTCTTAAATATAAAAGATTTAGCACTGTTTTGAACTGTTCAAAACCAGTTCTTCCAAAAGCTGGTTCCCAGAATTTTTACATTAGAGCTAACTGGTTCTCTTGTGAACAGGTGTAGAATTGGGCGAGTTCGATTCAGTTTCAAATTGAATCAACCCAGTTGCTCACCCATAATAAAAATGTTACATTTGAGTTCTAATAACAAACGTTATAAGATTAATCTCTTGATGAAGCACAAAATTCCTTTCATCTAAATAAATTAGATAGGCCCTTATATGAAATGAAAAACCAATCATACAATACGTTTAGTCAATTGAAATCATTTAATATCACGTCAATTTTCAAAGCTAATATTATTTATATTAGATAAGATTAGAATGGACTACATAATATATACTAAATAGCTATTGAAGTTCGCTAATCTTCTCGTTTGAATTCTACTTTGGAACACTATACGTTTTTATGTTCCCAATTTGGAGAAGGTTAAATAGCCTAAATATTGAGGTCATGTCTATACCATATAAGTCATATCTCTAAATCCAGATAAAAGACATTGATAGTTTCACCAAGAATTCTTTGTTTTGTCTGAATATGAGGGGTTTTCAGTGCTGTAAAAAGGATTTTTATATTTAATTTCGAAATGGTACGATTAATATGAGCCATATGAATTCACTCATTAAGGAGATTTTTGACTTCTAAATGTTTGGCCTTCAACTCTCCCATCAATCTCGGCAGCGAACCATTAAGAAAACTAATAAGTGACTTGCTATTGCTCACTTGCCACCTAGGATCCTAGTCCACTAGAATTGCCCACCCTTCCTCTCACGCCGTCTCTAATTCATTCCGCTTAAAATGTTACGTATGCGCGACGGTAACCCTTCCACAAAGTTAAAGGATATCGCAAGCAAAACTCCTCAACGTGTATATTTTTATAGTTAAAACATTGACTAATTAACTGTATCTCATGCAACAGTGAAATCCGATGTTATTGTAAAAAAACCCTTTATAAGTATCCAACCTCATTTTTAATACAAAATCTATATATTATCCTTAAAATAGACTATAATGAATTGAAAAACCAATCATTCAATACCTTTAATCAATTGATGTCATTTAGTGTATCACATCAATCATCATACCGAATTTTTTTCTTTTTATATTAGATTTTTTTGAACAGATCTTTTTATATTAGATTAGAATGGACATTTTATGCTTGAATAATTCTACTAATAAAATGTCATAACCAAGGCCCACATTAGATGCAGATGTCTTCCAAATCTTCTTGGTCAATAAAACAAAATTTTTATATAATCTAGCTGGTTCGTTTTATGCTTGAAATTTCAAAAAGAAAAAAGAAAAAGAAATAGGCACTTTGGGCCTCTTTTGTCGAGAGGCATGCATACTATTAATAATATATAAACTTTAATTCGCCCAACTTTTGAAATTTATGAATCATGCTCCTTAAACAACACCACAACTAAGGTCGACATCTGATGTAGATGTCTTACTAATCTTCTTGGTCATGATGCAAATTATTTAAATAATTTGGCCAGTTTACTTTCTGTCTGAAATTGGACAAGAGGCACTATGCGGTTCTTTTGTCGAGATGCATGCATATCATTTACATGTGTATTTTATTGTTATTAGTTTGTCACTTTCGTCCCAACTTAATTGTGGTCCTAACTTTAACTTAGCTATTGCAATCCACCAGATACGTAAAAGATTGCATACAATTAAATATTTAGGCAAGTTGATGTTGATTGTTTTGTTCCGGAGAAACTATATTATATTAAATTACACGAATAATTTTATTCTACTTTATTGTGAAGTAATATATCTTATTAAAGTTGAGGGAAGTGGAAGGAATTGGACGTTTGTGATGATGTCGGTCCACCATTAAGCCCCTTTCTACCTTACTTTCTTATTATTGAGAGATGTATATGTCTATACATAGGTTGGTTCTACAAATGACACATTATAAAATAGAATGAAAGAAGGAAATCATGATAATCAGAATAGATGAGTTTTCTTGAGACCTGTTCGTTGTGCTTTTTAAAAAGAAAAAACAATTTTTTTGTTTTCCTTTCAAAACATAAAATATTATCCAAATATGAAATGATCATGAAGAAATTATATGTAATTATATGTAAATTACATATCAATATATACATGTTGTGAAAATTTATTATGTTTCAGGTCAAAGAAATGTAAAAATGTGTTCGAGATAAGATTTAAAATAAACAAAACAAAATGTAAACGTATTACAAGCCCTTCCTATTTTGTTGACATTTGTGAAAGCGTTACAGCTTGAAATCCGCTACAAGTGGTGGACCATATCAGTGTCTTTCGGTTTGATGTGTCATATCTTCCCTTAGTCCTCTTTTCGTTAATTTTCCCTTCTTTAAAAGGCAACTAAAAAAAAGTGTAAGATAACGTGTTGACTGAACAAAACGAGAATTTTCCACTCTCCACCATCACAGCTATCACAAAAGGATCGTTTAGAAGAAAATTTGTCTGTGGGCCAACAAATGAGAATCACCATCAACTTGCAAAAGCTACGATGCATCCAACACAATTACTTGCCCAGAAACCATCTGATTGCATATTAGTGGCACCAGCAGCACGGGGAATGCCCTAGTGGCTGCCCGATCTCTGGTGTCAGTGGACAACATCGGTTTATGCTCGACCATAAAATGTTTCATTTGAGTTCTAGCCGCAAATTTCATAACCTAATCACTCAATTAGCAGAAGGGGAAGGACCATAATGAAGCACAGAGTTCCTTTTACACTAAACAAAGTAGATAGCCCCATTCCAAGCAAAGCTCTAGTAGAATTCTAGAAAATGTTTTGCACTTCCCAATGATCCGTTTGACATGAGCTTTAAATATGCTGCTCGATTAAAAAGCTTCCTCCAAATGTAAGTGAGTCACTCTTAGGTTCAACAGACCAAATTCATTGGTCCTTCAACAAAAAGCTGCACCCAAGCATTCCAAATGAACCCAGCTCTCACTGCCAATCTCCGAAGGCAAATCCACGCAAGTAATTGTTTTAGCCCCATTCCCCTTTTACGTTTAGGAAGGCATATATTTCGAAGCAGCTCTTGCTCTCTTAGCATTGTCAGGCTTGCCTCTCCAAAGAATAGAGATGCGTTTACTTGCCACTAGCTTCGATATTTTCTTTGGTGGCTCCTATAAGTAATAATGCTAACTGTAACTGATTTAATGAGTTGTAGTTCGCTTGCAAATGCTCGACACTTTCCCAGTTATCCTTTCAACTAGTATTTTGCAATCTTGGCCGCTAAACTTTGCCAGATATTAAAGGAACTTCAAGGTATTTAAGATGCAATGCTCCTCTCAGAATGCTACTTATCTGTAGCAAATCATCGTAATAAACTTAGTAATGTATTAGGTTTAAGCTTGAACTCCGAAATTTGTTGAAACTACTGAAAATGATTTAAATTTTAAAGATAAGAAGTCTTGTCACCTTTGAAGATCATAACATCATAACAAATCCCAAATAAATTAACTTGATTTAGGTAACAAATTGCGCCCGACGTGAGAGCCGGACGGAGCCCGAGCGTGTCCATTGGTCACCACTACTTTGTAACTTATCCATAGCTACTAAACTCCTCCAGGCCTACTCATGGAGCGGCAACCATAATTAGTCCGGATTGTTGATATGAAGATGGGATTCTGATATAGTTAAGACTCTTTCTAGATTAGAGAGAGAGAGAGAGAGAGAGAGAGAGAGAGAGAGTATTTTGCCAAATAGCCTATTTTTTTCGCATAAATTAATAGGGAGGAAGAACCCTAGGAGCAGAAAGTTGCATGCTTGTAGATAAAAAGAGCTGCTTAACAAACCAAGAAAGCAAAATGATATGTTCATTAATCATCTTCCTCATAGTTCTCGATCGAATTCGTGCTTTATCTGTTAAATGACTTCTCAATCCACAACTCTTCTTTGTATTGTCACATGACATTGTTACTATTATAGTATTGAAACATTATAGTTTCATCAAGGATGTTCACTCCTGTTGCTAATCTCTCCAAATCATTTGCTTCATATGATCAAAGCTTCTGCATTTTTTTCTTCCTTTATTTTTTCCTATTCTCTATACAAATAAAAAACTGTGTTAAAGATCTCTTCGGTGCTACGCTTTTCCAAAATTTGCACGTTAATGCAATGTAAAATTCTATAATTAGGCATTTTAAATGGGCCCAATACTCTAAAAAGCTCCAAACTTTATATTCAATCCCAATTATACCCTAATTTTTTTCATCCCATAAAAAATCCTCAACCTTAGGTCTAGTCCCAATTCTACCCCCCACTTTAGGTCTTGTTTTACCCTAAATTTTTAGTCTCATAAAAAATTGCTAACATTTGCTTGAGTCACAAATCTCCCTAAACCTCCATACAAAATTTCTCGTTGACAAGCAAGAGATGGAAAACTCCAAAATACGAGCTATTTGAGCATCCCAAGCACGAGCTCTCCGATTGCAAAAAATGGAACACTTCCAAGCACGAGAGATCGAAGACCAAGTGCAAAATTGAAGATCCCTAAATTGTTCTAGATTTACCCAAATTTCATATCCAAAAAGTTTGGGCTGATATGGAAATTGTCACATCCAGAATTTTCGGTAATTATTTTAATTGAATTAATCGGGCCGTTTCTATGCAATTGGAGCCAGAGATTAAAATTGAATACAAAATTGAAATGCAAGATGGGTGATTGGGTGAGGAAAGTTATCAATTTGATAATTGATATATAAATTGAAATTATGATGACCAATTGAAAATGAATCAAGGGAGAATGACAGAGCAATTGAAGCCTTGGCTAAGAAATTCATAACATCCCCTCACCCTAGCAATAATGGACTACTTGAAAGGTTATGGGGGTCATTTGGATGGTCTAATTAAGGCCAAGTGTTTTTACTTGGCCAAGAGTGATTCATGGAGGATATTTTTGCAAAATATCAAGTCAAGGGGACCCTCCATTCTCTTTTCTCTCAAAATTAGGCGTGACCGGCGAAGGAGGGGCAGAACCAGCGAGATTGCAAATCGATCGAGCGTCCGTTTCCTCTGCAATTCCACCAAAAACACTGCCCCACAATTCTTCTCTTCCTTCGCCATTTGCCCCCTCTCATGCGGCCAGCTCACCCCTGCTCCTACATCTTTTGCTTTCTTGGTCAATTTCAGTGGATTTCTTCAAGCGAAGTCCCCAGGTGTTGATTGAAGCTGCCGCAGTTCGTGCGTGCTCCTCCCATGGACACGCCAGCTCACGCACGAAGACAGAACATCCAGCAGCTGTCTTCATCCAAGATTCCTCCAGCTCGGTCAACTAGCAAAGCTCCACGCGTCCAGGTCAATTGAAGCCGCCACCCCCATGTTCGCACGTTTTCTCTCCGCATACAGCAGCACGGTTGGAGTCAACAATTCACCAGCAGAATTCCCTTTCGTTGACCGCGTGAGGCTCCACGTTTTGGTGTCTTCCCAGTAGCGACCGAGACCACACGATCTCTTCCAGCAGCCACGCGGCAAGGAGTCCACCTGTATCCGTCACTGCCTCCCACGCCTGCAGCTGTGGACTACCGAATTCCCCAGCTCGAAGACCAACGAAGCAGCTCCCTTCTACTCGTTCATCCGCGTTCCTCGCGTGAAGCAGTCCATTTCCACGCATCAAAGCCCAGCAGCCTTCAGCTCTCAGGCCCAGCTCGCAATTGAATAGCCCATCTTCAGCAACAACGGCCAAGTGAAGATAGCAAATTTTCGGCCCAATTTCCAACAAATCAATTGAAGTCCAGCCCACAACTTAAAGCCCAAATCTTAGTCTTCAAGCCTAGCCAAACCCAAGCCCAAGAGCGAGCCCAGTCTAGTGCAAGAACAAATCTTAGTTGGGCTAAGGTTTGTTGGGTCAAGTCTAAGGCCGGTCCAAGTTCGCCGGTGTTGTCGAAAGCCCAAGTTCGGTCGCCGTCGTGGTGTTTCGACCTTCGCTTTGCGTAAGTGAGTTTTACTCACTGATGCATTCTTAGTTTACTAATGATGCCTAAGAGTTGATTAGATTTATTTAATTGTAATTAGGTGGATAGATTAGATTAAGATAATTAAATTAGAGACTTATTAATGCATGTTAGTCAAATTGAATGTGCATTTAGCAAGTAGACTTGTCCTATTAATTATTGGATGCTTCTTGGGATTTTTCCCGTCCCTTATCGGGTGTCAATTTAGTAATTCGGGCCTAAATGGAATTTTTAGTAATTAAATATTAATTTTAGAAATTAATTATTTAATTATTTATTTCCCGAAAATTTAACTTGGATGGCTAGTGACCGGGATTTTGTGCTGATGATTGTGGCGTAGACCGTTTATTTAATTGAGCTTTATATTATGCTAAATTGAATTTATTGTGTTTATTTATTTATTTTCCGAAATTAATTAATTAATTATTTATTTCCGGAAATTCAACTTGGATGGCCAGTAACCAAAATATTATGCTGATGACTGTGGTGAAGTCTGTTTATTTAATCGGGCTTTTTTTTTGAGTTAAATGGAATTTTAATATTAATTATTTAATATTCGAAATTAATTTATTATTTATTTATTTTTCGGAAATTAAGGTTGAGATGGCTGACGACCGAAATTTCGTGCTAATCGTCGTGGCGTAGTCCGTTTATTTAATTGAGCTTCAATTTGTGTGGAATTGATTTAATTATGAAATTTTAGGATTTATTCCTATTGAGTTGATGGTTAATTATTTGATTGAGAAATCATCGAATATCGGTTGTCAGTATTGAAAGTGAGTTGGTAAATCACCTAAAGGATGCATGTGGCCCAATGAATTGGAGTGTCACCTGGGAAGGACACGTGGCTCGATGACAGAGTTTTGAGTATTGAAAGAGTCGGGTGGGACCGGAAAACCACTAAGTGTTGAAATTGGTTGGGTGGGACCATAAAGCCATTGAATCCGAGAAAGGTCGGGTGGCACCATAAAGCCATTGAATCCGAGAAAGGTTGGGTGGCACCTTAAAGCCATTGAATTCGAGAAAGGTCGGGTGGGACCTTAAAGCCATTAAATCCGAGAAAGGTCGGGTGGGACCTTAAAGCCATTGAATCTTGAAAAGGTCGGGTGGGACCTTAAAGCCATCGAATCTCGGAAAGGTCGGGTGGGACCTTAAAGCCATTAAATCTCGGAAAGGTCGGGTGGGACCATGAAGCCATTGAATCTCGGTGACAGGGTATGGCATCGTAAAAAAAGGGCACGTGGGCCGGTGACTTGATGCATCACTTTGGAGAAGGCACATGGGCCCGAGACTTAAGTGTGGCATCATAAAAGAGACACGTGGGCTCGGTGATTTGATGCATCACTTTGGCAATCTAGTGCCTAAGAGAATGCACGTGTACTCGACATCTTGGTACGCATTGTGGGAATTGCTTAGTCTGTTGGATATGAAATCAACTAGGTCGATTGAAAATTGTGTTGATATGATGTTGTGAACTGATTGAATGAATGGAAATGACCATGAGTGGTCTTGTTGGCGTGTGATCGACTAAGTCGATTTGATCGATGCTTCGATCTGTGATGTGATTACTTGGGTGCCTTTTTGATATGTGCTAACATGCAAGTGGAATCTGAGGCCAAGGTAAGTCCTCTGACTCATGTTGTGCATAGGCAGCCCTAAGGTGTATTAGTTTACTAATCGGGTCTTAGGGGGTAGAACTTGCTGAGATATAGTCTCATCCCGGTTGTGGGATTATATTTCAGGCCCCTAGATTTCCTGAAGGTTGGCCGGCATTTGAAGATGAGGATGAGCAAGAAGAAGGAGGTGAAGAGTTTGAAGAAAATGAACTTAGTGGTGAAAGATCTGAGGAGGACTGGGATGATGATCCCGAGTATGGTCCTATCCTCTTTGTAAACTCTGTACTTGTGTAGTTGTGAATTTCAATAAATGAAATTGTGGCCTGCTTTTCTATCCCATTGTTTTATTGTCTGGAGATTTTTAAATACTTCCGCATGTGCATATATAAAAGAAAGGGTCGGCGATACATAGTCTTGAGATATCGCATTTTAAAATCGACCAAGAGATAATGGATGTGCGCGTGCCTGAGGTTCGGGGCGTGACAGAAATTCATCTCCAAAGACGTCTTCTTGGATCTGAAATTTGGGGAAAAGTGAGAGTAAAAATGTGAAAACGCCACATAAGATCACTAAGGGTGATTTTGGATAGAGGGTTAATTGGGACAGATTTGTGACTCAAGTAAAAGTTTGTGATTTTTTATTAGACAAAAATATTAAAGTAAAATTGGAGTTGGATTTAAAGTTTGAATTATTCAGGAAACAAAAAATTTTATGGTAGAATTGGGACTAGAGTTAAAGTTGGCATTTTTATAGGGTATTAGACCAAATTAAAAGAGTTCTCATGCAAGAGCAAAACGATGGACATACCCAACACTTCTTTAGGCATCTAGAGTTTGTGCATAATCTTTTACTATTCGAGTTTCCTATTGCAATCATATCCATGAGTTGGAATCCTTTGATTAATTCAAATTGTGACTTCTCTTTAACAAGGGTTAATACCACGAAAAACCCAAAAATGGTACACCTGAAATAAATTTTTTATAACTAAAACCTCAAACTGATACACCATTGACAAATTTACCCCAAATTGCTATACTTGTGACAAATTTACATTATGTTAGTCTTCGTTAAATTTTACTATCAAATTATTGATTTTGTTACACGTAATAATTTATTGATGTTCCAATCTGGGATTTTACTCTCTATTTGTCACAGTTGTACTAGTTTTATGGTTTTTTGAGGATTTTTTGGGGTAAATCTATCATAGATGTATCGGTTTTGGCTTTTTTATAGTCAAAAGATTAATTTAGGGTAAATTTATTACAGGTTTATTAGTTTGAGATTTTTCATGGTATTAACTCCTTAAGCAATTACCAGGAAATGAGTCATCTCTCTTGCCTTTTAAGTCTGGCTCTTATTTCTAGCCCCTAATATATTCTTCTTCTAATTTAGCTCCATTCAATACACATAATCCAATCTTTCCCGTATTGCCTATTTGATTATACCATCAGCTTGCCTCTATTGTCTAATTTAAAGTTATTTTTACATTTTCTATTAATGACTAACAGACAAGTTTTTTTTTTTCTTATTTTCTATTTAAGTTCAAATCCGTGACGTTACAGCAACTTCTATCATTCTTTTTACATTTTAAAAATACAACAATTATCTTTTATAATATTTTTTTCTTTTCCATACGAATTATGACTAGTCTTCTTCATAATACTTTATTATGCATGTTTCACATCTACTTTTGTTAAATCTACAAGATGCTCGTCGTCCCACCAATAATAGAAGTTGCCTTAATGATTATTTTTTAATGCATTTTTCTCAATGCATAACATTCCTTTTCACATATTTCAATGAATTCTCATGCAAGGTTTGTCCTTTCATTTTTAATAAATAGATTATCCCTTTTTTTTTTTTTGTTTTGGTCTGCTCTTTTCTACTTTTTTGCACAGTTATATGTCTATTTAATGTCAAGAGAAATGGAAGGGAGACGAGCTTTGCAATGATGTGGCTCAATCAATTAGCTCCATTTCACCTTTCTTATTATTGATAGAGTGTATACATATGGGCTCCCAAATGACACTCAATAAAATAGAAAGAAAGAAGGTGGTTCACAATGATTCGAGTTGGTTGAGTGTTTTCAGAACTTATTTGTTTACGCTTTTCAAAAGGTGATAAAAGAAAAATGTATATCAGGTATTAAGGCCAGAAATGTAATAATGTGTCCAGGATAAGAATAGGTAAAATTAAAGCAAAATGTAAAAGTATGATAAAACAATGCCTTAGCTATTTGTTCAGGTTTATGAGAGCTAGAGGTTAAAATCCCACTGCAGGTGGTGGACCACATATCATTGTCTTTCGGTTTAATGGGTCCTCTTCATCCTTTTTCCTAAATTTTTCTTTTTCCAAAAAGTGACCAGAAAAATTGTAACATAACGTGTTGATAGGACTGGTCCTGAGCACGGCCTTAAAAGGTTAGGTCCAGAATGTAGGGAGAACCTGCCTGGGGTAAGAGTTCCCATTCTGGGCTAGAGGTGGATAGTATTGAAGAGCAGCAAACAAGAGCAGCAAACAGAAGCAAACAAAGCAGCAAACAGAAGGTTAAGCAGCAAACTAAGCTGATGCAGAGCAAGGCTGATGCAGAACAAGTTAAAGAAGACCAATACAAACCAGAATACTTGAAGCAGCAGTTCGAGTCTACAAGACTTGAAGATAACTATTAGCAACAAGTAAAAGACTAAAAGAATTCAAACCTGGAAAGAGAGCAGGAAGACCCGTGTGTGTGTAGCAGTAATAGATTCCAGTATTGTGCAGTTGTTAGTTGGTTTGTATAGCTGCGAATTCTGTTAAAAAGGAAATGATTCAGGTTGTTAACAGTTGTAGTATATAAAGGGTTTGTGGAGTTAGAAGTGGATGCTATGCTGAACTAAAATTCCTCTCTAGTTTCTTTTAAGTCTTTTCTCAAACACCTTCTCTACATCCATGTATCTACTCGAGAGGGCTTGATTTGTACAGATTGATTGATCATCAATGAAGTAAAGTTTCGGTGTGCTGTTACTGTTTTGATTCTTCTCGAGATGTTGCCTATTTTTGATTCTTCTCATGGTATCGAGCTACCGACACGGGAATAGCGATCGTATTTCTCGTTGATCTTTGAGTAGTTAATCTTCAAAGATTCAGGCTTGTCGCCTCTGGATTCTCTGGTTCTTCTGTATCTTGATTTGTCGCCTCTGGATTCTCTGTGTCTTCGAAGATAGCTGAACACATAAGAATGGCGAATCAATCACAGAAGTATCCATTCCCTATTCATGTGAATATAGCAAATTTTGTAACAATACAGTTGAATGATGAGAATTTTCTGTTGTGGCAAGCCCAATTCAGTAGGTTTCTAAAGAGTCAAGACCTAATCGGTTTTATTAATGGTGAGACTCTTCCTCCTGCTAAAGTAATACGAACTGAGATGGGAGAAGAAATGAATCCTTACCATCTTGAATGGATGAAAACTGATCAATTGATTTCTTCCTGGATAAGTGGTGCAGTCTCTGAAAACATTCTCAGTTTAATAATTGGGCTGGAAACTTCATTTGAAGTCTGGCAGGCTTTAATGAATAAGTTTACTCAGAGGTCTGTTGCCAAAGAATTTGAACTAAGGGGTAAGCTACAAGCCTTCAGAAAAAGAGATAGGTCATTAAGTGACTATCTTCGAGAATTTAAAGGCATCTGTGATCAACTAAATGCTATTGGGAAACCAGTTGATGATATAACTAGAATGTTTGGCATACTCGAAGGATTAGGTCCTGAGTATGAGGCATTCAGAACAACAATGTATTGCCTCAAGCCACAGCCAGAGTATGATGAAGTTGTGTCACAACTTGAAAGGTTTGAAACAAGGCTGCAAACATATCCAGTAAACTAGTATAATCCTCACATGGCATATTATGGACAGAGGAAGACTGGAATAGGAATGCAGAAATTTAATGTCAGAAACCAAGGAGCAAATATACGAGGAGGATACAACTCTGGCAGAGGACAGTTCATAAACAGAAGACAAAATGAAGACACATTTACTGAAACAGGGAGGAATCAAATGAATAGAATGAATTACTCTAACATGATGAAACAAGATCAGAATAATAAAACCAGCTGGACTAACTATGGACAAGGTTTCAGACCTTATGCCAACCAGAGATATCAAGGAGTGAGGTCATATCCACCATAGAGCACTACCTCTGTCAATTATGGACAAGATACAAAACCACAGAACAATTATCCTCTAGAGTGTCAAATCTGCAAGAAATCAGGTCATACTGCACTTAGGTGTTGGTATCGATTTGATAACTCATACCAAGTGGATGACATACCGACAGCCTTGATAGCAGTACGCATTGAGGATTCGTTTGGAGCAGAATGGTATCCTGACACAGGAGCATCCTCACATATTGTTGCCGAACTTGGTATGATTCAAAACCATATCAAATACAATGGTTATGATGCTGTAATGATAGGTGATGGATCTTGCTTGTCAATCTCATGCATTGGTCATGGAACATTACGCACGGCAGCAAGCACATTACCACTTAATGATGTGTTAATAGTTCCTAAAATAAAAAAGAACTTGCTTTCTATATCAAGATTGACAGATGACTATCCCTGTTCATTTATATTTGATAAAAATGGGGTATATGTGAATGATCATCACAGACATATGACAGTAAAGCTAGGAAGGAAAGTCAGGGGAATGTACCAGGTGGAAGCTAGAAGAACTGAGGCCTACTTCACACAAGTCCAAGCTGAAGCAGGAGCAGATATTTGGCACCAGAGGCTTGCTCATACAAGCTTTAAAACATTATAGACTCTGCAAAACAACATTTGATTCAGTGTAGTTCAAAGACTTCAAATACATGCAGTAGTTGTAAAATTGCAAAGAGCTCAGCTCTGCCATTTCCTCTGTCAGAACATATTTCTAGAGTTCCTCTAGAGAAGATACACTGTGATGTATGGGGACCATCACCAATTACTTCTACTCAGAGATTTCAATACTATGTTGTTTTTGTGGATAACTATTCTCGGTATAGCTGGATGTATCCAATGAGAAAGAAATCAGAAGTCTATGAAATATTTCTACTGTTCCAGAAACTAGTAGAAAATCAATTTGATCATAAAATCAAAATATTTCAGAGTGATGGAGGTGGTGAATTCACAAGCATCAAATTTCAACAACATTTACAGCAGTGTGGAATCAAACATCTTTCCTGTCCTCATACACCAGAACAGAATGGTGTGTTTGAAAGAAAACACAGACACATTGCAGAACTTGGTCTTGCAATGTTATATCATGCAAGAGTACCTCTAATCTACTGGGTAGATGTTTTCATGATAGCAGTATATGTAATTAACAGACTTCCTACAGCAAAATTGCATATGAAATCACCACATTACAGATTGTATAAACAGGAGCCGAACTATACTCATCTACAAGTCTTTGGATCAGCTTGTTACCCAAATCTCAAACCCTACACACAACATAAGCTAGATCCACGATCCCTCACATGTATTTTTCTTGGTTACAGTGAGAAGCATAAAGGCTACAGGTGTCTTCTGCCAACAAATGGCCATGTCTATATTAGTAGACATGTGATTTTTGATGAAAAAGAATTTCCTTTCTTTCGAAGATTATCTACTGAGTATCAACAGGGCTTTGCATTATATAAACAATGGTTACAGAGTCTGTTGTATTATGTGCCTAGTACTTCAGAACAAGTTCAGCCACAAAATCATCACTCATTTGATTCTGCTGGAGCAAATTATTTTTGTCCAGAAATACAGGACAATGGCTGTTCTACAACAAATGATACAGGCACACAACACTTAAGTATAGTACCTTCAGTAACAGTCCACCATGATACTGAAGTTACATATGCTAATGTTGATACTCTTGTGACAGCTTCAACTCCTACAGAACCAATAAATACAAATCAAGAGCAGATTTCAGAACATCCAGTCACTACAGAACAGAATCAAAGCAGTTTATCCAGCAATGCACAAGGTATCTCTTCTATTCACCCTATGCAGACTAGATTAAGATTTGGAATTACTAAACCAAATCCAAAGTATGCTTGTCTCGCTGAATATCAAATACCAGCTGAGCCAAAATCAGTGAAGTCTGCTTTAGCACACAGAGGGTGGTATCAAGTTATGCAAGAAGAGATGAGTGCATTATATCAAAACAATACTTGGGAGTTAATTCCTCGAACTAAGCAAATGAATATAGTAGGCTGCAAATGGGTTTTTAAAACCAAACTTGCACCAGATGGGAGCCTGGACAGGTTGAAGGCTAGACTTGTAGCTAAAGGGTTTCACCAGGAAGAGGGGCTTGATTTCACAGAGACCTTTAGTCCTGTAGTCAAGCACGCTACTATAAGAATAATCCTTTCAATCGCAAAAATGAAACAATGGCCTATTCACCAACTGGATGTTAAAAATGCCTTTTTGCATGGTGACTTAACTGAGACTGTTTTCATGGAACGGCCACCAGGTTTTCAAGACACACAGAAGCCACATCATGTGTGTTTGTTAAGAAAGTCACTGTATGGACTTCGCCAAGCTCCTCGAGCTTGGTTCGATAAATTTAGTAGTTTTCTGCTTGAATGTGGATTCTTTTGTAGTTCCACAGATCCCTCTTTATTCATTCTCCGAACTAATACAGATACAATTCTCCTTCTTCTCTATGTTGATGACATCATTCTTACTGGGAGTTTTACTCATATGCTGACTACCTTTATTAAGTCTCTCAGCCATAGATTCTGTATAAAGGATCTTGGCATCCTACACTACTTCTTGGGTATAGAAGTTAAGCATACACCTCAATATCTGTTTCTGTCTCAAGCTAAATATGCTTTAGACCTTCTCAACCGAGCTAAAATGCTAGACTCTAAACCAGTTTCTACTCCTCTTCCATTGAAGTCAGCTGTTCTAGTCACTGATTCCATAACTTTGACTAATCCTGCTGAATATTGAAGCTTAGTGGGAGGATTACAGTACCTTACAATCACCAGACCAGACATAGCCTATGCAACAAACCAATTGTGTCAGAAAATGCAGAAATCGACAACTGCAGACTTTAACAGTTTGAAAAGGGTAATGAGGTATGTCAAAGGTACTATCAAATATGGCTTGTTTATTCATTCACAGAGCACTATGAACCTATATGGTTTCTCGGATGCTGACTGGGCAGGGTGTACAGAAACCAGGAGATCCACAACTGGGTTTTGTACTTATCTAGGTTCTAACCTTGTTTCTTGGACTGCAAAGAAACAGCTTACAGTAAGTCGATCTTCTACTGAGGTTGAATACCGTGCTCTGGCCTCAGCTACTGCTGACCTCACCTGGGTTAGCTTTGTTCTACGGGACATTGGCTGCTCACTCACTCCCCCTATTCATCTCTACTGTGATAATAAATCAGCTATATCTCTTACAGTAAATCCTGTTTTACATGCCAGAACTAAACACATAGAGATTAACTTTCACTTTGTAAGAGAGAATGTGTCTTTTGGCTCATTACAGGTTCACTATGTTCCTAGTCAATATCAGATAGCTGATATCTTCACAAGACCTTTGACACGTTTCATACATTCTTAACTAAGGAACAAATTGGGAATTTCAATTTATTCCATTCCCAATTTGAGGGGGGCTATTGAAGAGTAGCAAACAGAAGCAAACAAGAGCAGCAAACAGAAGGTTAAGCAGCAAACTAAGCTGATGCAGAGCAAGGCTGATGCAGAACAAGTTAAAGAAGACCAATACAAACCAGAATACTTGAAGCAGCAGTTCGAGTCTACAAGACTTGAAGATAACTATTAGCAACAAGTAAAAGACTAAAAGAATTCAAACCTGGAAAGAGAGCAGAAGACCCGTGTGTGTGTAGCGAATGCATTCCAGTATTGTGCGGTTGTTAGTTGGTTTGTATAGCTGCGAATTCTGTTAAAAGGAAATGATTCAGGTTGTTAACAGTTGTAGTATATAAAGGGTTTGTGGAGTTAGAAGTGGATGCTATGCTGAACTAAAATTCCTCTCTAGTTTCTTTTAAGTCTTTTCTCAAACACCTTCTCTACATCCATGTATCTACTCGAGAGGGCTTGATTTGTACATATTGATTGATCATCAATGAAGTAAAGTTTCACAGGTGCTGTTACCTGTTTTGATTCTTCTCAGATGTTGCCTATTTTCGATTCTTCTCAGATAGCGACCTCGAAAATAAATCGCACCCACTGCCTTTCCGGCCACGGGTGTAACTTACGTTACACTTCGGAAGGCAACCCTGGAGCGGGCCCTGAGATTACCGATCACGGGTCAACGGGTGGAAAAGAAAAGAGGAAGAAGCAAAATCACAATTTTCCACTTGCCGACATCACTGTGCTTTCGCAAAAGGATCTTTCAAAATAAACTTTTCGAATGGCCAACAACTCAGAGTCACCATCCACTTACGAAGGCTACAGCTACGCTACGTTGGGTAAAATGAACTCAATCCCAACAACCATCTCTTTGCAGCCTAGACAGCAGCAGCACCGGGACAGGGAGTGCCCTAATTGCTTCACAATCTCTACTGTGTCATGGACAATATCAGCTTATGCTTGATGACAACATCTTACATTTGAGCTCTAAGAGCAAATTGGACATGGGCTCTTTTTGTCCATAAAAAGACATGGCTTTAAGATTGGACATGGACCTTTCTATTTCCAACTCTGGCCTAGTAAAATAGTATGTTTCTTTATTTCGAACACTAACTGCATTCAAACGAGGACAACCTTATTATTGAAATAGGTGTATATACTTCATTTGTAAGACCATATGTATCTAAGACTAAAAGACAAGTAAAGATATTCAATCAATGGTTCATTGTTCTTGTCAATTCCTAAACATTGCTCTGAACTCTTTGTCAAATTGCTTTTCTAATTAGCATTACACTCATGTTCGATTCTAAATCACACCAAGCAAGTAAGATAAATGTACTCCAGTACATAGCCTATCGCGCATGAATAACCAAGCTCTCAAAAGTATACAAGGTAGTGACCATAATAAATTAGGTCCTAATTCATTAGTAATAGCACGAGTCTCTCTTGTTCAACGTGAGACTACAGATTTCACAAAACATTGAGCGAGCTATCCAAGATACATAGTAAGAATAGCAAAAGTTGCACATTCTTATTCACAACTAATCACAATTAGCTGTTATATCTCATAACTCTCTCTTCCTCATTAATTGCATGTTCAACATTTCTATGGATGCTAATTTAATTATATGTCATTCCATTTCTTTCTAACCCCTCCTTGCTCTACTAGGATTTCCGAAAGAAATTATACTACTTATAATTGTGCATGTAACTAATGATTTGTCATCTGATAGAAACTTTTTATAAGAGATTGGATTTTCAATCTATGAAATATCTAACTTGTACAATAATATTAGAAAAATGGAGAATAAATTACTTTTTATATGAAACTTACTAATCATTAGTTACATGCTACAACTTTGAACATAACTAATGATAACATACATGTACAATAATATTAGAAAAAAGTATTAAAATGACAACAACTAATTGCAAAACCTCCCATGTCAATAATGTTTAAGCCCTCGCACATATTTATGTCGTATATATTACTTTATAATAAAGATGGCAAAAACTTAATCATCTCATTTAATCTTTTAAATACTAGAACAACATATCAACAACAACTTGCCTTACTTATTAAGTTGGATATGATCTTACATACTAGAATAATGTGTCAACATATTGCTTTACTTATCAAATTGGATGTAACCTTCTACGCACGAATCATTCTCCTCATACAACATGACAACCAAGGCCCACATTAGATGCAGATGTCTTCCAAATCTTCTTGGCCAATAAAGCATTTTTTTTTTTTTTTAAATCTAACTTTTTACACATGAATGTAACCAAAATTTTAAATTTTAAGATGCGGACATCTTCCAAATCTTCTTTTTCAATAAAGCAAAATTTTTATATAAAGAAAATCTTCTTGCTTTAATTATCAAATTGGATCTAACCTTTTATGCATTCTTTCTATACAATGTCACAACCAAGGCCCACAATAGATGCGGATGTCTTCCAAATCTTCTTGATCAATAAAGCAAACTTTGTATATAATCTGGCCGATTCACTTTATGCTTGAAATTAAAAATAAACAAATAAAAGAAAGAGGCACTTTGGGGTTCTTTTGTCAAGGTGCATGCGTACTATTAATAATATGTCAACTTCAATTCGCCTAACTTATGATATTTGATTAAATCTTTTACGCACGAACCATGCCCCTTAAACAATGTCATAACCAAGGCCCACATATGATGTGGATGTTGTGCTAATCTTCTTCGTCATGGTGCAAGTTCTTTATATAATTTGGCCGGTTCACTTTGTGTCTGAAATTTTAAAAGAGGCATTATGGGGTTATTATTACTAGTTTATGTCACTTTCATCCCAATTTAATTGTGGTCCTAACTTCTAGCTTAGCTCTCGCAAATGTTAAGGGAAGTGGGAGGGATGCAAGTTTGTGATGATGTTAGTCCATCATTAAGCTCCTTTCTACCTAACTTTCCTATTATTGAGAGATGTATATGTATATACATAGGTTGGTTCTACAGATGACCTATTATAAAATAGAATGAAAGAAGGAAATAAGGATAATCAGAATTATATGAGTTTTCTTAAGACTTGTTCGTTTGGGCTTTTTAAAAAGCAAAAATGATTTTTTGCTTTCCTTTTAAAACATAAAATGTTATTCAAATATAAAATGATCATGTGGAAATTATATGTAAATTACATATATATATTTACATGTGAAATTTTATTAGAGCTCTTCCCATTTTGTTGATGTTTATGAAAGCATTACAGCTTGAAATCCACTGCAAGTGGTGGACCATATCAGTGTCCTTGAGGTGTCATCTTTTCCTTGGGTCTTCTTTTCCTTAATTTTCCTTTTTCCAAAAGGCAACCAAAAAAAGTGTAAGATAACATGTTGATTGAGCAAAACGACAATCTTCCACTCACCGATGTCGCTATTGTTCTATAAGGATCATTTAGAAGAAAATTTGTACGTGGGCTGACAAGTGAGAATCATCGTCAACTTACAAAGGCTACACTACATCCAGCACAATCAACTCTAACAACCATCTTATTGCAGATTAGGCAATAGTGGCAGCACGGGAAATGCCCCAATGGCTACACAATCTTTGGTGTTCAATGGACAATATCAGCTTATGCTTGAAGATAAAATGCATCATTTGAGTTCTAACAGCAAAGATCATAAACTAATCACTCGATTAGCCAGAGGGTGACCATCATGAAGCACATACTTTCTTTTAATCTAAATAAAGCAGATACTCTTACTCCAAGCAAAGCTCTAGTAGAGTTCTCAAAAAGGTATTGCAATCCCAATGATAAGCTTGATAGGAGGCTTAAGTATGTGGCTCAGATACAAAAGCTTCCACCAAATGTAAGTAGAGTCACTCTTAGGTTCAACAGACCAAATTCTTTAGTCCTTTAACAAAAAGTTGCACCCAAGCATTCCAAATGAAGCCAACTCTCACTGCCAATCTCCAAAGGCAATTCCACGTAAGTAATTGTCTCAATCCCATTCCCCCTTTACATATAAGAAGGCAAGCATCTTTCAAAGTCGCTCTTGCTCCCTTAGCATCGTCAGGCTTGTCTCTTCAAATAATAGGGGTGTGCTTACTTGCCACCAACTTCAATAATTTCTTAGGTAGCACAAAAAGAAAAAAAAAAGGCTCCAATAAGTAATAAAGCTACATATAACTGATTTAATGAGTTGTAGTCTACCTGCAAAAGTCAAATGCTTGATATTCTTCCATTATCCTTTCACTAGCAGTTTGCAATTTTTGTCACTAAGCTTTGCCTGATATTAAAGGAAATTCAAGGTATTTAAGAGGCAATGCTCCTCTCAAAATGCCACTTATTTGTAGCAAATTGTCGTCATATGTAACTAGAAACTCTACTTTTGAGAATTAAGCGTCAAACCATAAATTTGTTAAAACTGTTAAGAAAAATTATTATTTAGTGATAAGAAACCTTGACACGTTGAAGAAGATCATGAGATCAAAATGATGCTTAAATAAACCAACTTGATTTGGGTAACTAATTAGGCCCAATGTAAAGGCTAGGCCCAAAACTATTCTACTCCATAGTTTACCCATAGCAACTGAAACTCCTCCAGCCCAATGCATGGATTAGCCACGATAGTTAGCTAAGGTTGATTATATTGATATAGTATTTATCAAGTATCTTTACTTACCATATCGAAGAATTTCTTTTTTCCTTATTATATTAGCGAGGGAAAATTCTAAATAAAGACTCCAAGTGAATCTATTTTCTCAAATAAGAACCCAAAGTGAACTTTGTGTCAAAAAGGATCCGAAGTGAACCCATTGTTTAAAATAAGGACCCAAAGTGAATTTTGTGTCAAATAAGAATCCGAAATGATCAAGTTAATTTCTATCGAGGACATTAGCTCACCGGACATTTTCCAACAATTAAAACAAGGCCCAGTTTGTCAGAAATTTGTGTTTGGAAAAAAATGGAAAATTCTAAATTAATTAAGTTTAGGTTATTTATTTAGATGTTGATATTTTCTTCTTTCTTCTTCCTCGCTGCTCCTCAACCAAATCGCTCCCGATCATCGTCGCGACTTGATTCTCGTCACTCCTCACCTTGCTTGACCGACGGAGAATTTGGGTCTCCACAAACAAAGAAAGAAGCATATGGTATTGTTCTTGTTTTTGAATTCCTACCTCAATCGACAGAGAATTTGGGTCTTCGACTTTGTGGAGGATGGATACAAGGAATGGGGAGACCGTAGAAAACCTAAGGTTTTTTTCTTTTTCTTTTTTAGGATTTGTTCATTTTCCCTTTTTTTTGGACAAAATTACCCATACTCCAGTCGTTGGAAATGTCACATGCTTGATAGCCAGCAAATTTTTGGCTAACCAACAAGCTCAGGTCCTTATTTGAAATTGATTCAACCACTTCAGGTTATTATTTAAGACAACAGATCTACTTTAAGTCTTTATCTCGACACAAAGTTAATTTCGAATCATTATTTGAGAAAATTAATCAACTTCAGATCCTTATTTGGAATTTTTCCTATTGGCGAGATACTTTTATAGAGAGCATGTAAGACTTAAAGAAATATCTAAGAATATACTAAAAATATTGTGCATAATGAGGTATCTTGATATTTTTTCATAATTAGTTCATAAATGATATTAATTTTTGTCAATCCAAAATAATGATATTTCACTAGCATTTTCAAAACAAAGTTCTTACTTTATGCAATGTTTTGGTTTAACAAAATCTTATTTCCTATGTAGAAAAGAAGTAGATTTCTTGGAAATTTCTCTTTTCAACAAAACAAATCTTTATGGAAGTGATATCTAACGATAGAAAAAGCATAGTGCCTTTAATTTACATGGAAAATCTACAATAAACATATATATATATATATATATATATATATATATATGTGTGTGTGTGTGTGTGTGTATGAAATTCTTGTTTATGGTAAGTAGAATTTACATGGATACAAAATTACTAAAAAAAGTAAATAAATTTTGGCCACCAATTTAATTTGCAATTGAATGATAGAGGGAAATTTTACCTTTTTGGTGAAACATGGGTGGATTTAGTCATACAGGGGATGGAAATAGCGCTGCCCTTTTTTTGTTTCATCCTTTTATTCATCATATGTATATGTATATACAAGACAATTAATATGAAAAATGTTTGAAGACAAAATTGTGTGCGCTCTTTTCCTATTTTTAATAAAGTTTCGCGTGTCCTGCTTTATAGGGCTAGTTTTAGATCAAGATGGTTTATGGATCTTTAAATTTGCAACTCTTTGTTAATGTGCCGTGGGCTCTTTCAAACTAGCATGTCAGATTACTTATTTAATTAGATGTTGGTTAATACATTCAAAGATGGGGAGAAAAAGTATAAAAAAAGTCATAAACCAATAGCATTTGTGCCAATTTGTCCTAAACCTTTTGATTTGGTGTCAATTCCGTCTTCCCGGTAAATTTTGATAGGATATTGCTGACATGAATGCCGGCCAACTTACATGGCATTGTCGACACTAACAAGGATAATTTTTAATAATATTTTAATATTTTTTCAATTTTTTTCTTTTTATTCTTTATTCTTTATTCTTTTTTACTTCTTTCTTCTTCCTTTGGCTGGTGATCGGCCACTAGCCATAGGCGATGGCCGAGTAGGTTGGCCTCACCTGGCCATGGCGAGGTCAAGCCCCGGCGAGGGTTGACCTTGTCGATCCGGCTTGGGCAAGGGCAGCCCCGCCCTCATGTAGGCAAGGCCTAGTAAGGGTTGGCCTTGCCAAGCTAGATCTAGCGAGGCCAACCCTTGCCTAGGCCAAGGAGACCTTGCTGGGCATCGCCTTCGCCCAGTGGCTAGACATCACTTATGGCTAGTGGCTGGTCACCAACAAAAGGAAGAAGAAAGGAGAAAAAAAGAAAGAAAAAAATATGAAAAATAATAAAAAAATCAAAAAATTATTAAAATAGTATCAAAAATTGTCCACATCGGTGCGGTAATGCCACGTAAGATGATTAGCGTCTACTTTAGTAATATTGAGCCAAAATTAACCGAAAAGACTGAATTAGCCAAAATTGGCACTAGGTTAAAATGTTTATGACTAAATTAGCACCATTAAAATGTTTAGGACTAGCTTGGCATCGATATAATAGGTTTCAGGCTTTTCTATCACTTTCCTTTTAATGGGATGTTTGTAAGTCTCTTACATGTTGGTAGTTAACTAACCACACTTGTAAAATGGGAAAGAATTTGCTTACTTACTAATTTATTGGGATGTTTGGTAAATTTGTTATAGGATTAATCTTTTCTAAACAGACTGGTAAAACTTCAAAGAAGTTGATAATTTTACTAATTTAATAAATGTTGCTAATTTCTCTATAATTTGGGTAGTTTACTATTCAATCTTGTAAAATTTCAGAAAAATTGGTAACTCTGTGATTTAATGAAGGGTTGGTAAGTTCTTCATAAGGTTGGTATTTTATGCAAATTTTAAAGAATTTGAAAAATTACTAGTTCTGTGAGGTATTGGTAAATTTCTTATAGTGCTAATATTTTATTAGAAACAATTATGGAATTTAAATAAGTTGGTAACTTACTAATTTATTGGAATTTTGACAAATTTCTTGTAGGATCGACGCTTTAATAAATACACTTGTAAGGGTTCAAGGAAGTAGACAAGTTTCTAACTTACCAAAATGTTGTTGAATTTATAATAGTGTTGGTAATATATAAATGGGTTACCTGACATTTGAGTTACCACAGTCATACTTTTTTTTTTTACCAATGTCATTGGAAATTTACCAGCAACTTCAGAAATCCACTAAGGAAAATTTTCAGCTTTCCCTTAACACCTTGGAATCCTTTAAGAAGTCCAGTCAGTGTCTTCTCATCCATAATTCTAGAGAAACACCAATCCTAACTCTCAACTTTTTCAATCTGCTAACTTCAGCCCGCTAGATAAGTTAGCATCAGTACCGTTGCTAATTGTTTGTTCTAATGTTGAATAAAACGGTTGAATTGGTGTGCAGAGAACATGAAAAAAAAGGACCTGAGTACCTTTCAGGTCTAGAAGCAAAATGGTAGGTAATGGTTATTGCCAAATTTCTGTTTACATGTTTGTATTGCACTTTCCATTTAATGAAAATAATTCTCTGTGTCACAAAGAAGAAAGACTTGCCTAGTTGCACAGACAAACTTGCGCAACCCCTAGGATTGCAGTCTGTTTATACTTCCCAAAGTTCTCTTAATAATGCATTGGAAAGAGATGAAACTAACTCGTGCATGACTAAATCAGAAGTCAAACTGCCAAATTGCCTTTTATTCAAAAGATAGTCGGACATGCCAAATTGAATGAGTTTAGCAAATGAGGACACTGAAAGTGTAAATGAATTGTGCTGCAAATATCGAAGTAACTGAAAATTCGAAGACAGGAAGATGTCCATGACACTAAAGGGAAGTGGTTACTCGAATGCCCAAGACGTTGATAACTACTTGCAGATGCAGGATGAAACCAATCTAAAGGAGACCAGGTCTGAGGTTGGACACCTCATTTTCTGTCCCTCTGGGAAGCTTTATCTACATGAGGATCTTCTCTCAATGACCTAAATCTGAAGGAAAATAGGTTCACAATCTCTCAGCTCATATGTCCTCACTGATTTTAATTAATGCATTTGGCCTTTCTTAATCAGCAGCTCGAATTTAAGACCTTCAATGCTAGCTTCTGAGCAGCAAGAGCTTCAGCATCAAGGGTGGGCTCCCATAACATAGTAGTTTCAGCAAGTAACAAGGTCATGAGGTACAGGTCCATGTTTGACGCAGGACACCTGTCCTCCATGTAACCTATTTATCATTTTAAGCCATTAAGCAATCGAGCAAGGATGGCCGACTTTGTTTTACTGATATTCAAAAACAGTGAGATGTCCAACTGAGATGTCGAAGTCTTAACTACAATAATGTTCTGTATATGTTGGATGAGCAAGGACTAATATGAAGCTTTACATTTGTTTAGGAAGCCAAAACGTGGGAGAGCTTTATGATTGTTTTTTTATTTTTTTTCGCCAAGAGTGCTTTATGATTGTTAAAAGTTGAAAAATTTTGCATAGTAGAATTTATGAACTGTGGCCACAAGACAGTACTTTTTATATGTTATTTTCTTAGGGTAGTGTTTCTTGAATCCTCAATGAAAGTTAAGCATCTCCGATTTGATGTTCAGACAGAGCACTAAAGGGTACTGGTATGGTAATTTTTATAGTACCTTTTTCCTTGCTTCTCAGTGTCACGGTCCACACGGATTGAGACCACGATTGGCAACTCCCTGCATAACGAACTCAAGTAATTCAGGCATACCAACAATATTTGACTTCATTTTAACGGGCAATCTATGAATTTAACTAGCAACCGGTACGATTCTTCTGAGCATTACCCAAGAAAACGTGTCAATGTTGGCCATTTCATGCTTTCCTGTCAACCTTCTCTCATTTCCTTCTCGATAGGTGCTAATGTGCTCCTTTTGGCGAAGTGAGAGATTCAGAATTGCCTTCTTTATCACTTCAAAGCCTCCCTATTCTCTCATGCTTTTTGTACTGCAAAAAAGTGGTTAACACTCTTAAAGTCCTTCAATGAACGAAAATACTTAATAAAGTCCATGTTATTTCTATAATATGAACCTATAGTTAGTGTGGCATCCTGTACCATTCCAGTCACTTTGAGAAGGAAGAGAATGTTTTTATCAACTTGGGGGCAATATATTGCGTAAATGGTGATAGTGAAGTCAACTACCTCTATCAACTTCGGATCTAACATGAGGACACACTAGCTTGCTCAGTTATTCCATATTATATAAGCAACAAAAACAATAAAGAATATGATTACCGTAGAACATGTCTGTAGGCACTTATTATGTTTGCCGTTAACAGCAATCCATTATTTTCTTGAGCAAGTAATTGAAATCTCACGTCAAGAAGGTATCTTTTCTTTTCACCACATATGATCTTCCGCTTCGATTCCCACGCTTGGTCCTGCTTGGTATTCTCACTGCACAGTAGAAGCCAGTGATGATCAATGGAATTCAGGTACGTCTCACCAAATGCCAACGCACATGGACCTCAGTCAAATAACACCAATCGCAGGCTCCCTTCTGTTGATCATCACCAACCATCGTAGAATTAACATCATGCCTCAACGTTCATCCCATGCAGAATCAAAGTATATTCCAGTGAGCACAAAGAATCAAGAAATATAAAAGGAAACAAATCCATCGAGGAAGGATGGCGGAACCAGATGTATGAATGGCAACTTGATCGATTAATTCTACTCAAACAACTAAAACCATATGAATCTGTGAATCCATCCGAACATGACTGGCTAGCGAGGTTTTGACAAGTTGAATGCAAGTCAGATTATCATAATACAACTCTCTGTTAAAGGATTAAGCTGAGGTTTCCAACAATGAATTTCATAATGGAGAGCTACTGGACGTATTCTGAAAAATAAGATATCAAACTCAATCCAGTTTCATCTGGTAAAACATGAGTTGGGAATTTCATCAAACCGGTTGCGTGCACTACGAACAAGGAGCCTAGACACGTTGTCAATGCAATCTTTCATCCAGAACGACTCCCTCAACAACAAGACCATCACAAATCATCAGGAAACAACTCGTATTCTAGTTTGTTTACGCAAAAGCAACGTTAACGCAACTCAGCCTTGTGTTTCGCCCAAAGCAGGACAGAAGGGAGAGAGAGGAGACATTACCTGGTCGGAGACGGAGCTACGATCGGCGGTGATACCAGAATGAGGACGTCCGACGAGCAACGGCCGCCAAGAATCGGAGCTTGCGAAGGAGGATTGAACCCGAACCGAGCTGCTTCGAAGGTGATGAACTGAGAACAGAGGCGAACAGAGCTTCCGAGAGAGTGAACTCCTAAAACGCTCAAAAACCTCCCGAGTCCGTTCCATCAGTGCCCTCCGTTCGAGCTCTCTCTCAGCACGTATGTTCGTTGATGGCCGGCGACGGAAGGCCGGTGGCAGTTACCGGCGTATATACAGGTGCCCAACAGACGATTCTGTTACAAGCTTGTCCAAAATCAGCCTTGTAGAAATATATCAAGAAACTCCCTCGAACTGAGCTGCTTCGTTCGACTCTCTCACCGCGCATTTATCCTTACTCCCGTCGTTCTTTTATATGTTGAAGTCTTTATTATTTGTCTATTTATTTTGTTTAATACTTTTATTTATTTAATTATTTTTTTTATTTTTGCTTTTTTCTTGCTAATTTTTGTTTTTGTACTTTTATAAGAACAAATGCTATGCTGAAATTATTGACTAACATTCAGGTGTCAGCAGAAATCAAGAGGCATTACATTGAAATACTTTCTTATTTCGCAAACTTGGCAAAAATTGCAAGTTACTCTTGCCAATCGCTTTGGTGAAAATATCCACATTGCCATGGCAAAGCAAGACTACCAAACACAGTGCTAATCAATGTGACCATTGGAAGTAATAGAACAAGAAAAATTTGAGACAATAGTACACAAGAGAAATCACGTCTGCATGTGGTCTATTACATAGATTTAAAATTGGTAATGATTGACTTAGTCATCAAACAAAATGACAATAAAGATTACTACTTCATTCGTTCATTCGGCCTCGCATAAAGACTTTTTTTTGTTTTTTTGTTTTTGTAGACATTATTGTCTCAAAAGGATGAAGAACATGTCAATTGCCAACCAAACAAAATATGTTGGACCACCTTGTAGTGATCAAAATGGAGAAGTCATAGATTAGACTCCCAGGCTGCTGTCATAAGACCTCTTTTAATGGCAAACATTTACTTAATTGCTCAAGTTGTTGTTAAAGATTGGGAAAGTATTTACCTGAGAACCTTTGCAGAATGACTGAAAAGCAAACCAAGAACGTCAATTGTTGTCAAATGCTAATAATAAGATCACCTTCACTATCCTCCCTTGGAGCTTGACTAGTACTTGATCTGTACTACTTCCAATTTGGAAGTTCATATGGGTGCTCAACAGGTTCGGGGATCGTCTGATTTCAAATGTTAATAAATCAGTAGCTTGTAGGATGTAAAAAGGCAAAATGCTACAAAATTTATTGTCTCCATTCATACCTTTCATTTGCCGCGCAAATCTATGTCTGAACATCCGATTCCATGGAAACACATTGAGATAAATTTATTCTAAAGGAACTATCTTGAGAGACATTTCATCACTTCATCTATGAGAGTTTTCCAAAACAACCGGACTATGTAGGCATTTTACTCATTGTGAAATCAAACAAGCAAATTGCACAATATATCTGCAACATGTTCCTCGGTCGAATCAAGTATCAATGAACAAGTCGGAAATTATTCATGTAAATTTTGGGAAACAAGGTCATCGTAATATCTGTACTTGTGAGTTATGTGTGGGATATGAGCAATCTTGTGCCAATCCTCGTCTATGTCTTTTTTGCACCTCTCTTCCAAATTTGGGCAATCTGCAATTCTTAGGTGATTAAGCGATGCCAGCCTTCGCATTCCTTCGGGTAATGATGTCAAAGAGCGGCATCGGGTGATTTCAAGCCGTTGAAGCGATTGAAGGGCCTCGATTTGCTTTGGTAAAGCCTTCAAATTGAAGCAATAGATAATTCCCAAGCGCTCAAGATTGCTTACTTGTAGAAGCCACTGTGGAAGAGATGCTAGTTTGGGAAGGTGAAAGATTTCCACAGATCGAAGACTATTAAGTCCTTGGAAATCCAAGACGTTGCCGCTTTCGTCTTTGGATAAATCAAGCTCCTCACAATCCCAAAAAGAGAGATCCACTAGGTTCGATAGATGTCGCATACCAAGTGAGAGGGAAGTTAATCGAGGACATTCACTGATGCTAAGAATTTCAAGTGAAGTGAGACTTTTCAAACACTCCTCCGGCAAATATTCTAGAAACTCCATCTTTGAGATAACCAGACTTTTCAACTTATTAAGGCCAAATATCTGATTTATCAATGTTGGGTTGGTCTTAGTCAAAATTAAGTCCTCAAGATGTGGAGTTAGTGGAATGGCTTTCAAGTTTTCACACCCGGAGATTCGTAATTTCAATAGACTAGGAAATGATGTTGCTAAAGTGGATGAATGGTCCAACTGGTGTATTCCAATTCAGGTACCTCCCAGATCTCTAAAGTCTTGAGGCGAGGTAGTTGGCCTAGTGGAGGAAGATGTTTACATCTCCCGCATTGATGCAAGTGTACCTCAACTAAATTTGGCAAGGAAGACACGAGGCTATCCATCATCCACCTTGGAAAGCTCTTGCCATTATATCCATTGATCATCAACCCCTTCAGATTTGAGTGAAGCCTCAATCCATTTAATAGAGCTTCATCTCTATCCCCAATTACTACATCGTCAATATCAAAATTGCCCCATTTAAGTGCCGAGATTCTAGAGAATGCTTCCCAATCAAGTTCGCAGCATTGGATTCTGCTACGCATTTGTCACTTGTCCCAAATTTTCAATGCTAAGGCTTCCCGGATGTTATTAAGCCCATTTAGCTCCCTAAGTCTACAATAATTCTTAGAAAGAGCTTTATTATCTTTGGGCAAAATGAAGCGTGTTAGCCTGCACAAACAACTCAATTGTTCTAGCCCATGTGGCAAATAACTAAGACTATTACAATAATCTATGTCTAGATTTCGAAGGCTAATTAACTTCCTTATATCCCTTGGCAATTCTTCAAGGGCGAACAACCATAAAGATTAAGTGTCTGCAAATTTTGCAATCTCGTAATGGAGTTAGGAAGCCTTTTAAGTGCATTATTGTAAGAAAGATCAAGATATGTGAGATGCTTCAACTTACAAATGGACCTTGGTACCTTCTTGACAATTGTAGCATGTAGATCCAAGATACGCAATCTCTTGAAACTTTGAATGAGTTGGCGAAGATCTGCTTCACTTATTGATTCTCTTTGTTCCAATTTGTAGGGCGTAGAAAGAAATGTTCTCAGTGAACTTGCTTTCAAGCGTGAGATTGGAAGTCTGGCCATCAAATTGGAAGTTGAATCATATGATATATGATGAGTTCTTTCAAGTATAGATTTTGTGCCATCCCATGCCTCTCGACATTCAGTCCCTGCAACTATGCAAGCTAGATCATGCATCTTGCAAGTCTCCTCATTTGTGAATTGATCTTTTTGAAAATTTTGGAAGAAGTTTCTCCAAAGTAGATCCATGAAATATCCTTGAGCAATATCTTCTAAATGCTTTCTTTTATTTGATGGCTGGATAAATCCTTCCGCCACCCAAAGATTGATCAAAGTCTCTGCTTCTTTATCTCATAATCTTTGGGAAACAATGAACAAAATGCGAAACATTGTTTCAAATGTGAAGAAAGATGGTCATAACTTAGCCTAAGAACAGATATTATCCGATCTTCCTTTTGAGACACATCTGGGAGCTCATTATCTTTAAATTGTGACCATCCATGTTTACTTTTCTTGAAGAATAGCATACTCTCAACTGTTCGAACAACCAACGGAACCCCGGAGCACTTTCTAACTATCTCTTTGGCGATAGATAGCTTGTCTGGCTCTTGTATCTCCTCTTCTTTGGGACAAGCCATTTGCATTAGTAAATGAAGAGACGCACTTTCAGATAAGCCCTCGAGAAGATGAGGCAAAGTAGTGCTGGTGATCTCTGCAACAAAAGCAAGGCGTGTAGTTATAAGGATCTTGCTTCCTCCAGCACCTCCCGCCAATAAAATGTTCAAGCTAAGCCATGTTTCTTGTTCTACATCCCACAAATCATCTAAAACTAAGAGACATCTCTTTCCATCAATTTCTGCCCTTAGTTCACTCGCAAACGTTCCATTGCAACCTCGCTTGGTTCGCCCTTTTGCACAAGCTATGATGTTTTTCACTATTTTTTTTAGGTCAAAGTCATCAGAGACACAGACCCACATTTTCAAGTCAAAATGTTTATAGATTATCTCATCATTATATACAAATTGAGCAAGAGCCGTTTTCCCAAGCCTGCCAATACCAACTATTGGAAGGATGGAAACATGCTCTTTCATGTCTGTATCCGGTAAAAATTTCATGACCACCTTCTTATCATAATCTCTCCCTGCAAAATCTCCCTTACGTATAAACGAATGCTTCTCCGCTCTCTTCCTCCGCTCTCTCTCTCTTTGCAGATCCACAAGGCGCTCGTCCAAGTGGAATCCCTTATCAGCTTTAATGGTTTCTATTCTCTCCCTCACTGCTCTTACTTTGGAGCACATCCTCCATTTAAAAGCAAGCTGGTTTAAACCTGAGAAAATGTCCTTATCTTGTTGATCATTTCATTATGGCCCCTTAATTCTCGTTGCATAACTTCTATACTAAGTTCTTCAAGCACGTCTTGCACGTCATAAAAAGCGTCTTTCAGTTTCTCAACCCAAACTCGAATTTGGAGACTTTGGTAATATTGCTCTTCTGCATGGTCCAGTACAGCCCGAAGTGTGGAGACAGTGTCCTTGAGCATCTCGAGTTCATGCTCGACACCCCATAACTTTCCAACCTCTTCTAGTGCTTGAGGAAGGAGATCAGCAATGATTTCTCCAGCAATGCTGCCAATGACGGCTTCCGCCTTTTCGTTCTCTCTATCTCTCTTTGTTTGTCTTCTCTGTGCATTATAAGATATTAATGCAGTTAGTTTGAAGGCCGGAGACTTGTCAGGAAAAGTTACAAAATTTAGTCATACACCTACTATATGGACAACAATAAAATCTTTAACTTTTCATTTTTACTAATATAGTTTTAAGTCTGAAATTTCAATATAATCATTTATGTTAATTATCGCCTGAAGTTACTTACATGACAGTCCAATTATCACCAACCGTCCTACATGTTACAACTTACAATCTGATGCAAACAAAATAATGTCGTCTTTTTGTTTTTTTGTTTTTTTTTTCTTTTCTTTCCTTCTTTTTTGTGCAACTGTTTGTCATCTTCCACCTTACCATCGCTCAGCCAAAGCTCCCCCCGCGGTCCTTCATCATTGCCGACTGCCACTTGGACCTTCGGCAACATTTGTTGACCCTTTGTCAACCACCATCGTTACCTTGTTCTTCCAAGCCGCCAGCTCAAGCTTCACCACGGCATGGAGTTGCACATTCTTATTCATACCTAATACGATTAGCAGTTGGCTCTCATAATTCCCCCTTCCACATTAGTTGTATGTTCAACATTTATGAATGCCAAGTACATTTTATGTCGTTCCACTTCTTTCTAATTCTTCCTTGTTCCACTAGAATTCCCGAAATAAGTTATGTGACTTATAAGTATGTATGTAACTAATAAATTTTCAGGTGATTGGTAACTTTCTACAAGATAGGTATTGACCTATTTCCATGATTTGCAACGTTTTATATAAAAGGTAACCTTTCTATGTTGATTCTTTTCATCTAAAATTAAGAAGAAGAAGACAAGTTTGAACAAAACCGATGCCTTCTACAATGTAATAGTAAATCTTAATATATAGTTATACCATTAAAAAATTCTAAATTAGTATATCTGTGATAAATTTATTCCAAACTAATTTTTTGATAACCAAAAACTTTAAACTAATACACATATAATAAATTTACCACAAACTAATAAATTTATTTTCCGTTAGTTTTCATAAAATTGGATTAATACGATAAAAAATCACAAGCCGATACACCTATGACAAATGAAGAATAAAACTACCACTTGTCACCCAATTCAGGAATTTAATGATAAAATTTAACAAAAATTAACAGAATGTAAATTTATCATAAGTGTACTAATTTAAAGTAAGTTTTTGTCTTATTAAGGGTCCGTTCGTTTCCCGGAAAATAACTTCCGAGAAAATGTTTTCCGAAATTTCCGATGTTTGGGTGGGCGGAAAATGGATGGTCAAAGAAAACATTTTCCAGTTAACGGAAAACCTCTTCACATATTTGTGGAAAATGATTTCCCCTCCTCAAAAAATGAAATCATTTTCCCTCACTCCCTCACGCACGGCTCTCGCGCGAAGGAAGTCATTTTCCTGCACGGGCTCTCGCTTCCTCCTCCTTCGACGCTGCAGCGATGGAGCGGCGCTTCTAGGGTTCCTCCTCCTTCGACGCCGGAGAGGTAGAGCGGCGCTTCTTTCCCTAGGGTTTCTCCTCCTTCGACGCCGCAGCGGTGGAGAAGCGCTTGGTTCCTCCTCCTTCGACCTAGGGTTCCTCCTTCGACGCCGCAGAGGAGTCGTCGGCTACTGCTCGGTCTCTCACCAGGTGACGATCCTTTCCCTTTGCTGCTTCTTCTCGTTTTTCTCGATTCTTCACCTGTTCTCGTCGTCAATTCTGGCTCTGCCGTGCGGAATTGCGTAGGTGCCCAGCGAGTTCATCGTTTTTGGTCCTTAGCCTCGTGGAATACCTCTCTCGGTTCGGTTCGCTATGTGTGTGAGGTTGGTTAGCGAGTCAGGACTTCATATTCAGCACTGGCATCGCCGATTCAGCGGGCGCGCGTTTTGGGGATTAGGGTTTGATATGCGAACTCGCACCGAGCAGGCGAACAGAGGGAGTTTTGGGGATTGGGGTTTGATGATTATTGCGCGGTTGGCCTTTTAAGCAGAACCTCTGTGGAAAATATTGGACGTAAAGGACCATTTGCATTGACTTGCTTTTGATGAGTTTATAGATTTTGTTTGTATTCGTGTTTGGACTTTTCTGCTTGTGGAAAGGGAGTGAAAACCACAGAAAGTTCTTCGAACAAGCATGGTGATTTGGGTTGCATTAACTTTTTCAACTGCCAATTGCTGTAAGGTCATGGTCTTTGAATCTTCTCTTCAATCGACTGGCCGATGGTATCATTGGAGGGAGGGAAAGAACCAGATGTAGAGTAGACGTTGCGAATGATGTTGTCTTAGCTTGTTGTATCATTCACAATTTTATTATGAAAGCTGATCCCTATGTCTTCAATTGATCAAGAAAACACCCAGAGGAAAAAAAGAAACAACTTCCAAGCAAAAGGGTTAGAAAATATTTTATTTATCGAACACCGGAAAACATTTTCCGAAACATTTTCAGGTTTTAGCCGAACACCGGAAAAGATTTTCCGAAACATTTTCGGGTTTTAGCCGAACACCGGAAAATATAGTCATTTTCCGGAAAATGACTTCCGGAAAATATTTTCCGAAAATGGCCTATTTTCCGTGAAACGAACGGACCCTAAGTAATTGTTGCCGACCCTATTTTATATATAAAAAAAATGTTAGGTATTGGCAAAACAAGTTAACCCGCCTACGTCGTCTAGAAAGTGAAAATATTTTTAAAAACAAAAATTCCTGAAGAGGGTAAAGAACAAACAAGCCCAGCTTTTTTTATGATGATGCCCAATTTCCTAGTCTTGTCACATGCTTTCTTCAAAAAACAATGCACGATGGCATCCTTTTCTTTTAATATTAATATCGGAGCGTTAACATTAACGGGATTTGGATCTTGAGAAGATAGAAAATTATTATGCCTGTCTAGACAACTTCGATGTCTAACTTCACATGGTAAAAAACATTTATGTTCATGAATCTCTACTTTTGCGCAAATGAAAAATAGAAGAAAAAGATTATAGGGTATAAATTGTGAATAAGTAGTATGAAACCTTTTTTGTGCAAAAAATAAATTATATACTCGTACTGAAATAACGATTTGCGGTGGATAATAAAAGCAAGCTGATGAGGATGCCTTTCAACTTTAAATTTTCATATGTGAAAGGTAAAACAGCTCTTGCAGTTGGCTAGTCTTCTCTTATGAATTCTATTTAGAATTGGAACTCGGGACATGTTATATGTTTTTTTTTTTTTTTTTTTTTTTTTGTGCCCTATTTGGAGAAGGTTAAATAGCCTAAATATGTAAATCTTGAGGGCTATGTTTACGCCATATAAGTCAAGACCTTAATAGTTTCCCTAAGGGAGAATTATCAAAAAAGTTTTAAACCTATTGTGTTTGTATCAATTCAGTTCTTTCAATCCTAAATTCTCATAATGAGATATATTATTAAAAAAAAATGTTAGGTACTAGTTTTGCCAATACTAATGTAGTACACTTATGATAAATTTTTTAATATGTTATCTAAAAAAACTTACTTAATAAGACAAATGGTAGGTACTAGTTTAAAGTAAGTTTTTTCTCCAAAACACTTGCCCTTCTATAAAGTTAAGTTATATCGAAAGCAACAAAACCCTCTTTATAAGCATTCTACCTCATTTATCGTACAAAATCCTCATAATGAGATATATTATTTTTTAAAATAGATTGTCATGAAATGAAAAGCCAATCATTCAATGTGTTAAATCGATTGGAGTTATTTAAGCTCCGTTCGTTTCACAGAAAATAATTTCTGGGAAAATGTTTTCGGATTTTCCGGCGTTCGTTTGATAGAAAATGAATTCCTTAGGGAAAATATTTTCCATCAAAGGAAAAAGCCTTCTAAAGTAGGGAAAATGTTTTCCACTTTTGAAAAGTGGAAAACATTTTCCTCACTTGATCTTTCTTATCCCACACCTTTACAAATCCTCACTTCCTCCTCCCATTTCTTCTTCTTCTTCTTTTCTTTTTTAATTCAAATTATTTTTATTTCCTTTTTCTTTTTCTTTTTTTCTTTTTTCTTTTCTTTATTTCCCATCTTCTTCTTTTTTTGGTTAGTCGTCGGACCAGGTGAACCTCAAGCTCGTCGATCTCAAACTCGTGCTTGTCGATCGGCGAGCCTCGAGCTTGACGCTCGCACTCGCTAATCTGGGAGCATAAAATATTTTCCTTACCGAACATCGGAAAATATTTTCCAAAACATTTTCAGGTTTTAGCCGAACACCAGAAAATATTGTTATTTTTCTGGAAAATAACTTCCGGGAAAATATTTTCCGGAAATGGTCCGTTTTCCTTGAAATGAACGGACCCTTAGTGTACGGTATCAATTATCAAACCTAATGTTATTTAATCAGGAACACAACTTAGACAACGATAGAACACAAGTAACACCCAATCGCTACACAATCTTTGTTGTTTAGTCGACAAGATCGGCTTATGCTCCATGGAATAGGGTATGGATGATCAATTTCAAAGTGTATATATTCTAGATTAAGAACTTGAAACTTTAAGGTCTATTTGGTAATATTCCAAACAGTATTTGATTCTATTCTTTTGTATCCTAGAATTAAAAAAAAAAAAGAACATAAATCAATTTGGTAGATTTTTTTCTTCATGAGATCAAAAATCAATTTTTTTTTTTTTGGTTTCGGAAATAAATTTTAAATACAATCAAGAAATGGAAAAAGGTTGCTTTTTATTCACGCAAACAATTCCAAAATCAAGCCAAGTTTTTTTTTTCTCTCTCTCTCTCTCCTTTTCTTCTTTTCCTTTTCTCTTATTCTTCCTCATTGCCGATTATCGACCATGGCAATGGCTGGCGATCGACTGGGCGAGGTCCAGCGACCTCCCCAGATACTCGCTAGGCTAAGGCGAGTCTTGCCAATGGCCAGGCAAGCTTGTCCAACCATCGGTGAGGCTTAGCCTCACCCAATCGGTCGTTAGTCACTGGCTAGAGAAGAAGAAGAGAGATGGAAAAGGGAAAAAGAAAGAGAAAATAATAATAAAAGTATTAAAAAATTAAAAAGAAATTCTAATTCACAAAAGAATTTGAGATTTTATCAAATGCATTTTTATTCCAGGAATATAAATTTTGAATAGTTACCAAATACTTTTCAATACTCGAAACTCGTACAGGGAACAAAATTAAGAAAGAAAATAATTACCAAACATGCCCTTATTATCATATTCGGTTTCAAGTTTTCTTAATCAAAAACAAAATTATCATAGTAGTGGTTAGAGAATTTTGGGTGGTGATTGTCATTCTATCATTCGCGTGGCTTCAAATTTCCTATTTTTCCTTACTTTCTTGGGATTTTGTCAAAGAAAAACGCATCGTACAATTCTCAGGCCATTCATCTTCAGAAAAGCTCTTAAAATTAGTTGCCACAAGAGAGAACGAACCTGGCTAATAGTGGGCTGATCGTTGGCCGAGCAGCAAAGGCGAGACCAGAACCGGCGAGATCAAGAGAGGAGGACCGGAGGCGACATCGGCGCGTGGGCAAGAGTCCAGAAAGAGAGAGGTCAAGTGCACTGCTGGATAAAGCCGAGACACTAGGGAGTCTAAGAGAGAGACCAGCTATGAGAATGAGAACTAGAAGAAAGAAGTGAGTGCCTTAAATATAAAAGAATTAGCGATGCTTTGAACCGTTCCAACCAGTTCTTCAAAGGCAACCCTTGTTGTAAAGTGAACACGTATGTTGTCAAAGGTTATCTTAACAAGACATCGAAAATTCGCAATAAAATTTATAATTAAAAAGTAATTTTTTTAATTCTGAATTCGTAACTTCTTAAAACACTAATTGAAAAAATACAACCTTTTAAAAGGGCTGTGACATGACTAATAAAGATTAGCAAAATAACCCATACAAAATAATTAAAAATAATAATAAATAAGGATTAGTGCTGAGTGCGTCTAATAATTGTGCACTTGCACGTGGGTTAGCCCATAGTCCATTATCTTCATTTCAAAAAGTTAGAAGGCACTCACATTTATATAATGGTCAACGTTCTTCTAATTTTTTTATGTTGAACAAGAAAAGACACTATTTTATTTGTCCTACAAACAACCAACCAACATGGTCTAGGTAACAAATTAGGCCCAACGTGAGAGTTGTACTGAACTTGAGATTGTCCATTAATCGCCTCTATTCCGTAGCTTACCCCAAAGCTACTAGAGCTCCTCTGGCCCAGCGCAAAGAGCAACAAGGATATTTTCTCAATATTAATCGTCTCACTATAGATACCCCTTCAATTCAGTCATCAAACGGACCTTTTATGTCTTCTGAATGTGTGGACCTCATTACTATTGTTGACATTGTAGAGAACCATTGAAAAAACTATCGTGATTGACTTGCTATTCTTCACCTGTCACCCGGCATTGAATCCACTAGAATTGCCGGGTCCTCCTTTCACACCCTCACATCTCATCCCACCTTACTTCTGCCTAACGCTTACACTTCCGCTAAGGTAAAGGATATCGGAAGTAAACCCCGTCAAGATCAACTGCCCTTACTTTTCAAATTGGATGTAATCTTCACATGTGAATGATTCTCCACAGACAATGACACAACTAAGGACCACATCTGATGCGGATGTCTAACTAATCTTCTTGGTCATGGTGCAAATTCTTTATATAATTTGGCTGGTTCACTTTAGATTTATAATTTGGAAAAAAAGAAGAAAAAATAGGTACTTTGGGGATCTTTTGTCAAGATGCATGCGTCCAATTAATCCCATGTCAACATCGATTTGCCTTATGAAATTGGATGTAATCTTTTACATAATTATCCTTAAACGATGTCACAACCCAAGCTCACATCCAATGCAGATGCCTTACTATTCTTCTCGATCGTGGTGCAAATTCTTTATATACCTTGGCCGGTTCACTTTGCGTTTGGAATTTGGAAAGAGGCACAATGGGGCTTTTTTGTCAAGGTGTATGCACACCATTTAAAGTCCAAAATCTATCAAACTTGTGTCAATTCAATCCTAAATCTTTTAGATTTGTGAGTTCTAAACCTATTGATAATTTGCAAGATACAAATAGCAGGGGTATCATAACTTTCGTATGATACTCACTTGTGTACCATAGCTTTTTTTTTGCTTACTTAAGTGCTATATTGGAGTAAGTGTCATTCATGGCAAATTGTCCGACATGAATTTTTTTACCTAATTTTCCATTTTGATATGGATTTTTTTTATTATTTTTTATATTTTTTATTACATATATATATATATATATATATTTTTTGTGCCGACAACCCTCGCTGGCCATGAAGGCCTTACCTAGACTGGACAAAGGTGTGAAGGCCCTTGCTAAAGGTAGCCTCACCTACGGCTAGTGAGCATCAATGGTAATCCTCGCTGGCATAGAAAAAGAGTAAAGAAAAAAGGAAACAAAAATTAAAAATTAAAAAAATTGCTCACATTGACACTGATGATACCATGTAGGACAATTAGCGCCCACATCATTTAGCTAGGTAAATTGTTGATGGCAATTAAATTATCAATTTTTTGGCGACACTTAAATGAATGAAAAAAATTTAGGATACTCAAGTACCATATGAATGTTGTGACACTCCTACTATTCTTATCCCAACAATTTGCTAATTGAGTCCGTCGACTAATTTTTGCTAGAAATCATTGATGTGGATACTAATCATCCTACATGGAACTGTCGACGTTGATGAGAATAATTTTTTAAATTTTTTCTAAATTTTTTGTTTCTTTCTCTTCTTGTCTTTTTTCCTTCCTTTTTTCCATCGCCTCGTGGCTGACGACCGTACAAAATAATTAAAAATGATAATAAATAAGGATTAGTGCTGAGTGCATCTAATAATTGTACACTTGTGTCATGGCCCGATCAAAGGCACGACCCAAGAGGGTTCTAAACAAAGGCCATGACCGATCCATGAAGCAAGCGACCCTCGGCTTAATCCTCGGGACTTAGAGTATTCTTGAGTCTTCTAGAATACTCCTGGGGTATACAGTATTTATACGGTATTTGTACGCATACAATATAAATGCGAGTAGCTGGTAGCTAGCAGCCAGGAATAAATATGGGTAGATGGTAGTTGAGGAGATCCAATCTCCACCCGGTTTGCCTTGTACTTGTATAGAAAGGGGTCCTCCCATTCATTGTAAAGCATCTCATTCACAAGTAATAGAAAATCTAGAGCTTTTCTCTCTAAAAGAGTTTCTCTCTCTACGATCCTTGTGAGTGAGTGTGAGTAAGGCTGACTTGGGAGAAATTCCTAAGGCCGCACGGGAAAGGGAACGCTAGATCGATTGGCCCGTGACAAGTGGTATCAGAGCAAAAGTTGTTTCAAGTGCAAGCATAATGGCTGATCCATGATCTGATGAGGCGCTGGCCATGGGTGGTGACTGCGCTGATCGTGGGCGAAACGCCGAGAAGGGTGTTGCCACGGGGAAGAAGAACCGTGGGAGTTCGAGTTCGAAGGATCCAATGGAAAATCTTGTGCATCGCGTGACAAAGCTAGAGTTGTTCATCACTGATGTCCAAGGATCGGTCGACGACCTGACCCAGACCGTGGACGGAGTAGATGCTGGAAGGGAGGAGCTTGTTGCTGAGGTGCAAGAGCTCAAGACCAGCATGGGGGAGCTTCGACATGAGTTGCTGGGGACCTTGCGAGAGGAACTCGTGCAATGGTACGAACTTGTGGAGGCCATGATGGCGGCCATGCGCGTGGAGATGGATGAGCTTAAGGGTAAGCTCGCGGAGACAGAAAATGCACACATGAAGGGGTGATCACCGTGCAAGGTCCACGAGTGGACACACTAAAGCCAAAGGAATTCAAGGGCTCTTGGGTGGCCAAGGATGTGGACAACTTCTTATGGTACATGGAGCAGTACTTCCAAGCCATGGGGATCAACGACGACCAAACACAGGTAAACACTGCTTCAATGCATTTAGCTAATAGTGCATTGTTGTGGTGGCGTTGTCGGTCGGATGATAGGTGCGGGAATCCTATCACGACTTGGGGTGGATTCGAAGTTCCGACGGAACTACTTCCCCGCTTATGCGGAAGAGGAAGCTCGCGACGAGCTGAAGCGTCTTGAGCAGAAAGGTGGTGTACGCGACTACATCAAGCGGTTCTCGGAGTTACTACTCCAAATCCCTTCAATGAATGAAGTTGAAGCGTTCCACCAGTTCATGGGTGGTCTCAAGCCATGGACAAAATAGTAATTGAAGCGGTACAACGTGGGAGACCTCACTACGGCCATGACCGTAGCCAAGTCGCTCATGGAGTACAAGGCGCCTTCCACATCTCGATCGGACACTCGTTTGAGAGACAAAACCACTGGTGGGGGAGATTGGGGGAGGTATAACTGCCCGACCGGAGGTAGACCACCATTCAACTCCCACAAAGCTCATGTTGAGTCAAGTGGAGAAGGGCAAACGAAGGTACGCTCATACAAACGCTTCTTCTGTGACGGACCACATATGGCTCGGGATTGCCCGAACAAGGCCAAGCTGGCCGCCTTGTGTAAGGAATGAGTCGAAGGAGGAATCGCGGTTGGGTTCCCTACGCCTCCTTAGCTCAATTAAATCCAATAAGGCGAAGGAGCCTAAGGGACTCATGTTTGCGGACTTGAGGATCGGAGAGTCCATAATGAGTGCACTCGTGGACACGGGAGCTTCCGACCTCTTCATCTCGGAGCAAGCCGCGAAGAGACTCAACCTATGGGTTGAGAAGGGAGCCGGTTGGCTCAAGACGGTGAACTCCAAGGAGATCCCTGTAATTGGTGTCGTGAGGGATGTGGAGCTGCAATTAGGGCAATGGAGGAGCAAGGAGACGCTAGAGGTAATTCTCCTTGACGACTATGACTTTGTCATTGGGATTAAATTCCTAGATAAGATCCATGCTGTTATATTGCCATTCGCTGAATGTATATGCGTGTTGGACAAGCGTTGTTAATGCATGATTCCAGTCCACCATGAGTTGGATCGAGATCGAAAGATGATATCGGCAATGCAACTCACTAAAGGAGTTAGGAAGGGTGAGGTGACCTTCCTAGCGGCCTTGAAGACCGAGGACGACAAGGGCGATGGGAAGGAAATCCCAATAGAGGTGGCCCAAGCCCTCGACTCGTTCAAGGACGTGATGCCTCCAGAGTTGCCAAAGAAGCTACCACCCAAGAGAGAGTTGGATCATCGGATCGAGCTGGTGCCTGACGCTCGACCCCTTGCCATGGCGCCGTATCGCATGGCGCCCCTTGAGTTGGAAGAGTTGAGAAGGCAACTCAAGGAGCTATTCGATGCAGGGTATATTTGGCTGTCGAAGGCCCTATTTGGTGCACCGGTCCTATTTCAAAAGAAGCACGATGGATTGCTCCGGATGTGCATCAACTACCGGGCGCTGAACAAGTTGACTGTAAAGAACAAGTACCCGATCCCGCTTATCGCATATCTCTTCGATCAACTTGGTGGAGCTAAGTGGTTTACCAAGCTGGATCTTCGATCAGGCTACTATCAAGTTCGGATTGCTGAAGGGGACGAGCCGAAGACCGCATGTGTGAGGCGGTATGGATCCTACGAGTTCCTCGTGTTGCCGTTCGGCTTGACCAATGCTTCGGCCACCTTCTGCACGATGATGAATAAGGTACTCCACCCTTTCCTAGATCGGTTTGTAGAGGTAATTGCTTCTAGAAGGGGGCTTTATTGTCAAAATTTGAAGGTGGTGGACAAAGTGAGATGGACAAGGGTGGTGGCCACGTTGGTGACATAAGAGAAGAGAGATTTGAGAGAGAGAGAGAGAGTGAGAAGGGAAAGGGGAAAAAATTAGGTTTTTCTTCCCCCCTCCTCTCTCCCATCACTGGTTTTCACCCCCCCGGTTCTTCTCCTCCTTCGAAGCTCCATGGAAGCTGAAGACAGCAGCTCTCGTCGTCGCACGCCTCATGCCACCATCCCAGCAAAACCAGAGCCGAGACCGCCGTAGCCGCCTCACGCCGCGCACCGTCGCAGCTCCGCGACAGCTCGCGCGCCTCCGTCTTCTTTCCCCCTTCGGCTTGGCGTCCGCACCAGATCTGAGAAAATTCAGAAGAAGCAGCCACCGTCGTTTAAAGGCTGAAGCAGTTCGCCATCGTCGCCGCATACCACTGTGCTGCCGTATGCTCACCTCCGCCCCACCTACTTCTCCTTTCCTCTCTCACTCGGCCTCATTCCCTCGTGTCTCTTCCCTGTCGCTCCCTGGCTGCCAGCATCTTCATGTCCGCACACCACGATCGATGACCCAGCAAGCCACGATCTACCAAGAAGTTCAACAACCACCGAGCTCCATCTTTCAACTTCATCTTCGTTGCTTTGTGAGTCTTCAGCCTTGACGCCCATTGAAGCCGAAGTAGCTTCATTTGGTGTGGGCGAACTTCAGCAGCTTCTTTGGTTTCTTCGGCCCAAGCAAATTGTGGGCCATCTCAAGCCAGGAATTCAACTTAGCTTAGTCTAAATCAGCTCAACAAAAATTTAAAGTGCTCAAGCCCATCTTCTTTTTTTCAAAGCAATTTGAAGTCCATCAAAAGCCCAATTTTGGCCCATTTGAAATCAACCCTCAATCGGTGAAGTCTAGTAAGCCCATCTTGAAGCCCAGCTCCATTTAGTTTCGAGCCCAGCATCGTTTGTATTTCAGTGGGACCCAACAAGCTTAGCCCATCTTGGGCCCGTGAAGCAAGTCGGCCCAAGTTCGGCTGCCGTCGCGTCGTCATCGCGGTTTTCGATCTTCGCTTGGCGCAAGTGAGTTTTACTCACTGATGCCTTCTTAGTTTGCTAATGATGCCTAAGGGTTGATTAGATATATTTAATTACAATTAGGTGGTTAGATTAGATTACAATAATTAAATTAGAGACTTGTTAGTGCATGTTAGTTAAATTGAAGGTGCATTTAGCAAGTAGACTTGTCCTATTAATTATTGGATGCTTCTAGGGATTTTTCCTGTCCCTTATCGGGTTTCAATTTAATAATTCGGGCCTAAAATGAATTTTTAGGAATTAATTGTTAATTTTCGAAATTAATTTAATTAATGAATTATTACCCGAAAATTCAATTTGGATGGCTAACGACCAGGATTTTATGCTGATGATTGTGGCGTAGACCATTTATTTAATTGAGCTTTATATTGTGCTAAATTGAATTTAGTTTGTTTATTTATCTAATTTCCGAAATTAATTAATTATTTATTTATTTATTTCCGAAAATTTTAGAATGGCATGACCGGAATATTATGCTGATGATTGGTGAAGTCCGTTTATTTAATCAGCTTTATTTTGAGTTAAATTGAATTTTAATATTAATTATTTAATTTTCGAAATTATTTATTTATTTATTTATGTTTCGGAAATTAAGGTTGAGATGGCCAACGACCGAAATCTCGTGCTGACATCGTGGCGCAGTTCGTTTATTTATTTGAGCTCTAATTTGTGTCGAATTGATTTAATGGTGCATTTTAAAGTCATATTCTTAAATAAAGGAATTTTGGTTATATTTGTTTGAGAATTCATCGGTTATCAGTTGTCAGTATTGAAAGTGAGTTGGTAAATCACCTAGAGGATGCACGTGGCCCGGTGAATTGGGAATGTCACCTGGGAAGGACACGTGGCTCGGAGACTCGGTATGTCTTCTTGGAGAATGCACGTGGCTCGGTGACAGAGCTTTGAATATTTGAAAGGGTCGAGTGAGACCGTAAAGCCACTAAGTGTTGAAATTGGTCAAGTGGGACCATAAAGCCATTGAATCTTGAAAGGGTCGAGTGGGAGCCCGTAAAGCCATTTCATCTCGGGTGGGACCTTAATGCCATTGCATCTTAAAAAGGGCAGGTCGGGTGGGACTTAAAGCATCACTTTGGGAAGGCACGTGGGACCGGGCATCGTAAAGGGCACGTGGACTCGGTGACTTGATGCATCACTTTGGAGAAGGCACATGGGCCGGGCATCGTAAAAGGGCACGTGGGCTTGGTGACTTGATGCATCACTTTGGAGAAGGCGCGTGGGCCCGAGCATCATAAAAGAGACACGTGGGCTCGGTGATTTGATGCATCACTTTAGCGAACTAGTGCCTAAGAGAATGCACGTGTGCTCGACATCTTGATATGCATTGTGGGAATTGCTTAGTCTATTGGTTATGAAATCGACTAGTTTGATTGATCATTGTTTTGATCTAATGTTGCGGTGAATTGATTGATTGATTGGAAATGACCATGAGTGGTCTTGTTGGCGTGTGATCGACTAAGTCGATTTGATCGATGCTTCGATCGGTGATGTGGTTGCTTGGGTGCCTATTTTGATATATGCAGGTGGACATGCGAGGCCAAGGTAAGTCCTCTGACTCATGTTGTGCTTAGACAGCCCTAAGGTGTATTAGTTTACTAATCGGGTCTTAGGGGGTAGAACTTGCTGAGACATAGTCTCATCCCGGTTGTGGGATTATATTTCAGGCCCCTAGATTTCTCGAAGATGAGCCGGCATTTGAAGTCGAGGATAAGCGAGAAGAAAGAGATGAAGAGTTTGAAGAAATTGAGTCTAGTGGTGAATGACTTGAGGAGGACTAGGATGATGATCCCGAGCATGGTCCTATCCTCTTTTGTAACCCTGTTGATGTGTAGTTATGAATTTCAATAAGTAAAATTGCGGCCCGCTTTTCTATCCCATTGATTTATTGTCTGGAGATTTTTAATTACTTCCGCATGTGCATATATAAATGAAAGGGTCGGCGATACATAATCCTAGGATATCGCATTTTAAAATCGACCAAAGATAAGGGATGTGCGCGTGCCTGAGGATCGGGGCGTGGCATCCCCTTTTTGTGGTATCAGAGTAATGGTTAAGTATTGGAGTGATAAGGTGTAATGACTTATGGGATAGTAGTAGGAAAGGCCTTTAAATTCATGATTGGTGCATGTCTTTGATAGTTGATTGGTAGAATTGTTTGCCGTGTGTAAATCGTTTGCTTTTAATCTTGTGGTTTCGGATGGTAGGGTGTTGACTCTGGCCAACTCGAGCATAAGAGTACCATCGCAAGTTGGTACTAGTTTGGCAATGTTGAATGATTCTCAGTTTGATAAGATCGATCTGATGCAAGTGTTCATTGGGATCTGGATGAGTTAGTGAGATCAGAATCAGTTATTGTTGTTTCTACCTTTATTGAGGTCCAACCTGGAAGGTTGATTAGGGAACAAATTTCGATATTTGAGTCAGAATTCAGCGCAGACAGACTTGGAATTTGGTCAGGGAAAAGACTGATGTTGAGGGAAGAGTATTCTACTTCACCTAATAGGAAGGATGGAATAGTCAGGCCAAAGAAATAGAACATGCTGTTCTACTAAAGATGGTATGAATCAGTCGTGTATTTTGAGGACAGGAAATTGTGGTAAGTGTCGCCAGCACGGACAGTGATTTAAGAGGTATCCACATAAGTAGATGGAATCTTGATAATGGTTACTGCTGTTACCATCAATAGGACAGGTTAGAAGAAGTGCGCCATAGAACGCACTGTGGAATTGTTGGGATAGTTCTTCGGTACAAGAAATAGTATATATTGGCACTTGATAGGAAGTAGAAGACTCATTAGGTAAGTGTCAAAAGTATAAAAGGAATGCATGGATTGACCCTATGTCTGAGAATGGCTAAAACATGCTATGATGGTAGTCGGCATGGCTATCAGGCAATAAACTATCAGTGTGAGTTCAAGGGAGCATTGATACCGATACCGCAGATAAGACACCATTAGGTTGGCAAAAGGAACATGAATGGAATTGACTATGCCTTATTCAATGAAAGAATGTTTGAGGTGATCTCATCAGATTGGTGCCAGAAAGTGTTGGAATTACAATTGTGGAATTTCAGTCATTTGTTAAGGCTGTAGAAAAAGAACCACTGACTAGAGTTGTACTTAATTGGCTATTGGTGTACGACTTATTCGTCAAGTGTGGAAAGAATTGTTTCTAGAGCATCTTTTGGTAATAAATCATGGTCATGGAGTAATTTAAATTAGTCCAGGAGCACATGAAAGTGTCGAGTTTATTGGGAGTCGAAATGAATCTTCAATTTCCTTAATCTCGTTGATTGAAAACAACCCACTTGTTCGATGGAAATTGCCAAGGTCAATTGGTGATGGTTATAGTTAAGACGGATTGGAGAATTGGAGATAGAAGACATCTCAGCGGTCTATAAACTTCTAGATGTGTGGTCATAAGAACTGTCAAACCGTTGTTAGAGAAAGAAATAGAATTATGATCGAGCTAACATCTGGAAGAACCATCCTCTAAAGTTTCTTACCGGTTGTTACCTGAATGGGTAGAGTCGAAGGTATGGATGTGAGGATTGATGGATGAGGAATTCATGTATGTTGGTGCGTTACCTAAGGGAATCATCAACCTCTTAGTGAGAAAGAAAGGAAGATGGTTCGTTGCAGTTGTGCATCAACCATGATTAATTCAATCAAGTGTCAATCAAGGATAAGTGTTCATTGTCAAAGATCGACAAATTGGGGACTTGTTATAAAGAGTATTGATGTCTTCAAAGATCGACTTGAGGACAAGTTATCGAACTAGGAAGGAGGTTATATTGAGAACCAAGATGAGAATAATGTAAAGTTATGATTTGAAGACACTTGTAGATTTCACACTTGGTTTAGCCCTTGTGAGAATAATGTGAAGGAATCTCCATAGATCCATGTGATTACAATTAAAGGAATCTTAACGTCAAATTAGTTATTAATGGATCGAGATTGACAACCATGTCAAAGATCAGAAACCGTGAGAATTGGACAGATTACTATAGAAGGTTCATGAAAGAATTTTCAGCATCAATATCACTATGGACTTGACCTCTTAAGAAAAAGAGAGAAATTCATCGACATAGACAAGTACGAGGATAGTTTCCAGAGCTTAAAGGACTGGGTACGTATTGATGCAACATGAGAAGATTGTTGCATACATATCCCGCCAGTTGAGATCTCAAGAATTAAGTTGCCAACGCATGACTTGGGACTCGTAGCATCAAAAATTTGCTTTAAAGATTTAAAGTCATCAATGAGATGAAGAAGATTCCAGATCATCATCGACTATTAAAGTCTCAAGTGCTATTCTCTCAGAAGGAGTTGAATATGAGATGGTGTCGTGAATAAGGATTTTGGCAAGACTATAATAGTGATATTAGGTATCACTTTGGAGGATTGAAATGAGTCATTAATGATTTGAGTTGAGAGTCTATAATCGTTGCAGACTAACTAAAGTATAGACTTCACTTAAAAAGGGTTTGAAATTTGGTTTTCAAATTTGAGGTAGGCTACCTTTTGAATTTTATAACCACCCTCAAAATTGAACCAAATGTTCAAGTTGGAATTAGTGCCTAGCTGAAAGACAAAGATGTTCAAAAGATCTTATAAGAGGATACTAGTAAGAAAGAATCTAACTTTAAGATTTTTAACGAGGAACGTTCAGGTTCCATGAGTGATTGAGTGCAATTGACGGTGTAACACTCAGGGAAAAGATCTTGTCAGAAATTCACTATAGTATTACAGTTTTGACCGGATGGTGCAAGTAAGTCAGAATCGACGTTAGCTAGATTGGTAAGCTGATATGAAGATAGATACCGCCGAGCAGTTTGTGAGTGCCAGAGTTGTCAGTAAGTGGAAGTTCAATAATGCAAACCAAGACTTCTATCATCACTTAAGAGTCCCCAAGGGGAATGAAAATATATCACAATGGAATATTGTGACGAACTTACTAAGGATTCCGGGGATTGCTGATACCATTTGAGGATAGTGGTTGATCGATGGATGGAGTTGGTCCACCTTGGTATAGTACGAATAGATCTTGTTTTGAGTATGTGACATCTAGATTTTTGGATTCATACTTGATTGGAGAAATTGGGCATTTCATCAGCGCGACTTTAGTGCTTTTCTCTGAGCTGGCTACTCACGAGATCACTAGACTAGTTGGGTGAGTTATTAAGGACTTTAAGGCAAATAGACTTGGGAATTCGACCAAAAATCGATTTCTCGACTGTGTTCATCTTCAGAGATCATTACGGCACAGTTAAAAAGCAAATTAAGATCAGAGATAGGTTGGTTCGACTAAGATGAATGACCAATCGTGGGTGGCCCCACTAAATTGGAAAACTCTCGTCGACTGGCACTAATCTAATTTTACTATCGTTTGGCGCCCGTGTCCGTATTTGAATCCTCGAGATTTTCACGACAATCGAGAATCGACGATGTGTCGAGTGGGTTCATTATGGCTCGAAGAAAATCGACCACGGGTCATTTGTCCTAAAAAGCTATGAAAACTACCCAGTAGCCTAGGTTACACTAAAAGTGCGTCGAAGTGAAATTAACTGCCAATCTAAGTTCGATTTTAGGAATTGAAGATTCTATCATGTCATAGAGTGGATATACCAAAGTGTGGGTACAACAGATAATTCACCGACACATACCGAGGATGAATTATATTTTGAATCTAATTCAGAGATTATAAGTTTATTAGAGTTTTCAGAGGGTTCTTTCTTAAGAAGTGCATAGTAGAGGGCATAGATTTTCAGTGGTGAAAAGAAAGTGAAATGAAGAAAGATGACAGGATAGAGTCAGCTCAGTAATCAGGGATTGCAGTAGTCAGAACAATGTTAGAGTGAAGACTGGACAGAACTGTCAGAAATTTTCAGTCACTGAGCTTCGAAGGTTCATTAGGGAGTCGACAAAAAGGGATCAGATGTGAATGACAGAAAGTCATATATGAGAAGCTCAGTTCAGTTATTGGTTTTGAAATGATAGATTTTGTATACCAAGGTAGGACTCGATGAGACAGCGTACCCCTACCTTTTCAACAGAGTATGTAAGGTTTAAATTTTGAGGACGAAATTTTTATAAGAGGGGAAGAATTGTGACATCCAGAATTTTCAGTAATTGTTTCAATTGAATTAATCGGGCCGTTTCTATGCAATTGGAGCCGGGGATCGTGAAATTAGGATGCAAGGGGGCTACATTGATAAGGAAAAATACCAATTTGATTTATGAGGTGTTGAATGAATTAATGGAGGTCAATTTGATTTACTTCAAGAGGAATTAAGGTTCAATTGGAGGGAAAGACCTAACAAAATTCGTATGCCACCCTTACCCAACACCTTAACCTATCTAATTGCTTCTAGAAGGGGGCTTTATTGTCAAAATTTGAAGGTGGTGGACAGCTGGGTGGTGGCCCACGTTGGTGACATAAGAGAGAGAGAGAGTGAGAAAGGAAAGGGGAAAAAAGTTAGGTTTTTCTTCCCCCTCCTCTTTCCCGTCGTTGCTTCCCCCCCCCAATTTGGTTCTTCTCCTCCTTCGAAGCTCCATGGAAGCTGAAGACAACAGCTCTCGTCGTCGCACGCCTCATGCCGCCGTCCCAGCAAAACCAGAGCCGAGACCGCCGTAGCCGCCTCACGCCACGCACCGTCGCAGCTCTGCGACCGCCCGCGCGCCTCCGTCTTCTTTCCCCCTTCGGCTTGGCGTCCACACCAGATCTGAGAAAATTCAGAAGTAGCAGCCACCGTCGTTTTAAGGCCGAAGCAGCCCGTCATCGTCGCCGCATACCACCATGCTGCCCGCCCTCCACCCTCTTTCACCTCCTCGCCCCACCTACTTCTCCTTTCCTCTCTCACTCGGCCTCAATCCCTCGTGTCTCCTCCCTGTCGCTCCCTGGCCGCCAGCATCTTCATGTCCACACACCACGATCGAAGACCCAGCAAGCCACGATCCACCGAGAAGTTCAACAACCACCGAGCTCCATCTTTCGAATTCATCTTCGTTGCTTCGTGCGTCTTTGGCCTTGGAACATTGAAGCCGCTTCAGCTTCATTTCAGCCCAAGCGTGGGCGTTTTCAGCAGCTTCCAGGGTTTCTTCAGTCCAGTTGTGGGCCATCTCAAGCCCAGCAATTCAACTCAACTTAGTCCAGCTCAACAAAAATTTAAAGTGCAGCAGCCCATCTTCTTTTCAGCAATTTGAAGTCCATCAAAAGCCCAATTTTGGCCCATTTGAAATCAGCCCTCAATCGGTGAAGTCTAGCAAGCCCATCTTGAAGCCCAGCTCCATTTAGTTTCGACCCCAGCATCGTTTGTAATTCAGCGGGACCCAACAAGCTTAGCCCATCTTGGGCCCGTGAAGCAAGTCGGCCCAAGTTCGGCCACCGTCGCGTCGTCATCGCGGTTTTCGATCTTCACTTGGTGCAAGTGAGTTTTACTCACTGATGCCTTCTTAGTTTTCTAATGATGCCTAAGGGTTGATTAGATATATTTAATTACAATTAGGTGGTTAGATTAGATTACAATAATTAAATTAGACTTGTTAGTGCATGTTAGTTAAATTGAAGGTGCATTTAGCAAGTAGACTTGTCCTATTAATTATTGGATGCTTCTAGGGATTTTTCCCGTCCCTTATCAGGTTTCAATTTAATAATTTGGGCCTAAAATGAATTTTTAGGAATTAATTATTAATTTTCGAAATTAATTTAATTAATTAATTATTTCCCGAAAATTCAATTTGGATGGCTAACGACCGGGATTTTATGTTGATCATTGTGGCACAGACCATTTATTTAATTGAGCTTTATATTGTGCTAAATTGAATTTAGTGTGTTTATTTATTTAATTTCGAAAAATTAATTAATTATTTATTTATTTTCCGGAAATTTAATTGGGATGGCCGGTGACCGGAATATTATGATGACCGTGGTGAAATCTGTTTATTTAATCGGGCTTTATTTTGAGTTAAATTGAATTTTAATATTAATTATTTAATTTTCGAAATTAATTAATTATTTATTTATTTTTGGAAATTAATTTGAGATGGCTGATGACCGAAATCTTTGAGGCAGTTCATTTATTTATTTGAGCTCTAATTTGTGTTAATTGATTTAATGGTGCATTTTAAAGAGAATATTCTTAAATAAAGGAATTTTGGTTATGTGTTTGAGAATTCATCGGTTATCGGTTGTCAGTATTAAAAGTGAGTTGGTAAATCACCTAGAGGATGCACATGGCCCGGTGAATTGGGAATGTCACCTGGGAAGGACACGTGGCTCGGAGACTTGGTATGTCTTCTTGGAGAATGCACATGGCTCGGTGACAGAGCTTTGAATATTTGAAAGGGTCGAGTGGGACCGTAAAGCCACTAAGTGTTGAAATTGGTCGAGTGGGAACATAAAGCCATTGAATCTTGAAAGGGTCGAGTGGGACCGTAAAGCCATTTAATCTCGGTGACAGAGTATGGCATCATAAAAAGGGCACGTGGGCTCGGTGACTTAATGCATCACTTTGGAGAAGGCACGTGGGCTCGGGCATCGTAAAAAGGGCACGTGGGCCCGGGCATCGTAAAAAGGGCACGTGGGCTCGGTGACTTGATGCATCACTTTGGAGAAGGCACGTGGGCCCAGAGATTTAAGTATGACATAATAAAAGAGACACGTGGGCTCGGTGATTTGATGCATCACTTTGGCAAACTAGTGCCTAAGAGAATGCACGTGTGCTCGACATCTTGATATGCATTGTGGGAATTACTTAGTATGTTGGATATGAAATCGACTAAATTGGATTGATCATTGTTTTGATCTAGATGTTGCGGTAAATTGATTGATTGATTGGGAATGACCGTGAGTGGTCTTGTTGGCGTGTGATTGACTAAGTCGATTTGATCGATGCTTCGATCAGTGATGTGGTTGCTTGGGTGCCTATTTGATCTGTGCTAATATGCAGGTGGAATCTGAGGCCAAGGTAAGTCCTCTAACTCGTGTTGTGCTTAGGCAGTCCTAAGGTGTATTAGTTTACTAATCGGGTCTTAGGCGGTAGAACTTGCTGAGACATAGTCTCATCCCGATTGTGGGATTATATTTCAGGCCCCTAGATTTCTCAAAGACGAGCCGGCATTTGAAGTCGAGGATAAGCGAGAAGAAAGAGATGAAGAGTTTGAAGAAATTGAGTCTAGTGGTGAAAGACTTCAGGAGGATTGGGATGATGATCCCGAGCATGGTCCTATCCTCTTTTGTAACCCTGTTCATGTGTAGTTATGAATTTCAATAAGTAAAATTGTGGCCTGCTTTTCTATCCCATGGATTTATTGTTTGGGGATTTTTAATTAATCCCGCATGTGCATATATAAATGAAAGGGTCGGCGATATATAGTCCTAGGATATCGCATTTAAAATCTACCAAAGATAAGGGATGTGTGCGTGTTTGGAAATTTACCTTCGGCATTACGTGAGCACGACGCAAGTGAATTGGGCGAAGTTGATCGACGTAGCCCAATTCTCCTACAACCTACAGCGGAGTGAATCAACCGGCCAAAGCCCGTTCGAGATCGCGACCGGGTAACAACCGAATACCCCTAGCACTGTTGCTTATGGCTATCGAGGGAGTAATCCGCCCGCATACAAGTTCGCCAAGGATTGGCAAGAGCAAGCCGACTTGGCAAGGGCGTGCCTACACAAAACCTCTAAGCGCATGAAGAAGTGGGCCGACAAGAAGCAGTGGCACGTGGAGTTCCAAGTAGGAGACCAAGTGTTGGCGAAGCTACACACGGTTTTTCGCTACAAGGACGTACACAAAGGGTTGATCCGTCGCTACGAGGGACCTTTTCATGTGCTACAACGGGTTGGGAAGGTGACATACAAGCTGGAGTTATCACCAAAACTAAAGGTACATCCGGTTTTCCATGTGAGTATGCTTAAACCTTTCCAGGTTGGTGAGGAAGATCCGGATTGTGGGAAGTCACAATGGGTGCCACTTGGGGTAAAAACCTCATATGATCGAGAAGTCGAGAGCATATTGGTGGATCGAGTTATACGAAAGCAGTATTGTGCACCCAAGCGAGAGTACTTGATCCGATGGAAGGGTCTTCCGAAAAGTGAAGCTAGTTGGGAGCCAATGGAGAGTCTTTGGCAATTTAAGAAGGAGATCAACGCATTCCACGCCGAAGACGTGACGAGGTGTCGCCTGATTAGGTGGGGGAGAATGTCACGGCCCGATCGGAGGCACGACCCAAGAGGGTTCTAAACAAAGGCCGTGACCGATCCATGAAGTAGGCGACCCTCGGCTTAATCCTCGGGACTTAGAGTATTCTCGAGTCTTCTAGAATACTCATGGAGTATACAATATTTATACAGTATTTGTACGCATACAATATAAATGCGAGTAGCTGGTAGCTGGCAGCCAGGAATAAATATGGGTAGATGGTAGTTGAGGAGATCCAATCTCTGCCGTTAGATCTAAAAGAGATCTACGGATACGGTTTGCCTTGTACTTGTATATAAATGGGTCCTCCTCTTCATTGTAAATTATCCCATTCACGAGTAATAGAAAATCCAGAGCTTCTCTCTTTAAAAGAGTTTTTCTCTCTACGATCCTTGTGAGTGAGTGTGAGTAAGGCTGACTTGGGAGAAATTCCTAAGGCCGCACGGGAAAGGGAACGCTAGATCGATTGGCCCATGACACTTGCACGTGGGTTAGCCCATAGTCCATTATCTTCATTTGAAAAAGTTAGAAGAAACCCACATTTATATAATGGTCCACGTTCTTCTAACTTTCTTATGTTGAACAAGAAAAGACACTATTTTATTTGTCCTACAAACAAACAACCAACATGGTCTAGGTAACAAATTAGGCCCAACGTGAGGGTTGTACTGAACTTGAGATTGTCCATTAATCACCTCTATTCCGCAGCTTACCCCAAAGCTACTAGATCTCCTCTGGCACAGCGCAAAGAGCAACAAGGATATTTTCTCAATATTAATCGTCTCACTATAGATATCCCTTCAATTCAGTCATCAAACGGACCTTTTATGTCTTCTGAATGTGTGGACCTCATTATTATTGTTGACATTGTAGAGAGCCATTGAAAAAACTATCGTGATTGACTTGCTATTCTTCACCTGTCACCCGGCATTGAATCCACTAGAGTTGCCTGGTCCTCCTTTCACACCCTCACATCTCATCCCACCTTACTTCTGCGTAACGCTTGCACTTCGGCTAAGGTAAAGGATATCAGAAGTAAACCCCGTCAAGATCAACTGCCCTTACTTTTCAAATTGGATGTAATCTTCACATGTGAATGATTCTCCACAGACAATGACACAACTAAGGACCATATCTGATGCGGATGTCTAACTAATCTTCTTGGTCATGGTGCAAATTCTTTATATAATTTGGCCGGTTCACTTTAGATTTATAATTTGGAAAAAAAGAAGAAAAAATAGGTACTTTGGGGATCTTTTGTCAAGATGCATGCGTCCAATTAATCCCATGTCAACATCGATTTGCCTTACTTATGAAATTGGATGTAATCTTTTACATAATTATCCTTAAACGATGTCACAACCCAAGCTCACATCCAATGCA